>CM070546.1:98967749-100243000 GCA_036346405.1 Phyllostachys edulis
GCCACGATCGCCTTCGAGTTACCCTGCACATGCAAAGACCAAAACACATCTTTTCCCAGCACAAGTTCTTCCCAACTCGACTGACATTAGTTCACACACACCACACGCCTCAAATAACATTAGTACCCAACATTGTCAATTATTCATCAACTAAAATAAACTAGACCTAGCCACATGGTCTAACAATCTCCCCCTTGATGAATACATTGACAATACTTCAAAATTGTGAATTGAATTTTGAAAGAAAAGAAATTTGCGAAAAGAAAGTTTCAAAGCTGCAAAGTAAACACTTCAAAACCACATCTGAAAAACTCCCCCTCAACACAATGAGCTGAAAAACTCCCCCTCAACACAAGGAAAGCAAATTTCTACATTTTTTTTAATTTCTCCCATTTTTCTCCCCCTTTAATTGGCAATGTAATCATCAAGAACTTCAGAGGAAGAGTAATACTAAAACAAGGGAGCAAGGAGAGTAAAAATCAAGAAGCTTTGTAGATTATTCAAGACACTTCGCACTATTTTAAGAATTAACCAAGCCATCTTGTTGAGTAGAGCTATCTAGATCATATAAAATCATATACCATATAGCAAAGTCAAGACAAGTCCTTTAGAATGATTATGCAATTTAAATTCGTGACAGGCATCTCAAACAATGACTAAACATATTATAAACACCACAAAGAGATATCACCAAAAAGTTAAATCTAGATGAGCTAGTAGTCTCATAAAACACCCTATTGCTTCACATTCAATTCTTATTTGCATGTGGCATGCTTGCAGCATACTTCTTTTCAAGGGTTGGAATATACACAGCTATGTATGGCATGCTTGAAGCATACTTCTTTTCATTTGAGCACTTTTGTATGCATATTTTTGTTCTTTTGAATATACATAGCTATGTATGGCATGCTTGAAGCATACATCTTTTCATTTTCCTTTTCTCAACCCTTTATTTTTTTTATATGACATGCCAAATTGAGTGAGCATAACAGGATTGCAATGAGAGACATACTTGCTACAAATCCAAGATTTAAAATAAGACTCACAAGCAAGTTCATCCTTTTTGATAGACATCACAAAGTGATAACAATAATCAGTCTAGTCAAAGTTTTCAGCCATGTCATGCTTTAGTTTTAATGTAGCAAGTTTATTAAAAACAGTCAATGATCAAGGCTACACAGCACATGAATAAACATGATAAAGAAAGTTCTACTACTCATATGATGCCAATGACTTGGACTTGGTGAATTGAAATAAAAGCTTCTGGACTTTTAAAACCAAACTCCCCCTCAAAATCAGCCCATAGGATGCAATACACTCAATTTTGCAAAAGAGCAAAATGTGCAGACACACATGGTTTTGAGAAAGAGTCAGCAACCTAAAAAATTAAACTCAACAAGGTGAAGAGCAACATCACCCTATTCACATGTTCTCTCAGAAAATAAAATCTCTTGGGAGACATCAAAGAAAAAGAAGAACCAACAAGAGTTCCAATCAAGCAAAGAAGCAAAAATGGAACCAAAACAAGCTCATGTTCTCCAACCTCATAGCTTGTTCACAAGATCTTTGAGTTTGTGAGATAAGATTTAGGGATCAATCTTGAGATACCACGATGAACAAGAGCAACAAAACTAGAACAAGAACAATGTATGCGTGAGTGATCGTCGACGCCAAAAAGAGGTCTGCCTAATCGCCTTGAAATGCGGTAATCTTGAACAAGATTTATTTGAATGATAACCCAGGCGACAGACGTGAACTAGATTTAAAATCATCATAGAAGTTCTCTAAAAACCTAGCTTTCGCATTAGCTCTAGGAACAACAAAAGTGGATGCACGTTTTTGTTTTAATGCATTCAATCTATCCTTTTTCTCTTTCTTAACACGTCTAAAGCAAAATTCATGCATGTGCCCATCTCTACCACAATAGGTGCAATTATATTTAACATAATTAGATTTCTTTTGAACAGATAAGGTAGCACCTATAGCATTAGCAGAGAACTTCACACAAAACCAATAGATTTAAACACAGTTTGTTTTGGCTCAGATTTTACTTCAAATTTTTCAAGTTCAAGAAGCTTAACAACCTTAGGAGGATGATTCTTGGCAAGCTCAATAAAATTAAATCCTAGACCTTGACTTTTAACACTCACTTTTGACTTGTCTAGGATCATATTCAAATTTTTCTTAACAAAAGAAAATCTCTCTAAAGTGTCCTTAAGATACTCATTTTCTTTAGCTAGAGTGGGACAAGTTGTGCACTTGACAGATTCATTCACAATTTCCATAGAAGCACTAGACTGAGCCAACCTTTCTTTTTCAGCAAAGTCATTAAGTTGTTTAGTCAAGGCTTCTATCTCAATTGAAGTTTAGGACAGTTAGAGCAAGAAGCTATCTCATGATAAAGCATCTGTTGAATTGTTTCCTGAGAAGTATTAAGTCTAGCTTCAAGCAATTCACAATTAGAGCAAGTTTTAGTTTGAGCATTTGACACACTTGACTCTAAACAAGTAGAACTAGACTTGAGCTTTTCAATTTCATCATATGCAAGTTTTAACTTTTTATCACAAGAGTCATGTTCTAGTCTTAACTCATCAAATTTAGTATGTTTCTTTATTTTCTTTTTATACTTTTTGAGCTCATCTGTCAACCTAAGCACAACACGAGATAAATCTGTATAAGAGGGTTTTACCTCATCAGGATCACTGTAGAGATCATCATAGTTCAGCTCCTCACTGCTCGACATAAAACACATCCCTGTGAAATCCACCTCCTTTGCCTTCTTGCCATTGTCCTCATCGCCGCTTCTAGAATCAACATCACTTAATTCAATCTCATCAAGTGCTGAGAGTACCTTTTTGACTGCCTTACGATAATTGTACTTCTTGCTTGAGTCAATCTTAGATTTAGAGCGACGAGTTGGTACTTTGTCATCTTTGACCTCCTTACTCCTCAGTTTGGGACAATTCATCTTCATGTGGTTTAGCTCACCACATTCATAGAATCTAATTGGACCACCTCTCCGCATTGATCTGATGTTGTTAATTGGCTTGGTCACCCTATTGGAGACGCAGTACAAAATTTGCTCTTCCGGAATCTCCTCTAATTGTTCATCTGTGGAAGAAGACAAAGTAGACACAAGACAAGAACTTCAAGAAGTAGCCTTTGCATGGGGTTAGTTACAAGTGCTAAAGGTGAAGATATATCAAGATGGCACGACTTCCATCTCATAGGTTTTCAATCTAGAGTAGAGATCATCCATGGTTAAAGTATCTAAATCGATAGTTTAATTGATAGTTGTGACAACCATCAACCACTCGTAACCTAAAGATCTCAATATCTTAGTTGCATTATCTTCATCAGTTGGAATAACACCAACACCACGCAAACTACTTAGTATCTTTTCAAAGCGAGCAAAAGATCATCAATAGATTCACCGGACTTCATAGAAAAATCGAATACTCTTTTGATAAAGATTCTTACGAACTTTCTTAATTTTAGTGGTTCCTTCATGACAATCACAAAGAGTCTTCCATATTAAATGGACAGAGCTAATATGAGCTACACGATCAAACTCTTTGTGAGAGATTCCTTGAAACAACAAGTACGAGCTTGAGCATTCAGATCAACATCAGCTTTATTTAAATTTGTAACAGTAGCAGGAACCACATAAGGGCTAGAAACCTTATTCCAGACATCACTACCTTGAGCCTCAATGTAAGCTTGCATACGACACTTCCAAAACGCAAAATCAGTACCATCTAACATGGGGGGGAACGATTCACATACCTCTCTGATGCCATAGCAACCTTGCTCTGATACCACTTATAGGATCGTTAATGACAATCAGAGGGGGGTGAATGATTGTAATCCCTAGCGGAAGCTTTTTCCTCAAATCTATTGTCTTCTGCTTTTCAACCTGCTAATACAGTAAGAACAAAAAGCAAGAAGACAGCAAACAATCTTCTCGGTGCTGTAGCAATATGTTTGTCTATTGTAGCTTAGCTAGGCACTGTAGCAAATAGTGCCGATTGCTGCACCTACAACACATGTTACTGTAGCAAGATTAAAGAAAGAAGATTCTGCCTTCTTTTATTTGCAACGAACAGCAACCGGCTATGCATGCGATTCTAGCGAATTAAAGAACAAAGATTCTGCCTTCATTTATTTGCTCCGAACGGCAATGCGCAAATCAGAGAACGACCTCACCGTGTCGACCGACACACATGGCAAAACTCGCATGCGAATGAAGGATGCATGTTGCTATTTCCACTCGGGCAGGTGCGGCGGTCCAAGAAAAACGCATGCGGATCGAGGAAGGAAAACAAAGACGATGATGGACGCGCCGCCACCACTAATCACCAAAAGTCATAGCCGCACACATAATTCTGTCTTTTGTAGCTACAGCCGCAGGCCCTCCTTCTCTGTTTTTTCTACAAAACCCTAAAACACACGCACAAGAACTCACAGTGCAGAACAAGATCGCTCACATGAAGCAATTTTACCTCACGGGAATCCCGCCGATCAGATTGCAATAAAAAGCCTGCACTAGCAATAAATCAAATCCATGCATCAAATTCTCCACAGCAACCTAGCACATACGCATCAAACTCTCCATGGCATCAAAAACCGGCAGCCAAAACCAGCCCCCATCAATCTTCTTTTATTAACTTAATGCAGGACATGTTTCTTGTGCGGCGCCAGAGAGCTCCTGTACCTCCGTCCAAAAGCCCATGGCCGCTACTCCTTCTACTGCACCACGTCAAGCCTCCAGGAGCCACTGGCTATATATATTTCACAACTCATATACGTATACATGAGCAATAAACCTAGAATCCCTAACAGGCCTTCTAGCGTTTGCACATAAACACCCACGTATGGCCCACTAAACTCCTAGGGCCCAATACGTGGGCTTTTACACCAGATTACAAAACCAATTTTGGACACCCCAAAATCGTCACGTGTCGTAGCCTCCGGACCGCACCTCCGTAGCTCTAACACGCATTATCCATCTTTGATCTCCACGCACCCCAACTCGAGCTCGACCATCTCCTCCAGCATCCTCGACCCTTTGGACCATGACTTTGCACCAAGCCATCTCCCGGTCACCGCCGTAGACCATGATCACCTCCGAGTTACCCTACACATGCAAAGACCAAAACATATCTTTTCCTAGCACAAGTTCTTCCCAACTTGACCAATATTAGTCCACACACACCACACGTCTCAAATAACATTAGTACCCAACATTGTCAATTATTCATCAACTAAAATAAACTAGACCTAGCCACATGGTCTAACACAAGGCCTTTACAATGCCCTACCCAACGCAACCCCATCTGCTAGGTTTCGCTACCGAAGGTGTTTTCCTAATGCAATATAGTTGTGCCACCCTTTGGGGCCCCATCCTTCGGGTTGTTGTCAGCTAAGGCCATAGTGCATGCCACCCTCTGTTGCCCCGTTTTGCGGCGTAGTGGTTTCCTAATGTATTATAGCCTTGCCACCCCAGAGTTGTTGTCAACTATGACTATAATACATGTCACATGAGCGGGATGATAAAGCAACGCTAAGGTGAACAAATTAATCAGACAAGTTGTACCCATTATAGACTTGTGGTTGCACTATTTTTACACAATATGTCATCACAAGAACTCGATCCTTTACTGACTCGGGCGGTACTTCCCCATACTCACTCTATCGTGCTCACCCCAGCACCCACCACGCTTTTCAGCCACTCGAGTCGAAATCTATTTTTTGTTTTGTTTTATTTTATTTTGAAATACCTTTCTAGTCAACATACTAGTCATGCTCCCACCTCGACTACTCAATCTCTTTTTCAAATGTTTTAATGATGTTGGGGCAATTTACCGCCCACATGTCAATGTCACTATGCAAAGCTAAGCATGGCCCCTAAGTGTGAATTTAGTAGCTATCGGTATTCCATTAATCTAGGGTGACAAAGGTTAATGTCCAAGTTCAAGGATTGAAAATTTATACACAATTTTTAGTTAGGATATTAACTATAAACTAAAGCAACATACATGTGTAAAACATAGCAATGCAATTTCATAATTGAAAAACAATATAAATTGCATTAAAACTTAGGAGCAAAATGATCAAGTGTTGACTCGCCTTACTCAATGCTTTGATAATCTTGGTCTCGGCCTCATCCTTGCCGGGGCGCTGTTCCATCATGGCTTCAGATTCTAACTATGCAAAGTATGATTGAACCCAAGAATGTCTGATAGCATTCAAATGAAATCCAATAAATCCAAAGACATTCAAACAAACGAAAGTAAACAAATCTAGGCACGTTTGAAGAAGAATACAATTCAAACAAAACTAAACATATCTATCGGCATCTTGAAGGAAGGGAGTACTCCAGATGAAACCAAAACATACTCATCTAGAGTTGATAAAGGAAATACTTCAGACGAAGTACATCCAGAGAAAGTTGATGAAGGAAATACTTCAGATGAAATGAAGTACATCCAGTGATAGTTGACATGAAGGAAATACTTCAGACCAAAGTAGATAAACCTAAACTCTATTCGTTTGGTATAGTGGTAAGGTTTTGGGTTGACAGTCAGACTTAGAGTCAAGTGTCCGCTTGATCCGGAGTGAGGGCGAGAGGGATCGAGCCCTCGGAAAGTCCGCTAGTGTAGAAAGTTATGAATCCAACGGAGAGGGAGAGAATGTTCGTAGGAATATTCCTTAATGGTTACCTAGATGGGAGAGATCACTTTGCTAGGTAGGATTCTCTGATCCACTTTCGGATAACAGATCGCACTTCCACAAGGAGTGAATGGCGATGGGTGATAGCTAGAGCCTATAAGAGGTTGTTTGGTGGTTGAGCTACCATCACCCACTTGGGAACATCTCATTGCTACTCACACACGTGCCTAGCTAATCTAATGGTTTCTTTAGTTATTAATTCCTATCTATCGAGAAAGTTCCATGAAAGTCAGGTGAGACTTATATATAGATTCGAGGTTCGTACTGGGTAAACATAAGTCTCACCGACACGTGGGGTATAGTTTACTTAATGATTTATTTTATGATTTGATATTTATCAAGGAAGTTCAATGAGCCTTAGCTAGAACTTCCAAGTGTTGGCTAGACATCAGCCTTATAACTTGATCAGGGTTTATCTGCGGGTTGGCTTTCATCCGGGAGGTGATCCTTACTAAGTCTTGTCTCACTACCTACTGGCTTGGCATATACTAAAGTAAGCCTATCATACTAGGTTGGTCCTTAACTACAGCACATGCTAATGATTACTTCATGCTAAGTAGATAATTATACTACAAGACCTATGGGCTCTTATATACTAGTCCTCGTGTAGCAGTCAACCCTATCATTTTGGTTACTATAACTAGCATGAAGCTAGATCATAGCCACCGCTAACCTTCATTAGGGTTTACCACTACTACACCTTACTTGGCATCGTAAGGTAGTTAACCTTATGTTAAGGGATCCTAGGGTTGCCGCCTAGGGTTCGGATACACATGAAAGAATGAAGATTGTATTAAAAAAATTCAAATGAACTCCAAAATTGATGTTTACTAGTCGATTGGGTAGGGTTTGAATTTAGATGAATTTAGAAATAAGAATTATTGAATTTGGATTTAAAACAAGAAAGAACGGGCTCTCATAAATTTTTAATCCAAATAAATCCCTGAAATAAACAAAGGAGAGATGACACTCTCTCACTGACAGGTGGGCCCTTGCATTTCATTTCTTTCATTTATTTTCTTTAAGGAAAATAGTCATAGTCAATGGCAGGTGGGGCTCGGTTGTCATGGACTTGGTCCATGGCAATAGTGCATGGACCATGGTCCATGTAGCACTATGTTGGTCTATGGCTTGGTCTACACTGTGCACTTAAAGGAATGGGGCCCACATGTCATAGACTCAGCACGTGACTTATCCTTTAAATATATTCTTCTAATCGCATTGGCCCCACATGTAATACTCATCTAGCCCTAATTAATCCCTAACCTAATGGCACCATTATGGCTTTTATGACCAAGCTACAATATGCTACCCCAAATCGACTAGAGCAGAGGTGGCTCGGGCCAGTTATTGCGGCCTTCGGTCAGCGATCTAGGCCACGGAGGCGGTCGGCAAGGCCAAAAATGGGCCCGGGAGGCCCATGATCTCGTGGGTGGTGGTGGTGCAGTGCAGTGGCGGCCGACCATGGGGGAGAAGATGGGGCCTCGGGTGGGAGGGGGAGGAAGGTAGGGTGAGCATGAGCACCAAGAGAGCGAGAGGGACCTACCGGTGTGGGCGTGTGGGTAGAGGGAGGCTGAGGCGGTTCGACGACGTGGGCCACAGGCGGCGCGGCGAGGTCTTTGTGGCGACAGCGCTGTGAGGAGGGAGAGAGGGCATGAGAGGTGGGGAATGATTGGCGGAGGTGCTCAAGGCGAGAGCAATCAGAAAGGAGCTCACTGAGCGAGGAGCAGCGGTGGAAACGGCGGTCTTGGTCGGCGATGGAGAAGGAGAGGTTGTCAGCTCGTTCCTGTGGACAAAAAGAGAAATCAATTGGGGGGAAGATTCCTTGGGATCTCGAACGCATGGTGATGCGGGTGGCAAGGGGAGGGGTTCATCGGAGAGATAGGGAGGTGACGATGGCGTGGCGACCGAAGATGGAGGTTGTGCTCTTTGGTGCTTGCGCTCGGTGGAGAAGAAGGGGAGGAGAATGTTAAGGAGGGGTGAAGGGGGGCTCTGGGTGGCCCTAAGAAGTGGGAGGCGAGTTGACCGAGGGTCTGTGCGCGACGACGATGACACAATTGCGGTGCGCGGTGTCACGACACTAGGGCAAAGCATGGCATGAGATGGGGAAGCGGCGTCGTGGGTGGCGGCAAAGATGACTATAGCGGCGAGGCGGTAGCGCGTCTACCGCTCTGTTGGTGATAGGAGTTGCGTGGCACCACAGGCGGCGACGAGACGGAGGCAGTTGTGCAGTGGCGGTGTGGGGGCGGCAGTAGCCGGGACAAGACGTCGGCATGGCTAAGTGACAGGTGAAGTGCCATCTCCCCTGTGCGCACGCGACGAGCGGCGATGTGGTGCCAGCGGTCGCCTTGCCACTTGCGGCATGGCACCAGTGAGCCGGGGCTCCGTGTTGACGTGGGAGCGAGGGAGAAGGAAGGGGGTTAGCGTGTGGGATCGGGGAAAAGGTGATGAACCCTAAGGTTCTATTTGTTAGCCCGATCTTTCGATGAGAATGATAAGTCCGGTAGGCGTCGCTCAACCCTCACGATCCTGGCTACGAACACGCAAGCCTAGCAACCACGCAATCGCTGAACTGATCGACTAGTCGTTATCAACCGTGCACAAATACCCGGTTGACCTGACCACGAAGGTCGATTCCTGCATACACCGAAGAAGCACGCAAGAACAAGATAATAAGCAATCTGAAATTGCAAATAGGATTGAAAGATTTAATTGAATTGGGATTCTGAATAAGGATCTTAATTGGGTGGTCTCGTCGACACACGCAAAAGATACAAGTTGCGATCAAAGCAAACTAAACATAAACAAAATCCGAGGAAAACTAAAGGGGTGTGGCCTCCTTAAATAGGGAACGAGGAGCCACAAAACTAACGAACTAGTGAGGTGGTACTAACGGTCGCGGTACTGTTCACATGAACAGTAACCGCGCCCCGGGTGGGCCGCCGGCAGATGGGCCAAGTTTCAGTATGATTACAAAGCCCGGTTTGGCCTAAACAAGTGATGTGATGCCTTCTTTTGATGATTACGATCAGTCCAGAAGGAGTTTGGAGGTGAGGCCAGATCCGTTGGAAATAGGACGAAATCAGCTTTCCATCAAGTACTCGTGGACCTCCAACGGACGTCGTATGTGAAAGTTATGGGCGTTTGAAGTCAGCGCTGTCAAGCTGATTCCGAACTGATCTGCCCAAAATGCATCCAGCTTGAACTCCTGATTGGCACATGCAGAGCACCATGGCATGTACACATAGTACCATGGCATGTGGGCGTGACGTAGCACCATGGCATGTAGGCGTGGCGCGATCCAATTGGGTAATATGGTGTTGCAAAGAGCGAAAGCCCTATTGGAGAGGATGTTGTTGAAGCAGAGGATGCAGTGCAGTCGAAGCAGTGGTTGCATCCTTAGGGTCGATGTCCTCATCATCCTCCCTTTCTTGAATTTGAGTCGTCCCCGACTCATTTGTTTTCTCCAAGTCATCACTCTCCTGCAAAAGGTTAGTAGCAATAGGAGGCAAAGAAACATGCACTTTTTCTAATGGGCACTGAGTTTCTTCACAAATCATAGTATGACATGCAGATTCATGTTTTTCCATATCAATACAATCAATTTTTGTAGCTAACAGAACATGAGTTTTCAATTTAATTTCACTTGGAGCTATAATCTTTTGATCAACTTGTGTCTTCTCCTTACTTGTTCTCTTAGTTCTTTCTAATTCATCCTTTAATATGGCAACAGGAGACATTGGAACCAACGTGATTTTCTTTTCTTTATATGTGAAAGTATAATTATTAGATCTACCATGATGTTCAGTATATCTATCATATTGCCAAGGTCTACCTAATAATAATGAACATGCTTGCATATGTACGACATCGCAATCAACATAATCAGGATATGATCCAATAGAAAAGTGCACGCGCACAAGTTTAGTCACCTTCAACTTACCACAAGAATTGAACCATTGGATGTAGTAAGGATGAGGGTGTTGTGTTGTGGTCAAGCCAAGCTTCTCGACCATGTCTATGCTAGCAAGGTTGTTGCAACTCCCACCATCAATGATGACCTTACATGAACGTTCCTTGATGACGAACTTGGATTGAAACAAAATATGGCGTTGATTTTGTTCCGCAAGTTCCATTTGGGCACTTAGCACACGCTGGACAACTAGACTTTGGTACATGTCGGATGCCTCATGGTTTATATGTTCTTCTTGGTTTCATCACCGCATTGTTAGTTGCAACCAACACATGTTCTTCCTCAATATCGCTAGTGAAGTGTACTCATCATTGTCCTTGATAAGCAAAGCTCACGACTTGGGCAATCGCGCATCAAGTGCCCAAATCCTTTGCAACTATGTGACATTGTACATCTCTGGATTGCCTGTAGAAGCAATGAAGCACTTTTTGTGGGGCTTGTACTTTTGTTTTTGCTTGCATCGGGGTTATGTATAGGAGTTGAAGCGGCGGCAGGGGTGCACGGTCGAAGTGGAGGAGGATGCCATGTGATGTTCTTTGCCTTGGCCGACACGCAAAAGTCCTCCAATATTGCCCCTAGAGCGAGATTATCGACCACAGACTTCTCTCTCATCTTTGCAAGCAAGATGGAATAAGCAGTTGATAGAATCATATTCTTTATAATCTAAAATGTCCTGAATTTCACGGTTTAAACCTCCCAAAAATCTAGCCATCTTAGCATCTTGAGTTTCTTCTAAACCACAACGCAACAAACCAGTTTGCAATTCTTGATAATAGTCTTCTATAGAACTACTACCTTGTCTTAAGTGTTGTAATTTATTAAGCAAATCACGTGAATAATATGAAGGTACAAACCTACGTCTCATTGCTCTCTTCAAAGCATTCCATGTTCTAGGTATGTCCTAATGAGTACGACCATATTCACTCCACCAAATAGATGCAAAATCTGTGAACTCACTAGTAGCAGCCCTAACCTTCTTATTGTCAGGAAATTCATGGCATGCAAATTTTTGGTCCACAACTAACTCCCATGTGAGATAAGCATCAGGATCATATTTACCAGCAAAAGGAGGTATAGTGAATTTAATTTTACCAAGTGAATTATTATAGTCACGTACCTCACGTGGTGGCTCTCTTCTCATACCTTGTCGATTGAAGCGTCGTTGCCGGTGATCACGATCATTGATGGGATTGAAACCACCATCAGACTCCGTATCAGTAACATATGGGTTCGCTTCATCGTCTACCTCATCGGCCCATGAGCGAGCAACGGATGGGTTACGGCGTGGTTGTGCAACGCCGACAGTGGCGGGGGCGGCAACAGGAGGTGGAGCTCTCTCTAGCTGCTCCACACGTGTAGACAACGCAGCAAGTTCGTCAGTGGTGCGATCTAGAATCAACTCCATACGCCCTGAATGTTGATCCAGCATGCGAGAAAAGCGCCGCATGATTTCTTTTGTGCGAGGACTGAGCGGTGCATCTTCCTCATTGTTGGGCCTGCTATGCTCCTCTTGTGACGATGAACCTGCCATTGTTAGTATCAAAGCAAAGAGCAAATCACGGTGTATATGTCCCTATGAACTACTAGGTTCTAGAGTTTCACAAGTCACTCACACTCAAGTTTATACCCAGTTCTTACAAGTTCTTACCAACGCAAAGAAGGAAGTGGTACAACCGTGGTTGGTTCGTGATACTCTCACTTGCGATCAATAACGATTGTGAGGAACGGCACTTTCTTGAGTTAGTAGGGAGTGGAGCTCGGAAGGCTAGTATGTAGCAAAAGAATAGCAATTATTCAATTCAGTATGTAAAATTGAAAAGCAGTTAAAAGTACTAGTCACAAGTGCTGGTCCTAGTCTAAACCCAGTCTAGCTAGAGCAACTCACAAGACGACTAGTAGTAACAGCAGAAGGCCAAACTGAACAATCAATACCAACAAGCAATAGATGAAACGAGGTAGCTCTGAATTTTTTTTCTTCTTTTTCTTCTTCTGTTTTTTTTCCTTTTTTTTTCCCTTCTTCTCTGTTTTTTTTTTCTCAGAAAGCCACCGGGAACCTCAAGGGCGTTTCTTTCCTGTTGATACAGTAACCAACGCATGCTACAGTAGCCGGCCTCGTGCTACAATAGCAGAAAACGCATGCTGCAGTGCCGATTTCTTTTTTTTAACCGCAGATGCTACTGGAACCGGCAAAAATATTACAGAATCTGCTTTTCTTCTTTTTTTTCTGTTTTTCTTTTCTTCTCCTTCTTTTTTTTTTCTCTTTCTTTTCCTTTAAAGCTCACGAGTAGTCCTCTTGAAAAAAAAAACCGAACAGCCTTTTAAAGCCTCAAAAAGCAAGAAGCGAACCGATCGTTCTCCAAATAGCGAGGCGCCTCCACGCGAGAATTCCTCTGATGTGGCGGCGAGAGCTCCAAGGCTTTGGCGACGGCGGCTGGATGAAACCAATCTGTTGCGTGTATTTTTTTTTGTGTGGGTGCTGTCATCTGTTTTGCCTCGCGATGAAACGCCGAAGAACAGAAACCCAGCTCGATCAACCGCAGCGCACGACTCAAGAGGATGGCGCCGACAGGAAACGCCGCGGGAGACGCGCGACCAATCTGCTTTTTTTTTTGTACGAAGAAAAGATTAGACGATCGACAAGAAATCCTAAAACTAAACCAATCTAGACAGAAAACCAGCACAAAGACTCGACGATGCAACGACAATTCAATAACGTAAAACTAAAAAGAACAAATTGCAAAGGCCCAAATTGGCTTGGACGATGAACTAAACCTAATTTTTGATTTTTGGCTATATGGACTGTAGGAAAAAAAAATTCTCACCGATGAACTGTAGCTCTGATACCACCTGATGAACCCTAAGATTCTATTTGTTGGTCCGATCTTTCGATGAGAACGATAAGTCCGGTAGGCGTCGCTCAACCCACACGATCCTGGCTACGAACACGCAAGGCTCGCAACCACGCAATCGCTGAACTGATCGACTAGTCGTTATCAACCGTGCACGAATACCCGGTTGACCTGACCACGAAGGTCGATTCCTGCATACACCGAAGAAGCACGCAAGAACAACATAATAAGCAATCTGAAATTACAAATATGATTGAAAGATTTAATTGAATTGGGATTCTGAATAAGGATTTTAATTGGGTGGTCTCGTCGACACACGCAAAAAATACAAGTTGCGACGAAGGCAAACTAAACATAAACAAAATCCGATGAAAACTAAAGGGGTGCGGCCTCGTTAAATAGGGAACAAGGAGCCACAAAACTAACGAACTAGCGAGGTGGTACTAACGGTCGTGGTTACTGTTCACATGAACAGTAACCGCGCCCCGGGTGGGCCGTTGGCAGATGGGCCAAGTTTCAGTATGATTACAAAGCCCGGTTTGGCCTAAATAAGTGATGTGACGCCTTCTTTTGATGATTACGATCAGTCCAGAAGGAGTTTGGAGGTGAGGCCAGATCCGTTGGAAAGAGGATGAAATCAGCTTTCCATCAAGTACTCGTGGACCTCCAACGGATGTCGTATGTGAAAGTTATGGGCGTTTGAAGTCAGCGCTGTCAAGCTGATTCCGAACTGATCTGCCCAAAATGCATCCAGCTTGAACTCCTGATTGGCACATGCAGTAGCACCATGGCATGTGCACATAGTACCATGGCATGTGGGCGTGAGCGTAGCACCATGGCATATACACGAAGCGCGATCAATTGGGTAATATGGTGTTGCGATGGCGAAAGCCCTATTGGAGAGGATGTTGTTGAAGCGAGAGGATGCGATCTTTGCAGGTCGAAGCAGTGGTTGCATCCTTAGGGTCGATGTCCTCATCAAAAGGAGGGGCCAGGGCTAACGGCACGGATGGTCAGGTGACCGGAGTTAGTGGCGGTCAGACTAGCATGGTGGCGATGCTACCACTGACGCGGGTGGCAAGCGATGCACCATGCAGCCATAGCGTCGTGGAGCAAGCTCGAGGTTGGGAGAAGGGCAAAGGCATGGGTGGCTGAGCTGGGAGGCAAGCAGAGCAAAAAGGGAGGGGAGCTGGGCCGAAGGGAAAAGGAGAAAAGAAAGGAGAAGAAAGAAAAAGAAAGGAAAGAAAAATAATTTTTTCTTTTTCTTTTCTTTTTAAACTCGGTTTGAATTTGATTTTCAGTTTTTTTTTGGGTTGATATTTCTTTTAACAACTCAAAAAATTTGAACATCACCGAAGCGAAACAAAAGGTTTTTAAAAATCTCATATTTTTAAACAATTTGAAATGTTCATAATTTTTGGGATGTTACACTAAGTAATGGACCAAACGAACCCGTGCCTACATGGGCTCATGTCATGCTTGGCGAAGCCGCCCGTTTGGCAACCTCTACGCTTGACCATTTTGGGGTTAATCTTAGCCAGTGATGGCCAAACAGTCGTCCCAGCCCGGTACGGCACGGGCCTGTGCCAGCACGGCCCGATAAGGCCCGGTAGCTAATAGGGCTGGGCCGTGTCGGCCCGACTACTGTTTGGCCCAGTCAGGCCGAGATAAGGTAGCAAGCTAGTAGGCAGCAGCCACGCCCGCCGGACGGCCGCCTCCTCCTCCTCTGCGCGCATTGGTCGTGCCACGCCACCTTCGCACCCGAGCACCTCCTCGGCTCCTCCCCATGCCACGCTGGCCTCGTCGGCTCACCGCAATTGCTGGTTGGGACCACTGTGTCGTGCCTGCGTATCGTGCTGTTCCGGCCCATCGTGTCGGGGCACGAACCCAAACACGACACAGACCTGAGCACGACACGAGCACTCGGGCCGTACCAGCCTGTTTCAGCTACACTGTAGGCCATGCCATGCCTACATCAGACCAACAATGCTGTACTTCAGGTCGGCCTGGCTTGCAAGACTCATCTGGCTATCTCTAATTTTAGCCATAGTCGCCTCCTGGCTCAAGTTATCGAACAATTGAGCTCATGTCAGTCACGTTCTAGTGCTTTTGCGAGACTCACATGAGTTTTGCGAGATGCTACACATGAGTTGGAAATGTCTTTGAAGAAGGATTTATTTTTCCCAGCAAAAAGAAAAGATTCATTTTGCTTTACCAAGATAATTGGAGGAGAAGTGGAACTTATTGGAAAACCATGGACTTAGCTCAGCAGGCGGCCTATAGGTGATCGATCTATCCAAAACCCTAGCGAGTCTCTAGACTATAAATAGGGGATGCTAGTTATTGTAAAAGTCTGATCGCTTGAAGAAAGAATAAAGAAGAAGAATACCCTCTACATCTTTATCTATCTGTGTATTTAATCTACTATTTATTTTTATATTATTTGATATGATTATATATTTGTCTATAAAATAATCGTTCAGTGAACCCGTCAACACAGTTCCTCGGAATAGTGAGAAGAAGAGGCGAGGCACTGCCAAGGGCAAGCTTGATCTTGAGTCTTGTGAGTTCTCTGGAAGTTTCACGCCATATCTTGGGGCGTCTCAGTGAACAAAGGGTAAAGCGTGCACATATGGAAAAACCGCATCTGGCCGTCCGTCCGCAAGATCAAGCGGCGCCCGGCCAGCCTGTGTAGCAGGTGGAAGCGACCGGCGTTTTGCGTTTTAGCCTCCGATTCGCTGAGTTCTCTATTTGCACTCTGCCGATCCACAAATCGCCCCCAAATCGGCAGCGGCGCTCGTTCCCCACCCACTCCGCCCGATCCCCAAATCGGCAGCGGCGCTCGTTCCCCACCCACTCCGCCCGATCCCCAAATCGGCAGCGGTGCTCGTTCACCACCCACCCAGCGCTCTCTCGCCGTCGTGAGGCTCGACGCGTTCCCTTGCCCCCTTGTGGTTCGTGCGCCTCCACCAAATCGATCTAGGTTTAGGTCCGTGCGGCTCCACTCCCCCAAATCGATCTAGGGTTAGGTCCTGCGCCTCCACTCCCCAAATCGATCTAGGGTTAGGTCGAACCATGGAGAAGACGAAGGATCGCAGGGAGGCGCACTCCGAGTCGTCATCGATGGCGAGAGCGTCTAGCAGTGGGCTCCCTCTCGTGCCTTGCCCAAAGTGCGACATTCAGATGATCTGGGCCGTGTCGGGGAGCTCGAAGAATCAAGGAAAAGAATACTTCAAATGCCCTAGGAACGAGGGGGTAAGAAACTCTCTTTGCTATTACTTTTGATGTTCAAATTTGGGGGTTTATGCATTTCGGTTGGTCGGATGTATGCGGGGGCGTCGACACATTCATGTGGAAAGATCAATACATCAATCATTTGAGTCGGTTGCGTCGGTGGAGCAATGAGAAGGGAGCATTCGCCTGTCAAGCTGAGCAATGGAGACCACCGTGTATTGGAGCACCATGTATTGGATCATTTAGATGCCATGAAGACCACTTTGGACCAGATGAAGACCTCTGTGGACCAGATCAACAACGCAGTGAGGAAATCCACTGATGGAGATCTTTGTTCGTTAAAAATTGTTCTAGTTGCAATTTTGTTCTTACTGTTAGGAATTTGTATTGACAAGAATGTGAACTGAGATTTTGTTATGTTCCTAGTCTTTTGTTATGTAATCTGAATTGTGATGAATGGATTCAATTATAATGTCTCAATCTGGATGAGTGGATTAATTTCATATGTATGGTGTGTCAATTGTGATGAATGGATTCTGATGCTTCATGAATTCTGGTAAAATGTCAACCATACCATCAAAGCAAGCAGCAATTGAGATGGACCATACCTTGATGATTACGGTAAAATGTCAACCATCATGAAAGCAAGCTCATGAAGGAGCTGAAGCCGATGCTTCGGCTTGTGTCTGAGCATGACTTCTCAGCATTGCACACATACACATGGCATGAACAGCATTGCACACATACACATTGGGTTGCAGATGTTGCGATATAGATCAGCAGATGTTGCGATGCATTAGCTGGTGGATATGTTGAAATCGATTGATATTAAAAGTTCTGATCCGTTTATCGTCTTTGTCTTTGGTTGTTACCATATAGATCGTGAGATGCCTAACTTGATTATCTTCTTTGGTTGTCTTCTTTGTCTTGGTTGTTCCTCCAAGTTGGGCACATTTGCTTGATGTCCAGTTGCATCTTTATCGAATGTAATCGCAACATCTGCTTGTGCTACTTGTTCCTCCAAGCTTGTTGTCTTCTTTGTCTTTGGTTGTTATGCGGACTTGTTCTGGTAGGCACATTTGCTTGCTGTCCCGATTGCATCTTTGTCCGTAATCGCAATCCAGGTTATGTGATATCTGCTTTGTGCTTAGCACATTTGCTTGTTGTCAGTTGCATGCTCCGGTTATGTGATATCTGGCAGGCCGGGCACATTTGCTTCTTTGTCAGTTGCATCTTTATCGTAATCGCAGTGGGAAATGCAAACTAACTGGTCCTGACTTCAAATGTGCCCAGATTGCATCACAAGGTAGTCCTGACTTACTCTGATGTCGATTCGGGTTACTCCTAAGCAAGAAATCAATTTGTGCCCAGATTGCATCACAAGGTAGTCACAAACTAAATTTTGGGTTACTTCTAAGCAAGAAATCATTATTCATGGAAACACGGCATTTTGTATTTGGCTTGCTCGGTATCAATTTGTGCCAGTTGCATCACAAGATTGCATACACAAACTTGCATCGATGGGTATGAAATGTAATAACTGTGTTGTTCCTAAAATACCATAATCACCGTGTTCTTTCTAAAGCATGCATGATCACCGGGTATCATTCATTTACCCTAGCGCACTACATTTACCAAGGTGTATGCTAGTACTTAAAAATTTGAGTCTAAAATGACATCAAAGATCGGAACCCCAATTTTTAGGAAACATGCTCTTTTAACATAGCATCCAACAACATGTAGCATTGTTCAGAATTTCACAAAATCTCAATTCAAGCATCTAACAACATGTAGCATTGTCCGAATTTCACAAAATCTCAATTCAAGCATCTAACAACATGTAGCATTGTCCAGAATTTCACACATACACATATAGTTTGACAAAGGTCCAAAAAAAAAACAATACTAGCTCCCTTCCAGCATCTAAATTCAAGCATATAGTTTGAGAAAGGTCCAAAAAGAACAATACTAGCTCCCTTACAGCATTGCACACATACACATATAGTTTGAGAAAGGTCCAAAAAGAACAATACTAGCTCCCCTACAGCATTGCACACATACACATATAGTTTGAGAAAGGTCCAAAAAGAACAATACTAGCTCTCTTACAGCATTGCACACATACACATACACATCATAATTTAGTAGCACATACATCATAATTCAGTGGCAGATTACATCAGATTTCAACAGCACATTCATGTCATCTGGTTTGCCTGCCCACATCAAACAAACACAAATTTTGAGTTAGTATGTAATAAGAGGAACCACAAGTGAAGTGAAAGAAATTAAAATGCTACATTACATCATTATTTGCTTGTTTCCTTAAAGGGCAGTTGCGGCTGTCATGGGTGCCGAGCTCATTACAAGTCCTGCACATGCGAGCTACCTTTCCCTTCAACTTCTTCGGTTTGCTCTCCCCAGGCCGATTCCTCTTGCATTTGCCTCTAGTGAGATTGTCTGTAGGCGGCAATATATCGATGTCATGAGGGATCTCACACCCAAGATATGCTTCAACCTCCTCCACTCTACTTTGTGCTCGAGCAGGAATTTGCTGGTTTATATCTTGCATAAACTATTTAAGTTTCCCTCTCGCATTTTGCATGTAAGGTAGTGAAGGTGTAGCTCGATGTATCAATTCTTCCAAGTCCTTGCGCATCTCCGAAGCCAACTTTTTAATTTCTTCCTCCGTTGGATCTTTTGGTTTTTCTCTAGAACATTGCCATTCTCATCGAACACAACCTCCCTCTTACAATTTGCAGTCCATCTTTTCAAAACATAATGACTTGGAAGCTCATTCAAGAATGCACCTCGTGTCTGAGGATAATATGACACAAGGAATCCCATGAGTGCCAAACAACATACATGAGCACTCGGCAATCATGGTGTTAGTGCCACATGTGACTTTTCTCACCTTCTTGCCATCCTCATTCACCGCTGTTACTTTAAGGTCACATACTTGCGCCGTGCTGTCAACAACACACGTGTCCCTGGCCGCAATAACCTCCTTCTGAAATTTAGCGAACACCATATGGGTGAATACTTCACTACCATGCTGCTCTAATGCCCATGGTGTCTTTAACTCAGGCTTCGTGTGAAAGGTGGCATGGTCTTCTCTTAGCTCCTTTTGCCTTTGTTCCTCTACGACAGTGTCGAACCGGATCCAGAACTCAACCAAAGCATGTTTGTAACCAATAAAGCGATTGAAAAAAGAATTGGCGCTTTCAGATATTGAAGTTGTTCTAAGAATTCCTACCAAGGTGCGTCCATAAAGTAATTTGGTACCCAAGAAGCACGAATTCTATATCGACCACCGACCACTCATTATCTTGCAAACCGAACTCGAAATAATAGTCGCCCACCTGTGACTCAAATTCTTACGGGTTTACGAGGATATACACATGAATTGACATGCCTGTAAAACATTTGGTTATCCTCAAATCGGCTTATCTTAGTTGGGAGTTTGTTCAATATGTGCCACATACATAACCTATGCGTGCTAGTTGGTAAGACATGCTCAATTGCCTTCTTCATGGCCGCATCTTCGTTAGTTATTATAAGTCTAGGGGTAGCACCTCCCATACATCTTAAGAAAGTACGGAACAACCATTCGAACGTTTCAATCGTCTGATTGAGAAGCAATGCAGCCCCAAATAGAACACATCCCCCATGGTTATTCACTCCCATGAATGGTGCAAATATCATGTCGTATTGGTTTGTATTATATGTCATATCGAATGAGAGCAACTCACCAAAATGAACGTAATTCTTCCTAGAGGTCGCATCCGCCCAAAACACATGCACCAATCTACCCTTGTCATCGATAACATAGTCAAAGTAAAATGCCGCATTATTCTCGTTCTTTCTAGCTAGATTATCAAGAAACATCTGAGCATCTGATGACTTTGTACTCTCTCTCAAAGTACGATGATAATTTTACAAGTCCTCCTTGTGCATCCTACATTACGAAATCCACCCTCACTAACATGAAGATATCTAAATGCCGGAAGTGCCAATGCTAGCACGATGGCATGCGAGCATGTAGTCTTAGCCTTCTCGATAACTTGTCTATTAGAGCGTATCAAGTGCTGCTTACTAGGTGAGACAAGACCATGGTTATGGACTTCGACAAATATCTCTAATCTGAACTTATTGTCCTTAGTCCGTTTGATACCAAACATGGCCTCACAACCGCACCTACTCAATTTAGACTCATATGTCCTCTTCGCTTTAATCTCCACCTTGGCCTTACCTCTTTCTTCCTTCCACCCACTTTGGCACAATAGTACCGCCTCCATCGCAACACCCATTAATAATCGTCCATTGTCCGTCTGAACGGAGAAGCCATAACATCGCGTATGCTTTGTAAAACTCAAAGGCGCATCCTCATCTTCAAAAATCATCCCTTCGCGGTGTCAAAGACTCGGTAACTACCGGTGTGGATGACGATCCTGCAGCGATAAACCACGATTTAGCCCTAGAATGATATTAATCATGCAAATTAAAAATTGTCGCGCGACTCACGCGAGAATGGGATGCTAGCCGCCTTAGGGGTTTTACAATCCGATATCGCAATGAGAGAGTGTGCATCGGCCATATCGGGTTCGGGTTCAGATCTAGGCAAAGCTAGTGACCGCATCGAGCTACTGACATCTTCCATTTCGTCCATGCGGCTGCACATCAAAACAACGATAAACAATGCATATCAATTGTAAATATCAGACACCACAATCAGTAATAAGACAACAATTCGTATGCAACAACTTACATATCAGAGAGCAGAAGGGGGCTGCGTAGGAGAGACTCGGGCTGATGGTCTCACTAATAATACAATGACCTGTAGAGAATAGGTAGTTTGGCATCATCCATGTACATATTGAATTAACATTTTACTTCACTATTTTCAAAAGAAATCCCCAAAGTTAGGACTAGATTAGCAATTGCAACTTCCAAGTATTTCTTCAATAAAACAGGGTTTACTATTAAAACTTTAAACACACAAACTTTCTTAACTTTCCTTGCATCTGGATTCTGGAGATGCTATAAGGATCCAACTTTCAAATAAAGGAGTACAGAGAAAAACATAGTAGCTCCCAAAGATTAAAACATACTTATAGGGCTTACAGATTCTGGTAGGGTCAATACCTCAACAGCTCAATGTAAATAAGCTAGATTTTGTCGTGAAAAACAGAGATGGAAGTTCAAATGGTGAGATCTACTGCCTCAGTACTCTACAATCAAGGCAACTAGATAGATTTCAAAGAAATCATTTTAGCATCTAGAGCCATCAACAGTAGTCTTCTTGCCTAGACTAAGGATTCAAAGGTCAGAAATAACATGATCTTGCATTCATAAAATGGACAGACAATATTGGAGAACTTAACCAGTGGTATCTGGGCGGTAGATCTTAAAATTTGAATGTTACAAGATGTTCACCTTGAGAGCTAAATCTTCATCAATGTTGGATCTTCAACAACGCGGAGCGCGGCGCGACGCAGTGAGGCGGGGCGACAGGGAGCGCGCCATGACGCAGTAGGCGGGACAACGAGCAGGCGTGGCGCCGGACGCAAAGGCGGGACGGCGTGGGAGGCGCGCCGCCGACTCGTGGCGAGGCGACACAAGCGAGTCAGGCTTCGACTGGCACGGCGGACCAGTAGCCGCCGGCGTGGTGGCGGCCGCGGTGACAAACCCTACACCATTTCTCATTCGCGCGGGGGAGCGGGGGCGTGAAAATTTCGCACATTCGTTCGAACCCTACACCATTTCTCGTTCGCGCTGGGGGATCGGGAGGGCCAAAACGCAAAACGCCGCGGTCGCTCCACCCTCGCGCGTGCGCGTGCGGCTGGCGCTGTCGGATGCGAGACGGACGGCCCAGATACGGTTTTTCCATATGTGCACGCTTTACCTTTGTTCACCAGATAAGCCCCCCATATCTTGCGACCGAAGAAAGAAGCGAAGCAATGAACAAACTATCCTATCCATCCAGAAATAAAAGGAAACCACAGCCGCAAGGCAACTAAACGAAAAGGATAAAAAAAAGGAGGAATTTTTAGGGGAAGGATTTGCGTGCCGCGTGCGGCCTTGCCTTGGTGCCAGTCAGTCTTCGATTCGTGGCGCCCCACCGGTCGGTCTCGGGGGATGGGGGTCGGCATGAGCAGCGGCCGGCGGCGCGGCATCAGCGGCGACGGCGGGGACCGGTCCAGCGGGATGCTGCCGCTGCTGGCGCTTCAGGTGCTGCTCGAGTACGGCCGCGCCGGCGCCAGCCGCCCGCCCGTGACGGTGGCGCTTATCGCCGCCAACACGCTCGTGTACCTCCGCCCGGGCGCCCTCGACGCGCTCCTCCCCCCGCTCTCCCGCGTCGCCTTCAACCCGCACCTCATCATCCAGGTACCCCGCCCACCTACACCACGATGCCGCGGCCTGCGGTTTGGACGACGGAGTTATGTGTAGATTGATTATGTTGCTCTTGCTCTGCTAGAAGAAATCGCGTCGCGCATCGAAAGCCCACGCTTTTAATCCGTTCTAGGGCTACAGGATTGCAAAGTATAGCAACGCGACACATTCCTCGAGTAGGGATTATGTTGTGTCGAGGTTTTTGCCTCGAGTCGCCATATGTTCCGGTTTAGTTGATTACTAGTACATGATGCGAATTTGCTGTGTTCTGCAATTTAATTTTGATCTGCGATTTGCAATTGGGGAAATTTGATAGGATGATCACTGCGCAATGCTGCACAGGAATAGGATCCGGATCATATTGGGGGCTGTTGCTTGTGGTATTGTGGTAAATGTTTGTAGTGCAAAAGGGGGTTGGAGGATTGGAGTGGAGCAGCTGATTAATAGAGAGGATTTTTTTTGTTGGACCGGGCTGCAGTTCTGCAGCCCAAAGCGTTATGATTTAAGGGAAATGCTGTGCAGGATTTACAAAATTACCAACAAAAAGGACCGATCAAACGGAGACCAACTAAAAGGAAAAAAGCTCCTAAACGGCAACCTGAGAGACTGGAAATCAGAGAACACCACCCTTCCTGGCCCCTACACAACAATCTGGACACAGAAGATATTTATTTTATCGTCCACCCGTTGTAGTATTTACTTTTCTTGGTTACGCATGAACTTGCCCTTCGAGTAAACTCACCGTTATTTACACCTGCACTATGCTAAGATACCAGCATCCTATAGTAGTCTAACTCTACACTCAAAGTGATATTTCTAGATTCAGTCAAATACAGCCTGAACTGTTTCACAATGCGTGTGTTGCGCTTCTTATAGGGAATTATTGCTCTCAACTAATAGGGTGTGCATTCTGTGCTCTAAAATATAGTAGTGAAAAGTAATTGTAACTAGTGCTTTTTGATTTTTCTAAGTACTTGTTCCAGTGTTTTATGTTTTGACCTAACATTTTTGTGAACATTCTTGCAGTACGGCGACCTGACACGCTTCTTCCTGTCAGCTTTCTACCACTTAAGTGAAACTCACTTCTTCTACAACATGACATCTCTCCTGTGGAAGGGCGTACAGCTTGAAACATCAATGGGCAGTGTTGAGTTTGCATCCATGGTTGCTTCCTTGCTTGGCCTGTCTCAGAGCATCACATTGCTCTTGTCCAAAGGTTTACTCCTTTTTGGCAATGAGACTGCATATTGTGATCAATTTTCTGTTGGGTTTTCTGGAGTGCTGTTCGGTATGAAGGTTGTGCTGAATGCCTGGTCAGACGATTTTGTCTTTCTGCATGGAATGGTAATACCAGCAAAGTATGCTGTGTGGGCTGAATTGGTCCTCATTCAGGCCTTCATTCCCGGGACATCGTTTATTGGCCATCTCGGTGGGATCCTTGCTGGACTAGCCTACCTTTGGCTAAAGCGATCATTCTCTGGGCCAGACCCGCTATCTCTTCTGATTTCAGGTATTGCAAAGGTTGTGAGCTGGCCGGTGAGTTTTGCTCAGAAACTTCTAAGGTCAGGCCGTCCTCAGGGCCACATAACAGGTCGGGGCAGAGTTGGGCACCGTCCATCAGCAAGACAGACCAGTCGAGGTACATGGAGATGCTCAGCCTGCACTTACGACAACTCGCCTTCCTCAGATATCTGTGAGATGTGCAGCACTGTGCATGAGGACCGTGCTTTTTCCCGCAGACAGCACCTCCAACCTGCGGGAAACAGGGAGCTCTCAGTTGAGGAGATCCGCCGCAGGCGAGTCGAAAGATTTGACAGATGAAGTAAATCATTGCTGCCGATACAATGTCCAAGCAGTGCTAAAAAAGCTTCTCCCTTATATGAAAACTGGCATTTGCCCATTCTGTGCTCAATAGTTTCGGGATTTTTCATTCTTTCCACTGATGATGAGGAATGCTTTACATAATCGAATTTTTCCTCACCATTTCAATGCCCGAGTACTGCTACTGATATAGCTCCATTTTTTAGGTTGTCTCAATTCACAATGCCTTGGAAGTAAGTAGTCTGTCTATTTTTGATAAATTATGTCAGGCAACAATGGAATGGAAGTACTTAAGCACATCGAAATGCTCCTTCATATTTGGAAGAACTGATGATTAACATTATCCGTCACTTGTTTGTTCCTTGCAGCTGTTTATTTGTCGTGAGTTTTAGCCTTTTAGGCCATTGAACATTGGAATGTTCCAAAGCAGCAATCTTACTGCTGCTCTAAATAGGGTAGCATTGTCTGTTCACTGTCTTCCAAAAACTAAATGTCACATTCCTTAATACAATATTGTTACTTTGGTGGTATTGGAGTAGCGGATAGTTGTGGATTAGACCCTGGATGTGATTTAAAATCGTGCTACACTTTTTGAGGCGAGCATGGAAGCACTTGTCGTTTCTCTGCACGGTGTGAGCTTTCCTATGGAAAGAACACTTGATGTGGATGTCCGAAATGCTTCATGGTGGAAAGAATCGGGTGGACTTGTCGAAAGTATATAAAGCTGCTTGATGAATCGAAATTGCTCCCATGCCAAGCAGGCGGCCGACTTATCAATTGTCCAGAAAACAAATCCACAAAGACTTCATCTTTTCTTAAGCGTGTTGCAGTAACCATCGTTTAGAGACTAGGGACTTGGATAGCATGCTTATATTTTGTCTGAAAAGCTACAGGATAGCATCGTTCAGTGCTAGTTTTCATTTAATGTGATGTGCCATTTTCATGAGAGCAGACGAAGAACTAAAAAAATCAAGTATAAGCAGTACAAAAGATTTGATCTCTTCCGGCCCATTTTCGATCGGTACATCCATTCCAATCGATACATGGTATACTCGCTCACCCAAAACTGGGACAGCAGCCGAGGACAGAGAAGCAAGACGCACGACGAGTCGGCGAGCAAAGCGTTCCCTCTACTTGTGCGTGTTGCAGTCCTGGCAGTATAAATCGTTGCGCTCCACGAGGGACCTGACCCCCGCCGCGTCCGCCTTGCCGCTGCTGCAGACGCATGAGGAGGGTATGGACCGTATGGTTGCCGTCACGGTGAGCGGCGTGCCATGCTCGTCGCCGGTCGTCACGCTCCTGCTCCGGCCGATCGGGTGTCTCGTCCCGATGCTGCCCCAGCAAGAAGGGCGCGCACCGGAGAATGAGAAGGATAGCCTGTTCCGGATGGCCTTCGTGATCCCACTCTTCTCGCTCTTGCCCTCCATGACGGGCGGAGACGAAGAGGACGACGGCGAGGAGAGGGCGGATGACACCGTCGACGGAGAAGCCCCGTGCGAGCGCTTCCCTCTCCCTCCCCATCCCTCCCCTCACGCATGCATGCAGCAGAGCACGCGCACCTGCCAAGAATCGCAGCACAGGAATCACCGACCAAGCCCAGATGATCGGTTGACAAACGAGCACACGACGTGCAGAATCAAATCACCGACCAAGCCCAGATGATCGGTTGACAAACGAGCACTCAATGTGCAGAATCAAATCAAAATCAAGAAGCGATCGACGAGAAAGAAGAGAGGTGGGCGGCGGAGGCTGTACAAACCTACGAGGAGAAGATCAAGCGAGGACGGAGGAGGGATGGATCGGGCGGTTGCTGCTGCGGGGAGGAACCGGTGCTGGTGGGAGTCGGGGTCACGGAGGACGCATCCTCCTCCCTCTCTGGCCGCTCCCTTTTCTTCACAGAGGGGCTTCCGCTTCCTTCCAGGTGCCGTTTCCACCTCTGCCATCTTCTTTCCACGCCAGCCATGTATTAATCAATTAATAATCATAATTTTAAACAAATGCACTGGTTGCATCGTTGGCAACGGCAGTGGCATCATCATTCAGGGCCAAATGAAACGGGATGGGTAAACTGACACTGACACGAGAAAGAGGACGAGATGAGATGGAGAAAAATATAAGATTGTCCTGAACTGATGGGCTGAACTTTCTCGATGTATCTCCTCGCAGGATCATAATAATACAGATTTTTTTTTTTTTAGTGTAGGTAATATAATATGGTAGGGTATGTGGCTCTTTCTACACAAATAAAAAATGGCTATAGAAGCGGATATAGGCTACGAGCATAAATGTATGCATATGTGGAGGGTAGTGTCGTTGGAGATAAGGTGCCCTCGTCGACTTTGTCCGGAATGCGATCTTCAGTATCACGTGAAAGGTCTCTAGAGCCGGTATTGCCCTCGTGCGGAAAAAAAAAACACTCTGAATATTAGACATTCATGTTGAGTCCTATATAATCTGCGAGATTGAATCAGTTCTCTTCATTCCACTTGTTTGCTATGGAGGCATCTGAGCAGAAACAAAGAAAATCGCCGAATTGATCCTACGGACGATGCCAACTGTCGATGTTTTCAATATCAATATTATGAAATAAATATTGGGGTCACTATAATCAAAATAATGCAAGAGGAGACATGGTCTTTTTAGATAGATTCAGCCTTCTTGGAGAGAATAACAACTATACTCATGTGTCCTTTTATTGAATGTGTTTACGAATAAAACAAACCACTAAGACTAAGGCTAATGGCTTCTGAATTGATCACTTAATCGTCCCATCTTTCTCTGTCCAACGGCATTGCCCTTTATATAACTTCTTAAGTGGTGGCGGTTGTTGTGTGCCAAGAGCCACCTTGACGGTTGGCCGATTGCGCACGTTGATAGCGCTTATTGTCAGAGTGACACTCTCCTACACGTTTGCCATGTGGTTACGCCAGAGGCAGAGATAACTACGTGTGAATGGCGCGATGTCTGAGGTCCCTAGTCGATTAGGTTCACATATCGTGGATTCTATCGACTATAGAGTGGTTGTATTTCACCGGTCGTTAGCAAACCTTACGAGCATAACATGGTCGTATTAGACCTTATGACTACAAAGTGGTCGTAATAGACCTTACGACCATGAAGTGGTCGTAATCTTCCTTTGTCATTATAGACTAATAACAATGGGTACATCTAATGGTTGTTTAAGGATATCATTTATCTATAATAAGTATTACATATAAATAATTTCATTAAATAAGGATTATTGAATACTGTCAATTTTCCAACGACATTACATAATAAATACACTGTTGCAATATCTATCCGCGCAATTACATGGGTAATTCCTCCGGTTGTTAGTAATATTGGTGACGAGGATCTAATAACCCTCAAATAATTGAAACGTTTATATGTAATGTTTATTATAGATAATAATGTCTTTATACAATCATTAGAGGTACCCCTTATCATTAACTTATAATGATAAGGGAAGATTACAATTACCTAGTGGTCATGAGCTCTTCTATGACCACCATATGGTCGTAACCTCTTCTACGACCAGATCAATCACGATCAACCTGTAGTTGATAGAATCCACATACATGTGGACCAAATCGACTAGTAACTCCGTGCACTGTGTCCATTTATACACAATAGTTAAACATGTATCATTATCCTCTGACGAAACTGCATATAATCATCTCTGTCTTTGGCATAACTGTGAGGTCATTAGTCTTAGTTTTAGTGACTTCTTTCTTGTTATAAACACAATTAATATAAGAACACAGGAGTATAATTTGAGGAAGGCATGAACTTGTCTGAAAATTCCTTATGTCTCCTCTTGCATGGTCTCAATCAAGGAGTCCCAAAATTTATTTCATAAGATCAATATTAAAACAGCACAATTGAAGTTGTATTTTCAAGTAACATTGGAGCAGTCGGAGTGCATAGTTGTTGATTAGACCCTCAATGTGCTTTGCAGATTATGCTTCACTTTTGAGGAGAGCATTGAAGCACTTCTCACTTCTCTGTTCTGTGTTCTTTCTATGCAAAGAAACACTCAACGCAGATGTCTGGAATGTCCGGTTTGTGCTAGTTTTGTCATTTAATTTGATGAGTGAAGTATAAGATTGCGGGAGAAACCTTCTCTAAAGAAGTATAGTACAAAAGATGCGATCTCCTGCGGCCCATTTTTGGTACATCCAATCGATACATGGTATACTCGCTCACCCAAAACTGGGACAGTAGCCGAGGACAGAGAAGCAAGAGGCACGACGAGCAAAACGTTCCCTCTGTTTGTGCGTGTTGCAGTCTCGGCAGTAGAAATCGTTGCGCTCAATGAGGGACCTGGCCCCGCCGCGTCCGCCTGGTAAATAATTGTAAACAATGTACTGAAAAATAAAATAAGAATGGGAGAGACAAACTCTACGTGAAAAAGCTTTTCGGGAAACACTACGGACAAACGAAGCCAATGTCACTATTAGAGAAATGTTTACAATAAAACTATTGCTCTTTTTTATGAACTACAGGAATATATTTATAGCGGTACACGAAAGACTCAGTGTAGGAGATGAACTATAAACTGAAGTAGGACATAAGATTAAGATACACTCAAACTAAATGTGTATCACACTCAAACTCAACACCAGCGATCTGCAGACTCATGAGGAGGCGGGGGTGGATCTAGGCCTCGGGCTTGGATAGGCTATAGCTTTGAGGCCCGAAAAATTTTTAGTGTAAAATTCTTCTTGTATAGCCCAACAAACACAACACACATGAGTCTAGCCCAAGGCCCAAAATCCCACAATCTTACTCCCACCCGTGGCCCATCATTAGCCGGCCTCGTCACCCAAAATCGCCCAGAGAACCTAATCCCAATCGAGCAATCCACACCTCGGCTCCTCTTTCGTCCTCGTCCCCCCGTCGCCGCGCCCGTGCCCTCTACCTCCTGGCTCCTCTTTCTCCGGCACCGCCTCACCCTCCTCGCCCGCTGCCATGCCCTCCTCACCCTCCACCATCGCGCGGCCAAGCACTTCACACTCGTCGCCCGCTGTCCACAGCCCCATGCCCTCCACCTCCACCATCGCTTCGGTTGCATAATAAATCAAATAGACTTTTAGAAAATAGCAAATAGAGTTCAAAAATTCTAGAAAAAATCACAAAAATTCTTTGAATTATTTTGAACTTAATAAAATTAATTCCAACTTAAAGTTGGATTTTATTTTTGTACAGTAATTAATTTTATTTTCTGAAAATAGGAAAAACCTTTTAAATATCGAGAAAATTCGAGAAATTAAGTAAAATTTTATTTTTCACTTTAAATCCAATAAAATCCCATAAAACTCAGTTGAAAAAATTTTGACTTTAAAAACCAAGAAATTAAATAATTGATTTTGTTATTATTAATTTTTAACAGAAAACACTTTGTTAAATTACAAAAAATATTGAGAAAATTCTTTGTGACCATAAAATTCAATAAAATAATAACTTTATTAATTTTAATTTTGGTAACATAACTTTAGGATATTACAAACTACCCCCCTTAAAAGGAATCTTGTCCCCAAGATTCTGATAGGCTAGAAAGAAGACGCTCGTAGGATAAATGAATTGAGAGATAGAGAGAGTCTATCTTCAAGTTGGCATTATGTCCAAGGGTGTTGGGTTGTTCAAAGTTTTGAAGTATCGATTCGTCCTTCAAGTCCCTTGTGCATCGATAGGTTAGGAGTCCAATGGATTGTTAGAGAATAGGGAAAAGCAAAGGATGAGAAAGAGAGCTATGAGGAGAGAAGTTTACCCACTTAAGCAAGCGTTGCACACAAGATCAAAAAGATCTATGTATGACGTATCAAAATAAAATATACCATATAAGTTAAAACACAATACAACGTTCTACTTGATCGATACTCGTAAGTTGGTGAAACGACTCAATATACAGAATGACTCTTGGCAGACTTAAACTATATGGCTTGGCCGACAACATGGTGTTCGAAGAATCTTGCATGACGATATTCTCTTGATGCCTTTATGTCTTGTGGTCTTGAACGTAATGGTAAGAAACGTGTTGACCATCTATAGCAATTTTCAAGGAAAGAGGATTCATTTATCATTGTAAAATAGTGAAGGGAGAAACAGGTACCACTACACCATGGCATGGTATTAAGGGCAATTAAAGCTGGGAGAAAAGTGCTTTGGAAAGCAAATTATCTGCTTAAAAACATTCCCAAGACTTATTGCTGCGCCTAAAAGTCTTTGCGGAAAGACTTTTGCTTGGCAGATATGTGTATTCGATGAGTTAAGCGCCCTAGATAAGGTTTTTCCTGGCGATTATAGTTTCCAGGCGATTAGATTTTTCTGGCGATTGGAGTTTCCTGGCGATTATCGTATTCTTGGCGATTAACTTTGCCCTTGCATGTTTGTTTTCCCAACCCTAGCTACGTTGGTTTTCCCCGGTAGTTATTTGATTTCCCGGTAGTTAGCGTTTCCCCGTCAGTTGACTGCCCTTGATTCTCTTTTCCCCGGCAGTTAACTGCCCTTGATTCTCTTTTTCCCAGTAGTTAACTACCCTCATTGCGATTATTCCCAACAGATTAGACACCTAGGAATATACATGTAAAATACTAAAAAAAAATTATACCACCCCAAATAGTGAATTTAATATTTTCCCAATAGTTTGCACCATTCAATCAGAATTTAGAAAACATACAATTTTCTCAATCGTATCACTTAGAAAATGTCATATCAACAATCAAATACAGCTGCAACACATAGATAAAATTCAGATGATACAAAATACATAAACACGAAATATGTAAATGTCTATCCTTGGTATGTACAAAATATCTACATAAAAGAAGTCGACAATCAAATCATCATACTATCACCATTTGCAAAATAAGTACAATCACTCCATCTGCAAACAATAACTTCAATAGCCCTTATGTTTTGTACACGAAAAGAAATTGGAGAAGTCAATAACCACAAACCATATAACTTCAACATTTTGCTTGCATTAACAATAGCATTGCAAATATTTACATTTTGGGTGCTTTTCCATTATTACCATTTTTATTTGTTGTTACAGATATGATATATGATGAACATGAATTCATAGTTGGACGGTCACAACATTAAAATCTTCCCAACAACAAAACAATATAGAATCTGATGCCCTATGGTTGTGAAGAAAAGACATGGGCGGCAACAAGCAGTGAGGGCCCCCCAAGGAACTACAAATTAAGAAAGCACGAAAAACCTACCAAAATTAGTTCGACTTGCCAATTGTAGCACCCACACGGAATCCCTTCACATTGAGAGGTGCCAGTACACCAACATAAGGAGCACAAGACTCGTGCATAGATTTAGCACTCCACTAAAGCATTTCATCGTCATACTCCTAAGTCCTAACTACTAAGGAAACAAACAGCACAAGCTATTATCGAGTTATATTGGCAAAGTGAGGTATACGAAACATTCGTAGGTAACAACTACACAATAGTATGTTACCTATGCTGACCTCGATACCCTTTTCCTTTTGTATGTTAACTTGACTATGTCTTTGAGGAGTTCACTTTGCTGCAATATACATGGAACAACATCATTAATGTGCACAAAAGTTTACATCAGAATGAAAAATACATATGCACATAATTTGATGATCTAGCTAGATCGCTGAAGTTTATCCGCAAATTCAAGTGATTCAAACTTACATGCCTATAGTTAATAATGTTCCAGCGAAACTAAGTTGACATTGGGCCTCATGAATATTGCCCATTGGGCCTCATAAATACATGCACAATATATTCATAACAGAACCTACAAATGAAAATTACTTCTTTTAAAAAGGTCAAGATAAACAAGAGGGTTGACCCAAAATAAAATCCCAAACCCATATCCAAGTCAAGGTGGAAAAAACATGTGGATCTTGAAAAGATAGATAAGGAAGAATTAACTCCGGTGAACAAGATTAAATGATTAAATAAAAAGCGAGGCTGAAACAGGTTTAAAGTCTCAAGAAATAACCCTTAGTTTTCCATCCACTTTTCATAGTCCATTCTCGAAAGGCAATATATGATGCCACATTCTTTAGGATGATTTGCACGGATAAAGCTATTAATATCCTCAAGGCACTTCTTTGTCTTGGGCCTTACATAATACCTGCAAAACTTGAGCTGAGATGGTCTGATACGATTGAAGTCATATGTCAATATATTCTGACAGACTTACCTCAGATTTGGACGATTAAAACTTTGTCGGAAAACAATGTAGTTTGCGAGGCCTAGAACTTGAACGACATCTTCCTTAACACTAGCAGTTGCTGTTGCAGGCTGGGCCAGGACTGGTGTATGTGGGAACTTCCGTTTTAAAATACCTAGATGCTGATAGATCATAAAAGCTATATCAAAAGGTTACAATTTATTTAACATGAACTTCTTTCTTCCTGATAGAAAGTACCTGGTAATCAGGTCGGAAATCATGACCCCACTAGCTTACACAATGAGCTTCATCAATAACAATTCTAGAAATATGGCCTCGTGAATATACATTTTTCCAATTGTCTCAATAGAACATCACTCCTGTACACAAGAATAAAACACATGTAAATGATCAGAAGGGTGTAACTGTGTACGTGACAAACTAAAAGAGAGCTTAAGACTTGAATATATTCAGGAGTACCAATGTAGCATGCCAGGGTAAAAAAAGATCAGTGACAACTAGTTTTGATCTGGAAAATGTGAAATCCTGTATAATGGCTGCAGGTCATATTAAGTCTTAAGTATGGGAGTTACACTATATTGCAAAAGGATAACTTTGAAACGACGGTCAAGAGATGATATAGCTGAATCCAAATATAACTACTTCAGACTTGTGATCCATAATTCGCAACATTCCACTTACTTAGCTATTTTTTCTGGAGTGACATACAATAACTTGTAGGTGCATGTACGAGACATTAGTCCTCTTAATATTTCCTGCTGCTCAGACCACTCCATGTTGGCACTGAGATAAGCTGTAGGAATATTTGTCTGCTCTAGATCGGAGGCAAATAGTCAGAAAAGCATCAAGAAATATGTACAAGGAAATGAAAGTATGAAACAATTAATTACCTGTAACAGATGCATGATCTGGTCATGGATAAGTGAAACTAGAGGAGAAACAACTAATGTTATGCCCTCGTCAATAAGGGCGGGAAGCTGCAAATTAATATGAGTGTTAATGTTGAATTGAGGAAATAAAAACTTGGAGATGGAGTTAGCAGTCAATCTTGAACAAATTGCTGTGTTGATATTTTCCTGCAATAACAATATAACATTGATTATTTCACAACTACCACCCGATAAAACTCTTCTCAAAACAATGGGTAAATTTGAGGTGGGACTCAAAGCAACAAGATTAGAGGACTATGGGTAAATCGTATGTCTCCTAAGCATGGAAAGGTAGCAAGAAGCGTCCAAGGTGTACAACATACTACAACATCATCAACAATGATCATAAGCTGCAGCAAGGAGCTTCAGTTAGTAGAGATAAAATATATTTCATGGACATTTTTCCTTTTTTTTCCTTATACAAGAGAATCATAGGTGACTGAAACAAGGCATTTTCAAGGGAAATTGTAAGGACCATTACAAGTACATGTTTGTTTAATTACTTGATGTACATGTCAACTGTTTCTAAAGATCCCAACAAGAGTAATGGATATCATCGATGCGGTTAGTAGTGACCACCTACTTAATTAACAAATCAAGAGACTAATGAATTACTCTCATCAGTCTTCTTCCTAATTAAGAAAATTAATTTCATCTTTCACCAAGACACTTGGTTATCCACTTACAAGACTACATACATAATTAATTCATCCTATGATATATAGGCATATATATATAGCTAGCTCATGGATTATTACCTAGCTAAAACTAAGCACTGCCGGAGGGCTGGAGGTGTTAACTTGATGTGTTTGTGGTAACTTGATGTGTGTGTGGTCTATTGATAGCTTGTGGATTGCAGGGCGTGACCTGTGAAGACTTGGGGAAAACAGAAGGATCAGGAAAGTTTGTTTGTATTGAAAATTTGACAATGGATGAGGTCTCATGACAACAACATCATGTAAGATGATAGAAGTGTACATTAGTAGTCCCTAAAGAGGTTAAATTTCTATAGCATTAGTATCATTGAGTCAGCTTTGTTGCATCCTGCATTGTGTCTTCCTCTACTGCAAAAGATTCCATATATAGATTAGCATGTAAGTTGTAGAACTTTTAATAGGAAACAAAACTAACAAACATTGGGCAAAAAAAGGAAAAGTTTGGATATCAGATGGGAAACAAAAGTTACGGCTTCTCAATATCCGTGTTTACGAGAGCATAATATAGAGGACATAGTAACATTTTTTCTTTTGAAAAATCATATCTTGTGAAATCACGGTGATGAATTACCGAAATTTGTTTTAGAAAAAGCATAAATCTTTGCTCCTAATGATGTCACGAACTGTATAATATAATGAAAGGAGAATGGTCTTACGTTCAAATGGTATGATGGATCCATTTAGCTGGCGACTTAGCCCCACAGCATAATCACACATATCAATAATTTTCTACAAAAAAAATGGTTATGTTGATGTCATCATGTGCACGGAGAGAAATCAACAGTACGTTGCGTTCGATCTTATTTGATCAGTCAGTTATCTTAACTAAAAATCACAACCTTAAGCAATATAGTTTGTTGGCAGTTTGGCACAAAGTTGATTAATCTAGAGATAAAGAAAAATAACACCAACAGACCACTCCTTATTGAATCTTCTGCATATCATGGGAATGATGTGTTAATTTAATTGGCCAATTTGCAATTCCAGCAAAGCAAGGCAATGGTACCCTCTGAGATGATAATGCGTTGGTGATGAATATAACACTAATGTTGTGTTACGCAAAAAGATTGAAATGCTTATAGTCATTGCTAATGTCGGCGGTGTGCATGCCCTCCTCGTAGTCGTGCATGGGCGCCTCCGACATTAGCAATGACCTAAAACACAAATGCTCATACACACAAAACCCTCAAAATACACCAAGTTGCCAAAATCAAATGAAATCGAGCTCTAAACCGAAGCGGGCAGGCGGTCGAGCCGAGATCTGACAAGGCGGCGCAGAGGCGAATGGCGCCACAGCAAAGCGAACCGAGGCGGCGACCGCCGAGCCAGAGAGAGCAACCACGGCCAGCGGGACTCGGTCGCGTCACTCGCGTTGTCTGGCCGTGCGTGGCATGAAGCTGCGTGGGGGCATAGCGGAGGGGCGGCTGGGAGGAGGGACGGCCAGGGGAGGAGGGCGGCAGGGAAGAGGGACGGGAGGAGGAGGCGGCGCCAAGAAGAGGGACGGCCAGGAGGAGGGGGCGCTAGGGCGAGGGCGGCCAGAGGGAGGGCGGCCGGGACGAGGGACGGCCGGCTAGGTGGGCGGCGCCGAGGAGGAGGTGGTCGGGGAAAGGAGGCAGGGAGAGGTGGGCCAGGGGAGGTGGGTGGTCGGAAGAAATTAGGGGATTGGGGATAAGGTTTTAGAGGATGCGGCGCATGGTGCGGAAGGTTTTGGCACCTCGGCCGAAAAAAAATTCAGCTGCACCCGCCAAAGGGTTCTATTATCCCCGGCAGTTACAATGACCTAGTAGAGTTTTTTTAGGGCAGATGTATTGTAGGCAAATTTTTATCATCCCCAGCAGATGAGTTGTTCTCAACAATAATTATTGCCGGTAGATAACGTGACCCTTAATCTCTTGGATATTCCCGGCACATGTTTTGCCACTAATCCATTTTTCCCCGGCAGCTAATTGCCCTTAATACTATGCCATGGTGTAGTGTACGAAGGAATACCATAAAGAAGGTAAGGATATAAAGATGACCAACATGAGGAGAGAAAAAATTATTTTTCTTGTTACATAAAATAAGTTTTGAAGTTTTTCAACTAACGGCCATTCTAACTAGGTCACGACCTACAGTCGATATGGCTCTGATACCATTTCTGTCGGACCCAGGAGTAACACCTCCAAATCCTTTTTGTATATCTGAACTAGTCTCATGATCAGTAGCTAGTTCACAAAGTAAACAAATATGATAACATCCATAATTCGCATAACCTTATTAATAAATATCAAAGTTGATTACAAGAAAGGCTTATAAGCCAACAATAAACAAACACAGCGGAAGATGAAGAAGAATTAGTAGAGTCTAGCTGATCTGCCACAGGCAATCGACTGGGGTAGCAGCCTAGTCGTCGTAATCCACACTAATAGTGAAGTCCTTCTCCTCTGAAATTTATTTGCATTAAGCAAGGGTGAGCACAACTTCTGTGCTCGTAAGTTACACCCAATAGCAGATTATAATGCATGCAAGGATATATCAAAGGAAAGTGTAACATCCCAAATGTACAAATGGAACCAAACCCAGGTTTGTGTTTCAAATGTAACCTATTATGGGTGTGTGTTTCAAATGTAATTAAATGAGTAAAAATTAAAACTTTTCGCACATCTTGAAACCCTTGAACATTTCTATAAATTCTTGTCAAGAGTTGTGGAATTCAAAAACCTAAACCTCCTGTTGACTATAGTCAACCCCTTAATCAACTTTGGCAAGAATCTAGTATTCAACCTTCAGAAATATTTTCCCTTGGTTCTAGGGGTGATGTGGGACCCCTCTGGAAAATTTCATAATTTTTAGAAATTATTTGATAAATTTTGGAGGTAAGTCAAACCCTAGAATAGCCTTGATGAATTTCTTGCGAAAAATGCAGTGCATAAAAACCTCTAGAAATTTTATGTTAGGTTAATCCTGGAGTGAGGAAGCTCCAATTAAAATTTTGGAATTTTTGGAGTTAGTTTTCTACTTCTAAAAATTCCTCCAAATTCAGCCTTCAAATTTAAACTCAAATCATGCTTTGTTCTAGGGTCAGAACCACTTTCCAAGTGGGTCGAACCCAACCGCGTCCTCAGCTTAGCCGAGCTCCTCCGTCGCGCGAGGTCGTGCTCCGTTGCATCAGAATCCAACCGCCACGACCTCCCCTCTCCTCTCATCGCCGTCAGATGAAGATCTCGCGGCCAGGACCTCCCCTCCCTTTTCAGTGTCTTGCCTAATGGCCAAGACCTCCCACCTCTATTCTGTTGTGCACCGTTGGATCTAAATCAACGGCCACGACCTCCGCCACAACCTCCGCCACGACCTCCCCTCTCCATTTCGTCGCCGTCAGATCCCGATCTAGCGCTCACGACCTCCCCACCTCTTTTCCGCATCGTGCGCAACCGCCACGACCTCCTACCTCTGTTCGTCGCCGTTGGATTGAAATCCAACCGCCACGACCTCCCCTCTCCCTTTCGTCGCCGTTGGATCAACATCCAACCGCCACGACCTCACCACCTCTTTTCCGCGTCGTGCGCAACCGCCACGACCTCCTACCTCTGTTCGTCGCCCTTGGATTGAAATCCAACGGCCACGACCTCCCTTTGCGTCGTGTGCAACGCCCACGACCTCCCCTCCATGTTGTGTGCCCTTGGATTGAAATCCAACGGCCATGACCTCCCTTTGCGTCGTGCGCAACGCCCACAACCTCCCCTCTCTGTTGTGTGCCCTTGGATTGAAATCCAACAGCCACGACCTCCCTTTGCGTCGTGCGCAACACCCACGACTTCCCCTCAATGTTGTGCGCCCTTGGATGTAAATCCAATGGCCATGACCTCCCTTCCACGTTGTGCGCCCTTGGATGTAAATCTAATGGCCACGACCTCCCATCGCGTCGTGCGCAATGGCCACGACCCCCCCTCCATGTTGTGTGCCGTTGGATCAAAATCCAACAGTCACGACCTCCCATCGCTTGCCAGCATCGCGCGCAACGGTTAAGACCTCCCGCCTCTGTTGATCGCCCTTGGATGCAAATCCAATGGTCACGACCTCCTGTCTCCTTCAGCGTGCGACCTCTCCTTTTATGTTCGCAACCGTCCGATGTAAATCTAGCGGTCACGACCTCCCCATCCTTGTCGGAACCGTGCGATGAAGATCTAGCGGTCGCAACCTCCCCCTTTCCTTTCAGATCACACCGTTTCAGATCTAAGGGTCACGACCTCCCCCCTTTTCTTATCGAACGGTCGAGGGCAGCACCTGTTCTTCTCCTTCCTCGGGCTTGCGCGCGTGCGCCATGGCAGGGGGAGAGCAGCGCCTGGTCACCTCACAACAGCTCTTTGCTGCAAGCATTCAATGCGGGTCAGTGCTTTTCGTCCCAAATCACGTTCAGACCTGTCCCCATCACCTCCACGTCCTTGTGGAGCCATGGACCGAGCTGTGGGCTAAGCTCACCATGGAGCTTAACCCTAGCTCCTTGCCTCTGCTCCCGGGCTATAAAACCTCCCCCAGCACCTCCTTGGCTTCCTTTAAACACCTCTTCCAATGCTCTCGGTTCTGTGGAGCTCAAAGCAACCGTGAGCCCCCAACCGCCATTGCTACACCTCGGAGCTCCTCGGTGCTGACAGGGTCACAGGGGTCCTTTCTCCGTTCTTTTTGCTTCCCCTTGAGCACCTCATCACCCTGGTGCTTTCCCCTAACTTGATTTTAGATTGTATCCACAGAGGCGACTTAATTTCGAGTTTGGGTCCTTGCAGCCGTGAGCACCCCCCTTCTTCCTCATCATGGTGGGACCTCCCCTTTCAATTCCTTGCTCAGGGAGCATCTCTTAGCTATATGGAATACATCTTGATGACCAGTCTTTGCTAATTATACCCAGTCCTCTTCTCCACATCGTCCTCCTCGTGGCAAGCAAGCTCCTCCGCCCCAGGCTCCCTGTCCTCCTTGGTCCCTCCGCGACCTCCAGGTACCTCCTGGTAGTCCCTTTGAGCTAGGCACTCGCTTGAATGAACCGCTGCGGAACTCCTTATGCTGTTTGTCGTTTGGCCGTGCTTTGCACCGCCGCCTCTCCTCCGGCTCGCCGGCGCTCTGGTCCACCACCGCGGGTGTGAGTGGTACCGATGGAGTGCGCTCTTGCTATTGCGCACCGTGCACAACATCCATTCGCACCGCCGTGCTTTGAATCGCCGGCGGTGACCATCTTCGCCGTCGGTTTCGTTGTTGGGCGAAACAAACAAGCTATAGCGATGTCCTAAGACCGTCGATTTTAGATCTCTGGCGAGATCTCGTGGGACCGTGCCGTGCAGCTTTGTGTTGTGTTGGTTGCGAGCCGTCCATCTCGCGATCAATGGTCCCGACCTCCGCCTCCTTTCGGGCTGGGGTTTCCCAAGCAGCGTCTTGCGATCAACTCGAACAATTGGATTCAAGATCAACGGCCCATGTTCGTTGGATCTGCTTGTGGCGCGTAGCGTTCTTGCAGAGTCTTGGGCCGTCCGATCCGGGATCAACGGCCCGAGTTCATCCGTCGTTTTGATTTTAGGAATTCAGAGGATTTATTTGTAAACTGAAAAAGGTAATAAACTTTGAGAATGCATAACTATTTCATTTTAGCTCCATGTGAGTTGATTCAAACTTTAATCTAAAAATGGTTGTAAGTTGAGTTCGACTCCAGAAAATGGATTGGTATGGTTTCAAAACTAACTTTTAATGTTGCTCTAAAAATGGCATTTAACTTGTAAAATGCATAAGTAATTCTCTATAGATCCTTTTTGAGTGAATCTGATTTTGTTGGCTTCCTCTATTAGTGTGCTAAATGGTAGAATAGGATTTAGGCATGTCACTATTTTCAAAAGAATTGTGGGTGCATTTTACTTATACTCTTTTGCATGTCTTTGAAAAATCATAAAGCATGCATCATAGCTCCAAATGAGGTGAACTCAATTGTGTTATTCATCTCATGAGGTGCTTTACTTACCATAAAATTCCAGGTGCAACACCTCTTTGGAAAATTGTGCTTGAGAATTTAATTCGGATGGCGATAACGATTTGAATTTTCGGCATTCTCGGTGAGCAGATTTGTTTTGCCCATAACTTTTGCATTAAGAATCCAAATCAATTGGTTCTTATTGCTAAATTCTCTAAAAATCATGCTCTTGCTGCTGTAAAATTTTCAGATCATTTGGAGAAAGTTTGTTGTAGAGCCTTTTCGGTTTCTTCGTTCTTATCGGTTCTTTTAAGCTTTTTAGTTTAGGGGCGATGAGTGTGTTGATCGAGAGTGTTCCTCTATAGCCTAGTGAGCATATCCAGCAAGGCAAGCAGTTTGATCATATCTGTTTTGTCCCATTACTTTAAAGTCTAATATATTGTTTAACTTGTATGTATGTATTGCTATTTTGTTGTTAAATGATATCGATTAGTGATCCTATAGATGCATACTCTGTAGGTAAATATTCTTTCTCTACTACTAAGCCTAGGATTATCTTGCTGTGATTTAGAGTTCGATGGATGGACTCTTATCACTTAGTAGTTGCGTTGATAATGCTTAGATAACGGTAGAAATGGGCGGTTGTCGACATTATGTCGATAACCTTGATCACACAAAACTATTGTTCCATTATGTCCAGCATGTATGCTTTGTTACTTTGTAAACAAATAAAAATAAAAACAAAATTGTTATTGACTTGGGCACAATGGATGTTGGTGTGATCTCATGGTGTGATGGAATGGTGCCTAAGTCCCTAAGGACCGAGTTACTTGAGCCACTAAACTGAGCAATATTGCATGCTAACCACGCGAGGGGGATATGGGACCTCTCTTGGCTAAGTACTTTGGGCGGCGTTAATTATTGAGCTGGTTGGTGGTTAAAAAGAAATGTGATATGAGGGGAACATCTGTAATTCGGCTTGAGCTGGCTGATGTGTCTTTCTCTTTGTGGGTTGCGGCTCTTAATTAGCATCATCCATTGAAAATGTCTCGTAGGACTTAGTCCTGCCGGCATACCAAAGGAAGTGTGCTAAATCTAGTGGCAAAAAGGCGGTCCGACGTGTGGGTACATTGGTACACCCCTGCAGGGATAAAACTATTCAAATAGCCTCGTCCTAGGTTATGGACATGCTTGGCAAGGTCGTTCAAGAACTAGACTCAACCATTTAATTAAAACTTGTTGGGTGGTATGAATTTAGTGATTCATACTATTGTTGTGGTGACTATTGGGTTAGTCACTTCTAGGTTGTTCTTTCTGTTGTTATTATTATTGTATCGTTATTACTTCAACCATTAAAAATGCTTTGTCAAATTGCTTTCAATCTATTACAATATTGCAAATGAAAACTTGCTTTATGCTAAAATGAGCATAAAGCCTTCCACTTAAATAAAGCTTGCATGTAGCATATGTATAGGTCTGTTACCCTTACACGTCAGTCTTGCGAGTACATTTTTGTACTCGTTTGCTTTGCTTAACTGTAATTGTTGCTTGAGAGGAAGTGGAGCCCCAAGGGCCCTACTTTTGTGAGATGTCGGTGGTTGGGACGACTAGGTTGGTGGCTTGGTTGGTTGCCTTGTGGGCTAAAGGCAAACCATATGGCTCTCTTTTGGTTATTGCCATCTTATGACTTTAAGCTTCGCTTTTGTTTTTCTCTTAGTTGTATTTAGCCGTCGGCTCTTTTGTAATAACTCTCTCTCCTATGTATGTCTTTTATTTAATCTAGTTAGTGCTTGAGTTCTATGTTTGTATGGAATTGATGCATGATTTTGTAAAGGGTGTGTATACTACATTTAAGGAAGTATACATATCTAGAGGACACGGGTTATTTGGTTTGTGATGCATTACAAGCCAAATAAGTCGAGGTCCTCTAAAGTTGATATCGAGCCGTCTTGACTATAGAAACCCTAAGCAGTAAGTCTTTAGGATGTTTTGGAAAACTTATTTTCAAATTATCAAATGGTTTATGAAAGGTTAAGTAAATTCTCTGATTTTACTCCTTACCTATCTTAGCTTTCTTATCTCATCTCACTCTAATTTGAGTTTTAAAGTTGTTTCCCTCTCCTTCCCTCAAAAGATAGAGTTATCGTTTAATTGGGTTTTGGGGAACCAATGAGATTGGCAAATTGAAGTGTGAGCTGCCCACTACAAGGTTTTGAAGTTACGAGTCGGTGATTGACGAGAAGCTTGAATCTGAAATCGGGACAGCAAGCATCAAATTTCGGACAGCAGGTCTCAAAGGTTCTAATTAGGATAGATAATGAGAGGATAATTCAACTAAAACTTGTGGGAATGAAAGGGTAAGATGTGATACTAGTTAGCTAAGTATCTAACACCTAATTTGCTGGTTTTACCTTGCTTTGAAGAAGTGTTAAAGCTAGAGTAGTGTTCTGAAATTTTGTCTTCTCCACCGATTACTCGTTCATTCAATACGGGTTAGTCGTGTCGGGAAGTTGGCTTTAAGTCTTGTGGTTTCTCATTGTTTCTTGAGCCTTTTGTAAGCTTTTTGAGTTCATTTCATTGCTGTCTTGTTGGCTTTTGGTTAGGATCTTTGTGGTGTGCCCTAGTGGTTGGAAGAACCCTTCCCTAAGGAAGATTTCTTCGACTTCTTCTCAACCACGTCTTGTCGAGATTCGAGTTGAGGAATGGCCACGACCACATCTGGTTTTGGGTCTTGAACAAGCACCATCGCTCCTTGAGCCTCCTAGCTCTCCGGATGGTCAAGGCTGTCTCGACCACCTCAAGGGCGGTGCTACCCTCGACCATAGGCACTTCTTTGGTGCAGCGATTTCCTTCACAAAAGATATAAAACTCTTCGAGTTCTCCTTATCTAGTAAACTGACAAAGCCACGAGAGGCGGCCGTGAAAATCTCATTGTCATAATAGAAGGGTACCTTGATCTTAGGGGCTATGTGCTTGAGAGCATTGATGTTCACTTGATCGCCCTTGCCTCTTCTGCGGCCATGTCATGACAAATTTCGCAAAGGGCGCGATCGAAGCAAGTCTTCGAACTTGCGCCTCCCTTATCGGCGACTTACACGAGCCTACGCTTTTTGGCTGGAGGGGTATCAACTTGCTCCGTTACCGCACCAACAACCATCAGTACAACTTCTTCGTCGTCCCGATGGTTTTCCATTCTTACTTTCTGCAGAAATTAGAAAGAGATATTACAAAGCAATCGTAAGTCTTTTCTACGACCGATTACCTAGTCGTAAGTTCTTCTCGACTACAAGTTCCTAAAGATGAAATCAATTCTTGATTACCTTTAGGCGCTCCATCGTGTCCTCTACGGACAGGACCGCCAAGATTTGAGGAGCCACCACGTTCGGTGGTAGGGACTTCTCACAAATGAGCTTGACCCGAGCGTCAATCTCCTCTTGTAAGAGGTCTACAGAAGCAAGTAAACTTTCAATAAGCCAAGTCCAAAATTAACAGAAAAAAGGCTAAGACTGAGAGTTTACATACCCTCCTCATAGTCTCTAGTCGGGTCTTGCGACCCCAAATACCTCCATATGGGATGAGCCCTCTTCTTGAGCACCTCCACATTTTATGAAATCCTTCACCACGTGCCATGTAGTGAGCCCCTCTTCCTTCAAGTCTTTGATGGCTTGAATGAAAGGAAGCGATCCGGCCAAGATCCTTGGAAGTCGAATCCCATGTAGAGATCTTCTCGGTTAAACTTTACGACGAAGGAGAGGTCCTCATTGGTGCGTCTCCCAATAGAACCACCTCTTATTCCATCCCGACCACGACGACCGGGTGAACATCTGAATGTACTCCTTCGACTTTCCGTCGTGGAGCTTCAGATTACAACTGCCGGTGACTCCAGCAAGCTTGGTCATTCCATAGAAATACTGGAACAACTCCAAGTCGGCCGGAATCCCTAGGTAGGCCTCGCACAAGTACAAGAACACACCCAACATCGCGATGGAATTGGGAAAAAGGTTCACCAACTCCACACCGAAGTGTTCGAGTACGAGAGAAAGGAAATGGTGAGCAGGCAATCAAAGGCCACACACGAGCGCTGGAAGGCGGTTTACCCAATCTCCCCGACGGCCAATGCTACCCGATAGTCTCGATCCACTTCACTGGCCGACTCTTGGAATCTTCTCGTGGCAAAGCCTTGATCTTGGTCACATCCATCTCGATTCAGCCCACTTGGAAGTAGCTCGGCCATCTTTCTCAAGGGTCGGAGATTTGGATTTAGAAAGATTTCAAAAGGGCCTTCGATTTGGTCGGCGGAGGCGCAAGAACTTGATGAGCAGATGGGAGCGATTTGGGGAAAGGTAAAAAGCCTAAGTCCACCCACGGTAAATATTTATAACCGCATACGAGTTAAAGGCGTGGTGACCCAGCGGTTGTCCTTGCTTGAGAACCGCTCAACAAGCAGTGCGTGAGAGTCTATTAAGATTCTTAAATTTATGCCTTTCGAGAAAACCGAAGTCTGTCTTTACACCTCAAGCGAAATTACCTTCTTGACCAAGTCTTTTTACGGTCAAATCTTGACAATCGGAAAGGATTTGCTTCGACTATAATCTTCGCGACTACTAGGTGATCGTAAGATCTCCTCGACCACCTTGTAAGTCGTAAGCCTCTGTACAACCTTCTTGATCAAGTTAATTTCTAGTCAAACGTAACACCAGTGGAAGAGTTTTTCCTTCGACCACCATTCTACGACCATCTACTGGTCGTAAGATCATCTTGCTCCTTTCCCAAGTAATTTATTTTCACTTGAAGGTGGGGGCTGATGGCGAGGATATAATAATCCTCATTTAATTATTTATCGTAATTCATATTATGGATAATAATGGCGTCATATGATTCTTGAGTATACCCTTAATATTCATAAGGGAGAAACGGAGGTCGTAAGTTCTTCTCGACCACCCCATAATCGTAAGTCCTTCTCGACTACCCCATAGTCATAAGCCTTTCTCACGACTATGCCACGATCGTAAGCTCTCTTACGATCGATGCGTGTCGTAATAGCTCTTCTCGACCGTCCTAGTCGATGGGGCTTACGGACATGTGAGCCTACTCGACCGAGGAATCTTCCGCACCATATTTAAATATATAGGCGATAAACTCTGTTTGTTATTCTCTAGAATAATGGCGCGATTTAACTCCATGTCATGGTGATAAGCGCCTCGTGGCGTGGGAGCGTTACTACTCCCACAATAATCTCTAATGCGGCTCTATTATACGAAGCATTAAAGGCGCCTTTGGACTAAAGGAACAATGACGCGCTCAAGTCTTGTATAAAAGGCAGAATCATTAGAAGGAAGGGGAGAGAGGAATCAAGAGCACAAGATGCCTCATTCGAGTCTTTCTCTTGATCTTGTAATCCAGCATACTCAATATGTACACACAGGAGTAGGGTTGTTATTCTCCCCGGAGAAGGCCCGAACCTGTATAAAAATCCTCGTATCGCCTCTCTCTACGTGATTTGAGTCTTGGAGACCCCCCAAATCAAACAATCTTTACATAAGTTCAGTTCTAAAACACCGACAGCCGTCTTTAGGTTCAGGTATGCGTCATACCAAAGCGCTGTGGTAGGATTGGTACAATGGTAAAACACATCGGGAGGGTCAATCGTCAAGGTGAAGTTTTGAAAAGGTTTTGTTATGATTGGTGCTTGCTACACTAGTTATATCGTGTGGGTAAAGTGTACTACCTCTTCTGAGCATTAATCAATCTATTCGAATAACGTCTATGGTCATGGACATGCTCGGGGATTTCACACGAGGGGTAGATTTTCATAAAAAATAATTCGGAGGGACAGTTGTGTGAGAAAACTTATGCAGCTGTATGAAAAAAATTGATTAGGTTATGGAAGCTTTCTAAAAATACTTGTTAAAATTATTATTATTTATTTGTTTTGAACTCGCTTTCAATCTATTATTTGTATTCAATTGCAAATCTTTGCTTTGTTGCAAAATAGCCACAAAAGTCATTTTCTTTGGAATAAGCCATCATCTATAATTGCATTCTGTGGTACAACTTGTTGAGTACTCGGAGTACTCATTCTTGCTGCAGTCATTCAGCTGAAGCGGAGGAATCGTCGCCTGCCTTTGAGGAGTGGCTATACGAGGATGGTGATTGCTAGGTCTTGATCTCGATCGGTTGCCTGTGGCAAGTCGATGGGTTTCCACTAGAGTTGCTTTCGTTCCGTTGCCATTTTTATTTAGTGTCAGCCCTGCGTGGCTTAATAAATGTAAACTCGAGCATAAGGTTACAACTGTTATTTATTAATCAAATTAGTCGTTTATTCTTATATTCATCTTATGTGGATTGATATTCATCTATATTGACATTGTGTGCACTAAGCGTGATCCTAGACTAGTGTAGTATACACGGAGAGGTCCTGGATTTATATTTTTGGGTCTCAACAGAGGTGGTATCATAGCCATCTTGTTGTAGGTCTTGACCTTAGTTAGATCGGCCATCCTTAAGAGACAAAACTATTTTCTAAAGAAAAAATTAACTTGCAAGAGTAATGAATTGATTAACTTCTCTTACCTCTCTCTTGACTCATCTAATGCTGATAATCTTCTCTCGACTGATTTTAAGTTAGTTCTTACCCTTTTTGCTTGTCTCTAATAGATGGCACAACTGCAGACCTATGGAAAGCATATCGGAGGTCTCGCTGCTGAGTTGTGGAAGATTCTACAAGTCCTTGGATGATTTGTGAGACCAATCTACTAGGGCACCAATTGGATGGTGAATGGTCGAAATCGTGGAGTGCTATGCCAGTTGAGCATCTATGCCTCGTGGAGTGCTATGCCAGTTGAGCATCTATGCTCGAAGGATACCAGGTCAATCATCCATGAACATCACCGTTAGGAGGATCATCTTCGTTGAAGGAATTTAGGAGTCCTCCGTCTTTCCATCCTCTGAGTGTGCAACATCTCGCCAACGAGTTGAAGGGTTCGATCTTCGCCTTCATCCCAGCATGCCAGCGTGGATCTTCGACCCACTACCCATCCAGATGGAGAAGAAGATGATCTGATGGTTCACCTTGCTCGCCGTGCGCCGCCTAAGAGGAAGCCTTGGTGACTACTACCATAGAGTGCGAGGAGCCTCTGTTTGTTGCAACTTGCGAGAAGAGAGGATTGCGAAGCGGAAGAAGGTTTGTACGTTCTAGAGCTAGAGGAGCCTAAGGAGCCCAAGGAGCCAGAGCCGGTCATGCCTACACTTGAGCCACATGTCCCTGTTGCGCCAATTCTAGGACATCGGGATCAGTTCACGAGGATGCCTGCTCGTCTACCATCCTATGACAAGGAAGAGCACCATCGTGGATGTGGAAGTTACCTCAGCGATTGAGTCAGCCGAGGTTTAGGCTTAGCCAGTTGAGGTTCAGTGTGTGAGAGCTGCGTTAGCTTAAGATTAGAAGTGTCGTCCTTTAGACGGTAGATTTGTGTGATAGATTCACTGTTGTTTTCCTGTGTGCAGTATGAGCTGCAAAAGCCCTTAGGCATTTGTTGCAGCCATGCTAAGACCCTTATTAATATATAGTTTTGTTTAGTTGAGTTATTTGTGATGTGTTTGTTGGGTTTATCCTACCCCTGCTTAGTTATTAACTTACCTTGTGCGATCCCGAATTCTCTGTGTTCATACACTAGTCCAGGATTTCTAGTGTACACAGTTAAACAAAAGTGATAATCAAAACATATCACGCATTTTATTAATAATTATTGAGTTTATTACAAGCGGACTGAGGCCAAATAAAGTAAAACAATGGAAATAAAATAGTAGTAGTAGACCCAGCGATTCACCACAGGCAATAAATGCGGGGAGCGTAAGCTTAAGCATCGATGTCCTCACCGTCTTGATAGAAGTCTTCTCTGAATAAAGATTATTGACAAGAGTAAGCACTACCATTGTGCTTGCAAGCTACACCGTAAAATGCAGATTGAATGCATGCATAAAGTGAGCAAAGGGTAATGGCGGGGTTTATTTGCATAAGACAACATTTTCAGGTTTAAATACTCTTAGTAATTTCCAAGGCCATTTTAGAATAAGATCAAAATCATATTTCAATTTCTCAATGTCAAGTGTAGGATGAACCTCCATACACAAATGGTGAAGGACTACCCCCTTACACCGGCTTACGCCCAATCCCATTTTCATAAACCGGTGACAAAGTCTTTTCAAACAAAACCGAGACTAACCCGAGTGGCTTTTGTTAAGCATATCCATGACCGTGGACACGGCTATTTGAATAGATTAATACTCTGCGAGTTGGTGCAGCTTTACCCACAAGAGATAGTTTGCTTATTATGTCGGCCAATACTTAGTAGGCGTGCGACTAGCGACTATCACGAGGCCTTTACCCTACACTATTTCAACATAATTATGCGCTAAGGTTTACGTGTCGAAGGCTTCGCACCAACGACTACCCCTCTTGCGCCATGTGGGTATCATCAATAAGTCTTCACGACTCCCACATCTTTCCAAGACATAAACATGGTGAGATAATATAGCTTATTTGGCCAAGTCTGTCCCATTCGGACTTGTGGTGGTATGAGTTTGGCTTAACATCCATGACATGCATGACCGGTCCTTACATGGTAGGCGACTTCCAAAACAAACCACAGGTCTCAAACATTATTTGTATTGAGCCCGTGCATGAACTTGCACCCACCAACAATCCAATTCACCCAAGTCTAAACCAATTTCATTTATTTTTCTTTTGTCAAGACATTTTCCAATCATCTATGGTAAAAACAATACCATAGATTCATTTTCAAAACATCTTTGTATTTTGGCAAAATTCCCCAAATCATCTTTTGGTCTAAGCAATGACTAAGCATAAATATCTTAATTATTTTACTAAGGTGACAAGGGCATGGCATTCCAAGCATCAAGATTGGTCGTACAAGGAATTGGCATAACTAAGAAGTAAAACAGGGATTTAAAATACTTGGATAAAAATATGCATGCAATAATAACTTTAAAAACAGAATTAATTAACTTTGAAATACTGGGATCAAGATGGTCAAGAATGTAACTTGCCTTCGTTGAAGTCTTGAGATTCTAAACCCTCTGGAAGATCTACCTCTCCGGAATCGTCAAACTCTATCTGCGAAAATCGACAAATTCAAATAAAATTCAAATAAATCCAAAAATACAGATCAAACTAACTCCAAATGAAATAATTTTATTTTATTTAGTTAGATAATAATTTTCTAAGATTTTAGCAATTTGAATCACTCAATTTGAAGTTGTGGTTCAAAAGATATGAATTTTACAAGTTTTAGTCTAAATTTGATATTAAAAGAATTTCTAAATTTAAACACAGATTCAAAATAACTTCAAATTAAATAATTTTGGTTTAGTTGGCTAGATAATGATTTTATATGAATTTAGAAATTTGAAACACCCAATTTGGAGATTGGATGCAAAAGTTATGAATTTTAGAAGTTTAAACCTAAATCTGAAATTTAAATGAAATTCCCGGTTTATTTTTCTAAAGGAAAATCCATTTATTGCATAAGTTGGCGTCGACTGGGAATTTCAGGATTTTAAGGAATTAAAATAATTCACGACATGCGGGCCCCGTGTCATAGACACAATCCATGTGAGCGAGTCCACGGGACTTACGGCTCAAGGGTTTGTCTGAAGGTGGTGGGGTGAGGTGATGTGGCGCGGTAGGCGTACGTGGAGTCTGATCTTTGGCGTGGCGTATGATTTGGCGGTGGTGTGGTAGCCCGTCGGCCCGACAAAGGCGGCGCGAGATCGGCGACGAGCTGGCGGCGTTCCACGCCATGGCGATCGCGTGGATGATACCAACGAGAGAGGATGAGATGGGGATTACAGTGCGTTACCTTGGGGTGGTGGAGCAGGGCGTTTTGGTCGCGTCGGCGGCGAGGTTAAGCGGCGGCGGCGAGGTTGTTGACGAGGAGGTGCTCGGGATTCTCAGCGCCGTGAGGCGCATGATGGCTTCATGACGAGATGGTGATCCGTAGATGTGGGCGTCGAGGCTGGCGGAGACGAGGGCGCCGGTTGGTGAAAAACCGAAGGTTCACGCCGTGAAGAACCTTGAAATCGGGGCACTACGGGGGAGGAGGAGAGCAATGGGTGGTGGTGTTGTGGTGTGGAGAGGAAGGCGCTCCCAGGGCTCCCTTTTATAGGGCCGGGAAGGGGCGGAGCTTCGTAGGGCGCAAGAAGGCCCGTCTTGCCTGTGGCGAGATTAAGGGATTGAGAACACGGAATGGAAAGAAAAGGCCGTGTCGGGCGGAGGAGATCGAGGTTTAAATCTGCGCGTCAATTGGGAATCGGCGATTTGAGCGCATATGGAAGCTTTTGAAATCGCGTCAATGGCGGATTGCGGTGAAAAAGGAAGGAACGCGGGGAAGAAAGAAGGCTCGGGGCGATGCTTCAGAAGCGGGCCCGCTCGTCGATGTCGGCGGAGAAAGGAAAGGAGAGGTGCACCTCGGCCACCCGATCGTGATCTGGCGGTGAGAGGATAAAGGGGGTGTGGCGAAATTTGAAATTTGTCTTGGCGTCTTGTGTAAAGAATGGGCGGTCAAAATCGGCCCATTCTTCGATGAGGATTTCTTTTGATTTTCTAATTGTTTTAATTAGATAATTCCAATAAGCCTTTAGAAAATGGCAAATAAATTCCAAAAATTCTAGAAAATTCACGAAATTCCTAGTATCATTTTGGACTTAAATAAAATAATTTCAACTTAAACTTGGTAATAGTTTTTGTAATTAAATTTGTTTTAGCTTTAAGGTTATTAAGGAAAGCTTTAAGAAAATTTGGAAAATCCATAAAATAAATAAGTTTATATTTTCTCTGAAATTGAAATTTTGGGTACATTACAAACCTACCCCTTAAAGGAATCTCGACCCAGAGATTGAGACTTGAATTAACAAAAAGGTGGGGATACTCGGCTTTCAAATCTTCTTCTCGCTCCCGGTGGCTTCTTCTTACGAATAATTGCTCCTTGAACCTTGCATGGCGGATGACTTTGCTTCTAGTGACTCGTTACGCCACATCGAGAATCTTGATTGGGTCGCTCTCGTCGTGAGGTCTTCTGAAGGTCGATGTTCTCAAGGGGTGTTTCTTCTGTTGGCACTTCGGAGACACTTCTTGAGTTGAGAGACATGGAAGGCGTCGTGAATTTGCCGACAAGGAGCTTGGAAGTTCAAGCTTATATGCAACTTCACCTCTCTTGGCCAAAACCTTGTAAGGTCCCACAAATTGTCGAACTTCGGGGCGAAGGATCCCGAATTCTCTGTGTTCATACATTAGTCGGGATAGCTAATGTACATCAAACAAAAGTGATAATCAAAACATATCACGCATTTTATTAATATTTATTGAGTTTATTACAAAGGGCACGAGGCCAAATAAAGTAAAACACAATGAGCGAAATAATAGTAGTAGACCCAGCGATTCGCCACGAGGCAATAAATGCGAAGCGCACCTAGGCGTCAAGATCCTCACCGTCTTGATAGATATCTTCTCTGAATAAAGATTATTCAGCAAGAGTGAGCACTACTACCGTGCTGCGCAAGTTACACCAATATGGAATTGATATGCATGCATAAGGTAGACAAAGGATCTTGGCAAGGTTATTTTATGTAAGCGGCGCTTTTAATTTAAATAATCATATTAGATTACAAAGCCATTTTATACAATAATCTAAATCACCATTTTAAATAACAATAGTTTATTGTGGATAACCTCCATAAAAGATGATGGATATCCTCCAATCACAATGGCTACCCGCCTAATTTTCCCACGGACTATCCATCCTCGAAATTATCTGTTGAAATCATTTTAAAACCAAAAACAAAACTAACTCGAGTGGCTTTGCTAGCATGTCCATGACCGTGGGCGCGACTATTGAATAGTTTTACACTCTGCGAGTTTGTACAACTTTACCCACACGAGATATTATACTCTTTGTGTCGGCCAATCCACGCTTCCTAAGGCGTGTGACAACAAACATCACAAGGCCGTTACAATGTTCTACCTCAAAGTACTTGTGCCCGCTAAGGTTTAACTTCCATTGGTGGTAGTCCTCAAAACCCCTCTTGCGCCAGATGGGAAAACTGTCTGCACCCGACACCCATACATACAACATAGCACAAATAACTAAAAGGTATTACAAATTATTAAGCGAGTCCCGCCCATACAGGACATGTGGTTGTCTGATAAGGCATAACAAAATGCGCTCAAAGACCGGTCCTCAATTGACTTGGGCGTCATTCAATTTAAACCACAGGTCTTAATCTTAACGAGACTAAGCCCTGCATAAACTGCACCCACCATTCATCCTTTTCGCCCAAGTCCAAACCCTTTTGATTTTATTTCTATAAAACCATCTTTACAAATTCTCTATGGTAAAACAATACCATAGTTTTAATTTTCAGCAAATTTTATTGAGTTGGCTAAAATTCTCCCAAAAACATAAATCATGGTCTAAGTATTTGCGAAGCATTTGATTATTAAACATAATAATTTATCTAAGGTGACAAAGGAATGTCAAGGCAACATCCAAAATTTGGCATACAAGGATAATAGGAATAACTAATTATTTAAGCAGAATTTGAAATACTTGAATAAAATTATGCATGCATTTAATAATTTAAAAACTGAATTTAATTAACTTTAAAATAATAGGGGCAAAATGGTCAAAGTATAACTTGCCTTCGTTGCGATCGAAAATCTCGTCTTGAGAAGTATCAAATTCCCAGGAATCGTCAAAGTCTAAACGTGAAAATAAGGCAAATCAAATAAAATTCAAATAAAACTCAGAAATACAAAATAAACCAAGACTAAATATAATAATTTTATTTTATTGAGCTAGATAATCAAATTATAAAATTTTAGAAATTTGTTTCACTAAATTTGGAGTTAGGATTCAATTATTATGAATTTTACAAATTTTAACCTAAATTTGATATTTAAAAGAATTCTAAATTCTAAAACAGAACTAAAATGAACTCTAAATTGAATTATTATATTTTATTTAGTTAGATAATAATTTTCTAAAATTTTAGCAACTTGAATCATCTAATTTGGAGTTTTAATGCAAAAGTTATGAATTTTACAATTTTTAATCTAAATCATTATTTAAACAATTTCCTGAATTATTTTTCTAAAGAGAATTCTAAATATTATGCATGATGACGTCAGCGATGATTTTCCGAATTTAAATGAATTTGAATTAATTTTACGACAGGTGGGGCCCAGTGACATAGGCTCGGCCACATGAACCATGTCCACGGAGCCCTAGCCCGGCTGTCAGGCTGTGTGGTGGTAACGAGGATGACGTGGCACGCACGCCGCCACGTCGGACCCGGAGCTGAGGTGGCACCTCGTTGGCGCCGGGTGGCGAACCTTGTCGGCTTGACGGAGGCGGAGCTCGGAACACCTCGCCGGCGCTTACACGCCACTGCGAGGGTGCGAATGGGCGATTCGAGAGAGGAGGAGCTCACGAGTACAATGCTCACTACCTTAGCGGCGTGCCGGAACTTCGACGGGACGAGGTTTAGCGGCGGCGTCGACGGCGCCGAGGACGAGGGTGCTCCGGGGTCTTGGGGCAAAATGGGTGCGCGACCGGTGTCATGATGATCTGGCGATGTCGAAAATGAGGACGACGGGGGCGGGCGTGACCTCGCCGAATCGAAGAATTTCGCCAAGGGTGGCGCGATTTAAGCTTGAAATTGAGCGATTAGAGGAAAAGAGGAGGGCGAAGCGAGGGCTCTGGTCGGCGAGAGTAGGGCTTCCCGAGGCTCCCTTATATAGGGGTCGGAATGGAGGAGAGGAGGATCGGGCACACGGCGGGCGGCGTTTATGGCATCGGCCTGTTCCAAGGAGATCGTGCGAAAGAAGGGAAGGGTGAGCGATCGGGCGCGGCATTGATAAGCGACTTAAACGCGAGTAAACGTGAGTGGAGAGGGAGGATTCAAGCGGGGTAGTGGAGCTCGGCGCACCTTTAATGGCGTGAATGGCGCGGCCACAGCGAGGAAGACGGGACGGGGAAAGAAGAAGGGTCACGTAGTAGATTTCCATCCAAGGGTTCGGAGTCAAACCAGCGTCGTGTGCGTGTGTGGACCGTCGGATTAAGATCCGACGGTAAAAAGAGGAGGGAGGCGGGATTGAGTGGCGGGCTGGGCTGCACGCAGCAGTGAGTAAATGGGCCGAGCCGCTGCCCAAGTATCTTCTTTTTTCGATTTTCTTTTCATTTTCTATTTTAAATATTCCGTTTAATTCATTTCACTTTAGAATATAGCAAAATAATTCCAAAAATTCTAGAAAAATTCTCATAAATTATTAGAGACATTTTATACTTAATAAAATTATTTCCAACTTAAACTTGATAATAGATTTTGTAGTTAAATTTATTTTAGCCTTAACTAATTAAGAAAAAGTTTTAAAAATTTCAGAATTTCCACAAAAATAAATAGTTTTAAATTTTCTCTGAAATTGAAATTTTGGGCTGTTACAAACCTTCCCCTTAAAGGAATCTCGACCAGAGATTCAGATTTAACCAAGAAGAAGATGGGGATACTCGCCTTAAGATCTTCCTCTCGTTCCCGGTGGCTTCACTTTAGGTGGTGGCTCCATCGACTTTATATGATCGGATGATCTTGCTCACGTAACACGCTCTGCGGCGTCTAGAATCTTGATTGGTTGTTCTACATAAGTAAGGTCTTCTTGTAGATCAATACTTTTCTAAGAGTTTGATCTTCCGGCACTCGAAGGCACTTCTTTAGTTGTGACACATGAAAGACGTTGTGTATTTGAGACAAGGAGGTTGGCGCTTCTAGCCGATAAGCGACTTCACCTCTCTTTGCCAAAATTTTGTAAGGGCCCACAAATCTGGGTGCAAGTTTTCCTTTAGTCCGAACCTTCTTACTCCTCCGAGTGGAGTAACTCGAGATAAACAAAATCTCCTATTTCAAAGGTCAATTCTCTTGACGGTTGTCAAGATAACTTTTATCGGGTTTGAGCTACTTTCAAACGTTCTCTTATTGTTTTAACCTTGTTCTCGGCTTCTTTGATTAATTCTGGTCCGAAGAATTGGTGCTCTCCTACTTCATCCCAAAGGAGTGGAGTTCTACATTTTCTGCCATATAAAGCCTCAAATGGAGACATCTCAGAGACTAGCTTGGTAGCTATTGTTGTACGAGAATTCTGCAAAGGCGATTCTTGTCCCAACTTTTTCCATAGTCTAAGGCATGAGCTCGAAGCATATCTTCAAGAACTTGGTTGACGCGCTCGTTCGACCATCCGTCGAGGGTGATAAGTCAGATCAAGTTGAGTCTGGTTCCTAAAGCTTCGTGAAGACTCTTCCAAAATCGGAAGTGAACCGAGAACCTCTATCGGAGACAATCTTCTTAGGTACACCATGTAAACAAACAATCTTGGCCACATATAATTCAGCTAGTTTGCTACTCGATAAGTGGTCTTGATCGAATGAAATGGGCCACTTTGGTCAATCGGTCAATTATCACCCAAATGGAGTCACATCTGTTTGGGTCCTAGGAAGTCCCAGAATGAAATCCATACCAATTTCTTCCCACTTCCATTCAGAATCGGTAGTGGTTGCAACAAACCAATGGGTCTTTGGTGCTCTGCCTTAACTCGTTGACATATATCGCAATGTGCATTTAACTCAGCGATTTCTCGCTTCATCTTGACCCACCAATACTTCTCCTTCAGATCTGGTACATTTTGGTACTTCCGGATGAATGGAGTAGGGTGATTCATGAGCTTCTTTTAGAATTGATCGCTTTAATTCCTGGCGATTAGGCACACGATGCGATTTCCAAACCATACTGTTCCTTGCTCATCCTCGAGAAATCTCGGGCTTTGCTTCTTCTCATATTCTTTTGATTTCTTTGATGTCTTCGCCTTCTAACCGTTTTTCTCTAATCGACTCAAGAGTGGGTTGAACTTCCAAAGCATTGACACATCCTTGGTTGACAATCTCCAGATTTAGATGCTTCAGTTCTTCATACAATTCTGGCTGATTCTTCTGAACCAGGATGGTATTGCAATACGCCTTTCTACTCAGGGCATCTGCAACTACATTTGCTTTACCCTGATGATAATGAATTCCAAGGTCGTAATCTTTTATCACTCTAGCCATCTTCGTTGTCCGAGGTTGAGTTCGATCGAGTAAAATGTATTTCAGACTCTTATGATCCGTGAAAATCTCACAATGTTACCAATAAGATAATGCCGCCAGATTTTTAGAGCATGCACAATTGCTGCTAACTCGAGATCATGAGTCGGATAATTTCCTTCGTGTGGTCTTAACTGACGAGATGCATAAGCCACTACTTTACCTTCTTGCATAAGTACACATCCAAGTCCTTGACGGATGCATCACGAAAGATTTCAAAATCCTTATGAATATCAGGCAAGATAACATCGTGCAGACACTAATCTCTTCTTCGCTTCTTGTAAACTCTTTTCACGTGCCTCTGTCCATTCAAACTTTTTCTCCTTTTTGAAGTTGAGTCATGGGTCTTGCTATCTTGGAGAACCCTTCAATAAATCTGCGTAATACCCGCTAATCCAAGGAAACTTCTCACCTCTGAGATGACTTGGGTTGTTTCCAATCCATTACGGCTTCAACTTTGATCGGATCTCTGCAACTCCTCCCGCGACACAATATGTCCAAGGAATGCCATTTGACTTAGCCAAAATTCGCACTTGCTAAATTTGGCATAAAGCTGATTTTCTCGAAGTTTTCCCAAAATTATTCTCGAGATGATCCTCGTGTTCTTCTTCATTCTTTGAATAAATGAGAATGTCATCGATGAACACAACCACAAACTTATCCAGAATTCCATGAACACTTTGTTCATCATATTCATGAAATAAGCGAGGCGTTTGTCAAACCGAACGACATCACTGTGAATTCATACACCCATATCTAGTTGTGAATGCGGTCTTGGGATATCTTCGTCGATCTTCGCTGGTGATAGCGGATCTCAAGTCAATCTTCGAAAATACACTTGCTCCCTTTAATTGATCAAACAGATCATCGATCCTAGGTAGCGGTACTTATTCTTGATTGTCACTTCATTAAGTGATCTCAGAATCCACACACATTCTCATACTATTGTCTTTTTTCTTGACAAATAATCTGGTGCTCCCCAAGGTGATGAGCTTGGCGATATAACCTTTCTGCTTTTAGTTCCATTATCTGCTTCTTCATCTCTGCCAACTCATTGGCCAAGCATTCTCAGAGGGTCGCTTTGAGATTGGGGCGGTCCTCGACTAAGTCAATTATAAATACTACGTCCTGCTCGGGTGGCATGGAGTAGTTCATCGTGAAAACATCCGGAAATTCTTGTACCATCGGTATATCTTCAAGCTTTAACTCTTTCAAGTCGGTTAGAACTGATCTTCCTCCCAGATTAGTCTTGGGCTTGAATTCCACCGAGATTCCTTGCTTATTGGTAAGAGCAATAGACCTATTGGCACAATTTATTTGTCCTTGATTCTTGGCTAGCCAATCCATTCCAAGAATCACATCCAAACCTTGAGAATGCAAAACTATCAAATCTGCTAGGAAGGTTACTCCGGATATTTCAAGGGTAAGGTTTGGGCAAAGATAACTAGTTCTCATTTCGAGGCAGGGAGTGAATTATCATAGGATTATCTAAAGGAGAGATAGGTAACCCATGTTTTCCCACAAATTTATTGGAAACAAAAGAGTGCGATGCTCGGAATCAAATAGAACTAATGTTTGGTATCAATTGATTGGAAACGCACCAGGACTCTACATCCGGTCTTTGCTTGAGCTTCCTCTGCAGAACGTGGTTCACACGCCCTTCAGATATTGGATCGCCGGCTTTTGATTGCCACCGGTGGCGGAACTCTGGTGTCGGCCTAGCGGTGGTGCACCTTGCGACTTCTTAGGGCATCTGTTAGCATAATGCCCGTCTCGTTCTAAAGGGAAACAAGTCACTCCAACCGCCGATGAAATCGGATTCTTCTGCACGAGACCGACCTCGGCTTGAGTTGCTACTAAGCTCAAGTATTGAGGCGCTGTGTTAGTCTTGCCGAGCTCGAGTGTGGAAGATCAAATCCTCCACGCCGCGGTGGCCGAGGCTGTAACGCGAGGCTTGGGTTGTCCTCGAAGATTGTACTTCGAGCGCCATCCTCCGCTATGCTCTCCATCTGCAGATGTTTGGCCTCTGGCGAAAGCTTTATTCACTAACCGCTGGAAGTCGCAGTAGTCATTGGAGACCACCGGGTCGAGATCTCATCGCTTAAACCATCCATGAACCTTTCTCGCCTTTCTTCATCACTAGCCACATCTGGCTGGGGCATAGCGAGCAAGCTTGGTTGAATTTGTGCAGTATTCACCCACCGTCGGTTGCCTTGTTTGAGCGTGGAACTCTTTCTTCTTTAGGGTCATTATCCCAGAGAATATGTGCATGGCGAAAGCTTGTACAAACTCATCCCAAGTGATAGTTTGTGAATTGGCATGGGTGATGCGGTTATCCCACCATTCAAGTCGAACCATTGAGTTGGTGAGAGGCAAAAGGACTCTCTCACGATCAAGACATTGAGTGATATCCAACTTCTTCCCGATAGCGGATCCATCATCGGCATCCATCGGCTCAGGTTCTTTGGAGAAGGTCGGTGGACGATACGCATAAATTCGCCATGGTCAATCTTTTGTGCAGTGGAGGTGGTGGTGGTGCTTGAGCCGGTGCCGCTTGGTTGATGTTAATGGATGAGCTAATGTGTCTATCGATAAATTGATTGGCCATCATCTGGCGCCAATCAGGCCCTTCTGCTGGTGGAGGAGGTGGTTGCTGGACAGGGTTTTCCTGGTAATCTGCGTTTGGATTTCCTTGGCCTTGAGCGCTACCACTGCCGGCGCGTGTGGTAACCATCTGTGGAATCTTCTAAAGACTCAGAATAGAGTATATAAATAAAGTTCTAAGGAATAATATTTTTAACGGCCCAAGAACTAATAAGCACAAGACAAAAGAACCAAATTTTGCCAAAAATAGTCCTTTTATTATTTTATTTTATTGTTTGATTATGGCTATCACAAGAGACATTGATAGCTCATAATTCGCATCTAACGATCATATGAGATACAGCTAAGGTGTAAGAGGGGTATAATCTGGCTCGCAAGTACTACCCTCTCCGCCTTTGTATATAGCCACTTCTTCTTCCGCTTTCAAATTTCTTCTTACGCATCTAGCGTCGTTCGAGTATTACGCAGCTCATCCAGAGTGTTCCCATAGGCATAATCCATTGCCTTAGACAGTCCACTTGGTGAGTAAGCTCAGAGAGTCCTCATACTCCGCAGATCTAAAGGTGCTATCCAAATTTAGCCTGAATGTGCATGGGGTGGTAGTGAAACTTCGAGTCCTCAAAATAATTGTTGTAAATATGGCGAGGCGACGTGTTGCCTCTCTGGCTGCATCCTCAAGTCCATCAACGAAATTATCACGCCTCATTTGGGCGTCAAGATGTGGTGGTTTGTGTTTGGTTGAAGGTTGGCGAGAGGATTACTTCAAGTCTCCAACGCTCTTGGTTCCCCACTTTATACATGTACCCTTGATAAGTTGGTCTCTGTTGTAACCTAAGTGTTGCATCATCTTCCATAGAAGTGCAACCCGTTGTCCCATGAAAATTCCATGGGAAATCCGGGTTGGTTGTTCACCATCTACAATTTAGAGAATAAGATAAGTTGATAACCATTTTAAAAAGAAGTGTTGAGAAGACTCTTGAATAGACTCAAAATATGTTTAGTTTTTGAAAAATAAATCCTTAAGAAAATTCTAAAGCCACGACCTCACAATGATATGGCTCGATACCACTTTTGTCGAACTCGGGAGCGAAGGATCCCGAATTCTTCGTGTTCATACATTAGTCCAGATAGCTAATGTACACAATCAAACAAAAGTGATAATCAAAACATATCACGATTTTATTAATATTTATTCAGTTTATTACAAAGGGCCCGAGGCCAAATAAAGTAAAACAATGAAGGTATTAATAGTAGTAGACCCAACGATTCGCCACAGTAATCGCCTGGGCGCACCTTAGGCGCCAAGATCCTCACCGCCTTGATAGATATCTTCTCTAATAAAGATTATTCAAAGAAGAGTGAGCACTACTACTGTGCTTCGCAAGTTACACCCAATATGGAATTGATATGCATGCATAAGGTAGACAAAGGATACCGGCAAGGTTATTTTATGTAAAGCGGCGGCTTTTAATTTAAATAATCATATTAGATTACAAAGCCATTTTATACAATAATCTAAATCACCATTTTAAATAACAATAGTTTATTGTGGATAACCTCCATAAAAGATGATGGATATCCTCCAATCACAATGGCTACCCACCTAATTTTCCCACAGACTATCCATCCCAAATTATCTGTTGAAATCATTTTAAAACCAAAACAAAACTAACTCGAGTGGCTTTGCTAGCATGTCCATGACCGTGGACGCGCTATTCAATAGTTTTACACTCGCAGAGTTTGTACAACTTTACCCACACGAGATATTATACTCTTTGTGTCGGCCAATCCACGCTTCCTAAGGCGTGTGACAGAGCAAACATCACAAGGTCGTTATAATGTTCTACCTCAAAGTACTTGTGCCCGCTAAGGTTTCGCTTCCATTGGACCGACTGTCCTCCTAAACCCCTCTTGCGCCAGATGGGAAAAGCTGTCACCCGACACCCATACATACAACATAGCACAAATAACTAAAAGGTATTACAAATTATTAAGCTGAGTCCCGCCCATACAGACATGTGGTTGTACGATAAGGCATAACAAAATGCGCCAAAGACCGGTCCTCAATTGACTTGGGCGTATTCAATTTAAACCACAGGTCTTAATCTTAACTGGACTAAGCCCGTGCATAAACTCGCACCCACCATTCATCCTTTTCGCCCAAGTCCAAACCCTTTTGATTTTATTTCTATAAAACCATCTTTACAAATTCTCTATGGTAAAACAATACCATAGTTTTAATTTTCAAAGAAATTTTATTGAGTTGGCTAAAATTCTCCCAAAAACATAAATCATGGTCTAAGTATTTGCGAAGCATTTGATTATTAAACATAATAATTTATCTAAGGTGACAAAGGAATGTCAAGGCAACATCCAAAATTTGGCATACAAGGATAATAGGAATAACTAATTATTTAAACAGAATTTGAAATACTTGAATAAAATTATGCATGCATTTAATAATTTAAAACTGAATTTAATTAACTTTAAAATAATAGGGCAAAATGGTCAAAGTATAACTTGCCTTCGTTGCGATCTGAAAATCTACGCCTTGAGAAGTATCAAATTCCCGGAATCGCCAAAGTCTAAACGTGAAAATAAGGCAAATCAAATAAAATTCAAATAAAACTCAGAAATACAAAATAAACCAAGACTAAATATAATAATTTTATTTTATTGAGCTAGATAATCAAATTATAAAATTTTAGAAATTTGTTTCACTAAATTTGGAGTTAGGATTCAATTATTATGAATTTTACAAATTTTAACCTAAATTTGATATTTAAAAGAATTCTAAATTCTAAAACAGAACTAAAATGAACTCTAAATTGAATTATTATATTTTATTTAGTTAGATAATAATTTTCTAAAATTTTAGCAACTTGAATCATCTAATTTGGAGTTTTAATGCAAAAGTTATGAATTTTACAATTTTAATCTAAATCATTATTTAAACAATTTCCTGAATTATTTTTCTAAAGAGAATTCTAAATATTATGCATGATGACGCCAGCGATGATTTTCGGAATTTAAATGAATTTGAATTAATTTTCTCGACAAAGGGGCCCAGTGACATAGGCTCTACCACATGAACCATGTCCACGGAGCCCCAGCCCGGGGGTCAGGCCGTGTGGTGGTAACGAGGATGACGTGGCGCCACGCTGCTGCCACGCCGGACCCGAGCCGAGGTGGCACCTCGTTGGCGCCGAGGTGGCTGTGCCTTGTCGGCTTGACGGAGCATGAGTTCAAGAACACCTCGCCGGCGCTTACACGCCACGGCGAGGGGTGCGAATGGGCGATTCGAGAGAGGAGGAGCTCACGAGTACAATGCTCACTACCTTAGCGGCGGCACAGGACCGAAACTCGACGGCGACGAGGTTTAGCGGCGGCGGCAAGACGGCGGCCGAGGACGAGGGTGCTCCGGGGTCTTGGGCAAAATGGGTGCGCGCACCGGTGTCATGATGATACTGGCGATGTCGAAAATGAGGACGACGGGCCGGCGCGGGCGTGACCTCGCCGAATCGAAGAATTTTTCGCCAAGCGGTCATGCATTTAAGCTTGAAATTCAAAGGCGATTAGAGGAAAAAAGGAGGGCGAGCGAGGGCTCCTGGCTCAGAGTAGGGCTTCCCGAGGCTCCTTATATAGGGCCTGAATGGAGGAGAGGAGGATCGGGCACACGCAATGGCGGCGCTTATGGCATGCACTGCCCAAAGGAGATCGTGCACGAAGAAGGGAAGGGTGAGCGATCGGGTGCGGCATTGATAGATGACTTAAACGCGAGTAAACGTGAGTGGAGAGGAGGGATTCATGGGTAGTGGAGCTCGAAAGCGCAAATTTTAATGGCGGAATGGCGCTGCAGCGAGGAAGACGGGACGGAAAGAAGAAGGGTCACGGGTCAGAGGATTTCCATCCAAGGGTTCGAGTCAAACCAAAGCTGTCAGGCAGTGTGTGGGACCGCTCGGATTAAGATCCGACCAGAAAAAGAGGAGGGAGGCGGGATTGAGTGGCGGCTGGGTCAGCACGCTGCAGAGTAAATGGGCCGAGCCAGCTTGCCCAAGTACTGTTTTCCGATTTTCTTTTCATTTTCTATTTTAAATATTCCGCTTAATTCATTTCACTTTTAGAATATAGCAAAATAATTCCAAAAATTCTAGAAAAATTCTCATAAATTATTAGAGACATTTTATACTTAATAAAATTATTTCCAACTTAAACTTGATAATAGATTTTGTAGTTAAATTTATTTTAGCCTTAACTAATTAAGAAAGTTTTAAAAATTTCAGAATTTCCACAAAAATAAATAGTTTTAAATTTTCTCTGAAATTGAAATTTTGGGTCATTACACAAATCTAGGTGCAAGTTTTCCCTTGGTCCGGAACCTTTTTACCCCTCGAAGTGGAGTAACCCTGAGATAAACAAAGTCTCCTATTTCAAAGGTTAATTCCCTTCGACGGTTATCAGCGTAACTTTTCTGTCGAGATTGAGCCACCTTCAAACGTTCCCTTATCGCTTTAACCTTGCTTTCAGCTTCTTTTATCAATTCTGGTCCGAAGAATTGATGCTCTCCTACTTCATCCCAAAGAAGCGGAGTCCTCGTGATTTTCTACCATACAAAGCTTCAAATGGAGACATCTCAGAGGTCGGCTTGGTAGCTATTGTTGTACGAGAATTCTGCATAGGGCAGATTCTTGTCCCAGCTTTTTCCATATTCTAAGGCACAGGCTCGAAGCATGTCTTCCAGAACTTGGTTGACACGTTCAGTCTGGCCGTCTGTCTGCGGGTGATAGGCAGTACTGAAGTTGAGTCTTGTTCCCAAAGCTTCGTGCAAACTCTGCTAGAATCTTGATGTGAACTGAGAGCCTCTATCGGACACGATCTTCTTGGGTACTCCGTGTAGACAGACAATCTTGGCCATATACAATTCCGCTAGCTGGCTGCTTCTGTAAGTGGTCTTGACTGGAATAAAGTGAGCCACTTTAGTTAACCCACAATTATCACCCAGATGGAATCACATCCTGTTTGGGTCCTAGGGAGTCCGGTGATGAAATCCATACCAACTTCCTCCCACTTCCATTCGGGAATTGGTAATGGTTGTAACAGACCAGCGGGTCTTTGGTGTTCTGCCTTGACTCGTTGACAAACATCACAACGAAGCGATTTAACTCGATTTCTCGCTTCATGCTGACCCACCAATATTTCTCCTTCAGATCCTGGTACATCTTCGTGCTTCCGGGATGGATGGAGTATGGCGATTCGTGAGCTTCCTTTAGAATCGACTGTTTTATCTCCTGATGGTTGGGCACACATATGCGATCTCCAAACCACACTGTTCCTTGTTCATCCTCAGAAAATCCTGGGGCTTTGCCTTTTCTCATATTCTTCTTGATTTCCTTGATGTCGTCGTCTTCCAACTGTTTTTCCCTGATCTGACTCTGAAGAGTGGGTTGAACTTCCAAAGCATTCACATGGCCTTGCTTGACAATCTCCAAGTTCAGTGCTTGAGCTCTTTATATAATTCGCCGATTATTCTCGAACCAAAATGGTGTTGCAATCGCCTTTACGCTCGCCAGAGCATCTGCAACAATATTTGCTTTGCCCTGATGATAATGAATTCCAAGGTCGTAATCTTTTATCAACTCTAACCATCTTCTCGCTCGGAGGTTGAGTTCAGACCGGTAAAGATGTATTTCGACTCTTATGATCCGTGAAAATCTCACAACGGTTACCAATGAGGTAATGCCGCCAGATCTTCAAAGCATGCACAATTGTCGCTAACTCGAGATCATGAGTTGGGTAATTTCTTCGTGGCCTCAATCGACGGATGCATAAGCCACGACTTTGCCTTCCTGCATCAGGACACATCCAAGGCCTTGTCGAGATGCGTCGCAGAAGATTTCAAAGTCCTTATGAATATCGGGTAATACTAGCACAGGTGCAGAAACTAAACTCTTCTTCAGCTCCTGGAAACTCTTCTCGCAGCATCCGTCCATTCAAACTTCTTTTCCTTCTTCGGTTGTGTCATAGGCCTTCTTGCCTTGGAGAATCCTTCAATGAACTCATGTAATAACCGCTAGTCCAAGGAAACTCCTTACTACGTGATGACTTTGGTTGCTTCCAATCTATAACGGCTTCGACCTTGGCCGGGTCTACAACAACTCCTCCTAACCGACACGATATGACCAAGGAAGGCCACTTGCTTTAGCCGTCGCTCTTCTTGCTGAATTTGGCGTAAAAGTCGGTGTTCTCTCGAAGTTTCTCCAAAATCATCCTTAGGTGCTTCTCGTGTTCTTCTTCATCCTTTGAATAAATGAGAATGTCATCGATGAAAACAACCACAAACTTATCCAAGAATTCCATGAACACTTTGTTCATCATATTCATGAAGTGGCGGGCGTTTGTCAAACCGAAAGACATGATCAGAATTCATACAACCCATATCCGTCGTGAAGGCGCTCTTTGGGATATCTTCCGCCGGATCTTTAGTTGATGATAGCCGGATCGTAGATCGATCTTTGAGAAGATGCTTGCTCCTTCAATTGATCGAATGATCATCAATCTGAGTAGCGGATACTTGTTTTTGATCGTCACCTCATTGAGCGATCTATAATCCACACACATTCGCATACTATTGTCCTTCTTCTTAACAAATAGTACGGTGCTCCCCAAGGTGATGAACTTGGTCTGATATAACCTTTGCTCCTTAGTTCTTCAATTTGTTTCTTCGCTCGCTAGTTCATTGGCCGCATTCTATAGGGTCGCTTTGAGATTGGGGCGGTCCTCGACTAAGTCAATTAAGAACATTACGTCCCTATCCGGTGGCATGCCGGGTAACTCATCAGGAAAAACATCTGGGTATTCTTGCACAACTGGTATGTCTTCAAGTTTTATTTCCTTCAAGCTGGTCACGATGGAACTTCCTCCGGTAGAAGACTTGGGTCTGAATTCTACTGATTCTCCTTGTGCATTGGTGAGGGTGATAGATCTATCGGCACAGTCTATCTGTCCCTGATTCTTGGCTAGCCAGTCCATTCCAAGAATCACATCGAGACCTTGGGATTGTAGGACTATCAAGTCAGCTAGAAAAGATACTCCAGATATTTCAAGGGTAAGGTTTGGGCATAGAGAACTGGTTCTCATTTCAGAGCCCGGGGAGTGGACTATCATAGGGTTAACTAAAGAGAAGATAGGTAACCCATATTTTCCCACAAATTTATCGGAAACAAAGGAATGCGATGCTCCGAAATCAAATAGGACTGATGCTGGTACTGAATTAACAAGGAACGTACCAAGAATGACATCCGTGTCGCTTGAGCTTCCTCTGCCGTGGCGTGGTTCACACGCCCTTCGTATCGATTTGTCTTCGTGGCGATGGAGGTTACGCAAGAGCTTGGACTCGGGTTTAGGGCACCGAGTAACTTCTTAGGACACCTATTGGCGAAGTGTCCTTCTCCCGACAAAGATAGCAAGTAATCTCCAAAGAGTTCTTCCGATTTGGGCCTCCTGCAGCGAGTTGTGGATTCCGAAGTGTTGGCGCTGTTGGTCGGTGTCAAGCTCGGGTGTGGTAGACTGAAATCTTCCACGCAATGGGGCCGAGGTTGAGCGAGGCGAGGTTTGGGTTGCCCTCGAGTTGAACCTCCGAGCGCCATCCTCCGCTATGTTCTCCATCTCTATATGTTTGCCTTCCGGCGAATTGCCTTGTCCACCAACCGTTGGAAGTCGGTGAAGTCTCGAGAAATCAGCTGGACAGATATCTCATCATTCAATCCTTCCATAAACTTTTCTGCTGTCTTCATCTCTGCTACGCCATGCGGGGCATAGCGAGCAACTGGTTGAACTTATGCGTACTCGCCACCGAAGCGGTTGCCTTGGCGGCGCGCCAAATTCCTTCTTTTTCAATGCCATCACCTGCATGAATGTGAGCATGACGGAAGGCTCGCACAAACTCTTCCCAAGTGATAGCTTGAGCGCTGGCATGGGTGATGCAGAGGTTGTCCCACCACTCAAGCGGGACCACCGAGTTGGTGAGCGGCGAAAAGTACCTCTCGCGATCCGAGCACCGAGTAATATCCAACTTCTTCCCTATGGCACGGCCAATCGTCGGCGCCTATAGGTTCAAGATCGCTGAGAACGCCGGAGGACGATCCTCATGAACTCCGACATTGACAACTTTTGCGGAGGTGGGGGTGGAGGTGGAGGTGGAGCGTGGGTTGCGGCTTGCACGCTCGAGCGCTGTTGAGTGATTGAGCCAACAAACTCATCATATCGCCTGGTGGGCTATTAATTGACGCCGCCTAGGCTCTTGGTTGGTGGAGGTGGTGGTCTGCTGGACGGGATTTTCCCGATAATCCGCGTTCTCGCTTCCTGGCCTTGAGCACTTGCCACTACGCAGACGGGTGGTCACCATCTCGCTAGATGTTTCTAAGGATTTTAGAAGAGAGAGATAGAACGAAAGCTCTAAAGGTGGTAAATCTAATTAGCCCAAGAACAATCACAAGACAAAGAGCCAAAATTTTCTAAAATAATTCTTTTATTATTTTATTTTATTCTTTAGTTATGGCTATCACAATGGTAACGATAGCTCATAATTCGTGATCTAACTGATTACAATATGGGAAACAACTAAGGGGTGATTGGGGTATAATCACGCCACTAGAGCTACCTCGCCGACCTTGTAGCAAGCTAGTTCTTCTTCCACGGCCTTCACCTTTCTTCCACCTCTTGTAGGTCGTCTTGAGCTGATGCGCAGTCGTCTAGAGCGCTTCCATAGGCATAGTCCATCGCCTTGCACAAGTTCACCGATGCGTAAGCTCAGAGAGTCCTCTTCCTCTTTGGCAAAAGGTCTTTACTGGCCTGAACGCGCATTGATGGTAGTGAAACTTGAGCCATGGAATCGATTGTTGTAAGTGTAGCGATATGCGTCTTGTGGCTTCTCCGGCTGCGTCTTGAATGCCTTCAAATGAAGGTGCCACGCCTTATTGGAGCGTCGATGATGTGGAAATCCGTGTTTGGGTTATGGTTGGCGAGAGGATCACTTCAACTCTCCAAATGATATTGGCTTCCCACTTTATAATCGGGTACCCTTGATAGGTTGGTCTTTCGTTGTAGTCCGGTGTTGCATCATCTTCCAAAGAAGTGCAGCCCAATGTCCTCGCGAAAATTCCGTGGGAGATCCGGGTTGGTTTTTCTACCATCTACAATTTTAGAGAAGGAGATGAGTTAGTAATTGTTTTAAAGAGAAAGGTTGAGAAGACTCTTGGATAGACCCAAAATACTTTTAGTTTTTGAAAATAAGTCCTTAAGGCATTTTCTAAGGCCACGACCTCTGATCGATATGGCTCGATACCACTTTTGTCGAACCCGGAGCGAAGGATCCCGAATTCTCGTGTTCATACACTAGTCCAGATTTCTAGTGTACACAGCTAAACAAAAGTGATAATCAAAACATATCACGATTTTATTAATAATTATTCGAGTTTATTACAAACGGCCTGAGGCCAAATAAAGTAAAACACAAATGAAATAAAATAGTAGTAGTAGACCCAACGATTCACCACAGCAATCGTCTGGGGAGCGTGGCCTAAGCATCGATGTCCTCACCGCCTTGATAGAAGTCTTCTCTAATAAAGATTATTCAAGAAGAGTAAGCACTACCACTCGTGCTTGCAAGCTACACCCGTAAAATAGCGATTGAATGCATGCATAAAGTGAGCAAAGGGTAATGGCGGGGTTTATTTGCATAAGACAAAGATTTTCAGGTTTAAATACTCTTAGTAATTTCCAAGGCCATTTTTAGAATAAGATCAAAATCATATTTCAATTTCTCAATGTCAAGTGTAGGATGAACCTCCATACACAAATGGTGAAGGACTACCCCCCCTTACACCAGGCTTCTGCCCAATCCCATTTTCATAAACCAGGTGACAAAGTCTTTTCAAACAAAACCAGAGACTAACTTCGAGTGGCTTTTGTTAAGCATGTCCATGACCGTGGACACGGCTATTCGAATAGATTAATACTCTGCAGAGTTGGTACAGCTTTACCCACAAGAGATAGTTTGCTTATTATGTCGGCCAATACACGCTTCCGTAGGCGTGCGACTAAGCAGCTATCACGAGGCCTTTACCCTACACTATTTCAACATAATTATGCCCGCTAAGGTTTCGTAATCGAAGGCTTCGCACCAACGACTACCCCCTCTTGCGCCATGTGGGTATCATCAATAAGTCTTCACGACTCCCACATCTTTCCAAGACATAAACATGGTGAGATAATATAGCTTATTTGGCAAAGTCTGTCCCATTCGGACTTGTGGTGGTACGAGTTTGGCTTAACATCCATGCCCGCAGACGGTCCTTACATGGTAGGGCGACTTCCAAAACAAACCACAGGTCTCAAACATTCGCTGTATTGAGCCCGTGCATGAACTTGCACCCACCAACAATCCAATTCACCCAAGTCTAAACCAATTTCATTTATTTTTCTTTTGTCAAGACATTTTCCAATCATCTATGGTAAAAACAATACCATAGATTCATTTTCAAAACATCTTTGTATTTTGGCAAAATTCCCCAAATCATCTTTTGGTCTAAGCAATGACTAAGCATAAATATCTTAATTATTTTACTAAGGTGACAAGGGCATGGCATTCCAAGCATCAAGATTGGTCGTACAAGGAATTGGCATAACTAAGAAGTAAAACAGGGATTTAAAATACTTGGATAAAAATATGCATGCAATAATAACTTTAAAAATAGAATTAATTAACTTTGAAATACTGGGATCAAGATGGTCAAGAATGTAACTTGCCTTCGTTGAAGTCTTGAGATTCTAAACCCTCTGGAAGATCTACCTCTCCGGAATCGTCAAACTCTATACGCGAAAGTACGACAAATTCAAATAAAATTCAAATAAATCCAAAAATACAGATCAAACTAACTCCAAATGAAATAATTTTATTTTATTTAGTTAGATAATAATTTTCTAAGATTTTAGCAATTTGAATCACTCAATTTGAAGTTGTGGTTCAAAAGATATGAATTTTACAAGTTTTAGTCTAAATTTGATATTAAAAGAATTTCTAAATTTAAATACAGATTCAAAATAACTTCAAATTAAATAATTTTGGTTTAGTTGGCTAGATAATGATTTTATATGAATTTAGAAATTTGAAACACCCAATTTGGAGATTGGATGCAAAAGTTATGAATTTTAGAAGTTTAAACCTAAATCTGAAATTTAAATGAAATTCCCGGTTTATTTTTCTAAAGGAAAATCCATTTATTGCATAAGTCAAGGCGTCGACTGGGAATTTCAGGATTTTAAGGAATTAAAATAATTCCCTGACATGCGGGCCCCACGTGTCATAGACACAGTCCATGTGAACTGAGTCCACGGGACTTCTGGCTCAAGGGTTTGTGCAGAGGTGGTGGGGTGAGGGTGATGTGGCGCCAGGTAGGCGGCCACGTGGGTCCTGGTGCTGGCGTGGCGTATGATTTGGCGCTGGTGTGGTCAGGCCACGCCGGCCGACAAAGCGCGAGATCGGCGACGAAGCTCACGGCGTTCCACGCCATGCATGAAGTCGCGGATGATACCAACAGAGAGAGGATGAGATGGGGATTCTGGTGCGTTACCTTGGGGTGGTGGAACGGGACGTTTTGGTCGTCGGCGGCGAGGTTAGGCGGCGGCGGCGCGGGGTCGTTGACGAGGGAGGTGCTCCGGGGATTCTCTGGCACCGTGAGAGCGCGCAATGGCTTCACGACGAGATGGTGATGCCGAGATGTGGACATCGAGGCTCGGCGAGACGAGGGCGCCGGATTGGCGAAATCAAGGTTCACCGCCGTGAAGAACCTTGAAATCGGGGCACTACGGAGGAGGAGAGCAATGGGTGGTGGTGTTGTGGTGTGGAGAGAAGGCGCCCTGTGGCACCCTTTATAGGGCCGGAGGGCGAGCCAGAGGGCGCAAGAAGGCCCGTCGCGGCACTGGCGCGAGGATTAAGGGATTCGGCACAGAATGGAAAGAAAAGGCCGTGTCGGGCGGAGGAGATCCAGGGTTTAAATCGCGCGTCAATTGGGGAATCGCGCGATTTGAACGCATATGGAAGCTTTTAATCGCGTCAATGGCGGACGCGGTGAGAAAGGGAAGGAACGCGGGGAAGAAAGAAGGCTCGGGGGCGATGCATCAGAAGGGCCCCACTCGTCGATGTCGTGAGAGAAAGGAAAGGAGAGGGTGCACTCTCACCACCCGATCGTGATCTGACAGTGAGAGGATAAAGGGGTGTGGTGAGTTGGGCTATCTTGGCGTCGTGTAAGAATGGGCCACAAAATCGGCCCATTTATCTTGAGGATTTCTTTTGATTTTCTAATTGTTTTAATTCGATAATTCCAATAAGCCTTTAGAAAATGGCAAATAAATTCCAAAAATTCTAGAAAATTCACGAAATTCCTAGTATCATTTTGGACTTAAATAAAATAATTTCAACTTAAACTTGGTAATAGTTTTTGTAATTAAATTTGTTTTAGCTTTAAGGTTATTAAGAAAGCTTTAAGAAAATTTCAGAAAATCCATAAAAATAAATAAGTTTATATTTTCTCCAAATTGAAATTTTGGGCTGTTACATCCGCTGATAGATCTGCAGAACTTTGGAGCATTCATAGCCGCCTAGACTCAGATGATGTATGCAATGATGAATTAGATGCAGAATATGAATAACAACCAAGCCAACAACAACAGTGTAGCACCAGCTGCTCATGGTCACCATGGACCGTTTAAGTTAGCAAAGTTCATGAGGACTCGCCTGCCAACTTTTTCAGGAAGTGTTTTGCCAATGGAAGCTGATGATTGGCTTCACGTTATTGAAAGGAACTTGCTGGTCACTCAGTGCAATGATCACGAGAAGGTCATTTATGCTACCCACTAGATGGAAGGAATTGCCGCTGAAAAGTGGGAGAATTTTTGTGATGTGCATAAGACACCATAGAACATTACTTGGAAAGAGTTCTCTATAGCTTTTCGCCAGTACCATGTGCCGGAGGGAATCATAGACCTGAAAAAGGATGTGTTCCATGCACTAAAGCAAGGAGGTATGATAGTGTCTAATTATCTCAATAAGTTCTCTCACCTTACACGTTATGCTACAGAAGATGTCGCTACCGACAAGGCTCGACAGAGTTTTTCCTAAAGGGATTGAACACCAGACTGCAAGCCAGTCTGATTGCTCATACTTTCCTAGACTTTCAAGAGCTGGTCAATAAGGCGTTGATCCTTGAAGACAAACACAAAGAGTTGGATGACAATCGTAAACGCAGAATAGCTCAACAAGGAAGTCATCAGTCTCAACAAAGAGTGAGGACAGTTCCTCAGCAGTTTACTCGCTTGCCATCGTAGAACTCGTTAAAAACACCTGCGCCTATTTCTCATCCAGCTACTCGGAATTTTTGTAATGCTGCTTCAGTCAACCCTAATCCAGGAGGTCACCAACAGAACCCCCCGAGAGTTTGCTACAATTGCAGGGAGCCAGGACACTTCGCTAATAACTGCCCTTAGAAGGGAACGATGAATCCAGTTTGTTTCAACCTTGGGGCTACCCCAGCCAAGACGCCAGCACCAAGCAACAACCGAGGAACACCTCAAATTGCCGATCAAGCCGGAGGAGCACCACAGTCCGTGCTTAGAAGCCGTGTCAACCATGTCACCTTGGAAGGAGCTCAGGAAGCACCTGACATCGTACTGGGTAAGTTTCTAGTTAACTCAGAACCTATATCAGTTTTATTTTATTATCGAGCTTCGCATTCATCTATTTCTTGAGTTTTTACGAACAAGAATAATCGGAAAGTTATGCGTCTTACGCATACCTTGTTAGTCCAGTTGCTTAGAGTAGAGTTAAGCTCTAAAATAGGATGTTTAGGAGCTAAGTTATTCATTGCTGGAGTTGAGTTTCTAGCAAACCTCATTGTATTAGACATCCCTACTTTAGATGTCATACTTGGTATGGATTGGTTATCAAAGTACAAAGTTGTGCTAGATTATAGCTCAAGAGCTATAACAATCGAAGATACCAATGGAGAGAAATTTGAGTTTCTAGCCACTACAGTGTGTGATGGACAGCTAGTAATCAACAGTCTGAAGACCGTTTCTTTGGAGGATGTACCTGTTGTCAGAGACAATCCGGATGTTTTTCCAAAAGATTTGCTGAAAATTGAATAACACCAGATCCTAACTTTGAGTTTGTTATTGATTTAGTGCCAGGAACAGCACCGATCTCTAAGAGACCCTATCGGATGCCAGCTGATGAGTTAGTGGAAATGAAGAAATAGATTGGAGAACTTCTTCAGAAAGCTTTTGTGAGACCTAGTTCATCGCCTTGGGGAGCGACAATCTTGTTTGTCAAAAAGAAAGATGGAAGTATGAGAATATGTATTGATTATCGTGCCCTTAATGTGGTTACCATCAAGAATAAGTCTCCACTTCCCCGAATTGATGATTTGGTTGATCAGATGAAAGGAGTCGGACTATTCTCAAAGATCAATCTGCGATTAGGTTATCATCATTTGAAAATTTGTCCGAAGGATATACCAAAGACTGTTTTTTCTACGCGGCACGGATATTATGAGTTCTTAGTTATGTCTTTCGGCCTGACTAATGCCCTTGCATATTTCATGAATATGATGAACATGGTATTCATGGAATATTTTGACAAGTTTATGGTAGTGTTCATTGATGACATACTGGTCTATTACAAGACAGAAGAAGAACATGCCGAGCACTTGAGAACAATACTAGAGAAACTTAGAGAGCATCGGTTGTATGCTAAGTTCAGCAAGTGTGATTTTTGGAAACAAGAAGTTGATTTTCTTGGTCAAGTGATGACAGCTAAAGGAGTAGCAGTTGACCCCAGTAAGTTTAAAGCAATGTTACATTGGGAGCCGCCCAAGACAGTGACTCAAATTCGTAGTTTCTTGGGAATGGCACGATATTACCGCCGTTTTATTGAGGGATTTTCGATGATTGCTAAGCCTCTTACGCAATTGTTAAAGAAAGAGAAAAAGATCGCTTGGACTCCAGCTTGCGAGGAAAGTTTTTAGGACTTGAAGAAACGTTTGACATCAGCCCCGGTGCTAGTTTTACTAGATATTCGGAAGGATTTCGATATCTATTGTGATGCTTCGCGTCAAGGATTAGGTTGCGTTCTGATGCAAGAAGGAAGAGTTGCCGCATATGCTTCGAGACAACTGAGACCTCATGAGGATAATTGCCACACTCATGATTTGGAATTAGCTACCATTGTGCTTGTCTTGCAAATTTAGTGTCATTATCTCATTAGTAATCGTTGTGAGATATACACAGATCATAAGAGTTTGAAGTACATTTTCACTCAGCCTGGCCTGAATATGAGGTAGAGAAGATGGTTAGAGTTAATAAAGGATTATAATCTCGGAATCCACTCCCATACCAGTAAAGCCAATGACGTTACAGATGCTTTAAGTCATAAGAGCTACTATAATACTTTGGAAGTAAAAGAGAATTGCCCAGAACTTCATGTGGAATTTCAGAAGTTAAAGTTAGAAGTTGTAGCCGAAGGATTCGTGGCCAGTTTGAAAGTAAAGTCTACTATGGAAAAACATGTTCGTATTGCCCAACCAAATGATCATGTGATTACAAATATTAAGCTCAAAATAGGAGAATGAAAATTCAAGGATTTCACCAAGGTTGGTCAAGATATGCTTTGGATCAATGGACGTATCTATGTGCCAGATGTTGATAGTTTGAGACACCTAATCTTAAACGAGGCTTACGATTCGAAGTATTCTATTCACCCTGGAAGCACTAAGATGTATCAGGATGTTAAGAATAAATTTTGGTGGCCAAATCCAAAGGGAAAAGTCACAGAGTTTGATGTCCTATGTAACGTGTGCCAAAAAGTAAAAGCAGAACATCAGAGACCAGCAAGTCTGTTACAACCCCTGAAAATCCCAGAGTGGAAATGGGAAGAGATCAGAATAGATTTTACCACCAGTTTACCTAGGACTTAATCGGGTTATGACTTCATTTTGGTAATAATGGATCGTTTGATGAATGTTGCTCATTTCTTACCAGTCAAAACCACTTACTCAGGATACCGTCTTGCAGAATTATACATGTCAAGAATTGTCAGTTTGCATGGTGTGCCTAAGAAGATAGTGTCAGATCGATGATCCCAGATCACCTCTCATTTTTGGCAAAGTTTGCATGAAGCTTTGGGGACTCATTTAAATTTTAATACTGCTTATCACCCTCAAACAGATGGACAGACTGAAAGAGTAGATCAAGTATCTGAGGACATGTTGAGAGCTTATGCTCTAGCTCATGCTACTAGTTGGGATAAGAGCTTGCCTTATACAGAATTCTCGTACAACAATAGTTACCAAGCTAGTCTACAAATATCACCATTTGAAGCATTGTATAGTCGTGCATGCAAAACCCCTATGAATTGGACAGAAACAGCTGAACATTTGGTATTCAGACTAGATATTATTCAGGAAGCAGAAGACCAAGTGTCTATGATCAGAGAAAGATTAAGGATAGCTCAGCCTAGACAGAAGAGTTATGCTGATAATCGTCGTTGTGATCTATGTTTTGAACCAGAGGATTTTGTTTATCTTCTAGTTACTCCACTTAAAGGTGTCATAAGGTTTCATGCCCAAGAGAAGCTTGCCCCTAGGTGTGTCGGCCCTTTCAGGATTGTGAAGCGCTGAGAAGAAGTTGCTTACTAGCTCGAACTGCCACAGTTGTTAGCGGGAGTACATTATGTCCTCCATGTGTTGCTGTTCAAAAAATGTCTTCGTGTCCCAACAGAACATACTCTCTTGGATTCAATTGAGTTTAAAGAGGATATTACATACAAACAACAACCAGTCAAAATTTTTGATGTGGCAGAGCATTTGACTAGAAGTAAGACCATTCATTTTTGCAAAGTTCAACGGAGTAATCACTCAGAAAGTGAAGCAATGTGGGAACGTGAAGAAGAGCTGAAGGCCGAGTTTCCTAACATTTTCTCTAGCTAGCCTGAATCTGGGGGCCAAGATTCCTTTAAGGGAGGGGGGTTTGTAACATCCTAATTTTTAGAGTTTCAAACCTTTTTGAGTAGTTTAGTCCATTGGGAAAATTCACCAAATTTTATTTGAATTTAATCAAGCTTAAATGGACTTTCAAAAGTCAAAACAATTTAATTTGATTAATCTAAACATCAATTATTTTAAAAACTATTTTATTCGAGTTCTTTGTGCTTGGAAATATTTTCCAGATTTTTCTGGTATTTTTTTCGAGTTCTATTGCTAATCTTAATTTGTTATTTGGATTTTCTGGTATTTCTAAAATGCAAAATCTATTTAAATTCTCTGGAAATCTTTTGGGCTAAAACACAATCCTATTCATCGGCCTAGCCCAGTCCACCGACCCAAATTCCTGCAGTGCAGCCCGCCTCTCTCTCTCTCTCGCTTGCCCGTGTCCCTGGCCCACCTGTTAGTCGCTCACGTGGCATGTGCGACACTAACTTACCCTAACCTTTGCCACTGACATGTGGGCCCGTCTTCGTGCTACTGTTCATTGTCTTCGTCTTGCAAGCCCTGGAGTCCGCCTTCATGCCGTCCTCAAACTCTCCCGTAGCCCGCTGCTACAGGCTATTTAAGGCATCGGCGTGCGTGTAAAAACGACCACCTCAACCCTAGCCGCCATTCCCCTAGAGCCTGAAGCCCTAGATCACTGTCACTTTGCTGAAATCGAAGCTCGAACCCTAGCTCCGCTGCCACTATTCTTCGTCGATTCTGCCGCCGTCGGTGAGCTCCTGTCATCGTCAACTACACCATCGGGTTCACCTGGTCGTGTTCTACTTGGTGCACACCATCTCGTCGCTGGAGGATCACCGTAGCACTGCAGCATCGTCGAAGCCCTCGCCGCCGCTCTGCTTCACCATCGTCGCCACCAACAACCTTTGGGACCCGTGCGCCACCCTCTAGCATTGCCAGAACCTCAAGAACCCATCATGCGTGTCCAAGACCTACCAGAGCACCTCACCACCATCTAGCTATCAGGCCGAGCCACCGCCTTCGCCCTCGTCGCTGTTGAACCCTTGGCCGACCCTCGCCATCGCATCGCAGCCACTAGATGTGTTCGTCAGAGCACAAGCATATAGGCGATGATCGTCTTTTGCCGTCAGTCATCGCCGTTCGCCGTCGTTGCTGTCAAGCCGTGGTAGCCGTCGATTTTAGTCGACATGGCAGTCTACGTGCTAGGCCCGACACTGCCACGTGTGCGCCACGCATGCAAGCTCAGCCGCGTCAGTGCCACCCACACCCAAAACCTAGATCCAATCCCATGTGGACTTGGTCCACGGTAAACCCAGTCACTGCCATGTGGGTCCCACGTGTCAGAATCACTATACCATAGACCCATGAGCCAACCTCGTGGACTTAGTGCATAGACCAAGGTCCCAGCTGTCAGCCACTGTTTCTGATTTTTTGGATTTTTCTTTTAATTCAAAAATTGTTGCTCACGTCATGCTGATGCAATATTTTGGAATTTTACTTAGAAAGAAAATTCTAAAAATTCGAAATAGTAATTCCTTTTCTTTTTTCTTATATTTAAATTTTCCGAGAGCCCGTTCTTCCTCATACAAACTCTGATTGAACCCATTAAAATTTCTAAATTAATCTAAATTCAAGATCTACCTTACTGATATTTCTATTTAATTTTTGGAGTTTATTTATCTCTCTATTATTGTATTTATTTGATTTTCTCTTTTGTTTGCGAGTAGACGTTGATACTTCGATAGCTTTCGAAGGAGAAGGAGTTGATCAAGCTCAAGACCAATACTAAGACTTGTTCTAAGGCAAGTTGTACCATTGACAATGTTGAACCCAGTTTTTCAAAATTACCTTGATTCAAATTATTGCATTTTACTTTAAGTATTAATTTAGGTGTTTTGGGATTAGCTATACACCAATTTGTTTATATCCACCTTGCCTATTGTATAATCATGATCTTTTGTCACCCTAGCTTGGTTAATTATTAGTTGGTATTGTCATAGCACCAACATGGGTTGGTTAGATATGAATAGTCTGCTTAGCCATGCAACGGATCATTGATATCATTTGAGTTGCAAATATAAACTTGATTAAGTGATTATGGAACTTGTGTAAAACTATGTGTAGTATGTTGTTACTCATTGATAGTATATGTTGTACTTAACCAACAGGGTGGGAAAAGATTTAGACTAAGGCGAGTGGATGGAACTGTGTGATATGGTGGAACTGTGGACCAGAAAAATATAAAATCTTGGTAATGTATTTAGAAGTTGGCAGTCTCGCCTTGGTCAATTAAGGACTTAACTTTGTGCGCCATTGAACTGAGCCACAAATGTACAACCACATGCGTGGTAGGATGGGCCTAACTTAGTAAGTTATGGAACCTTGGCATTGACTACTCATGCATGTAGGATAGACTGTGTGCCAGGGTGGATGTGTGTACCGTTGTGGCAGGGTCACATTTATGAGCGGTTCACCGTCTTCAGGTCTAATGGTGTGTGTCGTACCAAAGCGCTGTGGTAGGGTTGGTACGATGGTAAAATAATTCAGGAGGGTCAATCGTCAAGGTGAAGTTTCAGAAAAGTTTTGTTATGATTGGTGCTTGCTATACTGGTTATATCGTGTGGGTAAAGTGTACGACCCCTGTTGAGTGTTAATCAATTTATTCGAATAGCCGCATCTATGGTCATGGACATGCTTGAGGATTTCGCACGAGGGGTAAATTTTCATAAAAATAATTGGGAGGGGCAACTGTGTGAGAAAACTTATGCAGCTGTGTGAAAGAAATTGATTAGGTTATAGAAGCTTTGTGAAAATACTTGTTAAAATTATTATTGTCTATTTGTTTTGAATTACACTTTCAATCTATTATTTGTATTCAATTGCAAATGCTACTTTATTGCAAAATAGCCACAGAAGCCATTTTCTTTGGAATAAACCATCATCTATAATTGCATTCTGTGGTACAACTTGTTGAGTACTCAGAGTACTCATTCTTCCTGTAATCATTCAGCTAAAGTGAAGGAATCGTCACCTGCCTTTGAGGAGGAGCTATACGAGGATGGTGATCGCTAGGTCTTGATTCCGGTCAGTTGCCTTTGACAAGTTGATGGGTTTCCGCTGGAGTTGCTTTTGTTCCACTGCCGTTTCTTTATATAGTGTTAGTCATGTGTGGCTTAATAAATATAAACTCGACCATAAGGTCTCAACTGTTATTTATTAATTAAATTAGTCGTTTATTCTTATTTTCATCTTGTGTGAAATGATATTAATCTATGTTAACACTGTGTGCACTAGCATAATCCTGGACTAGTGCAGTATACACAGAGGGTTCAGATTTGCATATTTAGGCCCCGACACACTCGTAGAGCCTGATGATGGTTTTGCTTGCTCTTCTGTTTAAGTGGGAGGTGCAACATTCTCGAAGGACGCAAGATTATCCGGTGAAATTCCTAAATCAGTAGTAGCATAATTATCATAATTTTCGATCAAGAAAATTGAAAATTGAAAATTACACTATTATTTTCTTTCACCTTAGTGCAACAAATAAGAACATTAAAATCTACAAAAATCAATGTTGTTACCTCTTTTCCTCGCTACAGCTGGATTTCAAAAGAAATAATATTTGGCAAAAAAAACTTCAAATTTTGCCAAATTATCACAAAGGGAATCTAAATTTTCACAATAGAATTTACAGAAGATAGTGAATGGTGGATGGTGGCTGAATTGAGATTTTTCGAATTTTTTTGGTTTTTTTAGCTTCCCAACAGCTAGAAAATTCAAAAAATTGACTCTTACTATACCTAACCGATCGTTTCGTGCCATGCCTAACCGTGCATAATGGCCCAACTATTGCCTAACGAGCCTAAACCTGTCATGCCTAAATGGATCGTGTCGTGCCATACCTGGTACTAGTCGGGCCTGGTCGGGCTGGCCCGCTAGGGCAAGGCCGCGACCCAAACACAACACGGTACGTCGTGTCGGGCCAGCACGACCCATTTAGGTGGTAGGCCGTGTCGTGCCTAGAACGGGCCAATAGTGCTGTGCTTCGAGTCGGGCCGGCTAGCATGAACCATTTGGTCACCTCTATCCACAACCTTTTCCACCCCCGAACCTTCTTCACTTCCCTCCCCAACCATCCTCTTCTTTGCTTCCACACCGACGTCCCGCCCCCTCGCTGCCACCGTCGCCACCACCCCTCTCCGGTGAAATCTGCCCCCGTCTCTGCTTCTTCTTCCTCTACGGGTGCCCTTCCTACCTGCATCCACCTTCTTTCCTTCATCTTCTTCCTCTCCGACGAGCAGACACCTCCACCACCGACCCCAACTCCGCCTCCCGTGGCCAATGACACCCTTGCCACCCCGTCTTCCTTGCCTCCACCACTCGCGGAGGCATCCTTGATGGCGAGATGAAAGGGCGTTTGGGTGATTCTGGCCTTGCAACGTTGTATGACCATGGCGCTGATCCGCAAACCACACATGTGGTTGGCACCATGGGCTACCTAACCCCAGAGCTAGCACGCACAGGCAAGGCATCCCCTCTCACTAACGTGTTCGCTTTCGGTGCTTTCCTTCTCGAGGTCACGTGTGGCCAAAGACCCGTCAAACAAAATGCACGTTACAACCAACTCATGTTGGTGCACTGGGTACTCGACCACTGGCACAAGGAATCACTAAGGCTTTGTTTGGGTGAACGGGGGGAACTTTCTTTGGGAGCAGAATACCGGTGGGGATTTCTTTTGGTCATATAGGATCCCCTCGGACAGTAAACTCCAAGAAAATTAATCCATGTGGCCGTTTGGAAAATCAGTCTGAAAGCCACATTGATGGTGGGGAGCCCCAGATCTGCAGGCTGGTGATGTTGGCACCGTAGTGTCGCAATGGAGCTCTCCGTGACAAACGGGAGGCTCCCAGAACTGGCGCAATTCAATCTAGGCGATTGTCTTCCTCCTCCTCGTCCGGCTACCACCGTCGAACTGCTGTTGTTGCCCGCCATGCGGAGAAGCGTCACCATGCTAGTTCTCGAGCAGAGCCGTCGTCGCAATCTTCCTTCTCTAACTTGCAGGACTGTGCCGTCCTCCGTTGACTGGAGCAGCACCATACCGCCCTTCACCTAGCGTAGCTACAACCTTCGATTTGGAGAGCCGCCGCCTAGCCTCCAATCCGTTGGCTGCCGCGCACGGGGCGTGAAGCAATGGTGGCAGCGGCAAGTGTGGTTACCTGCGAGTTCGTGATGAGTTGTATCAAGAAGGGTGAGGAGAGAGGCATCGTGCGTTGCGTCTTGCGTGGAGGGGAAATTCCCGACCTGGGGAGTTTTTTGATTTTTTTTTATTAATTAACTATTTTTTAATTTTATTTTAAAGTTAACCTCCGGCGAACTTTATTTCCAATTCTGACCTCTTTGGTCACGCACTGTCACGCCAGCCGCATCTGGGCGAAGCTCTTGTCACGCCATGACCATTTTGTCATGCCACGGATGGTGACGTGACTAAAAGTGCTATTTTGAGGATTTATCCTGTAGCGTGATAATATTGTTTTATCACGTCACGAGTAGTGACGTGATCAAAAAGGTCAGAATTAGAAATAAAATTTACCGGGGTTTAACTTTAAAATAAAAATTAAAAAAGGGTTAATTAATTAAAAAAGTTCGAGTTTTTTCCTTTCCCGTGGATTCGGCCCGGTGCTATAACTGGGGCTTGTTTGCTCTGATCCATTTCCAAGCACATGGCCCAGTATGCGACAGGTTATATTACCTTGATGGCGACATGCCTCCGCGTGAGCTAATGGCAACACGCCTAAGCTTCAGCATGTTGGCCCTAATGGCAGAACGAAGGATTTGACTGCTTTATCATGTCGTGTCCATCGTCGACGATGATCAACAGCACCACAATGACTGGCCTGTCCGGAGGGCGATGACATGAGTATTGTTCGATGCTTTTTGCCAAATATTATAATCTGCTTGTCATATTTGATCATAATAAATGTGTAATTAATTCGGTGATTTCAAACAAAAGTGTAATCAAGTATGGAGAACCATATATAAATATGGTACCTGTAGAAAAAAAGTATATACATGTATGTGTGTTCTTGTAGTTGTAGCACCCCAGTGCATTACTGATGAGGACATCGCTGAGGACATTGCTTCTACACATAAAACATTCGCACCAGATGTTTCTATTAAAGGGCCAATGACACGAGCACATCGTCTTGGACAACAAGTGAACCCGTTCCTTGGGCAAATTAATTATTTAATTACGAAACAAATGATATTGTGTAAGGATTGTTGTTTGCTTGTTTCTACTTACGAGAGAATTGATGGAGAAGTTGTTGGTCAAGCTGGACCAGCTCCACTGACCAGTCCCTATGATGAGCAGTCCCTATGATGAGTAGCTCCACAGAATGGCTCCGCCGACCAGACCATGTAACAACCAGCTCCGTCGACCAGTCACTGTGACGACTAGTTTCTTCGAATTACTTAAGGAGTCTTGCTTGGATACAAGTTAGAGTCATGCTCCATTACGGTTTTAGAGTCCAGTTCGGAGATTCTACTCACATACGATTTCACATGGATAGCAATCCGTATGGGATTAGAGTTCTAATTGGTTACAAGTTAGGGTCTTAGCACCGACCTAAGCTGTTGTTAAACCATGTGGCTAGGTCTAGTATATTTTAGTTGATGAATAATTGATAATGTTGGGTACTAATGTTATTTGAGGCGTATAATGTGTGTGGACTTATGTCAGTTAAGTTGAGAAAAACTTGTGCCGGGGAAAATACGGTACTTTGGTCTTTGCATGTGCAGGGTAACTCGGAGGCGATTGTGGTCTACGGTGATGACTAGAAGATGGCTTGATGCGAAGTCATGGTCCAGAGGATCGAGGATGTTGGAGGAGACAATCGAGCTCGAGTTGTGGTGCGTGGAAATCAAAGATGGATGATGCGTGTTGGAGCTACGGAGGTGTGGTTCGGAGGCTACGACACATGACAATTTTGGGTGTCCAAGATTGGATTGAATTTTGTAACCTGATGTATAAGCCCACGTATTGGGTCCTAGGAATAGTGGGTCGTATGTGGCTGATTACGTGTGGGTGTTGTACGTGGGAAATTTAGGGCCAACGGCTTGAGGTATTTAAGGGGCTTGGTGCGGCTGCATTAGGGTAGGAGATTTTTTGGGTGTTGGTGTCTCTCGGCAGAAGCAAGGTGCTGATGGCAGTGGCTTGTTTTTTTCTTACGTGCATAGGCTCTCAAACGTGAGGTGCTGGTGGCTTGATTCCTTTACGTGAGATTTTAAGAGATGCTTGCCGTGAGGTGCTAGCAACAGCGGTGACACGCGGTTGTTTTGATGCTGTGAGATGCAGCTGTACACCTACTGATTTTCTTGTCGTGAGTCATTACGTGAGTTTGCATCTTCTAGTCGCCTTCTTTTCGTGTGAGTTCCAGTGCATGAGTTAGTTTCTTGTAGCGTATAAGTGCGTGAGTTGCGTTCTTCGATCGACTTCCAACAAAATCTCGCAGTGCCTCTGTCGAGCTAGTCTTGTCGAGCGTGATTTCTTTTCGATTGGTCGAGCACTCTGCCGAGTCATTTTGGCTGACAGTCTCTCTTCCTATGTATTTCTTTTTCACTGTGCGTTGCGTCGAATTATAAAGAAATAGCACTGGTTGTTTTGAGAGTTAGGGTTTAAAAATCTTCCACAATCATTCAACCTCCCCCCCCCCTCTGATCATCATCAATGATCCTACAAGTTGTATCAGAGCAGGTTGTTATAGCGTCAGAGAGGTGTGTGAATCGTCCCCCCATGCTAGATAATACTGATTTTGCTTTTTGGAAGTGTCGTATGCAGGCTTATATTGAGGCTCAAGGTAATGGTGTTTGGAATAAGGTTTTTAAACCATATGAGGTTCCTGTTACTGTTACTAATCTAAATAAAACAGATGTTGATTTAAATGCTCAATCTCGTAACTTGTTGTTTACAGGGATTTCTTGCAAAGAATTTGATCGTGTAGCTCATATTAATTCTGCCCACTTAATATGGAAACTCTTTGCGATTATCATGAAGGAACCACTAAAATTAAAAAGTGCGTAAAAATATTTATCAAAAAGAATATTCTAATTTTGCTATGAAGCCTAGTGAAGCTATTGATGATCTTTTTGCTCGTTTTTAAAAAATATTGAGTAATTCGCTCGGTGTTAATGTTATTCCTACTAATGAAGATAATGCAACTAAAAAATTGAGATCTTTAGGTTCTGAGTGGTTGATAGTTGTCACAACTATCAATCAAACTATTGATCTAGATACTTTAACTATGGATGATCTTTTCTCTAGATTGAAACCTATGAGATAGAAGTTTTGCCATCTAAGATTGATAAACCTTCATCTTTAGCACTTGTGACTAACCCCGTGTAGACTGCTTTGTTGAGTTCTTTTCTTGTGTCTGCTTTGTCTTCTTTTTCAGAGGAACAGTTCGAACAGCTCCCTAAGGAGGATTTGGTGTTGATCTCCTCACGGGCATACAAGGCACTCAACAACATGAGGATGAGGAAGTGAAGTCGCGTGTCAAGCTCGATCAAGTGCTATGAGTGTGGCGAGCCAGGTCACATTAAGATGGAGTGTCCCAAACTCAAAGGGAAGGTGATCAAGGAAGACAATAATTACCATCGTTGGCCATCCAAGAACAATAACATCAAGAGTGGAAATTTCCGTGGGAAATTTGCTGAAAAGGTTCTTTCGGCTATCGAGCATCTTGATTTGAGTGATGTGGAATATGAGAGTTGCAACGACGACCACGACAAAGATGATGCTAAAGGTAAGAAGAAGAACAACGACGACTTCATGGGCATGTGCTTCATGGCAAGAAACGATAATGACGATGACGATGACAGTGATCCCGATGAGGTAAGACCATCATATGATGAGCTTGGAGATGGTTTGATTAAACTTGCTATTGAACTGAAAAAGACAAAAAGGAAACTGAAAGAAAATAATTGTCTTGTTGAAAGCTTAACTTCTGAAATTAATAGACTTAGAGTTTCTATTCCTGATAATGAATCATGTTAGTCTTATCAAGTTTTACATTTTGAGTTAGAGACTGCTAGGTCAATGAATGTATCAAACTTAGTTCAACTTAGGAATGTAAATGCTAAATTTGATGATTTAAGGTTGGCACATGACTCTTGTGATGAAAAGTTAAAACTTGCAAATGATGAAATTGAAAAGCTCAAGTTTAGTTCTCCTACAGGTTTATAGTCAAGTATTTCAAATGGTCAAACTAAAACTTTCTCTAATTGTGGATTGCTAGAAGCTAGACTTAATTCATCTCAGGAAACAATTCAATAGATGCTTTATCATAAGATATATTCTTGCTCTAACTGTTCTAAACTTAACATAGAAATAGAAGTTTTGACTAGACAACTTAATGATTTTGCTAAAAAAGAAAGATTGGCTCAGTCTAGTGCTTCTAAGAATCTTGTGAATGAAACTGTTAAATGCATAACTTGTCCCTCTCTAGCTAAAGAGAATGAGTATCTTGAGGATACTTTAGAGAGATTTTCCTTTGGCAAGAAAATTTTGAATATGATCCTAGACAAGTCAAAAGTGATGTTAAAAATCATGGTCTAGGATTTAATTTTGTTGAGCATGCCAAGAATAATCCTCCTAAGGGTGTTAAGCTTTTTGAACCTAGAATATTTGAAGTAGAATCTAAACCAAAACAAATTATTTTTAAATCAGCTAATATTGCAAAGGACTCATCTACCAAAGTGGGTGTTGTAAAGGCAAAAGATAGGACTTCTCATCAAGACAAGTATCAATACACTCATTGTGGTAGAGAAGGTCATTTGGTTCAATTTTGCTTTCGAAAAGCGAAGAAACAAAAGAAAGACAGGTTAAGAAATATTTCTCATTCTGGAGTGGAGTTTGGTCAAGCTCCTTATCATTGCTTTGCTCCCTCTAAACAATTTTCTGCATGTTTGGGAGTTTTTGCGACTGGATCGGTTAGACCACCGTCTTTCACGCGGTCAAACCGGCACTTCAACAGGGTCCGACCGCAAGGCCGTAATCTAAAAGTTCTTTGTATCACTCGTCATTGTTCTCTGTTAAATCACAGTATCTCGATCTTGGTTACCTAAATCTTTATTCTCTAACCCCAGTACTAAGATACCGATGATTGTTCGTGCTTTGTAGGCTCGTCGCAAGCGAAAGGAGAACATATGGTTCATTGACTCTGATTGCTCTCTCCACATGACCGGAGACTCACGATGATTCTCCTCCCTCACTCATGCCACCGGTGATGAGATGATTACTTTTGGGAACAATGCTCAAGGACGAGTTTTTGCAAGAGGTACTGTGCGCGTCAGTGACAAATTCATTTTAAAAGACGTTGCTCTTGTCAGTAAGTTGAGCTATAATTTGCGTTCAGTTTCACAGCTGATAGACAACAATCTTGAGGTGAGCTTTAAAAGGCATTCATGCTGCATTTTAGATTCATCTAGCGATATAATGTGCAAAATTATTCAAGTTGGTCGTTTGTTTAAGGGTGACTTTTCATATTCATCATCCTCTTATCTTAGGTGTATTTTTTCATCTGATTCTAAGGATTTATTTCACGAGCACTGTAGATTAGGTCATATTGGTTTTGATTATCTTGCTCGTATCAGTAATATGAATCTTGTTAGAGGAATACCTAATCTTAAAATTAAAAAATCAATGGATTTTGTTTGTTCACCCTGTCATCACGGTAAGATAATTTCTGCATCACATCCTCCACTCACACTTGTTATGACTGATGCACCTGGTCATTTATTGCACATGGACACTGTAGGTCCTGCTAGAGTTCAGTCAGCTGGAGGTAAATGGTATGTTCTTGTTATTGTTGATGATTACTCTAGATACTCTTGGATCTTTCTCATGGCATCTAAAGACAAAGTTTTTGGTCACTTTAGAGAGCTTGCCCTTAAACTTGCCACTGAACTCCCAGGGGCACTTAGAGCAATTAGAAGTGATAATGGAACTGAATTCAAGAACACATTATTTGTTTCTTTTTGTACTGAAAAAGGTTTAGATCATCAATTCTCTTCAACTCGTATGCCACAACAGAACAGTGTTGTAGAATGTAAAAATAGAACTTTGGTTGAGATAAGCTGAAGCTATTTCTACCACTTGCTATATTTCTAATAGAGTATATTTTTGCAAGCTAAATTGCATAAGACTTCCTGTGAACTTCATTTTGGTCATTCTCCTAATATTTCTCACTTGAGGGTATTTGGATGTCGATGTTTTATCCTTAAACATGGAAATCTTGATAAATTTGTATCTAAATCCTCATATGGTATTCTTCTTAGATATGCAGCTCACACTAGAGGTTATCGTGTATTCAACTTAGAAACTAAAAAAAATGCTGAGACCTACGAGGTCACTTTTGATGAGGCTAGTCCTGGTATTAGACCCGACAATACAGGTATACAGGTAAATGACGCACCCGAAGACATCTTCTATGACTCTGACGACGATGAAAGGGTAACCCAGATTCACACTTCAACACACGTATCTACACCGATTGAGTCTACAACTAGTGGCTCTGCTCCTATCTCCAATGAGGTAGAGGCCACTACTGCTGCACCTATGTCACCAACGACTCCACAGGCTCCTCTGCATATTCAACGACATCATCCTCTTGAACAAATGATTGGTGAGTTAGATAAGAGAGTTCTTCACAACAGATATAACTCCGACGCCTCATATGATCATGATGCTTTTGTTTCCTCTTTTGAACCCCAAGATGTAAGTCATGCTTTATCTGATGAGTCTTGGATTAATGCCATGCATGAGGAATTAGAAAATTTTGAGCGTAATAAAGTCTGGACTTTAGTTTCACCTTCTCTTGGTCATAATGTTATTGGAACTAAATGGGTTTTTAAGAATAAACAAAGTGAGGATGGTGTTGTTGTTCGAAATAAGGCTAGACTTGTGGCTCAGGGTTTTACCCAGGTAGAAGGTCTTGATTTTGGTGAAACTTTTGCACTTGTTGCTCGGTTAGAAGCCATTAGAATCCTTTTAGCATTTGCTGCATCTAAAGGTTTCAGGTTGTATCAAATGGATGTTAAGAGCGATTTTCTTAATGGCTATATTGAGGAAGAAGTTTATGTAAGACAACCACCTGGTTTTGAAAATCCTAAATTTTTTGATCATGCCTACAAATTGTCCAAAGCTTTATATGGTTTAAAACAAGCACCTGAAGCATGGTATGATAGGCTTAAATCATATTTGCTTTAAAATGACTTTCAAATAGGCAAAGTAGATAAAACATTGTTTACTCTCAAGCATGGCACTAATCTTTTACTCGTTCAGATTTATGTGGATGATATCATCTTTGGTGGTTCCTCTCATGCTCTTGTTTCTAAGTTTTCATATACTATGAGCAGGGAATTTGAGATGAGCATGATGGGAGAACTCACGTTCTTCCTAGGCTTTCAGATCTAGCAATCAAAGCTGGGTATTTTTGTTCATCAACCAAGTACACCAAGGATCTCCTTCGTTGCTCTGACATGGGGACAAGCAAACCAGTCTCCACACCAATGGGATCCACTGTAGTGTTAGACCCTGACGAGGATGGAGAGCCTATTGATCAAAAAGAATACAGAAGCATGATTGGTTCACTTCTGTATCTCACTACTTCAAGGCCAGACATTCATTTTGTTGTATGTCTGTGTGCTCGTTTTCAAGCTTCCCCATGTGCTTCACATCATCAGGAAGTTAAGCGAATTTTCAGGTATCTTCAGTCAACTTTAGAATTTGGTTTATGGTATTCTTCTTCATCATGCCTTACACTTAGAGCTTATTCAGATGTGGATTTTGGGGTTGTAGAATTGATAGGAAGAGTACTTTTGGCACATGTCACTTTTTATGCACATCTCTTGTTTCATGGGATTCTAGGAAACAGTTGTCTGTTGCACTTTCCACTACTGAGGCTGAATATGTAGCTACTGCTTCTTGTTGCTCACAATTGCTTTGGATGACAGCTATGCTTAAGGATTTTGGTTTAGAATTGGATAGTGTACCACTTTTCTGTGATAACACTAGTGCTATTTGTATTGCTAAAAATCCTGTGCAACATTCAAGAACCAAACACATTGATATTCGGTATTACTTTCTTAGAGACCATGTGGAAAAGCGAGATGTTGTTTTGCATTTTATTGATACAGATTCTCAAGTTGTTGATATTCTCACAAAATCGCTTGATTCTGCACGGTTTGCTCTTCTACGAAGTGAGTTGGGTGTGTTACATCCGATGGAATTATTCTGAGGGGGAGCTTGCTGTTTAAAACTTCAAAAGCTTTGTTTATTATACTTGTCAAACAATTCATCAAGTCCAAGACATTGAAATCAAATGAGGTGTAGAGCTCTCGTTATCATATTTACTCATATGTTGTGTAGCTTTGATCATGACTGGTTATAATTACTTTGGCACATTTGAACTAAAGCATGACATGACGGAATACTTTGACTAGATTGATTATAGTTATTACTTTACGATGTTCATCGAAAAGGATTAGCTTGATTGTGAGTCTTATTTTAAATCTTGGCTATGAGGCTCGTATGTTTCTTATTGCAATCTTTTTATGTTCACTCAATTTGGCATGTTAAAAAAATGATGAGAAAGAGACAATTGAAAAGATGTATGCTTCCAACATGCCATACATGTATATATGAAAAACACACACACAAAAAGTGCTCAAATGAAAAGAAGTATTCTTGAAGCATGCCACCATTAAAAACAAGTATGCTTCAAGCATGCCACCATTGAAAAGAAGTATACTACAAGCATGCCACATGCTTAAGAATTGAGTGTGGAGCAATAGGTTGTTACATGAGACTGCTAGCTCGTTTAGATTTAAAGTTTGCTTCATTTTTAGGCTTTAACTTTTCTTTGTGATATCTAGACCTGTTCAAAAGGCGGGATAGGCTGGGCTTGAAAAGCCCAAATTAAAATGGACAGAGCCTAAGCTACCGCCCAAATTTAAAAATCAGTTTTTGATTTAAAAATAATATTTTACTCATTTTTTGGAATAAAAAGTGATATTTAATTCATTTTCAGAATTAAAAAAAGGATTTTCACTGCTTTTTGAACTCATGGCTTTGGGCTCGGGCTCGGGCTCGAGCCGGGCCAAAATCAGCTCCCAGTTCCCAACCCGAACAGTAGGGCTGGCCTTGAACACCTCTAGTGATATCTCATTGTGCTCTTTATAACCGTTTTGGTTATTGTTGAGATGCATGTCATTAATTTAAATTGCTTAATCATTCTACAGACTTGTTTTGACATTGCTATATGGTATATGACTTTATATGATCCAAATTGCTCTACTAAAAAAGATGGCTTGGTTACTTTATTAAATTAATGCGACGTGACTTGGATAATCTACAAAGCTTCTTGATTTTTACTCTCCTTGCTCCTTTGTTTTAAAATTATTCTCTCTCTAAAGTTCTTGTTGATTACATTACCAAGGGGAGAGAAAAATAGGAGAAATTAAAAAAAATTAGAGAAATTTGCTTCCCTTGTGTTGAGGGGGAGTTTTTCTGCTGTAGTTTTGTGTTGAGGGTGAGTATTTCGATTGTTGTTGTGGTTTGTCAAAATTCTTTGCTTTGTAGCTTTGAAACCTTCTTTTTGCAAATTTTTCTTTTCTTTCAAAATTCAACTCACATGTTTTTGAAGTATTGTCAATGTATTCATGAAGGGGTAGATTGTTAGACCATGTGGCTAGGTCTAGTATATTTTAGTTGATGAATAATTGATAATGTTGGGTACTGATATTATTTGAGGCGTGTGGTGTGTGTGGACTTATGTCGGTCAAGTTGGGAAGAACTTGTGCTGGGGAAAAGAAGGTACTTTGGTCTTTGCATGTGCAGGGTAACTCGGAGGCGGTCATGGTCTACGGCGATGACCGGGAGATGGCTTGGTGCGAAGTCATGGTCCAGAGCGTCGAGGATGCTGGAGGAGACAGCCGAGCTCGAGTTGGGATGTGTGGAGATCAAAGATGGATGATGCGTATTGGAGCTACGGAGGTGTGGTTCGGAGGCTACAACACGTGACAATTTTGGGGTGTCCAAGATTGGATTGAATTTTGTAACCTGGTGTATAAGCCCACGTATTGGGTCCTAGGAATAGTGGGCCATATGTAGCTGATTACGTGTGGGTGTTGTACGTGGGAAATGTAGGGCCTGTGGCTTGAGGTATTTAAGGGGCTTGGTGCGGCTACATTAGGGTAGGAGATTTTTTGGGTGTTGGTGTCTCTCGGTAGAAGTAAGGCGTTGCTAGCGGCGGCTTGTTTTTGTCTTACGTGCATAGGCTCTCAGGAGGTGAGGTGCTGGTGGCTTGATTCCTATACGTGAGATTTGAAGAGATGCTTGCCGTGAGGTGATAGCGGCAGCGGTGACATGCGACTGTTTTGATGTTGTGAGATGCAGTTGTACACATGCTGATTTTCTTGCCATGCATCATTACGTGAGTTTGCATCTTCTAGTCATCTTCTTTTCATGTGAGTTCCAGTGCATGAGTTAGTTTCTTATAGCGTATACGTGTGTGAGTTGCATTCTTCGATCGGCTTCCAACGAAATCTCGCGGCGCCTCTGCCGAACGCTCTGTCGAGCAAGTCTTGCCAAGCGTGATTTCTTTTCGATCGGCCGAGCGCTCTACCAAGTCATTTTGGCTAACAATCTCTCTTCCTGTGTATTTCTTATTCATTGTGCGTTGCGAGGTGTGAATTATAAAGAAATAGCACTGGTTGTTTTGAGAGTTAGGGTTTAAAAATCTTCCACAATCATTCACCCCCCCCCCTCTGATTGTCATCAACGATCCTACAACTGCTATAAATATTTGGGTGCTATGCCAACAATATATCAGACTTTAATTATTGATTTAGCTATTGCTATTGTAAGGCCTCTCACCATAATTGAAGTCTTGAATTGATCACTCAATTTCGAGTGATTCATCTTCTGTTGTTGCTCTAGTGTTTCTCTGGATTCACTCGGACGGTTATTCGTGAATAGGCCAATTTTGTTTGACACGGTTGGTAACCAATCGATAAGCGATGTAGCGATTGCGAGGTTTGCTAGTCTCGATTGGATCGTGATTAGCAACCCCTTTGTCAACGTCGTAACTCAAGTTATCATATTTCCTCCTACGACGGAAGATCAGGACAAACTTACAGGCACACATCTTAAGTAGAGGTGTGTGCATGTCAGGTAGTATCAGAACTTTCGTTACCAATAGAAATTCATTTGTCCCTTAGTAGTAGATTATATGTTTTTCTTTTACCTAAAGTCCAGAAAATTACCCTACAAAAAGTATCCAATTCCTAGACATTGTGCTTTTAATCCGTTATTTTCAGTTTGCTTTATTGAATTTGTTTCCATTCTAGTCGTGTCTAGTTGATGATCGTGTAGTTCTTGTTGATCAACCAATTCTTGCTGATCGGTTGGTTCTTGTTGATCGACGAGTTTTATCATCTTTGTCGCATGTAAAAGTTCGTGCAAATTGTAAAAAAAAAGGTAGTTGTGCAACATCTTGTGCAACCAATTAAAAAAATAAAGAATAAAGATCGATATGTTTTGCTTCTTGATCAACACTCTGTGTGACCAGTCAAAATCGTTGAGGGTCAATTTCCCGATCCGGTTTGCTTTTTGATCAACACTCTGTGTGATCAGTCGAAATCCTTTAAGGTTTGAAGTTCCGACCAGTGTTTTCTATTCTGGTCGTTCCGATCAAAGCAACTAAGACTAGTGTTGTGCGAACTATTATTCAACTTTGCAATATCAAGAATTTCAGTTTGTTTTTCCTTGCTACAAATATATTCTATACCTATAACTCCATATATTTGCTTTAGATCACGAGTACTGGTATCTTGCAATCGCTTTACTGACTCATGCTTGAAAGTTGCCACGACCAGCAGCACACAAGCAGTCTATGAGAAGGGTAAGAGCTTCGGCTAGTAGGTTTGTGAGATTTGAGTGCCACTTTAAATTTGTAGTTGGTAGGGTTTTTGCTACTATTTTGGTGCTAACAATGGCAGGGTCTCAAGCATCCCAACATGGCGCCAAACACGGTGTTTCAGATAAAAGTGATTGGAACACCAAAGGTCTAACGTTGTGTGCTCGCCAACTGGTGAATGTTTTCTGCCGCGACATTGAGCGTTTGGTGTAGGATCAAGTCATTCCGCATTTGGAGAATGTGGAGAAAGGTTTGGAAGATTTTGCCAATCAAATTGCGCAAGGTAATCTTGTCGACCAATTTCTAGATCATCAACAAGAGACTGCAACATCTACTGTTGTTGCTGACATAGCCGCCACTGTTCCTCGACTACGACCACCTCAAACGGCACGACTAGGGGCACATAGAGGTGCTACCGCGCTGGGTCGATTACAACCACCCCAAGATGGGGACGTCCGAGAGGATGAGTTCGCCGATGATGAAGAAGACTATGTGACACCAATAAAAAATGCAAGAGATGCATGGCTACATGAAAGATTGGGTTTCAATCGTTGTGGCATAGGAGGCTACAGATCTGCTACTCCTTGAGGTAACGATACCTTGGGAAGGCTCAAGTTTTCTTTCCCAGCCTTCGATGGCAAATACAATCCAGAGGGTTACTTGCATTGGAAGATGCTTCTGGAGCAAAAGTTATGTTGCCATGAGTATCCTGAAGATCGCCGAGTATAAGCTTCTATAAGCAATTTCACTAACTACGCTTCAATTTGGTGGAGTTTGATCAAGCAACGATTAGATGCACCTCGCACCAGGGAAGAGCTCGAATTGATAATGTGTACCAGATTTGTTCCAACTTATTCTAAACGTGATTTGCTTAATAGGTTACAACAATTTTGACAAGAAAGTAATTCTGTGGATGATTACTACCAAGAGCTATAAATTAGCATGATACGAGCCAATGTGGAAGAGGAAGACAATGCCAAGATGACTAGATTTTTGGTTGGTTTAAACAAGAAAATTCAACACATCCTTGATTTCCACAAGTATGATACCTTGGATGAACTGTTCCATTTTGCATGCAAGGCAGAGAAGCAAGTGCAAGGGGAGAGAAGTTGAACCAACCGTGGTAAATCTAGTATGGAAACACCATGGAAATCTTCAGATTTCCAATCTAAAAAGCAAGGACTTAACTCTGGTCGTAGCACAATAACATCTAGTTGAGAGCAAGCAACAAGCCATTCCACGACCAAGTCTGCTGATTCGAGGACGACCACTGCTACCCCCACCAAAAGCTCATCATCAGTTGTTTCTACTAGGAGAATTATGGAGATAGAGTACTTCAAATGCAAAGAAAAATGGCATTACATGTGTGATTACCCAAATCAGCGAGCTCTCATCATCCGGGAAGATGGCGAGCACTCTTCGGCTAGTGATATTGAAGAAGAGGATTCTGGTCCTGAGCTCATTTCTAATTCTGATTTTGAGGAGATCACATTTGATGCAAGTCATGCCATCTTGATTGTTCGCCAAGTTCTTAGTTCACAAATAGAGAAAGAGGGGCAAGGACAACGTCACAATATGTTTCAATCCAAGTTTGTGATCAAGGAGCATTCGTGCAAGGTTATAATTGATGGCAGGAGTTGCAACAACATTGCCAGTGTTGAGATGGTTGAAAAGCTTGGTTTGACCTCAAGAGCACATCAACAATCGTACTACATTCAAAGGTTCAATTCATGTGGAAAATTGGAGGTCACAGCCACGGTTCGAGTACATTTTAACGTTGGTAGTTATTCTAATTTGCGGGCTGCGATGTGGTGCCTATGCAAGCTTGTGAATTACTTTTTGGAAGGCTATGATAGTACGATAAAGATACAATTCACTTTGGGTGATCGAACAAGTATTCATTCATGTGCAAGGCGAAGAAGGTTTCATTGGTTTCGATATCACCGAAACAAATCATTAAACATGACTTAGCTAGGGATGAACATGAGAAGAAAGAAAGAGAGATGAGCGACATGCACAAAACGGGGAGTGGGAGCCACCATCCAAAGTTGAGAGAGGAAAGAAAAAAGTGAAAAGAAAATAGAAATACAACTTAAGGGACATGTCTTATTAGCCATAAAAAGTGAGATGCGAGAGTTAGAAACTCATCCCAATATGTGGTTTGCGCTTGTGTGCAAAGATGTTTTCTTTTCTAATAAGACTTTACCCTCTACTTTCGGTTGTTTCTGTAATGCAAGAATTTGCGCACATATTTCTAGATGATATACCAACGGGGTTGCCACCATTGAGGGGAATCGAGGATCAAATCAACCTAATTCCAAGGGCATCTTACCTAACCAACCTCCATATTGTAACAATCCTGAGGAGACAAAGGAAATTCAACGCTAAGTTCAAGAGCTTTTATATAAAGGATACGTATGCTTAATGAATTGAGTGGTTCTACGGTCTTTTCTAAGGTTGACTGGTGTAGTGGTTACCACCAAATTAGAATGAGGCTAGATGACGAATGAAAAACTGTTTTTAAGACTAAATTTGGATTGTATGAATGGTTGATTATGCCATTTGGTCTTACTAATGCACCTAGTACTTTTATGCGCTTAATGAATGAAGTGTTGCGAGCTTTCATAGGAAAATTTGTGGTAGTTTACTTTATGATATATTAATTTACAGTCAATCCTTGGAGGAATATTTGGTTTAGTTGCGCCAACTTTTTACTGTTTTGAGAGAGAGACGCATTTATTTGCTAATCTCGAGAAGTGTACTTTTTGCACGGATCGAGTCATGTTTCTTGGTTTTGTTGCGACTGCATAGGGAATTGAGATGGATACTTAGAACGTGGAAGCTATTCGGGCATGGCCTATACCTACCACAGTCACCCAAGTGTGAAACTTTCATGGACTTGCTGGGTTCTACCACCGGTTTGTAAAAAATTTCAGAACTCTTGCCGCTCCGTTGAACGAATTGACCAAGAAGAACATGTTTTTCAAGTGGGCGAAAATACAAGAAGACGCCTTCAACATATTAAAAAGATAAGTTGACCAATGCACCACTTCTACGACTTTCTGGTTTTGATAAAACCTTTGAGATAGAATGTGATGCTAGTGGTATTGGCATTGGAGGTGTTATCCTGCAAGAAGACAACCGTTGATTATTTTAGTGAAAAACTTAGTGATCCAACTTTGAACTATTCCACTTAAGCCAAGAAATTGTATGCTTCGGTTAGAGAGTTAGAAACATGGCAACATTATCTATGGCCAAAGGAATTTGTCATACATTTGGACCATAAATCTTTGAAACATATTCGTAGTCAGAGCAAGCTAAATCACAGACATGCTAAGTGAGTAGAATTTATTGAGACTTTTTCGTATGTTGTGAAACATAAGAAGGGTAAAGATAATCTAGTTGTTGATGCTTTGTCTAGATGATACTCGCCGCTATCCCAACTTGATTGTAAAATTATTGGTTTGGAAAGTTTAAAAGAAATATATGTTATTGATTTGGTTTTCAAAGATGCTTACGCCAATTGCAAAGAAGGGGGATGTTGGGATAAATATGTGTTGAATGATTGCTATTTGTTTAGAGCTAACAAGATATGTGTTTCTGCAAGTTCTGTTTGTTTTTTGTTGCTACAGGAGGCGCATGGAGGTAGTTTGCTGGGACATTTTGGTATAGGCAAGAATGAAGATGTGTTGGCTACACATTTTTATTGGCCGAAGTTGAGACGCGACATCAAACACTATTTGGAAAGATGCGCTACTTATAGAACAACTAAGTCTCATTTAAACCAACATGGATTATATACACCTCTTCCTATTCCTATAGTACCTTGAGAGGATATTTCGATAGATTTTGTACTAGGTTTACCACAGACTAAGAGGGGGGAGGGATAGTATTTTTGTTGTAGTCGATAAATTTTCTAAGATGGTTCATTTTATACATTGTTATAAGAGCGATGATGCTACATATCTTGTTGATTTATTTTTCAAGAAGATCCTTTGCCTACATGGATTACCACAGGCAATTATTTCAAATCGTGATGCAAAGTTTTTGAGCCACGTTTGGATGACACTTTGGGGTAAGCTCGGGACAAAGCTACTGTTTTCGACTACATGTCATCCTCAGACAGACGGTCAAACCAAGGTCATCAATCTCACACTTGGAACCATGCTAAGAGCGGTACTGAAGAAGAACTTGAAGTTATGGGAGGAGTGTTTGCCGCACATCGAGTTTGCATACAACCGAGTTGTGCATTCTACAACAAAGTTTTGTTCACTCGAAGTTGTTTATGGATTCTAGCCAACTGCACCTATTAATCTACTACCTTTACCACCTTCGAAAAAGGTAAATTTGGATGCCAAGAATAGGGTTGAGTTGATTCGCAAGTTACATGAGACAACCAAGGTGAACATTGAGAATATGCAAGTCCAATACAAGAAGCATGCAGATAAAGGAAGAAAGGACATGGTATTCAAGGAATGTGATTTTGTTTGGTTACATCTGCGCAAAGATTGTTTTCCATAACAGTGCAAGTCCAAACTAATTCTGCGAGGTGATGGACCATCCAAAATGCTTACAAATATCAACAATAATGCCTGCAAATTGGAGCAACCAGAGTAATACAGAGTAAGTGATACATTCAATGTTGTTGATTTATCTCCATATCTTAGTGAAGAAGACAAGCTAGAGTCGGGGTCGACTCCTTTTCAAGAGGAGTATGATGAGGACATTGCTAAGGACATTGTTTCTACACATATAACACCAGCACCATATGTTTCTACTAAAGGGCTAATGACACAAGCATGTGCACATCGTCTTGGACAACAGGTGAACTCGTTCCTTAGGAAAATTAATTTTTAATTATGGAACAAATGATATTGCCTAATGATCATTGTTTGCTTGTTTTTACTTACGAGAGAATTCATAGAGAAGTTGTTGATCAAGCCTAACAAGCTCCGCTGACCAGTCCCTATGATGACCAGTTCCGCCAACCAGTCACTGTGACGACCAGTTTCTTCGAAGTACTTAAGGAGCCTTGTTTGGATACAACTCAGAGTCCTGCTCCATTACGATTTCAGAGTCCAGTTCGGAAATTCTATTCAGATACGATTTCACATGGATAGCGATCCATATAGGATTAGAGTTCTAGTTGGTTACGAGTTAGGGTCTTAGCACCGACCCAAGCTGCTATAAATATTTGGGTGCTGCGCCACCAATAGATCAAACTTTGATTATTGATTTAGCTATTGCTATTGTAAGGCCTTTCGCTGTAATTGAAGTCTCAACTTGATCATTCAATTTCGAGTGATTCATCTTTCGTTGTTGCTTTTGTGTTTCTCTAGATTCAATCATGTGGTTCTTCGTGAACATGCCAATTGTATTTGACACGGCTAGTAACCAATCGAGTAGCGGTGTAGTGATTACAAGGTTTGCTAATCTTGACTAGATCGTGGTTAGCCACCCCTTCGTTAACGTCGCACTCAAGTTATAGGATTTCCTCCTACGACGGAAGATCGGGACAAACTTAGCATCTTAAGTCGAGGCGTGTGCATATCAATTATTATGTGGGGATTTAATTTATGGTAAATCACTGAGTAGAAATATTTATTTGCATAGAGTAGCTAGTTAAGTTGTTTATATTAGAAAACCAAGCACACCAAGCTATAGCACGGATGCACAATTTCAATTTATTTTACATTTATGACTTAAAACGCACGTAAAACACACATCTGCGATCGCCATCGTGTTCGGGTGGATTGGGCCGAGGGTCGAGGAGCGACTTCGTGTCGTGTTAGCTCTGAGTGCGAAACGACCCGTAAAAGGCTAGGCTTTGTGTGCGGCTGCCATCGTCGATCACTGTGGCCGCAGCCAATTTTGGCTCGGCCGTGTGGGGTTGGGGACTGGTTGCGGCGTACATTGGGATATTGCCAAACTCCATGTATGGGTCGTTAGAAATTAGAAAGCCAAGGAAAATTTGTGCCAATAGTGCTACCAAGTCACTGTCATGTGTTCCATACTTTTGTTGCTTAATTCTGACGGTGGCGACTTAATTGCCTTAATTTTACGTTTGCGACCTAGATCATAAAGATTGTTGAATTGGTTTCTTTCTGGCGCGTTCGCCGTCGGAAGTTGCAGCTGCGCAACTGTGCAAGTAGATGTCGGTCTTCTTCTATCCAGGGAGAGTAAAGAAAGAGATCGATGCTGATGGATTACTTAGCAAGCCTGGTCTATGGGGGCTCCTTATCTATTCAGTAGCCTATATAAAGGAGGGGGGACCACAACCATTGTACTACAATTTTGTAGAAGAGTAATAAAGAGAAGCCAGAAGTCCCCTCATATCTTTGTGTTTAATCTACTATTCTGTTCTTGTATTGTTCTTACGATTCTGAGTTTGTCTACAAGGTAATCGTTCGGACTGGACATACCAGCGACGGTTCCTCAACACATTATCAGCACAACTACACTCTCCGACCTATACGGATTGAAAAGGTAACCGTTGAAGAATGACGCTCGTAGATTGAATCGCTTTTCTAGATTGCTTTCAATTCCGCAAATTTGGCTTTCTAGATTATTTTCTACGGTGCAAATCCACTCTAATCTACCGCGAGCCAACTTGAAGTCGCCAGCCAAGCTGATCAGTAGATCGCATGAAAGAGAGGATATCGATTGCACTGTAGATCAATGCAACAATGAACAGTGAACTGTATATCGATGCATGAAAAGTAAAAGGGGGGTGCAGCCCCGTATGGCCACGCCCGTGAAGCTACGTCGACCTGGAGCCGAACCGCCGTCGAGCACCACGTGCACACCACCGACCTCGGCCATGCGTGGCCGGCCCTCTCACGCCGTGCTCGGTCGCCGCCGCTGCGCCGAAGCCATGTGCACACGCCATCTTTGCAGGTGTCGCCCGGCCGACATCGCCATCGCCTCGCTTCGCTTGCATGACGGCGCGCCGCCACCGCACTCTCCACACCGTAGCACCTGCCTTGGCGCCGACGCCATCGCTGGCGGGCTCCCGCCATCGTTGAAGCCGTGCCACCATACTAAGCCGACGCCAACGCTGCTGCCCGCATTGTCGCCGCTCATTGTCCGCCGCCCTCGACGCCGCTTCGCACGCGAACCAAGGGATCTAGCCGCGTGGCTCCTTGCGCCGTAGCATGTGCCACCGCCGACACCCGCATACGCTGTCGGCCCGAAGCCGACACCTCCCCACTGAACGCCTTGCCAGTCGCCTCCTCGCCGAGCCCGAATGCCTCGCCAGTCACCTACATGCGTCGACCGCCTCCTAGCCGGGCTCAGACGCTCGCCTCGCCACCATGGCCAGTGCCGTGTATCAGCGCCTCCACCACCAAGCCCCACGCCATCGCACATGGAGCCTTGAAGGCTTGGGCGACTAGGGTTTTAACCCTAGCCGCCATCTCTTGCATGGGCCGACTGGCATTAATAGGCCAGGGAGAAGCCGAATGGGCCATGAGGATATGACCCAATAACCGGGTTGAAAGAAAAAAAAGGGGGGGAAGAAAAAGGCCTAACAAAAAAAGGGCAAGGAAAAGGCCTGGCCGAAAAAAAGGGAAAGAGAGAGAAAAAGGGATAAAATCCCAAAATTTTGCAAAGAAGCCCGCAGGATTATGAAAATTAGGAGGAATTTTCACGAATAAGAAAATTTTGCAAAAACCCTTGACAATTTGAAAATTGCGCAGAAAAATATCTGAGAATTGAAATTTAGCGGTTTAGCCCCTAGAAATTGTAGAATTCACCAAAAGTTCTTATTCCAGCAGAAAAGGGCCTCGGTAATTCATTTTTTTGAATAATTTTGAACTTTTGAAGCATGTTTAGCTTTGTTATTATTATTTCTATGCAATTTATGTATTGTATTTACTATTTTGATTATCTATGATTGTTTATATTAGTTTTAATCACTGAAAATAGTAATGAATCATGAAAAATGCATATAAAAATATGCGATCACGAACCGGGAATTCGAAGAGCATTATAAGAATTTTGCAACCATTTTACCCAAATTACCAGCAATAATCTTATCAACTATTTGCATAAAAATGTAGATGATTGGCATCACGAACCAGCAGTTCGAAGAGCTGGCCCAGCATGGGCAGAATTTGTACCAATCTTCAATTCTAGTAATGTAATCACCGATGAGCAGAAGATTGAGAAGACTCTCTCTACCTTTCACCCGAATGTGGTGCAATCCGCATGCAACTATCGTCAAAAAGGCTACAAGGAGTATGCCAGATTGATTGACATCATGCAAGTTGCGAAAACTCAAGATGATGTTCTAAGGAAGAACTACATCTCACAGCCACCTAGTTGCAATGTTGGCCCCAATGCTAGCAGCTGCAAGGTAATGAAGCCTCTTATGAAGGAGAAGGGTAAAGTCGTGGGTCACGCTATTGATGCTTTCCAGTTTAAGAATAAGGGTAAAGGACAGCATGAGGCACACCTCACCATTGCAAGCATAGAGGGTTCACAGCCATTAGTTGCACTCATGGATGTGGACAGCCTAGTAGCAGCCCCCATCACCCTCCTTTTGACATCGCAGCGGCCACAGCCGTAGTTGCCCAAGAGGAGAAGATCGCCATGGAACAGATTCAGGCAGAAGTTTCTACATACTTCGCTAATTCGCTTTGGTACACGCACTGCACTTAGATCTTTTTACAGCCCTTGTAGTTTGTGATTGAAGTATAACATTGAATTATTTTATTCTTTGAATAATGGTTGTAAGCTCTAGGAGAGCAAAGCATTAAATTCTTATGATGAGTCATGCAAGACTTATATTTCCGTATTTATAATAGCAAGTTATATTCTGATATTTGAAGTATTTTATTTATGTGTTGCTTACTTTCTACTGCATATTAATAAAGTACATTATATTAGAACACGTGTGGCGCCCTATGGAGGAAGTGTGCTTAGCAGGATAGCGGCACAACGAATACCATCTTGAGAGAGACGAAAATCTTTCGGTCAATCAGCAAGATGTTGGTAGTCTTACGACAATCGTAGGCAGCGATACTTGTATAATAGACTCAGGAAGGGTCATAATTATACTCCCAATGGGCATAACTTTGGTCATTAAATAAGCCTTGTTATACCCAGAATCAACTAGAACTCTCAAGGATATTCGCGCTAACGGTTTCCGCGTAGAGACTGAAGAAGAGTATGGTAAGGAATACCTGCTCACTACAAAGCGTGAACAAAGTGGCAAAGGGTATTAGAACGACTTTCTTTATATGAAACCGGGCTATACTACACTAATATTAAGGCACCTGTAGCCTATACTATCCTAAAAACTATATTTAGAAGCTCTGAACTTTTCTGTCTCTAGCATGATAAATTAGGCCACCCGGTCTTAGGATGATGAGAAATATAATTAATAATTCACAGGGACATAATATCAATGTAAAGAATTTTCCGAATCAAGAAGATTTTGTGCGCCCTACATGTGCCGCCGGGAAATTAACTACTAGACTTTCTGCTTTGAAAGTGAAGGATGAAATCCCTGCATTCCTGGACCGAATCCAGGGAGACATTTGCGGTCCTATACAGCCCCTGGTAGGGCCATTTAGATATTTTTATGGTGCTCATCGATGCTTCCTCAGAATGGTCGCACATATGTTTATTGTCCACGAGAAACCATGCTTTTGCAAATCTAATCTCGCAGGTAATTGCAATTGAAAAATAATCTCCCAGATCATCATGTGAAGTCCATCAGAATGGACAACGCCGGAGAGTTTATTTCGAAGGCATTTGATGATTATTGCGTGGAAATGAGAATTAAATTTAAGCATTTTGTACCGCATGTCCACACCCAGAATGGACTAGCAGAGGCATTAATTAAAAGGATTAAAATTTTACCTGACCACTTTGAAGAATTATAATTTACCAACTACATGTTGGGGACATGCAGTCCTGTTCGCAGCAACACTCATCAATTTTAGATCGTCGGCATATAACATCCATTCACCTATACAACTAGTGCAAAGGTCAGCCCTGAAAATGTTTCATTTTTGAAGATTTGGTTGTAAGGTTTATGTACCTATGCCACTACCATAACGAACTACAATGGGCCCTCTCCGAAAGTCTAGGATATACGTTGGTTATGAGACAGCATCCATAATCAGGTATTTGGACCCCGTGACTGGAGATTTGCATGCAGCCTGCTTCGCTGATAGTATAATTGATAAGGATAGTTTCCTGTCATTAGAGGGGGGAAATCAACCCCTAGATGAAAAATATCAGGAAATAGAGAAGTCTAGAAGATAATTGAAGTCCAGAAGATAATTGAAATCCATACACATGACCTGCGCACTAGTGAAGAAAATAGAGAAGTCCAGAAGATAATTGAAGTCTAGAAGATAAGAGATCAAGTCCAGAAGATAATTGAAGTCTATAAGACAATTGAAGCCCAAAAGACAATTGATTTGCAAGCATTAGCGAATCAACTGACTAACCACTTTAGTGATTTGAAGAGCATGACCAAGTCGCATGTGCCTACACGCAATGCACCGAAGAGGGTTGAAATACTGATAAAGGTATCTCTAATCCCGTCCTGAGGCCTTAGAAAGGATAAGAACTCCGGCCCCTTGAATACCAAGTAGCCGAGGACGCCTGGTGAAAAAGAATAAGAATGACTTGACACAGCCGATCACCGAAGTTCCCTAGAACCAGAAGGGGAGCCAGTTGAGACCTGGCACCAGTATGGAACCTTCAGAAAATGGCATACCAGAATTGAACATCTCTATGAAGGGAGACATCAGCATGGATGTGTAAGCACACATCGGAGCTGAATAACTAAAGGAACTTGCCCCCATAATTGGAAGGCAGCGGTGAGCAAGTAGAAGCATTAGAAGAATCGTCTCTTGAAGAAATAGCTATAAACTTTGTGATCTCGGGAAAATCTATGAATAAGACAACAGCCAATATCGACATTGATTTTGTAAAGAAAATTGCCATAATCATCGATCTTGATCCAGAGCCTGCATTGCTCGCTGAATGTAAAAAAAAAGATCGGATTGGGAAGATTAGAAGAAGGCAATAGAAACAGAATTATTCTCTCTAAATAAAAGAGAGACATTTGGGCCTGTAAGCCGCACGCCTCCCCATGTGCACCCCAGAAGGCATAAATGAGTATTTGTTCAAAAGAGAAATAAAAATAAGTAAGACTCATTGCACAAGATTTCACTCAACGTCCAAGAGATGATTATGAAGAAACCTATTCCTCGGTCATGGGCGGAACCACCCTTTAGATATTTAATCTCAATGGTAGCTAACTTAAATTTAGAAATGAAATTGATGGATGTGGTAACTGCATACCTTTATGGAATATTAGATTCAGACATTTATATGAAGGTACTTGAATGTATCCCTGTCCCGAACCAATACAGAGCAAATAGAAATCTGTATAATGTGAAACTCAGAAAGCCACTGTACGGACTTAAGCAATCAGGCAGGATGTGGTATAATCACTTGAAGCAACTTTCTATACGAGAAATGCTACACGAACAATGAGAATAATCCCTGTGTATTTATACGGCGATCCCAAGATGGATTTTGTATAATCTCAGTATATGAATATGATCTGAATATCATCAGGAATCCTGGAGGTATTAAGAAAGAAGCTCTTACATGGAGTCAGAGTTTGAAATGAAAGATTTAGGTAAAATCAAATATTGGCTACGCTTGCAGCTTGGGCATGCCCCTGAAGGGATTTTAGTATAGCAGTCAACCTACACTCAGAAAGTGTTAGAAAGGTTCAGCTTTGAAAAGGCATACCCTTCGAAAGTGTCAATGGTCGGGAGATCTTTGCAGCAAGACAAAGACCCATACAGACCTAGAGAAGAGGGAGAGAAAATCCTAGGACCAGAATTCTCATACTTAAGTGCAATAGGAGCACTCATGTATTTAGCAAATTGTATTAGACAGGACATTGCATTTGCCGTGAACCTATTAGCAAGGTATAGAGCAGAACCTACCAAAGGCATTGGCAGGGAATAAAAGGACATCTTCTGATACCTCCAAGGAAGCAAAGAACTTGGTCTGTTCTATAGAAAGAACCAAGACCTGAATATAACTAGCTATGCAGATGTCGAGTACCTGTCGGACCCGCATACAGCTAAGTCGCAAACATGCTATGTATTCCTATGTGGTAGAACTACAATTTCATAGAAATCGTCTAAGCAATGTCTTGCATCGACTTCGACAAACCACTCGGAAATAATAGCACTGTACGAGGCCTCGCAAGAATATTCTTGGCTTTGGCGGATGATTAACCACATCCAGCAGTCATGTGGATTGAATATCGTGCAAACCCCACTATTATCTATGAAAATAATGTAGCTTGTGTTGCACAAGTGCAGATGGGTTATATAAAGAGTCATCTCACAAAGCATATCAACCATAAGTTCTTCTATGTTCATGAATTGCAAAAGATGGACGAAATTCAAGTACTGCATACTAAGTCATGATAAAATATTGCAGATTTATTCACTAAGTCACTTCCAGCATCTAACTTTGAAAGGTGCATACGTGGAATTGGAATGATGAGACTTAGAGAAATGCAGAATTCAGGGGGAGAATCTTCACAAACTCATTATTGAAACTTAATCATGAAGATCGAGTACCCAAAGAGTAAATCCTGTAGGTTAAATGAAATTGGGTGGATTGTACTCTTTTTCTCTTGACGAGTTTTCCTAAAATTGCTTAGCTAAGGTTTTTAATGAGGCAATTCGTGCAGCACAGGAGAACGTGTTTCATGTACTCTTTCTCCAAATTTTTCCCACTTGATTTTTATGGAGCTTTGACGAGACATGAACATAACGAATGAGTGCTGCGAGGAGGTGTTAGAAAACCACAGCCTGCACCTAGCGGTCTAGTCATGGTGGGCTCATCCATCCAAGAAGATTATATAAAAGAGAGGATCTCAACCATTATACTATAGTTTCTGAAAGAAGCGATAAAGTCGGTTCGTAAATCTCTTATATATCTCTGCTCAATCTACTATTTTATTCTTCAGATTCTTGCATTGTTCTTCTTACGGTTCTGAGTTTATTTACGAGATAATCGTTCAGACTGAACTCGCTAGCGACGATTCCTCGGTTTGACCACGGTGGCTCTCAGCACTGCCGCGGTCCGCCGGCCGCAGTTTGACGATGGAATTTCTTCCAAGAGAAACAGTGTAAGCATGTCGTCAGAGCGCGCGCGCCGATCGAACGGATCGCCACACCCACACAAGAACGTACAGCACGTACGTACGTACGGAGCAAGAGGAAAGCGCGCATGCCGTACGTCGCGGCCCCACGTTTTGTTCTCAGCACGCTAGCTACACCGGCGAGAAAAGTCCCACGCTAACAACCCACCGCGCGCGCTCGTAAGGTTTTGTCACGCATTCACGCTGCCGCGGCCGCGTTGCTGTCGCGCGCCGCGCCGTGCGTCGGCGTGTCTGCGTGTTGGAGCGGCCGCGCGCGTGGGGTTTTGGGACAGCTTGCGTGGTTACTCTTCCGGGTTCCAATACGGACCAGAAAAGAGCGGAGGAAAGTTCTTTCCAGCCACAGAGGTCAGAGCCACCGTCATGTTCCATACTTTCCATCGCTTTTGTACAGTAAATTAAACCAATAGAGACCGGACTGCCATAGCGTCATACATTTGACTTTTCATGCTATATTGGCTCCCGATCGATCCTACTTCTGCCACTTTCACGGTCGGAAGTTGTGTTGTGCAACCGCATGCCCAAGTAGTCTCTTCCTCTAGAGTGAAGATCGATGCTGATGGATTGACCTTTAGTGGTTCTCGATGCAGTGTACGATTTGGTTACCGTTTTGCAGTCGGATAAGAGCGAGGTAAGGTAAAGACTTATTTTTGAAGATTTTTTTTAAGAAAAAGGTAAAGACTTAAGACTTCACAGCTCACACATGCACCAAATACGTACACAAAGTACTATAGTACTGTATATCAGTATATATGAAAATACAGAGGGATAATGGTACAGGCAAAGCTACATCACAGAACTAACCTATCAATCAATATGGTACATATGAACTCTCAAAAAAAATATGCCACATCTATTTACAATAATATAGACATTACATCACCCTAAAAAGAATACAAGAATAAACCCAACTGAGATATGAGTCTGTATACTACACCCCCACGAATATATAGTTCTGGCTCCACCAATCGGAAGTGGCTGTGGTCCGACTAGCGCGTTAGGTTGTTGCCCGGGCGTGTTTGTATCTGGCTGCGGTTGCGGCTGCGGCTGCGGCTGCGGATTTGCGTTTGGGTCTGGCTGTGGTACTGGCTGTGGGTTTGGGTTTGGCTGCGGCAAAGGTTGCGGCTGTGGTTGTGGGTTTGGCTGCGGCAAAGGTTGTGGCTGTGGTTGTGGGTTGTTTGGGTCTGGCTGCGGCAAAGGTTGCGGCTGTGGGTTTGGGTTTGGCTGCGGCAAAGGTTGCGGCTGTGGGTTTGGGTTTGGCAGTGGCTGCGGGTTTGGGATCTGTTGCAGCTTCCTCCGTGGCCCTAGCTGCCGTTGAGGATTTGGGATCTGCCGTGCCTCATCCTCGGGCCTATGCATCGGCTGAGGTCTAGGAAGATCATTAACCAAGCTTCCCGCGGCGAGCGCTGCCACCGCAAGAAGAAGAAGAAGCAGCAGCGGCGGCGGCGGCAGCAGAGGTAGGAGAAGGGAGCACGAGTTGCGACGCCTCACCATGGCTCGTATCTCGCTAGCTAGGAAGTCGTCGTGGTATGTGCAGCGAGTCACTGAGAACTGGGTGCCTTCGATCACTTGGCAGCTTCAGCTAAAAAGCAAGGGCTGGCCGGCCTTGATATTTATGGTCACAGCGAGCCAATCAACGTCGGACGTGTGTTTCGACAGGTTGGGCCTCGGGCCTACGTGCGTTTGGTTGGACGTCCATTGGCTAGGAAGGCCTAACCGATCACTACTAAGTTACTCCATTGGACAGGAGTAAGTGACACTACTCCACTAGCTAGCATAAAGTGTGCGTATATACGTATGCAATATTTTCCTGATTGATTCACGTTTCAGATTGTGGCTGTAACTATCACGCCTTTACTCCACCTGTACTATGTATACATAGAATTAAGTCATGCGTGGATTGGTGGTGCCTTACGTAACCATTTAGCTGCCTAGTTCATTCACAGATACGCACGCATGTCATTCCGGAGATATCGACTAAACATAACTTTAACCACTAATTTGATAATTAAATTACTACTCCATCTCTTTTGCTACGTTTGCCCATGCCCACCATGCATGTATAGACCACGGAATGACTAAATCTAAGAAGAAAAAAAGTTAGTGAGAAATGATTGTCCATCTCTCTATTAAATGATATATTACAACTAGTTAACCTCTTCAAAGCATTTAAGTAGAGGTAGAAATAGTGACAACATCACAATAAATACATTCTTGATTTTTTCTCAATGGACAGACATTTTGAAAATGAGACTCTTGAGGCCATAGACAAACATGTGAAACAGATTGAATATCAAGATATGTTGTTTGTTATTATTATTATTATTATTATTATAAGGATAATTGATTATTTGCCACTGCAAAGAACAACCTTCTAGGATTTGCCACTGCTAACATTGTAATCTATAATTTGCCACTCTAAAGATTTGTTGTTTGATAATTTGCCATTTTGGCCTTTTAATTACATTTTCTTTTTCTCCTTTTTTCCCACGAAATGTCCTCATTGCCTCTCTAATTTACACAGCTGATCTGCTAGTTGGGCTTGTCAGAGGAAAGCAACTAGTGAGCATGTTGAGCTAGATGATGATGTCCCTCTTCTGAGAAGAGTTGACGAAGAAGATGAGAGATTTGATCGACGTGACGTACCTAGAATATTAACTCCATTTCCTTCTATGCTCAATTTTCATCAAGAGGATGGGACTGGGGAGGACTTGAATTTTAATCAGGAAACAGAATCCAAAGATTTATTTTTCAAGAATGATTAGGCCGATAGGCACACTAGCCTATTTGAAGGTGTCCTTCTGAGTGGTTTGAATGAGAAAGCACTACTACGAAAAGGGTATTCCAGAGCGGTTTTACGTGGTAAAATTCGAGTTTATGGGTCGATGATACATGAGGTCATCACAGACGGTTTTAAACCATCTGTGATGCATACTTTCACGAGATATCACGAGGCGGTTTCACCACAAAATCACAGACGGTTTGTGGTAAGAAACCGTCTGTGATAATATATATCACAGATGGTTTGTAGTGAAACCGCTGCATGATGACTTCTCTATAAAGCCTCAGCGTTGGTTGCTTGTGCCATTAAAAGCCGCATTATATATATATTATATATATTGTTCATAGTCTCTCGACCACTTTGGGGGATCGTCCACGCACATGAGAAGGATAAGGCGGTAGCCACGGCAACCTCATTGAGCCTCTTCAAGTTTAAAAAATATGGATGCAAGGAGATCGTCAGGACATCCACCTGGATGTTGTCGATAGGTAATTGGACGTCGCTATATTTAGAAAGTGACGTGGATCTTGATATTCCGAGGAAGTGGCATCATGTATCGGCAACTAACCATTCTTGAGCATGTAATCGTCTTTAAACCCAACAAGAACACCAAGCAACCATTCTCACATTTCAAAAGAATTCTCAACTTGTTACTTGGTGTTCTTGTTGGGTTTAAAGACAATTACATGCTCAAGAATTGTTGGTTGGTCGATAGATGATGCCACTTCCTACGAGTATCTGCAAGATCAACGCCACTTTCAATATAGCGACGCCCAATTACCTATCACAACATCCAGTAATTGGATGTCCCGACGCCTCCTGCATCCGTATTTTTAAACTTGCAGGGGCTCAATGAGGTTGCCCGGGATACTGCCTCATCCTTCATCTACGCTGTGATGACCCCCTAAGTAGTCATGAATATATATATATATATATATATATATATATATATATATATATATATATATATATATATATATATATATATATATATATATATATATATATGATGCCTGTTTTAATGGCATAAGCATATTACCACCGCTGGAGACTTTATAGAGAAGAGATTATGAATGGAATGGGTAGGCTGCACTGGACGCAAGAGGTAGGAGAACTTGACCTATGAACACAATTACACAAACAAAGGTGAAATGAATGGCGAGAGACAAAGATAAGACTATTAACATCATTACATCACGAGCAAGGGACTATTAATATGAACTAATTATCAATTCAATTTTAGCATAAGACTATTAACATCATTACATCACAGAGCAAGGGACTATTAATATGAACTAATTATCAATTCAATTTCAAAGATAAGACTATTAACATCATTGAAGCGGTTCAACGAAGAAGACAACAAGACCAAGGGTGTCCAAACCCACCACACAAGTAGTAGCCCTCGGCATCCATCGCAGAGCACTAGCCATTTTCATCATAAAGCAAGGGGTAGAGAGAGAGGGAGTAAGGTAGGGTGATACCTCAAGATCACAATAACCACGGACGGTGACCCTACCACCTGCACAACCCTCATCCATCTCCTTCACCTTGCATAAATCACACAAACATCAGGACACAACTTAAGGCTCAAGCATAAAAATCAAACTCTCAACAAAAGACATTAAGCTAACAGATCCAGAGGAGAATAGAGGAGGATGGGAAAGCAAAGCCGGCCAGGTTCGGGCGCCAGGGCGAAAGCAGAGAACCAAGCCATGGCGTAAAGCGACACGTGGGGTATGGCGTCAACCGTAGTTGTGGTAGACGATTTGACATCGCACAAGACACTACTATTGTACAGTGTCTTTGTGCGAGTAGAGCTGGTGTCACAACTGCGGCGCGACGGTGATGAGGTCACAGGCGCGTCGAGGTGGGGAGAGCAGACGAGTAAATGCGCTAGGGAGTGACAAGTTAGGGAAGGGCGCAAAACCTAAGCCTGGGAGTGACAAGAGTTAGAGGCGAGCGCAAACCCTAGCGTCCGGCTCCTACTAATAAAGAGACTTATCACGACGGTTCTATTATGGAACCGTCAAGGATAATATCCTGACAGTTCCATAATGGAACCGCCCATGATATGGTTTTTCTCAAGTATATTTATCTTGTATATACACTTACATGACATGAAGAAATTACATGTTTATATGTCAATTTTGTCATTTAAATCTTGCTAAAATTTGCTTTAACTATACATACATACATACATACATACATACATACATATATATATATATATATATGTGTGTGTGTGTGTGTGTGTGTGTGTGTGTATATATACATATATACATACATATATATATATATATATATATATATATATATATATATATATATATATATATATATATGTATGTATGTATATATACATATACACACACACACACACACACACACACATATATATATATATATATATATATATATATATATATATATATATATATATATATATATATATATATATATATATATGTATGTATGTATGTATGTATTTATGTATGTATGTATGTATGTATGTATAGTTAAAGCAACTCATGTATTTGTGATCAAGTTCAGGGCCAAGGCGAGGTGGGGGAACTGGACGAGAGTAAATGCGCTAGGGAGTGACAAGTTAGCGGGCGCAAACCTAGCGGCGTGAGTGACAAGAGTTAGAGGCGAGCGAAACCCTAGCGTCAGCTCCTACTAATAAAGAGATTTATCACGATTTGTTCTATTATGGAACCGTCAAGGATATTATCAGCAGCAGTTCCATAATGGAACCGCCCAGTGATATGGTTTTTCTCAAGTATATTTATCTTGTATATACACTTACATGACATGAAGAAATTACATGTTTATATGTCAATTTTGTCATTTAAATATCTTTGAAAATTTGCTTTAACTATACATACATACATACATACATACATAAATACATACATATATATATATATATGTGTGTGTGTGTGTGTGTGTGTGTGTGTGTGTGTGATATATATACATACATATATATATATATATATATATATATATATATATATATATATATATGTATGTATGTATGTATGTATGTATGTATGTATGTATGTATGTATGTGTGTGTGTGTGTGTGTGTGTGTGTGTGTGTGTGTGTGTGTGTGTGTATATATATATATCACAGATTGATATATATATATATATATATATAATTAATTAATTTGTTCCACTAAACCGCCTCTCATATAATTAATATTAATTGTAACTTCACCTCCAAACTAGATTTTTTTCCACAGTAATTGTCTCTAATATATATATATATATATATATATATATATATATATATATATATATATAGTAATAATTCAACATATAATTAATATAGTAACTTCACCTCCAAACTTTTTCATTTTGAATTTTCATATGGCCAACAATGATGCTAACAACATAAAAAGATTAAAAAAGTAGAAACCTATAAATAAATAAAGTTTTTCTAGTGGCGGAGGTAGGGCGCTATCTCCATCTTCAATACTTCATAAGCGGCGCGTTTCGGATCGGACGGTTCTTGATTATCGTGACGAAGCCCGAAATGCGCCCACTCATTGCTGCTGCTCGAAAGTGTCTCGAAGACTAAACTGTTGAACTAAGAAGAATTGAGCCCATAGGCTCTCTTCCTTGCTTGAGGGTCTCGGCCGGTCGACTTCCGGCCGTCGCCGCCGACATGCAGCCGATAAGTGACGGCAAGTCTCCCGGAGACGGCAACATCATTTGGAGGACCACGCTCGATGACGCGTAAACTCGCCGAAGCGGAGATCACCCTAAGACGCGGGCGACGAGGATGTCAAGACGGCGGAAGGTGGCGTGCCACCGCCCGCAAATTCTCTACGACATAGGAGCGAAGACACTGTTGAAACAATGTTCTTCCGCAACGACGGTTCAACGTCAGCCGAGAGAGAGGTGCTCGTGACAAATGCGCGAGTAGGCCATCAATGCCGTGACAAGGAAGAGGCAAATGCATTTCGCTTTTTTATAAGTATGCTGATGATCATCTTCGATGGCGATGATCCTTTTTATAAAACAAGGTATAAATTCGGAGCGTGAGACGAAGAGACGATCGAGGCCGGGCGGATGGCGATTTAAGAGACGACGGCGATTTAAGAAATGCATCGAAATAACGATATTATTACGAGCGGTTATAACAAAAAAAACCGTCTTTGATATGTGGTAATATCACAGACAGTTATTGTTAAGAACCGTCTGTGATATTTCACATATAGTTCTTTGTTGAAAACCGTCTGTGATATGTGGTAATATCACAGACGGTTATTGTTAAGAACCATCTGTGATATTTCACAGACGGTTCTTTATTGAAAACCGTCTGTGATATGTAGAATTATCACAGATAGTTTTCAACATGAACCGTCTGTGATATTACCTCTTCACAGATGGTTTTTAGTGCAGCCAGTAACACAGACGGTCTCTAAACCAAAACCGTCTGTGATTGCATGTAATACAGATGATTTTGGTTAACCGTCTGTGATGATGCGTCCAGTATTAGCCTTTTTGTAGTAGTGAAGATACATCCTTTGGCATGTTTTCATCAAGAAAGAGTATTTATAGACTCAGCAGCTAGCAAAGTGAGAGAGATTTCTGAAGAGAAGCCGATAGAAGAGGTAGCTGAACTAGCAGATCACCTTGCCAAGCTTGCAAGCGTCGAAGGGAAAGGCTTGATGAGCTTAAGATTGATACTAGCCCACACCAAGGAGGAAAGCAACTGTGCAAGTTAAGAGAGGGGTAATAAGGACATTTCGTGTGGAAAAAAAAGGAGAGAAGAAAAGAAATGTAATTAAAAGGCCAAAATGGCAAATTATCAAACAACTAATCTTTAGAGTGGCAAATTATAGATTACAATGTTAGCATTGGCAAATCTTAGAAGGTTGTTCTTTGCAGTGGCAAATAATCAATTATCCTTATTTTTTAGGACCAAATTAGTAATCAATTTTTTTAACAAAAGTTTAGCTATACACCCTCCAAAATGACATTAAAGCTGGCCTTTTCCCCCTAATTAAGTTGTTAAAGCGGACTTCAGAAGGGGAATGACGTGATTGGATCGAGCTGCTTCTAGTTTCTCCTCTGATGCGGCTAGATATTTCTTGCCGGCCGGTCGGCGAAAAGAAAAGAAAAGAAAAGCAACGGTACGAAGCTTTCCGAGCATGCACAAGAGTCAAAAAAAACTAGATAGATGGATGGATGTTGATGTGATTCTTCCGTGGCGTTGGGGCCGACCACGATCCGTCCAATCCATCGGCTTAATCGCGCGCATATTGTGTCGAGGAAGTCTGTGTGATGCGCGGCGTGCGAGCGCCCTAAGTCATCCTCGATCAATCCAACCCTTAGCGCCGAAGCAAACGTAAAGTGAAGTAATTACTTGGAGTTTATCGGAATCAAGCACCGTCGGCGTCAGTTGGTTCATCCGCGTTGATTTAACTTGGGCGCGAGCGAAGAATGAGATGCCAAAGAGGAGCCTAGACCTAAATATGTTCCTGGAGCTCTTCCGCCAGGGAGAATATTGTGAATTGTGATAACCACCGTTCTTTATGTTATTGGACAGGAGTGACTACAAGTTGGCTGCTTTTTACATCCCTTCTTTTCATTTCTTTCTCAAAAAAAAAGTTTAGGATTTTTCTTTTTAAACAGAGAGAGGCAAGCTGACGGGCGATGCCAAGTGAAATTCTGGTGTAAAGGTAGACCAGCAATGCAATTTACTACTTCCTCTGAAATCTTTTTTGACTTTTCAAAATCAACAGGTACTGTTTTGACAACTGAATATATTTTAAAAAAAATTTATAAAAGTGTAATGTTATAAAAGTACTTTTCATGGTAAATTTACTCATATCATTTCCGTACATCTAAACTATATATTTTAGATAATATATTTTTTGTAAAAATTGATACGATTTAACTTTACGCATTCTAAGACAACCTCATTTTACTACATTTTATGATTGGAAGGAGTATATAGGTTTCTCGTAACTACCACTATTTATGATGTTTTCATATGGCTGGTGGTAATGGCCGGCATATCTGGTGAACATGCACTACTACAGAAAAGTTATTTATAGACGGTTCAAAAACGTCATCACAAACGGTTTCATAAGCCGTCTGAGTTTATGGGTCAGTGATACATGAGGTCATCACAGACGGTTTTTAAACTGCCTATGATGCATACTTTCATATACGGTTATTAACTGAAACCGTCTGTGATAGGAACCTATCACTGACATTTTTATGGCTTGAACCGTCTGTGATGACTTTTTCTATATAAAGCCCTAAGCAAAGGTTGCTTGTGCCATTAAAACTGCATCATATTATATATATATATATATATATATATATATATATATATATATATATATATATATATATATATATATATATATATATTATTGTCCGTAGTCTCACCACTTTTGAGGGGATCGTCTACTTGAAGATGAAAAGGATGAGGCAAGAGCACTGCAACCTCATTGAGCCCTTGCAAATTTAAAAAGTATGGATGCAAGGAGATCGTCAGACATCCAATTACCCGGATGTTGTCGATAGGTAATTGGACGTCGCTATATTCAAAAAGTGACGTGGACGCGCAGGTATTCCGACTGGGAAGTGGCATCATGTATCAGCAACCTGGTGTTCTTGTTGGGTTTAAAGACACGCAGGTATTCTGACTGGGAAGTGGCATCATGTATCAGCAACCTGGTGTTCTTGTTGGGTTTAAAGACAATTACATGCTCAAGAATTGTTGGTTGCTGATACATGATGCCAATTCCCAGTAGGAATACCTGCGCGTCCACGTCACATTCTGAACATAGCGACGTCCAATTACCTATCGATAACATCCAGGTAATTGGATGTCCTGACGATCTCTTTGCGTCCATACTTTTTAAACTTGCAGGGGCTCAATGAGGTTGCCCGTAGCAACTGTCTCATCCTTCTCATGTTACGTGGACGACCCCCGAAAGTGGCTGGGGACTACAAACAATCACTACTACAAAAGCAGTTATAGTAGGCGCTTCATCACGACGGTTCCTTTGGAACCGCTCGTATTGGGTCTGTCCGACCGCTGGTGGCGCGGGCGACCTATCACAGACGGTATTTTTAGAACCATCTCGAGATAGTCATCTATCATAGACGGTTTATTAATAGAGCCGTCAGGAATTATCACGAGCGGTTCTGATAACAAACCGCCTCGTGATAATCTCTCAATCACGAGCTTCTAGTTTAGAACCGCTCAGTACTATAAGAACCGCTCGCGGATTTGCGGATTATCACGCTGCACGGTTCTTATGAAGAACCGCTCAGTGATAGTACCGCAGGCGGTTCTAAATACGAACCGCTGTGATAATTAGTTATCACAGCATTTCTGATTAAGAACCATCTGTGATATCCTCGGCTCCATATAAATTGAGCCGACATATCCTTTGTCGCCTTACTTTGTGTCCTTTGCCGCCGCTTGCGCGCCTCTGCCACTACCTCTACCGCTTTGGAGCAACCCCACCGGCATGGCTCCGCCACTTAGATCTGCTGCGATCCTCTCCCCCAGCGCCACCTCCTGCCTCTAACTCCTCCAACTTTGTGGCTCCTACCCTAATTAAGCAGATGGAGTAATCACTACTACGTAAAAGGCTTTCGCGAGCGGTTCAACGTCATCACGCAGGCGGTTTCGTGAGCCGCCTCGAGTTTATGGGTCGCTGATGACATGAGGTCATCATGCACGGTTTGTGGTTCAAACCGTGCATGCGATAGATATATCACGAGCGGTTTCATCCACAAACCGCTGCGTGATATCATATCACGAGCGGTTTGACCACAAAACCGCTCTGTGATAATCACATATCCTGACGGTTTTAGCCACAAACCGTGCATGATAATCACATATCACTGAGCGATTGAGCCACAAACCGCATGATAATCACATATCATGAGCGGTTTGTGGCTAAAACCGTGCATGATATGATATCCTGATTTGTTTAACTTCCATCTGTGATGACTTCTCTATAAAGGCCCAGCGGTGGCTTGTACCATTAAATCGGCATCATATATATATATTACATATATATTGTTACGTATCTCTCGACCACTTTGGGATCGTCCACAACGGCATGAGAAGGATGAGGCGATATACAGGCAACCCTCATTGAGCCCATGCAAATATAAAAAATATGGATGCAAAGAGAGGCGGTTGGGACATCCAATTACAGATTGGACGTCGCTATGTTCGAGAAATATCGTTGATCTGTGCAATTACTCACGTAGGAAGTGGCATCATATATTAGCAACTAACCATTCTTGAGCATGTAATCGTCTTTAAACCCAATAAGAACACCAAGCAACCATTCTCATATTTCAAAAGAATTCTCAACTTGTTGCTTGGTGTTCTTGTTGGCTTTTAAAGACAATTACATGCTCAAGAATTGTTGGTTGCTAATACATGATGCCACTTCCACGAGTAGTTAAGATCAACGCTACTTTTCGAACATAGCGACGCCCAATCCTGTAATTGGATGTCCGACCGCCTCTTTGCATCCATACTTTATACTTGCAAGGGCTCAATGAGATTGCCCGTGATACCGCCTCATTCTTCTCATGTGCGTGGATCTAATTTCCTAAAGTGGTCGAGGACTACTAATAATATATATATAATATATATATGATGCCGTTTTAATGGCACAAGCGACCACCGCTGGAGACTTTATAGAGAAGAGATTATGAATGGAATGGTAGGACGACTGCACGCAAGAGATAGGAGAACTTGACCGCATGAATAAGGGGACTATTAATATGAACTAATTATCAATTCAATTTCAGCATAGGACTATTTACATCATTACATCACAGAGCAAGGGGACTATTAATATGAACTAATTATCAATTCAATTTCAGCATAAGACTATTAACATCATTGAGCGGTTCATCGCCAAGAGAACAAGACCAAGGGTGTCCAAACCCACCACACCAAGAGTAGCCCTCAGATCCATCGCAGAGCACTAGCTAGCCATTTTCATCACAAGAGCAAGGAGGGTAGAGACAGAGGGACTTTAGTACAACAAGAACCACTAAGTGGCGACCCCACCACCAAAGACAACCCTCATCCATTTCCTTTACCTTGCATAAATCACACAAACATCAGGACACAACTTAAGGCTCATGCATAAAAATCAAACTCAACAAAAGACATTAAGCTAACAGATCTAGAGGAGAATAGAGGGAGGATGGGGAAAGCAAAGCCTGGCCGGAGCCTAGCGGGCGCCAAGGGGTCGGGCGGCGACGGCGACGAGGTCGAGCGCGCAAGGCCGAGGTGGGAGGGGAACGGAGTTAGGGCGGCGCAAACCCTAGCGGCCGAGTCAGAGTGACGAGAGTTTGGCGTCATCAGAGTTAGTATTGCTGTTGATGACGCCGCAAAAGACACTCTTATCGCATTTAGTGTCTTTTGCAAAGGTCACCAGAGGCTACAACCGCCGGCGACGGAAGAATGGCGGCGTCAAGCCCGACGAGAGGAACGGACGAGAGTAAGGCGGCGCCGGGAGTGACGAAGTTAGAGCGCAAACCCTAGCGGCAAGCTATGCTAGCTCCTACTTATAAAGACTTATCGAGACGGTTCTATTATGGAACCATCGAGGATAATCATCACATTTGTTCCATAATGGAACCGCTCAGATATGAGATATATCATGCACGGTTCCATTATGGAGCCGTCTGTGATATTGGACATATCACCGAGACGGTTCCATTATGGAGCCGTCTGTGATATATTCTTATATCACTGACGGTTCCATTATGGAACCGTCCCGTGAAATGTTTTTTTCTCAAGTATATACACTTACATGACATGTGAAGAAATTACATGTTTATATTAAAAAGCGTAAACCTATAATTAAACAAGGTTTTTCTAGTGGCGAAAGGTAGGTCGCTATCTCCATCTGCAATACTTCATAGGCGGCGGTGTCGGCATCGGACGGTTCTCGACAATAACGGCTCAAATGCGCCCACCCTACCAAGCTGACGCCATTGCTCGATATATAATTAATATTAATTGTAACTTCACCTCCAAACTAGATTTTGTTTTTCCACAAAACCGCCTCTCGATATATATATATATAGAGAGAGAGAGAGAGAAATAATTCAACATATAATTAAATATAGTAACTTCACCTCCAAACTTTTTTTTCATTTTGGAATTTTCATATATATGGCCAAACAAATAAGGCGTACAGCATAAAAAAAGATTTAAAAAAGTAAAACCTATAAATAAAACAAAGTTTTTCTAGTGGCGGAGGTAGGTGCTATCTCCGCCTTCAATATTTCATAGGCGACGGCGTCGGATTGGACGGTTCCTCGATCATCGTGAATGAAGCTCGAAATGCGCCCACTCACGACGCCATTGCTCAAGTGTCTCCCCAAGACCCTCGATCGTTGAACCAAGAAGAATTGAGCCCATAGGCTCTCTTCCTTGCTTGAGGGGTATCGGCCGTCGACGGGTCGCCCGCCGCCTCGATTTCACGCCCAAGTGACGGTAAGCCTCCCGAGACGGCAACGCCGCTTTTGGAGGACTACGCCGATGACGCCAGAACGCTACCGAAAGTGGGAGATCACCCGAAGACACGGCGGAGGAGGATGTCAAGACGGCGGAAGGTGGCGCCACCGCTTCCGCAAATTCTCCGGCAGAGGAGTGAAGACACCGTTGATCAAACAAGGTTCTTCCGCAAAGACGGTTCAACCTACACCGAGAGAGGTGCTCGACAAGGAGGCCAGAAGGCCATCGCCGCGGCATGTGAAGAGGCAAACCATTTCTTTTTTAATTTTATAAGTATGTGGGATGATCATCTTGGATGGCGGATGATCCTTTTTATATCAAACAAGGAATAAATTCGAGCGTGAGACGAAGAGACGATCGGGAGCCGGGCGGATTGGCGATTTAACAGACGCGACGCATCGGCGATGAAGAGACGATCGGGAGCCGAGACGACCGGGAGTCAGAGCGATATTATCACAGCATTTGTTATTGTTAAGAACCGCTCAGCGATATTAATTAATATCACAGACGGTTTTGTTCGTAACCGCTCGCGATACTTCACAGACGGTTTGTTTAAAAACCGCTCGTGATATCGATTAATATCACGCGGTTGCGTGTTGAGCCAACCGCCTCGTGATACTTCACGCATTTGGTTTTCAAAATGAACCGTCGCGATATTGCCTCTTCACGACGGTTTTTAGCGCTAGTTTAGAGATAGCACGCATTTGCCCTAAACCAAAACCGCCTCGTGATTGAATAATACCGACGGTTTTGGTCAACCGTCTGTGATGAGGCGCCCAAGATAGCCTTTTCGTAGTAGTGAATATACTTATTATCCTTTCTCCACTCTATTGATTGATGATTTTCCCTTATTTTGCTACTCTGTACATGGACCCTAATGTTTTGTTTTCTTGTTGTATTCCTTAATCGAAAGCATAGGGTTTAAGTTTCAATTAATACTTCTCACAAAAGCTATAAATTCTTAGAAAAAGGCAAAACATCTAGCTCTCAATTTGATGGACCCTAATTAATTAAACCTAAACTATAGCAAACCATTGGATGTTATTGAACCAAAACTCGATATAAATTCCAAAAATGAAAAGCAAAACATGTAGCCTTTAATCTGTGTAATTCCTTTGTGCAACGATGAGACAAAACGAGTAAGTACATACAAAGAGGTGAAAGTCTTAATCGTAACTAATTTCATGAGTAGTTTTCAGAATGATTAAAAGAAGAATTTATGACACACCAAGGTAAGTCACATGTGCAATGATCTATTTTATATTTCCTCCATTTATCCATGAAGAAATGTCATCACAAAGTGGTTTATTGTTTCAATTATATCAAAAGCGGATACACACATCAATCGCTATGACCAACTTGCTAGTTATTAGGCTTCCTCTTGTCTTTTGTCTCAGATCTAATCAATAATCATATGCAGATAATCAATAATTATCCATTGCGCCACTTAGAGAGGAGAAGGTTGGACCCTCCTTAGCGCCTCCAACACCCGCCGCCTCCTCCCCATTGCGCCACCTTAGAGAGGAGAAGGAAAGGAGAGGAATCTTATTTTCTTCGTGAGCTCCGAGGGTAACGATCTATAACCCTTTATGTTTGCTATAAATTAATCGCTAATCAATTTGACACTAATTTGTTACATGCGAGTGTAGATGGATCGAATCGGATGTACTGTGTGAACCGTGTGAGTCAAGAGTACATTAATGGCGTGGTTGCTTTTAGAAGAGCCGCTGAGCGTGATATGTTGAAGAAGGGATCAATTTTATGTAATCGCCCATGCATTGATTATGTAATCAAGATGTTTAACAACGCGCAGATAGAAGCGCACTTGATTCAAGGGTTTCAAAAAAGGGTATACATGTTGGACCAATCACGGTGAAGAGCAAATTATACCAGAAGTTAATAATGACGACATTACCGAGGAAGTCAACGATTCGCCGGATGTGGACTGTGCTTTTGATGAGGATAGGTGGCATGATGACAATCTGGATCAGATGCTACGCAATGCAGAAGAGAACTACAGCGAGAGAGAGTTTTGTAAATTCGAGGGCTTAAGGAAGGACTCTGTGAGACCTTTGTTCCCTGGCTGCAAGCCGGAATACACAAGGTTGTCAACCGTGCTTGAACTGCTGAAATTGAAGGCAAGCAATGGTTGGTCCGATAAGAGTTTCACGGCATTGTTAGGTCTCCTAGCGGACATCCTTCCAGAGGGAAACGTGTTGCCCAGCACCACCTATCAAGCAAAGAAGGTTATTTGTCCATTGGGAATGGAAATAGAAAGAATACATGCATGTCCGAACGATTGTATCCTCTACCGTGAAAGAGTAAGCACATGCATGTATGTCCCGGTGCAAAGCATCCCGATACAAGCGCCGAATATCGCTAAGGTGAAGCAAGGATCTTCGCTAAGATGTTGTGGTATCTGCATGTGATCCCACGCTTGAAGTGTTTATTTGCGAACCCAAAGGAGGCAAGATTGTCGTGTTGGCACTCGAGGAGCGTAAGAGAGATGGAAAGCTAAGACACCTCGCCGATTCTCGCCTAAAGGAGAAACTTCGATCGAGCTTCAAGAGTTCGGTGGAACCGAGGAACATAAGGTTAGGGTTGAGTACGGATGGAATGAATCCTTTCGGTAACATGAGCAAATGACATAGCACTCGCCCGTGAATCTATGTATGTACAACCTTCCTCCTTGGTCGTATGAAGCGGAAGTACATTTTGATGTCACTACTTATCCAAGGGCCAAGCAACCTCGGGAATGATATTGATGTGTACCTAGCACCATTGCCGGAAGATCTTGTGACATTGTGGAATGAAGGGTGCAGGTATGGGATACGCATAAACGAGAAAACTTCACTTTACGCGCCATGTTGTTCTCGCACCATCAATGATTTTCCGCCTTTGGTAACTGGGCTTCAAGCCAAAGACAAAAGGAGCCAAAGCATGTCCAAGACCGCTAGATGCTACGGAGAGTGTATGGCTGAACAACTCAAGCAAAAACGTGTATATGTGTCACCGTAGGTTCCTTTCAGAGTCACCCATACCGCAAGATGAAAAAACAATTCGACGGAAATAAGGAGAACGATTCAGCTCCAAGGGCTTTTAGAGGAAAGAGGTCTATGATATGGTTAAGGATATCGATGTTGTGCTTGGGAAGGGACGAAATTAAGAACCCGTGAGAAGAACATCCGAAGAAGCGGTCAATTTTTGGGACTTGCCTTATTGGAAGCACTTAGAAGTTCGCCATCGCATCGACGCCATGCACGAGAGAAGAATGTATGTGATAGCTTGATTGGTCTCTTGTCAATATTAGTGGCAAAACAAAGGATGGTGTTAACGCACGACGTGACTTGGTTGATATGAACATAAGGACCGAAGTTAGCACCGAAGAGACCGATACAGATTTAACGTACCTTCCCCAAATTTTGCTACACTTTGTCCAAAGCCGAGAGAAATGAACTGTGCCAGAGCTTGCATGCTGTGAAAGTCCCATCTGGTTACTCCGCTAACATTAAGAACCTTGTTTCTATGCAAGATTTGAAATTAATTGGTATGAAGTCTCATGATTGTCATGTGCTGATGACACAAATGCTTCCTGTTGCAATTAGAAGTATCTTGCCGAACAAGGTCCGAGTGGCAATCTTGAGGCTGTGTTATTTTTTCAACTCAATTGCTCAGAAGATCATTGATCCCCAAGGACTAGATGCTTTGCAGGCCGAGGTGGTGACGACTCTATGTCATCTCGAGATGTATTTCCCTCCGTCATTTTTCGATATCATGGTCCATCTCATTGTTCACCTTGTGAAAGAGATAAAGATATGCGGCCCTGTGTTCTTAAGGCCATATGTACCCGCTCGAGAGGTACATGGGAATTCTCAAGTCCTACGACGGAATCGATCTCGACCGAGGGCAAGATCATCGAAGGTTATGCAACCGAAGAGGTTATTGAGTTCTCGTCGACTACATGGCTCGTGGAACCGATAGGTGTGCCTCTATCTCGCCATGAGGGGAGACCGATGGTATCGGACCATCGGAAGGAAATCAATCACTCCCCGATCTGGATATGTACGCTCAAGCCCATTTCACGATCTTGCAACACATGACCCAAGTGTCCCCGTACATCGACGAGCACAAAGACATGGTACGCCAATGTAATCCGCATCGGCCGGAGGTTTGGATCACGAGAGAGCACAACCGCTTGCTCAACGAATGGTTAAAGGTGCGAATCACGGGAGGTCATCAAGTGATGATACGCTATGGTTGGCACGAGGGCCACAATTTACAATTGTCGCATGGCAAGGATATGACATAAATGGGTACACATTTTATACGATTTACCAGATAGGAAGAGCACAGCTCGTATCAAATGTGTCCGTGATAGATGCATTCAAGATCGATGGGGTGAGGAGCTCCTACTATGGGCAAATAGAGGAGATATGGGAGCTCGACTCGTGCTTTTCAAGATCCCCTATTTCGTGTGCCATGGTCTATCTCCCACAGTGAAGGTCGACAAGCACGGCGTCACTACCGTGGACCTCGAACGTGTTTCGATACAAAGACAAACCATTCGTCAAGCTAACCAAGTTGTTCAAGTCCTCTATGTAACCGACCTTCGACAAATAAGAAGCGCCACGTAGTTCTTCATGGAAAAAGGAGGATTGTCGGAGTTGAGAATGTAGTAGATGAGGAAGAATACAATCAATTTGACGAGTTGCCTCCTTTCGAAACAAAGATTAGGCTCGAGGAAGAACCCGGTGAAGAAGCTAGCTATATGCGCCGATCATCGTGAAGGCCTATATTTTAATTAAGAATTTACTCCAATGTAATTAATTTATTCCATAACATCATGTGTTATGGACTTGTAATCTCTCATATATTTTGATGTCAACGTGAAATTGTCATGTGTTGATGTGTTATGGACTTGTCATATTTGATATTGATGTCAATGTGGACGTTCATTGTAATGTGGAGTATCAAAATTGGTTTCACTTGATTTGGAGTTGAGTTGAATTAGATATGAAATTTTGAAGTCAAATGTGTTATGAACTTGTCATCATACTTGTCACCAGGTTCGAATTCATATGGACTTGTCATGATTGTCATCATACTTGTCACCAGGTTCACTAGGTTTTGTCAGGTTATCACACATTGTCATCAGGTTTTGTCAGGATATCACATATTGTCATCAGGTTTTGTCAGGCTATCACAGACGGTTTTAGAATACAACCGTCCGTGATAATAATATCATAGACGGTTTCTTATGAGAACTGTCTGTGATATTAAATATCATAGACGGTTCTATTAGAGAACCATCTGTGATATGGAAATATCACAGACGGTTCTATTAGGGAACCGTTTGTGATATTCTTATCACAGACGATTCTTCAATAGAACCGTCTGTGATATACTTTTTATAAGGCGGGAATCGCTAGGGTTTTGCTCTCACTTGTCACTTCCTCTCTCGCGCCCCTTAGGCTCTCGCGCGCTTGTTCGCCTCCTCTAGGGTTTAGGGCTCACCCATTCACCGCCGACTACGACCTCGGCGCCGCCGCCTCCGACCTTGGCGCCCCCGACCTCGGCACCTTCGACCTCGGTGATCACCTCCCAACCTCGCTCCCCGACCTCGACGCCCCGATTCACCTCCCGGCCATAAGCCCCGACGCCGCCCCGACCTCGGCCGGGCCCGTCCTCCTCCCCTGTCGGCCTCCTCCCTCTGCCTGGCCTTCTCCCACTGCCGCCCTCCTCCCGTGTCGGCCTCCTCCTCTGACCGCCTTCTCCCTTGACCGTCCTCCTCCCGTGTCGACCTCCTCCCCACCTCCCTCCTCCCGCGCCGGCCTCCTCCCCGCACTTGGCCTCCTCCTTGCACCGTGAGTTCTTGTGCGGCATCCTCTCTGTGAGTATTGGTCCTCTGTGGGGCTTCGGTTGATCTTTGCATATATATATTTGCAATGCTAGTTGATACCTTGATCTGTATTAGTTCTGATTTGAATCTAATACTGAAGATGTTGCAAATTGATCAGTGGGCTTTGTTGACATGCTCTGTGATGAACTCTGTCTTATACTGAGATTGAATGTGATAGTTAGTTCATACTTGAGCTCTATTGTATTACTTGCTACTGTCAATATGATGTACTGTTAATTGGTTACTTTCGGTTGAGCTCATAGTTCTGTTGCAAATTGATCAGTGGGCTTTGTTGACATGCTCATGATGAACTCTGTCTTATACTGAGATTGAATGTGATAGTTAGTTCATACTTGAGCTCCTATTGTATTACTTGCTACGTCAATATGATGTACTGTTAATTGGTTACTTTCGGTTGAGCTCATAGTTCTATTGCAAATTGATCAGTTCTATTGACTAGTTTGTGATTCTTCTAGTAGTCTGTATGAGCTCATTCAACTTTTCATTTGCCATCTTGATCTCTGTAGTCAACCTCTGTTTGACTGGAAGTTTAATCTGTTTTTAGCTAATGCTTGAGATCATTTGACAGCTTAAGCAAAGTATTGTTTAGAGCTCATAGTTTGAATTTATATTATCATATTCATTTAATGAAGAGTATAGACAATAGGATTGAGATGGCAAAGACTTGTTCTTTAGCTACTCTTCTTCCGAGAGCACATAATATCATCAATCAATATGTTGGAATAGTGTCTGCATGCAATCGTCAATCTCTAGACCTTTTATTGGTCGAGAGTTTAATCCGCATTTGTTCTTATTAAGAACCGCCTGTGATTCCTTTGCATTTCCTTAGAGAAGCCGGTGGATTAAGGAGTGTTAAATTCTTTAGGAATTATGCTTTAATGCTAATTAATTTTGTTTAGCATTTCCTTCGTCGATCGTTTTACTTGATTCTATTTTGTTTCTATGTCTTCATTAAAGGCTAGTCTTCTGTACATGAAGCATTAAACCTTTGCTTAGCATTTTCTTCGTCGATCCTAACACACTTGAGTGTACCTTTACTTCATGCCAATCCTCCACGGCATGAAACAAATGGTACACTCCAAAGGTGTCAGAACTCGATAAGTAGGCTCTGCAAAAGATTTGTATCACTAGTTTCTATCTATACAAAGATCACAAGAGAAGCTGTTGGATTAAGGAGTGTTAGAATAGGAGCAGGGAGGCGGCGAGCCCTAGAGGATTAAACATTTGCTTAGCATTTCCTTCGTCGATCGTTTTACTTGATTCTATTTTGTTTCTATGTCTTCATTAAAGGCTAGTCTTCTGTACATGAAGCATTAAACCTTTGCTTAGCATTTTCTTCGTCGATCCTGACACACTTGAGTGTACCTTTGCTTCAAGCCAATCCTCCACGGCATATGTAACTTATATAGATAGCAAGTAAGCGAGATGGCAGAGGCACCGTCTTTGCCGCCGTCACCGACGCCGCAGATGGAAGAGGCGCCGACGAGGCCGCCATCACCGTCGGCGATAATGACACGAAGCGAGATGGCAGAGGACAATCAAAAATGCCTCAGCCGATTGGGTCATCACGGAGGTCGGTGACTTTGGGGTCCCTCTGAGTCCCAAGAGATCAGCGGCGAGATTCCGGACCATCTGCGGGATACTTGGAAGAGAACGGGTCCCCATCACCACACCAAGGTGGAAGGACCTGACGAAAGAAGCGAAAGGCGCGTTATGGACAGAACTTTCAGAGAAGTTCACTATGCCAGAAGCACACGTGGCACGCGTGCGACGGACGGCAATGCTCACGATGGATAAATCGTGGAGGACCTTCAGGAGCATTCTTGTCACGAAATCGTGAACACGGTCGACGCCCTTCACAAAGATAGATTCTTGACGCGGAAGCATGGGACACCTTTGTGGCTATGAAAACGATGGCGAATTTAAGGAGCAAAGTCGGCGCACAAAGCTCTCCAGACCTAAACACTCACTCAAGACAGACTCGCATCACCGGGTACACAGGTAAATACGAGGAATGGGCGGCGGAGGAGGAGAACCCGCTTCCTAATGTCACAGACCCGCGTTTCCTAAGCAGGTTAAAAGCGAAGGCAAAAGTCTCGTCTTCGGCAAAGATCTCTTTCACAAACCCGCGGACTGTGAAGTGTCCCAACGTGTGGTAAATATGTTGAACTACCTAGTTAATAAGTCCATAACTTCATAGTGTCTATAATAACATGATGACCTCTTGCAGCGTGACTTGACTGCCCAAGCTTCCCAAGGCTCCTTCCATGCAGACAAGGCGAAGGATATACTATCTACGGCCTTGGGAAACAAGGAGCACCCAGTCGCCGCGAGGCCTTGGGGTTAACGACCTTGGAGTCATGGATTCGCAGATGACTATCGCGTATATAGGAGTAGGAAGAGATCCAAGGCCGAGCACGACGGCAACGGTTGGTGCAGATGATTACTAACAAATTTGAAGAAAAGATAGCAGACATTACAGGTCAAATGGATCTACTCCTGAGCCACGGTGCAAGCCGCCTGCGAATTAGTCGGGAGGCGCCTCCTCAACGTCGAGTAGGTGGCGTCGGCGTCGCAAGATAATTCTGAACATGACGACGTCCGATTACCGATAGAGCGACATCAAGGTAACGACATCTATGGAATGCACCAAAGATAGACCTATAGGGCGCCTTAGCTAATTGCGTATCGCTTTGTAGGAGCCGACGCCGCAAGCTCCAAGTGAGGATGGATGGGTCCCTTTCTATTGAGGCTGTGCAGGGGATGGTGTATCCATACGAGGAAGGGGCAGTGCATCACGGTGCCCAGCTGGCGAAGGGTTACGCCAGGGTCCAGGTGGATATGGTACATGTCAATTCCAAGCCATCCCGCTGAAGATTTGCCCGAACGAAGAGATCATAACACTAGGGGATGCCGTCCACTCTTTTATCCAATGGCCTAAGAAGGACATCGCCCCGACTCAAGAAGGCCGCGATCCGACACGACCATTCCTCTCCAACGGGACCCTCGATGACTCCACCTCATGTTTCGCCTTAGAAGGCCACCTCTTCGATTCCCGTGGAGAAGACGCCGAAGGAACAGCAAAAGCGTGTCGCCGTATCGGTTCTCGAGTCGTCTCACAAGAAGACGCTGCCAATCGCTAAGGCCAAATCGAAATCGACGAACGTTAAGGCGCCTCCCAAGTCCGGGAAGTCCGCGATACCCGGGAAGTACATCATTGGAAAACCGCAGTTCGATCAAAGATAATGCACACTGGATATGCTTATTAGGCTTTGCATGCCTGGTACTTGGAGAAGACCCAAAAGAAGGGGTGCGATACTGGAATCACCGTTAGATACGAGGAGAAGCATTTCTTCAACGGGACGAGGTACTTCGTCGTGGGCTTCAATGACTTATATGACCTATTCAACCTCGTTGGCCTCAACGTCTCGCTTCTACGATGTTGGACACTGTAAGTGCGTACAATCAAGTTCTACATTCATGTAATACCGATAAATATCACAACTCATTGCTTATGTATAGATATATGCTGAAAAATGTCCGGGAATGGAAAGAACCGGTGGGTTTCCTCGACCCACATGTGGTATCATTGCAAACCATCCAAGAAGACTCGTCCTTCGTCGAGAAATACATAACAAGGTCATTGCTTCGTTAGACGAACATGAAGTACATAGTGCTGCCCTACAACCAGGGGTAAGTGTCACTACTTGCTATACAAATTTCATTTGTACTTTATACTGTGACACAAACTTAGGTTTAATGACTATAGCGACATACATGAGTAGGTACCATCGGATCCTTTTAGTTATTATACCCAAGAGGAACCATGTGATATACCTTGATTCCCTAAACCGCAACAAGCACGACTTCAGCGTTCTAAGAGGAATACTCGAGAGGTATGCTCATTTCCTCCTTACATAACTCTATTGTAGTCTTCATTCATTTGAAATGGCCGAGGATAACTTTTTCGAATCATGTAGGTCGTTCATCGATTATGTTGCCAACAAAGGAATATACAATGGAAAGAACGCCCAACTAACACACAGGATGGATTTTCTGGTACGCGCTACAACACGATAATCCTATATCATACTTCATAATAACGCGTCTCGAACTGACTATACCTATATATGTAATTCTATTTTTGCAGTGCCGCCAGCAAAAAGATGATGAGTTATGTGCAATCTACGTCTGCTATCATATGTAGCTAATCCTTACAGACTAGGAAGAAGGATCACGAGGTTTGTCAATCTCAAATAATTATTTCCTAATTGTAAATTTATATATATATATATATATATATATATATATATATATATATATATCTTACCACTTTACTCTTGCTAGCGACAGGCCTTGAATTTACAATGTGATGGACTCGTTGCGGAAGAGATCAAGGACATTCGAGGGAAGCTCTGCACCTTTATCAACTCAGAAATCATTAACGACAACGGAGAGTTTCACTCCGTCGCCAACCCAGAGCATCACCCCGCCGAAACCTCTCAACGCAAACAATTGTAATCCAGTTGTAACTATAGCGACAATACTTGAACAAATACGATCTTTTGTAATTTATTTGGAGTAATGATCACTTTGATTTGTCAACAATTGATTATCTCTGATGAATCTGTTTTTGTGCATGCTTGAATCTGTTTTTGTGCATGCTTGTTTTCAGAGGGCATGGCTAGCAATTCCTGAGGCTAGCAAAAAAAAAACAGCAAAAATGTCTGTGAAGGCAAGTATCACAGACGGTTTTCACTACAAACCACAGTTTGTAGTGAAAACCGTCTATGATATTCACGGATCACAGACGATTTTTCTTTAGAACCGTCTGTGATATTCACGGATCACAGACGGTTTTTAGTGAAAACCGTTTGTGATACTAGACTTCACAGACGGTTTTAATAAAAAACCGTCTGTGATATTGCGTATCACAGACGGTTTTTTACCGTCTATGATAACTGTCTGTTATCACAGACCAACAAATATAGACGGTTGGAAACCATACGTGATGTGGCTTCCTGTAGTAGTGAACATATATATATATATATATATATATATATATATATATATATATATATATATATATATATGGGTTTTAATGGCACAAGCGATCCTTTGCTTGGAGACTTTATAGAGAAGAGATTATGAATGGATTGGTAGGATGTGCAGGGGCGAAGGTAGGAGAACTTGGTAGCATGAACATAGTTACACAGACAAAGGTGAAATGAATGGCGAGAGATAGGTGAAGAGGTGTTGTAGTAGTTTTTGACTTATTTGGTCTTGTTTTCGAATACAATACACACCAAGCCTAAATCTTTACAAATCTGAAAAGTTAATTGCAGCCAAGCCCCATCCGAACCACATCCAATGTAAGCCAACCAAGCACAAAGCTAGAACCGGCATCAATAACCCTCAGTATCCATCCGAGAGCATTAACCAAACCCACCATCCCCATTCATTTTTGTCAATCTGAACCCACAACATGAACTAAGCAAGATGTATATATATAGAATGCACATACACCAATAGCCCTCAGTTTACATTTCACAGAGCAAGGGGACTATTAATATGAAGTAATTATCAATTCAATTTCAGCACAGCTAGCAAGGTGCCACTAGCCAACAAACATCTGCATGATCATTGCATTCATTTATATTTATGATTTCTCTATACTTCTCTCTACATGTATGTATTACACATTTACACTTCTCTTCATGTATGTATGTATTACACATTTAGCATCTCGGCTCGCCAATGGCCATCACCATCAAAGATCAACCAACAACAGACAACATCAAGAAGACAAGAAGGGACTTACGCGTTAGTGGGAGAGCCAAGAGGTTTGGAGGTGCGAGGAGGTCTGAGGTAGAAGAACGAGCAGTGGGCGAGAGGGAGGAGGAGCTGGAGCGCTGGCGAGGGGAGGAGGAGCTGGTGAGTGGCGTGTGCGAGGTGACTAGGAGTTTGATCCGTGGCGCAGGAGGAGGAGCTTGATCCGGAGGTGCGGGAGGCAGGCGAGGGAGGAGGAACTCGGTTCGCATGAATACCAACAACACAAACCAATAGGTGATAGATCTGTCTTACCTCGACATCGCCGGTGGAGAGGTAGCAGGGGGTCGCGTACGCCAGGGGGAGGAGGAAGAGGGGAAGGCGTGCGGTGTCACCGTAGTTGTGGCACAACGGTGACACTTCAAAAGACACTCTTATCGTACGAGTGTCTTATGTAGTGAACCGTGGTGTCACAACCGTCGGCGACGGGAAAAATGCATGGCGGCATCGGTGACGGGGTCACGCAGGTGGGGAGGGGAATGGACGAGAGTAAGGGCGGCGCTAGGGAGTGACAAGTTAGAGCGCAAACCCTAGCGGCCGGGCTCCTACTAATAAAGAGACTTATCACAGAAGGTTCTATTATGGAACCGTCAGTGATACTTATCACAGACGGTTCCACAACGGAACCATCCGTGATATGGGACATATCACAGACGGTTCCACAACGGAACCGTCCGTGATATGGTTTTTTCTCAATTATATTTATTTTGTATATACACTTACATGACATGAAAAAATTACATGTTTATATGTCAATTTTGTCATTTAAATCTTTCTTGAAAATTTGCTTTAACTATATATACATATATATATATATATATATATATATATATATATATATATATATATATATATATATATCATACAGATCGGATATATATATAATTAATTAATTTGTTCCACTAAATTGTCTCGATATAATTAATATTAATTGTAACTTCACCTCCAAACTAGATTTTTTTTCTACAAAACCGTCTCTCTCTCTCTCTCTCTCTATATCTCTATATATATATATATAGAGAGAGAGAGAGAGAGTAATAATTCAACATATAATTAATATATTAGCTTCACCTCCAAACTTTTTAATTTTTTAATTTTGGAATTTTCATATGGCCAAACAAAGATGGCGATTAAACATAAAAAGATTTTTAAAAAAGTAGAAACCTATAAATAAACAAAGTTTTTTTAGTGGCGGAGGTAGGCTACTATCTTCGTCTTCAATACTTCGTAGGCGGCGGTGGCGGGGGCGGACAGTTCGTGATCGAACGAAGCCTAAAATGTGTCCACCCGCTGACGCGCTCGTTCGAATATCTCCCGAAGACCCTCGGACTGTTGAACCAAGAAGAATTGAGCCCATAGGCTCTCTTCCCTTGCTTGAGGGGTCTCGGCCTGGTCGACTTGATCGTCTGCCGCCTCGATTACGCAGTTCATGTGACAGCAAGCCTCTTGGAGACGTGCAACGTTGTTTTGGAGGACCACGTCGATGACACGGTAAACTCGCCGAAAGTGGGAGATCACCTGGAAAACACGGCGGAGGAGGATGTCAAGACGGCGGAAGGTGGCGTCACTGCTCCAAATAATTCTCGAACGGAGTGAAGACACTGTTGAAACAGTGTTCTTCCGCAGCATGGTTCAACGTACAGCGAGAGAGGTGCTCGTACAGTGCGGCCAGGTAGGCGATCAATACTAGCGACAAGGAAACAGAAGAGACAGGCATATCTTTTTTTTTGTATAAGTGGGTATGATCATCTTCGATGGTGGATGATCTTTTTTATAAAACAAGGAATAAATTTGGAGCGTGAGACGAAGAGACACATCGGGGAGCCGAAGCGGCATTGATGCGATGAATTGAGACGCATCGGTGATGAAGAAACTCATCGGGCTTCAACTGAGAGCTGTAGCGATATTATCACAGACGGTTATAACAAACAACCGTTTGTGATGTTTCACAGACGGTTCTTTGTTGAAAACCGTCTGTGATATGTAGAATTATCACAAACTGTTTTAGCTATGAACCGTTTGTGATATTACCTCTTCACAGACGGTCTTTAGCACAGCCAATAACACAGACGCTCTCTAAACCAAAACCGTTTGTGATTGCATGTAATACAGACGGTTTTGGTCAACCGTCTGTGATGAGGCGTCCAATATTAGCCTTTTTGTAGTAGTAATGGGTCTAACCGTCAACATATGCACATGAGCAATCCTGGCACTCCATCGTGAAATGAGCGGCGCAGGGCGAGTGAGCGCGAGCCAGCACGGGAGAGCGAGGCGATTTTGCGTTCTCCCCACGCGTGAACGAAATTCGGATCAAAACGCCCCCGCTTCGTCTGGCCTTCCTCTCCGACCAGTGCGCGCTAGGGCTTTCTCAGCGTTGCGCCGCACCGTCGTCGCACCTTGCGCCGCCCCTTGGCGCCCCTGCGCCGCTCCGTCGCCCGATCAACTTCGCTGCCTCGACGCGACAAGTCCCGCCCAGGCCGAAGTCCCCGCCGTCAGCCCCTCGGCGCACATACGCCAGCCACGTCACCCCAGTGGTCGCACCCTACGCCACCCCTTGTGCCGCTGAAGAATCTAGACCCGCCATTATGTGTTAATATAGTATTTTGGTAATTAATGATAAATCTATATGTGACACTAACACTTTTATTGATATACCTATTGTGTAGTCTTATTTGGATAAAAAAAAGGTGAAAATCATGGAGGTATACATTCAACATCATATTCTTATATATTGTTGCATTCCTCATATCCAAAATATAGGTTGAACTCCACCAAAAGTTTAACTTGAATATGTGCATATGTTTTTATTATACATTCGTGTATGCACACATTTAGAGGGAATTCACTCTATGTTTTGTGGTTTCATTAGTATTGATCCATATTTCTTTATGCACACATATTTGGGATCTCTACTTTGAAACATATCCATTGAGTATATAAAAACTTGTGTAGTTCATATATACTCATATTACTTTATATTCAATTATTTGCAATTGTGTTGTGGGACTAATGTGTGTGCTAAGATGTGTTCAAGGCTTAGTCCCGGAGTTTGAATGATGACATAAAAAGGAAATGCAAAGATGATAAAAGATTGACATGGCTCAAGACAAAGGAGTCATGCATTGCATTTCGAAGAGTTCACTCTATGTTTTGTGGTTTCATTAGTATTGATCCATATTTCTTTATCCACACATATTTGGGATCTCTACTTTGAAACATATCCATTGAGTATATAAAAACTTGTGTAGTTCATATATACTCATATTACTTTATATTCAATTATTTGCAATTGTGTTGTGGGACAAATGTGTGTGCTAAGATGTGTTCAAGGCTTAGTCCGGAGTTTGAATGATGACATAAAAAGGAAATGCAAAGATGATAAAAGATTGACATGGCTCAAGACAAAGGAGTCATGCATTGCATTTCAAAAGCTTCGAAGAATTTCATGGAAATCGGTATGACCAAGATTTATAGCGGTACTACCGATGTGCGATAGTACCGAGTTCTTTTGGCGGAACTACTGCAGGCGTCTGATCAAGATATTCGAGTGGAACAACCGCACACCGGAAGTTCCGAAGATTACTTGGCGGTACATATTTTTCAAAGAGCATATTTTGGGAGTTTTGTTCTCCCTTGAAGATCGGTATGTCCGCATGTCTTAAGGGGTACTACCGCTCTGCGGTAGGACCGGTATTTATAGGGCGGTATGTAATTTTCAGAGAATGTATTTTCTTGATTCTTAAATCTATGGAAATCGGTAATACTGCACATCAGAAACGGTACGACCGGAGAGCGGTATTACCGGACTCTAGTTGGCTGTAGTACCACACCTTTCTGCGATGGCTTGTTTAGAAGCATTTATTGCAGATATATCCTTGTAATTAATGTTAATCATTGTGGGACAAACATTTTCCATGAGTTGGATGAATAGGTTATGTTCCAGGGTTATGGAGACTTCAGATGGCATCATGAGTTGATTGTCATCAAGTCAAAGTTCAAGAAAAGGATGCATCATGTGTTGATGCATATCAAGATCTCCAAGAGGAGATGATCATGAGTTGATCATCAAGTCCAGAAAAGACTCATCATGTGTTGATGGAGATCAAGTAAAGGATGCATCATGGGTTGATGCATGTCAAGACGATGACCCGGACTTGAAGTGAAGATGTACATCATCAACCTTCAAGAAGATGCTCAAGGCAAAGGTGTGACTAGCTAGGGCTAAGGATGTGTTCCTAGTCTTTTACCGATCATGGTGTTTGGTTGGAAGACCGGATTGCTAGTATAGGTTGTCGTACTATTAAGAGGGGTCTTGTCTAGTAGCTTGAGTCTCATCATGTGTTGATAGCTCAATCTCACTTACTCTAGCTCTCCGTGGCATGATGCTATTATTTGCAAATGCGTTTTGCAAATAGTCGAGGCTCATGCATTTAATCCTTGTAGCATGTGACTATACTTTGCAAATGGTTGAAGTCCATGTACCTACTCCTTGTGGTATGATCTAAGTTTGCAAATGTGTTTTGCAAATTGTTAGGATTCATGTGTTTTCCCTTGATGTGGTCTAAGATTGCTTGTTGCTAATACTTTGGACTTAGACCATGGTAGTGGCTCTTTGGAGTTGTACTTTTTGATTTTATCAAATGTGTTTGATATCAATCAAATAGGAGGGTTGCGTAGCCCTCTGAATAAGCTTTCCATAGAGTCCAAGATTACTCAATTCTGACATCGGAGTCAAAAGTTATGACCTTTTTACCGAGTGTAAATGCAGGCTGAAATTGAGCTGCGATACGACCGCCATGAGAAGAGAGTACTACCGCCTGAATCAGTAGTACCGACCCTTGAGGAGATGTAGTACCGCACCAAGTCTCAGAATAGCTAGTTTTGGACTGTTTCGTCTCTAAACGGCTAGTTTTTGGTGTAGGGGTTATAAATACCCCATTGGCCGGTTGAGAGACAACCCTTGGCATCTCATTTCACTCACTTGAGCTAGTGTGAGCTTCTCCTCTCAATTGTGCATTTGTTGCACCTTATGAGTAAGGAGAGAGGTCTCTAGTTGCATGTGATGCATCTAAAGGTGGATTTTGTATCCACTTGAGCTTGTGCATTCGTTGCACGTGTTGAGAGTCAAGCAAGGGGCTTGGCTTGTTGCTCTTGGTGTTTGCCGACACCTAGACGGCGTGGAGGCGTCGTGGACCGGTGATCTTCTCAAGAAGCTTGTGAGAAGGCCCTACGTGTTGTGAAGGTTGGAGCTCACCTACCCGGAGCGGGAAAGAGCTACCACTAGTGGAATTGAGGTGTTTGGCTTAATTCGTGGAGCCAGTCCAATTAGTTTGGGCTTACCTCAACATGGATTAGGAGAGACCGGCAAGTCTCCGAACACCACGGTTAAACGCCATTGTGTCATTGTAGTTTGCTCTCTAGTGATTTACTTTGTGCTTTACTATATTGCAATTTACATTCTTAGAATTAAATTGCTTACTTGTCTTTGTATGCTTGCAATCATTATCAATAGACTTATATTGTTGGTGCACTTAATAAAGACTAGTCGATTTAGGCTTTAATTGTGCAAAACCGAATTGATTTACAATTCCGCATAAAACTCGGTTTTAAGCAAAAAATTTTAAAGACCGCCTATTCACCCCCCCCCCCTCTAGTCGGCCTCCTCGATCTTACAAGTGGTATCAGAGCTTGGTCTCTCATTTATTAGACTTAAACGTCTAGAGAGTAAAGGATGGCGACTAGTGATATAGTGTACCTCGGTGAGACACCTTTATTTGCTGGTACAAATTATGATATTTGGAAAATCCACATGTCTTGTTATTTTAAGGCCATGAGCCCTAAAATTTGGCGGATTGTAGATGTAGGCTTTTCTCCTCCAAAGGATCCTCTTGCTCAAACTATTGAGGAAGAGAAATGCTCACATCTCGACACTCAAGCAACTAACGCTTTATTTAGTGCTTTGAGTATAGAGATATTCGATGCCATATGCAATCTCAAGAACGCTCACGAGATGTGGATCCATCTTCAAGATCATTATGAAAGGTCCACCTCAACTAGTGATGATTGTATACAAGAATGGATATCGGGAGAAGAATGCTCAACTTCAAGTTCCGACAATGAAGATTCCTCAACTTCATCCACATCACCTCATTACTTCATGGCTAAAGGTACTAAGAAGGTAAATAATGATGATGATAAGCCTTTATATGATGAGTTGATGGATATGCTTGAGGAGTTTAATGAGTATTTAGGAAAGGAGGTTTCAAAATTTAAAGTTTTGAAGAAAGAGTATAACTTGCTTCAAAATAATTATGATGTTCTAAAAAATGAACATGAGACTCTCCTCCTAAATGAGCTCAATAAGTCCAAGGTGGATATAGGCATTACATGTAGTTTATTAGATGATATGCCATGTATAGCTCCTAGCTCTTGCATCTCATCTAAGGTTAGCATATCCACCTCTTGTGATGATTTACTATATATGCCTCGTAGTTCTAGTGAAAATGCTTCTACTTCCTCTATGCTTGTTGAGACTAACCTTGTAGAGGAAAACAAAGAGTTCAAGGACCAAGTCACTAAGTTGAGCAATGAATTGGAGAAGTAGAGGAAAACAAAGAGTTCAAGGACCAAGTCACTAAGTTGAGCAATGACTTGGAGAAGTGCTACAAAGGGAAGACCACTCTCAATGATATATTGAGCAAGCAAAGAAGCTTACAAGACAAGAGTGGTATCGGCTTCATCTCCAAGAAGAAGGAAAATAGCAAGACAAGTCACAATGCAAGACACACGAAAAATGTCAAGTGCCTTGGTTGCAACAAGAATGGTCACCTTGCCTCAGTGTGCCTAAACAAGATAGATGACAAGACAAAGTCATCAAAAATGAGGCAAGTTGGCAATAAGTAAGATAAGAAGACAAGAAAGGGGAGCAAAAGACCAACTTGCTACAATTGCCGGGAGAAGGGACATTATAGTAAGAATTGTCCCAAAGGTATCACTCCTAAGCCTCTTATCTATAATGATCATTATTTGCTTAGGAAGGACATAAAATTGTTAGTTCACCAAAGCTTATTGTTAGGGCCATTTGGGTGCCCAAAAGTATTGTGACTAACATCATGGACCCAACCGAGTTTGGGTACCACAAAGTGCTTAAATGATAAATAGGTACTTGGAAAGGTATTGGAGGTTTGGCTCACTCATGAAGAGGTGGATTCCACCATATGCAAAATTGAAGCCAAACTTGAGGATGATCAAGTCACATCAAGCACCAATGTCATCTCGGTAACAAGTACTTACACTGAAGTATCTAGCCCCTTTACCTTGTGTAGGTTGCATTTCATGAGAATCTTAAAAAGGGTATTCTTGCTCTTGTTCTTAATCGTCATTATTAAAAGGGTTAAGTACATTCTTCGTCCCTCAACTATACCCGATGATTAATTTTCGTCCCTCAACTGAAATACCGGATATAATGACCCTCCAAGTTTGCATACCAGACAAAAACTATCCCTCCACCTGTTTTAGAGCTATTTTGACCGGTGTTTGACCTACATGGCATTCAAGCCGGATAAAAAATTACCTCAGTCACATCTCATCCCCACCCCGCCGCATCTCCTCCCCCACCCCGGCGACCCCGCCATGCTCCTCGCCTCTATGCCTCTCCTCTTCCTCGCCGGCGTCCACCTCCCCACCCGCTGCGGCCTCCGCCTACGCCTCCATCTCCCCCTCGCGTTCGCATGCCTGCGTTCCCCAGCCTTCCATCCACCCCAACACCTTCGTTCCTTCCACCTCCCTCAGATCCGCCGCCTCCACCCCCTCATGGAGGTAGAGTCGGGAGCTCGGAGAAGGCGGGATGCGCGAGAGGAGGGTGGAGGCGGAGGCGAGGAAGAACTATGCGTGGACCCGATGGGCTGCTTGCTGCCGTCGTGGGTGCTAGGGCGGGACTCATGCGGCGGGCGCGGCGGCGTAGGTGGGTTCGAGGGTGTGGCGTGCGACGATCTCGGCGGGGTCGCCAACGTCTCGCTGCAGGGGAAGGGCCTGGCGGGGACGCTCTCCCTGGCCGTCGCGGGGCTCCGGTCGCTCACCGGCTCTACCTCCACTACAACGCTCCTGTGGCGTGCCCTCGAGCTCGCTAACCTCACCCAGCTCACCGACCTCTACCTTGACGTCAACAACATTGTTGAATTGCTTGGATTGATTCGATTCCTTCTTTTTTATTCTCATCGCCTCTCCTGGCTTGGCGTTTCTTGATCCCAAAATGTGTGCTTGGGCTACCCTATCCGTTGGATTTTCCCGGGAGGATTTAATTTATCGGGACAACTTGCAAGCAGCTCTTGTTGTTTGATTGCAACGTTTCTTGGCTGATACCTATGATTTGGTCATGGATTCATTTACCTTCGATCTCGGTTTGCTTGCCATTTTTGCCACTCTTCTGGTTACTACTCTTGACTCTTGAGCTGGCCTAGTCTGTACAGATTGTACTGGGAGGGGGGCTACTTCAATGGAGCTAACCGCTCTTGCTCAAACTTATCTCTTCTTATTAGCAGTACCAATCAGTGAATCAGATGAAGCATTGAATAAGATGTTGTTACGATCTCGCCTGTTCTTACTAAATTGGAGCGCAGCATATATAAACTGTTCCTTGTGTTCCAGTGGTGCAGCTGTGCTACAACCAGCTCACCGGGAGCATCCCCACGCAGCTCGGGCTCTTGACCGCACGGGGTTCTCGGCGGAGCGCACGGCGACCACCTTCTTGTTGAGCAGTCTTTGGCGATCGCTTTCTTCTTCGCCGCCAAGGCTCGATCGCCGCGGCATGCTCCGCCGAGCATCACGTCGCTCCGCCGCTTCTGCGGCAAATCGCCGCCGATCTCCGGGGGCTCACCTCCCACGCGGCCATGCTCGCGCTCTCCGCCGCCGGCGCCATCGCATACTCGGTGACCGTCGGCATCGCCATCGTGGTCTGCAATCACGCTGTCGTGGTGGCTGCCATGGAGCGCCGCTCGCCACACCGCCATGCTCGGCGTCGTCGTCATCGAGGCGCGTGCCCACGGACCTAAGCGGCAAGGCCGCCCACCAACCTCTGCGTCGTCCTCGAGTTCATCGTCAGCTGCATGTTCTACAGGAGCTGCAAGAGGAGTGAACTGATGAGCTGAGAGAGTTCTGATTTTTTTTTTTGGCAAGAATGCCACGTGGGTCCAAAACCGCTCTAAAACAGATGGAGGGATAGTTTTTATCCGGTATGTAAACTTGGAGGGTCATTATATCCGGTATTTCGGTTGAGGGACGAAAATTAATCATCGGGTATAGTTGAGGGACGAAGAATGTACTTAACCCTTATTAAAATCTTGAGCAAGTTGGTTGCGGCACATTAAGGGGAAGTGCTAAATCATAATCATGTATATCACATCTATAAGTGTGCCCAAATGAATTAAGTGCTAGTAATGTTTTTCAAAATTAAGCCTTTTAGCCAAAAGTCAAAAAAAATTCATAGCTAATAGTAATCCTTTGAAAAACTAGTTGCAAAATGTATACAAATGTTTTCCAAAGGTTTTGGCTTAAAAAAATCTATTTAAAGTAAAAATGAGTTTCTAGCCAAATTTCTATATCATAGCATCTTGTTTTTAACATAAACTAGATTCCTATGTAAAATCTATTCTAAAAGGAATTTGAAAACCTTCCCAAAAGAAAAATCCTAGAGTTGGCTATTCTAAACCTTTTTGGTATTTAAAAGATTCTCAAAAGGCCAACCTAGAAAAGTTTATTTGATTTTGAAACTCGTCCAAAATCCTATTTTGACCTAAGTGGTCACTTTCTAACATTTAAATGAGTTTTGCCATTTGAGCCAATATTATTCACATGAATAGGTACATAATGGTATTAATGACTCATACATAAAATTTGATGCTCTAAAATTCTTCATTTGCTCATTTTAGCTCTTTTGGAGAAGTTTTATCAAAATAAGTTTCATTTGTAAAAAACAAAAGACTAATTCATAAAAACTATACTCATTGAAGTTTCTATCTTCTATCTCATGCATAATGATCCTAGATATATTTATTTGAGTGCAAAAATAAGGATCATTTGCATATTTCTCCATTCCAAGATCTATCCTTGAAGTTCTAGAAAAATCAGAACTACCGGCGTTATTCTAGCGGTACTACCCCTTTCCGGTACTACCAGTCCTTGAACGGCGGTACTTCCGCATCTCGGTACTACCGGCCATTTAATTGCGGTACTACCGATTTCTTTAACAAGACAACCTTTTGATTCCATTCAAATTCAAACATACTTTGGCTGCTTCCTTTGGTCAAATTGATCCTTGTTGTATCGCTAGCTACCCTTAAGTGCCTATTTGACTCCATATGCCATTTTGTTCACATTATGACACTTTTATCATAAAAATGATATTCTTTCTAAGTGGTAGCTTCTATTGATCATCTTGACCTCGGCATGAGATTCATCCTTGTCGTTACAAGTGGTATTCTTACAAGCGATATCAACTTATTCCTTCAAAGTTGTATTTAATCTCATTCCTTGCCGATCTTACCTCTCTTAACCAAGCCCAAGTACTCTTCGTGTACGAGCGGATTCTCTCTTTTCCTCTTCTCTTTGGATGCTTTCCTTGAAGATCTTTGCGAGAGAAGTTCAAGCACTTTGCAATTTCAAGTCTTGTTGACACATGCTTTCTACAAGAGATGTTTAAAGACTATCTTTCAAGGTTGATCCACATATAGATATTTTTGGTGCTTAATGTCAAAGGAGGAGAATTTGGTTGCAAATAATGGTCAAAGGAAAGAGGTTGAAGTCATCATGAGTTTTGGATGGATATATTTCAAAAAGATGACAAAGGAGGAGATGACAAGATGGAGGAGAATCCTTTGTGTGTCAAAGGAGAAGAAAGAATTTTCAAGAGGAACCTTTGTGTAAGGGAGAGTTTTATATTTGTGAAAAAACTTATTAAATATTTTAGACTTACTTAAAAAGGGGTAAAGTATCAATATTGGAAAAACTATTTTATCTATTTTCCCAAAATAATTTATGGATCTTGTGAATGTATGATTTCATTCTAATTTGCTTCATTTGATATTTTTTTTGGAGTGAAATTGTCAATGATATGCAAGATTAGTCTTTTTAAAAGAGCCTCTTTGGTCAAAACTCAAACAATCTTGCTTAAAAGGATCAAATTTGTGAAAATCTAGTCAAAAGTACTTAAATATATATTTAAAATGTTTTCCGATGCTTTTGAAGTAAAAATTCCTATTTTAGAAACAAAATATCAAATTTGGCCTCAAAATGATTATGTATGATTTTTTTTTTCAATTAAATGACATATTTCCTTAAATCAAAATCTATTGATTTTTTGAAAAAGTTGTCAATACCAAACTCGAAGGGTTGGTCATTTCAAACATTTCTCAAGTTCAAAGTTGTATCCATTTGAAGTTCGCCGAAAAGCAAGCTTTTACCCAAAATGACATATTCTTGCATATAGTGAGTTTTGCTATTTGAGCCATATTTCTTTGTGTATCTTGGCTTGAAATAGTACTTCTAACTCATACAAAGCCAAGAAAGTTAAAAACTCTATGAAATTTAAATTAGTTTGCATTTTGAACCCTTCATGCAAAATCATTCTCTTTATGTGCCAACAAAGCGCATTTTGCCTTATCTTTTGAAAGAAAATTCTTTTTTCCAAAACTTATTTTTGGTAAACATTTTAATTAGTCCAAAATTGAATTCTAGAAATTTTCAAAGTATTTGGACTTCATTTGAAAAGGTTTGCCTTTTTCTTCACTTTAAGCAAAAATGTTGCCTACAAAGCTCATTTTGGCATATCTTTTGAACGGAGACTCCTTTTTAGAAAATTCTTCTTGTAAAAGTTTCTTAGTAGTCCACAGTTTGTTTCTGCAAAATTTGAAAGAATTTTGACTTGATTTGAAAAAGTTTTGACTTTTTCTCTCTTTGATCAACATACTGAAATTTCAGAATTTTTGCATTGTTTTGAGCTGATTTGTGAATGTTGTATCTCTAAATGGATTCATAATTTGAGGAAGACATAATGATGACTTTTCATAATCTATAGTTGATATTCTACGCAAAAAATTCTTAGATTTATTGGAACTGTTTTAGCTTGTTTTTCAGCTATCTTTCGAAGCTCAAATGAAATGTCAAAATCTGAAAACCTGAAATTTTCAGTTTTCTGAAACATTGCTATTTTCATATCTTCAAAATGGTTGATATTTTGTTGAGCCTCCCAAAATTAAAAGTGTGTGTATTTACAAGGACTAGCTCCATGATTTAATTCAGATTTTTCGGGGCTTGTTTCCATACCTTTTTTCAATTGTTCTAAGAAAGGTGTGAGCTCAACATGATTTCAATTTGTGAATTTGTGAAAATGAGCATAGTATTTTCATGAAAAATGTTTATTGGGAATATTTCAAGAGCGAGCTTTTTTGAATGTGTTCCAAATATCATCTCTTTTTTAGTTGAACTCCAATATGGCCTCATTTCGATTTATTTTACTCTTTTCGGCCATAAAAGAGCAGTTTGTGACCTGTTTTGGTTTAAGAGGGAGAATGGTATATGATCAATAGGTTTGTGACCTATTTTAGTTTTCCTCAAATATCTTAAAAACACAACCTTACTTCAAAAGCGGAAGAATATTTCAATGATCAAAATAAAATGAATTCAATTGCCAAGCTCATTGTTTTACAAAAACTCTTTTTGGCTTAGTTTTTGGTTGGTTTTTGGTGCTTAATGCCAAAAAGGGGAGAATGTTTATATGATCAATATATTTTCATTTGGATTCTCTCCTGTGATTTCACCTTATTTCATGTATGTCTTGAGGAGGAGCAACTCATTCATACACATAGCCTCCTATATGCATCATGTTCGTAAGCTTGCCATTCTCATATGCATAATGCTTGAAGCTTTAAATTGCTTAGTGACATGCATGATTATAGTTCAATAGCTTAAATTCTTATCTTATGATGATTTATATCCAAATGTTATTATTGATAAAGGATTTGTCATCAATCAATAAAAAGGGGGAGATTGAATAATCTAGACCCGCCATTAGGTGTTAATAGAGTATTTTAGTGATTAATGACAAATCTATATATGAGACTAGCACTTTTACTGATATACCTATTATGTAGTCTTATTTGGATAAAAAGGTGAAAATCATGGAGGTATGCATTCGACATCATATTCTTATATATTGTTGCATTCCTCAGATCCAAAATATAGGTTGAACTCCACCAAAAGTTTAACTTGAATATGTGCATATGTTTTTATTACACATTCGTGTATGCACGCATTTAGGGGGAGTTCACTCTATGTTTTGTGGTTTCATTAGTATTGATCCATATTTCTTTATCCACATATATTTGGGATCTCTACGTTGAAACATATCCATTGAGTATATAAAAACTTGTGTGGTTCATATATACTCATATTACTTTATATTCAATTATTTGCGATTGTGTTGTGGGACTAATGTGTGTGCTAAGATGTGTTCAAGGCTTAGTCCCGGAGTTTGAATGATGACATGAAAAGGAAATGCAAAGATGATAAAAGATTAACATGGCTCAAGACAAAGGAGTCATGCATTGCATTTCGAAAAGCTTCTAGAAGAATTTCAGTGGAAATCGGTATGACCGCATTTGGTAAGCGGTACTACCGATGTGCGGTAGTACCGGAGTTCTTTTGGCGAAACTACCGCGGCGCGATACGACCGCATATTCTAAGCGGAACGACCGCACACCGGAAGTTCCGAAGATTACTTGGCGGTACATATTTTCCAGAGAGCATATTTTGGGAGTTTTGTTCTCCCTTGAAGATCGGTATGACCGCATGTCTTAAGCGGTACTATCGCTCTGCGGTAGGACCGGTATTTACATGGTGGTATGTAATTTCCAGAGAAGGCATTTTTCTTTATTCTTAAATCTCTGGAAATCGGTAGTACCGGACATGAGAAACGGTACGACCGAAGAGCGGTATTATCGGACTCTAGTTGGCGGTAGTACCTCACCTTTCTGTGATGGCTTGTTTAGAAGCATTTATTGCAGATATATCCTTGTAATTAATGTTAATCATTGTGGGACTAACATTTTCCATGAGTTGGATGAATAGGTTATGCTCCAAAGTTATAGAGACTTCGGATGGCATCATGAGTTGATCGTCATCAAGTCAAAGTTCAAGAAGATGATGCATCATGTGTTGATGCATATCAAGATCTCGAAGAGGAGATGATCATGAGTTGATCATCAAGTCCAGAGAAGACTCATCATGTGTTGATGGAGGTCAAGTAAAGGATGCATCATGGGTTGATGCATGTCAAGACGATGACCCGGACTTGAAGTGAAGATGTGCGTCATCAACCTTCAAGAAGATGCTCAGGGCAAAGGTATGACTATCTAGGGCTAAGAATGTGTTCCTAGTCTTTTACCGGTCTTAGTGTTTGGTTGGAAGACCGGATTGCTAGTATAGGTTGCCGTACTATTAAGAGGGGTCTTGTCTAGTAGCTTGAGTCTCATCATATGTTGATAGCTCAATCTCACTTGCTCTAGCTCTCCATGGCATGATGCTATTATTTGCAAATGTGTTTTGCAAATAATCGAGGCTCATGCATTTAATCCTTGTAGCATGTGACTATACTTTGCAAATGTGTTTTGCAAATAATCGAGGCTCATGCATTTAATCCTTGTAGCATGTGACTATACTTTGCAAATGTGTTTTGCAAATGGTTGAAGTTCATGTACCTGCTCCTTGTGGCATGATCTAAGTTTGCAAATATGTTTTGCAAATTGTTGGGATTCATGTGTTTTCCCTTGGCATGGTCTAAGATTGCTTGTTGCTAATACATTGGACTTAGACCATGGTAGTGGCTCTTTGGAGTTGTGCTTTTTGATTTGATCAAATGTGTTTGAGATTAATCAAATAGGTGAGTTGTGTAGCCCTCTGAATAAGCTTTCTATAGAGTCCAAGATCACTCAATTCCGACATCGGAGTCAAAAGTTATAAACTTTTTGCCGAGTGTCGTCTGTGCTGAAATTGAGCTGCAGTACGACCGCCATGAAAAGAGTGGTACTACCGCACAGAACTGTAATACCGGCCCTTGTGAGGGCGGTAGTACAGCTCCAAGTCTGTAACGGCTAGTTTTGGACTGTTTCATCTCCAAACGGCTAGTTTTTTGTGTAGGGGTTATAAATACCCCTTTGGTCGGTTGAGAGACAACCCTTGGCATCCCATTCACTCACTTGAGCTAGTGTAAGCTTCTCTTGTCAATTGTGCATGTGTTGCACCTTGTGACCAAGGAGAGAGGTCTCTAGTTGCATGTGTTGCATTTAGAGGTAGATTTTGTATCCAATTGAGCTTGTGCATTCGTTGCACGTGGTGAGAGTCAAACAAGGGGCTTGGCTTGTTACTCTTGGTGGTTGCCGACACCTAGACGGCGTAAAGGCGTCGTGGACCAGTGATCTTCTCAAGAAGCTTGTGAGAAGGCTCGGCGTGTTGTGAAGGTTGGAGCTCACCTACCCAGAGCGGGAAAGAGCTACCACTAGTGGAATTGAGGTGTTTGGCTTAATTCGTGGAGCCGATCCAATTAGTTTGGGCTTTACCTCAACGTGGATTAAGGGAGACCGACAAGTCTCCGAACACCACGATAAAACGTCATTGTGTCATTGTGGTTTGCTCTCTAGTGATTTACTTTGTGCTTTACTATATTGCAATTTACATTCTTAGAATTAAATTGCTTACTTGCCTTTGTATGCTTACAATCATTATCAATAGACTTATATTGTTGGTGCACTTAGTAAAAACTAGTTGATTTAAGCTTTAATTGTGCAAAACCGAAGTGATTTACAATTCCACATAAAACTCGGTTTTAGCCAAAAGATTTTAAAGACCGCCTATTCACCCCCCCCCTCTAGTCGGCCTCCTCAATCTTACAGCCGCCCCCTACGTCGCCCCTCGGCGCCCCTGCACCGATGCTACTGTCATACCAACTGGTCAGTCTTGATAAATGAAAAGATTCTAAACCTCCTAATCCATTTTCGGTATTACTGGTTCCTTCACTGCATGTACTATGACAGCTTATAAGCATGGACAGAAAATATTTGTAATGTTATACATTAAAGCATTACAATATGATCTAATGTTAATGTACTGTTAAAGCATATTTGAAACCTATTGTAATGCTAAAGCAGATTTGAATCCTGTTGTAATGTACTAGTTGATGTGAGTTAAAGCAGAAATTTATAATGTTATCAGATCAGGTTGTTAAAGCATATTTGAATCCTATTGTAGGTCTGCTGAATCTCTTCCTGTTGAGCCCTTGGAGCCTGGTGATTTGAAGGCAGAGAACACTAAATATGATGCACAAATCAGTGAATTTGGATATAAGCTTCCAAATAAACTAGAGCAGGCGAAAATCTTTATGGTTGGTTCTTGGGCACTTGGATGTGAATTCTTGAAGAACCTAGCACTAATGGGCATTTCTTGCAATCAGAGTGGAAAGCTTCATGTCCTTCAAAACAGAGCAAGTCCTTGATATAAATGTTTACAATTTATATCAAAGAATTATGTTCTTGAATGTAGTATTCTAGAGTCATGGACATGAACACTGTTAATTTCATAAATATTATGTTGTATGGATGTGAAAATTTTGTTGTTGAATGTAGTATTTTGGAGTCATGGACATGAACTCAGATTTTGACATGTTGATGTTCTCCATTTTGCATCTGCAAGTTTGTCCATTTTGAAGGTTTGGTTTACTTAGTTCATTGACAATACCAAGCTACAGTAACAAGTTTTGGGAAACTTCATGCAGAAGCATAAGGTATTCCACAAGAGTTAGCATTTGTCCCTAACAAAACAGGAAGAATGGGAGCATCTTCAGAACCAACTACAAATTTAACAAAGGATCAAAGAAAGTTGATCTGCTTGCTATAAGAGAATTTACAATAAGAACTTAGCTAGCATTCAAGATATGACTCAGCTCAAAGCACCAAAATCAAATGACAATGATACAGAAACTAACATTTGGAAACACTGTGTATGTACTACTTTTCTGGTAAAGATGACTGGAATCAGCCTCACTATGTATCCTGCTTGTAGTTTGCATTTGTATGAACTAAGATTTTGTTGTATGAATGTGAATGGAAGCAAGGGCCTCAATTTGTATGAACCATGATGTATATAATATCCCATTTTGATTCTTACATCCTGATACTGTTCATTGGTGTTTGCAAAAGTTTTCTTGTCCATCCTGACTAAGGTAATGTTCTATTCATCCATTCATAAAAGCAAAAGGCATAAGGTTTAAGGTACATGCTTCCATCATTTGGAATTCTCATACAAAATCAAATTAACCAATATTCATCTGAAAATAACATTATTTTTTCCTTCATTGCATGGAATCAGTATTACAATAACATCTCAATTTCTTCCTGATATGATACAACAATATGCCATAGCTACCATAGCAAATATATATATATATATATATATATATATATATATATATATATATATATATCAAAGTTGCTAGTACATCCAAAACATCATTTCAGTGTATATGAAGCTTGAAACGTAGCAAATGTGAGTAATACAATGGGTAAAATGCTAAAATTTGATCAATTTGTCATTCTTGAGCCATAAGATTGCATCTCCGATAGACCTTCAATTCAGTTTCTCCGACTGTAGCCCAACTCCCTCTTGGCTTTGTCACATGAATATGCCCATTGATGTCTAAGAACATATATTGTCTGTAATTCAGATTTCACACAATATTTCAGACAACAATTCATATTACAGATTTCAGATAGACAGAATTGAGATAATTGATACAACATTTCAGACAAAACATCAGTTACAATGATACAAAAAAAAATGATTGTCCCTCGCCATGTATAGATCAACCAACACCAGTAAGTGAATAATGCCCAAAGAGTGAACACCACTAGGTAATCACCAAAACCCACCACACTGATACTGCCATCACCCCACCAAAGCATGCCAAGAAAACGGGAGCTCGGGTGGGCCTGGCCGAGGCAAAGCGCCGGCCGAGGCAGAAAGTGGAGGCACACAGAGGCCGATGTGGATCGGAGGAGCAGGCGCTAGGGAGGCGGCTGAGCCAGGAGGAGCGCTTCGAGGCGAACCAGCAGTGGCGATTAAAGGCCAAAGCGGCAGCGCCATGGTGGGTTGAGGTCTGAGGGCTGGCCATGAGAGGCCGGGACAGGTGGCGTCGAAGCGGCGGCGGCCCAGTGCAAGTCTGGCGTGAGGGCAAGGCTCGGGGCTCGGCCAGAGGGTGGCGCAGAGCCGAGTGGTAGTGCGAGCCACGGAGGAGCAGCGTCGCCAGCGTAACGTCTGCTGGAGGAGGAGGCGCCATGGATGGCGGCCAGGAGCATCGCCCTAGCAAGGATTGGGGAATGGAGGAAGGGGCGAGACGGCGATTCCAGAAGGCGGGGGTGTTTGTGCAAAGCGGCGACGGGTGGGAAGAACCTCGATCGTGGCCGTTGAATTCGCGAGGACAGTCCAGATCATCTATATCCATATGTCCATAGATAAGTGTTTGTCCACCAGATATGCTGCTAGGGATGGCAATTGTGCCCGTTTACCCGCGTACCCGCGGGCGAATACCCTAATGGAGACGGGTATGGGTGTCATTCTTTGCCCACGGGTATAAAAACGGGCATAATTTGTTACCCATCGGGTAAATGGGCGCAGGTATGGGTAAGCTCCACCCGTACCCGCTTCGCTCGATTACCCGTCATCTACACTGACATGTGGGACCCTTCTAAATAAAAAACTAAAACCCTAAGTAACTCTCGCTAGGTTTCACAAATTCACAGCCCCAGGCCCCCAGCCGCCGCCAGACCACTCTCCCGGGGTGAACTCAAATCTCATTTCCCCTCCTCATTTCCTCAGATCTCATCGCTCTCCCCTCCTCATATCTCCTCCGCGCCGCCAGACTGCTCTCCCCTCCTCAGATCTTCTCCGCGCCTCCCGGCCGCCGCCCTCCTCCTGGTCCACCGCGCGAGACGAGGGCCACCGCCGTCCTCCTCCCGGCCGCCGCCCTCCTCCCGGTCCACCGCACGAGACGAGGGCCACCGCCGTCCTCCTCCTGGCCGCCACCCTCCTCCCGGTCCACCGCCGTCCTCGGTCCACCGCACCTCCTCCTCCCGGCCAGCGCACCTCCTCCTCCCGGCCACCGTGCCTCCTCCCGTGATCTACAGGTGCGCCTCCTTCTCATAGTTTATGTCATGCTTATATCTGTCTATTATCTAAATTTCGTTTCGAGCAGGAAGACAAGGAACCTTTGTTTGACAGTGTCAAGGCCATATTAGGAATGCTTGAAGTATGTACTGAGTTTGCTCAAAATATCTCTTTTAATTCGACAAGAAACGAAGTTCGCTGCCTGCTGGTTACCTGGATGCAACAACACTAGCAGATTATCTCGTGAAAAAGGTAATCCCCTCCCTCTTGTGACCGAATTAGTCATAGATTTATACATTAATAACATAAGTTTGGATGGAAACTGGAAAGTTAGTACATAGCAATTTGCGCTTTACATCGGAACAAGGTAATAACACAAGAACATACAAACTAACATGCTCTTTTGATTTTATCGGTGCTATGTTGTTTACTTTAGTTGAATGGGATTAGTCTGGCTTGATGTTTATTTATTTTGCTTTGCAGGGTGTTCCATTCAGAACTTCTCACGAGATTGTTGGAAGGTCTGTAGCTCTATGCGAGTCGAAGAACTGTCAGCTGGCTGAACTTGAACTTGATGACCTGAAAGCAGTTCATCCTGTCTTTGAGGCCGACGTCTACGAATATTTGGGTGTTGAAAACGCCATCAAGAAGTTCATATCGTATGGCTCCACAGGTTCAGAACAAGTTTCTTAGTTGTTGAATGTGTGATGCACTATTGATGTGTGAATTGAAATGAACTTGATGTGTGCATTGTTTATGTGTAATGAGTATGCATGTGAGCGATGGGTCCCCGCGGGCGATAAGTACCCACGGGCGGTAGTGCACTGTTCGCAGGTAAACGAGCATACCGCGAGCGACAGGCATGGACGAGATTCTTCGTCCGTCGTCCTTCGTGGACATGCCCATAGAGGAAAACTGGGATCACGAGTATAGGTATGAACGAGCACTACCTGTACCCGCCGTGCCCGATTGCGATCCCTATATGCTGCCGTGGTGATGTGCCAATTGGCAACCGGTCTCGTCCCCTGTTTCCCACGTAAATCTGATTTTGCTCTGGACGAAAAGAAGCGGTGAAATAATCGGAGTGAAACAGCATTGAATACAAGAAACAGCTATCCAGCACCAATCCATCAAGCAAATTTATACTTAAATTTTATCAGGAACGACTCAGGTATTCACTGAACCGCAAGCCCACAATTCATGTGCTGCCTGCAATGCATCACGATGTGTCAACCAGAGTAAACTACATTCACTGCAACGCATGTTACTTGTCAAAATGATGCTAAATTTGTGTGTTTAATGGTTCTGTTTGTTCCATGGATCGCATATTAAACATACGCAATACATAAACTGAAGAAGTACATGGCCAGCTTTAGAACATTGCTCGACCCAAAATTATTGGGGAGGAAAGTAAACATAAACTGCCAAACTCATGGAACAGTGTCCCCTTCAACGATCCAGCACTGTCCAATAGAAGATGATGAAGGCACCAAAGAGAAAACAAAAACAGAAACAAAGGCTTATTGGGCAGGATTGGGGGGTGTCAGCTCCGGTGGGACCTCTCGAGTGACACCAATCATGGAATCGTATTCCTCGTCCTGGTAAGCAAACTTCTTGCGCAACACCTTCTCGAACTCAATCTTTTCCAAAGGCTTAGCATTCTCAACAGCATGTGCCTTGGCTAAATTGGAATAGTTGGCAGCCGATTCCGCGATAAAAGCAATCTCCTCATCAGTGAGCTTCCTCAGAAATTTGGCAGGGTTTCCTCCCCATACCTGAATTCAACAGAGCAATCACAGAAATAAGATAATCAAACAAGGGCTATGCAGCATATTCTTGTTTGACCCATGCACAATATATAGCATCTAAGCCACTGCAAAATGTAATTGCCTCCTAAAAATGCATAATGAAGTACTTTGCACAATCTAGTAGAGTTAACTAGGTTTTTTTTCTCAACGCAAGTTAATCCTGTCTTAGACATGACTTATTGTAACAAAGAATCGCTGGTTAAGCAAAATAAGATAAGCAAATGTGTCTCAGATGGTCTAAATAAGAACCTAAACTCAAAAGATAATGAAGGGAGTAATGCACAACCTCTCCGCAAGGGATCCTTGTATTCTGTCTTACAAGGGCTCCAGCAGCAACCATCCCATGCTTTTCCACAACGACACCATCTAACAGTGTTGCCCCCATACCAACAAAAGCTTCATCCTCAACAGTGCATCCTTGTAATACAGCACTATGACCTGCGAAATGGAGTTTTAGAATATATATGTTGTCAGAACGTGGCTATGTTTTTTTTCATGAGTGCCAAATTTGCAGTACTCAACCGTATAGATCAATTGATGTCAAATAGTGTTGTCGATGTTTTAATATCGAACTTATGAAATGAATGCTAGAAGGAGGGGTCTCCTTACTTGAGACTACACAATGATGAGACATAGGGAATTTAGACAGGTTCGGACCTTCCCTGAGAGAATGACAACTCTAATCATGTGTTCTTGTATTGATTGTGTTTACAACAAGAGATAAGTCACCGAAGGCTAAGACCATTAATAACTCATGTATATGTCTCTATCCACCGGCGTTACCTCTTATATAGTGTCTGAGAGGGGTGGCAGTTGTCTATGTCAAGAGGCGCTCCAACGGCTAATGAAATACACACGTTGATGGCAGTTATTATCAGAGAAACAACACCCCACGTTCGCCTTGCGGTTATGCCAGAGACAGAGATTAATACGTACAATTATATCAGAGAACAACAGCACATATTAGCTATTGTGTGTAATTAGACACAATGTATGGGGTCTCTAATCGATTGGGTCCACATGCATGTTGTTCTTATCGACTATAAGGTGGTCATGAATGACCTGGTCATAGTAAAGCTTACGACCATAACGTGATCGTAGTAGGACTTATGATCAATAGGTGGAACTTGCGACCATGAAGTGATAGTAGGATGACATGTTGATACTCAGGGGTACCACTAGTTCGTAAAATGGCTTACAACCACTAGGTGTTTATAATCTCCCTCATTGTTGATACTCAGGGGCACCCTTGAAGGTTATATAAAGACATTATCATCTATAATGAATATTACAGATAAATCATTTAATTTATTGAGGATTATTAGATCTTCATCGAGTGTAATATCTATTTTACTGTGCTAGACTCTCATGTAAACAGATCATGACCATGACCAATTAAAAAATTGTGGAGGATATGGAATAAAGCAATGGATAAGAAGCACATGATGTGTGAGCATGAACCAGAAAGCATATTTACCTACTGTGACACTATCCCCGATGATGGTTGGAAAGACTTTCCCACTTAGATTAGATTTTGCCACATGCACAAGAGAATTGTCTTGTATATTGGTTCCAGATCCAATTTGAATGTTGTTTGCGTCACCTGAAATTAAGTATGTTAAGGAACTTGTTGGCAACAAAAATAACAATTGAAGTAGTCACAATACAGCATGATAGAAAGGGTTAAAAAAACTTGCAAGAATTACTAGTAAATAGTACTCAAAATATAGCAAATGCATCATTTATAGATTTCAACTCCATGAAAATATCTAATTCATTGTCAAAATCGTCTGAATTGGTGGCTTGCAGTGAATGCCAATCTCAGGTAAGTGTCACTCAAAAATATTACTTTGTAGGTACGACCAGGGATTAAAATCCTAGCCGGTAACCGCCGGTTACCGGCCGGTAACCGCTTACCGGAGGGGGCCGGGATACGGGATCCCGGCCGGTTTTTCAAATTCAAATTCAAAATTTCAGATTTCAAATGGTTTTTAATCAAATTTGAACGAATTTCATCCGGAAAAAAACCAGTTTGACAGGTAACTGGCCAGTTACCGGTCCCGGCCAACCAACGGGATTACTACATGATCCGGTTATGTGATCCTTGGGTACGACCAAGCCACTAGAAATTAAGATTATCTGGACAACTCAAATTCCGTCCACCTTCCCCCTTCTCATTTCCTCTATTATGCAGAACAGGAAATGTACTTTCCTTCCGCCACTTTTCTACTCTCACAGAAGAGCACCTCTTTCTCCTTTTGAGGGTGCAAATAGTTGGAAAATATTGAAATGAAGACAAGGTTAGATGTTTATCAAGTTAGAACTAGTGAGAGAACCAACAAGCTAGCACCAGGAGACAACGCAGCATAGAGGGGAGGCAAGGAGAAAAACCCATGTGATGGAAAGACAGCCTCATTAACCCACCCAATGGTGGAGTCAGGACTCAAGACCTGTGGGGCCTAATATCTAGTTACAAATATCCGTAGACTTTATTCCTTCAAATTTTCATACTACTATTTTTTTTTACTAAATTCGACTGTGCTTTGGGGATATTTTTGCAAAAAATAAATAAATAAATCTGTGAATTTTGTGCACCCTCACAACTCCTAACATACGTCCAACACTGAACCCACCCTCTTGAGATTACGTACAAGACTGAACATGGATATGCATGGTAGATTTAACCAAAACAGCTACTTCACAAGCAAACCTCAAGCAATGCAATGCCAACTGCTATTCCGTTTGTCAACTGTTGCTTATTAAGCTTAGATAATGTCATGTAGTTATGTAAAAATAACAATAGTTTCTGATCAGTAAATCTAGAAATATACCTTGACAAAGTAAATCAATAAGCTGAGACCATTGGACAAGAAACACAGCATGACACAAATGATTGTTTTTATTTTAAATCATACATTTTGGTACAGTCAAATCTGAAGATAGGCACAATTTCAAAGTACCCATTAGATGATTTAGAAAAAAGATCAAAATGATACTCGGTAGGATAAGAAGCACAAACCTCTTAAGACGCACCCATACCAAATGGAAGATCCTTGTCCAACTTGAACATCACCAATAAGGGATGCACTTGGAGCAACAAATGCATCTTTGTGGACATGAGGGATTTGTCAAAGATGTTCGTAAGTGTGCGATGCCTTGAAACTGGAAAGGTCCAAAAATGCAATAATGTTAGCATTTGGATATGTTCACAACAGCACAAACAGTTACAAGTCAATGGTATACATTAAAAAAATACCGGTATGTTGCGTGATCACTAATAGTAATAACTAATAAACCTTTAAATACTGTTACAATGAAATAAAAAATGATAAAATAAATCATGGTATTCTTACAGTGACAGCATCATGCATGCTAATATACAGAACTTGCACAGAATAATAATTACATAAAGCATGTGATTTTAAGTCCATTTCTGAGGGTCATCCGATGGATTTGCTGATCAATGAAAAGTAAAAGGCTTGCAGAAACACATAACATTTAATTTTTGGAGATAGAAGGAGCTACCAACATTAGTAATTATCAGCAATCACAAAACAAAGGAAAAAGCGGTACTAAAAAAGCACCACATAAAGCATGAGATATTCTGAACGCGTGTTCTGTTTTGGCTATGGGAACCGAATTTATCTGAGCTTTGATGTGGGCTGCTTTGCCCACTGAAAACCCCTAAAGTATAAATAACAAACTATGCTGCTTAGATGCATTCTTCAATTTTTCTCCAACATAAATACAATGCAATAATTATTAGACGCTGGAGTATCACTTTCCATATTGTGCACGGCGCCACGACATAAGCAGCATACTGCAGATAATAATGCAGAAGATCAGGTGATCAAGAAGTTTCTCTAACTTATGCACCAATTCACAACTACAGTAGGCTAATTTCCAGGGGGGAAAGCTCACAACGGATACCCAAAAAAATAAAGGTATGAATACAGATTTTATCCATTTTCAGAGTGTAACATGCCAAGGAGAAAACAGAAAACTGCATGAGCTTGTTTAGGGAAAAAGTGCCAAAAAATATGCACTCAATGGAGGTAAAATATCACTGTTTCTTTTTAATTAAATGTGACATACCTAGATATCACCAACAAAAACTGTTAATCCAACATTACTGAGCTTACAAATATAAAATCTTCCATCATACCACAACAAAATAATAGCATACAATATATATGTAAGGGGTGAACTCATCATATGCACATCCGAGGTTAGTTAATCAGATTAGGAAGAAATGAACAGAACCCAAAAGAGTTCAATTGCATTTGAATCACTCTCAGAAAGTCAGAAGTAGTAGTTTACACTAAGCAGGCTGCAAAATTGGAGTACATTGCACACTACACCACCTATACAGCTATACTGACCTCGTGCACAAAACACCACCTCCAAGCAATCCTTTCACATAACACCATACCTTTTGCAATCTAGTATCACTTTGCACCGACCAAACAAACCACCACACAAACTGGCTTACTAACAGCACAGGCCTAGCTACAGGCGCCATCCTGGGCTGATATAGTGGCAATGGGAGTTGACGTGATTCAAAGACATGGCTAAGAGATTGGCGCAGATTAAGATCGAATGACATGTCCAGGAATCATGAGCGCAACAGAGGGACTGCTCCCATGAGCCACATCAGATGCCACTGCGGCCACCCAGCGTTTCACCCACATCGACTGCAAGTGGGGCTTGCCAGTCAGCAAGCCGGATTCAACTTAACCAGGTTGGCTGGCGCAAAATGAAACTAAATTGCAAAAGGTATGGTGTTATGTGAAAGAATTGCTTAGAGATGGTGTTTTTGTGCAAATGAGGTCAATATCGGTGGTATATTGTGAAATTTACTCAAAGAAAATTTATAGTTTTTGAGGTTCCAACTTTGCTTGTGCAGTAGAGTATTACAGATTCATGAGATGAACAGTCTTATCAAAACAAATTTACCGGTAACATTTTCTACTTGAATTGAAACAAGTCTAAATGGCGATCTCAGGTTGGTTCAATAACAACATAAGCTATCTGACACAACCAAACTTTCACTAGCATAAAAAAACTCCCACCCAACACCTAACCTAAAGGAACAGAATTATTAATTACCCCCCATCTTGGACAGGAATTACTCTAAACTTTCCGAATCCACCTGGTACATACAAAATCCTCGAAAACTAAAGGGAGTGGGATGGTGCTCAGCGATGGTAACAAAACTGCAACTATTAAATTTGCCTTCCGACATGATAGTGACCACCAATTCATCAGCGGAAACAGTCATTGACATCTCTAGAGCTTCTAATTATATGGAATTAGCATATGCTTGTAAAACCCCAAGTGTACCCAAAGCATGATCCACAATTCGTACAACTAATACCAGTAAAATTATATTCCAAATTTACCTGGCAAATAGAAAAGCCTCAAACAGTAAACGGGGTAGAATGTTGCTCAGCATTCAGCAATGATAACAAAACTGCAGCTATTCAATTTGCCTCCCGACATCATAGCAAATACCAAATTATCGCAAATATTCCACACGGCAATTAAACATCTCTAGGACTTCTAGTTATACGGAATTAGTGTCTCTTGTAAAACCCGATTCTAACAAAGTGTGATCCACAGTTCCTACAATTTAGAGCTGACCCCTTTAATTTTAGCACTTGCTGTACATTAAACCTGTTCGACTACCACAGAACATCCCCGAACCCATCAGTACACAAACAGCACTAGATTTCACAAAATGAAATGAGCAAATCGCATAGAAGGGCATGCCCATTTCAGCTCAAATCAGTGCACGACCTTCATAGCGCACGAATTAGCGAGCACGATGACCTAGCAACGCAAAACCCTAGGCCAACCCCAAACTAACAGTACACATAACCGTAACATTTCCAGAGCCGTTCCTAACCCTAGCCGGCAATCCCGATTCGCCCACCCCTTTTGGGACCGCTCCGAGAAGATCAAATCCAGGCGATGCCCAGAGTATCCGCAGAACTCTACGATGGCAGGAAGAAACGGGAGGATGGTTTGGGGGCGGTGGCTTACGCTGCTCATGGAAGAAGTAGTTGCCCTGTAGGCGGCAGCCGAGGCGGTCGAGGGCCTGGCCGGTCTCCCGGATCCAGAACCCCACCGCGTACATCGCCTTACCCAAGCCCGCCATCTCCCCCGGGCAGCGGCGGGCGGGCGAAATCGCAGAACGGCGGCGGCGGAGGTGGCGCCTTGGGAGATCTCGAGGAGGGAGGGAGCTGAGCTGGGGATCGGGGGAGGGAGAGACTGGGGGCTGGGCCTTCTGCGCCTGCGCTGGGGTTTCCTCGGTTGCTCGTGGAATTGACTGCTTTGCCCCTCGGGAGTAGGGGTGAAAACGGATCAGATACAGACGAATAATGGCTTTATCTTTTTTTTTTTTTATTCGGATCCGGATGCGAATATGAATACCTCGGATACGAATACGGATACAAATAATATCGAATACGAATACGGTCGCGGATATTTTTCGGAACATGAAAACCCCTTAAATTGTATGACGTAAATTAACGAAAACATATAACTAATTTATTTGATGCAAACATTTATGAATTGTTCATATTTTCAGTAACCACACATAATATTGGCACTAGCTGGCTGTATTAACTAGTTCATCACAAACATAACACTTAGTTTACTATATTTAGCTCAAAAGTCATAACTCGCAAAGTCAAAAGTCGTCACGCATTCACACTTAATTTATCACATACATACATACACACACACACACACACACACACACACATATATATATATATATATATATATATATATATATATATATATATATATATATATATATATATATATATATATATATATATATATTCACACTAACATTGATCAAATGGATGGTTAATCTATGCACAAATGACCTGTAACATCCTCAAGTATGTTACCAAAAATAAAATTAATAAATTTATTATTTTATTGGATTTTATGAGATTTAAAAGAGTTTTCTTGATTAAAAGAAAAAAAATAAAATAAAGTCAATTATTTAATTTCCTAGTTTTTAATGTCAAAAATAAAATTTATTGAGTTTTCTGGGATTTTATTGAATTTAAAGTGAAAAAGGATATTCTAAATAATTTCTTGAATTTTCTCGATTTTAAAAGGTTTTTCCTATTTTTCAAAAATTAAAAATAATTTATGCGCAAAAATAAAAACTAAATTTAAGTTGGAATTAATTTTATTAAGTTCAAAATAATATAAGGAATTTCTGTGATTTTTTTTAGATTTTTTTAACTCTATTTGTTATTTTCTAAAAGGCTATTTGATTTGTTACATTTTCTGAAATTCGGAAATCAATTAAAATCTCCTTTTCTCTTATGGGTTGAAATTTGGATATTCGGACATCATATTATCCGAATAATCCGTATTCGTATCCGCCGGATAGCATGGCTACCGTATTCGTTCCCGTTTCCGACAAAAAAAAATCCGAATTCGTTTCCGATCCAAAAATTATCCGAGATAATCCGAATATGTTTCCGTCTGGATCGGTCGGAAACTATCCGATCTGTTTTCACCCCTACTCGGGAGCAGTGCTTTGTTTTGGCTTGTGCTCTTGCTAGCTTCGAGGTAGTGGTGAAAATGAATCGGATACGGACGGATAATAGCTCTGTCATATTTATTTTTATATATTTTTTTTTGGATCCGAATACGAATATGAATACCCTGGATACGAATACAAATACGAATAATATCGAATACAAATACGGAGCGAATACGAATCAAAACGAATACGATCGCAGATATTTTTCGGAACATGATAACCCTTTAAATTGTATGCCAAAAATTAACGAAAACATATAACTAGTTTATTTGATGCAAACATTCATGAATTGTTCATATTTTCAGTAACCATACATAATATTGGTACTAACAAATTGCATTAACTAGTTCATCACAAACATAACACTTAGTTTACTATATTTAGCTCACAAGTTATAACTCATAAAGTCACAAATCATCACGCATTTACACTTAGTTCATCACATACATATATAAAACTTAGTTCACACAAACATTGATAAAGCTGGATGGTTAATAAATATGCAAATGATGGTAACATCCCAAAGTATGTTACTAAAAATAAAATTAATAAATTTATTACTTTATTGGATTTTTGAGCTTAAAAGAGTTTTCTTAGTTAAAAAGAAAAATAATAAAATAAAGTTAATTATTTAATTTTCGAGTCTTTAATGTCAAAAAAATATTGAGTTTTCTGAGAATTTATTGAATTTAAAGTGAAAAAGGAAATTTTAATTAATTTCTTGAATTTTCGGATTTTAAAAGGTTTTTCCTATTTTCATAAATGAAAAATAATTTATGTGCAAAAATAAAAACCAACTTTAAGTTGGAATTAATTTTATTAAGTTCAAAATAATTCAAGGAATTTCTGTTATTTTTTCTAGAATTTTTTAACTCTATTTGCTATTTTCTAAAAGCTATTTGATTTGTTGCATTTTCTGAAATTCGAAAATCAATTAAAATCTCATTTTCTCTTTTGGGCCAAAATCCGGATATCCGAACTTTGTCTTATCCGGATAATCCGTATTTGTATCCGTATCCACCGGATAGCATGCCTACCGTATTCGTTTCGTTTCCGACAAAAAAAAAAACGAATTTGTTTCCGATCCGAGATAATCTGAATCCGGATCGGTCAAAAAAATATCCGATCCGTTTTCACCCCTACTTCGAGGTGGCCTTGGTGGTCTTCTTGCCTTCGGCTGAGAAGAAATAAGATGGGGGAGAGAATGAGGTTTTGTGTAGAGGGGTGGTGTCGGTGTTTTAGAACCAATCTTACGTAAAGATTGTTTGATTCGGGGGGTCTCCTAGAATAGAATCATGTAGAAAGATAGACACGGGTATTTTTATACAGGTTCAGGCCTTCTCCGGAGAGAATAACAACCTTACTCCTGTGTGTGTATGGTATTGAGTGTATTCTGAACAATCAGGAGAAAAACAAAGACTATTACAGATGATAGTTCTTGTCTTCCTGATAGCCTTCGACCGTGTGTCTCTATCGCCCTCTCCCCCTTTGATCGTTGCCTTTATATAGTCGTGAAGGAATAGCCGTTTTCCCCTGCTAAAGAGATGCCTCATCAAATCCAGTAACGGGCGCGTTTGCAGTAATCATCGGGCTGGTAACTCCTTCACGCCTGCTGGCAGTTACTAGTCAGAGATAATGGGGTATTACGTGTTATTATTTCGCATAATAACAGCGCATATTGACTGTTTAGATTCCTTAATCAATTGGACCCACTTGCTTGTAGGTTTTATTGATCATAAGGTGGTCGTAGCTGACCTGGTTGTAAAAGGACTTACGACCATAAGATAGTCGTAGCAAGACTTACGACTATGAGGTAATCGTAGAATATCTTACAACTGGGTAGTGATCATAGAAGAACTTACGACCATAGGGTAGTCGTAGCAAGACTTACGACTATGGGGGTGGTCGTTGAAGAACTTACGACCACCTAGTAGGCTTCTCTCTTATAAAGTTAAGGGGTATACCCAGAGACCATATGATGTCATATTTACTTATAATAAGAATTATAGATAAAAGATAAAATGGGGATTATTAGATCCTCGTCAGGTGGTTTGTGTTTGCTCTTATCCCTTGGGTTGTGCTTGCGAGGCTTCGTGCAGAGGGGTGGTCTGTGTTTGCCCTTTATCCCTTGGCTTGTATTTGCTTGGCTTTGGCTTGTGTCTTTGTGAGACTTTGTGAGCATGGTAGTGAGGGGAAATAAAGCTTTAAGAAAGGGGGATGGTTCGGTTGTGCATGGTAGTGGCTCCCTTTGCCTTTATCTTTTTGCTGTCTCATATGGTACTATTTGGCTATGGACATTTTGTTACTATATACAACGTAGGTGTTGGGTTTTTGAAAATGGGTCGGATACGAATGGATAATGGCTCTGCCATATTTGTTTTCATATTTTTTTTCGGATGCGGATACGAATACGAATACCCCGGATACAAAATAATATCGAATACGAATACGGAGCGAATATGAATCAAAACAAATACGGTCACGGATATTTTTTGAAACATGAAAACCCCTTAAATTGTATGCCAGAAAATAACGAAAACATATAACTAGTTTATTTGATGCAAACATTCATGAATTGTTTATATTTTCAGCAACCACACATAACATTGACACTAGCAGGCTGTATTAATTAGTTTATCACAAACATAACACTTAGTTTACCACATTTACCTCATAAGTCATAACTCACAAGTCATCACACATTCACACTTAGTTCATCACATACATAAAACTTAGTTCACACTTAGCTCATCACAACTAGTTCATTTATGACATACATAGTTCAATAATACCCGAGAATCCAAGATACCACGTCTTAAAAAAAAACTATGCATATCAATACACTTAATTCATCACATATCCGTTTTCTTAACAAGCAGTCGGCCAGAGAGACATGCAAGTTTTTTGCCCGGCGGCCTAGCGGGGTACGCGGGCCAGCCTGCTAAAAACTGCTATCATAAGCGGGTTTTTTCGAGAGTTCAAGTGGGCTGCTAAAAACAAATGAAGGACATTTTTGGGACATTTTTGTCAAATAATATTGAAGCTCACGAAACATGTTCTGAAAAGGCCCAGGGCCAGGAACCACGCCTCGTTAGTTGTTACCATCGCAAATCCATGCCTCGTCCCTGCTCTCTCCCCCTCCCTCTCCATCCATCCGTAGCTTCTTTCTCTTGCTCCCTCAACTGCACTTCCCATCAATAGCGAGGACAAGCCAAGTGATGGCACGTGCAGTGGGTGGTGGGGAGGGCGTGTGCCTCTACCGGGCCTACCGCTGGCGGTTGGCGGACAAGCGAGCAGGGCCACGAAGAGTAGTCGATGATCAGGTGGTAGTGCGGCAATCAATGCGCAGGATGGGGATTTTGGCACCACGGTTTCCAGCAAATGAGAATTTTGCACAAGTTTCCTCTAATCCTCCAAATAATGTAGGAATCCCTCCTTTTCAATTGGATTTTGAATGGAGAAATCCTTTGATTCAAACGCATGACGAGATCTTTGCTGGTAGAAATTGGATTCTTGTAGGAACCTTCTGTACTTACTAAAATGTGGACGTGGTATAAGCCGATTTGTCACCCGATTAAATGGAAATCGTTCGATTAATCAGATTATTCGGACCATTAAGTGTTCAAGGACGCTAACAGCCCACCGAATCAACTAATCGTGACGGTTTAATGGCCCACTCCGAATATACGGCCGAATAATCGGCCGTTAACTCCGATTTTCACAACACTCTCGTGAGGAGGTGACTTGCCGAGTGGAGCGATGGGCCAGTCACCAGCGGGCCGTTGCCTGTTGATGCGTATTATCCGAATAATCCGTATATGTGTCCGTATTCGATGGATAACAGGTTTACTGTATTTGTATTTATTTCCGATAAAAAAAATTCATATTCGTTTTCAATTCGAGAAAAATCAGATGCGACACAATACGAATCTGTTTCCATCCGAATCAGTCGAAAATTATCCAATCCGTTTTCACTCAAACTCGGGAGTGACTGCAAATGTGTGACGTTGTTGAGGAGGGGGGACCTAGCATGTTCGAGGTTCCTTTCGTGACACTGCATGTGGTCCTATCGAAGGTCGACTCGCAAACCAAAAGCCCACTACATGCACGTGATTTACTTTGAGCTAATTCCGTAAATTGAAGGCATTTTTAAAAAAGGCAAGCTGAAGGCATATTTTATTTTTTGAAAGGCAAACTGAAGGTATATTTTATTTTTGGAAGATCTGATTATTTACCACTGTGTCAAAGATATGCAATTCAAGATTTGTTACTCATGTGTCTATGACATGTGGCCCTGGAACCTACATGTCATAGAGATATGGAGTGGTAAATCCTGAATTGCACATCTTTGGAGTAGCAAATAATCAAATATTCATTTATTTTTTGAAAGGCAAACCGAAGGCATATTTCCTTTTTTGAAAGGCAAATCAGGCATCCTTCCAATAAAAAAGGACTCCAAAATAAGCCTTTCTTCAGAAGTCAGAAAAAGCAAAATTAACGGGCCCAGTAGGCTATCAGCAGCTCCAATTCTCACTCAAATTCCGGCCCATATCTCCGTAGAAGCCCAATTCCAAACCCATCACAGCAATCCACAGAAAACCCAAACGGGGCCATAGCCCCAAACGCCCAAACGTTACTTCACCTCCCGGCCCACTACTCTCCTCTCTCACCTCCAATTCCGTCGCCGACCTCCGGCTCGCACGCCCTCGAATCTCGATCTTCTCCTCCTCCACTGCCACCGCCAACACCCAACCCCCAATGGCGCCGCCTCGCCGCCGTTCTCTCCCGCTCCGCCTCCTCCTCCTCCTCCTCGTCTTCCCCGTCTCCCTCTTCGTCGTCCTCCTCCTCCACCGCTCCTCCCACCCCGCACCGCTCCTTCCCGCCGCCACCGCCGGCTCAGCCCCGGACCCGCGCCGCTTCTCCCTCCTCGTCAAGCTCCTCGCCTACGACCGCCCGGCCCCAATCCGCCGCTGCCTCCGCTCCCTCGCCGCAGCCGACTACGCCGGGGACCGCGTCGCGCTCCACGTCCTCCTCGACCACCGCCGGCCCAACTCGTCCGCCCCCTCCTCGCCGCATCCCACGAGATCCTCGCCGCGGTGGACGCCTTCCACTGGCCGCACGGGGAGAAGCGCGTGCACTACCGCGCCGCCAACGCGGGGCTCCAGGCGCAGTGGATCGAGGCGTGGTGGCCTGGCTCCGACGACGAGTTCGCCTTCGTCGTCGAGGACGACCTCGAGGTCTCGCCGCTCTACTACCGCTTCCTCAAGCGGGTCGTCATGAGGTACTACTACGACCGCGACAGCTACAACCCCTACGTGTTCGGCGCGTCGCTGCAGCGCCCCCGGTTTGTCGCAGGTGAGAGCTTGTTGACCACTGTGAATGCTTGCTGCTCTTGTGGCTTAGTTATAAAGAATGGATCCTGTAATGCGTAGTGTTGCTTGTAATCGTGGTTGTCAGGATTGCGTAGAATATTGTTTAGTTAGAAAGAATGAATCTCAGGTGAGTGCTTGTTTCTCCTGTGGTTTATTTAGAAACAATGCATCCTGGAATGTAGATTGTTGTTTGTAAATGGGACCTGGCAGGGTAGATGATGTGTTCTTTGTAGAGTACTTTGACTACTATTGGGCAATGTGGTATTTACCTTACTGCATTTGACCAAATGTGTCCCATATATCGCTATGTTGTTAGGATTGGTTAGAAGACTGTAATGTGGGAGATGACATTGTGTTTGTGTTGTCTTGCAAGATCCTGGGAGCTCTTTGGGTTAGGTGTCGATCTCCGAGCTTCTAAAGTTCTTTGACATTTTTATGAGACCCTGTGATACTGGAATTGTGAACAGCAAATCTGCTAGTGGTTGCTAGAAAGTTTGAAAAGTAATTAAATTGGCTGAGATAAAACTAGATGACACCCTGCTATTTTTATTCTCCAATGTCATCTCGTGCATCAGTTATAAAAAATGGAGCCTTGTGGGCACAATTAGTGCCTCCACAAGATTGCCCTGAAGCATGGATTCAGAATAATCTGTGAAGAGTTTGAGCTGACGACCTCTTTCTGGCTGCTAAGACTAGATTTGCTCTGGCAATGTTGTTTGATTTGTTTTTGATTGCCTGTAGCCAGTTCTCATATTGTTAAGTTTGTTTAGGGAGATGTGAATGTGGTCCCCTAGATGCACTTTGTGTGGTGTCTGTCGCCTGTTATTGCTGATTTCTTAGGATAATGTCCATGTTCACAGGGATAGTCTAGAATGAAAAGGGGGTGTTAGGGAGAAATAGTGGCTGCCACTTCATAACTATCCAGCAGAACCTAGCATAAGGTATTTCATGTTCATTACAATGTAAACCTTTGGATTGGATTCAAGGTTGCAGACTTATGGAACTTCTGGAGACAGCGAGATGCTGAAGTATTTTTTAGTTCTGTGTTGTACTATTGTGTCATAATGAATTAGGATATAAATTCACATAATTTGACACTACCATTCTGCAGAATTGCTCTGTTATAATATATTCCTTGGTAGATGAGTAAAGGTTGTAGCTGCTGGTGGTACTTGGACAGGTGTCCTTGATCTCCCGGTGGTACGCTCCTCATCCTGCTGTGTTGGTCAAGCCTTCTGGCCAGGGAGGAGAAGGGAAGTATAGGCTTTTGGGGACTTTTACTTCATTTCTTTCTCGTCACAAAACAAGCTCCAACTCTCCTATAGGGACCTAACAATTATACTAATATATCCTAACAAAGTTTCAATCTCTAAATAGAGTGTCATATTGCTAACTGAATCTGTTGCTAACAAAATATCTAAAATTTCTAGCTTAAGGATATCGAATCTCTATTTTATAGTGGTGCTAACAGCATATTGAAACATTCGAACTTATCTCTATTTTATAGTGGTGCTAACAGTGTATTGAAACATTCGAACTTAAGCACTGGTCTATCCAACCAATCTGTAAAAGTCACTTTGTTCAGACTTCAGGCCTGTTTGCCACTATTGTTTTCTGCCTCTGTTTGTACATGATAAGCTGTGTTTGTCTGGATTAATAATGAAGATTGCAGTAGGAAGAACTGGTCTTTGCTCTGAGTAGAAGCTTATGTACTATATCGTATGGGCAGCAGTCATCATGGATCAACCTGGACCTTTTTTATTGATAAAATGGTCTATTACTTATATTATCATGTAGTTTGATTAGGCCGAGTTATGAAAAGGTGTCTTGTTTGATCTAGCTAACAACGATGTTTTGAATCCCGCTCAGTTCCTTTGGATACCCTCATTTGGATGTTGGCAACTCAATCTGTTGTATAACGTAATTCATGAGTATAGTGGTCTAACCCTAGACATGGCTAAACCCCTGGCCTGACCAGTTTCGTCCCAAACTCAGAAGGCAAGGCCTGAGCTAGCCCTAATGATGCATGAGTACAATATTGATATACACTGTTATCTAATTAAAAACATAGAAATATATTGTAAAGTCCAATTTATTGACTGGCAGGGTGGGGCTTTGACACAATGTCAGGCCCAGGCCTGCCCAAGCCTAGTAAAATTAGGCTGGGCCAGGCTTTAATTGCTAGGCCTAGCCTAACATGCGATTGTATCATCCCATAATGGCCTCTGCAATGTGTACTGTCTCACCTGTACTCCGATATGGTATAATTGTCGTGCTGCTAAGCTTACTGTATCAACATACATGAAAGATTATTTGTAAAATTATGCTGCATACTTTTTCATCATGTTGTTTTACAGTGTCTGTTTAGTATGAGTATTGCCAATTGGTTATACTTACGCCAATAGTTTTGCTTGGTCTCTCTCCATTTCTTAAGCTAGGCAGTAGGTACTCCCTCCAGTCACAAATACATTTCGTTTTGAGATACGTGCAGTCAAACTTTTAGAACTTTGGCTATCGATATCTTTTTAAATATTTAGATTGCATACATGAAAATCATATGTATAGATTTGTCTCGAAAAGTATTTTCATAATATCATAATTTCATTGAGTGTTATAACTATATTACAATAGAAGTTGGTGGTCGAAGTTGTGTTTTGGGAACCGTGTCAATGTCCAAAACGACATGTATTTGTGACTGGAAGGAGTATTATAACCGTGCAGTGTCATAATGTGAAGGCATAAACTTTCTTAGATACAATACAAAACAGTCACACTTTGAGGTGATTTATGGTAGTTATTATTTTCTTTACTGTGATGTTTATGCTTATATTTTTTATAATCAAATCACTAGGAACTCTAGAAAGAAAACCTTGCCATCAAGCATATTGTATGGGAGCTAGTTCTTTTTGCATTCTTTATGTTGTGTGTCTTGGATGAGGAGGATTGGTTGGTATCCCAATTCCCCTCATCCGAACAGGGCCAGATGTTATTCGATACTTCCAGCATACACAGTTACACACTGATTAAATTATTATAACAAGTGCTGGCGATGATTCAGTTTTAACCAGTTGACCTTTTACTAAATAGGTAAACATGGGAACAAGTTACAGCTGGACAGTGAAACTCGACTTTTCTTGTACCAGATGGTTGGTACATGGGGCCAACTTCTCTTTCCAAAACCATGGAAAGAATTTCGATTATGGTATGATGAACACAAAGCCAAAGGAATCAAACCTATTCTTGAAGGCATGGTAAACTTTTTTCTTATTTAATCTCAATGTGCTTCTTCGGTTGATGTAGCAATGTAAAGATGTATGTAACTAGTGTCTTATTTTTAGCATGTCAAAGTAATAAATAAATAAACCTTACCTGTAGCATATATTTTCTTTAGGACAATGTTTGAAGTCTATATTAGTATATGCTGTCAATATTTGTTAGCTTGACTGTAACTGTTATTCTACACTCATCCTTTGCAGAAAACTACAGGATGGTATAAGAAGATGGGTGAGAGAATATGGACTCCTTGGTTCATTAAATTTGTCCACTCACGTGGATACTTCAACATCTACACAAACTTTCTAAAGGAAAGGGCCCTGAGCATCTCTCATAGGGATGCAGGTGTGAACTATGGAAGGACTGTTGGACCAGATTCTACATTGTTAGATGGAAAGAATCTTGATTTCAATATATGGGAATTGCAACCTCTAAAGAAGCTAAAATGGTACAATTTCTGCTTCTCTGAAGTACTTCCAGGAAGAGTTGTTAGGAAATTTAGTGAACTTGGTTCTGTGCTCAAGTCTTTGCAACTAGAAAATAATGTTGTACTCATAAGTTTGTTCTCAACAGAACAGAGACTTGCGAGAAACTTGATTTGCCATCTTGAGAAGGCAGGCGTGCAGAACTACATTTTCCTTGGTGGCAATTCAGAGTTTCTTGATGACCTTGCTCGTAGAGGACATCCTGTTGTTGATGCTACTGGGTTGCTGCACAGCATCAAAATGAGTAGTGTTATGAACTCTGATGATTTTGTGAAGGAAATATTGGTTAAATCTTATGTGATAAAAACCTGCTTGGACCTAGGGTACAATCTATGGGTACTAAACGGAAATATGATTTCACCTGGCAGTAAGTTGATCAATCCATCAGATCAATCAATTGACTTCTTTACTGCAGAGTCTGTGGATATGATGTTTATAAGGAGCTCACAAGACTCTAAAAAAGCATGGAATGAACTTATTATGATGAGAGTGCCTGATAGGGTGATGTCTTCAAAAGGTGATTTTGCTGCTTATCTGGAGCATAAGAATTTTGTTTGTATACTTACCAAAGTTTTGGAAAACAATAGTGGTGTGAAGCTAGGAAAACTGGATAAGGGGATGATGGCTATTGAATTAGGTCCTAACACCTCGAACAGATCATTGCCAGAAGGTCAATGTAAAGTGCTTTTCTGGTCTCACAGTATGGCTTCAGATTCAGTTCAAAGTCAACTGAAAAATATGGATTTATGGTTAATTGACTCAGATTTATCTTGTAGTGCTGTTGTTTGTAGCCAAAAGAAGTAGCCTTTGTTGTTCTTAAACATGTTCTTTTGTTAACATTGGCATCATCAAAGGGATCCAAGGTACTACCAAGTATTTTATGAGAGAGGCGGACCTGTCCTGCGCACTTACCCAAGAAATCAGTGATAGCATTTATCTTTGGATGCATCGGTCATTTTGTGGTCATTTTAGATTAGATGATCTTCACGGCCTTTAATTCACTGTGGATCATCAAATGCTTCTGATGCTGATTACAGTTGGTCTTTGGTGCCACAGATATTCATTTTGGAGTTCTGCTTCTCGCATGAACTGTATGCTGTCCATAGCTATTAATTCCGCAGTCTTGAGGTGTTGATCACTTGATATTTTGTTGGTTTGGTGAGTGAGGTGTTGATCACTTGATATTTTGTTGGTTTGGTGAGGGTGAAGTATTCAGTTAGCTATGCTGCTAGAGTGCTAGTTCAACTCACGGGTGCAGTTTTGGAGATGAATTTTCCCTGGTGTGCTCCATGTGGATAGCAATGTTCCAACCACAACCCTCACAGGCCTCGGGTCATTGGAGGCTGATCTTGGTATGATTCTTTTTTGTCCAAAGTAACAATGAACTCTGTTCTAATTCTGTAGTAATGTTGTCTGTATTGCAAGTCATTTAATTGTGGACAGCTGTCATGAGAAAAACTATCGGGAGATTTGCCTAGATAACTGGCTTATTTGGTTTTTCATTTGTTCAGTATGACTGTAATTTGCCAACACTGTTACAATTTTCAATGCATCTTTAACATCATGTTTTTTTTATTGTTTTGATATTTGTATCAGAGATTCAGAGCGATGCTATCGCAATTGGATCACAACCGAAACAGATGTAGAAAGTGTATATCTGAAGATAAACTGTCAGATGTGGTTGGTGGTGCACATTTTTCACTGGCAGAAGCGATATCAGCAAGGTAAAGCAGGATATTCAGCTGTAAAGTGGTTAGACAATTTTGTCAGCTCGATTGAAATTTGAGAACATGCGATGCGAGCGTGCATCATCGATCAAGATATTTCCCAACCATAGTTGACAATTGCTAGTAGCACAATTTTGCCACAATATTCATCCACTTGAACGAGGTAGGGTTACCTACTTACCTGTCACTGGATCCAACTTGGAATGCAAGCTAAGCATGTAAGTGTGACAAAGCCGAGCATGGAAAGTGACACCCAAATTACCCAATATGCATCCTTGCATATAACAACATAAAAACATGTAGTATATCATTACAGGCTGCGATGGGCACATGAGTGATGTCTGTTCTGCAAGTTACCTTCTATTCCCATGAAGGGGGCAAGTTGCAGTCAACGGCTCAACCATGTTAAGTGGCCAAACCATGGTATCTTGGTTTGCTTATTGCATAAGCTCATGTTAGGTAGCATCTCCACACACACAGAGAGAGGGGGGGAGAGAGAATTGACAAACACCTACTAGGGACTACGGGCATATGCACCCAATGCATCAGGAACTCCATTGGAGCATTTCTGGTATTAGCCTGCACTTTAATGTGTATAACAGGTTCACTAGAACCAACCAGGTTTTGCTATCCTATTTATGATCTTAATCTCTTAATGTACTACTATACTATAACGCCTTTAAGATGCATTGCAATATGGATCGATTAATTAATGTTGTATGGGATAATCCCTGGTGACATCGACATTTGTTGTTGCAAGCAGAGTCCCTTTTGAGACAGCTGGTGGCCTTCTTTTCTTTATTAGGAAATAAGAAAATAGCTGTCTTCATCCTGTGAAAGGACAGGGCGACTAATTAGGTCTACCAAACAATATAAAGAAGCAAGAAATCTCCATATGCAAGTTCTTAATCACACCACCTTATAATCAAGATGAGCTTGGCCTCTCCTGGCAGTGTGGCACTGAGCACAGGAACAATGGTGACTTATCGAATAGCCCTTGGGCAGCAGAACTGGGGCAAATGTACAACCAAACCGATGTGTCGGTGTCATCCACTGTTCACACTTGGCCCTCCTTAGTATAACTGTTGTCGAATGATTCGTGGCTACAGACTTCACGAACTTACCCTTACCGGGATCAAATAGCCGCGACAATTTGTTAGAACACGATGAAAACTTTCCGACTACTCTATTTATGTGTGCCCCGATACTGTATGGTAATTATTGCACAAGTATTTAGGGCTTTGGAGGGTGCATATCTAGTGCACAGAGTGTATTTGGTGCACATATGCACAAACTTTTTGTTTGGGTATCAAACAAGCATAAAAAATTCTGAAAAAAATTCTACATGTGGTTGATGGTGTTTTGTTCCACCCTTTAAAATTTCAAGTTCAAACTCAATGTATGTTAGAAGAAACAAAAAAAAGAAATTCACTGTGAATAGTAACATTTCCTGTTTTCTCTTTCCTCTTTCCTCTTTCCTCTTTCCTCTTTCCATACTATTCACAGTGAATTTCTCTTTTTTGTTTCTTCTAACATACATTGAGTTTGAATTTAAAATTTTAAAGGGTGGAACAAAACACTATCAACTACATCTAGAATTTTTTTCAGAATTCTTTATGCTTGTTTGATACCTAAACAAAAAATTTATGCATATGTACACTATGTGCACTAGATATGCACCCATATTTGGAACGCAGGAATTTCACTTTAGAAACAACGAAATTCTCGCATGAAAATTTCCTTGTTACTGGTACCATTGTTGTAGTTCTAGTTCAACGGCTAAAGCATTAAGTTTAGCCAGGTTGAGACATTTTTTTTTGGTGTCTAACCGTACGTGTTCTAGTCAACTCTTGGTCCTCTTTCCCTCTCTATCAAAGCATATCTTAAAACATTTTGAACTATAACAGAGTGCCTACAGGACAGCCACTGCCACGATATACCAGTGTTATGAAATGTCAAGATTGTCGGCAGGCGATGCCTGCGCTGCAACCCCCCTGGGCTTTCGGCACCTAATGCGACGCAGACGGTTGGTGAATTGCTCCTTTCAATCCGATGCAGAGCAGATCAGAGCATTGTACAAGCTGGTCGCGGTCCTTTCCCTTCTTTCTCAACCACGGTGGCCTCCAACTACGGCCGTTCCTGATATTTTGGAGACCCTGAGGCGAGACAAAATAAGAAGCTATTTATTTTAACATAAATAAATAGTGATACTTTTATATCAACTGCAAAGCTATTCAATACATCAAAAAGATACAAACTACTCGTAGAAAGCAATTTCTTCTAACATTTCTATATGCAAAGTCATTGATAATAGTATCCGCGTCAATGTGATCTAGCATATCATTTTCAATGCATAAAGTGGCCAGACCATTCAACCTTTTTTGTGATATTAATGACCTCAAATAGTTTTTCAATAACTTCAACTTTGAAAAGCTTCTTTCAGTTGATGCTACTGATCCAGTGCAATAAATAAGATTCGATAAGCAATCGAAGCATTTGGATAACAATCTACATTTCTAACAAACTAAAAAATCTTAATAGCAGACATTGTCACATGGCAAAGTCATTTACAACACTCTTAATTTAGAGAAAAGAGATGTATCAGGATACCCATCCCTACACTCTTAACCACAATCTAGTTAGTAGTTCTATAACCCTGCAGAGCAATAGAGCATATATAAGATATATAATTATACATATACGTATATGTAGTATGATGTATTAGGATCGGAGACGACCTCCTCCCAACTCGGAAGCATCGCATGGTGGTACAACGCCCTCTGATCGCACCGCGGATCCTGGGCCTGTTTGGTTGGTGACCTGGATTTCATGTCTGGGAAAAAGTGGTGCCTGGATGTAGCCTGAAAAGTAGATGATTTTTACTTAGTCGACAAACTCGAAGATGAGTTGTTTGGTTAGAAGTCATTCTGGCGATATATAAAAATAGATCGTTGGATCGAAAAAACGATGGTGGATAGAGTTGTTGAAGCTCGTCTCGGCGCCATCGCTTGATTTTAACGCTGGAGTGTTCCTTGTCCGCGGCGCGATGAGTCCGAAAGCTAAGCAAACATAGTACAGGGAAACTCCCAGCAGCTGGTGACGCCAGGCAAATAGACACAAGGAGCAAAGCAAACAGCCCCCCTATGTTTCGATCGGGTAGTAGCCACCACAGCATTCATGCCCCATGTTTGGGTTTGGGTGGCCGGTGTCACCGTGTCAGGGTACAATGATGGAAGAAACCGTACTCCTCGAGCCCACCGGCGCACCGCCGGTAATTTACCGGTCAGATCCGATCGTCGGCGAGGCGAGTAACCAAGGCTCCGTTCAGGATCGCCGTGCGTTTCATCGGTACGACCCTATGCTGTACTGACCATGGATGGGGTGGTACCAACAGGAAGGGCATCATCTTGTTTTGGCACGGGAGAAGATCCCAGCAATCCAGGAAACGACCATATCTTCTCAAGAGAACCATTCAGCCGTTCACTGCACAGAGCCAACCAGGCATTCGAGTGTAGGTAGCTACTACCTAGATGCCAACCAACAGTGGCTGCCCTGCCCCTGCCCTTGTGCATCCATGCAAGCAGTGCGGTGCATGTGAAGGGGCTCGTGGCCTGCTTGTCACGGGGAACTATTTTTTTCGCATTGCCCCCAGTGTATGGACCATGGATAAATAGCCTTGCCTTACCTGGTCTGGTCGCATATGGCATCGTCCACAAAGGCTGCAGATTTGCCACATGCGTCGAGATCAGAAATTCAGAAGAGGAGGGATGCCTGCACTAAACTACACGCAAAGGCACGGCCACCAAGATAGTGAGCTCGCCGAGAGCTGACTCGCTCACTCTCTCAAAAATCGTCAGAAAGATAAAATTGCAGTGAGTAGTAGTGAGGTGTCGCAACGCCCTGTGATGTCTGAGTGAACTGACCGGCAGCTGAGACAGACATCATGGGGGTTGAGATGAGAGTGAGAATAACCAGCCTCACGTTTCTGATCCTTTTCTTTTCTTTTCTGAAACCAACACATTTCTGATCTGGATCTGTGGCATTGTGAACCAGCAATGCAATGATTGAGGGGTAAACCAGCTTGGCTGGAATTTTAAGATGGACATACCCAACCGGTTACAGTGTCAATCTATGTGCATTGAACTTTTTTTATTATTTAACTTTTTTTAAAATTTTATTTTAAAGTTAGCCTCCTGCGCACTTTATTTCTAATTCTGACCCTTTTGGTCACGCCACCACCCGTGGCGTAACAAAACAATACTGTCACACGCCAGAATAAATCTCCAAAATAGCACTTTTTGTCACGCCACTGGTTGTGGTGTGACCAAACAATACTGTCACGCCACGGGTGGTGGCGTGACAAGAGATTGCCCAGATACAGGCTGGCGTGACAGTGTTGTTTGGTCACGCCATGGGCGGTGACGTGACCAAAGGGGTCAGAATTGGAAATAAAGTGCGCGGGAGGTTAACTTTAAAATAAAATTTTAAAAAGGGTTAAATAAAAAATTCATGTGTATTCTACGAATTTGATGATTTCTTTTTTGAAAAAAAAATTATTTTAAAAGAAATTTACCCAAAAAAAGTCGGATTTTTTTTACTAACTATCATCATTTCAAATAGTGAAATTGTCCTATCGCCATTCCAAATGACGATAGTAGCCTAGAGAATGGCAACAGAGCCTAGAACAATGCAGAGAGATCCCTATCGCCAGTTGAAATGGCGATAGGACCCTATCGTCACTCCAACTGGCGACAGGACTCTGTCAAATGGCGATAGGGATCCCGTAAGTCCCTAAATTTTTTAATATTAATTTTTTGAAAAATCGTCATTTCAAATGGCGACAGGAATCCCGCAAGTCATTCCAAATAGCGGCACAATCTACCCTATAAAAGATCCCAAAGTTCTGGAATAACTTACTTTTATTCAGAAAAAAGAGAACGAGGGGAGGGAAGGAAGAAGAGTAGAGGGGAGGAGATAAGCTAGCGTAGCACTGCCCGTCCTGTAGTCCACCTTTTAGGTAATTTTTTTTAACCGAATGAATTACATAGTTTTAGACGTACGATTACGTAGTGTAGTATGTTGTATATAATCATTTTCAGTGGGTAGTTTAGTTTTAGATATGTGGTTAATCGTGAAAATCTTGTTTACGGTGCAGTACGTCAAATATATCGGACGTCACCAACTTCAAAGTTAACTGCGGCCAGGGAACTATTCTTGAGGGTCCCGAAGGGATTAATTTGCGTTATTTTCAATTAGCGACCGTGACCTTAAAAAGACTAGAGCAGCGTACATAGGGCGCTGTGATGCGGTGGTTGTTCCACACATTCGATTTGGACCATACTGTTTATGATCTGAGATTGAGTTGCCTTGCCAACCGAGCACCACAGAGCACATAAACAAGGTCATGGCAGTAATATGTATGTAGGGCGAGGGAGGAATGGTGGGATTTGGTCCTTTTGGCCCAAGCATATGCCAAACCCACTCCTGCATCGGCAGCTGAACAAGAAGGGGGTAGTGATGCCAAAGAAGAAGTCAGTGACTCCAGGCACAGTGCGGCGCACACAATGGCCGAAGGTCCGGGAGTTGCTGATGCTATCGATGAAGACCCTGTGGAAGAAGCTCCTTTATTCAGACAAACTAGTGGGCTTGCTGATGAGGGTGAGGAGCTGGAAGCCTTAGTCCAAAGGATGGATCTCGAAGACTATGACTACATGACATTGTCAAAAGATGAAGGATCCAACGATGAGGATGCTGTGGAACAGCAGACGATTCCATCCCAGTGGAACACATACCAGTTCGACAACCTCGTCATTAACGAAGGCTCCCGTGTGCTGTGGGAGTACGACCAGAGCAAGGCGAGGCAAGGAGCTATGTACAAATGTAAGGAGGTCGTGCAGGAGGCGATCAAATTCTGGGCCTTGTTGGTGCGGCGTACATTCACAATCGTCAAGTCTAACTCAATATGCTACGACATGAAATACGACATAGAGAGATACTCTTGGCGAGTGCACGTATTTTAGGCTAAGGGGGACACCTACTGGAAATGCTCTATAGTGGTCTCTCACACGTATGCCGTCGCTGAGTCAGTGTAGTCCCATAAGAACCTATCATCAGGCTTCATCGCGAACATCATGTACGATGAGATCGTGGATAATCTAGATTTTAAGCCATAATATATCATTTGGATGATTGAGACATGGTTCTACTACACAGTCAGCTATGTCAAGGCGTGGAGGGCAAAACAGAAGGCGTTGAAATCAAAGTTCGATACATTCGAGGACTCCTACCACAACCTCCCCGGCCAACTCTGAGTCATACAAGATAGGAATCCCGTCACTCATGTCGACATTCAAGATTCCACGCATCTTAAGGGGCAATAAGAGGGTACTGAAGCGAGCATTTTCCGCCTTTGGTCCATACATCAATGCATTCCGGCACTACCGTCCAATCTTGTGCGTGGATAACACAGTCCTGACTGGAAAGTACAAGGGTCAGCTACTGACTACAATAGCGACGGATGGGAACAATCAAGTTCTTCACGTGGCATTCGCATTCGTTGAAAGTGAGAACACAGACAACTGGTTGTGGTTCCTGAGGAATATGAGAATTTCTGCTTTATAGAGCCGTCCTAACGTACACGTCATACATGATTAGCATGCGGGCCTACTGAGTGCAACAACTCGATTACAACAAGGAGAGAACGAACCACTTCCATGGGTGGATCTGCAGAGCAAGTGGTGCATAAGGCACTTGGGTGCAAACTTCTACAAGCAGTTTCACAACAATACTTGATGAACCTGTTTAAGCGGCTATGCAACCAGAACCAGCAGTGAAAGTTTGACGCATTCTGGAATATTTTGGATGAGCAGACCCAGACGCACAGAAGTGAGGCAGCAAAAAAGGCCGCTACAAGAGCTGACTAGGCCCCCAAAATATTGCCACAGCTATCCACAGATGGTCCTAGTGTGGTGAGGAAGACGGGAGCGCAGGTGAAATGCTTCTCGGACTGGATTGAGCACGAGCCTAAGGAGAAGTGGTCGCTGCTACATGACAGGGGTGGTGCTCGATATGATTATAGGATCAAGGATAACCGACTAGAGGAGGGGGTGAATAAGAGATTTTTAAACTTTTTAGCAAATTAACAATTTAAACCAATTATAAAATATGTCTAAACTAGATACAATTCTAGCTAAGCAATTTAATACAAGATAAATGCTAGAATTGTAAATGCGGAATAAGTAAAGACAAGAATTAACCACAAAGGAGACAACGATGTTTTCTCATGGTATCGAAGACTTGCTGGTCTTCACTAGTCCACGTTGAGGAAGCTTGAACGAACAAGCCGGCTCCACTAATTAAGTCTTCCTCTTATCACTATCGGTTGTTTTTCCTCTGCTCCGGAGATGGTGAACACCAAACTACTCACAAACTCAGCACCGGGCCTCTTCACAATCTTCTTGAAGAGATCACCGTGCTCCCGCCACCAAGCCGTCTAGGAGTTTAGTAAAACTCCAAGAGTAATAAATCGATGACCTTCGCTTGATAGCACTCAAGTGCACATGGATCAACTAGAATGAGTGAATATACTTGAATGAACTCAACCACCTCACAATGAATGCACAAGTGTATTTGAGGTGTTGAATGAATGCTCAAGGCTCTCAAGGCTCTAAAGATGATAAATGAACTCTAGCTGCTTGTCCTTGAGTAGGTGGAGGGGTATTTATAACCCTCCACAACCAAATCCAACCGTTATGAGAGAAATTCTAGCTTTTCAGCGAAATGCGGTACTACCACATTCCACCAACCGCTCTGTAACGGCTACAATAGGAACATTAATTGTCTCTGACATAACCGTTTTAAATCTTGGTAGCAGTACTACCGCTAACTATCGTGATATCTGTAAACTTTGGTCGTCTGCACATTGGAGCGGTACTACCGTTCGCTGGGTTTTCAATCTCAGTTGAAAAGGGTGCTTATCTGGTTTTTACGTACCACCACATAAAAAACAGAACAATCGTGGAGCGGTAGTTCCGCCATGAAACACTCAGTACTACCGTTTGCCAAAGGAGCATAAGAGCTCCAAAAAGAGTTTCTCTGGAAAATACGTTCCGCTCCATTTTTCGGAAGTACCGTTAGAGCGGTAGTACCGTTTAAACAACGACGGTACCGCCGTTCCAAGGGTTTTACAAATATAACCAAAATAGAGTCTCTCTGGTTTTTACGTACCGTCAACTATAAACTAGAATTACCGTGATGTGGTCGTACCGCTCAACAAATGAGTTGACAAGCACGTTTGAACTCCACACGTGGACGACCCAGATTCAATGTGCCATTCAGACCGCATGTTTTAACCACATGATTCGGTCACTTTCGGACAATTCGAACGGCCCACAGTAATACCGCCAACTAATCTGCGGTCATACCGCAAAACGGTAGTTCCGTCCTGTAAACTCCGGTACTACCGATTATGCTGTCAATTGCACAAAGAGCTTTCAAATTCAAATCGAAATGCATGCATGATCCTAAATTGATCCAAATGGCACAAGAACATGCTATCAAGCTACTAGTCATGATCCCTCTTAATAGTACGATAGTTAACCTATAATCCAGTCTTCCAACCATTTCTCCTAAGATCGGTAAAATATAAAAAGGATCCTAGACTATTTGTACATTGTCTTTTATCCAAAAGATCTCCATGTTGTCCTTTAGCATGCATCTTCAAGACATCAAACTCACCAATGGGACTTAACCTTGTAAATACTCAATAAACATGTTAATCCCATATTCACATATTATCATTAATTACCAAAACCATTTTTAGGGGCCTAGATGCTTTCAATGATGTCATGACAACCAATCTAGTCGAGGTGTACAATTGGGTTATGCGCGGTGTTAGGTGCCTCCCTTTGGTTGGTATTGTGGAGGGAATTCTCCACAGTACCACAAAATCACTTTGTTGACAAAAACAACAACACGTCGCTCGCTATGGCAAATGAAAGAGGTACTCCGCCATGATCACCAAATACATGGAGGAGAAGAGCAAGAAGGTGATATGCACCGGGCATTCAAGATGGCACAAGAGAGCTTCGCTTAGATATATTGTGCAGAGATAAAGAACGTCGCAGGACGAACCGCGAAAGGATCACCCACGTGTGCACGCTACGTCACGCTAGTTGCGTAAACCCTTGTAACAAGCTTCTTCTTCTGCATAGGCCCTGCTCACATGTCATGGTCGCATGTTCGATGGTGGCACAACATCCCGGCCATTACCTCTCTGGTTATTTCAACAAAGATGAGGCGATGCAAATCTGGAGTGCAGAGCTGTTTGGTTACAGCGTAGTTGGCCATTTCACTAACCATCTGACCTGAGAGCAACTTATCTGGGCTGCGGACATTGATAGGCCGAAGGGAAAGGTTGACCGGTGACAAGTACGGCGTATCAGGAACGACATGGACCAAGCAGAAGTTGGGCATCTTACGAGAAGTGCTTCATTTGCAGCGAGTCTAGACACACCTTCAAGAAATGCCTACGAGAAATTCACATGATGAAGAAGACATTGGTAGTCCGGACAGTGCTACGGGGACCTCATCCGACCGCCCCACTCGAGGCGATCGACATGGCGGACGTTGAGGCCACGGCCACAGGAAAGGTTCGTCTTGTTGAAATATGTGGTGCTCAATGCTTTGTAATCTCATTTTGATTTGTTGAAAAACTAGGTGATGACGTCGTGCTGAATGTTTTGTAACATGAGTGTGATTTGTCGACAGAATATGTGAGGATGTTGCGCTAAATGTTTTGTAATATCATTATGATTTGTTGACAAAAAATGTGATAACGCTGTGCTGAATGTTTTGTAATATCATTGTGATTTGCCCACAAAATATATGGTCAGAAATAGACTACAAAAAAAGGCAGAGGTCCTTGTCGCTATTTTAACTAGCGACAGAGACCTCTCTGTATTGTTCTAGTCTCTATCGCCATTGCCTAGGCTACTGTCGCCAAATGGCGACAGTAGCCTAGTTTTGTAAAAAAAAATTGACTATTTATTTTTATAATTTTTTTAAAATAATATTATTTAAAAATAACCTGAATTATATCACCTTCAAATGTGTTCAAGTACACTCCAAAATCCGACTGGCAGCCCTCACTATTTCAAAGTAAAAGAGACAAATTAGTGTAAAATGTGGCGATTGAAACTTGTTTTCATTTGTTTATGTGATGTTTCATCGTAAGCTTAGCAGTCACAAAATGCAGCTAATACAATGAGTTTGGGATCGTATATATATATATATATATTTTTATGACCGGCCTTCCAAATCCACACGGTCGTTACTGGTTGCGTGGTAAGATCGAGAGTGCATGAAGACATGTAGTCGTTAGTGTTTCTTTCCTGTGGCAGCGCATGACCGTGTCGCGGGCTGATAAATTAAACTTGGAGCAAGTTCATCTACTTGAGCTGAATTGTCGAATCTGCCGCCTGACTACGATGATTAAGCCAAATGGATGCATCCGTTGTTCTGCCCCGTATCCATCGCCAAGTTTGCCGAGTTTTTGCCTAATTGGCACCGTTCCTACGGTATTTGCAAATGTGGCTCTAGCCGTATGGTATTGCCAAATATGGTGGTCTCGATGTGTCTCACGCTGTCACGTGTGTAATTCTGGATGCCCTTAGCTCGAAGAGAGTTTGTCCGTATGGTGCGCACGTGGACGGGCCAAAATCCATACGCCCCTCACCCGGTTGCTTTTTCGCCTAACACGTGTCTCGTCAGTACTCCCACCACCGCCTCCGCACGCCCACCGCCCGGGCCGCACGCGTGTCACCTTGAGGAGCCGCGTCCACGCGCCCCCTGCCCGGACATGTCGTGTCCGCACAAGTGTCGTCCGAAGAAGCCTCCTCCACACACCCAACGTCGGACTAGCCGCGTGTCGTCCGATTCCTCTCGTCGCGGCTATAAACTTCGTGGCGACAACGAGAAGGTTTGTAAGCTCTCATCCTCGCTCGGTCGCTTTCTCATTCTTGCTCATTCTGTCGATTTCGTTTTCGCAGACGATTAAGCATTGTTTATAGCCGTCATTAGGAAGTAATTTTTTCCTCGTACATACTTTTTTTTATTACTTGTGTAGTTAGTTAATTAGTTGTACTTATTTAGGCGTAATTAATTTAGTCTTTTGCAAATTTTAAGTAATATAATTTGTATGAGTTAATTAGTCGTAGTTAAATTAATCCTCGTAATTAATTAGTTGTAATTATTTAGGCATAGTTAGTTTGTTATAAATTAATTAGTCATAATTAGTTAGTGTTAGTTAATTAATTAGTGGTAGTTCATTAAGTCTTAATTAATTAGTGTCATTAATTAGTTGTAATTAATTTAGTTGCCTTATTAAGCTATAATAATTTTTGCAATTAATCGTGGTAATAAATTAATCGTAATTATTTTAGTGCTATTTAATTCATCATAATTAATTTAGCCCCTAATAATGTAATTGTCATTATTAAGTCATAATTATTTATTTGTAATTTATTTGTGGTAATTAATTAGTCCTAATTAATTTAGTGGTATTGAATCACTCGTATCAATTTAGTCACAACTAATTTAGTCGTGCTTAATTAGTTGTAATTAATTTGGTCGTAGTTAATTAGTGTACAAATTTATGTTTTGTTTTTTATTATGTCTTAGGTTCTACTAACATCATGTCGTTCTCTAGCCGCACGTCCATCGGGATGCATCACTTATGCGGCTCTCACCTCGTACTAAAACTAGCGCTCCCCCTCAATCATCCGTACTACATTTCCAAGAGGTACGAGATGTTTAGTTTACATCCTGAATATTTCTTTCGCATAACAACATTTCGTCTTGCAGCCTTCAGTTAACCATGGGGTGATGGCCATCTGTCAACTGATGTGGATACGACCCTCCCAGCTCCTACCAAGGAGCAATACACGGCGCCAGGGTTTGGACCGTGGCACCCAGGGCACTCACCCCTATCTTACGTTGACCGGTACAAAGGGTAGAGCTCCTTCGGGGTCACTGGCACATCACGCGGTCAAGGCTAGAGCTCCTGCGCACCAAGGGGCTTGTAGACAACGTATCTAGGGGTAGACAATCCGAGCATGGATTTCTTGATTCCTTCACTAATGATATGATTGCAGGTGGCAACCAGTTTGGCATGACTCATCTGGACGACATTGACGTTGGAAAGACTCAACTGGGCCAGAGTCAGCTTGCTAATGCTCCTCTGCCCACTCAACGATCTTCATACCCCCTTTGAACCGATACGCGCTCTCCGGACCGGCTAACGTATACCACGGGACATGCTCGACGCAAAAACAGGACGCACACGCAGACACAGCGAGCAGAGAGTGACTCAGACGAGTGAGCCATATTGTATCACGTGTGTAATTGCACTATATATATATATAAGGTGCTTTTGTTGTGCTATATTTGGATGCAGATTTTATATGTTATGTGCGTATTTATCGAAGTAAATCGGTTCCGAACTGACATGAAATCAGAAACACACCGAGGTTCACATGAAATCATGAAATCACTAGAGTTTAGACATTTCATGTAGAGTTATAATCTAAAATTTGAAAAATAAATTGACGAAATTTAGGAATACACTTTATAATTTAAAAATTAAATGTGGTGTGTGGTTTGGTACACGCAATATACACGTGCGACGCTTTTAGGGGATTGAAATTAGTCTTCGCGCCGCATCAACCCCTTCTCCTTGTCTCGTGACTGCCCACGTCGGTGGCGAGTGTCGAAGTCATCCATGTTCGGCGACACGGGCTGGACGATTGCATGATGTTAACAGAACGTAAGGCCAAATGCATAATTAGGATACAAATTGTACACAACTGTCGGGACCCAGATATGCAAATCTGGACCCTCTATGTATAATGCACTAGTCTAGGATCAAGTTAGTGTACACAGTGTAAACATAGAAGAATATAATTCCACACAAGACGAATATAAGGATAAACAACTAATTTGATTAAATAAATAGCAGTTTTGACCTTATGGTCGAGTTTACAATTATTAAGCCACGCAGCGCTGACACTAAATGTGGATATCATGGGATATGCTCACGATCTTAGGATGATGATACAATTGGCAATGGTGTTGAAGGTTTGTCGAAACACTCATTTTCAGCGAAGTTCAGATGCTATCAGGTCTCAGGCGGTCAGACCGGTCTGTGTGGCAGTCAGACTGGCCAAGCCTCAGGTCTAATGGCTGGCGGTCAGACCGACCAATGGGCGGTGGTCTGACCGGCCATTAAATATTTTTGAGTTTGGAGCTGGGCCAAAAATAGAGGGTGTAGGCAAGAGAGGGGATTCTTCTACACTTGATCTCATAATTTTTGGAGCTTTGAGTCAAAAGATATATTCGTTTGAAATTTTCATAGAGTTTCGGATTTTCAAGGAGAAAATTTTGGCTAAGTCCCTTGCTGGGCGGTCAAACCGACCAGGTGGCGGTCAGACTGGCCAAAGGGCGGTCAGACCGGCCATGGGTGGTGGTCTGACCGGTTTTGACTTATTCGTCGGCCATCTTGGCGGCAATGATTTTAAGTTAGGTCAAGTTCATGGGTGTCAGTGCATATGTGTTGCATGATGCATATTTTGACTAACGTGGGTCAAGTTGCGAAGAACTTGTTCCCGAAATCGATTTCTTTGTCTATTGTTGTGCAAGAAGCTTGGAGGTCAACGACGGTCAACGGTGAGGATGATCAGGACTAGGCTTGGAGAGCTGAGGTTTAGAACGATCGACGTTGCTGGGTGAAGTCAGAAGACTCAAGCATGGCGCAAAATGGACAATGATGACCGAACGGGAAGTTTGGTGCGACGGGTTGCATCAAGCGACGCGGGGGTCGGTGCAAGTGCCATGGTGGTTTCGGTGGGAGCCGGATGGGAGAGACTTGCTGACATAAAGAGAGCTATTGATCAACCTACACATGACGAAGCATGTGATTGCTTCATGAAGATTTGGACTCGATCTTTGGAGAAGGGTCGAGAAGGGGTATTTTGGTAACTTCACCTAAATACCACATTGATGGTTTTTGGCTAAACCGTGGCGCTAGACGGCACAAGGAGAAGTGGTTTAGGTCAAGAGAAGATGAAGACGGTGCTTTGAAATACGTGCATAAGTGAAACCTGTTTGTGTGTGGGCTTAACGGGTGCCCATTAGGAATGTTCTTCTAGAAGCTAGCCTCCACTATAAATAGGGGAGGGTGCTGGTTTTGCACCTCCCAACCCTCATATCTAAAACCCTAGTTTTGTGTTTTAGGGTTAGGAGAGAATAGTGAAGAGGTTAGAGTTCTGGAGAGTTGGATTGATTGTGTGCTCATGTGTTGAGCCTTTGTCCTCCTGAATGGAGTGGATGTAAACCAACATCAATCCCAAATCAATCCAAAAAAGATTCCTCAAGATGAGTCTCTTCTTGTTTTTACTCTCTATTTTGTGATTTTATGGCTTTGTTTGATCCGTTTGTTTTCCTTTGGTTTCTGGCCTGTATTCTACTTGCTGTGACATGTGGGAATACATCTAGAATTATCTTGATCATCCTTTACCCACGAGCAAGTTTTTATATCACGTTTTGGTTTTAAATCGGTTTTGAGGCAGCCTTCACTCAAACGGAAAAATGTTAGAACTTTGGCAATGATCTTCATAATCGTTGATTGGAATAGGTTCCTAACATCCTAAAGAAGGTATATTTCAAGTTTCGTGATGTTTGGAGTTGTGGATCAAAAGTTAGACCATTTTGTGATTTTGAGTTCGGGCTGATTTTACTGTTCATTGGCTTGGAGGTCAGACCGCCCTTAAGAGAGAGGTCAGACCGCCAACTACAAGGAGGTCTGACTGCCCAACTCATTTGGATTTTAGTTCTTAGTGATTTTGGTCTATTTGTTTCGGGGTTTTGGTTGGATTCAATACAAGTCTTCCACTGTGCTTGTATATTGATCTTCATAGCTTTCGTAGCTATTGGAGTGAAATTAGTATTGAATTCAATCAAGGAGAAAAAGAGATCGTGCTCCTATTCACTCCCCTCTAGTCGCCTTTTCAGTCCAACACTAAATAAGAAACAGCAGCGGAACAAAAGCAACTCTGGCGATACCTATCGACTAGCCATAGGCAACCGACTGGGATCAAGACCTAATGATCACCATCCTCGTATAGCTCCTCCTCAAAGGCAGACGACGATTCCTCCACTTCAGCTAAATGATTGCAGCAAGAATGAGTACTTCGAGTACTCAACAAGTTGTACCACAAAATACAATTATAGATGATGGATTATTCCAAGGGAAATGACTTCTATGGTTATTTTGCAATAAAGCAGCATTTGTAATTGAATACAAATAATAGATTGAAAGTGTAATTTAAAACAAATAAACAATAATAATTTAACAAGTATTTTCACAAAGCTTCCATAACCTAGTCATTTTATTTCACACAGGTGTCCCTTCCCAATTATTTTTATGAAAATCTATCTCTCGTGTGAAATCCCCGAGTATGTCCATGACCACGGACGCGGCTATTCGAATAGATTAATTAACACTATGCAGAGGTAGCACACTTTACCCATACGATATAACCAGTGTAGCTAGCACCAATCATAACAAAACTTTTTCGATACTTCGTCTCAACAATTGACACTCCTATTGTTCTTACCGCCGACACCAACCCCCACACAAGTGGTTAGCCCGTCGCACACCGTTGGACCTGAAGATGGTAAACCGCTCATAAATGTTAGAATAAAATAGTGTAGATACATAATTATATGTTTCCTTGTCTTGTAAGCATTAGATGTCCACAGGGAAGTCGTGCATTTGGTGACTTTCGAGCCTCCTGTGAAGATCTGTGGCTAGCGGAGGTGGCATTTGTCGAGGAAACTGATGTTCGTATAGAAGTTTTAGGACAAATATGATTTGAAAGCTGATCTTGGTGATCTGTCTACAAGTCCATCTTTTGATTTTACAGGAGTTCTGTCCTAGTTTGCTTCTTTTTCAGCCTCTTTCCGGGCTTTCTTCTTCTCAGCTTCAATATGCATTCAAAGAGTTGTGATGTGTTTTCGATTTCCTGAGTCAATGACTCAATGTACCTTGTTTGCTTCATTGAATTGATGACATATTTTGTGAATGCAATTAAATTGTGATGCTTGAAGACTTTCAAACAAGGACTTCATTAAACTTGCATTAATAACAGAGCTATTGTACCCCTCGTACTGATCGTCATGCTCCTCAAGTATCCAACGCTGCTAACTAGTATCTGTCAATTCATATATGAACTCATTTTTTTTCCTACGTGGCATCAAATATGAACGCATTTCCACCTAGTGTTCATATATGAACTCATTTTTTTCCTATGTGGCATCATTTATTCACTTCCTGATTCTTACTCTCTCTCCTTTTCCCCTTGTAGATGGTTCGCCGCTAATACCGACGAATGGCGACTAAAATGAACTGCACCATGGCGGGAGATGTTGTTCAACCTGCCCCAGCTCGGAGTAGCTCATCGCATGCTACATCATCATGGGAAACGACATCCACTTCGGCCGCACGAGACTATGAGGAGGAGAAGGAGTACGACGACGTGGATGCCAGGTTGCCCGACGAGATGGCCCTTTTCGGACCTTGTTGGTGCACCTACCACTACGCAGCCGACTCAGGCCATGCCTTCACGACGTACACGTCGTGATCACGCGGACATTAGTTCAGTCAACGTCGTCGAAGGCACGTGCGGCGAACATCCAGCTTCTAGGTTCACACTGAGAACGGGTCTGCTCCGAAAGCGCAAGTGATGTAATGAATGGATATATACATACATGGATGATTGATTAGAATGAAATGATTGAATAGATGATTGAATGAATGAATATATGCATATATGCTTCTAGGTTCTCTTTCTTGTTGAATGAAATGATTTAATGGATGATTGACTTCTAGGTTGTCTATCTAGTTGAATGAAATGATTGAATAGATATATGCATACATGTTGCTGTTTGAATGAAATGATTGAATGGAGATATATATATATATATATATATATATATATATATATATATATATACATACATACATGTTGCTATTTTCTATTGGCAGCGATACTATCACGTCAGTGCCTATGGCGTGACAGACTGGTACTATCACGCCAGGAGCCATGGCATGACAAAACTTAGCACCAAAAGCGGGGACTTGACTTGCAATGCCTTTGGAATTGCCCACACATTGTCTTAGCGGCATGGTGCTATCACGCTAGTGCCCATGGCGTGATAAACTGGTACTATCACGCTAGGAGCCTTGACATGAGAGGACTTGGCACCAGAAGTGGGGACCTGGCTTGCAACGCCTCTGGATTTGTCTACGCACTAGCGTGGCGGCACGGTACTGTCACGCTAGTGCCCGTGGTGTGATAGACTGGTCCTATCATGCTAGGAGCCCTGGCGTGATAGGACTTAGCACCAGAAGCGAGGACCAAGCTTGCAACGCCACTAGAATTACCTACCCACTGGCATGGCGGCACGGTTACGCCACACCAGTGCCCATGGCGTGATAGACTAGTAATGTCACGCGAGGAGCCATGGCATGACAGGACCCGCCCTCAGAATAGACCGAAATGCTCCCTCGTCAGCTTTTCAGACAGACTAAACCATACTCTACCGCGCAAGCTACTCACATGGAAATAACCAGACTGTGCCGCCAGCATTTTCAGATCGACATGATAACACTCTACCTCCCAACTTTTCAGACCGAAAAGACCAGGCTCTGCCGCACAAACTTTTCAGATGGACATGACAACACTCTGTCACGCCAACTTTTCAGACCGAAAAGACAACAAACTTGGACTCAAACTGGTCAGACATAAATGACCACACTGTCTCACGCATTCCTTTTCAAACGGAAGTAACAACGCACTGTACCTTTTCAGAATTGAACACACTCCACGCATCGGTTTCTTGAGTGTTCTCCCTATGCCATGAGCATTACACCATATCCGCTTATAAAAGAGGTGGAAGAGATTTGGGGGAGAACACTACACAACCACACCCAACACTTCACCAAAGCTTGGTTCACACAATTGAGAGGAAGGAGATGTGGGACTCGTCGACGAACTTCTACGCGAAGATGTTGCGGAAGCGCAAGTGGCTTGCCGGGAGGGCTAAACCCTACTCGGATAATTATATGAAGGATGTGCCAGTACAATCGGAGTTCCCACGCCTGCAATGTGTGTGCGAACTACCGGCTAAGGTCATATAATCCACACACCTGACGACGGCCGCTCGAGTGTACTACATGTGCGGCCACCACTTCGTAAGCGTATCTTGCACACATAAATATTTTTCACATATTCCATTCCATCCCACAAATCCTTACATCCACGCATAATGGTAGCCGGAGATGCAATGCAACTTCTTCCAATGGATCGACAGACCAGATATGTACGATACGACGTTCATCCAGCAAAAGTACATGTTGAACTATACGATGCGAGCCGAGGCCTTCAAGCGCTGGACACCTTATGTACCCGACCCAACTGAAAAGGCAACGGACGAGCTCAAAAAAGCAGATGAGTACGATGGGGCCAAGCGGGCGGCGGACAAGGGGAAAACTCCTGCAATTGAGATCGTCAGTCATACTAATGCTCCTCGTCGCGTGGCGTACTCCGGATCGAAGAGGTAAATTATGTTCAATATACATCATAATTATTAATTTGGCCCGATGTTGTGTTATCCTAACATCATTCAAGCATCCAGTCTGTATCGTAGAACATGACTGACTTCGAGACTAACCACCGTGGGCAGCAATGAGGCAAGGGGAAGAGAGCGATGGGCCGCCAAACTAATGATCTTTGTTGCAATCGTCTTTATTTTCATTCCAAAAAGGCGCATATATATCTTAGGTGTATTTCGGTTTGTTGACTCGTGCATGATGTCATTCCTTATGCACGTAACCAAACCTTGCGCCATGTAATTTACAACTGCATTATAAAGTCTATTTCAATTCGCAACTGCGTTGTAAAACCGACTTCAAATCTCGTTCTCTTGTTGCATTCAATTCTTGCCGTAGCAAGGCCACAACATAAAAATAAAAGTCCAAAAGACATGTTCTGAAAAAAGTAGGCATTAAATGGTCTACAACCCCTAAGTGATGACGAGTACCACTTATCATTGCAATAGGATGGGATGTGCCTGCCTATTCATCCATCTCTTCATTCAAATTAAAAACATTGCAGGTTCGAAAAAAGATCTACTGCATAGGATTCTGCATCCGGTTAACACCGTTCAATTCTTACTATCTCAAATCAGGTTTAAAATTTTTGGACCAGATGCCTGTGCAAAATCAAATGCTAAGAATGATGTACATGACCATGTAAAATAGTGAACTTGTGCATTAAAATTTCATCTTTCCTACTAAATGGTCAACATATCTTTTTCAACAATCGTAAGATTTATTTATCCGGGAACCCCTTCAAAAAATAGGCACCACTGTCACGCCACGAGAGTTGGTGTGACAAGGCAGACTCATCACGCCAAGAGTGCGGGCATGACAATGACCAAGCATGCCCTCTACGTTGACATGGTGTGTGGACAAGGGCTTGCGTGACAGATTTGACCACGCTGAGGACAGTGACGTGATAGAATGGTTTAGCTACGCCGCGCGTTATGGCGTGACCAAAGGGGTCAGAAATGAAAATAAAGTTAACGAGGGGTTAACTTTAAAGTATATTAAAAAATAATTAAATAATAATAATAATAATTTGTTCTTGCATTTGACACATCTCTTCGTGGTGTCGTAACACGTAGCGTGAGCACCACCTAAAATGAAAGTGAAATAACAAGAATAAAATGTCTCTTCCTCATTGACAATCGCCAATTCACAGGACCGTGACAATCGTGCAACATTTGATTGCTCAAAAATGATATGAACTATACATGGTTGACTTCACTCTCCATGGTTGAGAGCTTCGCCATTGCTTCGTAGAAAGAAAAACAAAGGCAAAGGAATATGTTGCCTTTACATCATTTGTAAAAAACATATATATTTCCCGGCTACGAAGACACACTAGCACTCTGCTAAAAAGTAAACAAAAGAAAGCCATAAGGTCTTATTTGAAACGTAAGAATTTTCCCAACCCTGGCAAAAATTAAGGTTCTGTTTGGAACTTTGTTTCCCCCCTATTTATGCAGAAATTAAACTGTTTCGGTGAAGTTTTGCGTATTTCTTGCAAAATTCCTCTGTTGTAAATAGAAACTATACCCTATGCAAGTATGTATGCAATTTTCGGCCGAAATGACGCTAATTCGCCCCGCATTTGCAAGAATGACCGTCTTCGCACGAAAATTGCAAAAATGGCGTCCTACCGCATGGCTATCGTGCGACAGGGCATCCGGAGGTGACACCTGGCCCCCACCACACGGTCACCATGTGGTGGAGGCACTGTAGCAGCCCCTGCTGCATGGCCGACATGCTGCGACACTATAGTATTTTTTTTTCTTTTTCTTTTATAAAAATCATTTAAGTATAATTTTTGTAGAAATGTTTAAATGTAGAAAATGAGCACCAAAAATTCTGATTTTTTTGTGGATCCTCTTGACATAGTGTACTTGCTTGCGTAATTTTTCAATTTTTTCCATTTTGAATTGTTCTAAAAAATTCAATTAAATATATTGTTTGTAGGAATTTTTTAGAACAATTTATGATGGATAATTTTTTGAAAAAATTACACAAGCAATTACACTATGTCAGGAGGCTCCACAAAATAATTCATAATTTTTGGAGCTCATTTTATATATTTAAAAAATCCTACAAAATTATACTTAAAAGTTTTTTAAAAAGGGAAAAAAATACTACAATGTCACACATGTAGGGGTGAAAACGGATCGGATAGTTTCTAATCGATCCAGACGGAAATGAATTCGGATTATCTCGGATCGGATTTTTCTCGGATAATTTTCGGATCGGAAACGAATTTGGATTTTTTTTGTCGGAAACGGAAACGAATACGGTAGGCATGCTATTCAGCGGCTACGGATACGGATACGAATACAGATTACCCGGATAAAATGAAGTCTGGATATCCGGATTTCAGCCGAAAAGAGGATTTTGGCCCAAAAGAGAAAATGAGATTTTAATTGATTTTCGAATTTCAGAAAATGCAACAAATCAAATAGCCTTTTAGAAAATAGCAAATAGAGTTAAAAAATTCTAGAAAAAATCACAGAAATTCCTTGAATTATTTTGAACTTAATAAAATTAATTCTAAGTTAAAGTTGATTTTTTATTTTTGCACATAAATTAGTTTAAATTTCTAAAAAATAGGAAAAACCTTTTAAAATCCGAAAAATTCAAGAAATTAATGAAAAATTCCTTTTTCACTTTAAATCCAATGAAATCCCAGAAAACTCAATAAATTTTTTTTGACATTAAAACTAGGAAATTAAATAATTAACTTTATTTGATTATTTTTCTTTTTAACCAAGAAAACTCTTTTAAATATCGTAAAATCCAATAAAATAATAAATTTATTAATTTTATTTTTGGTAACATACTTTGGGATGTTACAGTCATTTACTTATAGATTAACCATCCAACCTGATCAATGTTAATGTGAACTAAGTTTTATGTATGTGATGAACGAAGTGCGAATGTGTGATGACTTGTGACTTTGTGAGTTATGACTTATGAGTTAAATATGGTAAACTAAGTGTTATGTTTGTGATGAACTAGTTAATGCAGCTTGCTAGTGCCAATATTATATGTGGTTACTGAAAATATGATTCATGAATGTTTGCATCAAATAAACTAGTTATATGTTTTCGTTAATTTTTGGCATACAATTTAAGGGGTTTTCATGTTCCGAAAAATATCCGCGATCGTATTTGTTTCAATTCGTATTCGTATCTGGATCCGGGAAAAATATGAAAACAAATATGGCAGAACCATTATTCGTCTGTATCCGATCCGTTTTCACCCCTACACACATGGTGATCGTCGAGGTCGCCATTGCCATTTCTACCCACACAGACATTGTCCGTCGGCGCAACCCTCATCGCGACGCGGTGGCCGTGACGAAGCGAGTGTCACCTTCGGACGTCTACCGCTACAGTGGGCGTCATTTTTGCAATTTCTGTACGAAAGATGATCATTCTTGTAAATACGAGGCGAATTAGCGCTATTTGGGTCAAAAATTCTAGATTTCCACAGAAAGGTGTAAAAAAAACATATGTAAATTTCCACGAGAAAGAATCAAACAAGCTGGCAGAAATAAACAAACACACCGGGGGCAGTTACGTCACACCACAATCGGCATTAGGTTCCGTTCCGTTCCGAGGGGTACATCCGTCATTTCTTACCCGGCCCGCAAGCGGACACCCGAAAAATTTCAAAATCCGAGCCCCCAACGGGCCGTTTTCGAAGCCGACGCAGGCGTCCGTCCGATGGGGGCGATCCGACGGCCCGGGGCGGCCGTCGGGCGGCGTTGGAGGGAACGCGGCTTGGTCGTCCGATGCGGTGCCCTAGCCCCCGCGCCCACTATAAAAGCCGCCCCCTTTCTTGGGCGCAATCTCGCGTTTCATTTGCACCCCCGCTCTCTCTCTCTCTCTCTCTCTCTCTCTGGACGGCCCGCTCCCTTCTGTTGAGGTAATGCTGCGAAATTTCTGCCCCGTTTTTGGTTGCTTGCGCCCTATTTTCGGTGGGTTTTCGGGTTTGCTTGGTGTTTCCCCGGTGGGTTTGGTTTGGGGATTTTTCCGGTTCGTTTGTTTGTTCTATTTTACGGTGATGGTGTGGTTTTTAAGAGGATTTCTGGCACGAGTGACTGCTGGCGCGGTTGTTTTTTTCGTTAGATCTGGGGATCTCTCCAAATTTTGTTTTCGCATCATATTTTTAGCTGTTTTGGGCTCCATATTGGGGAATTTTAACTTTTTTGGGCGGTTATTTTGGGATTCGGGCTTGGATTTGTTCAGTGCAAGTGACATTAGGGGAAGATATTCAGGTGTTCTTCAGATTCCCCCTCCCGACGAGCTTTGAGGTGCTTCCAATTCGATACTTTTTCATGTGTGTGGTCGGATTTGTTGGAATCGAGATTATTTTGGGGTTTTGCGCACTATAATTTTTTTTTGCGTTTCCTTCAAGTTTTGGGCTCGGATCTGTTTAATTTCTTAAATTTCGTATGGTCTCACTGCCTTGTGCTCGCCCTAGTGAAATTCTTCGCAGATCTGGTTCTCCACTTCCATTTCGAAGCAACCCATCCATCGTTTTCTCGCACCTAACCACGCAGTCCTTGCTGCTCCCCTCCCACCTGCAGGTACCCATTGCGAAGATCCGGCGACCATGAGGGAGATCCTGCACATCCAGGGCGGGCAGTGCGGCAACCAGATCGGCTCCAAGTTCTGGGAGGTGGTCTGCCTCGAGCACGGCATCGACCCCACCGGCCGCTACGCTGGCACCTCCGACCTCCAGCTCGAGCGTGTCAACGTCTACTACAATGAGGCCTCCTGCGGCCGCTTCGTGCCCCGCGCCGTGCTCATGGACCTCGAGCCGGGCACCATGGACAGCGTCCGTACCGGGCCCTACGGCCAGATCTTCCGCCCCGACAACTTCGTGTTTGGCCAGTCCGGCGCCGGCAACAACTGGGCCAAGGGGCACTACACCGAGGGCGCTGAGCTCATCGACTCGGTGCTGGACGTCGTGAGGAAGGAGGCCGAGAACTGCGACTGCCTCCAAGGTCGATTTCTTTCTCCTTTGTGGACTGCTACTTGTTAGTTATGTGTGTGTGATTGCTATGACTTTTGTTAGATCTGATCTGGTGACAATACTTTTAGATTTGGTGTCGTCTGCTGTTTTTTTTATAATATTTGGATCATATGACAATTTAGACTTTTAAGTACGCTATCTTTCTAATTCCAGTAGAAGCTTTTTGTTAGCTAGTGTTTGTGTCGGCAACGGTATCTGATAATCTTTAATATTCTATAATGTTGATTCCCGAATGATCATCGGGCCCTTATTAAACTTCCCTTGTATTTTTGACCATGATACTTTATATACTCGCCCGTCCCGTTTGCATGAACAGGTTTTCACTGTTGCCTCGTTATTCTGCATCTAGTGAAATAGAGATGCACACTTGCATAGCATGGACATTGTTAATGCTCGTAAAGTGCCATTACATGAGCTTATACTTTCAGTGCATACCATGATTAATCCTGATTATTTTACGATATAATTATGTTGGTTTGACTGGTGTAGTGGGTATATGCATTACTTTTATAGATAAGTCTGTTAAAAAGGAATAAATCTGGGATTGTGTGACTGGGGTCAGTTAAATAGATCTATGAGATTCTTTTGTGATAATTGAAAGCTTGAAAATGTACTTCTTTGCTTCAATTTTTATGCGGATAGTTGCCTTTCCATGGTATTTTTTAGTACAATCCTGGGGCTGCCTAGTGTAATTATGATAGCTTCTAAAGTGTGTTTGCTACACCTTATGAATTTTTGTGACTTGTTGCTGTAATCAGGTTTCCAAGTTTGCCATTCCCTTGGAGGAGGCACTGGATCTGGAATGGGCACACTCCTGATCTCCAAGATCAGGGAGGAGTACCCTGATCGGATGATGCTCACATTTTCTGTCTTCCCTTCGCCAAAGGTCTCAGACACAGTTGTTGAGCCCTACAATGCAACACTCTCTGTCCATCAGTTGGTGGAGAATGCTGATGAGTGCATGGTTCTTGACAATGAGGCTCTTTACGACATCTGCTTCCGTACCCTTAAGCTGACCACTCCTAGCTGTGAGTTGATTCATACCCTGATGTTTAATTAACCTGCTTTATAACTATGCTACTGGATCATTACCTTGTCATGAACAAGTAGCCCTATGCCTTGAATTTTTGCCTGAATGTTTGCATCTGGTAGCAAAGTTTCAATGTTATAAGCTTGCTTTGGTAGATCCATGGATATTGTGGAGGTCGCTATGCCTTGTTTGCGGCTCAACATGGTCCTCAAGGACAATGTAATTTAAGTTGGCTTCGTACCACATTTAATCCATATGATCTGAACTTGTCCTATTCATCCACCAGGCAAATAATTAGTTTGGCTTCGTACTACATTTAATCAATATCATCTGAACTTGTCCTATTCACCACTACCGGGCAAATAATTAGTTCTCATTAGGTTGTCCTTGTTGGTTAGCTGGTTTTGTCTATTGCACCCATCGCACAGATCAAGCATTCGTATTTCACACATTATTGCAACATAATTTTGATACTAGTTGGCATGACTGTATCACACTTAAGAAAATAGGACATTAGCTTGTCTCACAAGTTTTATTGAATGTCATTCTAAGCATTCTGTTTTCCAACTGCATGGAATCTTAGTTAATTCATGCTGTTACAACAGATCTATCATCTATAGTAAAACCTTTACACTTGTTTGGACTCTGGCTTTCTTTGTTTTGTGCTTATGAAGTAACTGTTGAATACATGCTGGTCAAATGTGATGTTGAAATTCCCTTTTTGCTGACTTAAAACTTGTTTGTTTACAGTTGGAGACCTGAACCACTTGATCAGTGCAACCATGAGTGGTGTCACATGCTGCCTTCGCTTCCCAGGCCAGCTGAACTCTGACCTGCGCAAGCTTGCAGTCAACCTGATCCCCTTCCCTCGCCTTCACTTCTTCATGGTTGGCTTCGCGCCACTCACCTCGCGTGGCTCACAGCAGTACCGCGCCCTCACCGTCCCTGAGCTCACCCAGCAGATGTGGGATTCCAAGAACATGATGTGTGCCGCTGACCCGCGCCACGGCCGTTACCTGACAGCCTCTGCCATGTTCCGTGGCAAGATGAGCACCAAGGAGGTCGACGAACAAATGATCAACGTGCAGAACAAGAACTCTTCCTACTTTGTGGAGTGGATCCCGAACAACGTCAAGTCCAGCGTCTGCGACATACCCCCGTGCGGCCTCTCCATGGCCTCCACCTTCATCGGCAACTCGACCTCCATCCAGGAGATGTTCCGCCGCGTGAGCGAGCAGTTCACGGCCATGTTCAGGAGGAAGGCCTTCTTGCACTGGTACACGGGCGAGGGCATGGACGAGATGGAGTTCACCGAGGCTGAGAGCAACATGAACGACCTGGTCTCCGAGTACCAGCAGTACCAGGACGCGACCGCCGACGAGGAGGGCGACTACGAGGACGAGGAGGAGGCGGTCCAGGACGAGTAAGCGCTTGGAGCCGGTTGCCTGTTTGTACTACCTCTGAATCTACCGTTCTTCTAAGATGGAGCTTGTGTATGTTTGGTTGCTATTATTGTTATCCTCTTTGTTTACTTCCGTGGTAGCCTACCACTGCTACCACTTAAGCTGCTGTTTCGCCACTAGATGAGGACATGTTCGCTGCTGGTTTGGTATGCTATCGCATATATCGAAAGAGTATCGGATTATTGTATTGGACTGCTTGTTCTTGTAATATTCTTGCTATCTTGCCGTAGGAAGTCTTGCTCGTGACTCTCGTTCGAACATGGTGCGTGCCACGGGAAATGCAAAAGTTCTCGTCCGCTTCAAACTTTGCGTTGGGTCATTGCCGCTTGAGTGCTTGGGCACTAGCTCGAAAGGAGGCATTGCTCTGGGCTGACCGGACATTATTTACGCGGAAAGCGCTTGTAATCCTTCTTCCAAATATGCTTCAGTCTCATCGGTCAATAGGGTGAATACGGATTGAATAGTCGTGGAACTATATTTGTATTTGTATTTCATAAACGAATATGATTATAAATTTGAATATGTTTGAATATGAATACGAATCGAATATCATAACGTGTCACGGACATGAATCCTTGGCTGATTGGGCTTCTGGGTTGGATAAGCAATGGACCGGCTCTGGCCCCATAGACTGGGAAAGGGGTATTGGCTGGTTTTGTATCAGTACAAAAGGGGGCAACCGACGAGCAATGGAGCATCGAAAAAGAAAGAACTGAAGGCATTGGCCTCATCTCCTCTTCCCCCCTGCTGCTTCCCAATCCCCCATTCTTCTCCATCTCCAACCTAATTGCTTCTCCTCAATCCCTACCTCTATTCTCCACTAATTAGTATCCCCATACCACTTGATTCTGGAGTGGAGTTGAGACTATTGTATCCTGTGTTTGGAATATAGAACTTCCATGTTTGGTGTTCATCAGTTATATCAAATGGGTATGTAAAAATATGGTATCAGAGTCTCGATCCCGATTGTTTCCTGTACTGAGATGACCATGAGCGCCGCTGAGGAGGAGCGGTGCAAGGAGCTGTTGGGCAAGCTGAAGGAAGCCATTGACAGGAGGGGGCTCATGCTGGATGAGTTGGGGAAGGTCATGAATAAGATGGTCTCATCCCTAGCCATGTCCACCCCTCTGCTGGTCAGCGGCGCCACCAAGTCGACGCCCATCTCCACCGCCACCAACAAGATCTCTGCCGTGGCAAATGATGCTCCAAGCGCGGATGCCACCCTCATCGACTAGGCGCCCACCAGGTGTTCGACGATGTGCCCCGACCACAGCATCGACATGCCGTTATCCGACTGCACTACGGCTGTCGCGCCGACTTCGTCCTCGACCATCGCCACCCTTGAGATCGGCAACACCTTCATCGCCAACACCGTCCTCGTGAAGTCCACTGAGTGTTCGAGGGAATGCGAAGAGCAGGCCGTCGATACCGACCATCGCGTCGCGGCCGCCAGCATCGGTACCGTGGCGTCCACCAACTGCTTGATGGAATGCCCTCGTCTGGTTGCTGGTGACAGTGGCATCACTAACCTCATCATCGTGGCGTCGGTGACCCGCATCATGGTGCTCGATGTCAGCTACCCCATCACCAACATCATTCCCGACACCACAGTCGATGTTCTTACAGCTCTGTTGTCACCGGTCGAGGCGGACACCCTTCTCTTCACTAGCCAGAGTGATGAGCTCACTTTGTCTGCGTCCCCTCTGTTTGCCTGATGGTTATAAAATGTTTGAGAAAATATCAGACACGAGTAAGGTGGTGTTGTGGCCACCACCGATGAAGTGGGACGAGAGGCAACTATGGCCGCCGCCTTCGTGAGTGGAGATCAAGTGCAATGGAGAGGAATTACGGCTTACACCATGGCCTTCGTTCGTCTGCAATCGAGTTGGTTTGCAATTGAAGTCGCCTTGGCCACCTCCCGAGCAAGACAGAGCCGTGGGCAACACCGAGCAGTGGCCAACACCTTGGGCATCCCTCAAATGCTACTGGAGTAGAGCGCCACTGGATTCGGTGAGTAATGACTGTGTTGATGCAATAGCCTATGTGCAAGGAGTAAAGTATTTCAGTCTAAGTCTTGAATATGCAAACTATGGAACTGTGGCTGAATTAAATCAAGGAATGGACGTGTATCTACTTGAGAGAAATTCTGTGCACAGTTTCATTGAGAATGATCTACAAAGGTTCTTGTTCCCTACCTTGGGGGGGTCTCCTTTTCGGTTATGACATTGGAGCAATCTCGGAAGCATCTATATCGTTGCAGACTATTGATCTCAGTGGCATCGCTTGGTTCAGCCTATCATCAGTGCAAACTGGCCCTGTGGTCAGTGGCTCACTCTATGGTGCTTTGATCGGTTTCGTGTTGGCGTTTACCACTGCAGATTTTTTAGGACGACACAGAGAGCTTATTCTTGCTTCTATCTCATATTTGATTGGAGCGCTTCTCACAGCAGTGGCACCCAACTTCCCTATCATGGTGGTTGGCCGATTTTTATATGGCACAGGAATTGGCTTGGCTATGCACGCTGCTCCAATGTATATTGCAGAGACTGCTCCAAGTCAGAAAAGAGGCATGCTCATTTCTCTCAAGGAGTTCTTTATTATTCTTGGGATGCTTCTTGGTTATATAGCAGGCAATCTCTATGTTGAAGTGGTTTCTGGTTGGCGCTACATGTATGCCACCAGTACTCCATTATGTCTCATAGTTATCTGCTTCACCTAGGTGGCTTCTGTTATGTGCCATTCAAGGGAAAGGAAAACTGCTGGAGATAAAAGAAAATGCTACATGTTGCTTAGGTCAATTTAGGGGTCAAGCTTCACCAGAGCAGGTTAATTTGATTCTGGATGAATTGTCATATGTTGATCGAGAGAAGCAAACAGGCTTCAGTGAGATCTTTCAAGGAAAATGTCTCCAAGCAATGATAATTGGATGTGGCTTGGTGTTCTTTCACCAGGTCACTGGTCAACCTAGTGTGCTATATTATGCTGCGACAATCCTTCAGAGTGCTGGATTCTCTGGAGTATCTGATGCTACTCGTGTATCAATTCTTCTTGGCTTACTGAAGCTAATTATAACTGGAACAACATTTCTTGTGGTTGACAGACTTGGCAGAAGACCTTTACTCATTGGAGGTGTTGGGGGAATTGCTATTTCCCTGTTCCTACTAGCTGCTTACTACAAGATTCTGAACAGATTCCCTTTTGTTGTTGTTGGTGCTTTACTTCTATATGTCGGATCTTACCAGGAATTCCAGTGGCCACTCCTACCTTTATTATCGAAGCTGAATTTAAATGTTACTCAGGATGGCTGCAACTTGGGCATAAATGGTATACAAGAAACCGATGCTAAGTGGTGCACTCCTAAAGATCGGGTGTACAATGAGGTTTTTAGTGCTGTGGAAGCTCCAGGAGTTCAGTTGCGACATCTTCTCATAATATTGCAGCAGAAGCATGGTGTTGAGCTCGAGATATGCATGGATGACTTACAAGTTACAAGCACCATCAGAGATGCAGAGCATGAGATCCACGTTAGTCCAGAAGCAATCAATTATTTGGCAGTCTGGAAGCAAGCAAGAGATGTGTCGGTGTTTTAGAACCGAACTTACGTAAAGATTGTTTGATTCGGGGGGTCTCCTAGAATGGAATCACGTAGAGAGATTGACACGGGGATTTTTATACTGAGTTCGAGCCTTCTCAGGAGAGAATAAGAACCCTACTCCTGTGTGTGTATGGTATTGAGTATATTCTGAACAATCAGGGGAAAAACTAAGACTATTACAGATAGTGCTTGTATTCCTGATGGCCCGATTGCCCCTCCCTTCCTTTCTCTGATTGTCGCCTTTTTATAGTACGTGAAGGAGCGGCAGTTACTCCAGGTGAAGCGGCGCCTCATCACATCCCGTAACGGATGCACGTTGGTAATAATCACCGGTGTATTAACTCCTCCACGTCGCTCAACAGCTATATACCAGAGATAATGGAGTATTACGTGGCATTACTTCGCAGAGTAACAAATATGATGATGATTTGAATCCCTTAATCAATAAGGCCCGCTTGTGCATAGGTTTAATTGATCATAAGGTGGTAAGAATTGACCTAGTCGTAGAAGAACCTCACGACTATGAGATAGTCGTAGCAAGACTTACGACTATGGGATAGTCGTAGCATAACTTACGACTATGGGGGTGGTCGTAGAAGAACTTACGACCACCCATTAGGCTCTTCCCTCATAACATTAAGGGGTATACTCAGGGTCCACATGACGTCATATTTACCTATAATAAGAATTATAGATAAAAGATAAAATGAGGATTATTATATCCTCGTCAAGATGTTAGCAGCAACAGTTGTGCATGTGGCGAGAACAAGGTGTGGATTTATCCTAGGCTCATGCGGCTGATTTCCATAGATAGTCGTGATAGCTTCAGTGAGATATATGTGAAGGCAACTGTTGTTGCTCTTGAGGGAAGTTGGATGCAACAAGAATGTGCTACCCATGATGATGACTTGACACTCGTGGCTCTTGAGCATTTTGGATCATTTTGTACACTAGTCGGGGCACTCAGGACTGCACTTCTACATGAGCAAGAGACAACAGGGAATTCTTCTGAAGAGATGCTACAAGTGGAGTCTCCACGAGTTACACATGGTTGGAGCGACTACTTACAAACTTTCATGGGGTTGATTGGCCAGATATCAGTTACCATCAAGGAAGTGCAAACGCCATGGGACCCTGGAGGCTGTGAGCTCAATTCCGATGGTTTCATCACAGCGGCTTGGGGACAAGCCGAATTTCAAGGAGGGGAGAATGTCACGGACATGAATCCTTGGCTGATTGGGCTTCGTGGGTTGGACAAGCAATGGACCGGCTCTGGCCCAATAGACTAGGAAAAGGGGTATTGGCTGGTCTTGCATCCAGTACAAAAGGGGGCAACCGACGAGCAATGGAGCATCGAAAAAGATAGAACTGAAGGCATTGGCCTCATCTCCTCTTCCTCCCTGCTGCTTCCCAATCCCCCATTCTTCTCCATCTCCAACCTAATTGCTTCTCCTCAATCCCTACCTCTATTCTCCACTAATTAGTATCCCCATACCACTTGATTCTGGAGTGGAGTTGAGACTATTGTATCCTGTGTTTAGAATATATACCTTCCATGTTTGGTGTTCATCAGTTATATCAAGTGGGTATGTAACATAATGAATTTGAATCGAACATGTATTCAAGTCGGTTGGATCTGGATATCATCGTAATTCATGTAATGTAAATATATTAGTGATGTTTTATCGTTGTAGTCACATTTAACCATTCTAATCTATTTATTCTACCTAACGGAACATGAATTCACATTTAATCTAAAAAATTTGTCCAACTAATTAGGTATATTGTAATAAAATACTTACATTGCTTCATCGAATCCGAATAATTTAGATAAAATAACAATTCGGATGAAAAAATTTATACCGATTCATATCTATATTGTTTTATGCAAATTCAAATATAAATAAGATAGATTATTAAACAAATGAAAAATCTATATCGTATTCTATCTATCAATTAGGAGAACTTTTTTATTAAATAATCTTTTTTAACTTTTATTTTAAAATTAACCTCCGTGGACTTTATTTTTAAAAATAACCCTTTGGTCACGCCATTACCTACCATGGCGTGACCAAACAACATTATCCACTTGGGCAAACTCTTATCACGCCATAGGATAAGTCCCCAAAAACCTTTTTGTCACGCCACTACTTTCATGGCGTGACCAAACAACACTGTTACGCCACCACCCATAGCGTGACAAGAGTTTGCCCAGAAACGGACTGACGTGACAGTGTTGTTTGGTCACGGCATGAGTGGTGGCGTGACCAAAGGGGTTATTTTTAAAAATAAAGTGTGCCGAAGGTTACTTTTAAAATAAAAGTTAAAAAAGATTATTTAATAAAAAAAATTCCAATTAGGATAGTCGAATAATACGGATAGTTTGTGTTCTCTCCATATTTTATTAGTTGACGTTAAATAGTATTATTTTTTATACGGTAGCGTCAAATCGGAGGGAGTGTACCTTTTTCGTCCCTATCCGTCGTCCCGTCGGTGTTGGCTTCATCTGCATCGCTGCCACCTACGCTTCTCCTTGTCTCCTTCCTCATCGGTCACCGCGAGTGGCGACAGGCTGTCGTTGGCAGCTGCCACGTGTTGGGTAAGTTGCGTGCGTGACCGGCCGCTGAACACCCCGTGCCGAGCGAGACCGTGTACCGGGCCAAAAAGCCGTGTAGCCGTCACCTGTTAATTGCCTAGCCCGATTGCCAAATCTAGCACGACCTTTTTTCCTCAAGGGAACTCCAGTGCTAGGCGTGGAAACTGGAAGGTGCAAACGGATCAAATATGGTCGTACAGCACTTGCTGCCATATTTTCAATTCGAATACGATCTGGAACATAAATAGAATCCGGTATAGATCAGATATGAATTGAATTGGAATCGAATATCTTTTCATTAGATCGAATTTGGACATTTGTATGATCTGTACACTTAAGATAATAATAGGCTTTTATTCTCGCATCCAACATGATGAATCATCCCATTACGATGAATTACGCATTTTATTTATGAAAGGTAAGGTGAATTACGCTTAATATACACTATACTGAAACAACTTACGTATATATGGCATTGTCGAATTGAAATTCAGATGTGGATAGTGGAACATTATTGAGGGAGAAACCCTTAACATATTCGCATCCATAAGTCTCATGTGATTACGAATTCGAATAGTGAAGAAACTATTGTTTGGATGAAAACAAAATGAGAAAATCTACTATTTACCATAGAATAACTATTTCATATACGATTTGCCACCGAATAAGTGCTATTCCATTTTATGCCACTGGGTTTCAAATTTTGTCTACCAAATGCCATGGTCGTATTGTATTTGTATTTGTCCATCGCCTTTCGTTATGCCATGACAAAAGACTATTTTGCCCCATATGTTTCTCTATCCGTGCAATTGGGACCCACAACTCAGAGCGCTCTTCTTCTTCGTCCTCTTTCTTCTCCATATCTCTTTTCTTCCTCCTTCCCGGATCCAAGCCATGCCGCCTCTGCAGACCGCAACCACCAGCGTCCATCCTCCCCCACCGCTGTCATCAATGGCAATCACATCGGCCTCGCCTACGCAATCTACACCGGCCTCGTCTGTGTCGCGACGACTAGTCCGGCCCCCCAATCCCCTCCGCCAGCCAGCAGCGGCACAGATTGGCGACAAGAGGAGGCCATACGCCTCTCTTTCTCCCTGATCGCGACGGGGGAGGCGGCAGAAATGCAATCCTGGCATGAGGGAAAGGCATATCTGGTCTTTGTCCCTGGATCGAGGTCGAGTCACCGATCGCCAGTTTCAAGCTTTCTTGCTGCCGGTGAACAAGATCTCATTGCGGACGGGGATGATCTTGTCGTTATCGATTCTTGTCCTTCTTCTGGTTATCTTCCGACCCTCCAGCTGACTGGGCTCCGGCCACGTGCACATCTCGGCCGCTGCCAGTGTGCATGTTCTGTCCTTCAGTCGCGTGCACCTCCCGCTCCAGCAACGTTCACCTCCCTGCCTTTGTTCCGCCGGCCTTGACGTCAGAAGGCGGCGCTGCCATGGTCGGCGACGAGGAGCTAGGAGCCTAGGAGCCCTCAGTATTGACCATGAGGAAGACACATAATCCCTCCTCCTCGTTTAGCCTCTGCATGGCGGCCTCGGTGCCAGTCGCGACCGCTGTGGGAGAGGTTGACCCGCGCCGCGCCCATCCCGCCGCACGCCAGCGCCGATAGTGCCTCCACGCACGCGTGCCTCCCTCTGTTCCGCCGCCATATGAGGGGATGGAAAGAGAAAGGGATGAAAGAAAGGGCATTTTGGGCATTTCAGAAAAATTAACATGTTAATGGCTAGGTGGAAACGGGGGATGACGGCGATAAAATTTTAGAACCCAATAGCATAGAATGGATAAGCACTTATTCGATGTCAAATAGTAGAAGAGGGAGTTATTTGACGGCAGATCCTTACCAAATTTACATCCTATCGAATTACAATGTCGAATGATTTGGATAATCCATATTCATTTACCACAATTTTGAGTCGAATACTCGAATAGTGAAGAAAACTATGGGAAAAAACCTTACTTTATTTGAATCCTATGAAATTCAGATATCGGATAATCCATATCCCTTGTTTAGCTGATCTTAAAGCTCGAATTGGCATCCAGTACTGTTCCATTTTGTGGAAGCGGGTTTCACCATGTTCGGTAATATAATTCCCGCTGCGGTTAAAACTACTTCCTTTTTTTTTTGCCGGGCCTGCCAAAGATAAAAGTTTTATTAAGGGAGAAGTGTTGTATTTTGAGGCCGCGTTGCCACCATTGAAGTTTTCAACTCACAAAATAAAATAATAGATAAGACCACAAGATGTATTCTAGCCTTCTCTCAGCTTTATTGCTTCTGGCCATAGGCATTGATGTGTGTACAATGAGAGCCTCGTGCCCTCTTTATATAGTGGGAGGAGGTCCTTCTTCTTAGTAGTGTAAACAATATGGTCTAAACTCTAAACTATGCTAACGGGCCTCATGGGCCGGCTGTCCCTAACGGGCCTTGGTTTTGGTAAAATGTCCACATGTAATCGGGCCTCGAGATAGGTAAGAACACTCCTTGGACACTTTTGCCAACATCATGCTTATGCTATGTTAAAAACTCCTTTCGAAAAGCTAGTGAAAAAACGGTAAGAAGCAAAGAGTACATAACTCACATTCTTGCCATTGCACATGCTGCCTCATTAGAAACATTCAATTGAGAAAACCCAGTGGGACAAAACTCAATCAAGGAAGAAAGAGTACAACATCTTTTCATCCTAATAATGAACATATATGAAGATCATATATCTCCCTCTGAAGACAACAACTCCTTGTGTCTTCTCATACCAATACCACGGACGTGTTTCTCAAAACTTAGTCCTAGAAAGGCTTTAGTAAGTAAACCCGCAAGATTCTCACTTCTTTGGAGTTTCTCTATTTATATATTCTCATTCTCCTGCTGCTCATATGAGTAGAAATGCTTAGGGAGTATATGCTTTGTCATATGTATCTTGACATATCTATTCTTCATTTGTGCAATGCAAACTGCATTATCCTCATGGAGGGCTGTGGGAGGATTATCCACCTCGACACCATAAGACTCTTGGATATGGTGAATTAGTTTTCTAAGCCATATGCACTCTTGAGTCGTCTCATATAGTGCGATAATCTTTGCATGATTAGTTGACGTAGCAATAATCAGTTGTTTTACAGATCTCCAAGAGATAGCTATGGAACCACTTAGAAAGACATATTCAGTATGTAACTTGGCATTGTGGGGATCAGAACGATAGTCAACATCTGAGTAACCCGTTAGTTTTATGTCTTTTCTCCCGAGAAAATAGAATCCAAGATCAAATGTACCGTTGAGGTATATGAGGATTCCCCTAATTCCATTCCAATGTCTCTTTGTAGGTTCGGAACTATATCTTGCCAAAAAGTTTACTGCAAATACAATATCAGTCCTGGTATAATTGGCAAGGTATCATGTAAGGGGCTAGTCTCTGCGTGAACCCTTGTGCTACTAATCTCGCTTTATACCTCACCTCTTCATTTTGTTCATTCCTCTTTCTTATGAAGACCCACTTATGTCCAACAGGAATAACATTCTGAGGTGTCTTGACCCCAGATCCAAAGACTTCCCTCTTATTTAGTGAGTTTAGTTCATTCTCGATTGCCTCCTTTCATTTATTCCAATCTTGATGATTCTTACATTCTTCAATCGTCTTTGGTTCTAGATCCGTAGTTTCAATACAGAGAGCAATCTTTGATATGAAGCAGATGCTATTAGCACACATTTGTCTATAAAATTCTCCCCATTTCCACGTAATTTGTGGCAAATTCTTTGTCCAATTCAATTGGTATTTTATTAAAATCAATCAGCTCTCCACTATTTCCCAAAATGGCAGAGTCCCAATGTTTTGTTTCCCTAGTGTCTGTGGGTGCACTCTCCCCTACACTAGGTGCCTCCCCATGTACTCCAACATGGGGCACGTAGTGCTCCCATATTTCAATGTTATGTATATTGTTTGCTCAAACTAATATGCGCCATCGCTTTTGCTTGTCGCGGTTCCTATACCAACGACCTTTGGTCCCCAAGCCGGCACTTGTAGCATCGTGCTGCACTCCTGAAGCCTTCCCAACTCTCAGTGTAGCCTCTTTTCCTTTCCCACACTGACATCGTCGCAAACCCGAGAGACTTCGCTGCCTTCCACCACCGCGTCATCGTTTGCGTCCACCTCTCTGGCCGTCGCGACTACTCGAGTGATCATTGTGGTCTCCTCTATCCATTCCTGAGCTTGTTCATGTCCCTCCGCATCCACCTCGTTGCCGGCGAGCTTGCCAACCTCTCGGCCATGGCGCCCATCCCGCCTCTCTGTTTTCTCTCACCGACAAGTGCCCCACGAGGTTTAGTGCTAATGACGTTGTTAGGATTAGATTAGTTTGTTTAATCATGTCTTAAGCTTAATCAGTCGCTGACGTGTGGGCCTAGTTCATTAAGCTAATTAAAATTCTAATTTAAACTGAGATTAAGGCCTGGGCCACTAACATGTGAGTCCCAAAGCCCCATTCACGCCTCTGTGAACCCAGTCCACCGTGGATTCTTATTTAGCTAGTTTAGTTCATTCTCGATTGCTTCCTTCCATTTATCCCAATTTAGATGATTCTTATATTCTTCAATCGTCTTTGGTTCTAGATCCGTAGTTTGAATACGGAGAGCAATCTTCGATATGAAGCAGATGCTATTAGCACATATTTTCTATAAAATTCTCCCATTTCCACATAATTTGTGGCAACTTCTTTATCCAATTCAATTGGTATTTTATTTAAATCAATGAGCTCTCCACTATTCCCAAAATGGCAGAGTCCTGATGTTCCGTTGCCCTAGTATCTCTGGGTGCGCTCTCCCTTGCAATAGGCCCCTCCCCTTGTATTCCAGCATGGGGCTCCTCCCCCTCTGCTCCTGTACGGGGCACCACTGTCGTGTCCTTACACGGGGTGTAATGTCCTTTGGACGTTTCTCATTCATATTCGGTTCATAGAGTTTCTCCCCTGTTCTATGCATCTCTTTTGCGAACGTCTCCACAATCTGAGATCCTTAGAACCTAGAGGTCTCCCCCTCTTCTTACTAAGAGTGGTGGAGTCAGATGCAGAACTTGTAACCCAGAATGGTTCCACTGTTTTCAGGTGCATTTACCATTGGTTTATGCAATTTTGTAACACCTTTATGTTCCGTGAATGAATTTGGCAGCTTATTTGAAAGTTTTGAAAAATTTGTTATCCTTTGAACCTCTTGTTCAGATTCCTTAGTGCGTGGATCATTGTTATGAAGACTACCATCATGCCATGATAGTTCTCGGCATTCTAATTTAGGGTCCTTTCCTCTCCCTAATGCTGAGAACAGTTCTTCATTAAACACAGAATCAACACATCTCTCTTTTAAAATATCCCCTGTCATGGGCTCTAAATACATGATTATAGACAGAGACTCAAATCCCACATAAATTCCCAATTTTCGGTGGGAGCCCATTGACGTACATTGAGGTGGTGAACTATGTACATATACGACATAGTTGAATTTACACAGATGAGAAATAATAGGCTCTTTCCCACACGCTAACTGGAAAGGTGGTAACTTATGGTACGTAGATGGCTAAAGTTGTATTAATGGCGATGCATGTAATGCATCGTGTCCCCAACACGTAGTTGGCATATTAGATTTCATTAACAAGAGTTTAGCGATCATCTTGATCCTCTTGATTAATGTTTCAGCAAGTCCATTTTGAGTATGAATATGTGGGACCAAATGTTCACTGTTATACCTAATGCCATACAATAATCATTAAATACTTTTGAGGTGAACTCTCCTGCATTATCCAATATTATGGGTTGGATCCTATGATCCGGAAACTTGGCTCTTAGTGCAATAATTTATGAAATTAGTTTGGTAAAGACATGATTCCTAGTGGATAATAGATATACACACATCCACCGAGTAGATACATCTACTAGTACCATAAAGTACCTTAGTAGCCCAGACATGGGCTCTATATATCCCCTGAATTCTCTGAGGGAAATTAGGTAATTCATCCTTGATCTTATGATACAAGTGTCTTGTAATTTCCAATATATAACACAAGGATGATGCACATTACACAAACTAGCTAGCTAGGGTGGATGATCCATGAGAGAATGGGGATGGTTCGTTTGAGATCGCAGAGATCAAATATAGCCCATGTATGTACTGCGCCACACTCATATAGCTCACTTAGTACTGACACTTCCATTAGCTTTCTACTATCATTTTAACTCTTGCCATACCTTTAATTTTGTTGCCACTTGGTTTAATACTTTAATTGATCAGAGAGAAAAACAGCCAAGTTTGAGCTTTTATAATTTAAAGATCGGCATGCAAAAGAAACTAGATAGGACATCCGTCCGTTGATATAGCATGCATATATTATCACCTTTGATATCAAGTCTTGTGGAGTGCATTCTTGTACTAACCGTTGTTTGTTGAACAATTGTCGGAGTAAGAAATTGAAGACCCCGCGTTCAACTACTATTACGCCTCGAGAGTTGGAGATGATGTTAGTGCCGAATTCTAGGGCATTAATCTAGTCAGTTGTCCATGGGTTGTGGCATACAACGCTGGTTATTTATCCCTAATTATCGTTTATTTCCGCTGCAAGTACTCTTAAGTGTGTCTATTTGACCGGTCGGCCCTGTTGTGTAAAACTCAGTCTTAATGATCTATGTTCAACTGCTTAATATTATGTGCTACTCCGTTTTATGTACTCGTGTATGGATGTGATTTAATGTTATAAAATATGTGTGCTAGTGACTGATCATGAGGCTAGTACGGTGTAATCCTAGAATTCGGAATAGAATCACCAGGTTCGACAATATCTGCACCTAAAAAGATAGTATATATCCTAATATAAAAATAAACGATGCTTATGGGCTACTTTATTAACTTTTGTCATCTATTCATTGCGCTAGCTATATCTGTTCTTAATTTCTCACTTCATTAATTGGATCGCAACTTTGCGGGAAGATTCACATGAGATCAAAGCTAAAATTAAACTAGCTAGACTACAAGCCGATAAAAAAAAACTTAGTAGGGACACTTCTGAAATCATACGAATTCACTTGAACATATGTATTCCGTATCAAATGGCAAGGAAACATATGCAATAGCATAACTATATAAATAAAGCCAACTGGTGATATTCAAGACCTTTTCGTTTTGAGGCAAAAAAAATCGCACAATAATTCTAAAAAAGAAAAAAAATCCTAGAAATTCACTCATTAATCGATAAAAAGGAGAAATATCTACACCTTTTATTTTGGTGGACCCAAATTATAACGATGCAGATTAATTGTAAATAGATGGTAGAGTTATATAACAAACACAATTGTATTTTCAATCATAAACATTAGAGTTATATAATAAAGACAATTGTATCGTAATATCTAGCTGCTCAGTTGCGCGAGTAATTCCGCTAGTTAATTATAATGACAACACTGACTGAATAAATTCCATGCATGGGATATAATTATAAAGATGTCAAAGATGAAGTTACATCATGATCAGGTTGATGTTAACAACATATATACACGATTTTCTGTAAAAAAAAGAGCCAGCATGCAGATACAGTCTGAACTAGTACGGTTCCCATCTCCAAAAATCTGAAAAATTTAACTTTCTTCATGACAAGAGCTTCACTTGTCCCATTCAGTGAAACTTTTTGTGACCCTAACATTGCTTATGGGCTACTTTATTAACTGTTGTCATCTATTCCCTTGCGCTAGCTCCATCTGTTCTGAATTTCTCACTTCATTGGATAGCAACTTCGCGGGAAGATTCACATGAGATCAAAACTAAAATTAAACTAGCTAGACTACAAGCCGATAAAAAAATAAATAGGGAAATTTCTGAAATTATACGAATAATTTCACTTGAACATATGTATTCCCCATATCAGTAATGGCAAGGAAACATATGCAATATCATATTATAATGACAAAACTGACTGAATAAATTTCATGCATCGGATATAATTAATCAAACATGTCAAAGTTGAAGTTACATCATGTTGATGTTAACAACATACATGATTTTCTGTAATAAAAAGGAGCCAGCATGAAGATTTTTAGATAATGGATACACAGTCTGAACTAGTACGGTTCCCATCTCCAAAAATCTGAAAATAATTTAACTTTCTGCATGACAAGAACTTCACTTGTCCCATTCAGTGAAACTTTTGTGACCCTAAATAAAATACCAAATAAAAGCACCTATATGTTCGAAGAATAAGACACATCCCCTCCCATTTGAGCCAGGAATTATGCATTTACATTGCTATAATTCACACTGGACGGGAAACAAATATCAAAATATAGCACGAATTGATCATTTGCGCCAAACGTTTGGCGTCCAACGCCTGGTGGTATTCTTCCTCGACTTCATTAGAGGGGTCTTGCTTTGCTTAAATTTTTGTATGTCACGCAGCTCCATGACTTGTACCGAACGTTGCTTTCTTGCTGAATGAATGAAATAGTATGCGCGATTAGGGCTTAACGCCAGTGTCGCAAGCAATAACAAGAGAGCATAGTGGGATAGCGCTCACCATTTTCAGCTTCCTGGTAAGCTTAATGTAGCCTGCGCTTGGTCGTCTCTAGTCCCATATCAGCTAACTGGATCTTCCTCTTCCCCATCCCTACCTTGGGTTCTGCTGATGCTTGTGCCGGCATCTCCAGTTTCTAGAGTCAAAACATACAGATTAGTCTTAAAGCCTTAGCCACGGATCATAACAGCTTGGACATCAGTCAGTAGCATGAGGTACAAACTTACATTATTCATATGGCCGGACGGTGGTTTTCTTGCAACATCAACAGGAGGTTTTGTTGCAACATCAAAAGGAGGTTTTCTTTCAATAGTAAGAGCATCTACAATAGTTTATTTCTTAGCTTGTTACTAAGAAGAGAGAGAGTACTCAATCTAATAAAAAGAAACAAGTATTCCAATGGATTGTTTCTTAAGCTTGTATCTAAGACTTTAATTGCTAGAAGTGTGCATGATTCTTGATGATCAACAATGAGGTACAACTTTGTGGCCTATATGTTTTGACTCATTTATCATATCATCTGCAATAGAAGTCAAGAAGACGGGCTGCACAAGATCCGATATATTTTTGTTGGTAGGCAGTGGGACCCACAAAATGAGTGTTTAGGTAACAACTAAGCTCCTAATAGAGTTTTTTGTTGTTTCTTATGTCTTGGTATTAACAATCTGATAGTTTCTTCATGTAGAAACAGTTTCACCTTCTCTCCTCATCCTCTCTCCTCCACATCATCTAAAAGCTGATGTGACAACCTCTTAGTAACAGCTGAGGTGGATTGTTGTAGATGCTCTAACGGGATCTTGAGTCGTTCTAGGTCTCACTTCAACACAGGGTTTCTTTCGAGGAGTTTCTTCAAAGAGTCTCCTTGGTTCATATTCAGCACCAGAGGGTTGAAGTTTGACGAGTACCCTAGGGGTATTCAGTTGTGACCTTGGCCCATGTGGTTTTTGTAGGTTGGTTTGGCTCAATGCAGGTTCCTGTCTTGCTGGTAAACCTTGCCTCTTGAGCACAGCATTTTCACCAGTATTGGCCAGTTTATGTGGGCTTGTTTGCCTCATGAGCAAAGTGTTTCCATCAGCATTGAGCGGTTTCTGTGTCTTTGTCTGCCTCAATGGCGGCTCTTGTGTTGTTGGTAAATCTTGCTTCATTGAAGTTTTTTCATCAGCATTGGGCAAAGCTTGTGCAGTCTGTTGTTTCCTCACTGGAGCATGGTTTGAAGGGTTGTTCACACCATTATTTTGGATCTTGTTTCCCGAACCACCATTGCTGTCAACGCTATTTATCACATCTGTTACAGGGTATGCAATATCAATTATCAGTGTCAAGAAAATGGTTACTTTATAAAGGTAAATTCAGCAGTCAGTAAATCGCTGTACTCACTTCCGTCATCATCCATTCCATCGAAGAACTTAAGGCCGCGGCGATCAAAGAAACGAATAAATCCGAAAAATGTTAGGTTGTTTGCAACTTTGCATGTGTTCAAAAGCAAGTATACTCATGGAGCAATCAGCCAATGATAAGCCGTATTGCCAAGCAATAAGGAAGCTATATCATCACCTCAGACATGCTGAAAAGCAGTAGCCTGGGCCACAAAGAATGCTCCTACATCCATAGGTGGAGTCATAAGCCGATCTTCATCTTCGACAGCAGGTGGATTCGAAGAATCCGGAGTTGTATCTGATTACAATTTACAGTAGCACATTTAGCTAAGCTGAATACTGATTTAGAAAGTGATCAAGTAAGATCATAGAAGAACACTCACCTGAATTATGTGCAATTGTAGCATTAGTAGCACTGACCCACTCACAAACCGTAGCTCTCCAACTTCTGAAACACAGCAAATATGCAAACAGCTCCAGGTGTTAGCAGTCCTCTCCCTAATTGGGAAGTTAGTTCAATAGACAGCACACTACAGCAGTAGCAACGGACTTACCTGACGAGATCGCGCACGAGTTGGCGAATTTCCGGTGACCTGTGATTCCTCAACGCAGTAACAACACCTCCAATCTCAGTACTCTGCAAGAAATTCACGCCGCCAAAGATGAAGAAACCAAACAGCTGCAACAGTGAAAGCTCGTCTAGAATTCTAGATCGATCACTGTGTCTAAAGTCGCCTCATCAGTCATTACCTTGAGCTTCTCCACAGACAGATGCATGCGCTGCAGCCTCCTCAGCGACTTGAACAAGATGCCGGCGGACTGCAACAATCGCAGAAACGCAGGCATTCATCGGAGATCAATGCCAAGAACATCGCGATCGATGCAAGTTTTTTTTTTTTTTTTTTTTGAGAAAAAAGCATTGGAAACAAGATGAATGACCTGCTTCTGGTAGTTGACGAGTATCTCCTTTATCCGGAGCACCTCGTTAATCTCCTGGGTATCCTCATCAATCTGATCCGCCAGCCACTGGATCATGTGCGCCTCGAACGGGAGGTATTCCTCGTCGTCGGCGGCGTTGCCATTGTCATGGCCATGGGCATGGCCGTCGTTGCTCGCCACGGCGCGGCGCAGACGCTCGACGTCATTATCGTCGTCCTCAGCATCCCCAGGTGTGCCGTTGCAGCTAGCCACCTTGCTGTGCTTATCGGACGGAGCGCGTTCTGCGCTGCCGTGGTCCTCCACGGCAGCAGCTTTGCCGGGGCTGGAGGGCGATGGCACCCGTGCGGCGATGGTCGCCGTGCTGTAGAGTCTTTCGGCGATGCCGTCGCGGCGGAGGCGGAACTCCTGCGACGATTCGTCGGCGGACACGAGGATGGCATGGTCGATCACGTCGTAGATTTCGGCGCCCCGGAAATGCTCGCGCCACTTCTCCAGCCCGTCGGTCATGCTGCCGTCCGGTGAAATCCTTGCCATGATTGGTCTCCGATGCCCGATTCCGTCGTCCCTAACGGATCCGATTACTTCCGAGTCCGACCACCACAAAACGTAAAAATCACTACTTTTCTATCCTTGCTCTTCGTTTCAATTTTTTGCTAGAAATCTAATCCTGAAAAATCAAGATCCTGATTATCGATCCTACCGAATCAAGAAACCGGAGCGAGCAAGCTACAAGAACAGCCAAGAGCTCTTGAGTCTTGACTCGTTTTTTCCACAAAAAAAAAGGAACATCGAAGAGAGAAGATCAGCAGCACGTAGAACTCTCCCGTTTCCTGACAATCACAACCTAGCTCCCTAACGCAGCTAATCATGATGCTAACAACAAGATCATCTCTCTCTAGTCTCTACATCTTCCCCCACATGTTAACAACACTGTCTCTCACCTTTTCTCTCTCTTCTTTTCCTGGCCGCGCTGCCCTCGCTCCAGAGTCCAAACTCCAAACCAGAAAGGAAACCGAACGAGGAGGAAGAAGACGAAGGCAAAAAGGAAGGGGAGCAAAAGAATACCAGCCGTGGATAGCGAGTTAGCGACACACTTGACGGCGACCAAACAGCCACACGGCAACCACTGACGACATTCTCACTCGCTAATCTCATCCGGCCAGGGCCAAACAACAGTCGCATGCATCATCCATATCCATGGGCTTCTCGACCGGAGACTTCGGAGGTTTTGCTTTAGAGTAGAATAATGGGAAGGAATTGCAGATTGCAGGATACAGGAGAGATCGAGATGTGACGGCGCGGCTGGGTGTGATTGTGTTGACACCTACATCTGGGCTTTATATTCTCTGCTCAGAGTGGCAGGGATTTATTGTTCTATTATTGACGCCGGCTCCGGTTTTACTTCCATGTTTGTGATAAGCCAATTGTTTGCCATGGGTTTAGGGATATTGCACTTTGGCCCCTGCTGTTCTTTCTATTGGCTACGACTGCACTGTTGCGCCTATACTTCATGGTTAAGTCCCAACTATTTTTTAATAATTGTTTGATAGGAGCATTGTAATTTTAAGAATTTTGTATTACTTGTTATAAGAATTTGACATGGGCAGTCCCAACATCTATGCATGCAAACATCGAAGAGAGAACATATGTTCAGAAAGTGACGTGGACGCGCAGGTACTCCGACTAGGAAGTGGCATCATATATCAGCAGCCAGGTAATTGGATGTCCTGACGCTCTCCTGGCAGCCATGCTTCTTAAACTTGCATGGGCTCGATGAAATTGCCCATGGTTGCTGTCTCATCCTCCTCATGCTGCGTGGACGACCACCAAAAAGTGGCTAAGGGACTATGAACAATATATATATATATATATATATATATATATATATATATATATATATATATATATATATATATATATATATATATATATATATATATGCGGTTTTAAAGGCATAAGTAGCCACCGCTTTGAGACTTTATAGAGAAGAGATTAGGAATGGAATGGTAGGACGTGCACAGGGCGCAAGGTAGGAGAACTTGACCAAAGATGAACACAATTATACGCACAAAGGTGAAATGAATGGCGAGAAGCAATGGATAACATCTTGACAAAATGACAAATCAACAATAAGTCATAACATACATGTCACACATTTTATACATCTATTTTTGTAAATCATCAATCATACATATCAATAGCCCATGGTTCACCAAGCAAGTTTCCACTATCAATAGTAGACAATACTTGACACTTCTGAATAAGTACATCATAACTCATAACAATATAACATATCAACATCCCATACATATCAACAACCCAATAAGTCATAACATATCAACAACCCATACATATCAACAGCAGAGACAACACTTGACACTTCTGAATAAGTCATAAGTCATAACAATATAACATATCAACAGACAACAGCCCAATACTTCAATAGCAGACATCACTTACACTTCTGAATTCACTCATTCAGCAATCAGCAAATAGCCCAATACTTCATTGCATTCATTTATATTTATGATTTCTCTACTTCTCTCTACATGTATGTATTACACATTTACACTTCTCTGCGATGATGCACTTCTCTTCATGCATGTATGTATTACATATTTAGCATCTGGGCTCTGGCCAATAGGCATCACCATTAGCATCAACCAACAACCAGACAACATCAAGAAGACAAGAAGGGGACTTACGCGTTAGTGGGAGAGCCGGAGATGTTGGAGGTGCGAGGGAGGTCCGAGGTGGCGCAGCGAGCCGACGGCGAGAGGAGGAGGAGCCGGAGCGGGTAGGGAAGAGGAGCCAGGCCAGCCAAGACAAATGAGGAGGATGTGAGCTTGATCCGGTGGCACAGGGAGGAGGGAGCTTGATCCAGAGGTGCAGGAGCTAGCGGCGAGAGGGAGGAGGAGCTCGGTTCACATGAATACCAACAACACAAACCAATAGGTGATAGATCTGTCTTACCTCGACATCGCCGGTGGAGAGGTAGCCGGTCAGCAGATGCTTGGGGAGGAGGAAGAGGGAAGGCAAGATCACCAGTGGTTGTGGCACGAGCGGCGGCGTCGAGGTCGGGGGCACTCGGGTGGGGAGGGGAACAGACGAGATTAAGGGCGCTAGGGAGTGACGACATGAGTTAGGGCACAAAACCTAGCGGGCTCCTAATTATAAAGACATATCACAGACGGTTCTATTATGGAACCGTCTGTGATATGGTTGTTCTCAAGTTCTATGTTTTGAGCGCGACACACACACACACACACACACACATATATATATATATATTCTCGTGTATACATTTACATGATATGAAGAAATTACATGTTTATATGTCAATTTTGTCATTGAAATACTGCTGAAAATTTGCTTTAACTATGATCGATACATATATCACACAAATCAGATATAATAAATTTGTTAACCACTAAACTGTCGACTGTGATAATTAAATAGTTAATTCAACATATAATATAGTAACTTCACCTCCAAACTATATTTTTTTCATTTTGGAATTTACATATGGCCAAACAGCATGGCCAGTCGCTTGTACAAAGATTTAAAAAAGTAGAAACCTAAATAAACAAATTTTTTCAAGTGGCGGAGGTAGGCTGCTATCTCCGTCTTCAAAACTTCGTAGGCGGCGGCGGCGGCATCGGCATCGGACAGTTCGTGATCAGCGAACAAAGCTCGAAATGCATCCATCCACTGACGTGCTCGTTCGAGTGTCTCCCAAAGACCCTTGGACTGTTGAATCAAGAAGAATTGAGCTCATAGGCTCTCTTCCCTAGCTTGAGGGGTCTCGGCATGGTCGGCTTGGTCGCCCGCTGCCTCGATTAAACAGTCCAAGTCACGGCAAGCCTCCTGGAGATGTGCAACGTCATTGTGGAGGACCACGTCGATGACGTGATAAACTCGCCGGAAGTGGAAGATCACTCGGAAGACGCGGCGGAGGAGGATGTCAAGACGGCGGAAGGTGGTCGTCACCTGCTCTGGAAAATCCTTGGATAGAGGAGTGAAGACACTATTGAAATAGTATTCTTCCGCAACATCTGCCAACGTACGATCGGAGAGTTGCTTGTACAATATGGCCAGGTAGGCCATCAATGCTAGCGACAAGGAAACAGAAGAGGGGGCCATTTCTGCTTTTTTAGAAGTAGTAGAGTTATATGTGGGGATGATCGTCTTCGATGGCGGATGATCCATTTTATAAAACAAGAAATAAATTCGGCACATGAGATGAAGAGACACATCGGGGAGCCAAAGCGGCATTGATGCAACGAAGAAACTCACTGGAGCTGAAGCGACATTATCTCAGACGGTTATAATTAAAAACTGTCTATGAAGTCTACAATTATTATAAACAGTTCTAAACACGAACCATCTGTGATATTTCACAGACGGTTTTTAATATGAACCGTCTGTGAAGTCTACAATTATCACAGACGGTTCGTGTTTAGAACTGTCTGTGATTGTGTTTAATATAGACGGTTTCGATCAACCGTCTGTGATCAGGCGTCTAGTATTAACATTTTTTTGTAGTAGTGCTTTCTCGCTTCTCTCTGTATACACATTCAGTATATACTGGCGCCAACCGGGTAGCTAGGCATAAAAAATGACCTACCTAGTCTTTGTTCATCTCCACACATACATCACCCTCGGTACCACCTCTATGCAGGGATGGAGCCAGAAAATTTTTACCCAGGGAGCCATATGGTGAGAACTAAATATCGAGATGTGCAACGTATAAATATTTTGCTATTCTACATAAGTAAACTAAGAACCATATAAAGAACTTCATTAACCATGAGGGATTATGGCTCCCACTAGTCCCTGTCTCCATCCATGCCTCTATGGCATAGCATATATGACATTGCCACCCTAATTTGTCGATAGACAACCATGTCCTTCTCAAAACGGTCTTTACCTAGAAGGACAAGCATCCACTAATGTTACACAAACCTATCAAATACAGCAAAAGTGAATTTACAGAGGTGGAAAATGCAATAATTTTCTTATGGGACATTTTTCCAGAATTAATTTATAGTGACTCTGGGGGTCTATGCAATTTCACATCGATTTAGTGTACTGGTGCTTATCTTTCCACCTGTGTTCCTACTCCCTGTAAAATTAGAAACATTTATTTGTGAGTTCTAATTATACGTTACCGGTCCATCAAATTTATTCAAACGAACATAATTGTATGCTGTGTAGCTACATATTCCCAAAGCACGTATATATGGTTCATGCATGTATCCAAACCGGCTGCCCTGTCCATGTTAATTATTCTCGCGCTTCGTTTTTCAGAGAGACAGAGAGAGAGAGAGTATTCTTGTGACTGGAGGATGGTGTGATAAGTCGATGGTTTCGTGCGTCTGGTGGAATCCTACATAGCATGATGTGGCTTGTTGTGTGTAGGAGCTTTACCATCCATTGCATGCATATCGATCGTAAAGAAGGGGAAAATGTAGGGGTAATTGACTAAGTGACATCGTGTTGGGATGTAATCGGGGGAATGACACTCCGTTCGTGATGCACTGAAAAATAACATCGCGAACACAAAAAATTATGCCGAATGACATCGCTGTCAGTTACTTCTGTTTGCAGAATTTTTTAAATATAGAAACTTAGCTCAACAAATTATCAATTTTTTTGTGGAGCCTCCCGACACAGTTTAATTGCTTGTGTATTTTTTTTAAAAAAATTTATACGTTCTAATTTTGTCTCTAAAATTCATTTAAGTATACTGTTTGTAGGAATTTTCTAATATAGAAAATGAGGTCAAAACAATATGAAAAAAAAAAAATTCAGGCTCCTTACATAGTGTAATTGATTGTGTAATTTTTTTTCATATTTTTACAAAATTAATTAATGCAATTTCATAATGTCCACCACGTAAGGAGTCTAATATTTCATAATGTAAGGACATTATGAAATTGCATTCATTAATTTTTTAAAATTCTAGAAAAATTACACAATTAATTCCATCAGATAAGGAGCATGAAAAAATTCATAATGTTTGGACCTCATTTTCTATATCAAAAAATTCCTACAAATGGTATACTTAAATGAATTTTAGAGACAAAATCAGAACATATAAAATTTTGAAAAAATTGACAAGAAATTAAAATGTGTAGGGAGGCTCTACAAAAAATTGATAATTTTGTGAGCTCAGTTTCTATATTTAAAAAATTCTGCAAATGGAAGTAACTGACGGCAATGTCATTCGACATAATTTTTGGTGTTCGCGATGTTATTTTTCAGTGCGTCATGAACGGACTGTCGTTCCTCTGATTACGTCCCAACGCGATGTCAATTAGCTAATTTTCCCAAAAATGTAATGCTAACTGCAGCCAGCCGTAGCACACGACCTACAGCTGGTGGAAACAACTGGGTATTGTTCGTGCATTTGTTCGTCTTGTTAATCAGTACATTTACAACAGTTTTCTTGTTAACAATGTACTCACACACTTAATATAATGGTGCGTGAAGTATTTCAAAAATATAGTAGATGTTACCACTCCATTTGAGTAATTATTAACAAATCGAAGTGGGTTCCAACTGTAAATTTAAGATGATATTGATGGTCTATGAGCAGGGGCGAATCCACCGTGAGTGCTAGTGGGTGCTCGAGCACCCTCTCCCCCCACCGGACCCCTAGACCTAGTACCCACTAAGCAACGGCCACCGGCGACTGCAAGTCTGCGAGTCGGACTGTTGGAGGTTGAAGACAGGTGCGGGCGTGTGGCGAATTGCGTCTCAGTCTGGACGAGTCTCCCTCGGAGGCATGTGGGGCTTAATGCCCAGTCCGTTAGTCGGCTGTCGGGCCAAATACCAAAGTCTTCACTACTATTCACTGCCTCACTCTCTTAGTCAGAGTGCCAAACGCTCAAAGCCTCAAACCCCAGAATCCCAATTCCCAGATCCAGATTGGAGAAATCGAGAGACAAAGAGACTCACTGAGACTGAGGCCTAAGGGGGAGGCGGTCGGCGGCCGGCGTGAAGGGGGAGGCTGGAGGCGGTCGGCGTCACTCGGCGATGGCCCGGCACGTCTCGGCGACTCGGTGTCAGCAGCCCGGCGCAGAGCCACAGAGGGGGACTAGGGGAGCCACCGAGCCGGGGTCTGGGATGACTTGTGCAGGCGGCGAGCGCTACGCGGGGGGACCGCTGGACTGCTAGAGCCTGGACCTAGAGGGCAACTGGGCTTCTAGGCAAGGCTTTGTGAGGGCGTGAGGCAGAGAGCTAGAGAGTAAGTGAGTGATTGTGAGTTTGTTTCTCTCCCAAAAAATTCCCCATTTTGCTTTTGTTGCAAGATTGATTGAGGCAGTGAGGCACTTGACTAATTTACTTGAGTCTTGAAGATAGATGAATGATGAATTGATTATTGATGCAAATGTTTAATTGGTGATTGACTGGTTGTTTACTTTGTGATTGATTATTGATGCAAATGTTTTAATGTTTATGAATATTCACAATTTAATATTACATCACTAAATGTGATATTTCTTATCTATAGATCGGTACTCACATATTTATGGACATTTGGGGGGCAAATTATCCATTAGCGAGGTACTAAATTTATTGTATTGTACATTTCAATTTGTTTTCTTTCTATTTATGTATGAATTTGATATTCCAATGGCAAAAGACAAGTAGATGTAGCTTTGGTACGTTCATGTTGTGCTATACCCTCAACAGTAGAGCTTCCCCTCTGTTTTCATTCTAGATTCGCCACTATCTATGAGTTCATTTCCATGCCATCAACCTTCTAAGGCACTCCAATAAGAGATATACTAGATGGAAAGAATTTGTACATATGTGATGCAAATTAATTTGCATCGAAGGCATGCATCTCTAGCTGTCTCTCAGTATGACATGGCACTAAGGTTTGAAACACATGTTGTCCCCCTAGGTCATCCACAGCGTATCGGTGTTAGCCACCTTTTCCCCTCTAGCACCGGTGTCAGCCCATTGCAGCGAGGGTATGTGAGTGGTGCCACGAAAAAGATTCATGGCACCGGTGCATGTAGATGCAATAGGTGCTAACTAAAAAAATACGGGCCCACTTGTAAGTGAAATGAGATAGGGTGTGTGGTGGGAGAAAGATAAATGATATTTTATTTAGTTGTGGGTCCTGTCTTAGAGAGAATGAGGTGATAAGCACTGTAAGAGAAATACAAATCTAGTACCATTATGATGTGGTAGTAAGGTGGCGAATTTGGCACCGTCTACATTGTGGATGGCCTTAGCTAGACAAAAAAACGTGTGTTGGATCCATTACTATCCTCTCTCCCCTTCTCAACCCTTGTGTACATTGACGCATTAACAAGTTTCTCTTGACTCTCTTCTGTCTGGTCTCTCGACCAATATAATTCCTATTCCAAGGAGCCAGGCTCTTATACTTTTTTCAGAACTAGTAGGGTGCCCTTGCCCGTGCGTTGCAACAGAACTCCAAAAGAGAGTGATACATACCATCTCGTATATCACAGCATTAAATGAGGGTCTGCCTAATACGACTTCATTAGGGGAGAGTGTTTACACGACCAATTCATTTAAAGTTCGGGGCTAGCTGACGAGGATTAAAATCTCTATGTATTACTTTAATACATAATAAAAGACCATATGTCTTCGTGGTTGTAACCCCTAAGGGTAACAACCTCCGTGGTCGTAAGGATTCCATAGGTTACATCGTGGGTACCTTGGTCGGAGAGGTCCTGTACCAACTACCCGACTAGGTAACTGCTCGTAGAAACAATGAACTGGCACTTGGACTCGATTCCAAGTATATACCTTCCGTGTGATGAATGAAACAGGTGCCTAATCACTCCAAACCACACGACGTTTCATGGCTCTAAGTTACTGACAATAACCATCATGTGGTTACGTCATTCCCTGATATCAACCGCCGAACAGTTGATACTTCACCAACTACCACCTCGCTCCGACCAGTCGCGACACCACCAACATGCATCTCTTCAAGAAGTAACTGCCACCACTTCATCGACTACTTAAAGGAGACTACAAATGGCAGAAATGACAATCGTATTCCATCGGATTGAAGCATCATAATCAGTATTAGATTCATGTTTCAAGTCTGATTCAAGAGCATAGCAAGCAATACACTCAGTGTAATTAGGATTAGTCCACCACCTTATCAAGGGCACCCCCTGTAAAGGATCCAGTTCATAGCAATAAAGAGCAATCTTATTCTCTCCCAAGAACTCTTTGTCATTTTTCTCTGTTTATTTCTTAAGATCGACAACTCAATCGTCGACAGTGGGAGAGGCCAACCACGTGCATAGAAGAAAGGACATTGTCCCGCAGCGTAGGGGTAAACACCTTCTTTTATTAGTTAAGAGATAAGATAATGTAAGAAAGGCATTGCCTTCTCCTTCCCTCCCAGTGCATTCTCCCATCCCCACCGCCGCCTCCCCTCCCCGCTACCTACTCTGCCAGCCTACCTCCTCCGGCCATTGCCGCCTCCTCTGTTGTCCGATCCCTCATCTTCGTGCACGCCACCATTGCAACCCGTGGATTGAGTGCCGGAAGGGGTTGTGATCTCTAAGGCGTGAAGTGAATGTCAGATGGGCGTAGGTGGCATGTCACGGTGTGAGACAGGAAGGATTAGGTCGTCAACAAATTTCAATGTGTGTATGTGAATAAGTGGGGTGGCGATGAGTTGGGTGGTTGCATAAGAAGTAGGGGCATGGATACGTTCACGAGTCATGGGGGGATGGCAGGGCGCCTCGATGAGGAATTTAGGAGGGATGGGAGAAGCCAACTGCGCGCACGGGAGAAAGGATGTCGTCCCGCTGGGCAGAGGTAAACTCCTTCTTTTATTAGTTAAGATAAGATAAGATTAAACATACACACACTGAAACAACTGACATGTTCCGGTCCATAGAGCCACAATCCAACCTCCAACTGTCCATGATGACATGCGAAAAAGCAAAATATGAAGACCGATAATAGTTCTTGCTGCCATCCGTATGCAACAAATAGTTTTGTTTTTGTAAGAAAAAAAGATTGAATGGAGAGTTCTAGGTTATAAATTCATGTTACAATAATTCCCAACTTACCTCACTCAAACTCCATGCAATGAATAACATGGAAGAACAAACATTTTACAAGAGTGGAAGATATGGATTAAGTTGGGCAAGTACTTAAAACTCCATTACAAAGACCAAATGGAACCTAGATGCAGTAGTAACACTGAGGTCTGACAAGATAACTACTGAAGCATGTCAAAAAAAATAGGAGGAATCACATCGTTTGGTGAGGTACATAAGCAGCATTTGGAACAAAGCACCATTTCAGTAGCATCATATTATAATCTCCTCAACGCCAAGACTGCATGGAAATAAAACACGAAGGTGGTCATATATGTGCAAAGATTTCCTTAAAGTCGGGTAAAAGCAATTGGCGATTCAAGAAAAAAGGTTGAATAATGAAGATTGAAGGAGCCTTAAACAGAAACATTTAGTTCAGTTTGAGAACATCACGCTTCAGATTACATGATTGTAATCTAATTTCCCTTCCCCAACATCAACACCTATATAAACCCTTTGCATTGTGTTCTATTGAGTCAAGCACACCAACAGCAAGATCATACAATTGTTTAATCCAAGATTTCCAAGATTTCAGAGGCATAAAGAGGGCCCTCCAAGATTTCAAAGGATTGGATTGCAATGATGAACTAAATCAATCCACATCAATGCCTATCTATCTGAATAGAAGAACATCGAGGAATGGATTGCAATGGGATTACATTTGATATGAGCAATTCATATGTTTGGCACCAACCACCAAACAACTGTAATGGGGATTACATCAGTCCAGGGGACTCCTAGTCTCTCTAGTCTCTAATCTCTAACCCAAATGAAAAGAAGGCCTGGAAAGCTGGTTAACATAATACCTTTGAAAAAACATTGCTGAGTCGTCCTCAAATATTTCTTCCACCACATAAGGCTCTCATGTATCTCTGCAATCCATGCCAAGAATGAGTAGGAGTGTAGGACCAAATCCAATTATAATTGATAGAGACTACAGACATAGGAAACCAGAACAAAATACATACAATAAAGGGCTACATAACCTCTCAGTTGTCGAGCATGTTCTATGTACTTATTACTAAGCAATTTCAGTCTACAAATTGTGTGTTTAATTTACAGGTTGTGAATGTCTAGATTAATAATCAACAAAGAATGTCTAGATTTATAACTATTTGATAGAGGATTAGATGATTGATTGCATTTAGTTTGAAAATATCCTTAAAGAATACCATCAACCCATCATCGATACCATTGAAATCAACAAGGTCCTCTATAATTGTTTATCATATCACATGGATCACATTTGTGTTTATTTAAAAAAAAATGGATCATATTTTGTGCAAACTGAGATCAATTATCTCAATTCCATTAACCAATTTCCCAATTACACGTTTTTCTTTTGTTGATGCTGTAAACTGCCAACCAAGAGCAATATAAAATTTTGCAATACATAGCTAGAAAATCATCTCTCATGAATCATGGTATATCTCAGAATTTCTCTAATTTCCCTTCTCAAATACACAACTCATCAGACCACTCAACAACACAGCTTTTCTCTAATCATCTCTCATGAATTCTGGTTCAACGGCACAACTAACAAACCAAGAAAAGAGAAGTAAAGGATCAACGCTTGCCCTCACCTGTGCCATGTGGGGCTCCCTTGGAAGAATGGCGGGGCGCCGACCGTCGTGGAGGAGGGGGAGGAGGCGAAGCCGCTGGTCGTTGATCCACCCACCGAGTTGCTGAGGAGCCGGTGCAAGACCCAACACCAATCAATCCACCCACCAAAGAGTCGGTGCAAGAACCACCGCTGGTCGTCGATCCACCCGCTGAGCCATCGAGGAACCGGCCTGAGAGCCACTGCCGGCCAACCCACCCGCCGAGAAACCGGAGCCAAACATCACCGCCGACCTGAGAGGAAGCGTAGCCACCGTCGCCGGCCCGAGAGGAAGCAGCAGACTCAGTGCCTCATGGTGAAACGATGGCAGCGACGGCTACTCATATAAGAAGCGGGGTTCAAAGTCGCAAGAGAGGGGGGACGGTTTCAATGGGAGGAGACAGGAGACCGGGGTGATGGGATATTGGGGATGCAATGCTCGACCGTGGCGAACCGTGCGCACGTGAGAAAGATCCATGGCTCACGTAGTACAAATGAAGATGGATCCAATGGCTCACGTCGCACGAATGAGGACGGACGACCACCAAATCCAATTTTTAAGTAGTAGAGAAACATGTAAAAAGGCTTGTGCACCATCCCATTAAAGAAGAAGAAATGAAGTGACAACAAACGTTTAGCTACAACTTACAACACGACAGCAAAAGATTAAGGCTCCCGCCAAACAGAGAGGGTCTTATAATGTTAACTATCAATGGCTGCTCCATTTGTCTTGTACTACATAATCATGTTCGATAAACACTATCATTTCACTCTTATTCTCATAACTAGTAGTATACCATCGGAGTTACTCTATGTCATACATTTTAGTCATATGACTACCTATCCAACCCAATCGAATATGTGGGTTTTACATCAATCCTCTATCTCCTTAAGGGCCCATTTAGATAGTGAGGAATTAGATTCAGTCCTTTAGGATTGGAAGGGATTTTAGTTCAAATTTTCTTTAGTCATATCATCTGGGGACCTAGAGGATGGTCCAAACTCCCAAGACGTCAACACGAGAGTCCAGCCGTGACAGCGGCCCACGGACGGAACGGTGGTTTGGAGTCTAGACGCCCGTGGATTCACCCGCGCGGCGCGGAGTGGAAATGGAACGCAAGCCAGGCGAGCAGTGACCGAATTTTTGCAGATATTAGCGTAATTTTGTTTCGTATTTACAAAAATAGGCTCACCTAATATTTTTTTTTGGCAAAAGTAGCACCTGACTGCACGGCCGTTGTGCGGTGGCCGCCACAGCCCACCACGCAAGTCGCTTCCGCACGGCCACCGTGCGGTCGCCCCGACAGCCGCCATGTGGATTAGGGTTAGGCTTTCGGGTGGGTTATGGTTTCACGGATTATGGTTTCTGCTCTGTTCGTTCTATTTTTAAAATATAGCAAATGACTTCAAAACAATACAAAATTTTATGTGAATGCTCTTGACACAGTGTACTTTCTTGTGTAATTTTCTACATAATTTTACTCATTCCGATTTTACCTCACAATTTTATTTAAGTGTACTGATTTTATTCCGACACGTGTCAACTCCTCCCCCTCCCGCTCTCCCCCTCCGGTGGCCACTTTTTCAACCATTTGTGATATTACTACCAAAATCTAATAGTCGCTCTTCGCTCATCCCAATTGTGTGTCTCTAATATGGCTCATTCTTAGATTCCGAAACTAACTCACCAACAAATGGTGGATGATGTTCTTTAATAATGTACAATATGTTGCTTTCTGTAGACGTGCAAGGTATATTAGGGTTTGCAATGAAGTTACAATGTACGTTTTCATACAGATAATTATCGACATTTCAAGCGTTACAAGCATTAGATAAAACACGTGCGGGTTTATTACAATCGGGATGTAGGAGGAGGGGTATTATCACATGTAACCCTATCAAATGGGATACTCTTTGTTTATTTATCGGTTTAATGTGGATGATGTTCTTTAATACTGTATTGTATGACATGCTAGATAAGGTTATGCATAAACCAACTGAGGAAAATACGTGGCATGCAGATCATATAACGATGTACCATAACCTCGGACTCATATGCGTTTCGAAGGCTACGGTACATCGTTATATGATCCGCACGCCACGTATTTCCCTCAATTGGTTCATGCGCAATGTTATCTAGCCTATGGTACAATAAAATATTAAAGAATATCATCCACAGAAAACTGATAAATTAACAAACAGCGTCCTATAGCATAAAAAAATAGGTGTGTGCAACTAGTCTCCGTGGCAATCTCTTTTCTTGCTGAGCTCACCTCATCACATAGTAGCGCCTTCGATGCATATTCAGGGCACAAAACATGACCATTATCCTATAGCATAAAAAATAGGCATGTTAGAACATTACAGTTGTGATGAGAAATAAGGAATTTTGAAGCACGATTGATTTCTGACTCTAAGTTTATAACAGTAAGAACTAAGAAGACTTGAACAGACACCTCTAACTTGATAGATGCAAATGATTCGATTGTGTTACCTGAATGATTCTAAATGAATGGCAGAAAGCACATTCATCCTCAAATAAGTTGATTGGTGTTTCCAGTCTCTTCAAGCCAGTAGCACCTTCGTTGTCTTCCTGTGACATAACAAAAACGTAGTAAGGATGTCAGTGCACCATACAGTGAAGAACGTAGTAAGGATGCAAATTATGCATAACTCATACAAGTTTTGTTGTACATAAGAAAACAAGGCTGAGAAAACATTACATTACGACACCAAATAATGACCAGACGAGCTCGGTCTATTGGGACAATCCTTCGCTGAGTGCCTAGGGGTCTTGCATATCCTACACTTGCTTGTGTGGCTAATACTGGTATATTGGCTGGCATCTATGTCATTCCGGAAGCGCCGCGTCTACTGTCGCCCCTTCGCTGTTGTCTTCAAGTCCTTGTTCGGGCCCCATTGCACCATGTTCAGCCAAAGATCCTTGTAGTTCATTTCCAGGCCGTACGAGTGAAACTCCGCACTCCATGTACCTAAAAGGTGCTGCGTGTCATAGTAATCAGAGATGTACGGCATACACATCTACCTCATTTGCGCACACGCCTTGTACACGTGCGAGTATGGCTTGTGCAGGAGCTTCGGCTTGTTGCAGGTGCATGTCGCCACATCACCCAGGGTGCATGCCTATTTCCTTTCCCCCCTGTCATGACTGTTGACATGTTTCTGCCGAAGTCTGATCTCATACTTCCTCCTGAGGCCATTGATCACCCGGATGTCGTGCATCCAGGGCTTCTCCATCTTCTTGTCCATGTGCCTCTGCATGTTCTCGTACCACTGCTTGCCTTCCTCCATCCATCGCTTGGCTGCAGTGGCTCTATTGATGAAATAACCAACAGTGTGATTCCATATCTCCTCGACAATCGCGGTGATAGGGAGGCATCGTACACCTTTGAGGACGCTGTTGTACACCTCGCACCGTTTGTGTCATACAGAAGGGAGCATTTCTCCGATTCAGGAGCGTGGCCATTAATCCACTTCGAGAAACTTATGGCACTATGGGGTCAAACAGAAGGGCCATTAATCCAGTACCTCCGGAGTGGACTCCCTTGTATGCCTCGTAGTCCGACGTTCGAGGTCTCTCCAAATGGAGTCAAACTTCCGCCTCTGGTTCTGCAGACACAATGCCTTGAACGTCTTCATGACATCCTGACTGTGAAACCGCTTGAACAAGTTAGATGCAAGATGCCTCATGCACCACCTGGATTGTACGTCGTTCCACTGGTAGGGGGCGTCCTGTGCTACACGGTCTTGATGGTCGCTAACAACCCAGCATTGCGGACTGGGATAAGGCATACGTTGGGCCGGTCTCCTACCACTGACGTCTTCACGTTCGATAGGAACCACAACTAACTGGATGTGTTCTCGCTCTCCATAATGGCAAATGCCACAGGAAGAAGTTGGTCATTCGCGTCGGCTGCCACCGCGGTGAGGATCGTGCCCTTGTACCTCCCTGTGAGGAAAGTACCATCCATCGTCATCACGGGACGACAGAACTGGACGGCCCCGATGGCCTGAGCGAAAGCCTAGAACACCCGGTCCAGTATAAAGCGGTTGGGCCCTTTCTCAGTATCTTCACACTCAAACTTGTTTATGTACGTGTCGGTGTAAAATTTGGCAATTTGGTGAAGCAATTTTGGCACAAGGTTGTACGCCTCTTCGTGTGTCCCGTATATGGACTCGATGACTTTCTACTTGGCTCGTCGAACCTTGTCGTAGCTGATTGGATAGCCAACCTGATTGGCGACTTCTGACATCAGCAGCTTGGGGGAGACGGACACGTCCGCCGCAACTAGGTGCTTGATGAGGTTTGCCACATATGTAGAAGTCACGTTCCGATGTTGCTACAGGGGCTCGCTAAGCTCTCAAGTGTGGTCGGTCACCGCCTTGACCATGAATACCGAGCCGAAGATCTTTGCTCGATGAGCGCTGACCTTGCCAGGGCAACCTTCCACTACGCACCTCATTGTGTAATGTCTGGGGTTGGATTGGTGCACTCGGTACACACGGCTGATGTACAAGGCGTACCGTACTATAGCTTGTTGCACAGCCTCCTTGCTAGGGAAGCGCTGCCCTACTAAGAGGGTCTCGGCATCGAACCCCTAGTGGGAGCCTTCTTCTTGCAGCAGTACAAGCGAACGTACTATGACATCATCAAGTCTCGATGCCACATAAGGCACCTCTGATGACATAATTCCCCCAGTTGGACCACCGGCCTAGTGTGCGTCATTGTCGCTACCATCTGAGCTTGGGTCGGCGTCCTCGTCGGACTCCAACACGAGAGCCTGGTCCGGTAGATACTCGTGGCAGTCAATGCGGGCCGACCACCACAATTCCGCCGGCCCCCTTATTTTGCACAAAATTATGCGCGAGGCAATCCTTCGAGGCATCACATTATGTGTTACCGTCTTCAGGCTCGGGCTATGCTTGCCCGCTTGTAGAAGCCCTAGCATCATCAAGGTGGCCCGACGTCCTGGGTACGAAATTCATGTACATCATTGGCCTCCTGTAAATGGCTGCCTCGGGCTGGGAGGCAATCTGCATGTACGAGCTCTATACTATGCTTCCAGCCACCATGACGAGCTCCCACACATCATTCGTGCAGGTGATCCCCTCGATCACAACTTTCTTCCTTGTTGCCTCCGCGACGAACTCCCTCCGGATGCAACTCCGAAGCTCGTGAATATTCATCGCATCGAGCCCCTCCGCCCGGACCACCTTGTACTAGCATCTCGACAGGTCCAACCCACCAGGTCCGGTCCATACGAGACCATCGCCATAAAAAACATACAAGCCTTGCTTGTTCGACATTATCTAAAGCCACAACAACCCCAGCCGCGATACATTTGTGTAATTAGATACGACAAATTGCATGCAAGTAATGGATTAGATATGTGTAATTAGATACGACTAATTATCTACCACTAAACTAATTAACAGAGACTAAACTAACTAATTACGACTATTTAATTACCACTAAACTAACTAATTGCAACTGATTAATTACCACTACATAAATTACGAGTAGTTTATTCGCACTAATTTAATATGCGGAACTGATAACCACTAAACTAATTTCGACTAATTAATTAATTACCAGCGAACTAACTAATTACCCATAAACTAATTAATTACCAGTAAACTAACTAATTCATAACTAATTAATAACCAGTGCACTAACTAATTACGGTAATAACGATAAATCTAACTAAACTAACTAATTACGACTATTTAATTATCACTAAACTAACTAATTGCAACTGATTAATTACCACTACATAAATTACGAGTAGTTTATACGCACTAATTTAATAAGCGGGACTGATAACCACTAAACTAATTTTGACTAATTAATTAATTACCAGCGAACTAACTAATTACCTCTAAACTAATTAATTAACAGTAAACTAACTAATTCATAACTAATTAATAACCAGTACACTAACTAATTACGGTAATAACGACAAAAGCATCCGACAAATTACCTGCCCTTCGTAGTAAGCTATAAAAAAACCGAGCGACAAGCGACGAGCAACAAGCAAATACTTGATCTCTAAAAAAATTAATTATTTTAAGTTCTCTGAGTTCTCAGCGACGAGCGCCAGAACGAGAAGCGAAACACAATTGGCATGAGCGAAGAGCGACTGCGAGATTTCGGTATTTGTAGCCGAGCGAAGGAGGAGCCGCTGCGTTGGTGCTAGGAATTTCAGATGTGTTGTCTATGCGCAACACTGTGGGCAAGGGGGGACAGCCGCGAGAAGTCGACAGATGTGCGGAGGAGGAAGGATGGACGGTTCAAAATATGGCCACAGGAGGGGGGGCATGTGAGAAGGGAGGAGAGCATGGCTGGCGGGAGGGGGGCCATGCGTGTGGGAGGGGAAAGGGTAACACGTGGCGAGATAAAATGATTACGCTTAAATGGAATTGCAAGGTAAAATCAGAACGAGAAAAATTATGAAAAAATTACACAAGAAAGTACACCGTGTTACAAACATTCACATAAAATTTTATAATTTTAGGAACTAATTTGCTATATTTTTAAAATACTACAAAATTCGCAGATTATCAGTCGAAACCCTAACCCACCTGAAACCCTAACCGAAACCCTAACCCTAACCCACGTGGCGGCCGTCGGGGCGACCGCACGGCGGCTGTGCGGAAACGACGTGTGTCTTGCTATGGCGGCTACCGCACGACTGCCATGCGGTAGGAGCGCTAGTTTTGAAAAAAAATTAAAATTAGATCCGGTTAATTTTATAAATACCGACAAAAATTCGCAGTTGCCACGGCGAGCGAAACTAGTGTAGTAATGCGGCGCTGCCCCCCGGCACCCTGTGTGATATTGGGCCCAAGCAAGAATCTTCTAGCGAGCGGCCATGGACGCGTCCCCCGATTGTTGTACCTCATCGCTGCGGAGTTGTGCCACAAGAAACTGATTTTGATCCAAATTGGCAATCGACTTATGTATAGGCAAACAAAAGAGAGAGGCATCTAGCCCACGGGATGCAGTTGAGGCCCAACCCAACGGCTCCCCACGCCAATCCACCAGCTGTACCACACTCCCACCCTTGCCTTCACCCCTAGCAGGTCATCGGCGCGCCTGCGCCGGCGCCTGCGCCGTCACTGCCACTGCCTATCGCCTGGCTTTCCTCCCGACGGCTCGTTGTCACTGCCCTCACTAATCTTGCTATCTATCCGTCGAAGATGTCGTATTTCTCAGGGAAACAAAAAAAATCACTGGCATGGTAATCCAACATTTCTTCGCGGGCACTGCAGTTAAGTCTACAAAGGGTCTAGTTGGAATGCAGGATTTTTACAGAATTTTCAAAGGAAACAGCTCAAATCCAATGGGATTTAGGGGGAAGAAAATCTAGCGTTTCAAACGGAGCCTAAGAATTGTCGGTTCATCTCACAAGGAGTACTAATTTTTTGTACTTGTGCACCAAAACTTGCCGAGTAACTGAGTACCTCTGTATTCTCCCAGAAGCTGGATTGCACGAATCGTAAAGGGTTACATACGTACAGGTCGTTGTATAGCAACGGCAAGCGGTCCTAACCGGAAAGTGCATGCGTTGGAAGAAACGGGTCGATCTGTCGACCCGTTAACCAGGGTGTGCATCATTAGATATGTTGCTACTTAATTCTATCTGCTGCTGGTGGAACAGCCTGTCGTGTAGTCCCGTGCCTTCGCTTCAATGATGTGAACTGACTACCCACCTGGAAAGATTACACTCTATCGATCCATCAGTCATGGCGACCAGGACTAGAGAATATCTCCCGATCTGGATAGTATGTGGTCAAGACTGAAGAGGCCTAAACTACTCTGGAGCATGAGCTCGACGTTCTGCACCCTGCAGTGCTGCTAGTGGTAACAAGCACACCATGGCATTGCTGACAGCACATGGTTACAATGCTGCATGGGTGACCACTGGCCTGCCGATTTCGATTTGATGTATAATACAAGTATACAGCTACTGAGAATGATTAAACTGATGCTTCTGCGGCCGTAAAACGTAAGGAGCTCAACAGCAGGACATGCAGCACCTAACAAACATCGGCCTGCATATCAACATCGGCCTGCCAGACTGTCAGTGTTACATACAGAGAAGCAACTCTTTCGCAGTAGCAGAAAATTCCAAAGTCAAATACAACATGAAGATTAGCTGTCATTTTCGTCTTCCCTTTTTTTTCCTTAAGAAAGTATATCTACTCTTATTATAGCAAAGTTCCTAGCCGAGCTCTCGTAGCATCCACGTCGCCAAAAAATTTTTGGCCATCCGATCGGTCTCCGGACGCATGGGATCGCATGGAGGAGAGCGGTTTCGTCGCCGTCCGATCACGCCTAGCGGACCGATTGCATCCAGCGTCGCAGGTCTCGCGATTCTTCCCCTTCCTTCCCCGTCGTCTGCTTTCTCCTCGTACGCCGTCGCACTCCCGTCTGCTAGAATCCCCACGGCCGCCCATCTCCTCCCGCGCCCGCGCCGCCGCATCCTCCTCACGTGACTCCCCTCAACCAATCACCCCGTGTTCTTTCTCCCTCTCGCCACACCGATCTGGCGAGATCCGGCCGTGGCCGCTCCTCTTCTTCTCCTCCCACCCCTTGGCCATGGCTGCGATTCCTCCCGTCCCCTCTCGATTCTTCTCGCCCTTCCCCACAATCAGCTCCTCTCCCAGCGCCGCTGCTTGCTCCTCTCCCAACGCCGCTGCTTGCTCCTCTCTTTGCGCTTGCGCATCGCCGTCGCCCCTCGTGCGCGCCGCCCCTGGATGGCTCCTCCCTTTCGCCAGCGCCATTCCTACCACCTCCTCCTCCCCTTCGCACGCACAGCCCCTCGACGCCTCCGCTTCCACCCACGGCCCCACGGACGATCCTCCCTTCAGACGCCTTGCGGCCCCGGCCTTCCTTCATGCCTGCGCCCAAGACTCGCCGCGCAAGAACTGCCCCACCCATTGCCGCTTTGTGCGGAGACAGTCTTGAAGAAGCGTAAGGTGAGCACGCGATTGGGCCATCAAAACCGGAGCACCGGCCATTAAGAGGCGGCCACCAAGCGATGATGGCAAGGCGCCATCAAGCGACCCGAGGGTTCGTCGGGGAGTTCCGCAACAAGGAGCTCGACTTCTCTTTTCCTCGCCTTCTTGGCTTCTTGCTCCCAAGATGCCTTACCATATTTTTACTTCTTATCCTGTGAAATTTCCTATGATACGCAGGCTTGAGAATGTCATTGCAATACGCCAATACCGTGATTGATGATCGTGGTGCAGACAAGGAGCATGCAAACTTTTGGTTAGTGTGTTTGATATTTTGGGTGCAGATTTCACATTTCCTGCTATGGCAAGAGAATTTGACATGTTCTATTTTTACATTTGGTTGGTTTTAGTTTGTTTACAAGATTGATTTGCTAAAGTAAGTTATTAAAAATGTCGTATTTGCTATGTTCTTGATGTCATACAGAAAGGTGGTTCCTACTGTTGCAAGGTGCAGAGCCATAGCCATATGCATGTCACCCAGTCTTCTTTGCTTGAGTCTTTGGTCAAATGTGATAGGTGGCAGGATTGCAATTCAAAAAACAGATTGAATTCCTCTTCACAGCGTCGGCCAACAATTAAATGTGATAGGTGCCACACTGCGAACAATACACTTCGCAGCCAACAATTACGGTTTTTTTGGTATTGTTTTACTGATCTCCCTCTTTTTGCTTACTTCTTTTTCCGACGCAATTCGGTTCTACAGAAAGATCTAAACTTTGTTGAAGAACTATGGAATGAATGATAGCTCTTATAGCAGACCAGATTCAGGATTCTGTTGTTACTTATTGATTGATATTGTAGGCATTGTTGTTTTCTATTGGATATGTCATATAGCTTTCTATTGAGTATAACTGCATGATTCAGTTTGGACTGAAATTTGTCGTAGTTTTAGCTTTATAACCATCGTTATCATGGATGCATATGCTTTCCTTTAACAATCTGTCTATAAACTATTAATTTACTTTAGAAATGATTCAATGAATCAATATTGCACTAGGAGCTGAGATACTTTTTATTTATGCTGTGCTAAACTGCTACGTTGCACTATAAAATGCATTGTATTTGTTTGTAGACGTATAAATGTTGCAATCTTGTTGATTTCATTTAACCATACTTTCCTGAAGTCCTTCTCTCACACAATGTTTAATGTCATGTGCAATTCTGCAACATTCAGCCTTGCTAGATATTGACATAGAGACTACATTCTTTGGTGTTTTTGATGGCCACAAAAGTAAGCACTACTTGCAAAGATAAGTCCTTTTCATGTTTCCCCATTTTACTTGGAAAGATATGTATTACTAAACTGGCACTTTAAATGTTGCACATGTCAGTAAACCAAAAGTGCTTCAAATGTTGAACTTCATCGTGTTCCTTGCTTTTCTTAGGAAAGGTGGTTGCCAAATTCTGTGTGAAATATCTACACTCCCAAGTACTCAAAAGTGAAGCCTATTCTGCTGATGACCTAGGCACTGCTGTTCATAGAGCTTTTTTCAGGTTTGAGTCGTTATAAAGCTTCGTCATTTATTTTGAAATTACTGCCATCATAAAGATGATAATGACTAATTTTGTCGTTGTACCAATTCAGAATGGATGAAATGATGCAAGGACAGAGAGGTTGGTGGGAACTATCTTTGCTTGGAGATAAGATAAACAGGTTTAATGGTATGATAGAAGGGTTTATTTGGTCTCCGAGAGGTTGTGATTCAAATAATGGACATGATTGGGCTTTTGAGGAGGTATTTGTTTTCAATTCTTAGATTTTTGTAATCTTTGTCAGTTGCAACCATTTTCACACTTTATGCTGGAAAAGGAAACCTGTGCAATTAAAACTGCTATGAAAATTTTAATGACAAAGATCTAAAATTCAAGGCTGTGTTGTCAACAATAGTGTTGCAAGTAACATAAATATGAATTTTCATCAGTCCTGCTGCTACGATTACATTGACTGTTTCCTGTATCCATCAAAGGGTTATTTTACTCGATTGAGGCTGTCATTTTGCTGTGTCCGACAATTCTACATCATATTTTGTTTGCACTTCAGGTGCTAACATATTTTTTTTGACAAAATCCGCACTGTGGACATTCTGGTCAAGTGGTCTCATCTAAAACCATTACATTATGGAGCCACGAAAGAAAAAAAAAGAATTTCCATTCAACATAGAGTCTTTATCCAGTTAATTGTCCCCTAATGTTTACCACTTCGTCTCTGTGTTTTCTTAACCTCTTTTGCGGGAAAGCTATAAATCTACTTTCAATTGATAGATGTACTGGTAGAAATAGGTTTTGTATTACTTTTTGCTTGCGAAATATGTTTGTTTTTTTTTTTTTGCCCTGAATTATTGCACTTCATTTGCATGTATATGCGCTTTGTTGTCCAAGAAGATAACCTTTTAGTCTTCGATTGTACATGAAAAATGCAAATGTCGATGGCCTACAACAGGGAAGCTTTGCAGCTGGAGCTAGGGGGCTGCAGCTGCTCGAAGTTCGACCAATTTTCAGTCCGAGCATCTGTTTGTGATCAGAACAACTCAAAAAATACATAACTATATTCAAACCGTGTTTCCGTGTTTCATAGAGTGATTATTTGTTTGACGCAATGAAAAAAAAAGAAGGGTATGTTTAGTAAATGTGGCAATACATGTCTCTGCAATACACACTTGACCATATCTTGTGAATATTTCATAGTACCTGTGGATTGCAGCTCATATATGTAGACACATATATTGTAGAGACATGTATTGTAAAGTATGTCTCTACAATACACACTTACAGCTATGTTTATCAATATGCTAGACACCTGAATAGTATTCTGTTGAAGGTTTCATTAAATCCAATCCAAATAATGAAATTTATTGGTTTCCATAGCACCGCCGTTAAATCAGAGTACTACTCGGATGTTGAATTGTTTGAACGAAGGCAACTCAAGTGAGGCACCTGCTGGTAGAAATTTTTTTGGGAGCCTAAACGCATTGTCCAGTGTGTTTTTGCCATTTGTTATAGTCTAGCAATGTTTTTTTGGATTAGGACTAAAAAGGCAAGAACCGTCCTTTGTTTTTGGAAGATTTCATTCAAACTCGATGTATAGAATTGGTTGCTTTAGAATTGTCGTTGAAATATTTGTTTGTACCCTAATGACATTGTATAGATTTAAGGTTGGCCATTGATTTTGTTTTTCCATAATGTAGTTGCATGTTCTTTGTTTTAAGCAAGACATTCAATAATAGTGTAGGATATATTTCCACTAAAACTACCTATTATATCTATTTTGTCTTCTCTGACAAGGCCCGCTTTAGCATAGGTTGAATTTCATAAACGTATATACATGATAAAGTGCAATGAATAGCTCCTCAATCCTTACGACCCTTCAGTTTTTAAATAATCACCGCTACCTGAATCCAATTAATTTTGCTCTTCCTTTTTTGTCTCCATGAACAAAATCATACACAATGTTGTTTCTATCCATGTAGTATAAAATACATGCAGATAAACTCATTGGTACCATATTTGCCAAGACATTTAAATTTAGGGTTAGGATTTTGCAAAACCCTTATCATCTACGATGTCCAAGTCTATTAATTCCACCTCTTAGTTCACTCGCATGGGTTAGGGTTAAGTTTTATTGTTCCACCATGGTTTTATGTATATTAGAAAAAAGATTATTGAACCATCCTACAATCGTACAATCGCCAGCGTGGCGTAGCGCGCTTTTAGCCTAGTAGTACTTAAGGTCAAGTAAGCGGTAAGCCCGTGGAATCACCCGATTCGCTTATAAGCAGAGCGCACTAGGAACTGGCAAAGTGGCAATGATTTGGAGCATCTTAGTGTTAGATACAATCTATCGGTAAGTATATTGTGGTAGTATAAAATAAATTTGATCATTAATTTATTAAGGGCATATTAGACTTTTCTTTGCATTTATAATTTTCGTGAGTGTATTATGGACTTTTCTAACTATGGTTGAAAATATTACTTTTGTGTTGTGTGAACCCCCACATAGAGAATTACAATTCTACCTCTTCGGGGTTCTACTACTCATACTATCAGGTATAGTATAACTAAATCCTAACAAATTTTGACTATTAGATCAAAAAGAATAGACGGGCTCGTATTAAATTGAGTGTGTTGTAAAAGAGCTCTAGTATTAAACAACTAGCATGGTGGCCCGCGCATTTGCGTAGCTAGATTTGTTTCGAATTTGCAGTGTCAAATGATATAATTAACTTAGATGTTTGAGAATATATTTGCATATGGTGTAGGCTACTTAGATTTTTAAGACACCATAAATTTTGAAATGACAATAGAAACTTAAAGGAAAATACAACTTGAGGACTGTAATTGAATTATGAGCTTTGCTGGAAGAAAATCATTGATCATAATAAATTGTTGTGGTTCTTAGAAACGTAACCACTCTCCGTCATGTATGGATCATGTAGTTGTATGCCCCTATTATTCCTCCATTAGTCACTCTTTTCCTAAATATATCCATGCACATATTACCTCTATTTAATCTCGAAGAAATATGTTGATTATGTGTGTGACAAGTTATCTTATTAGTTTACATGATATTAGTACATTGCTCATGCATACACTGATGTATCATGGGCGACTTATCTTGTATTTATTATTCCTTCACACATCGGCTGTTCCACCGAACCGTGTGTCTTCTATCTCTTCTCGTTGCCACAATTTTTCTGCTTCAACCTCTAATAGCTAACCCAATTCTTGATCGATCTCTCTCAGCTGCTACCCATTCCAATACAATACTCTGTCATATAGTTATCTTCTGTTTCTCTTTGATTATTGCCTAGTGCTAATTGTTACGATATTAAACATGCATACACATACAAACGTTGCTGATTCCTGCTGGGGACACCCATCACTCTCTCCCTAGTGGACCCGAGCCTATTCCCTACAGCTACGGCATCTCTACTCTAAGCTCTTTGCTCATCTGCTTCTGTAAGTCTGTGCTTCTATTCATACAAATGCATGTTGTCATACACGCTCGATGTCCTATTCTCATGTGTCGATCGCTCCCCTTCTTCGATGTTAGCCAACTCAACGTTGTGGCTTCCTCACTAACAGCGATAACCTCCCATCTTCATTGAAGACACACATGTATGTTTTAGTCATTGTCTAACGATATTGAGAATCACCATCGCTGGTGACACCATGCTCCTCACCAACGATGGCACGCTCCTAGCTACCCGATAACCCTATATTGTATATAGCTCGTCTTCAATGCAAGGTTTTCTCCTCTCTACCAAAGCTTCCCCATCACCGAGCTTGTTTGGCCACAGACTTCCTCAAAAATGTCAACGCTCACGACTCGGCGTTGCTACCCTTGGCTCCTTCAACTTTGACATTTATTTTCAACGGCTCCGGTGAGTAGCATGACATTGTCCTCGTCAAAAGGCTAAGGTCAGCAGCACGACATTGTTCTCACTTCTACCGTTGTCGCTTCGTTTGCTCACTTCCCGTGGATGTCTTCTTGCAGGTCAGATCTTCGCCATTGCACACTTAAGTGGTCTCATCCGACACTATTCGTGCTATCATCCTAATAATTTTTTATTCAAAATTTTAGATATTTTTTTATTCGAGTCCATATACAAATCAAATTACTCAGTTTATTTAATTTATTCTAAATTTTAGTTTTTAGAGATATTACTTTGGAGTTGTATGGAAATCAAATTGCAAATTTTCTTTTGGTTTTATTCCAAATTTTAATTATTTTTTGCTAGAATTGTATACAAATCAAATTGCTATTTTTTTATTCTCAATTTATTAGTATACAATCAAATTTCTAATATTTTTGAAATTTTAATTTCAAATTATATTTAGTTAGGGTTTACTTAGAATTTGTATGGAAATCAAATTGCTAATTTTATTTAATTTATTCTGAATTTTAGTTATTTAGGATTTTAGTTGTTAATTCATATGTAAATCTAATTGCATTTTTATTAATAATTTCATTTTCTATTTTGGAATTCTTATACAAATCCAATTGTTATTTTTTAATTCTTATTCTCATGACAATTTTGTAGGATTTTAGTTTGGAATTCATATCAAAATCAAATCGCTAATTTTATTCCTTATTTTAGTTCTTTTTTGTTGGAATTAGTGTACAAATACAATTGTTATTTTTTGTTTATTTTTATTTAGAATTATATTTATTTAGGTATTTTACTTAGGATTTCGTATGAAAACCAAATTTGATCATTTTACTTTTTTATTCTGAATTTCAGTTTTTTCGATATTGTATATGGCATGGACTCTTTCTTTTAGTCTCCAGCAATATAATCTGGACCCGCCAAAATTTACGATGTAGATCTTTCTTTTTTTTCATCCAATTAACGTGGTAATATCTAGGTCTTGATAGAGAATGTGGTGGCTTCTTTGTCTTTGCTTTAATAAGATAACTAGTTGGGTGCCTCGCGCATTTGCGCGGTTAGATTTGTTTCAAAGTTTGTAGTATCAAATGATATAACTTAGATGCTTGAGAATATATTTACGTATATTGTGGCCTATTTACATTTTATATACATCATAAATATTGGAAGTGACTATAGAAGCTTGAAGGAAAATATAACTTAAAGAACATAATTGAAGTATGACCTTTGATGGAAGAAAATCATTGAGTATAATAAGTTATTGGGGTTCTTAGAAACGTAACCACTCTTCATCGTGTATGGATCATGTAACCGCATGCCCCTATTCTTGCTCCATTAGTTACTCTTTTCCAAAATATAAACTTGCACATGTACCTCTATTTAATCTTATGCAATACGTTGATTGTGGGTCCAACAAATTATGTTATTGGTTTACAATTTACATGGTATTATAGTATCTTGCTCGAGCATACATCGATGCACCATGCGTAAGCTACGTTAAACTTATCTTCTGCCACACATCGGTTGCCCAATTCTCTTCTCGCTGCGATAACTTTTCTACTTCAACCTCCAACGACAAGTCTAATTCTTGATTGATCTCTCTCAGCCGCTACCCCTTCCATTGTAATATTCTACCATATAGTTATCTTCTACTTCTCTCTAATTATTGCTTAATGTTGACCGCTGCGACATCAAATACTCATACACGTGCAACTGTCAGCGATACCTACCGGGGACACCCGTCATGTTCTCTTCGGTTGCCCCGAGCCTATTCCCTACAGTTATGCCATCTCTACTCTGAGCTCTTTGTTCCAATGCTTCTACACACTCGTGCTTCTATTTGTATAAATTCATACATGTATATAAACATTTATGATGTTATACGGCCACCGTGTGGCAACGTTCCTACATGGTGGCCGTGCGGCAACGTTCCTGCATGGTCACCGTGAGGCAACAGGGCCCGTGGCGGGCGGAGTGGGGTTGCCGCACGGTGGCCGTGCGACAGGTCGCTATATTTGCAAAAAAAAAGAAAGAGAGAGAGAGAGACGGTCACTCCTGTAAATACGCGGCGAAAAGGTGCCAATACGGCCAAAAATTCCAAATTCCTCTGAACCTGCGCTGAAACTGGGGTGTACGCACTACCAGAATTCGGGTTTTTCCCGAGTGTCTAAAACACTCGGGAAATTAGCGAAAACACTCGGGAGATAATTTCCCGAAGGTCGGCCGTCGGGAAAGACCACTCGGGAGAGATTAGTCAGGGAAAAAACTGGTTTCCCGAGTGTTTAGAGATTTACACTCGGGAAAAATACCTTTCCCGAGTGTAAATCTGAACACTCGGGAAACAATTCAACACTCGGGAAAAATATCTTTCCCGGGTGTAAATCTGAACACTCGGGAAACATTCAGCACTCGGGAAAAATAACTTTCTCGAGTGTAAATCTAAACACTCAGGAAACATATAAGTGCCACAACGGGTTTAGCCACCGTAACACTCGGGAAAGTGCCACCCACTGATTACCCCTAATTACTAGTAGTAAATCACTAAAATACATCATCCGTATTCCGAATTTACTATGTGCTACATCTAAAAAAGTGAAGAACAATCCATCTACAGGTAGTATAGCAATGCAAACTTCGCCACTTTATCAATAAAAAGAACATATACTTTATGAATGTTTTGCACACGATCTTTGAATTACGAAATGGGCAAAGCAAGTGTTTCCATAAGTCATTCATAGTGTAGCCATACAGTGAAATCCTCCTCATCCAAAGACAGTTTCGACACTGAAAATGGCTAATATCTCAAGACGCACAACCTCGGGTCAAGCTGCTCTAAGTTTATGTACAATTTCCCAACATTTGTTAGCAGTTATCCAAGAATCTATTGAGTCACCAGAAAAAGCAAAGAATCCCCCTTGGCAGCTCCACATTTTATCTCAAGACGTTGTTAGCACTTAGCCAACAACAAAACAGCATAAAGTCAACTTGTAGGCCCAACTGTGCTCTTTGAGGTAGGCTCGATCGCTTCCTTGATGGCGGTTTGGAACCAATTGATGCTCTTTCAAAGGCTCTCGTGTCACCGGGTCGAAATTTCCCACCTAAAAGGAAGGTTATAGTGAGTTGTTATACATACATTGTTCTAATTTGAAGTAAATTTGCTGCTCTGGGATTCAGGTAAGGGGATGTTTAAATTTGACCATCACCACATATAAAATCCACAAATGATATGAGACATTCATACTTGATGATCATACCTATTACAGCCAAATATTGCACTAGTTCAATTAAGTTACATCAGCTATTGTTCATCAGTTTCTGTGGGGTTTCGTGTAATATCGGTTTTTTCAATTATGCAGTATTTGACTTGATGGAACAAAAGCATATGGAATCAACTAAATCTAGATTGTAGAATTAGGCCATTAGTATTTCAATGAAACTTTAGCGAACAACAGGACATAAAGATAAATAAAGTCAAGATCTTTCTAAAAACAGATACATGATTAGCAAAGGGAGCACCTTGCGAAGATGTTCAAGTAGTATGGCCCTCTCATATGTTACACCACTAGGTGTGATCACTGGATCTCTAAAAATCTCAAAAGTTATTTAACAGCAAAGGTAGCTGGGCACCTAGGTATTCAAGATGGCAAAAGCTTAAGAACACATAGAAAAAAAGTTAACATTTAATAAAAAGAAGTTGACTATAAGGTATCATAAATACTGCTTTTACATCTGTTGGTGTATCGGCAAGTGTAACTTTGGTGAAGACTTCTGATAGTAATTTACATTGTTCTGAATACTCATTGGTTGTCTCGTCAAAGTCTTCCACTTAGGAACCATCAATAACCTTTGTGAAACAAAATAATGCAGTAAGTCATTTAGGTTCACTTAGGAACTGGTTGACAAAAGAATTATCAATTGTGAGCACTGTCTAAAGAAATTATCAAATTCTAGAGATAATATGGATTTATTCTCAGTTTTTAGGGAGTTTCTACTTTGCACAGGGTAATCTTAGCAGTCATGGAATAGATCACGAATATCACAAAAAAGTGAACATGATAGAAATGTAGATTGCTTCACTTGACCTCCCTCCTTGAGGTCATACATGAAAAGCACTTGAGTTGCTAGGAAACGAACAGCTCCATAATCAGAACCATATAGACCTCTGAATCACTGTACCTAATATGCATACAACATACTGTAGTGTATGTTTTACCAAAATGTGAAAAAAAATCTTTAGTGTAGTCATTTGTCATTTTTACATAACTCTTAAATTTATACAAATCTCAAGCAAATGTTTCACACAATAAAACTAGAACATGTCTAGACTACAACATAATTTGTGTATCTATAAAAAAAGTTTTTAAAAAATGCACAATTCTTTCATGCCTACCCATACCACATTGTTAGTACTTCTAGAAAATACCTTACCAATACAAGTGCTACATGTTGGTATGAATGTATGATGCTATACAAAACTGTCAAGAAATGGAACAGACATTTTCACCGACAAGGACGTTTGTTTCATGTGAATATTCTACAAATTCTCACCAATAAGTGACATGCCCAAGGATGCCATTGCCCTAGTAAGTGACATGTCACTGGAAGCACAGTATTTTCCAAACATAGCATTTCAATACTGGACATCTCTCACTTTTTTGGGGGGGAATAAATTGTATCCCAAATACATGGCATGAATCATGATGGCAGGCCTGTGCATATGAGTGCATTCAAGTTCTAAATCAGATTAAGAACAAAATGTTCATGTTTATGTTGTGTAATGCGCGCCAATGCTGATGTAATTCAGATAGCACTGTAGACATTGTGCTATCTACTACTCCAAAGAGAAAGATAAGATATCGCAAGAAGCAAAAACTACAATACCCTTTATGATGCATCCACAGGTGACAATTTTCATTTGGAAAGATGCAGAATTGCAGATGTTCTGTAGTACTGCTCTGTCAAAACTCAAAAGTTTTTTTGTTGGCCAAGATGGATATTGAAAAATCTAAGGAAGCGATGCAACACTAGTAGTATCATCCACATCACAGAGCAATGGGAGGGGATTAGAGAGAAGGATAGAGGGGAGAAGAGGGGAGGTTACCTCAGTGCAACAAAGTTAAAACTTTACCTCCTTTCTTACAAGCATCTCCTCCCTCCTGCATTCCATCTTTGACATAACACAACCTCACATTGATAGGCTACTACAAACATAAAGATAGGCTATTATTAAGCATGTTGAACCAGAAAGATAAACTACTAACCATTTAGAAACAATCATGGGCGACTTCTTTGGAAGTAAGTCATCTAGCAAAGGTTCTAGGCCAAGGTACTGCAACAAAGTTAAAACTTCACCTCCTTTCTTACAAGCATCTCCTTTCTCCTGCATTCAAGTCAGAAAACATTAATAATGTGATAGGAAAACCAACATGCAAGAGGACCCAAAATGTACTTAAGCTTATACCTTTTCATAACTTAACTTCCATAGATAACCCATCACCGAGATTAGCAACCTGAACATATTGAAGACAACAAAAATATGAGATGGATATAATATTGAAGACCCACAGTACATGCAAGAATTGCAACCAAAAAAAAAGTTACCTGTTTCTCAAGCTCCCTTATACGTGCTTCAGATTGTCTAAATTTCTCTTCTTCTAGTCCAAGCTGAATTTGAAAAAACAGAATATTATCACTAGTTCCAAAAGGAGAGAAGACACTTCCCCTTTACTTTTTTTTTTCATGAAATTGATAAGGAAAGAATGAACGCAACTCGCGCACATCAATCCTGGATTCTCTTAGTGACAATACTGTTCAGCCTGTTGATTGGTGGCATTTCACCAATCTGAAAGGAGCACGAAGTATATTAGTAACCATTGTTTTTTTACTTGGATAAAAATAACTGCAAGAGAATATCTTTAAATATACTTTACATACAATGGATATTGACAACTGGAGAGCAAACTATTAGCGTAGGCTATATTTGATTGAATTCAGGAATAAAGCACAAAAGCTTGGCATGTGTCAACTGTCAAATAAAAAAAATAAAACATGCATGAATTACTCTACAGTCTACACCTTAATGCGCCTAAGTGAATTATAATATTTGGGAAGGAAAACTTTTACAAACATGTGATTTTAACTAAATGGTTTTGAGCCTAGTTGATGAACCAAAAAGAGTCTCTTGTTAATGTCCATATGCAAATTTGATGTTGTTTTTTTTTATAGTGATAAATGCAGAAAGTTATAAGGATTAAGGAGAAGACATGCTCATTTGTTCACTCTTGCCACAATCAAGTTCTTGACAAGATACATGCTCATTCATACAACATAGGAGGTGGAACATACAACTAACCTATTGTAAGGAGCAATCAGTAAGGTAGGAAAATTTAGTAGCGACTTTTGCACGCGCTTTTGTTCTTAACAAAACAATAGCGTGCAACAAATCAAAATAGCTCCCGACATTGGACTACTAATTAGTGATTAACAATGGTAATAAAACTCAAAGATACATAATAAATTACCAGAATCCACTTCTCCTCCAGTTCTCCCATGGCGCCGCCGCCTCCCCATGGCTCCACTCTGGTGCTTCTTCACATGCCCTTCGCCCGGCCGCCTCGGCCTGCGCCTCTGGCCGCTTTGTCCCCTCAAGGCTGTCGTTACGGCTTTGTGCGGTCTGCAGGTTGCCTCATCGCTCACGTGTTTCCCCATGGCCGTCGGCTTGGACGGTCTTCGCCTCGCTTTACGCCACCCGCCGCCCCCAGGCCCGGCTCGGTTCCTCTGGCCCGGCCGCCTGCTGTTCGTGCGCCCCGGCCCAGCGCCACCTCCCGGCCAAGTCGCCCGGCTCGGCGTTCTTGAACCCAAGCAGTAGGGCAACAGACGGCATGGGCACGCGAGGGAGAAGCCGGAGGCGGCGGAGGGCGCACGGTCTTGCGGCAGCAAGATCACGGGCGCGAAGGAGGCGGGCCGAGAGGAGGTTTGCCGGAGAGGAAACCAGTGAGCCGGCGAGCGAAAGAATGGAGGTGGCGGCAGCCGCCGGCCGCACAGGAAGCGGCGGCACCAGAGCCGCGTACGGAGGAGCTAGGGGGCTCCAAGAGTGGAGGGAGAGAGAGTTGAGGTGAAGGGGATTGGGGCAGGATTTAGGGTTAGAGCAAAAAAAAAAGGCGCGGTGTGGAGGAAAAAATGGCGCGGTGCGGAGGAAAAAATGGCGCGGTGCGGAAAAAAAAATGGCGCGGCGAAAAAAAACGGTGCAATATTCTCTCCTGGGTGTTTCTATTTTGATACACTCGGGATTATACTTTATTTCCCGAGTGTTACGGAAAACACTCGAGAAACTTCCTTCTACCGAGTGCTGTCTTCTAGTGCCGAGTGTTCTATTAAACACTCGGTATCTGTCCGAGTGTTTTCGTTCAGACACTCAAAAAATATATAGACACTCAGAAAATAAGTTGTTTGTGGTAGTGACGTACGTGATGCACTACATGCAGCCGTGGATGGAGGGGAACGAATCAACGCCGTGGCGTGCAGCGGATCCAATGACGGGACGCCACAACCGAAACGGACCCATCTCCTCTCAAGTCTCTACCATCAGCCTCACATGACACGATGCAAAGTTGCCTCGCCGCCGACACACATCGCCGTGGCCAGCACAAGAAAATACCCTGGTGCGCTGGTGCTAGGACGTACCCGGATTGCCCCCCTCCGTCTTTGTCACTTTTGCCCAACGTCTCGTCACTTCGCCGTTTCTGCTGAACCGGCCAGTGGCACTCCTGAAACACACGGGAAGCGCGTGTCCGTTTTGTAACATGGCACTATAAAACGAGGCACGCCACCGCTCCTCGTCTCCATCTCTCTCGGCTCCATCACACTCTAAAGTTGCAGCTCCCAACTCCCAAAAAGATAGCTGCATACACATGGTGCATCATCGTCAGAAGAGCATCTCCTCCCCAGGAGGCAACCTCCCAATGCTGCTCCCTGGCCGGCGCCGCGGCCCCCTCCTTCCAGCATGCCTCCTCCTCGCCGTGGTCGCCGTCCTGAGCGCCGCCTCCGTCCCGCGCGCCGAGGCGTACAAGAACTACACCGTCGGCGACGACAAGGGCTGGTACGACGGCCTCACCCTGCCGGGGGTCGACTACCAGGATTGGGCCGACGCCTACAACTTTAGCCTCGGAGATTTCCTCAGTGAGTATATAAATATATAGCCGCTGCCTCCATCTTTACAAATAGTTCCTAGCCTGCGGCCTTGTCTTTGCTTTCTATTAATACTAATTAACTTCTTGCTGGCTGAATGATATATATATGCTACTTGATACATGCGCGCATGAGGTTAATTTTCTCGCGAGTTTGGCGTGGTTTCTGTGAGCCTGCATGCAGTGACCACGCATATATCTGCTTGTTTCAGATGGTTAATTTTGTGCCTATAATATATATGCGAAGCAACCAAACTGCCAGATCGAGTACGTTGGCGTGTTGCGATTGCGAGGTTACTTTTAATTGTGGCTAACTTTTCCATCATTTGGCGCTATCGATAGTGATTAGTGAGTAACACCAAAATTGAAGTCATTTTCAAAGACACCAGAAACCAGCTCTAGCTATATATACTCGTTTCAGCTAGTACGTTTAATCTGCAATTCTCATCTCCAACAGCTAATTACGTGGAGACCGAGTTAGCAAGTTAGCACAGTACATGGTTAATTAATTTAATAAACAATTAACATGCATGTCAAAGCCAAGACTGCCGGTGCGACATGCTAAGGGCTGAAAATGTTTAATTAGGTTGAGTGCTTCGCATGCGAGTTAAGCGCTTATTAGGGACTGCAGACTCTCGGTGCTGTCTCCTTTTTGATCCGCTAACTGACATGAGTAGGTGATGATCAATGGTCTTTGGAGTTCTAGGCCCAGTTTGCTTTGCCAAGCTCAACCAGCTTGGGAATCTGTTCCTCTCGATCGTTCGTTGGGGTGTCCAAAGTAGTCACCTTTCCCAACTTCCTCATGCACATGGCTTGTGGGGAAAAGTGCAAACCTGATACTACTTCCTGGTCGCTTCTCAATCACCATCAAAAAACAGAGAGGCCCACGGAGATTGTTGTCTAATCGGGGTGGTAATCTCAAATTTTATGCCATTGCAGACGCATGTTATCATTTCAAGTTAGAGCAACAATGACTAAAGTTCTTTTATTCGCTGGATAACATATATATCCAACATGATCTCATTGAGATCCCAAACCTGTATTTGAGTTCACTAGTATATGTATGTGGGAAAGGTTGAATTGGTTTCCATATAATATGCCACTTACATTTAGCTAATGTGCTTGTACTGCAGTGTTCCATGGTCTTGTATGTCATCAGTACCAGTGGCGAATCCAGGATGATAGAGGGGGAACTCTACTGTTAAGGCTATAGCACAGCATAAGCATACCAAAACTAAATTCAGTACGCACTAATACCAGCAACAAGAACATCACAACCGCAGTCTTATCTGCACGCACCTGCTGACTAGCTGGTGGTTGCGCTGAGCACATCATAATTATAATTGCACCCAACTGAACAATCCTGTGACTAATCAACGATCAGTGATACAAAAAAAACAATAATAGACAACTAATTCTGTTAATTTTCTTCCAAATCTTTCGTCGAAAGTGTATAATTCTCACATGTTCTTATCGATCACTGCGTCCTGCTTGCTGCAGTATTCAACACGGACAAGAACCACTCGGTGGTGCAGACGCGGAACCAGACCCTGTACAAGAGCTGCGACTACAACGACTCCGGCCCAGACGACACCGTCGAGTGGTCGGCCGCCGCGCCGGAGTTCAGCAAGGACGCCGTCACCGTCGCCGTGCCGCTGCTCAAGGAGGGCCCCGCCTACTTTTTCTCCGGGAACTACGACGGAGAGCAGTGCGAGAACGGCCAGCGATTCGCCATCACCATCGCGCACGGCCAGGGCCTCCCGCCGGACCTCAGGCCGGCTGACGCCGAGGCGCCGTCGCCGGCGGCCGGTCCCGGCGCCGCCGCCGACACGGCGCCCGTCCTCGACTTCAGCCACCCCAAGAACGTCTCCACGACGGACACGACGACTGCTCCGGACGACGAGCCGAGCAGCAGCGCTTCGGGTTCGAGTCGGACTCTAGCCGGACTCGGGCCTGGTCTGGCCATGGCGCTGGTGGTCACCGTTCTCTTTGCGGTGCAAAAACTGTGACAGATGCACATGGCGCTGTAGCTGTTCGCTTTGTCGTGTGCCTAAATTTATTGAAGTACTAGTAGTTGAGTAGGGAGTGTTATACACTTACTACACCTGACATATTTGATTACTTTTTTACTTGTATATGTTGCCTATTTATTCGATTTGTACCGGGTTTTGAAAATAATTAATATAGATCTGAATTTGATTGTGTGGATCAAGCCAGTCGTCTTCTCACGCATGCGGTTTTAAGTTGATTCAATGGAGGCGCAAACAAGATCGAGATAAATTCCATGTGGTTTGTCTGAGTTGCACGAGAGATGATTAAGCATTGCAAACAGATTCAGTCAGGTAGAATTAGAAAGCGCGCTGAACTTTAAGGAGGAAAGGACGGTTTCAGAAATTTAGAGAGAAGGACATGTCTCAGGAGTCCGTGCAAATTAAGACTTCAGCTTCAACACATTCGTACGTATGTAATAGTGATTGTGATTGAAAAGGGGTGTTACGCAATTATGCGATCTTTTTTTTATTATTATTAATGTTACGCAATCTTAGGATTGTTGTTGTTTTTAAATTCTATGCAATCTTGGGAGTTGGGACTGAAAGACATGTACTACCATGCAGGAGCAAAAGACGTTTTCGTCTCGAACTGTGAAGCCCATGTGACCACCGGCTCAAAGCCATTTCAAGGCCCAAACTCGCCCACTTCCCGCCGAACGAACGAACGAACGCGAAGGAAAGAGGAGGCGGCGTCTTCACTCCTCCCTCCTCCCGCTCCCACCCAGATCCCGATGGCCCCATCAGCCTCTCCCCGCAGACCCGCCTCCGCCGCCATGGAGAACTGGAGAAGCCGTGCACGCTGCAGGTCCACTTTGACTGCAAGGGCTCTGCCGCCATTGCGAAGGAGATCACGTCAGGTATGCAGTGCAGAGACGTCGCCGCCAAGGTGGCGACCGTGAAGCGCAACGTCATGCTTCTCCTGAACGGCGAGACCTTCCCGCAGCTCCTCATCGCCGTCTTGCGCTACGTCCTCCCCTCCCAGGACCACAACATCCAGAAGCTGCTTCTCCTCTGCCTCGCGTCCTCCCCGTGGCACGGGGATATTCCTCATCCGGCAGAACCTCCGCAACAACCTGGAGCACCCCACCCCAACGAGTACATCCGTGGGATCATGCTCCGCTTCCTGTGCCACTTCTCTGAGCGCGCAGAGATGATGCTCGAGCTACCCCTACCCTGTCCTTGGCAACCTCGAGCACCACCACCGCTCTGTCCACTGTCACGCTCTCGTGGCCATAGCCGCAATCTACCACCTCTCGCCAAGGGCAGATCAGTATAGTTCCATTGGGGTTATGTGTCCCCAGTGAGATCGAACCCAACACAGATATCATCTTTCTAATTATCCTTAACAACCCAATGTAACAAAGTCAAATTTGCTTTTTCTCTAAGGTGGGAGATAAGGTAGTTCATGGTGACTAGTAGCGGATGCAATAGGGGGGGCGCAAGGAGACTAGTGCACAGGCTCCGTCCGCCACTCCCCTGGTACCCCCTAGACTGGCGCTATTTTTTGGTGCCCTTCATGGTGCAACATCGGTCGCCATAAGCGCAAGAAGTAGGAAGCACGGAGCTCTGAGGTTGAAAAAGATAGGAGAGAATTGGGTTGTTTGGTCCATAATATTTCCATGTCATAAGGCCTATTCTTGCACTCGGTTGCACCAGACCAACTCACCATGGGATAGACTTGAATCCAATTCAATTCTCAATTCCCAATTCCTCAAATCCCTAATCTTCTCCAATTCCTAATTCACTGCTGACCTGTTGTAATGTTGCCATCCCGACTCGGCGACTCTCGTGCTCCATGCTTAATGATGTTGTCATATAGAAGGAAAAAAATCAATTATGTTCTCTAGTTCTCATAGATTCTGTAAAATTTATTGTAGATGGACGAACGAACTTTGCATAGCTATTTCTCAAATAATCCAAGTACAGAAACCAACTTGCCTCCTGCTCCTAGTCATAGCTAACAAGTGTTCGTGATATGCTTTAAAGGCAATCATAGAGATGACTATACCATCACTACTAGAAAGCTAGGAAAACCTAACGGCCACCAATTTTCCTGACGGACCCGCACTGGCCGTCAAGGTTTACTATTTTGGTTACGGGAATAGTACCCCGTCAGTAAAATTCGAATTTTGCTGACGGTTTTTATACAACTCTCAATAAAACGTATTTTGCTGACTGTTAGAACCGTCAGGTTAATTGCTTTCGTCTGCGCGCCTGAAAAAAATTCTTCGCAGGCGAAATTAATTGGCATCGCGCGCTCCCCGCCACGTGAAAAAAAAACGCCGCACGCACATCTTTCCTCTCCGCCTCTCCCAAATCCCTAGCCCCCCGCCACCATTTCGCCGCCGCCTCCCCCACCCCACCCCCATTTCGCCTTCGCCTCCAAACCCCCCGCCGCCGCCTCCACGCCATCTTCGGGCCCCCCACCACCTCCGCGCCATCTCCCCCACCGCCTCCGCACCATCTCCGGTCGCCCCGCCGCCTTCGCACAATCTAGCTGAGGCGGGTGCCAAGCGGGAGATAAGAAGAAAATCACCCCGACGCCCCTGACCACTTTGTTGATTCGCCGAGCCTCCCCGCCGATTGAGCTTCGCTCGGTTCCGCCCACCGATTCGACCTCACCGCCGCCGGATCGAGCTTGCCCCGCCATCTCCGCCACTGAATCTAGCTCGCCGCCTCGGAAACGCTGTCGTCTCGCCATCGAATCGAGGTACGCCTCTTCAGTCTTCCCTTTGCTCCCCCGCCGACCTCCTCTCTTCTCATGCCCGACCTCTCCCTCTCCCTCTCTTCTCCCGTCTGCTGCCTCCACTCCAATGGCGATTCCCCCTTCCCTTTTCTACTCCACGGCTCCACCCTCAAGCCGCCGCCCTCCACTCCGATGTCCTCTTCCCTTCTCTGCTCCATGGCTCCACTCTCATACGCCGTCCTCCCGCCTCCCTAGCGCTTTTGTCTTTGTTTCGCTTCTTCCTTCTCTGCCCCACACCCCACCTAGCGCCAGCCTCCCCACCCCGCCTCTCTGCGCCTACTCGCTCTCGGTCCCTTCCATTCCTTCTCTCGCTACTTTGCTTATCTGCTATTGTCTATTGAATTGTACCGAGTCTTGAATGATGAATTCAGAGTTTGAAGTGTCAATGGTTGTGCCAATGTCCGAAAGGGAGCTAGTCTCACGCTTCGCTACCGCAACTTCCTTCTCTGCTAGTCTCTTGCTTACACATCGCTATTGAATTCTACCAATGTTTGAATCTGAAATCAATGTCCGAATCTCAAACAAACTCTGAATGTGTGACTCAGTCGTGTGTGAATGTGTGACAACTCTTGGGAGTTGGGAGCATATGCTTAATGCTTTGAATGGTTGTGGCGCTAATGAATCTCAATGCCGATTCTTTGAATGAGTGAATTCGAAGTGTTGTACTCATGTGTATTCTACATTTCTCTTGAATGTTCTCTACTCTTGATTCTACTCTTGTGTCATGTACTCATGTAGTCATGTGTAGTTTGTTTGGACCCAACAATGGTGCTTATATTCTGAATCCTGAATGTTGATTGGCTAATTGTCAATTCGATGTTGTCTCTTGTCTGCTACTCTGCTTACTTGGAAATACTACTTTTTAGTCTAAAGTCAAAGTTTTAATTCTGAATATAGGCTATGTTCCACTGAATGTGACAGAAGTTTCGATGAGAGGTATATTGGAAAGCTTAGAACTGCTGCAATTCATTTTGAACTTTCAGGCTTCACTAAAGTATATTAAGATACAAGTTATTAGTTGTTCAACGCATAACCCTGTAAAGTCCCCCTTTTTTGTACCTTTTGGTCATATAAATATATGATATAGGTGGTTGGACACTATGTTGATCGCCTGATTTTAATCTTTAGGTAGGTTGGGTTCTACTGGTTGTGAGCTTGTGGTATAGAATTTTCTAGGCAATACCTTGATATGTTCTGTGATGATCATTTTGTTATGTGTTTCTAGGTTTATATGCATAGCCATTATTAAAAGTTTAGATTTCAACTTTTGCTATTCGATCTGTAGTTTGAAGTCTCACAAAATTATACTGAGAAACATTACGTGATGGCAATGCTGATGCAGCTAGAAGATGACGACCATCTGATCTTTTATCTTTTTATTTTCACCTTTTTACCACGTGTGATGCACTTTTAGTACATAATAGTCAGAGCAAAATGAAGATACAATAAGGATAAAGTCAGAGCAACTTTCTCCTTTTTCTTTCTCCTTATCAGGATCAGTTTTTGTTATAATTGTTCCATACCTGGTAGAACACTCTTCTCAATTTCCTCATAATAGAAATAGAAGGTCTGCATGATATTGGGTGTTTGCAATTGATGTTTTCCCTCGCCTCTATAAATATTTTTATACCAATGCGATGATTTTCTCTCCGTATATTTCATTGTAGTTACTTTACTTCTTGTTGATCACATTCACTACTTCTAGTTCTTCTGTTTCCATGTTCTTATCCTTTGTGCTTTTTGTAGCTTGGAGCAAACTCACTGCAAGTGAAAGGAGCAAGGCACTAAGAAAATGGTAGTTTCTATGAAAACAAGTTTTATGTAAAATAGGGCTTTTAAGGATAACACGAAATTCTGTATTACTACTTGGATATTTCTTCTCACTATGTATATTCCACAAAGGTATGATCTAATTATTTCACACAAGGAAGAGCTTGCACTTCTCATGACACTGGAACGGGAAGCCTATGAAAGAAGCCCTTGGTGAGGTACTTGCTAAAATCGTGCACTGATATTAGTTGGTTGGAGTTTGTGATTCTAAAGTGTTGTTGAAGCCTGAATTGGTTGCTAATCACCTATTCAGGTTAATTATGGTGCAAGTTTCATAGAATATTTAGTTGAGGAAGCAAAGCGTATATATGGTGATATTATTCCCCCAACTCTACCTGATCGCAGATTATTAGTTCAAGGGGTAATATGCAATCCTTTTGCCTTTATTACTACGTATAATAACTAAACCCCATGGTTTAATTAGCTTGATTTATATTCTTTTACTTCAGTTCATATCGGTTTGTCTTGAGCCCTTGGTTAGTTGCTAGTTGTTACATACTGAGAATACTAGTACAAAGCAACTTGCCTACTTTCCAAGTTTCCGTAGCTTACACATTGGTATGGAAGAGGAGATTGTCATAATCAAAGATAAGAAAAAGAATATAGTTAGTACTAACGAAATGACTATTTGCACCTAGCCAATTGTTTAGTCTCGACTTGTGATGTCATTTTTCTAGAAGATTTTAGCTTTGTTATGAGTATGGATATGCATGATTTTCTCTGCTTGCAAGTAGCCCTTCAAATTTTCTTTTGGGGTAATGCTGCAACAGGAAAAACAGGTTTCACTTCCATTTGACTTTTCAGAACAATGAATATGACTTTAATTTTGTTTATGTTCTAATGATGTGTCTCTTGTTGAAATATTTATTTAGCAAGAGTACTTGTTGAAAGAATTTAGTTGTATGTGTCCATGTAGGCAAGGAAGAAACCAATTTAAAGTGCAATACCAGGAGTCCATAAGGAGACATATATAGAAGAACCCTTTATTTATATTTGACTATCTCCTCGAATCTGGTCCATGATAGCTTTAGCCTTTATGGTACTTATATATGTTGTGGGATTATATTCCATGTAACATGCACAACAATGCCAGAATAGCCAACTTTTATCTTTTCTTTCCACAAATTGCACTTGCTCTTGATTGATATTTAATTATTTATAAATGCACTACACTCGCATAAACCATTAACAATCATTGATATTCGCTATCCTCAAGGGAATATCGCACTGTACCTACCTAATAAGATGTCGTTGACTCGATGTAGATTTATTATCCGCCTCAAAATGAAGAAGAGCTAAATCCATTTATCTCGTATTAGTTTCCTTTGATCTGGGGCAGCCAACTTCTCGTAGAAAGATAACAAAAATAACAAAATGGATCTTGCTTGTCAAATTTGTATTTTGACCATGCAGTGGACCATTAGCACCATGATCCAAATTTAAGAATGGCATCAGCGGATGAGTACCTTAGGTGCATGGTTCTCTGACTAGAGTGAGCATACGTCCTGCGGTATGCTGGTCTTGTTTGAAATCCTAGCTTTTATTGCTTGGTTTAGAGCAGATACACTTACAAACTGTACCGAGGAAAGGTTTCTACTTCCACAGCTATATATACACATGCAATTATTATCAGGAAGAAAGCTTTCCAAGGAAAATACTACTTGGAATTCAGTCAGAAACCATCTATCCAATTCCTCCCGTATGAAAGTCCAAGTAGCCAAACACTAATAAACAATCTGAAACTTGCATATGCATGACATAATCAGGTGAAACCTAACTTTTACACTTTTCTTGTCTTACGTGGGAATTTTATTAGTTGTGTTTGGCTTAACTCATGTTATACCTGGGATGAGCCTGTCCTTTTTATTTGATTCCACATGGCACACGTATTTTGATTAGTACTCATCGTTCATGGGCATGTTCAGGAACATATACGAATTGAACTCTATCTTTCCAATGTATGATACCAAATCTATACCTTTTTCTTTCTCTATGATTAACGTCGATATTTCTAATTTTATTTTTCCTTTTCTCTAACTAGTATAGGAATTTCTAGCCTTACATTAATTAACATATTCATTAATTTTTCGATTAATCGCGTAAGAGTCGACCAAACTACCCACGCACACAATCTGAAATCCTATTTTTCTTTCGTGAGATCCAAATCTGTTTATATATGGATCAAAATATTTTTATCGCAGCCTGAAATTATACTTTTATGTACATAAAAACTTCACTACCAATAATTTTGTTCTAAAGACATGGATTGCTGAATTTTAAATTTAAAAGGGTTACGCACGTTGTAGAATTTACTATGGTCAGAGTTTGTCAGTATAATCTGTACAGAGAAGGAACCGAAAGAGAATTCAGAATTATCACCGAACATAGAAGAACCTTCCCTGATTGGCACAAGTGCACAGGCCGGCAATATGCATGTACGACTCCGTTTATTTGTCCGTTTCCATGTGTTGCGCACTTGCACTACATGAGGAATCCACAGTGGTTACGGAAAAGAATTGAGCCTGCTACAAGTATCTTAAAACAAAGCTTAACCAAGCTTTGGGTGTCCGTGAAAGATGAGCCTCCCTGATTGGATATATGCCATTTTGGAGGAGACTCCAATTAGTAAACATAAAGATAAGTTGTTTTAGATATTGACAGGGTCTCCAATGTGATACTTTTGAGTACCAATTAGTTTTGTTGTTAATTGAGCTGCGGATTCATCTTAGTATCCTATTTTCTTTTGTTGTACCTGCTTGTGTTTTTTGGTGTAAATAAGTCTTGTTTATTCTATCAATCCAAAGCAATTGACTTAAATAATGGTTGATGTCGCAGAAAAAATCGAGAACTCATACCGCTGATCAACTACGTGTTCCCAAGGATAAGCCGATCATCTTCATCGATAATTCTATGTAAGAAATCATCAATTTGATACACTTTACTAATGCCTAAAATTATCTGGCAATAGAAATTCATTCAGATGCAATAATCGAGCAACTTTTTAGTTCTTACACTCGGTCAGTGAAGGTATAAAAACAGATGGAAATGGATGATCTAATACTTTAATCTGACAATCAGAAAACACATTACTTGGTAGTTCATTGAATATTTTACTGATAAAGAAAACAATTCATTTTCATATTTGTTTATTTCTGATCATTCAAGGAATTAGTTTAAGTCCTGTTTAAACCAACTTCGTTGCTTTGTTGCTACTACTCTCCATTTTGAAATGCTCCATTATATTTATGGTTTGCATATGCTCATAATTGTTCGCCTTTGGTTTAGTTTGAGAAATGAATAGTGTCTTTGCATATGAATGTTTTCCTTTTTTATAGGAAAACTATGATTTTCATTAATCACTTTGAATAGTGTTATCTTTCCGTAACCTTTAGTTCTTGTAATAATTGACTAGCTTTTGCTATTGCGTCACAAGGTAGTCCATATAAATACCATTGATGGGATTTGCCAACAAACTGTCACTGTTTTTGTATCAGACTTCATCACTCAATTTCACTTCTTGTATTGAAGTACTTATAAAACTAAATTGGTTGCTACAAAATCCTTGTAAATATTGTATCCCATAATGTTCATGGTGAATAATTGGTTTTCTTTTCATTTAGTCGTCCTTCTTGTTGTATGATGTATGAAACATATTACTCAATTTGACTTCTTTAAGAATGCAATTGTCAGCTGTGGAGATTATGGCAATAGGTTAAGGGACTCAATTTTTCTTGTGAGATGACTCCTTTGTTCACCAATTCACGATACGAACACCACACTCATCTATTTTTTTATTTGATTGTGTGATCTGTTGTACTAGATAAATTCCTTGCTCCTTTACTTAATTGAAAGGAGTACATCTGATGGCGACAACTGCAATGCTGACATTAATGGCGGTAACAACGATGATACCAACAACATCAACCGCGACGGATGCAACTAATTGTCTACATGAACTTTGATGGTGTCTTGCTAGCTCTTTTGAATAGTTGAATATGGTATTGCTGCACTTTTAGATGTACTTACATGACTTGTATGTGATATTAGTCTTTAGGTGTATTGTGGTAGTAGTGGACTTTTAGATGTCTTTTGTGCGGATTGCTTTCTACAAGTGAACCTTATGGATGGTATTGGGCTTGAAATGATAAGTTTGAACTTCTTATTTGTGTATGGAGTAATGCATGGATGTGTATTGTGAATTATATGATGTATGGATGTGTATTATGAATTATATGATGCGTGAATGTGTATGAATATGTGAATTGACAATTTTTGCTAGTGGGCGCCGTAATCATAATTTTGTTGACAGAATCGAAGTCATTTTGGCGTTGGTTTTGACACTTGAAAACAAATTAACTCGACGGGCCAAAACCGTCACGAAAATGCTTTTTGTTGACGGTAATGGAAAAAACCGTCAGGTTTTATATACTTGACGGTAACGGTCGCCCCATCATGTAAACAAATTAACCTGACGGGCCAAAACCGTCACGAAAATGCTTTTTGTTGACGGTAATGGAAAAACCGTCGGTTTTATATATACTTGATAGTAATTCGCCGCCCATCATGTAAACAAATTAACTCGACGGGCCGAAACCGTCACGAAAATGATTTTTCTTGACGGTTATTGCAAAACCGTCAGGTTTATATTTCTTGACGGTTTTCGCCCGTTAGCAAATATTTTCTTGACGGTTAACCGTCAGACAAATTAAATTTTCCCAACCACCTAGACCTGAGGGGATTTTCCTGACGGTTAACCGTTAGGAAAATAAAACCTGACGGTTTTTTCTATTTTCCTAACGGTTTTAAACCGTGGGGAAAACCCCCTTTTCTAGTAGTGCATGTCTATATTTATAAGTTATAGAATAAATATTATTATGTTCCTTGGATGAATTATCATTTATAAAGATTAACAAGTATGTGACTTGTTGGTGAAGCTCTTTAACTTATATGATGTAATTCTAAATATATCCCTGGTAGGATGTTACTAGTCGGAACACTAGTGACTTATCGACCAGCACATGTATTGATTGATGATCATGTTTCACCGGTCATAGATATGGGGATATCGAATCAATAATATAAACACATGTTAGAGAACATGATGTTTGGATTGACCCACCTTGAGACACTACTGAGATTGTTACTAACATGATGTTTGGATTGAACCACCTTGAGACACTACTGAGATTGTTATGATTTTATGTGTTATCAGCTGGTCTCAATCAATGATGATGTATAATCCTTAGACATGAGATCAGTATGGTTTTCTACATGTGTAATAGTATACTCAGGGGTTGCCAAACGCTACTCCGTAACTAGGTAGTTATAAAGGTAGCTTTGGGGTGTGCTATAAAACATGCAAAGGGATATGACTGGTTGGTTATAGGATTTGCCCCTCCTAACATAACAGGAGAGATATATCAGGGCCCCTCGATGTGATCGGATAAAGAAAGTGCATAGTCGTACTACTAGTGGTCGAAGAGTCGACCACATGAAGTTATCCATCACTTGATAGAGGAAGTATTGAACAGTCCATGGATGACAAAATATCTCACCTGGAGTTTAACCAGATATCGTGAGGCAAAGGGAGAATACGCAAGCAGGTCGTTCAGTCTGACCAGATGTGAACTGGTCGTATGGGGATACGGACTGGTCGTAAACTAGTCGAACATCATCACTAACTGGTCGTAAGAAGTTACGAACTAGTTGTATGGAGATACGAGCTGGTCATAAGTGGTAAGGACCTGGTCACACATCATATTGCATAAGGTTCGTCTGATATAATATTTTGTGTATTCGGGAATCGTTATGTCCTGCTAGGAACCGCTAACAACTCATGGTCGAAAAAGAGTTTCAGAGTCATAACTGATTACGCATGAACCTACAGGGTCGCACACTTAATGGGTTGGAACAAATGAGTTTAGATAGGATCCATTATGGGCTCTTTATAAGAGGATGCTTGGGGTTGTTGGGACGGAAGAGAGTTGTTCCACCGAAACCCTAGCCATCATCTTCCTGAAGGCCCTATCGTGCGCGTTGGTGCTAGCACACCAGCGTACGACGTTCCACCTTGGATGTGTGGATACCGTAGAGGCGCTGCTGCGGTTGCTGCTGCTGCGGAAGCTATGAAAGCAAAAAATCATAGATCGTTACCACTAGACGTGTAGTGCAGCAGTAGAAGAGTTGGAACGGCCTGGTCCAACGTCGAGCGCGTCGATGTAGTGGCTATAGTTGATCGTTCAACATCTTTGGCACCAATCGTCTCCTCCAGCAACCTACCACGTTCCTTGCGTTATGGGCTCTTTTATAAGGGTATCCTTGGAGTAGCCTGCTACAGTTGCTGCTACCCTGATCGAGGACGATCCACGACCTACCCAAGAAACATGATAGTTAATGACGAGGATCTAATAATCCTCAATTAATTAAATTATTTATCTGTAATATTTATTATAGATGATAATGTCTCTTATACAACCTTCAAGGGTACCCCTCAATATCAACAATGAGGGAGATTATAAACACTTGGTGGTTGTAAGTTATTCTACAACCACCATATACGATCGTAAGCTATTCTACGACCACCCTATATGATCGTATGGCATCCTACCACCACTTCATGGTCGTAAGTTATTCCACGACCATCTACTGATCTTCAGCATATGAGTCGAAATGACAATTCAAAGCTGTCGAATGTGAGGTAAATTTCACGGACCCTCCTCTTGTCAATAAAGTACAAAAGTGGTCCGAAATCACCATTTCTTTTTAGAAAGGTGATTGTTCAATCCCTTCTACTAGACCTCGTTATTTTTCGATCGTGGTTGAGCCCACTATCAATAATTGTCGAGTCAATCGTGTGTTAGTTGATGGTGGAAGTTCATTAAATATACTCTTTACGAGTGCCTTGGATGAAATACAAGTTCCCACGACAAAGATCAAACCAGTACGGTACTCATTTCATGGGATTGTACCGGGATCTTCAGCCAAACCTATTGGTCAAGTTTTCTTTCCTGTTACATTTTGGTCGTCAAACAATTTTAGGATGGAAAAAATCTCTTTTGATGTGGTCAATTTCGACACGACATACAATGTCATTTTTGGTCGACCAACTCTGACACGATTCCTAATGGCTGCTCATTATGGTTATCGATGTCTTAAGATGCCAGGTCCCAAATGAGTAATCACAATTAGTTGTGATAAAAAGATAGCGCTCACATACGACCGTAAGTCCCTCGAGATGGTTGGCCAAATATCAACTCGAGAAGCAAGCAAAGTGCAACATTCGACCAAGTAGTCGAAGTCTAAAGTTGCCCCAAAGCCGAACGTCCACGTTAAAGAAGTTCCATTGAATACAGAGGAGCCTTCGAAGACCATTCACATCGGAGTCGCTCTCGACCCGCATAGGAAGACACCCTCATTACTTTCCTCTGAGCAAACACAGATGTCTTCGCATGACAACCATCCGACATGTCCAGAGTTTCCAGGGGGGTGATCGAGCATAGGCTAGTTCTATGGCCTGACAAGAAGCCCGTAAAATAAAAAATACGGAGATTTGCACCTGATCGACGAGATGATATTATATTAGAATTGGACAAACTACTTAAGGCATGTTTCATAAAAGAGACCGACCACCCAGAATGGTTGGCTAACCCTATAGTGGTTAGGAAGTCTAATGGTAAATGACATATGTGTGTAGACTTTACTGATCTAAATAAAGTTTGTTTGAAGGATGATTTTCCCCTTCCTCATATCGATCAGTTAGTTGATTCCATTACTGATTGTGAAATATTAAGTTTCCTAGATGCATACTCTGGTTATCATCAGATAAGTATATGTTTAGATGATGAAGAAAAAACCACATTTATTACACTATTTGGAATATTTTGCTATATCAAATGCTTCCTTCCAACGCTTGATGCAAAAGACCTTCCTTCCTCAACTAGGTCGAAACTTGGAAGCATATGTTGATGGCCTAGTCGTAAAATACATACATCATCTTAATCATATTTCCGACCTCTAGGGAACATTCGACAACCTCAGAAAACACTAGTTGAAACTCAATCCCAAGAAGTATGTGTTTGGAGTCTCTTCAGAAAAGTTGCTTAGATTTTTTGTCTCTACGCGAGGAATTGAAGCAAACCCTAAAAAGATAAGAATCATTGAACAAATGCTCCCTCCGACCACAAAGAAAGAAGTTTAGAAACTCACAGGATGCATGGCGGCTTTAAGTCATTTCATCGCACGGCTGAGAGAAAAAGGACTTCATTTGTTTAAACTTCTGAGGAAACATGAGGGTTTCGAGTGGTTAGAGGAGGCAAATAAAGTCTTCGAGGATGTCAAGAGATATCTTACAAGTGCCCCTGTTCTGGTTTCTCCTAAACTAGAAGAAATACTCTTAATGTATCTAACTGCTACGCCACAAGCAGTAAACGCAGTACTGATCACTGAACGTGAAAACATTCAACGACTAGTTTACTACGTTACTAAAGTTTTACATGGGCCTGAGGAGTGTTACCCTTAGGTCCAAAAACTTTTATATGCTCTCCTCATGTCTTCGAGGAAACTGAATCATTATTTCCAAGTACATAAGTTAATCGTGCCGTTTGAGTTTCCCTTAGGAGAGGTCCTCCAGAACAGGGAAGTAGCGGGGTGTATGGTAGAGTGGTCGGTTGAACTTGGGGAGTTCGACCTCTATTTCGTATCCCGAACGACCATTAAATTCCAGATCTTGGCAGACTTTGTCACCGAATGGACAAATCCTTAACTTGTTCAGGGACCCCAGTATGAATCCCACGACCAGTGTACAATGTACTTTGATTGGTCACTTACGCTAAGTGGCTCAGGGGCTAGGGTGGTCTTAGTATATTCTACAATAGAAACCTTAAAATATGTTATTCAATTAAAATTTTCTACTACTAACAATGTGGCAGAATATGAAGGATTATTGACTGGCATACGTGCATCGAAAATGCTTGGGATTTGACGACTACTTGTGATAGAAGATTCTCAACTGGTCGTGAATCATGTCAGAAAAGAGTATCAATGCTCTAATCTGACCATGTCTCAGTACTTATTGGAAGTCAAAAAGTTTGAAAAGTATTTTTTCGGTTTCGAGGTGCAATATATCACTCGAAGTGATAATTTTCTCACTGATCAGTTAGCTCGAATAGCTTCTTCCCGATGACAAGTACCACACGGAGTCTTCTTGGAATAGCTTCAGAAGTCATCCCTAGTCGAAACGCTAGAGACATCTCCTATTGAGACAGCCTCCCTCGAATACGAGAATACTTGGATGAACCCCATCTACAAGTATCTTCAGAAGGGTGTTGTATCTAGTGACGATATTGAGCCTGATCGTTTATCATGTAAGGCTAAAATGTATACTTTGGTCGAATGAGTCCTCTACAAACAAAGTACTCAAGGGATCCTCATGTAATGCATATTGCAGAAAGAAAGATTAGATCTCCTTCAAGAAATACACGGAGATATTTGTGGGACTCATGCTTCCTATGGAACGCTGGTCGAAAAAGTCTTTCGACAAGGTTTCTACTGCCCGACAGCCCTCCATAATACTAAAGAGCTAGTTAAGAAGTGTGTACAATGCCAGTTTCATAGCAGGTAAATACACCAACCGGTTCAAACATTATAAACCATACCTCTTTCTTGGCCTTTTGCAACCTGGGGTCTCGATATACTAGGACTGTTCCCAAAAATACCGAGGGATTTCAAGTTCCTTTTTGTGGCTATCGATACGTTCACAAAATGGATTGAAGCCGAACCTGTGACTGGGATAGCAACGGAAGTAACCAAGAATTTATGATGAAAAATGTGCTCACTCGATTTGGTGTGCCAAGTCAAATCATAACACATAATGGTACAGTACTAAGATGTGTTATGCCTCTGTCGCCCATCTAGAAAGCAATGAGGCAGTCGAAAGGGCAAATGACTAAATTATGCAGGGAATCAAAACTCGAGTTTTCGACTAGCTTATAAAGCGCACGGGGGCTTGGGTAAAAAAAAAATTACCCTCAGTATTATGGGCAATTCGCATGACCGCTAGTCGGGCTACAGCCGAAACACCCTTTTCTTAGTTTTTGGTGCTAAAACTATGCTTCCACTTGAACTAAAGATTCAGTCGACAAGGGTCGAAACCTATAACGACTCTGGACAAGAACAACTTCGAGCTATAATGACATCAATCTACTTGAAGAAAAGAGGAACCGAGCCTTAATCCGTTTGGCAGTCTACCAACAAGCCATACGCAAATACTATGATTGTAAGGTCTAACCTCGCAGCCTTGCTATAGGTGACTTGGTACTGAAAAAGATTCAATTACAATCTAATCGGAACAAACTTTCCCCTAAATGGGAAGGTCCTTACACAGTGGTTGAGTGACGCTACTAGACTCAGTACAACTAGCAATGGAAGACGGTAGGGTTCTTTCCAATTCATGGAATATCGACGAGTTGCGAAAGTTCTATGTGTAATATCTTATATTCTCAATAAAGTTTATGTTTTCTCCAATCTTTATTGTCTTAAAATATCCATTGAGCAACACTTTGATAATTTTTTGACCACCTTTTACAACACTTGTTTTTCCTTACATTGGTCGAAGGAATGTAACATCACTTAGTCGAAGTCTTTCCTCTCTACACGTGGCCCTACCCACTAGAAGGAACTTTCTAGTGTCGATCTGTTCCTAATTTTAGCTGCCAATACAAGGAAAATAAGTTCAACAAAATGTGGTCGAAATAATTTAAAGCAAGCTCTTTTTAACCATTTACTTAGTTTCTTTACTTCATTTTATGAAGAGATTTTCTAAGTTAGTTGACCTTTTATAGTTTATTCGACTACTTTTAATGTACTCGATTTGATTAAGCTCATTGAAGAAAGTAGCATTACCTAATTGAGGTCTTTCCTCTCTGCACGTAGTCTTGCCCACTAGAAGGAACATCCTAGCGTCGATATGTTTCTAACTCTTGTTACCAGCACAAGAAAATTGAGATCAACAACAAAGGTCGAACGAATTATTAAAGCAAGCTCTTTTTCCACTATTTACTTAGTTTATCTAATTAAACTAAGCAAATAGTCGGGGCTAGGATAAATTTATAATTATGACTTTAATTCTTAGTATTAAAATTTCAATTCTCTTTTTTTTATCTTGTCTTATGAGTTACTAACTACTCGAAAAGACAAATTGCAGGAAATAAAGCTTCATATACATAAACAAGAAATTGTTTTTACAAAGGAAATCCTATTACAAAACTACTCTGATGGAGGAAATCCGATTTGCATCTCTTCTGCGACCTTCATGCCAACTGGTTGCACTTCTTCGATTAGTTGTGTTGCCTCTGCTTCAGGGTAGTCGAAATCAGCTTCGTCTGGTTGAAGGCTAAGACTCTGGTTATGAGCCTTAAGTTTTGCAAGAGCAAAACTTAATACGCCTTCGACTGCTTGTCATTGAATCGGCTTGATTGATCTTCAAGGTAGTTATCAACTCCTGTAGTGTCCCGACCTGTTGTCCAATGGAGCTCGTATATGCGACCACGGTGTCTTCAAGAGGAGTAACCTTTTTATAGCACCAAATCCATCAAGCACATTGTTTAGGAGAAAAATATTGTCTTGAAGATTAATCTTCGTAGCCTTTATTTCCTCCTGACTGCGGGCCGAAGCTTCCTGAAGTCATTTTATTTCGACTGCTTGCTCTGAAAATAGAGCACGACTAGTTAGAAAAATACTTCTCAAAGACCAGTAAATAAAATTGGTCGTAGATGAAGAATTCTTACCTGCCAAGTGAGAGTAAAACTTCTTGATCTTATGATCATGAGAGGCAACATCTTTCTAATGCTTCTTTTTCGACCTTTAACCTTTGCGACATGGCTTTTTCATGGTTGAGCAAATCGGTTATGATCTTTCTATCACTTTCGAACCAATAAGGGAAAAAGTGATACGAGTGCTAAGCAAGTACTCGAAAGCTCTCATTTTCCTTATATTTCTTTTTCATAGCTTTTGATCCTCCCTACATTGGTCGAAAAAAAGGGAATGTCACCTAGTCGAAGGCTCTCCTCTCTACATGCGGTCTTGCCCACTAGAAGAAACTTCCTAGCGTCGACCATACCCTTATTCTTACTACCAAGATAAGGAATTAATTTCAAAGGATGTGATCGAAACCAAAGAAATAAATCTTTATTTCATAAAATCCAAAAGATACATGTTACATGTTACAAAAGTTTAAAAAAATCCTAGTTACATTTCTTCTAACTGGTTAGTCTTTTCGATCAGTTCTTCGGATTTCTTATTCAAAGTGGTCGAAGTTGATCTCCATTAAAAGAAAGCAGAAGATATGTAGATTGGTAAGCATTTGTCCAGTATGTTGCTTCCCTCCGATATGAACTTCAGTATTGATCGGAAATTACACATCATAGATAATGGAGTGCTTACCTGCTAATCGAGATTTTTTTTTCACCAAATTCCTGAGGACTTCAATCAACGGAACAAATTGACTTTTTGACCACCTTAAAGTCATGCTCTATGGATTTTATTTTTCCACGATCTTACTCACAATGGAAGGATACCAAGGTGATCTGAGTTCATACTCATAAAAGTTTTGAAGATAGAAATCTCACCTTCCTCTTTTAAAGCCCACTGTTCATCATCTACCCCTTTCCACTTAAACGAAAGTTTCGAAAAAGTTCTTATAACAACGTGAAAGATGGTCATCTTCTTCATATCCATCCTTAATTCTTCCCATTCAAACTTAGGTCTGACTATTTCTTCTAAGAAATCTACTCGAACTTGAGGAGTTCAGAAAAAGAATTTTAAGAAGAAGCAGAAGTGGAAAAGATAGAAAGATTGCAGGTAAGTTTTCTTAGTTCTGCCCTTCTGATGGTTATTTATACCCATCAGTTTGCGACATAATTCAATGGATAAGGATGGAAGTCCAACGGTTAAAATTCTATTAGAAACTATTCCCGATGAATCGTTGGAAACCAAAGCATCACCATCTCTCCAGGAACTGTTCTTCATAAATATAATTACGAGAGACGGTTCACACTATTTTTTTCATCTATTCAAGAAAATGAGTTTTATTTTTACAAAAGTAAAAATACCTTTCCTAACCAAGTCAGTTTCTGGTCAAAAGAAAAACCAAGTCGAAGACACTTAATCTTTGCCCATGATTCTACGACCTCTTTTCCAAGTAAGCCATTTTCACTTGAAGTTGGGGGGCTAGATAACGATGATCTAATAATCCTCAATTAATTAAATTATTTATCTGTAATATTTATTATAGATGATAATGTCTCTTATACAACCTTTAAGGGTACCCCTCAATATCAACAATGAGGGAGATTATAAACACCTGGTGGTTGTAAGTTATTCTACGACCACCATATACTGCCGTAAGCTATTCTACGACCACCCTATATGGTCGCAAGTCATTCTATCACCACTTCATGGTCGTAAGTTCTTCCACGACCATCTACTGATCGTAAGTCCTATTACGATCACCTCATGGTCGTAAGTTCTTCTATGACAACCTATTGATCGTAAGTCCTACTACGATCACCTCATGGTGGCAATCTTTACTATGACCAGGTCATTTACGACCATCCTATAGTCGATAAGAACCACAGACATATGAGCCCAATCGATTACGGACATTTGTACGTTGTGTTTAATACACACAGTAGCTAATATGTGTCGTTATTCACTGAGATAACTGCACGTATTAAACCTCTGTCTCTGACATAACCGCAAGACGATGTGGAGATATATGTCTCTGACAATAACCACCATTAAACGTGCGCATTGCATCAAACGTTGAGGTAGTGCTGGCCAAATGGGCTGGGCCTACCAGGCCAGCCCAAGGCACGACTAATCAGAGGTCTGACCCAAGCACCCACACGGCCCACAATCGCTCATGGTCGTCTTACCGCCCGATGAGAGCCCGGACCGTGCCTGGGCCGCCACCTCGGCGCAATGGGTCAGCCCAGCATGGCACAAACAGTGTTAGGTCGTGTCAGGCACGACACGATCCCAGGCAAGCACGACATGGCCCGGGCGGCTCGAAGAGCCAACGCCAGCGGTGCCGCGCGCCCGTGCCGATGCGGAGGAAGAAGGGCGGGGGCGGCGCTGGAGGAGGCTGGAGCGAAGAGAGAAGAGAGGGCCGAGGAGGTGGCTCGATGGCCGGTGCTGGTGGTGCGGTGGTGCGGACGAGATGAGGAGGCGGCTCGGCGTCAACGTTGTGGACGAGGTGAGGCGAGCGATGCGCGGGACGAGATCGAGAGAGACGGCGTTAGGCGGCCGTCTGCGATCGCCCTGCGGATGAGGAGGAGGCGAGGAGAGGCGGCTTGGCGGTGCGGTCCATGTAGACGAGGAGGCGGTGCGGCGAGGAGGCGGCTCAACAGCGAGGAGGCGGCGAGTAGGCGGCGAGGTCGTCAAAGACTATCAAGGCATGTGTGCGAAGCGAGGCGGGGAGAAGAAGGGGCGGGTAGGCGGCCGAGGTGGAAGGGCCGGGTGTGGCGTGCTTCCGGCCATTGGGGATTTTAGCCCTTTTTTTACCATTTTTTACCGTTGGGGTCTTTAAAAATAGGAAACAAATTAAAAAAAATCTCGAATTTTCTTTCTATAAATAGCCCACCATACCCCCCCTCATTCAGCACCCCTTCATTCTCCATTCTCTCTTTGAAATTATGTTGTGCAAATTCAAATTCGTGTTAAGCTAATTTGGCAAAATTCAAAAAATTTGTGCCAAAATTTAGAAAATTCAATTTTCGGTAGCAAGTCAGCGAAAGAGGTACAATACTATTTTTTTCCATACTTTTATTGTTAGTATTTGTTATGCTAAGATGAACATAGTAATGGTGTTAGTTTCGATTTTGCGGTTTTTGTTATGGACAGTCCTTACGATAGATTTGCTCTTGGTGATTACGGACTTTCACTAGAGGAAATTACGTCCATGGAGGCGGTTGCGGCTGCCTCAAGCCAACCGGAGGTTTCACCGGAAGAAGGGCAAGGCGGAGTTCTGTCATCGGGCTCCACGGCAGCATCAGGCTCCAAGCAAAGAGATCGAGACCATCTACATCGGGAGTGTGGGAAAATTTCGATAGGACAACCAAGCAAGACGCAGCGGGAAATGAGGTACCATATGCTATTTGTAAAATTTGTCGCTATGAATTGTCTGCAAAGTCTACAGGTGGAACATGGCACTTGCTTAGACATGCTACAAGATGTCGAGCTAATCAAGGATTGGTGATGAGGCAGACGTAGCTGCAATACAGCCCTGACGGTACGGTATGTAGCTAGAACTACGATCCTCAGTTAGCCCGCCAATCTCTTTGTCGTTTAATTGCTTCTGAGGATTTACCGTTAGGCTTTGGCGAGTCTGCTTCTTTCCAAAATTACATGAGGACTGCGCATAATCCTAGATTTTATTCCATTTCTAGACAGACAACAACTAGGGATCTAGTAAAATACTGCAATGAGCGTCGTAATAAAATAAAAGAACTAATTAATATGTGCACATTTTCGGTGGCCCTGACCTCGGACATATGGAGTGGTTGGGCTAGGGAGGATTACCTTAGTGTAGTTGCACATTATGTTAATGACGACTGGGTAATGGAGAAAATGATATAGCTTTGAAATTAATTGATGTAGCACACACGGGTGAGAATATTGTGAACTGTATTATCAAAGTCGTGGAAGACTTTGGTCTTACAGATAAAATATTCGCAATTACTTTAGACAACGCCGCTTCAAACTCTAGGGCCATGGACATTCTTACTCCAGTGTTGAACACATATGCCGATTCCTTCTTGCTACATCAACGATGAGCTTGTCATATTATCAACCTTATAGTCAAATGTGGTTTGAAGAGGTTAAGTCCGTATATTAAAGTTTTTCATGATGCGATTTCTTACTTGAATAATGCTAACGTAAGAATAGCATAATATAAGAACTTCTGCAGGGCGATGGGTGTACGTCCAAGAAAGTTCGGTTTGGACATAGAGGTAAGGTGGAACTCTACTTACCTCATGCTTAAGAATCTTTTACCATACCTCATTGTGCATACTATTTTACGGATTGCTACTCAATTGAAAATGTATGAAAATGACTTAGTTTTACGCGATGCTATTGTTTCCATGAAATATAAATACCTTAAATATTGGCGAGAAATCCCTTACCTATATGCATTTGCATTTATTTTAGATCCTAGGGCTAAAATTGATGCATTTGGTACTGTACTTGATCTTCTTAGTGATGCTACGGGGTAGACTATACTGACTATTTTGCAGAAGTTCGTTATCAGTTATACGAGGTTTACCAAAGGTATGAAAATAAGTTCAGGGGAGTCCGCTCACAACGACCTCCAGTAGCCCCCACCTCGAGTGGGAAGACAAATATGTGGGGGCACGATCTTCTGTGCCTCTTCCTCTAGGTCCAGGTTTTCTTCTTCTTCTTCTACACTTGCTCAGCCAAGACTCACAAGGAGTAAGGAACTATCCACCTATCTAGACAGCGATACGGTGGATTTCAACTCAAAAGGCTTCAATATCTTACAATGGTGGCAAGCCCATAAGTTAACATATCCCGTGCTATCCATACTTACACGTGATTTGTTAACTGTTCATGTCTCTACGGTTTCCTCCGAGTCTACTTTCAGTCTTTCTGGAAGAATATTGGAGGAGAGAAGAACAAGTCTCACAAGTGAGATGGTAGAGATCCTTCTAACCGACATGTAGAACAATGATGTATTATATATGTAGAGCTATAGGTTGTACTCTTTTTCCTTTGTCATGGTTTTCTCATTTTGAGTTTTTACTTTGCGAAGGTTTTAACGAGGCAGCTAGTTGGACATTAACAAAGCTCTTTATTACATTTTCAATATGTTTGTCTCATTTTTTTTAAAAAAAATTTCATGTCTACTTCTGAATTCTACATATTTTTCTAATGTTTCTGGATTTTTTCATTCTGTCGGGCTAAACGGGCTCATCTTTGTTGACCGCAGAACGGCACGACGTCAGGTTTGCCGGCCGCCCCTGCAAGACGCAAGAATAATAGTAAGCGAATGGGTCAGCCTAAATGGTAAAATCTTGGCGCCGCCCGTTTGGCTAGCTCTGCGTTGAGGCATCTTTTGACATGGACAACTGTCACCTCTTTACGCGCTACATAAGAAGTAAAGTCAGTGGATAGAGGTGATGAGGCGATCGAGTGATCAAGCGATCAAGAGATTTGACAGAGACAACAAGAGACATAAGTCATCAAATTCTAATTTTAGTGTTTTTCTTTCCGTTGTAAATACAATCAATACAATAATATAGGAGTAGAGTTATCATTTTCTTAGGAAGAAAGACAGGGCTCGTGAGGTTAAGGTGCTAGCTTATCATATCAGCGTTGGATGAGAAAGACAAAATTTGAACTAAGCTAACTTTAGGTTAAGGTGCTAACTTGATTATATTAGCCTCGAACCAAACGCAGACTACCGAAGATCCCGATCACTCCCCTCCTCCCGGTCCCTCCCTCCCAGATCCCGACCCAACTCCGCCCAGATCCAACCAGCACCGCGTCCTCGCGGCAGATCCGGCGCCGGCGCCATGGAGAAGCCGTGCACGCTGCTGGTCCACTTCGACAAGGGCTCCGCCGCCATGGCGAACGAGATCAAGGCGGATCTGGAGGGCAGCGACGTCGCCGCCAAGGTCGACGCCATGAAGCGCGCCGTCATGCTGCTACTCAACGGCGAGACCCTCCCGCAGCTCTTCATCACCGTCGTCCGCTACGTCCTCCCCTCCGAGGACCACACCATCCAGAAGCTGCTCCTCCTCTACCTCGAGATCATCGACAAGCGCGACGCCGCCGGCCGCGTCCTCCCGGAGATGATCCTCATCTGCCAGAACCTCCGCAACAACCTGCAGCACCCCAACGAGTACATACGCGGCGTCACGCTCCGCTTCCTCTGCCGCCTCTCCGAGCCCGAGGTGCTCGAGCCGCTCGTGCCATCCATCCTCGAGAACCTCGAGCACCGCCACCACTTCATCCGCCGGCACGCGCTCTCCGCGATCTCGGCGATCTACCGCCTCCCGCACGGCGACCAGCTTATCCCTGACGCGCCCGAGCTCGTCGAGCGCGCGCTCGCGTCAGAGCAGGACGCGTCCGCGCGGCGGAACGCGTTCCTCATGCTCTGCGCCTGTGCGCAGGAACGCGCGGTCGCGTACCTGCTCTCCAATGCAGAACGTGTTGCCGAGTGGCCCGACCTCCTGCAAATGGCCGCGGTAGATCTCATTCGCAAGGTCTGCCGCTCCCCGAACCGTGCGGATAAGGGCAGGTATATCAAGATTATTATATCCCTTCTTTCCACGCCCAACACAGCGGTTGTGTATGAATGCGCCGGTGCGCTTGTGTCCCTCTCTTCAGCGCCTACTGCCGTGCGAGCTGCTGCGAACACATACTGCGAGCTGCTCTCAACGCAGAGTGACAACAATGTGAAGCTCATTGTCCTGGACCGCCTGAATGAGCTGCGCACATCGCATCGGGATGTGATGGTGGATGTGGTGATGGATGTGCTGCGTGCGCTCGCCAGCCCGAACGTGGATGTCAAGAGGAAGGTGCTTGATTTGGTGCTCGATCTGCTCACCCCTCGTAATGTGGAGGAGGTGGTGCTTTACCTCAAGAAGGAGGTGGTCAAGACGCAGGCAGGGGAGCTCGAGAAGGGTGGCGAGTACCGCCAGATGCTGGTACAGGCGATCCATGCCTGTGCTGTGGAGTACCCAGAGGTGGCTGGATCGGTGGTGCACCTCCTCATGGACTTCCTTGGTGACACTAATGTCGCTGCAGCAGTTGATGTTGTGCTGTTTGTGCGTGAGATCATTGAGACCAGTCCCAAGCTGCGTGTGTCCATGATCCAGAGGCTCATTGATACATTCTATCAGATCCGTTCATCCCGTGTCTGCCCATGCGCTCTCTGGATTCTTGGGGAGTACTCCCTCTCGTTATCAGAGGTTGAGAGCGCCATTGCCACCATTAAGCAATGCCTTGGGGAACTACCATTCTACACTGTCTCAGAGGAAGGGGAGACTACTGATTCCAACAAGCCAGCCCAGCTGGTGGTGAACTCTGCCATGGTATCTTCCAGGCGGCCTGTTGTTCTTGCAGACGGCACTTATGCCACACAGAGTGCTGCCACTGAGGCCATTTCGACCCCATCAGTTGCTCCTGGATCATTAGCATCGACCCTGAATCTCAGATCACTCATTCTGTCAGGCGATTTCTTCTTGGCTGCCATTGTTGCTTGCACCCTGACCAAGCTTGTATTGAGGCTGGAGGAGGTGCAGCCCTCAAAGGTTGAAGCAAACAAGGCTTCTACTGGGGCCTTGCTGATCATGACGTCCATCTTGCAGCTGGGGCAGTCCTCTTACCTTCCCCACCCAATTGATAACGATTCATATGATAGGATTGTGCTTTGTGTGAGGTTGCTTTGCAATACTGGTGATGATGTGAGGAAGATTTGGTTGCGGTCATGCAGACAGAGCTTTGCAAAGATGCTTGCTGAGAAGCAATTCAGGGAGACAGAGGAGATGAAGGCCAAGGCTCAGATCTCTCATGCCCAGCCAGATGATCTTATAGATTTCTACCACCTGAAGAGCAGAAGGGTAAGAGAAAGCTACTATCTCTTGTTGCTTTTACGCTATGGAAATTGCAACGTTTTCTTTGTCTAGTACGTATTGGCAGCTAGTTCACAAACATTCTAGTTTCAAATGAAGCATAAACGATGCATGACTAGTTCTTGACATTGCCAATTTAATGGTGCAGTCTGAATTCATTGCATATTATCTACAATATAAATTACTATTCTGTTTTGCATTCTGGGTTAATGGAGTAATTTACTGCTGGACAAGCAATCCATTTTGTTTGTTCGAATGCGATATGCCGAAATGTATGTTATTCAAAAATCAAAGCAACTCACCCACAGTGTGCAATACTTAAAGTTATCTTAAGAATACCTAAGCTTGTAAATAACAACTGATTTGATTTTTCTGCCTGCCCTGAAGTCCTACTATGACAGAATCACAGCTTTGGGCAAGCAGGTAATTTTTTTTTTATTTCCACTGATATCTCACACAATATATTTTGGTTTCTAACACAGTCTTGGCAAGCCTTTCTCATGCTCTTTATTGTATGAGGCAATGTTGTCATGATCCTTTTCTAATCTATGCTTGAATTTGTGCTGTCATTCTATTGTCAACGTTAGGGCTGTACAAGCTGGTTTTGGCCAACCTGTTTGAACCTATGTTAATTCACAATGGGTGTGCACCACTGCTCCCGTTCCAGTTTTCCTGTAACATATACAAGCTGATGCTTAACCGGTTTTGGCCAACCTGTTTGAACCGGGTTTGTATAGCACTAGTGAACATGAAAGGTTGTAGATATATTCTGTTGAATTTGATATTGGTCCACATGTCGAATTATCTCCATTCTTCAGGGGCGCTGATAACTGATTAGCTAGTATACTTAGATAGGAAAGTTTATCTTCTTTGGGTAGAGGTAAATCCAGGTAGTTATTTTCAACAGTATTTTGATCATGTTAAGATGGATACACAAATTAATCCTATCGTTGATGTGAGACAAAGGTTTGCCCTTAGTGTTTAGTATGGCCATGCTTGCGGCAGAGTTTATCTTTAGTATTTTGTATTGTCTTGGATGATCCTTTTCCTTTCCAGACCCAGTAATTTTTTCCCTTATTTGTTCCTTTAATTGTTAAAATGTTGCACTTTTCTTCCTAGGGCATGAGCCAGCTTGAGTTGGAAGATGAGGTCCAAGATGATTTGAAGGCTGCAACTGGTGGATTTACTAAGGATGCAGATGATGCAAACAGACTTAATCACATCCTTCAATTGACGGGGTTCAGTGATCCTGTCTATGCTGAAGCTTATGTGACAGTTCATCATTATGATATTGCACTTGATGTTACTGTCATTAACCGTACAAAGGAGACACTTCAGAACTTGTGCTTGGAATTGGCTACAATGGGAGACCTCAAACTTGTTGACCGCCCTCAGAACTGCATGTTGCCCCCTGAGTCAAGCAAGCAAATCCATGCAAATATCAAGGTTTCATCAACAGAGACTGGAGTCATATTTGGGAACATAGTTTATGAGACTTCAAAAATTATGGAGCGATCAGTGGTCGTCCTAAATGATATTCACATTGACATCATGGATTACATCTCTCCTGCTTCATGCGCTAATGTTACTTTCCGGAACATGTGGGCAGAATTTGAGTGGGAAAACAAGGTAAACATGCTTATTTATTCATTGCAGTCATTGCAAATGCCTTTCTTTTGCAATATGTTCTCCGATCTCCATTCCCAATTTGTAGCCTACTTTATGCTTGGTTCGTACTAGTAGTTTGCCTTAACATAATAATTTTAAAATTTGCTAAACTATTGTATTATCCCCATGGGCCCCTACATATATGCAAAAATCATTTAGCCTTAACATGTCATTTATCTGGGCCAATTGTTTTATTGAGTTTACCAGACTACATTACTACTATCCACAATGCCTTGCAGATAGGTCATATATAATATATTCCACCAAACAACTTAAAAGGGAAAAACTGAAGCATTAAGCTGTTATACTATATAGCCTTTCAGACCCTAACCTCTGTAGATGAAGTATGCTAAATTTTTTTAAAATGTACATTGTTACTTTCTTTCATTCATTAATCATGCATTTGGGGAGAAGTTTTATTTCCATTTGACTTCTTAATTGTCAGTTGCTTGGCGTTATTGTTTTTATCTGTTTTTGCTTTGGAAACAGTCTCTTTTAGAGAGTCACTTTTGTCGTTGCACCAAGCAGCTATTTAGGTTACTTCATCTTTTTGATTGTCTGTTAGATTTGCTTTCACTAGCAACTGCGGCCCTGGTTGATCTGGAATGCATTAAATTTTTTTATGTCATTCTCCTTTCTATTGTGTTTAGGAAGATTCTGTTATCTCTTTATTTTCACTATTTTACTAAGAGTATTTGTTTTCTTCATTAGGTGGCTGTGAATACTGTAATTCAGAGCGAGAAGGAATTCTTGAATCATATTATCAAGTCAACAAACATGAAGTGTCTCACACCACCGTAAGTTCTCTTGAAAACCGGCCTTTCATGTTGACATGCAGACAAGAACTATGCCTGCTTTGATATGTACTTGCGTAAATGTGTGTATATGAGTATTTTAGGCATGTAGACCTTTACAAATCGTTGGCATGTACATAAGCATTATTTTAAATTTACCTAATCATGATTTTAAAAGGAATGACTAGTTTACTTTCATGCGTGACAGATAAAATAGAATATGCTTGCATAGGTGAGGTGTAGGGTTGTACTTGTGCAGTTGCAGTGCCCATTTTATTCCACTAATAAAAGTGCCAGGCTGATCTATTTAGATCAAGCCTAGCTTCTAGCTTCTTTCCTTTCACTCAATGTTAAGACTTCCTAGTTTCTAGACAGCTGGTTGGATTACTTTTAATTTTTTCGTTACGAGCTTCTTTCATACAATTAAGAACTGAACTGAGTATAAGATCACACAAACTCGTAGAAATGTTACTACATTTTACCAAACCAACCTTGCTCATGAAGGAGATACAAATAGGTCAGTGATGTTGATCATTCTATAAACACCCATCACAGTCCGGGATATTCAACAACTATCCAAGTTGAGAGAGATTTGTATTGGCTTGCTAGATGATGAATTAATTTGGTTAGCAAAACAAAACAAAAAAAAAGCTTGCATTTGAACAACTGCTATTGACGTGGTGAATTAGGTGGAACGCTTGGAGATTGTAGTTACACTGAAGCTGCAACATCTGAGGGTTTGCAAGTTAGGATGTTATTGAAGAGACTTATTCCATACATTCCACTGCTTGTCTGATTGCTAATGGAGTTATTCTTATCCACTCCGCTAATTCATAACCTGACATCAGGTCTGCACTTGATGGAGAATGTGGTTTTCTCGCTGCTAATCTTTACGCAAAGAGTGTCTTCGGCGAAGATGCTTTGGTGAACATCAGCATTGAGAAGCAAGCGGACGGCAAGCTCAGCGGCTACATCAGAATAAGGAGCAAGACCCAAGGAATTGCACTCAGCTTAGGAGACAAGATTACCCTCAAGCAGAAGGGAGGCGGTTAACTGTGACGACCGTGTCACAATTGTGTCACCTTTTTTTTAGGAAATCCACGTGCCAGTGATCTACTACCAGCACAGTGGGATTGGAACAAGTAAAAATGTTTTTATGATGTACAAAGATCAAAGAAACGAAAGATAAGAGGAAGGTTACAAGGAAAGCAGTCTTGAGCACTGAAATGAAGTTCCCGGTTTAAGAATAGATCTTCGAAGAGTGCTCCTAAGCTGTAGAGATGAACATGGTTTAATTCAATCGAAATGGTCCCTAGCGCTGCAGTAATGAAGCTCTTGAAGAGTATTCCGTAGTAGAAGATGAACATGGTTTAATTCAATCGGAATGGTCCCTAGCGCTGCAGTAATGAAGCTCTTGAAGAGTATTCCGTACGTGTTTTGGTAAAATTAAGTTGTAGAAATAGATGTGAAGTTTCTGTTGATTCTTGACAGGTAGAGCAATTGTGATTCTGTATTACGAATCCCTCTTCTTTTAATATTATCCTTTGTCTTGTGTTTGTCTTTAAACAAAGTTCAAGGATGTATATCACCTTTTTATTACTATAAATATTCATTTGAGCTCTTTTTGCTGCTGAGTTCTCCCCTCCCCAATTTTCATGAGTCAAAACTATTGTCATCCAATGGCTGGGATCAGTGATTGACAACAGAGATGTCCTACATGGATAGGGCTGTGTTACGCGACGGGCGTTGGTCAGTTTCTTGAACTCGGATTTATAGTTTACAAGCCAACATGTTACATGTGCTCGTATCCGGTGATGTCGTAATATTCCAAAACGAATTAAAGGAGGAAAACACATCAAACAGAGAATTAAAAAGAATTAGTAGAGTTTTTCAAAAAAGGAAGAAACTTAGGCCATGGACGGGCTGAAACCAAGGCCTAAGGTGGGTCAGCGACATAAAGAGCCAAAGGGGTGGCAGCCCCATGACCTAGCTGCCATCCTCCTGCCCCTACCTTTGCAGCCGCCTTGTCGGGATCTAAAAACACGATTCAGAACCCTCTGTGTATTTTGAACTAATTTCAGATCAGTAGCTAGCTCACACAGAAAACAGTGATGAAATACCACCAATTTATTCGATTTAACTAAAAAGATCTTAAATTAACAAATAATAATAACTGGATCTTATGGTCAACGTTTACTTAACTTGCCGCTCAAGACTAAAGAAACAAATAAACTCTTGCAGCAGTACGAAACTCTTGAAATGACCAATCAACATGCCCACAAGCAATCGAGTGAAGAACGCATCATAATCCGCAAAACGTTTATGGTACTCATGGGCGAAGAACTCTTGAGCAGCTTAATATTCTTCAACTGATCAACAATATTATAAAATCGTGAGTACATAAAGCACTCAGCAAGTCGTGAGGAAATATATGCAAATAGTATTCATGCAAGACTTGAACAAGGTTGGCTCTATGGTTCTTTTGCAGAAAACAACATTGACGATAAATACAATAAATAGATTGAAATGCGTAATTGAAACGAAGAATAAATAATTAAATAATTTCTTTTAAAACAACTAGTGAACTTCTCATTCACTTCCCAAGACAAACCACCAAGTGAATTACCCATTCACCAAACGAACATTATATTCATCAAGTGAACTTCACATTCACACCTCTGACTCATTTTATAAGAAACTTTATCTCTCGTGTGAAATCCTCGGACATGTCCATAACCGAGGACGTGGCTATTCGAATAGATCAATTAACACTCTGCAGAGGTTGTACACTTTACCCACAAGATATAACTAGTATAGCGATCACCAATCATAACAAAACTGTTCAGCAATTTCATCTCAACAATTGACTCTCCCATTGTGCATATAGCCACCCTAAAACCTCATCGTGGGTTGACGCACAGCGTTAGATAGGGAAGAGGTGAACCGTTCCGTGATGTGACTTTAGAAAGAGTACACACATCCACCCATATACTACCTGAATAGTCAATGCCAAAACTCCATCACTTACTAAGTTAGGCCCGTCCCATTAGGTATGTGGTTGTACGAAAGGTCCAGTTTAATGGCGCACAAGATTAAGTCCTTAACAAGTTACTCAGACGAGTCTACCACAAACCCACGACGTGCTAAACCACACTCTCACTGCACAACCGCTCGCCTGAGCGAAAACCATTTTGTTTAACCAAGACTAATGATATACTGTTATGGTACACAATTTTTAATAACAGTGGCTAACCACCACGATTCCATATTTCATTAAGTCAATATTAATCATTATGACATATGTGATGATGAATCCATCGTAACTAAGCTAAACTAAGCATCTGTACGATACCCATGTTGGTGATACAAATATGTCCAACTAAAATTATCCATGTTAGGTTGACAAAGGATTCATGGCATTCAAATAATCAATGGAGGCATAATGACAACAGGTGATAGCTAATCCACAAACAATTTGTATAAAGATAGCATGCAGCTGTATAAAATAATATACTTTTGAAATCATAGGTTCAATATGATCAAAGGACCACGACTTGCCTTGGAATAAATCTTGGGATTGATATTGATCTTGGTAAACTCCTCCTTGCTCAAAACTTCCCGAAGTATCAACGTCTACTCGCAAATAAAGCAAATAAATCAAATAAATAAACAACAGAGACAAAATAAACTCCAAAAATTAAATAAAAATCTCAGATAAATAGATCTTGAACTTAGATGAATTTAGAAATTTGAATGGACTCAATCGGAGTTCGAATGCAAAAAATATGGTTTTTGGAAGATTGAAATCACATGAAATCATGGAAATCATAATTTATAGATTTACTGGAATTATTTATCCGAAGGAAACAACAATTATTGCGTCAGCTGACATCAGCAAGAGAATTTTCGGCTGAAAAGAAAAAGATAAAAGATAAAAGAAAAAAAGAAATTGTCAAGTGGGACCCACTTGGCATTGAGATGGGTGCACGGTGGACTGAGTTTGTGGGATTTTGGCTTGCTTTGGTCTCGGGCTCACCACATGGCTGCTGACTAGGAGATGACTAGGATTGCCACACAAGAGAACTGGTTAAGTGGCTACTGAGCTAGCTAGCCACGTTAGCATAAGTAAAGAGCAGAGGAGCGGCAAACGACGAACTGGCCGGCGGCGTTGATGGCAACGACGAGCTCACGAGTGACGGCAACGTCGATGCTTCGGTGGCGCCCAGAGAAAACAAAGGGAAGCACTGTGACGACGATAGCTCTAGGAACACAAAAACACGATGAATAGATCGAAGCGGTGCGGTGGTAGCTGAGTTGATGACGAGACCGAAAACGACAATTCGAAGATTCCCGAAGAGATATGATGGAAGCACTAGATAGAACGTGGACTCGTGATCTCAACGACGGTGGTGGCTCAGACTAAGGAGCAACAACGAAGCCAAATTTTACCGAAGAAGACCACGGTGGCGCTCGACTCTTTTGACAAAATCCGACAAAACAAGATTGATTTCGGGGCGGGGGAGTTTAGGGTTTCGGACGAGCGAAGAGAGGCGAAGAAATTGACACAAAGGGCTGCCCTTATAAAGGCTCGGGAGAGGAGGAACCCAAGAGAAACACGGCGCGGCAGTGCATTTGTCTTCGGGACTCCGGAGTTGTAGTCGGGGCCAGGACGGAGACGATGCACTGTTGGCGATGCGGGCCCACGGTCAACGAAATAAGAAAAGGAAGGAGGAGTTCAGCTGAGCTTCGGCTTGGGCCAAGAAAGAAATGGGCTGGCGCTCGGAGAGAATAGGAATGGGTCGGGGAAAAGAGATTAGGCCCAAGATTTTTTTCTGAGATTTTAATTGCTTTTCCTTTTTAGAAGTGACTTTCTATGCAAGAAAGGCTACACGAATAGTGAGAATAATTCTTGTGTATTTATACGACTATCCCAGGATAGATTTTGTATGATCTCAGTGTATGAAGATGATCTGAATATCATTAGAACCCTAGAAGGATATTAAGAAAGCAAGCTCTTACCTGGAGTCAGAGTTGAAATGAAAGATTTAGGTAAAACCAAATATTGCCTAGGCTTGCAGCTTGAGCATACCCCTGAAGGGATTTTAGAGCATCAATCAACCTACACTCAGAAGGTGTTAGAAAGGTTTGATTTTGAAAAGGTATACCTTTCGAAAGTGTCGATGGTCAAGAGATCTCTTCAACAAGACAAAGACCCATACAGACCTAAAGAAGAGGGAAGAGAAGTCCTAGGACCGGAATTCCCATACTTGAGCGCAGTTGGAGCACTCATGTATTTAGCAAACTGTACTAGTTCGGCCATTGCATTTGTTGTTAACCTACTAGTAAGGTATAGTGCAGAACCTACCAAAGGCATTGGTAGGGAATGAAGGACATCTTCTATACCTCCAAGGAAACAAAGAACTTGGTCTATTCTACAGAAAGAATTAAGACCTGAATATGAATGGCTATGCAGATGACGGGTACCTGTAGAACCCGCATACAACAAAGTCGCAAACAGGCTATGTATTCCTATGTGGTGGAATTGCAATTCCATAGAAATCATCTAAGCAGAGTCTTGTATCGATTTCGACGAACCACTCAGAAATAATAGCATTGTACGAGGCCTCACGAGAATGTGCTTGGCTTCGGCGAATGATTCACCATATCTAGCAATCGTGTGGATTGAATACCGCGTAAACCCCTACTATTATCTATGAAGATAATGCAGCTTGTATTGCACAAGTACAGATGGGTTATGTGAAGAGTCATCTCATAAAGCATATCAACCTCAAGTTCTTCTATGCTCATGAATTGCAAAAGATGGACAAAATTAAAGTAATGCATACTAAGTCATGTAAAAATCTTACAGATTTACTCACTAAGTTACTTCCAGCATCTAGCTTTGAAAGGTGCATACGTGGAATTGTAATGACGAGACTTAGAGAAGTGCAGAATTCAGGGGGAGAATATTCGCGAACTCATTATTGAAACTTGATTACGAAGATCGAGTACCCAAAGAGTAAATCCTGGAGATTAAATGAAATTGGGTGGATTGTACTCTTTTTCCCTTGATGAGTTTTCCTGAAGTTTCTCAGCTAAGGTTTTTAATGAGGCAATTCGTGCAACGCAGCAGAACTTGTATCATGTGCTCTTTCTCTAAATTTTTCCCACTGAGTTTTTATGGAGTTTTGATGAGGCATGAACATATGAGGATGGGTGCTCAAAGGGGAGTGTTGGGAAACTATGAGCTTGGCCCAGAAGCCGGCCCATGTATGGGCTCTCTATCTCAAATCCTAGTAGGGTCTCTAGCCTATAAATATAGGGTGCTATTCATTGTAAACGATTGATCGATTGATGAAGGAATAAAGAGAAGCAAGAAGCTCTTTATATCTCTGTGTTCAATCTACTATTCTGTTATTGTATTCTTACATTGTTCTTACGATTCTATACTTGTAGCTGGTGGCTACAACTACCGGCTTAGTAGGAGATGGGCTCGACAGCCAAACAAACTTGCGAGTCATAACTAGTACAAGGAGAATGTGAGAACCAACGATCAGTATTCAGTACTATGACCTATGGCACTAATGATACAATACAAGACAATAAAGGCATGCAATAGAATGAGCTTCATGTTTTTTTTTTCGTGAGAAATTCTGATTTTTCTTTTATGAAGAGTTTGGTCCTCCAAAAAAATAATTTGGGAGACCATATGCAGCATAGGTTTCAAGCACTTTAACCTGGGTTAAAGACCTGGGTGCTTTTTTTTCCTTTTTTGCGAAGGAAGGAGTAAAATTTCATTAATCGTTAACAGGAGTAAATTATGTTGTAGGCAATTATAAAGGAAGTCCGGAACTTGATTAAGCCAAGTACACCTTTGCCAATCAACAAAAGCTTGTTTAGAACATAAATGGGCTGGTAAGTTAGCAATCCTACGGGTATAACAAATACTAAACATGGAGAAACTCCTGCTTAGCTCCTTGATTTCGGCGAGAATCGAAGAAATCTCAGCACTATGTTGCTGTTGTGTCTCCCACAGATTGATGAGGTTCTGTGAATCACACTCAATCAACACCTTATGAAGACCCCAATCAGTTGCTAGTCTAGCACCATCCCGAACAACAAGCGCCTTGGCAGTGAGAGCATTATTTTTTATGTTCCCTGAATAGAAAGCCCCATCAACATTATTTTTTATGAAACCATGCAGGGTGGTTGCCATGCACGCCACATTCATCTGAATTGGGCAGTTTTGTTGGTACTCAGGTTCCGCCTGAATAAGGTCAAAAAGCCACATCCCGAGCCCACTTCACAGACCAAACAACATCTCGACCATCCCCATGATGCCGAGCATTTCGTGCTGACCAAATGGACCACATTCTGCACAGAATCACCGCAATCTCATCCAGCGAGCAGACATTCCCATCTACTAAATCAGCTGCCCATGTATCAGGGTGGAGTGGCAGCAGCTTAGTACCTATCAAGTCCTTCATAGCTGCCCAAAACGATTTCGCCTAGGTGCAATGAATCAAAACATGCATAGTAGTTTCTTCCTCTACACCAGAAGTATCAATGAAAGCAATCCTTTCTATATGTCTGTGTTTCAGTACTTTCTGCATGGAATGAAATCATGAAGCACTCGCCACCAAAAAACTCGCGGGATCACGAGCTTCCAAAGTTTTGGCCAGAAAGGATCTGCATCCCCAACGGAGCTCGATGGAGTTTGATTACGTCCTGTAGCATCTTCGATAAGCAAATGATATGCATACCGAACTGAAAATTTACCATGCTGCTCAGCAGCCCATGCCCAAAAGTCTTCAGATAATCTGCCCAAAGGAATACCAAGGATTGCTGGTATATCTGATGTAGGAAGGTTTGCTGTGACGGTATGCACATTCCAGGATTCACCATCGTTGGAAATTAAATCACTAACCCTATTCATTGTAACATTTGTCGGATGGTATAGTTGTAATATCCAGAATTTTATAAGTGGAATTAAAGGAACTAAAATGGAAATTAAATAGAAATAGAAAAGAAAAAAATTCAGCCTCGAACGCTTGCTCCTGATCAGGAGTAAGTGTTCCTTCAGGCTTGCCATTTGCCACATGGAAAATGTTCATGGCAGTTAGCCAAAGCACCGTCTTGGTGTGCCACCTCTTGTAGTTCACACCATCGAACTTAGAAGGTTTGAGAGCAGTAGCAAAGCTAGTTAACGAAAAATGTCTAGTATAAGGTTTTTGGATTGTTGAATATATAAGCATTTTTTGAATTACTTTAATCCAGAAATATGCTAGATAAATCATGGAAAATACTCTAGCCATCTTCACAAAGCAGGCAATCAAGAACACTGTAGCCATACGAATTTCTAGTAGAACAGAAACTGGTATACCTATCTCAGTGTTCAAGGCAACAACAGATAATAAAACTAGCAAAACCACAAATGAGAGATAACCATACCCAGATCCAGAGGAAGAAGCAGCAACAGGAGGAGTCTTGGTGAGGTTGTCGTTCGTCATGGCGTAGTGGACGTCGTGGTAGTAGTCACGCAGTTGATGTAGACGTAGCAGAGCGTCGGATGAAGCGAGCAGTCGCGCGAATGCTCCCCAAAAACCTTATTCGTCCTCGCTCATGCAAGCCTTCAGAGACGAGGGTTCCGGAGGCCTGCTCTCCCGGTGTGGCCGTACACGCGCCTCGCCGGGATGGAGATCGCCAGAGACAACAACAAAATTTTTGGAGTTCTTTCTTAGTCTTTTCGTAGAGAGAATGGAAGAAGAACCAGTGCACTGTTCTTTCTGATAGCCAAAAACAAAGAGGCCAGAGGCTTTTGATTCGCCAAGGAAACGGTCACCATTGATTCGCAATCAACCAGTGTTAACCGCAGCCATTACTCACTAGTAACTGAACCGTTACTACCAGCCGTTTGTTAATGCTATTTAGAACGAGTCGGTGCATTTCGATTTTCGAATAGATAAAGAAAAACACGCCAGCGTGCCGACACGCTGCTGCTGCGTACGCGACACGCGCCTGCGCACGCGCACGCACATGGCGAGCGAAGCGAAGCGTGTGTGTATTGGCTCTCTCCAATTCCACAAGAGGGCTACCACGTTCCACCTTATAAAGTGGTGTAACTCCCCTTCGCCTCTCCATATGGGACTAAACAGGTTTAGCATGTGCACATGGGCCTTTGAGATTTTCCAGGAATTAATAGGAATTAAAGTTGGGCCTAGCCCGTATTAATTCCAACACAACCGGGTAGCTCCTCTTCATTGTTTCAACCGTGGAAAAAGAGGACATTTTGCCAACAAGTGCCCTCAACAAGTCACCCTGAGGAAGTACAACATGAGAGCCATACCAGCTCGATGCAAGACTTCAGCTCCAAGCAAAAGTCATCAGACTTCGTAGGCGTCTAGAGATGCTTCAACACCAAGCTACGGACGTGCGGACTATGTCACCACCACCGAAGAAGCCCAAGCAGCTTCAGAAGTAATGAGAGGTACGTTCTCTGGGAAGCTCGAATCTCGGGGTCGAGATTCCGTTTAAGGTGGGTAGGATTTGTAACGTCCCGTTTTCGAAAATGCTTTGTAAGCTCATGCTTTACCGGATTTGTAGCAATGCTAATAGCCCCTGTACTATCAGACGAAAGAGGAGTAGGTGCTGAAATAGAAACACCAAAATCCTCAAGTAACCACCGTAGCCAAGTAACCTCCGCAGTAAACAAAGCCATAGCTCGCAACTCAGCCTCAACACTCGAACGAGAAACTGCTGTCTGCTTCTTAGTTTTCCAAGCAATGAGAGAACCACAAAGAAAAACACAATAAGCAGAGAGAGGCCAGCGATCAGAGTGATCACTAGCCCAGGTGGCATCAGAATATGTCTAGAGCTGTAAAGAGCTGGAGCGAGAGAAAAACAGACGATGAGTGATGGTTCCATGAAGATATCATAGAACACGAAGAAGATGACTATAGTGGAGCTGAGTGGGAGCAGAAACAAACTGACTCAAGATATGCACAGGGTACAAAATATCAGGACAGGTGATACCCAGATAAATAAGACTCCCAATAAGGTGACGATGCAAGAGGCTCACCATCAGTGGGCCTAAGATGAACATTAAGCCCCATAGGAGTCTCAGCGATGTGCTGATCAATAAGAGAAGCACGATCAAGAAGATCTTGAACATACTTTTCTTGGGACAGATAGAACCCCTCAGGTGTAGAAGTAACTTCAACCCCAAGAAAGTAGCGAAGAGGACCCAAATCAGACATGAGAAACTGCTCATTAAGACGCTCCTTCACAAAGGTGATGTACTGAGAATCATCTCCAGTAATGATCATATTATCAATATATAAAAGGAGAAGCGTCTGACCACAAGGCGAAGTGTGAATAAAGAGAGCAGGATCATGAGCACTGGTAGAGAAACCAGCTGCAGTGACAACAGAAGAGAAACAATCAAACCAGGCACGAGGAGCTTGCTTGAGGCCATAAAGAGATCGGCGAAGACGACAAACCATACCTTCAAGAACAAAATACCCCTGTGGTGGCTGCATAAAAACCTCTTCACGCAGCTCACCATTGAGAAAGGCATTCTTCACATCAAGCTGAGAGATGGACCATGCCCGAACAGACGCCACAGCAAGAAGAGTGCGAACAGTGGTCATGTGAGCCATAGGAGCAAATGCCTCATCATAATCAAGACCATGCTCCTGCTGAAAACCACGTGCCACAAAACGAGCATTGTAGCGCTCAAGAGAACCATCAAAGCAGGTCTTAATCTTGTAGACCCACTTGCACGTGATAAGAGTAACACGCTCGAGAAGATGAACAAGATCCCACGTACCAGTATGCTCAAGGGCAGCAATCTCCTCTGCCATCGCATGCTGCCACTCCTGATGAACAGTAGCATCACGATAAGAAGTCGCTTCGGCAAGAGTCGCTAAACAAAAGCGCGCAGGAGACCGAATAGACTGGCGATCATGAAGGGCATATCGAGGGGAGGCCGAAGAAGATGAACCATCAGAAGAAGATGGTGCATCAGAAGAATCCTCAACTCGCGGATGACAAGTGTAGTAGAGAGGACAAGAAGGATGAAGGCCGGGAGGAGCCTCTTGAGAGGGTGGCGTGGGCGAAGGAGACAGTGAAGGAGGAACCAAAGAGGCCAAAGGCCGTGATGGAGGTGTGGTGACTATGGGGGTGGCAGGAAAAGTTAGGAAAGAAAGCGGCTCGACAAGAGATGCTGGAGTAGTGGAAGGAGAAGGACAAGGGTAGAAAGGATGAGACTCATCAAAAGTGACGTCCCGAGAAACCCACATCCGTCAGCCAATAGGATCCCAACAATGATATCCCTTATGCTCAGTACTGAGCGGTCAACTTGGTGCGCTCACGAGGGGTAAGAAGAACATAGCACACACATCCAAAGAGGCGAAGACTAGAATAGTTAGGAGTCTTGCCACCGAGACGCTCAACTCGGATCCCACCCTGAAGAGTAGAAGAAGGCTGAATATTAATCAGGACGGTGGCAGTAGAAACAGCCTCAGCCCAAAAGTGTGGTGGGACAGCAGAAGCAAGCATAAGAGCACGGGCTATCTCAAGAAGATGACGATGCTTTCGTTCAGCCACACCGTTCTGGGCATGAGCACCAGGGCAAGAAAACTGAGAGAGAGTGCCCTACTTAGCAAGAAAACCATGAAGGACTCCTGACAAGTATTCCCCAGCAGAGTTAGCACGAAAGACACGAATAGGAGAATCAAACTGAGTACAGATCATGGTGGCAAAAGTCTTGTTGATGGATAAAACCTCACTATGAGATGACATAAAGTATATCCATGTGTGGCGAGAAAAATCATCAATAAAAATTATATAATATTGATGACCTCCTTTCGAAACAAAAGGAGCCAGACCCCACACATCAGAATGAAGAAGATCAAAGGACGCTGTGACACTGACTCACTGGAAGGATAAGGAAGTTGAAGCTGTTTACTAAGCTTACAACCCTGATAATTTAGAGAAACATCACCAGACACAGACCCTAAACGACCACGACGAAGTAAAGAAGCAAGACATGATCCACAAAGATGTCCCAAACGATGATGCCACTAAGCAAAACACGTAGTGGAGGATGCAGCAGAAGCGGCCACGACAGTGGAGGCTGTAACATCCCAATTCTGAAAATGAGGGGAAATTAAAACTTTTTATTTATCTTTAGGTCCTTGAACCTTTTCTGTAATTCTTGTAAAAGAATTATGGGAATAGAAATCAAATCCCCAATTTAAACTCCAATCAAAAACCTCCTGGATAAAAATCTTTTGTCCAACACTTGTAAATATTTTTCCTGAGTTCTAAGGAAGCCTTGTGACCCCTCTGAATTTTCTTACAATTTTTAGAAATTGTTTGAATAATTTTAGAGGCAAGTCAAACCAGCCCAAAGTCTGGTCAAACCCCCTTTATCAATCCTTCTGGAATTTGTTGAGGAAAATATATTGCACAAACATCTCTGAAAATTTTATGGGAGGTCAATATGTTAGTCATAAAGCTCCTGTAAAATTTTCACAAATTTTGGAGTTGTTTTGATACCTCAAATAAATCCACAAAGTCTCAGCTGAATTCTAAACCCTAGGGAAGTGCATCATTGCTCGGGCTCGAACCGTGTCGACCCGAGCCACTCGTCTTGGTCCAACCACCTAGCAGCACCAGTGGGCTCGCGCGGGCGCAATCCTTGCGAGCCGTTAGATTTTAATCGCACGGCCCGCAGTGCGTACTCCTTGGATCGACTCGGGATTGACCTCAGCCCTTGGATCGGGATCAGCGGTCTTGAGTGGGTCCGTGGCTTATGGTCGGGCTCGACCGCTCGCTCACCGTTTTGGCTCGAGCCGCTTTGTGTCACTGACTGGTGGGCCTGGGTTCGCTCCTGGTCATCTTCCCCGCGGTCGCTGCTCTGTCTCGCGCGTGCGCCAGAGCCATGGCGTCTTGTGGCGTGAAAGCGAGGCCAAGTCTTGTCCGGGTCCTTGCAACGTCTATTTGCATTTAATGCTTGCCAGGGCGCCCCAAAGTCTTCCCTTACCCCCCCCATCCTTGGCGCTTTGGCCAGTGGGGGAGTATGCCGTTGCACCCTCTCCTCTCGGTTACTTGAGCCCCTTAGTGGCTCCTTAGCTTCCTTTGCACGCACTTGAGCTCGAGAGCACCCACGGCGCTTCCCTTGAGCTCAATCGCCAAACACCCAAGTCCACCATTGTTGGCGGGAGCGAGCCGTCACCACCCGTACTCCTGCGGCTCTCTTGCTCCGTTTCTTGCTCGGCTTGTTCCTTTCACCCTCGGAATGATAACCCTAATCCAATTCGCTTGTCTCCTCGGTATGCAGCTAATTTAGGAGTTCCCCCAATTCGGCCGAAAAACTCTTTCTTCGTCCTTAGCTCCGGTGAGTGCCCCGTTCTTCGATCCATTACTCGGGTAGCATCACTGAGCTTCACTGATCATCTCCCGTGGGCGTGGTCCTGCTAATTTTGCCCAGGCTGGTCCCGCCTCAATAGCACCGTTGCCACCACCGCTGTCTTCAGCCGCCGGCCCACCTCCGACAACCTCTTTGGCTCCGGGTCCTCTCGGTGAGTCCCTAGAGTCCTCCTGATACTTGTGCGCACGTTATTTCGGTAGGAGAATGGCCGAACCGAGTATGCCGTTTTCGCCGTATGCTCTCCTCCGCTCCGCCGCGCCGCGCCGCCGCTGTGGCCCATCTCCGGCGAAGTTCTGGCCATGGTCGGGTGCGCATTAGTTTTAGGCTCCCATTTTTGCCCTTGCCCGGCGCCGACGCGATTTCCCTCGCCGGCGGCACGCCAGGCGAGCCCACGGCCAGGGCAGCTCCGTTGTCGGACGCGGCAGTACACTGTGTCGTTTTCGTTGTGAGCCGCCTGATCAAATATCAACGGCCCCCAATCCTCGCTCCTTTTTCGCGCGTTGGGCCTCTTCAGCGCCAGCTCGGTTCAACGTGGACCGTTGGATCTTCGATCAACGGCCCGTTAGGTCGCTTCACTTGTGAGGAGGCGCCAGGCTCCCATCGCGTGGACCGTCCGATGTGAGATCGACGGTCCACAATCGCCACGTCAATTAAGTTTTTGGTTTCTCAAGAGCTTTATTTTTGAGCTGGAAAAAGGTATTAATCTTTGTAAATGCATATCTTTTTCATGGGAATTCATTTTAGATGATTCCACTTCATTAATTCAGTTAGGATCTAAACTTTAATCTAAAAATGTTTAGAAGATTAATATGACTCCAGAAAAGCATGAAATTAGATTTTAAACATTCTCAGCTTTATTATTGCAATGAAATTCCTGTTAAATTGAAAAATACATAACAAATTCAATATAAATCCTTTTTAGTTAAACTCAACTTTGTTAATTCTGTTATTACCTATACTTTAATCTAAAAATACTTGTAATCATGTGTTAGTTGCAAAAATGTCCAGAATTAACTTTGACTTTGCATAGGCTTTAATTGTTTACTAGAAAACATTGCAACTTGTAAAATGCATAACTAATTCTCTGTAAATGATTTTTGAGTGAATCCAAGTCTGTTGGGTTCCTCTATTAATGAACTTGCTAGGAAAAATAGTTTTGAACATGTTACTGTTTCTAGGAGAAATAATCATGCATTATAATTTTGTTCAAGTTCTTGTTTCAAAAGTTAGTAGAGAATGCAATATAGCCCCAAATGGGATGAACCCTATTTTGCTGTTCCTCTCATGAGATGCTTGAACTACTGTAAAATTTTCAAGTTCCTACATGTCTAGAAATTTTGTCGATGAATAGTAACCTAATTCTAATTACTAGGCTGAGCAAAAATGTTTTCATCATAACTTTTGCATTAAAGATCCAAATCAGTTGATTCTTGTTTCTATATTCATGTTAAATCAATACCTTGCTGCTATAAAAATTTCAAATCATTCGGAGAACTTTTGCTGTTGGGTCTTGTTGCTTTTCTTTATTCTTATCGACTCTTTATCGCCTTTTCGTTAGGGTTCGACATTTGTGGTAATCCCGAGAACGATCCTCCGCAACAAAGTGACCCTCAACAGCCAGGCAAGCAGTTTGACCATGATTCATCCTATATTTGCAAGTCTATTATATTGCTTAAACTCTATGTATGCATTGCTACTTTGTTTTAAATTATGGTTAGTGAATCCTATAGTTGCACAATCTGTAGGGATGCCATGTCTTTACTACCTTACGCCTAGGTTCTTGGCTGTGGTTTGAGCTCGTCGGATGAGCTCATATCACTTAGTAGATTGCGACTTGAAATGCTTAGCAATGCTTAGATAACGGTAGAAATGGGCGGTTGTCGACATTATGTCGATGACCTTGATCACACTAAAATTATTATTCCATTATGTCCATCTTGTGCTTTGTTAATTTGTAAATACAAAATCTGAAAATAAATGTGTGGATTGGACTTGGGCATATTGGATGGATGGTGTGGTTTTTGGATGTGGTGGTATGCCCGAGTCAACAAGGACCGAATTCTTGCGCCATTGATCCAAGCAATTATGCGTACTAACCACGCGAGGGCATATGGAACCCTCTTGACTAAGTACTCTAGGAGGTGTTAATTATGAGCTGCTCGGTTGGTGTGTTTTAAATGAAAACGTATATGTATAGTGTGGGAGGGAACATTAGCTTCCGGCTAGGTCGTCTAATGTCTCTTTCTCCCCGTGGGTTGTCTTGACTCGTAATTAGCATTATCCTTTGGAAAGGTCTCGTAGGACTTAGCCGTGCAGACACCTTCGGAAGTGTGCGTAAAGGAAAGGCGATGCAGGCGTGTGGAGTGCAGTGGTACACCTGCGGGATAAAACTATTGAATAGCCTCGTCCTAGGTTATGGACACGCTTGGTTGGTTATTTCCGTAAGAATTAGACTACAACCTTTAATTAAAATTTGACATGGGTGGTATGAGCGGGGAGTTCATGCTATTGTTGTGGTGACTATTGGGTTAGTCACTTCGAGATTGTTGTTGTCATCTACTTATTGTTATTATCGTTGTCAAACTTGATGTTTGAATGTTAAAACAGATTTGACAACTTGCCTTTAAATGTATTACCTTATTGCAAATAAATGTTGCTTTATGCTAAATGAGACATACAACCTCCACTTACATAAAGCTTGCATGTAGCATATGTTATAGGCCTGTTATCTTACCGTAAGTCTTGCGGAGTACTTTATGTACTCATCGCGCCGTGGTTGTGGTATTTTGTGGCTATTGTTGCAGAGGAAGGGGTGAGTTCCAAGAGCCTCACTTTTGTGCTATGTGTTGCGACTTCTTGACGACTAGCTTGGCGGTCGGTCGAGATGCCTAGGGTTAAGGCACACCGATTGGCTTTGTGTTATAGCCATCTTTATGGCACTTTTGCTTCATTGTTATCTTTTAGAATTGTTGCTATTTGGCCTAAGGGCCCTCTTTTGTAATAGCTATTCCATATTAATATTAACTTCTGGTTTGTTGCTTATGTACTATGTGTTGTATGGAATTGATACATTCTTTTGTTGTGAGGTATGTATACTGCATTCTGGGAAGTATACATCTCTCGAGACCGGGTTTATTGGGTTGATAATACTAGGGTCATTTGGATGACTAAGTATTATGAGCTTAATAAAACCGGGTGCTCACAAAAGTTGGTATCAGAGCCGTTCTGACCGTAGTAACGCAAGCTTGGTCGTCTTTAGGATATTTTGAAAACCTAATTTCAAAGTGTTAAATGAGTTTGAAAGCTTAAGTAATTCTCAGATTTTACTCCTCATCTATCTTAGCTTTCTCTTCTCATCTCACTCTAATTTGAGTTTTAAAAGCTGTTTTCCTCTCTTCCTTGTTAAAAGATAGTGTTATCGATTAATTGGGTTTTGGGAACTAATGAGTTTGGCAAATTGAAGTGTTAGCTGCCCTCTACAAGGTTTTGAAGTTTCCGAAGTTGAAGAATTCGGCTTGGAGGCTTGGATGCAAAGTCTGGACAGCGATCGCCAATTTCGGACAGCGAGCTCATAAGTTCTAAATAGGGTAGAAAATGAGAGGTTAATTCAACTAAAACTTGTGGGAATAAAAGGGTAAGATGTGATACTAGTTAGCTAAGTATCTAACATGTATTTCGCTGAATTAACATTGCTCTCTACTAGTATTAACCCTTACGTTACAATCTGATTTTAATCCTCTCGAGCAACTACTCGTTCATTCAATACGGGTTAGTGAGTTGAGAAGTTGAGCCTTGCTTTTGGTGTTTCTTGGCTGTTTTGAGAGTCTTTTAGAAGCTTCTAAAGTTGATTTACTCGCTGTTTTGGCTTTCGTTTAGGGTGATATTCCATTCCCTAGTCGATCGCTTTTGCTTTCTTTAAGGCTTTGTTTTCGAGTCTAGTTGCTAACCAAGGTTTCTTATAACAGATGGTGGGCCTTTTCGTGGCGGCCAAGGCGGCCACCGTCCGGACGAGGAGCTTCCTCCTCCTCCGACCATGGCCGAGGTTCTTCTTGATTGGCGCAACCGCGCGGATGACGAGAGAGTTCTCTTGGGCGTCATCGCGCAACACCTTTGCACTTTCCGGAGCTTCAGGATCTGGGCGAGGAATGCCCATCGGCCTCGTGGGGGCCTTTGCTGAGTTTCTTCGTACTCGGCCCCTACCTTTCTCGATCGAGGACCGCTCGTCTGAGCGATTGGCTTGCTCGTGGGCGGAAGCCAGATAGCGCAGATGCGAGAGCACGAGAAGGCGCTATTTGCTTCGCACCACCGGAGGTGCAGCTTTGTCATGGTGGGAGAGCTATCTCGCCATGCAGCCCGTGAGACCACACCGTCTCTTGGGAGGAGTTCCGTCTTGCCTTCCGTCGGGCTCACATCCTGCCGGCTTGATGGAGATCAAGAAGGAGAGTTTCTTGCGCTCAAGCAAGGCGTAGCTTCGATCATGGAGTATGTATCTGAGTTCAACCATCTAGCTCGTTATGCTCCCGAGGATGTGGCCACCGATATGGCTAAGCGAGGCCAAGTTCAGCGTGGCTTGTCCGAGGAGTCAAGGACAAGCTATCCATTGTCGACTTTCTGATTTCCGGACCTTGGTCGACAAGGCCATCGTTCTTGAGCATGCGGCTCGAGCTTATGGATTCCGTAAGCGCAAGTGGGAGACCTACAAGACTTCGAGCCCGATTCTTCCGCCTCGCTTGGACGATCTTGAGGTTCGATCTCGATCCTCGGCGCCCAGAGGTCACCGCTTGTTCCTCGTCCTTCGCAGCCGTGCCCGATCACGTCGCTGCCGGTCAGAGTGGCCCCACAATCCGGCGGCCAATGTCACTTGTTTCTTCAGAGCTAGAAGGGCCATTATGCAAATAATTGCCCTAAGAAGACGAGGCGACCCCTCGTCCTAATGGAGGACGCGGCAAGGAGGTGGATCTTCGCAGACCGAAAGATCGTCCCAACTACCCAAGGCGTGGGTAGTGGTGGCGTCAACGCCATCACCACGAGAGGAGGCTCGGGAGACACCCGGCGTCGTGCTAGGTACACTTTCGTTAACTCTCACCCTGCTCTTCGTCTTGTTTGATTCAGAGCATCACATTCCTTTGTTTACGAGTCTTTTCTTTGCTTTGTTGGGGAGCTTCTTTTCTCTCCATTGTCGGTCCCGCTTACTCATTCGCTCTCCGGATCGGAGTTGAGAGCGAGCTTGAGTGTAGGGATGTTCCCATCGAGATTAAGGGAGTGGGATTCTCGGCCAAATCTCATTCTCCTCAAGTCTGCGATGCGGGCGTGATTCTTGGTATGGATTGGTTGTCTCGCCATATGGGACAAATCGATTGCGCCAAGAAGTCCGTCTCTCTTTCTAGTCCCTTCGTGTTCGCGTTTCCTTCTCGCCGAAGTTGCTAGGTCCACATCTCTTCGCCCTCGGCGAAGTCCGTTCTAGATATTAATGAAGTCCCAGCAGTTTGTGACTTCATTGATGTCTTCCCACGATCTTCGGGGATGCCACCCGTTCGAGACCTCGAGTTTGTCATTGAGTTGGCTCCTGTACCACCCCTATCTCAAAGAGGCCTTATCGGTTGCCACCGAACGAGTTGGTGGAGTTGAAGAAGCAGTTAAGTGAGCTGCAAGAGAAGGGTTTCATCCGCCCTAGTTCATCTCCTTGGGGTTGTCCAGCAATCTTCGTAAAGAAGAAGGACGGTACTTTACGCATGTGCGTTGATTACCGCCCGCTTAATGAAGTGACGGTAAAGAACAAGTATCCATTGCCCCGCATTGATGATCTCTTCGATCAATTAACTGGAGCCCGAGTTTTCTCCAAGATTGATTTGAGAGTGGGATATCATCGGGTTCAGATTCGACACGAGGATATTCGAAGACGGCATTCTCTACTCGCTTCGGCTTGCGAGTACACCGTCATGTCATTCGCAACCAATGCTCTGCCTTGTTCATGAACCTCATGAATTCGGTGTTCATGGAGTATTTGGATAAGTTTGTCGTGGTCTTCATCGATGATATTCTTATCTACTCCAGAACGATGAGGAACACGCCGAGCATCTGAAGCTTGTGTTGAGCAAGTCTGCGTGAGCACCAAATTGTCTGTGAAGTTGACAAGTGTGCATTCGGTTGAAAGAAGTAGCCTTCTTAGGCCATGTTCTTTCAATTTGGAGGCGAGCCGTTGATCCTAACAAGGTCGACGATGTTCTTTCTTGGAGTCCGCCCACTTCGGTTACCGAGGTGCGGAGTTTTCTTGGTTTAGCGGGATACTATCGTCGCTTTATCGAGAACTTCTCTAAGATCGCGGCCGATGACGAGTTGCTCAAAAGGACAAGAAGTTCTTGTGGTGCGATGCTTGCATGCGAGCTTCCAAATTCTCAAGAAGCGTTTGACCACCGCTCCCGTCCTCGTTCTTCCCGATATCCATCGAAGTTTCGATATTTATTGCGATGCTTCTCGTCGAGGCCTCGGTTGTGTCCTTATGCAAGAAGGCAAGGTAGTGGCCTATGCATCAAGGCAATTGAGACCTCATGAACTCAACTACCCTACTCATGATTTGGAGCTAGCCGCTGTGATTCATGCACTTAAGATTTGGCGACATTACCTAATCGTGTCGTTGTGAAGTGTATTCGGATCACAAAAGCCTTAAGTATTTGTTCACCCAACCTGACTGAACCTCGGGCAAAGGAGATGGTTGGAGTTGATCAAGGATTATGATATGGGTATTCACTACCATCGAGCAAGGCTAATGTCGTTCTTGGCGCGCTTAGTCGTAAAGCGCATTGCAATGCCTTGTTTCACATGGGCGTCGGCCTACCCTTACGGAGGATTTCCAGCGTCTCAACTTAAGTATAGTTGAGCATGGTTCCTCATTGCCTTGGTTGTGCAACCAACCTTGGTGGATCGGATCAAGTCCGCTCGGCGATCGGATGATGGAGTGAGCCACATCAAGGAAAATGTCAAGAACGGGACAGCCAAGTGCTTCTCGAGGGCGAGCATGGTGTTGTGAGGTTCGCAACGCCTTGTGGTTCCAAAGGTCATGGAGTTGCGGAATATGATCCTCCATGAAGCCCATGATTCACCTTTATCCATTCATCCGGGGCCACAAAGATGTATCAAGATCTCCGCCAGAGATTTTGGTGGACCCGAATGAAGAGGGAGATCGCGAGTTCGTTGCTTAGAGTCGGCGTATGTTGTCGTGTCAAGGCCGAAACATCGGCGTCGGCGGGGCTCGCTTCACCTTTGCCTATTCGGAGTGGAAGTGGGATTCGATCGGGATGGATTTTATCACCGGTCTACCCAGTCGCGAAGGAAATGATGCCATTTGGGTCGTCATTGATCGGTTGACTAAAGTGGCTCATTTTCTTCGGTAAAGACCAAGATTCGTACCGATCGCCTAGCCGAGCTCTATGTCTCTAGGATTGTGAGCTTACATGGCGTCATCAAGACGATCGTTTCGATCGTGGCTCCATCTTCACTTCCCATTTACGCATAGCACGCAAAGGCTATGGGAACCCGTCTTACCTTTAGCACGGCATTTCACCCTCAAACCGATGGTCGACCGAGAGGTCAACCAGGTTTTAGAGGACATGCTTCGTGCTTGTGTCCTTTCTATGGGAAGCATTGGGAGAAATGCTTACCATTCGCCGAGATTTTCCTACAACAACGACTTTTTCGGGCCGGTCTCGGCATGGCACCTTCGAGGCCTTATACGGGAGAAAGTGTAGAACCCGTTGAACTGGTCGAGACCGGTGAGAGACCTCTCTTTGGCCGGACTCGATCAATGAGGCGGCGCCAAGTCCGGCTTATTATTCGGCGTTTGCGCACAGCTCAATCGAGCAAAAGAGCTATGCGGATCGCCGGCATCGTGAGTTGAGCTTTGAGCCCAATGACTTTGTTTATCTCAAAGTCTCTCCTTTGAAGGGCCATCAACGTTTGGCGTCAAGGGCAAGTTAGCTCCTCGATATGTCGGTCCCTACCGCGTTATCGAGAAGAAGGAGCTGTTGCCTACAAGTTGGAGTTGCCATCTGCACTTGAGGGGTACATGATGTGTTCCATGTGTCCCGGCTTAAGAAGTGCCTCCGTGTTCCAATCGAGGAAGCTCGTTGGAGACTCTCGATGTCAACCCGATCGACCTATCGCGAGCACCTGTTCGCATACTCGATGAGTCTGAACGAAGGACAAGGAATAAGACCATCAAGTTCCTTAAAGTTCAGTGGTCGAACCATTCTGAGGATGAGGCTACTTGGGAAAGGGAAGATCGTCTGCGTGCGGACTATCCCTCTTTCTTCCCCGAGTGAGCCAAATCTCGGGACGAGATTTTTGTAAGGAGGGGAGGTTTTGTAACATCCCAATTCTGAAAATGAGGGGAAATTAAAACTTTTTATTTATCTTTAGGTCCTTGAACCTTTTCTGTAATTCTTGTAAAAGAATTATGGGAATAGAAATCAAATCCCCAATTTAAACTCCAATCAAAAACCTCCTGGATAAAAATCTTTTGTCCAACACTTGTAAATATTTTTCCTGAGTTCTAAGGAAGCCTTGTGACCCCTCTGAATTTTCTTACAATTTTTAGAAATTGTTTGAATAATTTTAGAGGCAAGTCAAACCAGCCCAAAGTCTGGTCAAACCCCCTTTATCAATCCTTCTGGAATTTGTTGAGGAAAATATATTGCACAAACATCTCTGAAAATTTTATGGGAGGTCAATATGTTAGTCATAAAGCTCCTGTAAAATTTTCACAAATTTTGGAGTTGTTTTGATACCTCAAATAAATCCACAAAGTCTCAGCTGAATTCTAAACCCTAGGGAAGTGCACCTGTTGCTCGGGCTCGAACCCGTGTCGACCCGAGCCACTCGTCTTGGTCCAACCACCTAGCAGCACCAGTGGGCTCGCGCGGGCGCAATCCTTGCGAGCCGTTAGATTTTAATCGCACGACCCATGATCGTACTTTGGATCGACTCGATTGACCTCGGCCCTTGGATCGGGATCCAACGGTGCGTGAGTGGGTCCGTGGCTTATGGTCGGGCTCGACCGCTCGCTCACCGTTTTGGCTCGAGCCGCTTTGTGTCACTGACTGGTGGGCCTGGGTTCGCTCCTGGTCATCTTCCCCGCGGTCGCTGCTCTGTCTCGCGCGTGCGCCAGAGCCATGGCGTGCGCGGCGTGGGGGAGCAGGGCCAAGTCTTGTCCGGGTCCTTGCAACGTCTATTTGCATTTAATGCTTGCCAGGGCGCCCCAAAGTCTTCCCTTACCTGCCCCCATCCCTTCGGCGCTTTGACCGTGGGGGAGTATGCCGTTGCACCCTCTCCCTCTCGGTTACTTGAGCCCCCCTTAGCTGGCTCCTTAGCTTCCTTTGCACGCACTTGAGCTCCAAGTAGCACCCACGGCGCTTCCTTGAGCTCAATTCGCCGAAACACCCAAGTCCACCATTGTTGGCGGGGAGCGAGCCGTCACCACCCGTACTCCTGCGGCTCTCTTGCTCCGTTTCTTGCTCCGGCTTGTTCCTTTCACCCTCTGGAATGATAACCCTAATCCAATTCTGGCTTGTCTCCTCAGGGCGCAGCTAATTTAGGAGTTCCCCAATTCGCCGAAAAACTCTTTCTTCGTCCTTAGCTCGGTGAGTGCCCGTTCTTGATCCATTACTCGGGTAGCATCACCGAGCTTCACCGATCATCTCCGTGGGCGTGGTCTCGCTAATTTTGCCAGTGGTCCGCCTCAATAGCACCTGTTGCCACCTGTTGTCTTCACCAGCCGCCCACCTCCGACAACCTCTTTGGCTCGGGTCCTCTCGGTGAGTCCCTAGAGTCCTCGATACTTGTCGCCGCGTTATTTCGGTAGGAGAATGGCGAACCGAGTATGCTGCCACAGCGTATGCTCTCCTCCGCTCACACACACACACACCGCCGTGGCCCATCTCCCATGAGTTCGCCATGGTCGGGTGCGATTAGTTTTAGGCTCCCATTTTGCCCTTGCCCGCCGCGCGATTTCCCTCGCCGGCAAGACGCCAAAGTAGCCCACGGCGAGCGGCTCCGTTGTCGGACGCGGCGAGACATCAGGTCGTTTTCGTTGTGAGCCGCCGATCAAATATCAACGGCCCCAATCCTCGCTCCTTTTTCGCGTTGGGCCTCTTGGCGCTTATTTCGGTTCAACGTGGACCGTTGGATCTTCGATCAACGGCCACGTTAAATTGCTTCAGCGGAGCGCCTTGTGCTCCCGATCGCGTGGACCGTCCGATGTGAGATCGACGGTCCACAATCGCCACGTCAATTAAGTTTTGGTTTCTCCGAGAGCTTTATTTTTGAACTGAAAAAGGTATTAATCTTTGTAAATGCATATCTTTTTCATGGGAATTCATTTTAGATGATTCCACTTCTGTTAATTCAGTTAGGATCTAAACTTTAATCTAAAAATGTTTAGAAGATTAATATGACTCCAGAAAAGCATGAAATTAGATTTTAAACATTCTCAGCTTTATTATTGCAATGAAATTCCTGTTAAATTGAAAAATACATAACAAATTCAATATAAATCCTTTTAGTTAAACTCAACTTTGTTAATTCTGTTATTACCTATACTTTAATCTAAAAATACTTGTAATCATGTGTTAGTTGCAAAAATGTCCAGAATTAACTTTGACTTTGCATAGGCTTTAATTGTTTACTAGAAAACATTGCAACTTGTAAAATGCATAACTAATTCTCTGTAAATGATTTTTGAGTGAATCCAAGTCTGTTGGGTTCCTCTATTAATGAACTTGCTAGGAAAAATAGTTTTGAACATGTTACTGTTTCTAGGAGAAATAATCATGCATTATAATTTTGTTCAAGTTCTTGTTTCAAAAGTTAGTAGAGAATGCAATATAGCCCCAAATGGGATGAACCCTATTTTGCTGTTCCTCTCATGAGATGCTTGAACTACTGTAAAATTTTCAAGTTCCTACATGTCTAGAAATTTTGTCGATGAATAGTAACCTAATTCTAATTACTAGGCTGAGCAAAAATGTTTTCATCATAACTTTTGCATTAAAGATCCAAATCAGTTGATTCTTGTTTCTATATTCATGTTAAATCAATACCTTGCTGCTATAAAATTTCAAATCATTCGGAGAACTTTTGCTGTTGGGTCTTGTTGCTTTTCTTTATTCTTATCGACTCTTTATCGCCTTTTCGTTAGGGTTCGACATTTGTGGTAATCCGAGAACGATCCTCCGCAACAAAGTGACCCTCAACAGCCAGGCAAGCAGTTTGACCATGATTCATCCTATATTTGCAAGTCTATTATATTGCTTAAACTCTATGTATGCATTGCTACTTTGTTTTAAATTATGGTTAGTGAATCCTATAGTTGCACAATCTGTAGGGATGCCATGTCTTTACTACCTTACGCCTAGGTTCTTGGCTGTGGTTTGAGCTCGTCGGATGAGCTCATATCACTTAGTAGATTGCGACTTGAAATGCTTAGCAATGCTTAGATAACGGTAGAAATGGGCGGTTGTCGACATTATGTCGATGACCTTGATCACACTAAAATTATTATTCCATTATGTCCATCTTGTGCTTTGTTAATTTGTAAATACAAAATCTGAAAATAAATGTGTGGATTGGACTTGGGCATATTGGATGGATGGTGTGGTTTTGGATGTGGTGGTATGCCCGAGTCAACAAGGACCTAATTCTTGCGCCATTGATCCAAGCAATTATGCGTACTAACCACGCGAGGGCATATGGAACCCTCTTGACTAAGTACTCTAGGAGGTGTTAATTATGAGCTGCTTTCGGTTGGTGTGTTTTAAATGAAAACGATATGTATAGTGTGGGAGGGAACATTAGCTTCCGGCTAGGTCGTCTAATGTCTCTTTCTCCCCGTGGGTTGTCTTGACTCGTAATTAGCATTATCCTTTGGAAAGGTCTCGTAGGACTTAGCCGTGCAAGACACCTTCGGAAGTGTGCGTAAAGGAAAGGCGATGCAGGCGTGTGGAGTGCAGTGGTACACCTGCGAGGATAAAACTATTGAATAGCCTCGTCCTAGGTTATGGACACGCTTGGTTGGTTATTTCCGTAAGAATTAGACTACAACCTTTAATTAAAATTTGACATGGGTGGTATGAGCGGGAGTTCATGCTATTGTTGTGGTGACTATTGGGTTAGTCACTTCGAGGATTGTTGTTGTCATCTACTTATTGTTATTATCGTTGTCAAACTTGATGTTTGAATGTTAAAAACAGATTTGACAACTTGCCTTTAAATGTATTACCTTATTGCAAATAAATGTTGCTTTATGCTAAATGAGACATACAACCTCCACTTACATAAAGCTTGCATGTAGCATATGTTATAGGCTGTTATCTTACACGTAAGTCTTGCGGAGTACTTTATGTACTCATCGCCTGTGGTTGTGGCATTTTGTGGCTATTGTTGCAGAGGAAGGGGTGAGTTCCAAGAGCCTCACTTTTGTGCTATGTGTTGCAGACTTCTTGACGACTAGCTTGGCGGTCGGTCGATGCCTAGGGGTTAAGGCACACCGATTGGCTTTGTGTTATAGCCATCTTTATGGCACTTTTGCTTCATTGTTATCTTTTTAGAATTGTTGCTATTTGGCCTAAGGGCCCTCTTTTGTAATAGCTATTCCATATTAATATTAACTTCGGTTTGTTGCTTATGTACTATGTGTTGTATGGAATTGATACATTCTTTTGTTGTGAGGTATGTATCTTGCATTCGGGAAGTATACATCTCTCGAGACCGGGTTTATTGGGTTGATAATACTAGGGTCATTTGGATGACTAAGTATTATGAGCCTAATAAAACCGGGTGCTCACAGAGGCGACAAGACTGGCAAGGGCGGCAGAAGGAAGACGGCCGACCAAGCTCCCAGATCTGTTGTGAGTCACGGCGAGGGCCAAGACCAACGAGTCCCGTTAAATCGATCCTGAACACAACAAGAATTAGAATCGAGAATAACACGACAACAATGATCAGTGAGCTGACCGACAAATATGAGCTGCATGGTTAGTTTGGGAATATGAGAAATAGTAGGAATATGAAAAGAGGAATTCAAAAGAGTGCCTCGTCCTGCGACAGAAAGAGGGGTACCATCTGTTGTCTGAACAGTGATAGGAGCAGCTAAAGGACGAATGGAAGTGAGATTGGTGGAATCAGATGTCATATGAAAGGAAGCACCAGAGTCAAGAATCCAAGATGATATACCTAAAGAAGAAGTAGAAGGTGGTCTCTCACTAGACTATGCAGCAGAACCAACAGAATCGGATGGTGCAAGAGCAGCCATGCGACGCAGCAGTGTGAGAAACTCCTGAGAATCAGAAGCACCAGTGCTCCTTTAAGAGGAGGAACCACCAGTTCCTTATGGAGGACGGCTACCACGACGTAAATCCTTCTTCTTCTTGTAGTAGGTCTGCTGTACATGCCCATCCTTGTTGCAGTAAGTGCAATGTAGTCCCCTACCAACAACAGCTGTCACTGGTGAAGGCACCACTGGTGAAGGAGTAGCTGGAGATGTAGCGTGTGTAGAAACTGGAGGAACTGCCAGAATCGAAGGAAACGACGGTGACGACAGCAAACCCGCAACACGAAGGCGAATCTCCTCAGCACGAACAGCGGCAAGGGCCTCCAACAAGGTCACATGAGGGTGGCGTGCTAGCAACTGAGCACGAGTCTGCTCATACTCAGCCCGGAGACGAGTCAAGAAGTTGTAGATACGACGAAGCTCCAGGTGAGACTGCTGACACTAACAGCACTGACACGTGTGATAAACATCCGGTCCCAAAGAGTCAATCTGACGTCATACCGTAGACAATTGGGTATAGAACTCGTCCACAGTGGCCTCTCCCTGCTGCAGTGACTGCTCCTGATGCACAACACAAAGATACAACAAATCACCAGACGACTCGTAGCGGTTGCGCAGATGTGTCCACATCAACTGTGCTGAAGCCAAACCAATCACATCCCCAGTGAATTGCACCTCCATGCTAGCAACCAGAATAGCAAAGGCACGAGCATCTTCATCAATCCATGTCTTGTATGCAACATACTGAGTCTGAAAAGTCTCCATGGCATCCTCAAAAACCTCAGACGCTTTTGTATGAGCGTCTTCGGAAGCATCCTTCGGGAGTACAGGCTCAGCAGGCGGAGTAGGGCGAGGTGGACAAGGCAACTCGTCAGTAAGAAAATCCCAAAGGCGCTAACCGCGCATGTGGAGGCGCATATGTTGAAACCAGTCCCGATAATTGAGACCATCGAAGATCATTGGGCAGCGAGAGAATGAATAGTGCCATAAGCGTATTTGACGGCAATGGCGTTAAACGACGTTTTTTCTTTCTCTCCTTTTTTTTCTTTTCCCTAGCTGGCTAAAACCGGCTAAAAGGCCTCCGGCCGAAGGCCCGTTAATTGGCAAAACCAAAACACGCACGCACGCACTTAGGGTTGCCCTTAGCGGTGGCGGCAGCGCCACAGCATGAGGAGGCGGTGAAAGCAAGCGGCGCGACAGCGGCTCCCGGCGAGACGCAGGCGGCACGGCAGTGGCGTGGCGGTGGCGGCGGCTCCCGGCGCAAGGCGGCGGCGAAGCAAGCGGTGGCGGATCTAGAAGCTAGTGACCAAGCGGCTCGGGCTCGGGTCGCGCCGACTTAGGCGCTGAGTCCGCAGCAGCGCCGGGCGGCAGAGCTCGGCGCCCGGTGAAGATGGCAACCAGCGAAGATGAAGCACCGGCGGCGCTCGGAGTAGGCGACGCAAGGCACAGGTGAACGGGCTCTAGCCCGGGCGACCAGCAAGGCCTGAGCGAGGACGAAGCGTCGGGAGCACGAGGAGCAAAGGCAACGGGGGCGGCCAGCGGCAACCGGCGGCTGAGAAGGCCAGCACCGGGTCACGTGAGAAAACCCTAACCCTAGTTTGGCTCTGATACCATGTTATGAATAGCGCTTGTATTCATTATGAGGCCAATGAGCCAATATATATACAAGTATAGGGTGGCATATATGCAAGGAACCCCTTATACAACGGGGTAAATGCATATGTATCTAACTCATCTAACATATTTTACATAGTATATATTTTAGTTGTGCCCTGTATAGATATAGTATTCCGGTTAGTATTGTACACAACAGTGATCTCTCCTTATATATTGTTTGTGTTGTGTTATCCATCTTTGATCCACACAGGTTAGTGTCTTTTAATTACGTGCGTACGAGTAGGACAGTACATTCTGTCTGCAATAGCCTTTTGTTGTCGGTTAACCATATACAATTTTATTCGACTATGTATGTTGCACGTAGTGTGTATGTTGTTTGTGCACATTATTCTTCTATATATATTGCGCGCGCACACACACAACACCCCCAATTAGTATTGCGCACATCAGTTATTTGCTCTTATATATTTCCTATATTGTGGTAGCCGTTTTTTATTTACACAGATTATTGTCCCTTAATTACATGCGCCATAGTTGCCTTGCTTATAGTGCTCTACACATCATAGAAATTTTGCTATCGTCTTCCAGTTTTATTCTATGTTTTACCTGTTGTCTGCTACTATTTACTATGTATCGCTTTCATATACAGCATGTACCTCATACTGATTACACCCTCCCGCCTTCACTATGCAGATGGCGTATGATACATAACTTCATATGACCTCTTTTATGCAAAATTATGTTGTTCTGTGCTGCAGATGTGATTGGTGTTGTTACGGTGGTCTCAAATGTTGCCTCTGTTCAAGGAGCAAATCAGAGCGTACATGCATTCAAAAGAGTTCTTATCTTAAGAGATGCTAGGTAAATTGGTAACATATTTCCTTTATTTACGAACTGTCATTTTCCATTCGCTGTTGTGTCTTTTGTATACTTTGTTTTCTATTCTCATGCATTACATCTGGTTGTATCTAGCAACTACGAGGTTAAGCTTACTCTCTGGGGACAGCGTGCATCTAAGTTTGATGCCGATATCATTTACGAGGCTGGGCAAGTAAAGCCAGTTGTGCTCCTTTTTGTGGGCATTCTTATGAAGAGATATGTCCGTAAGTTCCCTTTTTTGCCGATTGCTTTCTTATTGACATGCTATACGCTGTAGACTCGTGTAGACGATAGCAAAAAAGGCATGGTCAAAGATCTATATGCTTGCTGACCTTTTGTGCACATTAAATTCTTACTTCTTTCTTATTTGCACATTGTTTGCAAGTTGTGCACATTAAATTCTTAATCCTTTCTACATCTCGCTGTTGTTACTGTTCTCTTTGTATACTCACATCTGGTTTCTGGTTGTTTGCTGTATATGAAGAGGTCCTTACCGAGGACATGGTCTCCTTTTTTTGCGGCTACTTTCTTATTGACGTGATGTTTGTTGTAGACTTGTGGCGTATGCGTTGCCCAGTTGTAGTTTGTGATATATTGTGTTAAGCTTTCTGTAATATCTGTCCTAGATTAACACTTTTGAGATGTAAAAACTTCATTACTGTTTGTATCGTAGTCTTATATAAAGGTAGGTCTTTTTACTGGTCCTGAGGTATGTATTCCAGTAGGTTATTTTTGGTTCATTGTCTTAGTTATGTATGTTTTTCGTGTCTGTTCCACAATTTACATATCATGGTTCTCAGTGTCTTTTTTTTTCTATACTAACTATCATGTTGACCAAAGATCTGTATACTTAGTGGCTTGTTGTCTTTTTCCTATTTCTTTCTTATCTGCATGCTGTTTTGCCGTGTTGCTTCCTCATTTAGGTGTGCATATCACTACTGTTATTGCTCTCCTATCATACTTACATTCTATTCCCATTTCTTTCCTGTAGATGAAGAGGGCCTTACGAAATGCAGCTGCGTCTTTGTTAGTGCGTTCTCCGAGATATTCTTTGAGGGTATAAATGTCAAAGCTAGGTACACACACATAGATTTATCTATTTTCTTCCCTCACATCTATGTTGTCAAAACTAAACAATTTCTCGTGCCTTCCAGTATGCAGGCACAGTTCGAACCAATATCACGTATCGTCCTACAAGATCAAATCCCACTTACCAACACTCTTACTGGACTAGGCGAAGAAAAAACGGTTCACGAGATCCTTGACATTAATCCTTACAATTTCCCAGTTAAGTATTTCTATTGGTTTATCTACCTTAGGTTTTTGACTAACTTCCTTACAAGGATCGTAAATATCTTTTTCATGGCTGTGCATAGCGTGCTGGTCTGAAGTGCACTGTCACAATTGCAAAGCTTAGTCCCATTCAGAGCTAGTGGTTCTTCTCATGTAACAAGTGTAGCAAAAAATCTATTCCAGACGGCAGGTCATATAGATGTTCATCTTGCCTTTGTAAAGCCGCAAAACCAAGGTAATCAACAGATTGCTGTTACATGCCTTCCTCTTTTCTTATCAGCGTGTTGTTTAGCTTGCATCTTGTGGCTCGTTCGCAGATACAAGCTCTGTGTAATTGGTAGTGATGGAACAGTGAGTGCATAGTTCATATTGTTTGGTGATGTTGGGCAGCAAGTGGCCGATAAACAAGCTGGCGCGGTGCTCAGATCGAATCATGGTGGAGATGACATACCATCGGATATAACACAAATTGTTTGCAAGAAGTATACGTGGCATGTTAACATTGCGGAGAAGAGCTTCCAGGGTAGAAAATCCTATCAAGTCAACCGTATCATAGTCGCGTTGGGCAGACAAGCCACTGTCCCACACATTTGCGGTCCTGTGAATACTATGCCATCTTCATCTGAGACTGCCACTTCCAGTGTACAGCCTGAAGCTTTATCTATCGAGTCCTCTTGACATACCCAGATCTGGTGGTGAAAAGATCGTTCACGCGGACTATCCTTTAGAGGTACGTGCGTGCTTTTGCTGCCTCCACTCTTACGTCATTCTTATGCTACGTCATTACTTGCTTCGACTGTATACAACTGCTTGTGCTATATTCATATCAAACAATTCATGTAGAGAGTAGGACAATTGCTCTGATTTATCACTGCAGATATGTATATGTTTTATTAATATAGCATCAGCAAAGATGTTGCAAGCTAAAGTCAAGTCATATTTAGTGAAAAGATGCCAAGTGATGTATGACTTGAGTTCAAGTTTGTGTTTAGTCATATTTTGAATAATGTATGACTTTAGTAATGTATGCTACAACCTAAACCCAAGGCATATTTTGCTTATGCTATATTCATATCAAACTGTTCAGGTAGAGAATAGGACAATTTCTCTGATTTATTAATGTAGATATGTATATGTTTTATTAATATAGGACCAGCAAAGATGTTGCAAGCTAAACTCAAGTCATATTTAGCATGTCAGAAACTTAGTCATATTTGTGTATTTACTATTTACTTGAGTTCAGGTAGGGGACCTGTCATATGTATATGTTTATTACTGCAGATATGTAGATGTTTTATTAATGTATGTTTAGCTAAACTCAAGTCATATTTACTAAAAAGATGTCGTCCGTTGTTCCTCACAGTAAATTGTATCTGCTATTGGCTGCTTGTTGGAATTGTTTCCATTGTTTTGTCCTTGTTGCGTCGTGTACTTCCTTCAATGTCCAGTATGTATAGTAGTAGGCCTGTTACAATCTACTAAGAAATAGTAGTAGTTTCCAGTGTCAGTTTACCTCCAGATTTATGTATTGACTGCTCTTTGCAATGGACTACATATACTATTAGCTGGTTATTAGAATTGGCTCCATTGTTCTCTCCTTCTCACGTGGTGTACTTCCATGCATATCCAGCCATCGCAGCAGACACCGCCCCCTCCGCGCCACCTCTCTACCACCGAAGCAGAGAAACAGCACAGGTGTATCCCCTTCATCACTCTTTCTATATTACCATTGTAGTATTTACTATTTCCATTAGTATGTTTGGCATAACACCGATGCTTTGTTGTACTATTAGCACCAAAGAAATGCATGGCATGCTTACTTCCACTCGCAAGAGACTCTTCGACACATTATCTGCTTCCAAATAGGTGAGAAGTAGTGTTGTCTTTTACTTTCATACTTCGGTATCGATAATGCACATTTAGGTAAACATATGTTGCATCTAACAATGGCCAAAGAAAACGTTTTATACGCTCTATTGTAGTGTTGCATACAATACAAATTGTGTTGATTTCTATACAAATATCTAACAATAGATTACTTACAGAACATCGAAGAGGAGCCTTGTTCCAAAAAAAAAACTTTGTCCACCGATGCAACCGATCAAGCTGATCCTCTTGAGAATAGACTACAGCCCATGTACGTATCAGTTTATACCAGATTGCGGTTTATTATTTGCTATTCATTCTCATTTTCCTCCATATCACTTAGTCTTCGATGTAGTATCTTCATTGTTGTCTGTTAACTATAGATTGGAGTTTTCTTACAGCCATACTAGCCTGCTAGTTACGCTTTGTACTCTTTAGCATCTGTGATGTAATCGGCTTTGTCAAGTCTGGAAATAGTCCAGCTAAACAAATGTTTCACATACACATCTTATGCCGATATCAATAGGGCTTTGTGTTGTCTTTTATTTTCTACTAACCATGACAGGTGACTCGTCTAATGAGAAAGAGTGTGTTTTAAAGGGGGAGCTCATGACGCTTTTGGATGAACAATGCACTACCATTAATGAGGACATCGACAGAAAGCTTCAAGCTACTACGGCCAAATGCATCGCTCAATCAACGATAGTATTGCAGCGCTCACTACACACCTTGGAAGAATGGTGAATCGACCACCTAACAATAGACGGAGTATGAACATGATGCAGCCCAAGATTTTGAGGTGGGAGATGATAATGAGAGAAGACACCATGATGTCGGCGCTGCTTTTGCTAACCAAGATGCACGTCAACGACACCGCCTATATCACAACCGTCACGGTATGGGAGGTAATAATTTTCAGCAACACAATGCTCGTGTTAATGATAACCCATTTGCTAAAGTTAAGTTTACCATACCATCTTTTGCGGGTGTTTATGATGCTGAAACTTATCTAGATTGGGAGATGATAGTTGAACAAAAATTTAATGCCCATCTAGTGCCTGAAGTGCATAGAGTCAGACAAGCTACTAGTGAATTTAAAGATTTTGCTATCAATTGGTGGAACCAAGTAGTTAATTCTGGCTTAACACCTGATACATGGGATAGATTGAAAGTAGCTATGTGTGCTAGATTTGTTCCTCGTGCTTTTAAACGTGATATGTGTAAGAAATTACAGCGCTTAGACCAAGGTAATAGATCTCTCAAGGAATATTATCAAGAACTACAAATAGGCATGCTGCATTGTAATGTTGTTGAGGATGAGGAGAATAAGATGGCTCGCTTTTATGGGGGCTTAAGGCGTGACATTCAGGAAATAGTTGATTACAAAGAGTATAATGATATCAATAGGTTGTTCTAGCTTGCTTGTTTGGCAGAAAAGGAATAGCAGGGTAGGCAACAAAGGACAAGGAGCAACTTTGGAAGTACGTCTACACCAAGATCGACGCTGGGGCAAGCCAAGACAGCCCCACCTCCTGCTTTTCAGTCTGCTGCCCCCTTCGTGAGTAGGGCGCGTTCAGCAGCACCGTCCACACCATCACACGCACCCGAGACGAGCAAATCTACTAGTGTGCAGGCACCAGCGCAGAGCTCTTCATCGGTTGCTTCTACGGGTCGTACAACGGGGATTGTGTGCCACCATTGCAAAGGGATGTGCCACGTCATGAAAAATTGCCCAAGTCAGCGAGCGTACATTGCGACAGAAGACGGTGGTTATGTAAGTGCTAGTGATGTTGAGGATGAATATGCTCTTGCAGCTAACCTTGCGGGTAATGATGATGATTATGAGGCAGATAGCGATGGTGAGGAAATTTTAGGTGCCGCCGCTACGGAGAATTATAGGACCATAATTGTGCAGCAAGTATTGAGCACTCAAAAGGAGCAAGCAGAGAAGCTACAGCGCCATAATTTGTTTCAGATGTTCCTCATCGTCAAGGACTGCCGCGTTCGTGCCATAATTGACGGCGGAATCTGTAATAACTTGGTGAATTCAGGTTTGGTCAAGAATCTTGGCTTGACCACACGTGCGCATCCTCACCCGTACCACATTCAGTGGTTCAACAACAACGGTAAGGTGAAGGTAACATAATCTACGAGAGTGCATTTTTCCATTGGTTCCTATCATGATGCTGTTGATTTCGACGTAGTGCCTATGCAAGCGTGCTCACTTTTATTAGGTCATCCATGGGAATTTGATACCGATACAACTCATCATGGTAGAAGTAATAAGTACTCTCTTATGCACAAAGGAAAGGAAATAATTTTGCTACCTTTGACACCTGCTGAAATGGTGAAATGTGATAAAGAGATAGTTGAAAATGAGAGGAAAGAACGTGAACATGAATCTGAAAATCAGCAAGTAGTGAAGAATGTTTTTCCACCTAAAAAGAGAAGTTGGTACTTAGTTCTAGGAACGAGGGAATTAAATTAAAGGGTTGTGTCATGCTTGCAACCAAATCTGACCTTGCTGAAATTTTTTATAATGATATGCCATGCTATGCTTTGATATGCAAAGATGCTTTATTTTCACTTGATGATATATCTAGCTCTTTGTCGTCTGCTGTCACTAACCTTTTGCAGGCATATGAGAATGTGTTTCCAGCTGAGATACCCCCGGGACTGCCACCTATTAGAGGGATTGAACACCAAATTGACTTAATTCCGGGAGCAACTTTGCCAAACTGTGCGGCGTATAGGACCAATCCAGAGGAGACTAAGGAAATTCAGTGACAAGTCCAAGATCTTTTGGACCGAGGGTACATATGAGAAAGCCTTAGTCCTTGTGTTGTTCCTGTTCTTTTGGTTCCTAAGAAAGACGGTAGTTGGCGTATGTGTGTTGATTGTAGAGCCATTAATAATATCACAATACGGTATCGTCATCCTATTCCTAGGTTAGACGACATACTTGATGAGTTGAGGGGTTCTATTCTTTTCACAAAGATTGACTTGCGAAGCGGGTACCACCAGATTAGAATGAAATTGGGAGATGAATGAAAAACAGCATTTAAAACTAAGTCCGGGCTATACGACATACTTAGCATTTTCATGCATTTGATGAACGAAGTTTTGCGTGCTTTCATTGGAAAATTTGTGGTGGTGTATTTTGATGATATTCTGATCTATAGTAAGTCATTTGAGGAACACCTAGATCATTTACATTTTGTTTTTAATGTTTTGAAAAATGCACGTTTGTTTGGTAACCTTGAGAAGTGCACCTTTTGTACGGATCGAGTCTCTTTTTCTTAGTTATGTTGTTACTCCACAGGGCATTGAAGTTGATTAAGCCAAGATCGTCGCTATCCAGAGTTGGCCGCCTCCTAAAACGGTCACACAAGTGCGGAGTTTTCTCAGGCTCGCTGATTTCTATCAGCGTTTTGTTCGGGATTTCAGTACCCTTGCTACACCGCTAAATGAGCTTACAAAGAAGGGTGTTCCTTTTACTTGGGGCACCATACAACAACAAGCTTTCGATGCTCTCAAAGATAAGTTGACATACGCCCCTTTGCTTTAACTTCCTGATTTCAGCAAGACTTTTGAATTAGAATGTGATGCTAGTGGCATAGGTCTTGGTGGTGTGTTAATTCAAGAAGGAAAGCCTGTTGCTTACTTTAGTGAAAAATTAAGTGGGTCTAGTTTGAACTATTCTACATATGATAAAGAATTATATGCTCTAGTTCGAACTTTAGAAACATGGCAGCATTATTTATGGCCCAAAGAGTTTGTAATACATTCTGATCATGAATCTTTGAAGCATATTCGAAGTCAAACCAACCTAAACCGTAGACATGCTAAGTGGGTTGAGTTTATTGAGTCTTTCCCTTATGTCATTAAACATAAAAAGGGTAAAGAAAATGTAATAGCTGATGCATTTTCTAGGAGATATACCATGCTTTCACAACTTGACTTCAAAATCTTTGGATTAGAGATAATAAAGGAGCAATTTGTGCATGATGCTGATTTTAAAGATGTGTTACTCAATTGCCAAGGGAGAAAGGGTTGGAATAAATTTGTGGTGCATGATGGGTTCGTGTACCGTGCTAACAAGCTATGCATTTCAGCTAGTTCCGTTTATCTTTTGTTGTTACAGGAGGCGCATAGAGGAGAATTGATGGGTCACTTTGGCGTGAAGAAGACCGAAGACATTCTGACCCACCACTTTTTATTGGACAAAGATGAGGCGTGACATCGAATGCTTCATTGCCCGCTGCACCATGTGCCAAAAAGCTAAGTCACGACTTAATCCTCATGGTTTATACATGCCTTTTCCTGTTCTAAGCACACCTTGGGAAGATATTTCTATGGACTTTGTTTTAGGGCTGCCTAGAACAAAGAAGGGGTGGGATAGTATTTTTGTTGTCGTGGATAGATTCTCTAAGATGGCTTATTTTATACCATGTCATAAAAGTGATGATGCTACACAAGTTGCTGATTTGTTCTTTAAGAAAATTGTTTGCTTGCATGGTATTCCGAATACAATAGTTTCAGATCGTGATGCTAAATTTCTTAGTCATTTTTGGAGAACTTTGTGGGCTAATGTAACGTCCCGTTCGTCCTAAGTTTTCTAAGCTTTTTTTAAAAAAATAAAGATAACCATTTGGTTTTGTTGAGAGTTCAAAGCTTAACTTGGGATTTTAAAAATAGCTTTAACTTGACCTAACTAAACTTCAACTAAACCCAGTTGTTTGGTGTTCCTTGTTTGTTGAAGTTCCTTGCTGTTCTTTGGCTTTTAGCCTCTTTTCTTTGTTGGCCTTGTTTGCTCTTCAGGCTAGCTTTTCCCTCTAGGTCTCTCTCTTTCTCTAAACCTTTCTCTTGCTGGACATCTCCTGATGTTCAGATCTATCTCATCTTTCTAACCTCCCCTTCTTTGTCCTTTTTCAGGACCTCCCTTGAGTTCCTCTTTTGGGACCTCTTAGCTTGGATCTCCTCCTTTTGGAGATATCCTCCCTTGGATCTCCTCTTTTACCCAGATCTCTCCTTCGTTGAGATCAAAGGGTCCAGACCTTTCCCCAGCTGGACCTCCCTTTGTAATCTTTTGTTTGGATCCCCCCCAAGTCCAAACCTCCTCTTTGTTTGTTTGAACCTCCTTCTGTTTAGACCTCCATTGGTCTAAAACCTTCTTCTCTGACTAGATCTCCTTCTCTGTTTTGGACCTCCTGCCGAGAAACAAGCTCGGGCTTGTGTTTCAAAACCCCCTTTGGTTTCTTGAAGCCAAGTTGGCCTTGTTTCCTTTCCTGTGGACCTCCCTTGGGGTGGTTCAGTCCGGGTTGCAGTATTACCGCCATCGCTCTTGCGGTTGTACCGTTGTGGTGGTGCCGGAACTATCACCTTCGTTAAGTCCTTTAAGCCTTCTTGGACCTCCCTGTGTCCACATAGAGCTCCTTTTGATCTCCCCGCGTCCAATCGGACCTCCCTCGCGCTTGTGCGGTGCTACCGTTTGCTTTGGCAGTACTGCCGCTTGTTCCTTCGGAACTACCGTCTTTGTTAAGACCTCCTTTGTTCCTTCGGAACTACCGCTGTTCTGTTGCGGTCGTACCGCTTAGGCTTATCCTTCCTTGCCTCAGGACTGTTGATGCTTCTGGACGGTCCCTTCGCTTGGCCCATTCGATCTTGATCTAACGACCCTAGCTTTCCCCGCGTATCCTTGTTTCCGTGGACCTCTCCTTTGCTTTGATCTTAACCGTTGGGGTCTCATTTGAGAGATCTAACTCTCAGGACCTCTTTGTGTCCTTAGGACCTCTTTGTACTCCTTTGGATTTCATTCCTCTGTGTCCTTCGGTTTTCCTCAGGTCGGACCTACCACTTGCTTGGTCAGACCTACCGCTCGGGCAGGGTCTTCGTCACATAAAACCCTTGTTGAGATCTGGCCGTTAGGACCTCCTCTCTGGAAATCTTAGCCGCTCAGACCTCCCCTTGTTGAGATCTGGCCGTTAGGACCTCTCTGGAAATCTTAGCCACTCAGACCTCTCCTTGTTGAGATCTGGCCGTTAGGACCTCCTCTCTGGAGATCTTAGCCGCTCAGACCTCCTCTTGTTGAGATCTGGCCGTTAGGACCTCCCTTTTTGAGATCTTAACCATCCAGATCCCTCCTCTGTTTGATCTAACGATCCAGATCTCCTCTTTGTTGGGATCATGAGGCCCGGACCTCCCTTTTTGAGATCTTAACCATCCAGATCCCTCCTCTGTTTGATCTAACGATCCAGACCTCCTCTTTGTTGGGATCATGAGGCCCGGACCTCCCTTAGGTCCAGACCTCCCTAGCGTTTGGACTCACCACTGGCCCTTGCGGTCGTGCCACTTGAGTTTTACCTTTCTTGCCTTAGGACCGTTTGGTCTGCATCAGACGGTTTGGGTGAGTTGGCTCGTTCGCTTGGTTCGAACGGCCCATTTGCCTTGCTTCATCCGATCAAAATCTAACGGCCCCTGTTCCTCCCGCACATCTTTGTTTCCGTGGGCCTCCCCTTGCTATAGATCTTGACCGTAGGACCTCCCTCTTGGAGATCTAACCGTCGGGACCTCCCCCTTGCCTTTGATCTTAATTGTTTAGGATCTCCTTTTGAGAAACTAAGCCGTTAAGACCTCCCCTTGGTTGTCTCAGCCATCAAGCCCCTTCCCGGCTTGCGGTTGTACTGCAACGTTAAACCCGGAGCTACCGTCATCCGGTTGTACATTTTCTTGAACACGGTATTACCGCCGTGTCGGCGATATCGTGCCCATCCTTCTCTCATCTTTGTAGTCTTTTGGACCTCCTGTCCAGAGGATCCCTTTGTGTCTCTTGGACCTCTTGTCCATAGGACCTCCCCGTGGTTGTGTTTGTCTTTTGGGACCTCCCGTCCTTAGACCTCCTCCTTGTGTTTAGACCTTTATGGTCTAGACCTCCCCCTTGTGTTTGGACCTCCGTAGTAAAGACCTCCTTGGTTGTCTTAGGACTTCCTGTCCTCAGACTTCCTTCCAGGACCTCCTTTTAGGGCCTCCTCCTTGGACCCTTCCCTTTGACCATATGTTAACCCTTTTGACTGACTCCCGTGCCCAGGTTCTAAAGTGCATTTGATGTGGGTTGAAGTCACATTAAAGTGCTGTCCTTTCCTTTGTACTTATTCCTACCTTTTGTCCTCTCCTCCTCATAATCTAATCATTTTTCGTACGTTTGGCAGTGTGCCCTTGTACCAATACTTTGAATCTGGTCACCTCCTTGTTGTGGTGTTTCTATTTCCTTTCTCCTTTAAATAGAACATCCCGGGCGGCCACTTTGTTCCTATTCTTCATTTCAGCCTCTCCACCAAGCTCTCTCGGTTCTGGTGAGCTTCTCAAGCTCCCCGGTCCGAACCTCTTGGGCTCGGACCTCCCTATTGCCGGATCTCCCTCTCGGACCTCCCTTCTTTGTGGACCTCCTCTCTTTTGCTTTAAGTAAGTTCTTTTGGATTTCTTGGAGTTTCTTTGCTCATTTGATTTTCTTTGCGCACGTGTAGACTCGGTTGATTGCTGAGGAGCTCGTGGTTCAAGCTACACCAGCCGAAGCCTTTCCCTTCAACAGAGGCAAGTCGTGGACCTCGATCATCTTGGTCCTATTTTACAAAATATTTTGATTTGTTAAACTCGCATGGCTATTTTTATAGAACTGTTTTGGGCAGTAGCTATTCTCCTATTTGACTTTACGCCTCCTTGGACTTGGGTACTTGACATGTTGACATAACCCCCTTTGGACACCTTAGGATGGATATTTAGTTGGTACCTTTTGTTAATGCCAACATGGGACCGTAAGTTTGTGCTTAGCCTTGCTGTAGAACCGTGGGGTTTGTGAATCATGCCTTATCAATTAATAATCTTGATTAATGAAATATGGAATCTTTGGTTGGTGCCATTGTTAACCGGTTATGGTGTAACGCCATAAGTTGTGTTGATTGTGGTGCGATACCACCTTAAAACTTGTTGTGCCAGGACTGGGTGGTCCAGTGGCCGGGTTGAACCCAAATGGTTTTGCTTGGGCAAGAAGGCCGGGAGTGAGTAGTGGGTGCTTTGCACTTTTGGGTTGTGGAAGTCTTGCCTGAGCACAATTAAGGACTTAACTTTGTGTCTATGGATCCAAGTAATCCGTGCAACCACAAGGTCATTTTATGGGGATGGCCTGGGCTGAATAATTAGCAATGAGATGGTTGGGTGCTGTTATGGTTGAGCAAGTTTTATCGCAACGGCGCAAGAGGGGGCACGAATCTGGTGGCTTTGCAACCCATCCAGAAGCGAAACCTTAGCGGGCAGCTCCTAGCCAAATCAAAGCTTTGTAAAGGCTTTGTCACGCTCTCTAGACTGCTCACCCTTGGAAGTGAGCAAGGGTCTTTCCGGAACCCGTCCCGCTAGAGAGATCGTGGATTGTGGGTAAAGTTGTACACCTCTGCAGAGCGTAAAATCTATTCGAATAGCCAAGTCCTTGGTTATGGACATCTCCCGGAGAAGTGGTGCAAAGGATAGCTTTTGTGAAATTTTGTCCCTGGGCGCGTCTGCGAGAAGCTGTGGCTTTGCCTCGAAGAGACCTTGGCCGGCTTTAGAGGGGTCGTGGTTGGCTCGAGATGAGGTCCAAGGGCTGGGTGGAAACTCTGGAGTGGGTGCTCCAGGGAGGTCGTGGTTGAGGTTCTGGCCATGGGTGTGGCCAGACCTCCCACGGTTGGCTTTGGGGTACTCCGGAGTGGTTTTGGAAGTGAGTGGGTGCTCACGACCTCTCTTGGAATCAAATGTATCTATGTATTATTGTTTTAACTTGCTGCCTTGCAATCTATTATGATTATTTACTATCAAATATTGCTTTTTGCAACTAACCATACCGCTCTCCTTTGGCAAGCCTTGCATAGGTAGTATTGCATACTCCTCCCACGGCTTGCTGAGTACATTCAAAAGTACTCATGGCTTTTGCCCTTCTGTTTAAATCAGCAGCTCAAGGAAGTTCCAGGGAGCTCAAAGCTCTGTGTTGAAGAGGTCTTTGGAGACCATGCGACCTAGAGACGTCCTCCACTCGATAGCCGGTGGGCTGATCGGTTGGACTCACACGTTGGTGTTTTGTTTTCCTGCTGCAGGTCCTCTTGTGTTTTAGCCCTAGTGGCTCTTGTAAGAAGCTTGACCGTTGGGTCCTTAATAATATTTGATAATTTGCCTTTTGTGTTCCTTTAGCTTGTTGTGGTATGGATTTGATCACACCAATGTGTCTCTGTGCGAGTTAGCAAGACTGATCATGGGACTAACTCAGTGCACAAAGGCCAAGACCTCCAGGAGGTCTTGAGATCTCCTGGGAGGTCCTGGCAGACCTCCTCGGGTACTGGCGGTACTACCGCTCACTAGTCTTGATAATCTTGGCGCTTGGACCAAGCATGGTGCTACCGCTCTCTAATGCGGTAGTACCTGCGCTCGGACGTGGGCGGTACTACCGGACCTCACCAAAACGGTAGTACCGCGGCAAAAAAAAATCCGAGCACTCCAAGTATCCTGAGAAGGTCCTCACAGCTAAGTTGGGGACTAAGCTGTTATTTTCCACTACTTGTCATCCCCAAACCGATGGACAAACTAAGGTAGTCAATAGAACATTGTCTACTATGCTTAGGAATGTACTTAAAAAGAACTTCAAAATATGGGAGAAATGTTTACCTCATGTGGAATTTGCTTATAATCGCTCGCTGCATTCTACCACAAAGAAGTGCCCTTTTGAGATTGTTTATGATTTCATACCTCGTGCATCTATCGACTTATTGCCTCTTCCAGCTTCGGAGAAGGTAAATTTTGATACACAACAACGTGCTAATTTTATACTTAAGATGCATGAGATAACTAAAGAGAACATTGAGATTATGAATGCTAAATATAAAGTTGCTGGTAGTCAAGGACGCAAGCATGTTACTTTTGAACCTGGTGATCTTGTGTGGTTATACTTGCATAAAGAATGATTCCCTGAATTGAGAAAGTCTAAACTCATGCCTCGTGCAGATGGCCCTTTTAAAGTGCTTGGACGTATTATTGATAATGCATATAAGTTAGACTTGCCTGCAGATTTTGGGGTTAGCCTCACCTTTAACATTGCAGATTTGCGACCTTTCTTGGGCATGGAGGATGAGCTTGAGTCAAAGACGACTCCAATTCAAGAAGGGGAGGATGATGAGGATATCACTTCTACTGATATGAACACTTCTCTTGATGCTGCCATGAATAATGTGCAAGGTCCATTACTAGGGCACGTGCTCGTCAACTCCATTATCGGTACATTCGTTTCTAGAAATTTGAGTGTATTATTTAAGAACTCTATGATCTTTGTCTAATGGAGATGATTTGCTTGTGCTTAGGAATCTAGGAATGGACAACAAGGAGTTGATGTGCGTCAAGAAAGGAGAAGACAATAACAATGGCCACAATTCCAGCGAGGACTTGGGGACTTTAAAGCCACCCTAAAAGAGATGAAGAATTTGTGGCCTCCAACTCAAAGAGTTTCAGCCACCCTCTACTTGGTGCTGCGCCACCTTTCCTTAGCCTACGAGGCTTGTATCTGAATCCCCTTAAGGGTTAGATTGAATCAAACTTTGTAATGGGCTTATTTGGCCCATGTAGCCTATATGGCCAGTCACCTAGGGTTTGGGGGTACTGTTCATGTGGCACTATTCATGCGTGAACAATGCTGCCGCCCCTCCCTCTTCCTCCTTTACATAGTGGCCGCCGTCCCTTAGTTTTGGTGGGTTTCTTTTTTAGATTATTCTGCATAGCAGTTTCGCCGCACGTTCAGTTGAGGAACCCCCAACTTTGTGAGCTTCATCATTATTCGCAATACAATTTCAGATTGTATCTTCTACTCTCTTGCTTGTGTTCTCGATTCACTTGTAAGAGATAGCCTTCTTGGTGAGGTCAACCGTGTTCAGCACGGTTGATAACCATTGGAGCAGTGGTGTAGTGATTGCGAGGGGTTCGATCCGTTTTGGTCGGAGCCTTTGGATCATCAACATCGTGTTCTCCACAATCGATATATCACTACCTTTCGGAAGATCGGACCACAATCACATTAGCGAGAGGGAGCGACGCAAAGCGGAGAGTAGCCACGAGGATGACGACGAACGGGCGACACCAGTGAAGAGAGAAACGGAGGAGGGGGAGGGGACGCGGCAAGCGAGCACAGTGGGATTTGGGTGGCGACGGTAGGAAAGAGTGGGCGGGCTAGCGAGGCTACAAGGGTACCACCGCCCGCCGGTGGTGGAAGCGGGGACGGGGAGGGGTAGGGACCCGCGGAGCCTGTGGAAGAAGGAAGGAGAAGGAGGCATCGGTCGGGCGACGGTGAAGAAGAAGGGGAGCAGAAGAAGAAGGAGGTGGGGGTGCAGCGGTGGAGGAGGGGACATGGTGAGGCGACCATAGTGGGATCGAGGCGACGGGGAAGAGCGGGCGACGCGACGAAGGCACTACCGCCCGCCGATGGCGAAATTGGGCGCTGGGAAGGGGGGAGGGGGTCTGTGGAACCTGTGAAGGAAGGAAGGAGGAGGTGGCGGTGGTGATTAAGAAGAAGGGGAGCCGAGCCACCGGGGAGGAGGACGAAGTAGTGACCGGTGGAGGGAGAGGAGAGCGAACGAACCAGGAGGAAGGCAAAGGAGATGGGCAGCTTCTGTCTGCACGACACGGACGAAGCGCATGGCAACGAGCCACACGGGAGCCGAGGAAGAGAGAAGACATGCTTTTTTGCTGGCATCGTGTAGGACTGGGAGCGCTCCGCCCGGAGACATCAAACGTCGAAGAACGATGCAAAAGCATCGAATGGCTGATAGCCGCGAAGGCAAGCGCTTCACAAAAAAAATCGGACGGACGTGAAGACAAGCCGCGCGGAATCCGACAGGTGCAAAAAAATGGAGCGACGTGGCCCCTCTGCCCCTAGCCCTAAACTTCCCTCTGCTTATACCGGAGGATCTATTATTTATATCGGAGGATTCGTGGTGAAAATGTGACGTGAAACACCTGATTTGTTTCTGTTCTCTCTCTCTCTCCAACACCTGATTCTGAATGCGAGGCCCTCCTCCAGACAAAGCGGCCCGGTGTCCGTCAAAACGCCTCGGAACCACATCACCGGTCAAAACGCTCATAGTTTGGGCGTGCGGGCGGGTGCGCGCGAGGGAAACCGTCGAAAGCACGGCCCAAAGCCGTGGGAAAATCGCGTTGTGTTACTTGGATAGCCCACTGGCCAACTTATCACACGGGCACCGCAGGTCCGCAGGCTCCTCCGCGGTGTTCCTCGCCTGGCCGCGCGAGGATTTGATTGGGTTGCCGCTGCTTGTGCCACGCGCCCTCGACCACGCGAGGAGCACTACCGGTCCAGGACTCCAGGCTTTTACAAATCTGCTGCGCAGCGTATTGGCGTATAGCAGCTAGCCACCGCAGTTCCAAAGAAGAAGAAGGTCGACCACAGAAACACAAAGGCACGGTTCCACCACGGAGCTTCCACCAGCAACCCTAGCCACCGGGGCAACTCCATACAGCCCTCCATCGGTCCCTCTCCTCCTCATTTTAGTTTTTTTCTGTTTTTCTTCCTAAATTAATTTTTCTAGTTTTGTGAGTTCTTAGCCAAATTTTTTTTTACCTATGATGAGTTTTATCGGAGCAATTCACCTGGTGGTTGAGATGGTACAACTAACGTTGGCCTAAACTGAAGACGAACGCACGCAAACACAATGGAACCTAGAACACGAACACAAAAAAAAAATTTGTACCGCCGGAACAACAACAGCTTTTCTAATTTTCTCTTGCTCTATTGTTTTTTTTTTCTCTTTCTTACAAAATCTGATTACATATGATCCCTTTTTATAGGCACAACTGCTTGCTACACTAATCGAACTCGGATTGCAACAGTGCTCGGAAGTCTTGATTATTTCTTACAATCGCCCCCTTAATCTAGACTTGGTTGTTCTTCTTTTCACGCAATCCGATCTTGCATCTCCAGGACACACAGACACGTACTCGGACTAAAAATTCAGCTGCCAATTGGATTCGACTTTCAACTTGGCTCACACACACTCGGTCGAAGACGATGGCATAACTCGAATATGTCATGGACTCTTACTCATTGAGGCAGTCGGTCTCAACTACGACTTGCCCAATTGTTACTCAATACAGGACGGCGAATACATCTCCTCAACGTTCCTGACTCGACTCAGGACGACGAACACATTTCCTCAACATCTTGAACTCAACTCTACAGACTCTAGTCAGGACGACGAACACATCTACTCAACGTTTCCCAAGACTTGGATCTAGTTGACAATAGTCATCAACCTCATGACGAAGTTGTCGGTCGACCTCGTCCCTTTCATGCGCATCCGCTCGAACTCGCTCTTGAGGGTCTGTACTCGCGCTTCCTTGACACGATCGGCGCCAAAATGCATCGTCTTCAACGTCTCCTACGCAGCTTTGATCGTCTCTTTTTTAGCCAGTAGGAAGAGCGTTTCCTCCAGGATGCTTACATAGATGGCCGCCAAGGCCATCTGATCCTTGCGTACATCAACGTTATCGTCCTCGACCGCATCCCACACTCCTTGAGTGCGCATGTATACATCCATCTTGATTGCCCATATTGCATAATTGCTCTTCGTGAGCATCGGATAGTGCAGCGAGACGGCGGAACTCTTCTTTGCCATCACCTGACATCGCCTCGTCACCGGTAATACCACTTTCTGGAGAGCGTGACATGATCTTGGACATACACTGATCAAGAACTCAGGCTCTAATACCAATTGTTGGTCCAAATCAAAGACGAACACATGCGAGCACAATGCAACTCGAGAACACGAACACAAGAACACAAGCACGGAGAGAGAGAGAGAGAGAGAGAGAGAGAGGAGCAAACTAACGTTAGAACAATAGCCATTTGGGCTATTTAGTTTGTAGCTAAATTTTGTCACACTCTGAGTTACGCAAATTTGATAAGTTAGGCATCCGTTTTGATCATATGCACCTTTCTCCCTCTCTCAGAGAAAACCGATGAAATCGTACCGGGTGCAGATCATGGCTAGGGAGGACGGACGGACGAGTAGATTTCGCACTCTGGAGGTTTGGACAGGCTCTACGCCCTGCCAACGATGGCACGCCGCGCTGGCGGGTCGGGCCGTACAAGGAAAAGGAGAGAGAAAAAGGTAAGGTCCTGCCATGCCAACGTGGCGAAGCGGCAGCCTAGATTTAGATAGCGCTGGCCACTGGCCGTTCCCATCAGTCTCCCCAGCCACACGTTTCTTTTCAGCAGAGTACAGGTGGGCCATGGCCTTTTTTTTTGGTCCACCGGCTCACAACTCACCCGGCCGACTTCCCGGGCCCCACCTTTGCAATGGCAGGTGGGCCATGGGCTTCACTGGACCCACCTGTCATGGTCGCCGGTTGGCTGGTTGAGTAGGCGAGCCCCTCTCTCTCTCTCTCTTCTCTTCTCCTCCCCATGTTCTCTTCTCCTCAGCCACAATTATAATTTATAAGTAGCAGCAGCTGCGTCTGCACTCTACACGCTTCCGGGCATTTCAGCATCAACAAGAACAGCGTGACAACAGCCAAGAAGAGGAGAGAGAGAGAAACCTATGTAAGTTTGGGTTACTAATTTCGATTTGTTCATCTGTTAGAAGTACTTTTGTTTTTCCAGTAGCTAGCTAAGGCTTGTGTGCTTGTATGTGTGGCAAACAAGCACTAGTACGCTGTTCTATTCTGTTTTCTCTCTGCTTCTGCTCTTGCCGGATCGTTTCTTTCTTCTTTCCTGGTCCTGCCTGCAAGCCTTTGGTGATCTCTCGCGTCTGAAAGTAAATTTTTTTTTGCGGGGGGTTTGATTTTGCTTCCTTCTCTAACCCCAGTCGAGTAACATGAGATCTGCAAGTTAAATCAATTGTCTCTCCTCCTTTCTTGATATTTTTATGTTTTGCAAGTTACTGATTGTGCTGATGTTCGATCCACTCTCTTAGATTAAAGTATTCAATTCTTGTTGTGATTTGCTTTGGAAGACGAAAGAAATTATGTCATTTGGTTCTTACATAATGAATATTTCTACTTCGATAAGTGTTTAGTATTATGTCAGTAACAGGTTCTGCTACTTTCAGCAATGGCACAATTTGCTTCTTGGTTGCCTTCTTTTGGTTTTGGAAAGAACACCTAAATGGTGTTAAATTAGTTATCCTTCTTGCTTAGCTTTTGATGCTCAAATATTTGCAAACTAACCCTGAATGATAACTTTGCTTAAATGGATACTCAGCAATTCAAAATCATTTGTCCAGATGTGCTTTGGGTGATGCTCTAATAGTACCTTATGTTTCAGATGAGTAGCATGGCGTGTTATCTCCGTCAAGAGAGTGGAAGCATCTTGTCAGCTGGTGATGAGTTCTCTGAGAATCAAATAGCTGATCAAGGAATTTACTGGACACTATGGAATTCCAGGTTATCTGATGATCTGAACACAACCAGCCTATATTTAGGCAAGCATGGAAAAGGCGCCGCTCAATGTTTCAACGCTGCTGAGCATCAAAGGAGCAACCAATCGGAGAAATTTGCAGTGCCTGCAAGCGTTGCATCTTCAGATTGCTGTACGAATTCAGAAGAACAATCTGAGGGTCCAGCGTCAATGGAGCTACAGCACACAGAGCAAACAAACGACATTTTCTTGTATGTACAATGCAGTGCTTCTCTAAGGGCTCATAGAAAGTAATAGTGTGATTCCATTCATGATCTCTGTAAATCTTTTTGCATGGCTGTAAACCCATACTGTCCCCAATATTTTGCAGGAGTCAATTTTCAGATGAGGAAATGATGATGATGGATGCTCCGTTTCAGGCATTGGATATGTTCCCAGATTCCATGCACAGGCTGCTGTCCTACGAGAACATGCTGAGTGGAGTATTAACTGATTTCCAGGATCAAGAAGCAAATCTAGATCAGAATGAAATGGACACCATGGATACCTGCGGCTTTCCTTTGTTCAGCCATGGCTTGCAAGATGATCTCAGCAACGCAGATGGCAGCTTACCTTCATGTGTGAAGCTGAAATCAAACAGCTCAGAGATACCAGTAGACACCTCCAAGGACAAGGTGAAATCTGTTCCAGTACAATGGTTCTTTATTTAGGCACCTACAATTACTGAAGCAAAATAAATCTAATCAGCTTTGTGTTGCAGGCTGGGGTGAGCACAATAGAGAGGAGCAGGTCAGTTGCTGATACGGAGAGCTCTCCGGACTCGGAAGCAGCAGTGCTTGAGGAACTTGAGGAGGTAGTGTTCCAGGTATGTTCACCAGAAGAGGAGGTGCTATGCCTATGATACCTGTCAGTTCATGTAACCTTGCATCTTTTCCAATTTCCATGCTTGTAACTATGAAATATCTGCTTCTGAAGCTGACCAAGAAGACGCGGGTATGCCTCCGTGACGCTTTCTACAGGCTGGCTGAAAGCTCGAATGCGCAGCGCACCGCTGGCTTGGACGAACAGGGTTTTCAGCAATCAGAAGGCACTGAGTCCAGGTACCTACCTACCAAATTCTGCCCTTGTTTTTGTCCGGCCAATTGCAACTTGCTTATCATGTATTTTACAACTCGTTTGATTCTTGAATCTCAATGTGTTCCTGATCCTAATCGTTCTCACTGGTTTAATGTCAGAGTCTCGACATCAGGCTGCGCAGAGCGAGGGACGAACGCGATAGACAGAACCGTGGCAATCCTCGCGTTCACTGGGTGATTTGCTGCGCTGTTGATTCAGAAGCAGGGTGATGAAGTCCATCCATGCCTTGCTGGGTCACAAAGGAATAGGAGGGAACTTTCAAGTACTTTTTGTTCGCTACCTACGAGACAGATCGGCGTTGTTTGCAACGACCACAGTCTTGCCTAGTGCAGAGATGTGCATGTACATAGTGCTATATACTATCTCAGGTTGCTAGGACGTTTTGGTCTGAGCTTGCAAGTTGATTCATGCGTGTGGAAGCAGATGCTTGGGTTTTGTCGTCGTTTTAGCGTTTGTATAATTATTTAAGCCCTTGTCAAATTTTTGCCGGCAAAAGATTGGGGATACCATATATGCACTGTTGTTATCACGTCTTGGACTGTAATCCACTGCATTTTAAATGGGAGGGAAAAAGAGAGATTCTGTCAGGCCGAGGTGGCGGAGCTGCCATGGAAGACACTAGTGGTCGCCGCGGCCGGCCTTGGCCTTGCAGAGCCCTCCCCGGCCAGACAGAACCGTTGAAATTGCTGCATTCCCTCTGAAGAACAGGTGCGATCCAGCTGGGTGCTCAGGGATTCGCAAAAAGAAGGAAAAGTTCCCAAACTTGCTTGGCATCTACTACTTTCTGATCAGAATTGGCAACTAGTACCAGCACCCTGGTTAAAGTAGTTATCGTTAGCCCTGCAGGATTGCAGGAAGTACCATACATCATGAGCTTCAAGTTGAGGTGTAAATTGATGTTTGTATTGTCTTCTCAAGTCATCTCAATTTCAAGAAAAACTGAAAAATCTCCATTCTTGCTATTTTACACGCTCCTGTTTTTTTTTGAAGGAAAATCGCACTTTATGTTTTAATTTATGTAGGAATTTCGCGCTTGTTTTCGAGTATCATAGGAATTTTCAGAGATTTTACACATAGAAAGTGAAATCAGCGTCTAACCCAGACATTGGTAGCAGTCCAAACTTCAGTTTTGACATTGCCGTAGGTAGTACCGTAGTAGTACCACGTAATCTTCTCGGAAAACTCTGCTTCCTGGATCCGGCCGTACTTCGTAGTGCTGCTCTCCCTATCAGATAAAAAGAGGCAGCACTTAAAGCTCGTGGCCTCGTGCATGAATCTCAAAGTAGTTACAACTTCAAATTTATCTACAGGCAATTGCCGGGTAAAGACCAATTGCTTTATGAGGACATGATGCTCCAGACCCCCACATTGCAGTCCATAGCTGAACCGGCAGCAGCATGGTTCGGCAACAATTTGAGAATTCAGCAGTATTCTGAAGAGGACAATTGCGCGCCACAGTATACTAATATGTTGTAAATTTGGGCTAAAATGTAATTTACATTTGATCTTTCTGCTCTACAACTACAACAGCAGGCAAAGGCGCAGACTGCAGTTACATGCACTGGCTGTAGACTTGTTACAGGCTTAGTCCCTTAAATAGCAATCAGAGTAAGCAACTTGATGAATCGTAACGGTGAAATAATCCGCTCTTGTTATTCCAGGATATCTGTTGGCCACAGCTGTCTCCACGTAGAGATTTCATCCTTGCTGTGGAGCTTCCTTATTCCACCGTAGAATCCATCGCCCTCATTACCCTCTTCCCTGTGGTCCTTCCGATTGACCAGAGCCTGCCTCCATCTTGAGCCAGGTGTGTATTGATTGAACTCCAGCACAACAGTTTCTGCAATATATATTAATAGAAGAGCTTGTAAGTTAAGAAAAATCAAGAGCTAGCCTACATAAACTAGGGCAGCATAGACACCTTAGCTTTATTAGTAGCCATGCTCATAATTTGTTACTAGTAGTTGTTGCACGGTAATTGGTTTTGAGTTCAACCGCTGTTGAAACTCACAGGTATATTTTGTTCACTCAAAAGAAAGGAATTGGTAGTAAGGATCTGACATCTCAATCATGGTAGCTGCAAAGACTGAGATTCTTGACCTCAACATTTCACATGAGTCTAGTACTTGATTATATTTATTCAGAGAATAAAATGCAGACTATGTATGATAGAACCATAAAAAATGTGAGGTACGAAAGTTAAGCAGTGCCTAAACGGATGGTTTCTTATATAATGAAGTACTTGCATACATATCTTAATATCAGCTATCTTCGCGAACATGCTAACTGGGTCATCAAAATCCCAACAAAATTTAAGATTGGATAGACGACAATCTAGTTTAATTAATAGGAATACTGGAATATACAACGTTTCTTTAAGTCAAATTAAGGTCAAACATAGGCTAAAGTCATCATTTTGGGGGTAACACTTTGCTTTTAATAAATGAATGAGCATTATGAGTCTGAGGCCATGATGTTGTTCTATAATGTTCTTTAGACTTTGCTGGCATGTTCATGGGGTCATGACTCCAAAAAGCATATGCATATGCAACTAACTTTGCAATTAACTCATTATTAGTCAAGTCAAATAAATTAGTCCTTGAGATTAAAGATATTCTCACCACTAAGATGACACCGACAAAAGTGCTCATTTCCATCACATGACTCCAAGTGGCCAACAACTCCATACCACCAGCCTGCCAAACATAGCAAACACACGAATGAACACACTGTCCACTGATAAAATATTCCTCACCACTATCAGATAAGATTAGCATATCCCATATGACAATGTTTGATGATTTTTCTAGCACTGTCTAAAGCGAGCATTGCATTGTTTGGTGAACAGGAACATACCATACGGAAATTCCATGTTCCTTCTCCACTGAATCTCAATGTTATCGCCAGGCCGGAGTTCATGTAAGCAGTCAGAGACATGAAGATCGTGTGCAAGAGTGTCAACCGGAGGTGCCCTGACCCTATCCCATTGCACCCCGTCCTCCAAGACTACAGTTCGTCGTCCGTGTGGTGGATACCTGGCACGTCAACATTTTTTATTTAGGGAGCAAACAGATAACTCGAAGATACAATTTTCACGAAGTATGAATCATCTTGCTGCTGTGTGTTTGGCTCAAAATCATCAGAACATATCCACAATTTACAATAATCCCATGGCTAAAATCAGAAACAAATTAGTACCTTGCGCGGAACGTGTCAGTGCGGAAATCGTAGCTGAGCTCTGCATCATAGCATGACATCATGAACCCAACATGCCCATGCTGCAAAACAAACATAAAGCCTTAGGGTTGCTTCATCAAATAAAACCGAAAGTTTGAAACTAACAGAAGACAAGAGGCCAAAGGAACATATATATACAATCCAGCACGCAAGATCATCTAGATTCAGCTTAATTGGACACCAGAGAAGCAACTCCATTCAACCAAATTAAGGTGTAAACATTACTGATTACTCTACAACCTCTTTCGAACAATTCAACACTACCAGTCTAATAATTAGCACTAGTGAGCATTAATAAAGTGTACTAATTTGCATGCCTTACAGTAATGAAACTACCAGTAAGTAGTAACTGCTAAGACAATCAGATGATACCTCTCGGTTGTAGACCTGTGCCGGGAACCAGAACTTGCCGCTCTCCATGGACAGGTACCACGACATGACGGAATCATCCGGCGCAGGGCCCGCCAACTTGCCGCCGCTGCCACCGTTGGCCCTAGGCCGCATCCAGGACACCACCGGGCAGACGCAGGACAGCGCGGCGAGCCACCTCCGGCGCTTACCGCTGCCGCCAGGTCCACACCCCGCCGCGCTGCCGCCTGCCGCGCTCGCCGACACCAGATACATCCTCCGCTCCTCCCTCGCGGCGCTGCCCAGGACGCGGCCCCACTTCTCCGACATGTGCCGCTCCCAGAGGTGATCGCCCCGGCACCGCTCCCGCATGTACCGGCAGACGGCGGCCATGCTCCGCAGCTCCGCGGGGGGCAGCCTGGCGAGAATGCACTCGATGGCCAGCTCCGGCAGGTCGAGCACGGATGGCTCGCCGGTCTCCTCCGCACTCTCCACCTTGGCCGCCGCCCGCTTCCTCTTGAAGGACGGCATGAGCGACATGGTGTCCGTGGCCGTGGCCGTGGCCGCGACCCCGCCGAGCAGCCGGTAGCCGGCCAAGAATCCGAGCAGCGAGAGCGCGAGTTCTTGGCACAGGGACGCGAGGAAGAGTCTCATGTCACGCGCGCATGGCTTTGACAGGAAGAGGAGGCAGGAGAAGACTAAGGTGGCGGCCAGGACAAGCATCAGAGAGCGGCCAAGAAGCGCGCAACTGACGCTGCTGCTGCGGCCGCGGCGGAGCACTCCGATAGGGCGGTGCTCCTTATAAATAAACAAATCAGTGGAGGTGCTGCTGCTATGACCAGAACCGCATCAAGAACTTTGCCTTTTTGCCGCTTTCTCCGGCCGATCGGATGAACCGTGCGGGTGACGCGATGGAACCCACTTTCTTTAAGAGGAAGGAGAACAAAGGGCAAAAAGATTAGGCGGGATTCGATCGAATCGAAGCCCGGAGAACAAGGGGACGCAGGACACTTGTTGCCGAGCCAGGTGTTCTTGGATTGCAACACAGAGACGGGCTGAACAACCTGAAAAAAAACTCAAATTTGAGCTAAATTCGAGCTTATTTTCTCCCGTAAATCACAGGAAGAACCCGAGATGTGATCTCTGGTGCCGGAATGGGAGTATTGGAGCGAGTGAAAGATCAAGAAATGGTCCTAGCAAGATCAACAAAAGGGGAACAAAAAAAAGGAGGATGGGATCTTGGAAGGAGATAAGAGAGTTGGTGAGAAGAGAGCGCGGTGAGCGAGCAGAGGAAGGGTGGGCCCGGGTGTAAGCCAGCCCCACGCAGCTTCCCTTGCTCAGCAATGCCCTGCTCCCTGCTCCCTCTCCCTCCCCCCTCTCTCGCTTCCAAGAAGGAAGGCTAGCGGCAGTAGGAAGAAGAAATGGAGTAGGAAAAATTGCAAGTGGAGGAAAGGAGTATTTATGGATGAAAAAAATTGGATTTTTTTTCTCTCTTTGATTCCTCCTTGTTTCTAGCAACTTTGCTTCAATGCCTGTCGTTTCGGCTAGCTGTTTTGCGGGGCAGCGGATTTAGCAGCGGTCGAGGGCCAATAATTGGGAGCCATGCGTTCTGCGCGCTCTTTTAGGGCCAATCATAGAGGCTAGTAGAGGGGAGGGGAGGTTTTCTTCCCGGGGAGGAGAATGGGGTGAGAGAGCAGAGAGTAGGAAGGGCGTCCGAAGAATCCATGGACAAATTTAGGAGAGAATTTTGTGAGGAGAATATAGAGGATAAAATTTTTCTCTAAAAGTTACGCGTCTATCTTTTCACTTCAAAATCTAGTAGTACTTTTTAGAACTTCTATGTTTAAGATTATTTCGAGACTTTGTTGGGGTACTGGTGGCACTGCTAGCCACTTGAAATGATAGTAGGCCGTGACAAATCATAAGTGTAATAAAGCGGCTACACAGTGCAATGTCGCGACGAACAATGTTGTAAAAAAACAACCGTTAATTTTGATTAATCGTTAGCGCAGGTAAACACCACATCCAGCATATTCAAATGGTTTTTTAATGGTTTTGAATAGTTAGTCAGCTATCAAATCCAATTAGTCAATAGTTTTATTTCTTGAATAAGTTGTTTTCCAATTTAGCTGTTATAAAAAACTTGTTTTGACTCGTTAATAAAAAACATTAGCAAATAATCCTAGTATAACGATGTACATTACATGTGCCATGTAGATGAAATATAATCATGTTTAATAGCATGATCCTTACAATATTGATGGTTGTGAAGTCAAATTGACTACTATGTTTCTATTTAGATGTTAATCTAAGTAGCAATTTCTTGCTACTAAGAAAACAGCAACTTCTTTGTTTTCGTAGTACACTACTTATAATAACACATAAAATGAAGTTTATGGTAAATATGGTTGATATTTTTGGCGATTTGGAGTTGAAAATAAATTCAAATTTACATATATAGCATCATAGTAAGCTTCATTTATGATAGATTTAGATATAGACATGTATTAGCGAACTTTTTTTTATTTAACTTTTTTTTAAAATTTTATTTTAAAGTTAACCTCCCGCGCACTTTATTTCCAATTTTGACCCTTTTAGTTACGCCACCACCCATGACGTGACAAAACAATCTTGTCACGCTACTTATTAGATAAGTCTCCAAAATAGCACTTTTTTGTCACGCCACTGGTTGTGGCGTGACCAAACAACACTGTCACGCCACGGGTGGTGGCGTGACAAGAGATTGCCCAAATACGGGCTGACGTGACAGTGTTGTTTGGTCACGCCATGAGTGGTGGCGTGACCAAAAGGGTCAAAATTGGAAATAAAGTATGCGGATGTTAACTTGAAAATAAAATTTAAAAAGGGTTAAATAAAAAAAATTTGTATTGGCACGCTACTCGTCACACAATCATTCAGCTCAGTAACAACTCAATTGTTTGGCGGTATATGTTTCGTTTGACAAGTGCACAGTGGCATAAAAATTATTGTTGTCTATAAGAGTATATATCCCTCTATATCATCGAGAGACAACATCTATAATGGGTTATGTATAATAGTGTCATGTCAGCTGTCTATAAACTTTGCCACGTAGGATTTTTGTGACATAGGACAAAGAGGAGAGTGAGTGTTGTTGTCTTTTGGTGAAGAGACGAACCAAACTCATGAAACAAGGACATATAGACAACACAAAACAAAATTAAAAGAGGTGTTTGTTAGAAACATCAATTCATACAACGATGCTTTATGTTATATAGTTAGGAATAATTGCACAATTGTCACTACAAAGAAGTGCAATTGTTGAACTGCCACCGAATTCGTTGAAACTCCTGTGGTGCCACTGAAAAGAAGGGAAATAGGGTTTAATTGCTGCTAGAAGCCATATTTCCAACAAAAAAAAAACAAATTGCCCTCACACTTTTCCATTCTTTTTCCTTTTATTTCTTTCTCACTTCTCTTCTTTGTTCCGCTTTTGAGTTCTGATCACCCGACCGCGTGCCGACCGCTCAAAGCTTCGCTTGAGAGCATCTACAATAGTTTGTTTCTTAGCTTGTTACTAAGAAGAGAGAGAGTACTCAATCTAATAAAAAGAAACAAGCATTCCAATAGATTGTTTCTTAAGCTTCTATCTAAGACTTTAATTGCTACAAGTGTGCATGATTCTTGATGATCAATAATGGGGTACAACTTTGTGGCCTATATGTTTTGGTTTATTTATCATATCATCTCATGGGAAGCCAAGAAGACGGGCTGCACAAGATCCGTATATTTTGTTGGTAGGCGTGGGACCCACAAAATGAGTGTTTAGGTAACAACTAAGCCTCCAATAGAGTTTTTGTTGTTTCTATGTCTTGGTATTAACAATATGATAGTTTCTTCATGTAGAAACAGCTTCACCTTCTCTCTTCATCTTCTCTCCTCCACATCATCTAAAAGCTGATGTGGCAACCTCTTAGTAACAGCTGAGGTGGATTGTTGTAGATGCTCTGATTATGCTAACCACCTGAAGCCTCGCTCAAAGCTCCATGGGCTAGGAAAATGCGGTATAGAAGACTGCAACGACTACCCGAAGCCCCGCCATGTCCGCCTATTCTGATCTCCCTTCGGTGAGTTACTCACAAAACTATTCGCGTCAAAATGTGTTCTACCCCTCCCTAATTCACCCCATCGAGGTAATCTCGTTCTTTTGCTCCCAAACGACCGCAATCGAGGGTTTTCTCTTCGGGATCCGACAACTATTGTCGGAGTCATATGCCTCCTACAACGAGTCTCCGCTCGCTTGTTTCGCACGATAGCTTTCCCTATTCACATTCTACATTTGGATGCTGTCGACGATCGAGTCGCCGATCTTACGAAATAAACAGAGAAAAATGACAAAGAGTTCTTGGAAGAGAATGAGACTGCTCTTTATTGCTATGAACTGGATATTACAGGGGATGCCTTCGATAAGACAGTAGACTAATCCTAATTACACTGAGCATAGTGTTGCTTTGCTATTAAATCAGACTTGAAGCATGAATCTAATGCTAATTATAATGCTTCAATCTGATGGAATACGATTAAATCTCATCATCCTTTCTACCGTTTGCAGTCTCCTTTAAGTAGTTGACGAAGTGATGTCAGTTACTTCTTGAAGAGACACCTGTTGGAAGTGTCGCGACTGGTCGGAGCGAGGCAGCAGTTGGTAAAGTATCAACCGTTCGGCGATTAGGTGTCTATAAGAGATTCAACCGTATGGTAGTTGTTGTCAGTGTCTTAGGACCATGAAACGTCGCGTTGTATAGAGCAAATATGACGTGTGTTCTATTCATCACATGGTGAGGAATATGTTTAGAGTTAAATCCAAACGCCAGTTCATTGCTTCCACGAGCAGTCATCTGGTCGGGGACTAGATACAAGACCTTATCCGACTATGGTACCTATTATGTAACTTCTATAATCCTTACGACCTCGAAAGTCGTTAGCCTTAGGGGTTACGACCACGAAGACATATGGTATTTTATTATGTATTAGTTCGGCATGTACCTGTTGGATGAATGCTGTCGTACATCTCCGGCGTCGATCCACTTTGGAAGAAGTGGCGGCGCATCTCGGGCGCCATTACGTGGGGATGAAGTTAAAAATTTAAGGAATTGAGCGTTGGGAGAGGAAAATCGTCTGTGAAAGAAACACTTACGGGTGATGCGCGTGTGTAATAGTGCGCCTGTGTACGTGTCATGGTGTGTGGTGAATGATCTCTGCCGTTCGCCACACACACACCTTGGGATCGGAAAAGCGTGGTGGTCTTGGAGCATCTTTCATTGATTTATCTGGGTATTGTAGCTGTTCCCTCTTCTGCTTGAGCCACTTTTGCTTCTTCAACAACCTCGCGTAGAAGTTTGCCGAAGAGTCCATAGTTGGGTATGTGTTGTGTAGTGTTGTGGAGAGTTGGGTTTGGTTCAACCCTCTTTTATAAGCTCCATGGTTGGCATGGTGTGGTTAATTTCATGCGAGGTAGAGTGTTGTCAAGTCGATGCGAAAAGTTGGCGAGGCATAGTGTTATCACGCGTCTTACTTTGCGGTGAAGTCATGGCTTGCTGCGGAGTGTTGTCTTATCGGTCTCGAAAAAGTCGGCGAGAGATGCAGTGTTTTCACGTCTTTCTTCACGAGTCTTGTCTTTTCGGTCTTAAAAGTGGCGAGGTGGTCGGGGTTGTCAAGTCGATCTGGCGTAACCCTAAACCTAAACCCTCCATCTGCGCATAAAGCTGTCTCGTTTGGTCTTATCACCGCCCAAAGGCGCACATGTGGTCTTCTCCGCGCATAAACCTGGCCCGTGTAGTCTTGTCCTTTGCGCCAAAAGTTGTCTCCTTCGGTCTTATCATTGCGCAAAAGCTGCCCGTGTGGTCTTCTCGGTTTACAAAGTTGCCCGTGTGGTCTTGTCCTTTGCTTGAAAAGTCTCCTTTGGTCTTATCATCGCAAAAAGCCGCGCTTTGTTAGTCTCCCCAGCGGGCCTATAAAATGCACGCCCACGTTCGAATTACGACCACTCGACCCTTCAAACCGTAGAAGGAAGAACCTTCTCCGTTTCTGATAACATCGATGGCGAGCGCCCGAGGACCGGTCCAACCGGGTTCACCGGCGGGACCTTCTCCCGAAAGGATGGAGGACTTGCCCTAACCGGTTGATGCGAACAAGCGTGTTCAACCTAAGTGGCGAAATGCGGACCGCGGGGAGAACGCTATCGTCAGGAGCCATAGGCGGCCCTTTCGATGGTGGACGGCGTTTCTTCGATGCCCATACTCAGGGGTAAGTAGTTTTGTTTATGTTACTAGTAATACATCGTCCATACTAACCGTCCCTTGTAGCAGATGGCGAAATGCAACTTCATTATGCCGTACCTTGCCCGTCCGTGTCATGCGGCGAGACCACTTGTCCAATGGTTTGGGCCTCGATCCGATGGGAGAAGCACTTTCGATGTTCCTCGAGGTCCTCTGCCTCCGGACCAAAGGGATTGAACTACGCTCCTTGGTTCCTCGTGTCCACGTGTTTCTCTTTGTGTTCGTCGGCCCGGCGCCCATAAGCGTCAAATTTGCGTTCTGGATTACGCATAGCTACCTCTTGAATAGCTTCACCAAGGGTTGCTTCGAGAACTTCTTGAAGAAGTTGGCCCCAAATGGCGAATACACCATCTACTCGTCATATCCGCCAAGGAAGGCTCCTCGGGTCTTCACGAAGTTTTTATGGCCTTGACATCCGTGCGTGCGATCATGAATCACGCACACACCAGACGAGCTCCAACAACTCCCACCTCGGATGTTGAAGGAACCACAACGGTGTGGAAATTCTCACCGCCGACAAATCACGATGGCCAATGGCGAATTTGATTGTTCCGTCAACGCCTATGGCGGTAAGGATCTGCCTTTGTATTTCGGGTCAAAAGTCCGTCAATCGAGATCACGCAGGCGGCAGCATATGCCTAAAAGCCTCGATCTGAGGGACAAGGCTCTGAAGGCCCTATGCATTCTTGAAAAACCTCGCGGAATTTTAGATGGCATGTCCTTCACAGCAATGTCGTGCGGGTTTCTCTCTGCAACACCTCAAGCATACTGAGGAAGGTTGTCGTCGCAGCGCCTCAAAAGATCCAAACCGTCTTTCCATAGCTTTACGCTTTTTGCGCCACGCTTTCCCATAGTTGATCTTGTACTTGAATTTCTTCTCAATAGCCACCATAATGTGCTTGGCCTCCATATCCTTCTTCTCCACTATCTCTCCATACATCAAATTAGCTATGAATGTCGGCGTTATGTTACGATGTACAACAAAACAACTTCTTGAGCATGCACGAGTGCGGCTCCACCTTGAGACAATCGATGAGTCTCATACTTGGTCTATCTTGCGTGCACTCGCCAAGGACAACCGGATGCTTTCGCATTTGTGGTGTCTTGCTCTTAGCTAGATTGTGACGACCAAACGTCCATTGCATAGACATAGCCCATGACTTAATGGCATCTGCAAGGATGTCTTATCGACAAACATTGAGTGCAACCGAACCTCCGTGGCATGGTACTCCCACGGTGATTCGTGCTTTCGTCGTCGTACATAGACCCTCGGCGTCAAATCTGTTCCATTCCGGGGATGGGAGCTCCGTCCTCATCGGAGCGCCTCGTCTTCTTCTTGTAAAGCTTCCTCTTGACCAAGGCCATCCGGTCATCGCTTTCCATTTGATGCAATATGTAATCCCTATGCTCTCCTTCATCACCGTCATCACCTAGGCTCACCATGTAGTGCCCGATCTTCCTCTCCTATATGTACTGCGTCGGGCTCATCACAAGCAACATTCTCTGAACTCTTCAGTAACTTGACCCTCACGGTCATCTTCTTCACCAACATCTTAGGGCACCCATTTGCTCGCAACACGGATGATATCCGCAAGGGGCCTGCCTGCCTTCTTTTGGGCATGGTTGCACAAGTATCACACACTCATATCCACGGCCGACATCCTTCTATAAAGCCCTTCCACCTTTAAAGTAATACATAGATATTTTAATCCTCGCCGAATTGCTTATTTGTTTCCTTAAATATCAACCAACATTGCTTATTTGTCATATATCTTCCCAAACGGTCCATTCAATTTCTCTTATTTATGCCCATCGTCATCTCCATGTGAGCATAACAAACCATTATTGCCGATTATGACTTGAATGCTTACATTTTTGGAATTTGATACCACTCGAGCGGAAAAGTTGAGACTCTTTAACTTGTGCATTGTGTCCTCGGTGTGCCATCGCTTCCCTCAACCACCACCACCAACACGCAGACTCTCCCGCCAAGTATGACTCGTTTTCTAAAGTTTTTTATCGCTTCTACTTACATACAAATCAACAAATCTACTTTTTTTTCCTAACTATAGTTTTCACGCTACTTATACCTAGTATTTTAACTCCCCATAGTTCTCCTCTTATACCTAGTATTTTAACTAACTAAATACCTACTTCTCTTTTTTACCTCCCTAATTTTTCCTCTCCTCTCCTTCTCTTTTTCCTCTCCTCCCTCTCTTGTCACCAGTGTGCCACACCCAACGCTCTACTTGCTGGGCGATGGATCCTATCGCCCAACCGTCTGCGGCGATCATATATAATAACGCCAACCGCCTCTGTGCGGTTTTAAAGCGAGCGGTTGGGCGACAGCTCGATCGCCCAAACTGATTCGGCGATAGAGCTCGTCGCCCAACCATTGGGCGTGACGTGATATTTTTGTACAAAAAAATATCACTGGAATATTTTGATATTTCCATTCCCCATCGTCCCTCTCCTCTGACTCGAGGAGGCAAATTTGTTTTTTATTATTTTTCTTGGAAGGGCAGAATGGTCATTTCCCCTTGGACAAACCTGTTGACCAGTGAAAAATATGCGTATTTTCCATGTTTGCGATGGCACCACAAGAGTTAGCTCGAATTCAGTGGCAAAAGTACAGAACCAGGAAACCTAGTGACAAATACGCAATTTTCACATATATTTAAGGTGCATGAAGAAGTGTTTGTTCAGAGACAATTATGCAATGGGAAATTAATCAACTCATATAATGGTGTTTTGTTAGACATTAACTCATACAATCGTGTTTGTGCATGAAGAAGTGTTTGTTAGAGACATCTAGAGACAAAACTCAATACGACTTCCCTAAATAGATTTGAGGTACAACTAACTGAACAATTAAAACCCTGTTTGGAACGTAGAAAACGTTTTAAATCCTTATAAGAAATGAACTAATTTCTCTAAGATCCCTGTAAATTTCATGCGATCTAAACTTACCCTATCCATTTCAGTGATTGCACTCTCAGTCCCTGCACGATCCAGCCACAAAGCAATAAACAAACCACGGTTACACTGGCCCAGCAGGGCGCTGACCGTGCGGGGGGAGCTTGGTGACGAGAGGCCACTCCCGGTCGGGGAAATAGAATTCTATGACTGACGTGTCGGTAAAAGGACGATTTCGCCATAAGAAAACGTAAGATTCCTCTCTCGATTTGGCGATGCCTATCAGCAGGAAATCTCCCGGCCGCTACGACACAGGGAAAGCGAAACGCCCCCAATATGTTATCAGTAGCACTGTGTCATCTATCCGTCGTTTCCTCCGGCTTTGTCCGTCAGGTACAGGAGCTCCTAGTAGGCACCGTATCTTCCCATGCTCTCTCTCTCTCTAGAGGTTACGTTTCCACGTAATAATTTAATTTAAAGATGGGGCCGGCTAGATATGGTAGGAGATACGAGATTAATATAGAATCGGAGCTGCTCAATTAGCCATCTAGTGGGCTAATCTTGTTGCCACGAGGGGCGTGTGTCGATGAGAGCAGACATCCCTTGTGAGCAGAAATGGCTCTCGACTCGACGACGAGCGCCATTTCTTCTTCTATGTAAAAAGTTGCGGCCGTTTCTTCTTCTTTTCTTTTTACTAGAGATGTAGGTTTGCGTGTACGCGTGTACTCGTGTTGCCACTAGTACAGATGCGGTCATCACAGACGGTCCAAAACCGTAATCACAGATGATTGTTGAACCGTCTGAATTTATTTGTCTACTTCAGTATTTGATCATCTTCATCATAGAGCAGAATTCACAAGCCCCAATGAAGCTAACCATACCACCATCACCCTCAATGCCCAAGAACACCCACCATGACCATAATCTCATCATATCCAGCACAAATACCATTAATAGTGAAGAATTTGCACATAATATGGAAACATATTTTATACAAAAAAAACAGAAGTTACCCAACCAATTAACTAAAATTGACTTGTAAAAATAGAAGTGCTATATATAATTAACACTGCTGACTATTCAAGCAGAGTATCTATTACTCAAATAGTATCAAACGATACATTCACATTAATAGACAATACATTCACAACAAATGGAAGCATATATAGTTCGTACTACTCAAGGAAGTCTCCAATATAGCACTAACATCCTTTTGTTCATTCAAGCAAATATAAACAACATACTTTGAATCAATGTATCAAACAATTGGACAGCAAAGTCAATGCAACAAAAAAAAGGATTTTATAAACATAAACACTGATATGATTTGCCAAAAGAAGATACATTGACAAAAATGGCACTAAGCGAGACACTGATTTAGAAATAGTATGCATAAACTTAATATTCTTACCACAAATAAGTAAATCTATAATCTAAAATACAGTATATCAAAAGGTATACATATTTGGTTTTAAAAAACAGCCTAAATATTATTCTTGACACATATCAGTATGTTAAACTACATAAAACTTTATATGCATTCATCAATCAGCAACATCAGACTCCAACAAACTAGTAATACTGATATATACATATGAACATGAACATGAACCTAACAAAATGTAAAAGAGCAGCAGAGTATCAACATTCCACTAGAGCATAGGTCAAAAAATGAGGTCATCGTAAGTAGTAGATCCAACAAATCAACCCCCAATCTAAAATTTCTAGCCTATGTTTCATCATCACATAGAACATTCAAATCCTAGCTACATAGTATCAACAAAACAACGACGAAACGCACCTTTGGCCGCTGGAGAGGAGGGAAGCTGGAGAACCGGAGAAGGCGCTGGAGTCGGCGGTGTGAGGGAGGACCGGAGGAGGCGCTGGAGCCAGCGGTACGAGGAGGGAGCCGGTGACAGGCCGGAGAGGAGGATGGCAATGGGCTGTGGAGGAGGCAGTGCTTCAGTGGAAGAGGAGGCGATGGGCTGCGTCGGAAGAGGGGGGCAGCCGCTCGTCGGGTTGGAGTCGGAGGAGGATGGCCTAGAGCTAGCGACGAAGCAGGGGGCGACCGGGTGTCGTCGATGTCGGGGGCGGCCGTCGGGGGAGGAGGCTTCAGTGGAAGAGGAGGCGAACGGGCGAGTGAGGAGTAAGGTGCTGGGGAGGGGAAGTATCGAGTAAGGGCGCAAACCCTAACGGTATCCTACTTAATAAAGGGATATCACAGACGGTTCTATTATGGAACCGTCTGTGATATGCCACTATATTATGGACCATATCACAGACGGTTCCATAATAGAACCGTCTGTGATATGCCACTATATGATAGATCATTCAGAGATATGTGCAACAAGTATTAGGCATACAAGAGCACATTCAGAGAAATCCATAATTTGGCATGAGAGCACATGAACCTTTATAAGCCATACAAGAGCAAGGAGATATTAAGTCCATCATGTTTGATATATTAGGATATGAGACAAATAGGTTGTACAAGTGCATAATATTATCATTCCACATTACAATGAAGTCCACATTGATATCAAAATCAGAGATGACAAGTCCATAACACATGACAATTCCACATTGACATCAAAATAAGAGATTATAAGTCCATAACATATGACAAGTCCACATTGACATGTCTCATGTTATGTAATAAATTACAATAGAGTAAATTCTTAATTAAAATATAGCCCTTCATGATAATCGACACGCATATAGCTAGCTTTCTCACTGGGTTCTTCCTCGAGCCTGATGCCATCTCTGAAAGGAGGCAATTCGTCAAATTGATTGTACTCTTCCTCATCCACAACATTTTCAACTCTGACAATCCTTCTTTTTCCATGAAGAACTATGTGGCGGTTCTTATTTGCCGGGTCCGTTACATAACAAACTTGAACAACTTGCTTAGCTAGTACGAATGGTTCGTCCTTGTATCCGACACGTTTGAGATCCACAGTAGTGACGCCGTACTTGCCAACCTTCACACCTTGCAGAAGTTTAACCTAATAGCATCGAAACAGGGGGATCTTGAAGAGTACGTAGTCGAGCTCCCAAATCTCCTCTACGAACCCATAGTAGGAGTTCAACCCACGTGGCTCGGCGGTATTGAACTGCTCGTGAAACATATCTATGCGGACACCACTGTTCTGGACTGTGCTCTTCCTATCATGAGTTGTCGTATAAAATGTGTACCCATTTATGTTGTATCCTTGCCATGTCACAATTGTAAATTGTGACCCTTTTGCCAACCATAGCAGCGTATCAACACTTGATGACCTCCCAATGAATCGCACCTTTAACTATTCGTTGAACCGACAGTTGTGCTCTCTCGTGATCCAAACCTCCGACCGGTCTGGATTCTGTTGGCATACCATGTCTTTGTGATCATCGATGTACAGCGACACTTGGGTCATGTGTTGCAAGACCGTGAAATGGGCTTGAGCGTACGTATCCAAATTGAGAGTGATTGATTTCCCTTCGATGGTCCCGATACCACCTAGTCTCCCCTCATGACGAGATAGAGGCACATCTATCGGTTCCAGCTGAGCCATGTAGTCGACGCATAACTCAATGACCTCTTCGGTTGCATAACCTTTGATGATGCTGCCCTCCGGTCGAGATTGATTTCGTACGTAGGACTTGAGAATTTCCATGTACCTCTCGAACGGGTACATATGACGTAGGAACACAGGGCCGTATATCTTTATCTCTTTCACAAGGTGAACAATGAGATGGACCATGATATCGAAAAATGACAGAGGAAAATACATCTCAAGATGACATAGAGTCGTCACCACCTCGGCTTGCAGAGCATCTAGTCCTTGGGGAATCGATGACCTTCTGAGCAATTGAGTTAAAGAAATAACACAGCATCAAGATTGCCACTCAGACCTTGTTCGGCAAGATACTCCTAATTGCAACAGGAAGCATTTGTATCATCAGCACATGACAATCATGAGACTTCATACCAATTAATTTTAAATCTTTCCAAATTATTATCGTGCTACCTATCCTCATCAAAAGCACATTCCACATCTGGCATATCGTTGACTTCCTCCGCGATGTTATCATTATTAACTTCCTGTATAATCTGCTCTTCACCGTGACTGGTCCAACATGTATACCCTTTTTTGAAACCCCTTCGAATCAAGTGCGCTTCGATCTGCGCCGAGTTATTAAACATCTTCAGATTACCGCGATCAATCTATGGACAATACATAAATTTTATCCTCTTCTTTAACATATCTTGCTCGGTGGTTCTTCTAAAAGCAAACACGCCATTAATGTACTCTTGACTCGCACGGTTCACACCGTACATCTAGTTTCGGTCCATCTACGCTACACATGTAACAAATTAGTGTCAAATTAGATTAATAAACCGCAAGTACGTACTCTTCCTATTAACCAAACATACTTAAATTAATTAGCGATTAACCTATAGCAAATATAAAGGGTTACATATCATTACCCTCGAAGCTCACGACAAAAATACCAAATATCCCGCGAGATTCCTCTCCTTCTCCTTCTCCTTCTCCTTCTCCTCCCTGCCTCCTTCCTTCCTTCCTTCTCCTCTCTAAGCTAGCGCAATGGGGGAGGAGGTAGTAGGGGTGGCGGCTCAAATGGGAATGGGCAGGGGGGTCTGTCGGGACCAGGTATTTATAATGCCTACCTATCCGAGACGATTTTTGAATAGAACTGTCTGTAATAATTCACATATGGTTCTTTTTAAAGAACCGTCTGTGATATCGGAGATTATCACAGACGGTTCGTTTTAAGAACCGTTTGTGAATTATCACAGACGGTTCTATTAAAAAACCATATGTGATAGTGTAACGTCCCATTTTCGAACGGAATAGTGAATACTAATTTGGTTTTCGGTTTTCAATCGTAATTCAAATTATCAATTAATTTCAAAATTCTCTAGCTTTTAGCTAAGCTCGGGTTTGTGTTACAAACCTTTTTGAAAACTTCGGAATTCAGATTTGAGTTTGAATTTATCTTTTCAGATCTAGGCCTCTTCTCATTTCTTTACCTTTCCCTTTTGGGTTTAGCTCCATCTTCCCTGGGCCGGCCCAATTGGCCTCCTCCGGCCCATCTTCCTTCCTCCCTTGGCCCGGCTCCCTCTCTCGGCCCAACAGCTCCCCTGGCCCATCCTCCCCTTGCCCCTTCTTCCCTTCTTCCCCGGCCAGATGAGCTGCACAGGGCATGTCATCGCTGCATCGTTGCCTCACCTGGTCCATGCCGTGCGCGTCCATCCCGCTGTAAGCACGCGCCTGCCGCATCGCCTTGTCATCTCTTGCCATCCACACCACTCTAGATCAGGCCCCCGTGCAGAGCTTGCCTCATCGTCCCGTCCCGTCACCGAGCGCCCACTGCCGCCAGTCTCCCTCGAGTGCACGCCACCAACTCTGCGCATGCCATCTCCTCTGGCCGCCTCTGCATGCCCACGAGCTCCACCAACTCCCGCAGCCGCATGTGCCTCTCTTCGCTACGCACGCCCCCGCCTGCCACCACGCCCCCTCTAGTGTCTCACCCACCCGCTCTAGCTTGCCCGAGCGCCGCACGCGCGCACACCTCTGCCTCCTCGTGCCCGCCTGCTCCCTGACACCACCACCCACCCCCTCGCCTTGTCGCCTCTGCGCCGCATCACTAGCTCCCCCAACAGCTCCGAAGCCCCCTTGACCGGCTATAAGAAGCCCCCAACACCTTCCTTGTGTCTCCCCCTCGTCATCCCCTTGCTCCCTGGTAAGATCACCGAAGAACCGCCGCTCCCGTTTTGTTTTGGCCACGCCGCCTCACCAGCAAAACACCCTCTCTGGTGAGCTTTTCGCCCGACTCACCCCGTCACGGCGTGCTTCCGAGGCCCCCAAGCTTTCCCCCACCTCCCCTTGTCCTCCCCGCCGCCGGGAACTATCGCCGCCATGGCTTCTTCTCCTCCGCCCACAGCCGCCGCCGTCTCGCCACCACGGCCAGCCCCGAGCTACCCCGACGGCATCTCCGACTCCCCACCTCGAGCACCGCCTATCGTCCCACTCCTTCACCTCAGCCACGCACCACCGAACCCGCCAGACACCTCCACTCTGTCTGCGCCTCCACCGCCACCGCCACCACAGTGCCTTGCCGATCTTGCAAGACCGCCTCCCGAGGGATCCCTGTCCCTTTGGGATCCCGTTTTGCCGACTCGCCGATCGCCCCGCCACCCACCACGTCAGCGCTGCCACCGCTCCCTGCCGCCCGCCCCTTCCTCTGCTCTCTTCTCTCTGAACCGAGAGAAATCGATTGGGGATTGATTTTTGGCCCCCATGCCTTTTGCTTTTAACCCCCTTTCCTTTGGCTGCCAAGTGGGCCTGCTTCTAGCCGGTCCACGCGCCCCCAAGCACGCCCCACGTGTGGACTTGGTCCACGGGGTTTCCCATGCGCCAGTGTGGCTGCACCGTGGGCCCACTACTGACTTTCTCTCTCTCCCTCTTTTACTTGTATTTTCTTTTTAAGGTTTAATCCAAACCCGAACTTCAAAAGCTCCGTTCTCCCTCGTCGTAATTCCAAAAATTATGAAATTTATTTCTAAAATTTTCTAAATTCAAGATCTTGCTAATAGCATAGGTCTTGTTTAATTTGGAGTTTATTTGTTTTCTTTTGCTTGTTGTGTCTTTTTCCGGTGCGTCCATCCGATTAGGATTCGAAGACGTGGAGGATCTCCAACTTGATCAAGCACAAGAATATGAAGATCCTCTTACCTATATCCAAGGTGAGTCAATACTTTGATCATATTGAGCCTACATTTTATGCAAATTATATTCATTTAAATTACTAAAATTGCATGCTTTAATTCTTTAATCAAATGTATGTTAAAGCTTAAGGTAGTTAAATACCCATTTGATGATTAATTAATTAATATGTCATCACTTGATAATTGAATCTCTTATTCCATGTCACCCTAGTAACTATATGGTAATTACTAGTTATAGGTTGTACTTAAGCGACATGTTAGTCTTGCTTAAGTACCGGGACATTAAATGTCCCAATCATCATCTCTTCAAACATGAAACGATTTTGGGCTATCATTGGTGGTCCATGACTGAAATGGATGAGATAATTTGGTTTTACTTCCCAAAACCCTAATAACCTGCTTTTCCCATCTGGGCGGATGGTAGGATGGATGATGTGATGGTGGGTGCTAATGCAGCCCAAGGAATACTAGCATGTTGGTGGGTGCTAATGCAACCCAAGGAATACTAGTACGTGGAATGAACCACCCAGATAACCCTTAGGACTTAATCTTGTCATGACCTCCTGTGTAAAACAAGTACAACCACAACCACAAGTCTGTAAAGTACAACCTAGCTAAATAATTTATATCCATTAGTATGAGTTGCACAAGGTAGATGTCCCGCGACGCCGTAAGCCCTTGTGGTGAAGGGGGTCGAGGCGCACGACGTAAGTCGTTAAGAGGGCGCAAGAGGGGGCCTAGGTAAGGGTTAACGGACCTAAATGGATGTAACCATTCGAAGACGAAACCTTAGCGGGTGTAACTAATACTGTTGGATGCATTGTAAAGGCCTTGTGGTGATCTCCCCTTGATTCACATGTCCAAGGAAGCATGTGTACATATCAGGAGGATTATCTCTTGTGGGTAAAGTGTACAATCTCTGCAGAGTATTAAACTGTTTAAACAGCCGTGCCTACGGTCAAAGGCGAACATGGGAACTTAACTTGAGTTAGTTCTATTTCAAAAACCTTTATGGGTGGAATAAAAAAAATGTGGTGGGCTAACCTAGCCCTGGGATTGGATTTTACCTGAGCCTTCGAGCTCAGCGGTGGTAATAATTAGAGGTAGCTCCAATCAAAAGATGCATGGTGTAGAGTTTCCGATGGAGGGAACCTCTACTGAAATAAATATGCACAATTACTCTCTTTAATAAAATGCAATTTGTTAAAATGCTAAGTGATAGGACTTTGTAATTATGATAATTGAAAATGTTGCTTTAGCAAATAAAAGAACCCAAGTCATCCTTGTTAAGCCTTGCATGTATTATTATTGCATTGTGAGTTGGCTCGCGAGCACGGAAGTTGTGCTCATTCTCACTCTTTCCCCCAAATCCTCAGAAGCAGGAAATCCTGAAGACTACGCATACTATGAGGATCCAGAAGCTAGAGGTCCAGGAGATGTTGAAGCGTAGTTTAGTCTTTAGTTGTTCTAATCTCACCCCAGTCTAGTTGACTCCGTTGGTGCTTGCGTGCATCCAATATTATATAGGTCCTTGGTTAATATCGGACGCACACGAGTTTCCCTAGTCACTTGCCTGTGGAGAGATGTGCTCTCACCCCTTTTGCTCCCGTTGTCGCTTTCACTTTTGTAATGTAATCAGTTTGGCCTTGTTCGGCTCTTATTGTAAAACCCGGTCCGATGCGGTCTATGTAAACTTTGTTGTGTTAAATTAATGAATGGTACGGTTTTACGCCATGTACGAATGATTCAGCAATGTGTCTGTGAGTGCTAGCTACTGATCCAGGGAATAGCACAGTGTTTTCACAGAGGATTTGGATTCTCGGAATCCGGGTCCGACAGAGCTTGTATCAGAGCATATGACTGTAGGAGTCTTAGCTAGACTGGTCGAGCCTAAGGACTTGAGTATTATTTTCAAAAACTAAGAAAAGTTTTGAGCAAAATATAGTGTATTTATTGCTCTTACTCATCTCTCTTAGTTCTCTACTTACCTCCTTTTTGTGAGTCTACTCTGTTGCTGGCTCTCTCTTTTGTTTTAAAATCCTAGATGACCGTATCGTCGTCCGATGGCACGTGGGATTTCTTCCCTCATGGCGAGAACGACGACGAGTTTGTCGGATTTCCCCTGCAAACTCAAGCAGTACCTTGGTTCGCCACCAGCCCATCTTCAGAGGCCGGAAGACCTAGGTCCTAGATCAAGAGTCTCGTTCCATGGAAGTTGAGTTCATTGCTCACACCTTCCGGGCCAAGCGTCTCAGGAGCTGCTGTTCTGATGCCGTTCAGAACATAGTGCGCTTCGCCTCGACTCACTTGTGCCAGATGCACGAGGATCTCTTGTTGAGGTCGTCATTTTGTTCCTTCCCTTCTCTCCAAGAGGGAGAACGCTACCCGAAGCTCTTCGACATCAGGAGAAGAACACCACCGTGATGCACGCTCCAGTACTAGGATCAGCTATTATCTCCCGTAACACGTCGCCGGATCGACCACTCCGACCCAGAGGATCCTGCACCAGGATGACTGCGCACAAGAGCGTGCGACGTCCCAGCCCGCCGCCCGTCATCAACCTTGGAGAGCCCAGCCGTGGACGCAGTCTCAGCTGTTCCCGCTCCTATTCTCGCTAGCCTAGTTTTTGCTGTTCTCGCTCCCGCTCCCCGGGCAACTGCGTCGCTTGTGGCCAGTACCCCCATTGGAGTAGTCAGGATTAGTCTAGATTAGCCAGCAGTGCTTGCTAGACAATCCTTTGTTGCAAGCATTTTCTGGTTTCTTCTTTTGTAGACGTTGTGTTTGTATCTTGTGTCGTGACTTAGCATGGCCTATATGCTGTGCTTCAGGAGTCATGTAACACCTAACCCCTTAATATAATGCAGTCACTCTAGGCTTTGTATTGTACTTGATTCTTTCTCCTTATTGGTTTGAAGTTCTTCTGTTATGCTCTAGAGGGCCAATAAACCCTCATATAACTCATCTAGTTCTAAGCTGAGTTGTTCCCTTCGATGGAATCAAACAAAGCAGCAGTCCAAGTCTTCCTCCCTTGTTCTCTCTCGTCTAGTGTGCTTTTCCCTCTCGCCTATCGTGTTTTCTTCCTCTCATCTATGAAACCTATGAAGAATTGTTGAAGATTGTTCAAAGGAGTAAATCACATGGAAGCTATTCTTGTTGGGACTTAACTACTATGTTTGGATGCCAAGCTGGGTAGTTTTGAGAAATCATTGATAGGACTGATTTTGGGAATTAAAAATCTTAAGATTTGTTGATGTTATAAGAAGTTCTTGTGGATACTAGAGTATGATGTCGGATGAGCCTTGATTCTGAATGGTTTAAAAATAGCAGATTGGTGGATTGTATAGATTATGGAGAAAGAAAATGATTGTGGAAGAAAAATTTTGATCAATCATGAAGGATATAGGAATCTAAAGTACTAATTTGATTATTAGGAGGAATTGGATTTTCCTTGTCGATTCATAATGTTAATTTTGGAAGAGTTGGTTAAATCTTGGTTGGATTTTAGAAATACATGATTATTGGACCATGGAAATATAATTGTCAAAGATTGGATTATAGGGTGACCAATTCATGATGTTGATTTTGATGGATTAGGTTGAATCAAGAAAATATGGAATTAATTGGGTATGTTGGTAACATTGAATTCAATTGGATATGATTGAATAGAGAAGTTAGGATTTGAAAGGAATTTCGGTTGGATTATGGAGATATGTCTGGATAGGATTATAGAATTGTTGGATCGATGAGTATCTTACTGGTATTAGAGTTGAACTAAATAATTGTTGGATAGATGGTGATAAAATAAATTGGCGGATTAAATTTGAATTCATGGATTACAAGCAGTCTTTTGGAAGGTTCCATAATAAAGATATTGGATTTATATAAAGACATTATAGAGGATTGCAATTGTTAAATAAGCTTGAGGAATTAAGTGAATGATGTCGTGGATTTAGTCAAGAATTTTGGAGGAACCAATTGCACGATTATAATCTTTGAAGAATTTCGTTCCAAAAAGGGATACAATGAAATTTAGCATGATCTTGGAGTTTATCGGATGGGAAGATGCGATTATTACTACCAGATTTTGTGGATTTATGAAGTGAAGAAATCATGCAAATCAAAGTGGTGAATCTATTGGATTATTTAAACTTATGCCTAAGAAAGATTTGGGAATTATGTTATCATATCAATAGCATATGAGATTTATTAAATGATTGGACGTTCTTTTAATTAGGTGACCTTATGCTATGCTGGAATGGTGGATTCCAATAATAGTTAGACTTGGATCCAGTAATTTGGAAGACAAAATTTATAGCTTTTTAGTTGGCACTCCAGTACATGGTTATGAACCAACAGTTGACATCAATTTACCAAGTTGCAACGCACAACCGGATAGCTCATCTTCGTTGTTCCAACTGTGGAAAAAGCGGACATTTTGCCAACAAGTGCCCTCATCAAGTCACCCTAGTAAGGTTTAACCTCAAGACCCTACCAACCAAAGGCCATATCTCAGCTCCAAGCAGAAGTCATCAGACCTCGTAGGCATCCAGAGCCGCTTCAACGCCAAGCCAAAGCCAAGGGCGTGACAACTATGTCACCACCACTGAAGAAGCCCAAGCAGCTTCAGGATTAATGAGAGGTACGTTCTATGGGAAGCTCAAATCTCGGGGCCAAGATTCTGTTTAAGGTAGGTAGGATTTGTAACGTCCCGTTTTCGGATGGGAATAGTGAATACTAATTTGGTTTTCGGTTTTCAATCGTAATTCAAATTATCAATTAATTTCAAAATTCTCTAGCTTTTAGCTAAGCTCGGGTTTGTGTTTCAAACCTTTTTGCAAACTTTGGAATTCAAATTTGAGTTTGAATTTCTCTTTTCAGATCTGGGCCTCTTCTCATTTCTTTACCTTTCCCTTTTGGGTTCAGCCCCATCTTCCTTGGGCCGGCCCAATTGGCCTCCTCCGGCCCATCTTCCTTCTTCCCTTGGCCCGGCTCCCTCTCTCGGCCTAGCAGCTCCCCTGGCCCATCCTCCCCTTGCCCCTTTTTCCCTTCTTCCTGGCACCGAGTTTGCAGACAGGCATGTCATCGCTGCATCGTCGCCTCACCTAGTCCATGCCGTGCGCGTCCATCCCGCTGCGAGCACGTGCCTGCTGCATCGCCTTGTCATCTCTTGCCATCCACACCACTCTAGATCATGCCCTCGTGCAGAGCTCGTCTTGCCGTCTTGTCCCTCACCGAGCGCCTGCTGCCATCAGTCTCCCTCGAGCGCACGCCACCAGCTCTGCGCATGCCATCTCCTCTGGCTGCCTCTGCGCGCCCACGAGCTCCACCAACTCCCGCAACTGCCTACACCTCTCTTCGCTACGCACGCCACCGCTTGCCACCACGCCCCCTCTGGCGTCTCACCCACCCGCTCCAGCGTGCCCGAGCACCTGCCCCCGCACGCGCGCACACCTCTGCCTCGTCGTGCCTGCCTGCTCCCTAACACTGCCACCCACCTCATCGCCTTGTCACCTCCGTGCCGCGTCACCAGCTCCCCAAACGGCTTCGAAGCCCCCTTGACTGGCTATAAGAAGCCCCCAACACCTTCCTTGTGTCTCCCCCTCGTCACCCCCTTGATCCCTGATAAGACCACCGAAGAACCGCCGCTCCCGTTTTGTTTTGGCCGCGCCACCTCGCTAGCAAAACGCCCTCTCCGGTGAGCTTTTCGCCCGGCTCACTCCGTCACGGCGCACCTACTGAGGCCCCCAAGCTTTCCCCCACCTCCCCTTGTCCTCCCCGCCGCCGGTAAGTGTCGTCGCCATGGCTTCGTCTCCTCCGCCCACGGTCGTCGCCGCCCCGCCACCCCGGTCGGCCCCGAGCTAACCCAACGGCATCTCCAGCTCCCCCACCTCCAAGCGCCGCTTATGCGTCCACTCCCTTCACCCCCGTGCCATGGCACCACCGGAACCGCCGCACGCCTCCACTCCCATGCCGCCGCCTTCGCTGCCACTGCCACCATGGTGCCTTACCGGCGCCGGCGCCGCCTCCCGAGGGATCCCCGTCCCTTTGGGATCCCGTTTTGCCGATTCGCTGACCGCCCCGCCACCCACCACGCCGGCGCCGCCACTGCTCCCTACCACCCGCCCCTTCCTCTGCTATCTTCTCTCTGAACCGAGAGAAATCGATTGGGGATTGATTTTTGGCCCACATGTCTTTTGCTTTTAACCCCCCTTCCTTTGGCTGCCGAGTGGGCTTGCCTGTGGCCGGTCCACATGCCCCCAAGCACGCCCCACGTGTGGACTTGGTCCACGGGGTTTCCCATGCGCCAGTGTGACTGCACTATGGGCCCACTGCCGACTTTCTCTCTCTCCCTCTTTTACTTGTATTTTTTTAAGGTTTAATTCAAACCCGAACTTCAAAAGCTCCGTTCTCCCTCGTCGTAATTCCAAAAATTATGAAATTTATTTCTAAAATTTTGTAAATTCAAGATCTTACTAATAGCATAGGTCTTGTTTAATAGCTAAGGACTTAATCTTATCATGACCTCCTGTGTAAAATAAATACAACCACAAGTCTGTAAAGTACAACCTGGCTAAATAATTTGTATCCATCAGTACGAGTTGCACCAGGTAGATGCACCGTAAGCCCTTGTGGCAAAGGGGGTCGGGGCGCACGACGTAAGTTGTTAAGAGGGCGCAAGAGGGGGTCTAGGTAAGGGTTAACAGACCTAAATGGACGTAACCCTTCGAAGACAAAACCTTAGCAGGTGTAACTAATACTGTTGGATGCATTGTAAAGGCCTTGTGGTGATCTCCCCTTGATTCACATGTCTAAGGAAGCATGTGTACATATCAGGACGATTATCTCTTATGGGTAAAGTGTACAATCTCTGCAGAGTATTAAACTGTTTAAACAGTCGTGCCTACGGTCAAAGGCGGACATGGAAACTTAACTTGAGTTAGTTCTATTTCAAAAACCTTTGTGGGTAGAATGAAAAAAAATGTGGTGGGCTCACCTAGCCCTGGGATTGGATTTTACCTGAGCCTTCGAGCTCAGTGGTGGTAATAATTGGAGGTAGCTCTAATCAAAAGATGTATGGTGTAAAGTTTTCGATGGAGGGAACCTCTACTGAAATAAATATTGCACAATTACTGTCTTTAATAAAATGCAATTTGTTAAAATGCTAAGTGATAGGACTTTGTAATTATGATAATTAAAAATGTTGCTTTAGCAAATAAAAGAACCCGAGCCATCCTTGTTAAGCCTTGCATGTATTATTATTACATTGTGTGTTGGCTCGCGAGCACGGAAGTTGTGCTCATTCTCGCTCTTTCCCCCAAACCCTCAAAAGCAGGAAATCCCGAAGACTACGCATACTACAAGGATCCAGAAGCTGGAGGTCCAAGAGATGATGAAGCATAATTTAGTCTTTAGTTGTTCTAGTCTCACCCCAGTCTAGTTGACTCTGTTGGTGCTTGCGTGCATCCAATATTATCGAGGTCCTTGGTTAATATCGGACGCACACGGGTTTCCCCAGTCACTTGCTTGTGGAGAGATGTGCTCTCACCCCTTTTGCTCCCGTTGTCGCTTCCGCTTTTGTAATGTAATCTGTTTGGCCTTGTTCGGCCCTTATTGTAAAACTCGGCCCGATGCGGTCTATGTAAACTCTGTTGTGTTAAATTAATGAATGGTACGGTTTTACGCTATGTATGAATGATTCAGGAATGTGTCTGTGAGTACTAGCTACTGATTAAGGGAATAGCACTGTGTTTTCACAGAGGATTTGAATTCTCGGAATCCGGGTCCAACAGATAGTTGCGGAACCGTCTATGATAAGTTCAACACAGACGGTTTCAAAGGAACCATCTGTGAAGAGACGTCCATTATTGCCTATTTTGTAGTAGTGTGCTATGGATAGATTTACATTGATTCTGTCGGCACCGTGTGGCAAATCTAAGTATTTAACCTAACATCGCCACGCCCGTGTCGTGGGTAGACCTATTCACGGGTAGCCTGACCCGCCGGCCCGGCCCAAGCCCGATCATGTCTGGGCCGGGCTTGGGACTGCAAGTCTGGCCCGAAGGAAGCCCGGTCCGGCCCGAATTTTCGAAAAAACCAATTAAATAAATGGAAAACTATTATTTTAATCCTGAAAATGAATTAAATAATACTTTTTTATTCCGAAAAAGATTAAAATAATACATTTTAATAGGAAAATCAACATTTCGGACCGGGCCAGGCCGGGCTTGGGCCTGGCAAATTTTGGCCCAGCTTTTTAAGCCCAGCCCGGCATTTGAGGGTTCTTCTACAAAGCAACTAGCCGGGAAAGCTTCCGCACGAACACGTCTGGTACATGACGTGGTAACAAACCGAACATGCTCTGCAAAATTAGTATTGTTTAAGGCGACCATGATACTTACTAGCTAGAAGAACAGCTGAGCAAAGGGCCAAGGATTTCCGGTCGATGTGGCACTTGAACAATGCATAGAGCTAAGATAGTGGGCTCTAAAAATAGTAGGTTTTATATGGGATAACAACAATTAACCGGCGTTATCACCAATCTTATTTTATGATACGTATAGAATGCATGGTCGATGATTCCCATGGAAAGCATAGAGACATCGATGAGCAATTTTTTTGGAACAAGCCACCGGGCGAGAAGTTCCTCGCCTAAATTGTATTGACTTGTTACGAAAGCTTAATGTGACGTATGAAGGGATGAGGAGAGAGGAGCTTTCCAGCAGAGATCACACGCAGCAGACCATCAATGAGCATTTGTTATCAACTATATAAAAAAACTCCCGCGTTTCAAATCAAGCATCAGAAGCAACACCGGAATAAACATAGTTTAGTAAGAGAACGAGCATTACCTAGATCACATTCACACCAGATGACACGGGTCATCACCTTCTAATTAAAGTATAGTACTAGAAGAAGTAATGCCAAATTAATGGATGAGGTGTTCTATCTCTAAGTCACACGAACGATCGATCGAGGACAGAGACGTGGTGCCCGACAAGATAGCTGGAGAAAGCAGCAGTCACCGGCGCAGCTCCTAAAGAAAAATGGAAGCCATCTGTCGCAGCACTACACACACGCATGGCCGCTTCCATATGCAGACGTGGATTGAAATGCCAAGCTCTGGTCTGCACCCGGTTGGATGGGATGAACGTGGACAGGTACGTTAAACTCCACTTCGGTTTGTTCTGTAAGAGCTAAAACGACAAGTGGGTTTACTTGGAGACGTTAAGATTTTTGGTGTGAGATTGTGATTTGTTGTAACCCACGGATTAATGATTATCCCCAGGGGAGATACCACCGAAAGATCGCGATCTAACATTCTGAACGAACGAACGAACGACTGTTTTTGAAATGAAGTTTTTTTTGTTTAAAAAAAACAAAAAGGGCGAAAGGAAAAGTTTTTGAGTGAAGTTGATGTTGATCGAAAAGTTCCTTTTTCCCTTCTCCTGATGGGAAGCCATGGAGCTTTCATTGATTATCAACAAGATTATTACAACGAGGGCACATAGCGCGCCAAACACAAGAACTCATCTGCTCGCGCGCAGGCAAGACTTGACACAACGATGTGCAACAGAGTTTGCGTCTCGTCGATCCTCGATCGAGTGTAGGCTTCTTGCGAAATAATCCGGGCGAACCCAAGGCTCCGTAGGAGGTGGAGAGGTCCCTTCTCACACGCGCACCTACGGGAAATGCACAAGGTGACAAGGGGCTCGGCCGGAGCCAACCGCAATGCGGCCAGTGCCTCCGGACACACCGAGGGGGGCGCAGCGCAGGGGCCGGGGCATGCACGGCACGGACAAAACATCTGCTGCCTACCGCTACGTTGGTGGAATGGACAGGTTGATCGACCCCCATTTATCTGGGGATTTGAAGGTCGTGCCGTGCGTCGCGAGCCCCGGGCAGGCAGCCGCCGCGCGCCTCCGTGGCGAGGCTGTCTGGAGTCAATGCCCCGCAACCGCGCCACTGACGTCGTCGGTGCCGCGCGCCCCACCGCAGCAAGCTCGGAGTCTCCGTCGAGCCCGCCTACTCGATCGAGCCGCCCGCCGGAGCCGGACCCGCTGCGTCAGCCAAGTTTCACGCGAGGCCATTGCCTGGAGGCGCCCCCGATCGGAGGAACGAACCGGCATGTCATGCGGATTGACTCGCCTTCCCTGGACGAGTCTGGCCGGGATGGATGGGATGGGAGGGAGTACACTCCTATCTTGTGTTCATTAGGCATTGTTTGGAAGCACAGCGAACAGCCGGGATTTCGATCCGATCCACGTGGTGCATCCGGCGGGAGAAGATTTTCCGGCCCAGCCTAAATCGCTGATTTGATGAGACCAGGGATTAGAAAATCCCGGCCTGTTCCAACCCGATCCACGGGGTAACAACACTCTCAGCCGAGGCGTTGTTTCTTTCCCCGCGCGTGAGCTCGCGAGTCGTCAGCTTCTCCGAACGGCGTTGTCTCCCCTTTTTCCTCCCTCGACTCTGCTGACGTCGATCCTGTCGCCGTCGCCTTCCTAGGAGTAACATCTCGGCCCTTAACTCTACTCTCCTCTTCCTGCTCCTCCTCCTCCGAAGATGATTTCTAGGGTTTGTAGCCTCAACTTTTTTCTCACGAATCCATGGCGGCAGCGGGTTTAGAGAGGGAGAGGAGAACTCTGGCCAGGGAGCTCATGTCAAGGCGACCCACCGCTGTCTTGGGCTCCTATTAGGAGCACTACTACAGAAAAGATCTTCACAAAGGTTTAAAACGTCATTACAGACGGTTTCGTGAGTTGACTGAGTTTATGGGTCAGTAATGATATGAGATCATCACAAACGGTTTTTGAACCGTCTGTAATGCATACTATCATAGACGGTTATTAATTCAGAACCGTCTGTGATAGCCGACTATCACACATGGTTTGTAAATGAAACCGTTTGTGATAACCCTTCTCTATAAAGTTTCCAAGTAGTGGTTGCTTGTGCCTTTAAAACCGGCTTTATATATATATATATATATATATATATATGTATGTATGTATGTAAGATACCTCAAAGTGAGTCCCATGAAAAAAATCATTAAAGTCCACCTTTTATAGTAAAATTTGTGTATGTACTTCTTTTATATATGAAAAAAAGGATATACAGCAAAAATAAAGGGCTCCAATGAAAATTTTTCAATCAAGTCATACTTTGGAGTATCTTATAATTGGTATTTAAGTATACTGAAAATGATAAAGAAGTATAATATATTTTTTAATTGGTATATTCGAAGTGGGAGTATGTACTTCTGGGAGTACAAAACGGGCGTCCTATATATATATATGTGTGTGTGTGTGTGTGTATATATATATATGTGTGTGTGTGTGTATATATATATGTATATGTATATATATGTATGTACGTATGTATTGTTTATAGTCTCCTAGCCACTTTCCGCCGAGGGGGGGGGTCGTCCACGCAGCATGAGGAGGATGAGACAGCAGCCACGGGCAATTTTATAGAGCCTACAAGTTCAAGAAGCATGGCTGCTAGGAGAGCGTGTGGACATCCAATTACATGTATGTCGTCGATAGGTAATTGGACTTGACATCAAGGAATGGTTGGTTGCTGATACATGAAGCCACTTCTCAGTCGGAGTACCTGTGCGTCCACGGCGAGCTACGCGAAGGTGCGCACAAGGGAGATGAGATGACGTTAAATCTTATGCGTTACCTTGTGGCGGCGGAGCACAACGGAGTGGCCGGCGGCGAGAGGTTCTGCGGTGGCGGAGGTAGGTCGACGACGGCGAGGTTGCTTAAGTGGTATTTTGGCAGCGTAGAGGAGCGCCTGAGGTAGCCCACGGTGCGGTGGCACTGCAAGGTCGCGACGGCGAAGGAAGCGTCGTTAATGAATGAGGCAATCGGTAGCGAGAGCCTTGGCGGTAGGTGAACTAAACCTTGAATTCCGGCGGCTAGAAGTGGCGGGATGCTACGAGAGTTGAGGGGATGAGATGAGGGGGTAGAGGCGCACCCGGTGTGCCTTTTTATAGTGCAGGGGGTGACCGAATCGACGTAGCACCGTTAGAGTTCATTTCGGAATCGGCAGCGAGATAAGGACTCCAGCGGCGACACGCGATAGAATCGGGTTTGATTCGGTTGCGGGAGATAAGAGGATAACACTGACAGGGCAGGCGAGACAAATACGGGAGGTTTTGGCTAGAAGCTCCGTGCAGGCGGAAATGGCGGAGTCGCACCGGGGAAGAAAGGGAGGTAAGTGACAGCCCTGATAGGTGGGGTCCATCAGTAAGAGAGAGGTACCTCGGAAGAAGGCCGCACCCAAGGTCTCAGCAATCGAAGTGGCCATAGAAGCCGCGACCCTGAGCACCCCGAGGGCCAAGCGAAGCAGGACCTCTGCGGTGGCAGCGGCAACCGCCAAAGCCGCGGAAGAGGAAACAAACAACTCCACACACGGAGACATCATTGAAAGCGACACCCGGCCCACCGAGGCATCTCTCCCCGGGAGACACCCGGTGGGCCCACCTCCGCTGGGGGCAACGAGCGTGACCCGTGAAGCGTACGAAGCCCTCTAGTAGGAGCTGGTGGACCTCCGCTAGGAGATGCTGGGTCTTCGGCAGCCAGCAGAGGTGGCTCTCGCAGCCCTGCTCCGGCTTACATCCCTCGCACAGGAGCAAACCACCGGAGCGGAGGCCGCCCCACCCGTAACCATGCCCCGGCTCCGCTTCTTCGGGGAGACCCCAACTCCCCATTGAGCGCAGGGCTGGAGACGGCCCGCTAGCTGTAGGGCTCCAAAATGCCGGAAGTCAGGCCCTTCGAGGGGTGCACAGACCCCTCGGAGTTCCTCTAGGTATACGAAAACGCCATGGAGGCGGTAGGGGGGATGACACAACCAAAGCAAAAAAGTATCTCCCTCACTCTTAGGGGTGTGGCGCTCACATGGTTCTTCACCATCCCTCCCTGGTCCATATACGCATGGGAGCAGTTGCGCGATCTAGTTCGCAACAACTTCTAGGGAAATTACGCCGAGCCAAATCACACAGGGCTCATGTTCGCAATAAAACAAGCCACGGGCGAGTCCCTCCGCAGCTTCTTCAAGAAGTTCACGGAGGTGAAGTGTCAAGTAAAGGGGGTCAATGAAACCACTGTCATAAATGCAGCCACGTGCGGACTTCAGAAGGACCCCCTAACAGAAAGATTGGCTCACAAGCCCATCCGCACAGTAGTGGAGCTATTCGACAAGATGAAAGAGTACACCTGGACGGAGGAAGATAGCACCTACAGGGTGAAGGCACGGGCCTCCGTTGCCCTGGCACCAACCCCAAGCGGGTCGCTTGGGAAAGGACCCGCGACCACCACGGAAGGGACACCCGTCAAGCCGCGGGCCAACAACTACCGCCAGAAGGGGAGGAACATCTACCACGTAGACGATGGACAACCCTCCGAAGGGGTGAAGTGAGGAGGCCGTAGCCAGGCCTAGGATCAAGGATAACCGACTCGAGGGGGGTGAATAGGCGGTTTTTAAATTCTTTTGGCTAAATACTAAATTTACCAAGGATAAAGCTTATGAAAAACAATTTCACAATTTAAAGCCTAAGATGTCTAAGGCTAACTAAGTGCACTACACTATCAAGACAAGCTTAATAATCTAAACAAGATAACCAACTAGCTCATAATCATAAATGCACAAAGTAAAGAGTGAGAGAATAAACCACACTAGGGAGACAAGCGATGTTTTTCCCGTGGTCTTGGAGACTTGCCGGTCTCCACTAATCCACGTTGAGGAAGATTGATCAACTCAACCCAGCTTTACACAAGCACTTCTCTCTATCACTAATGGTAGCTCTTCTCCACTCCGAATAGGCGAGCTCCAACCTTCACAAATGCCCGGGTCTTCTCACAATATCCTTTTAGAAGATCACCGACGCAACTCCAAACCATCTAGGAGACGGCAATCTCCAAGAGTAATGAACAAAGACTCTTCACTTGAAAATGCTCAAATGCCACAATGATCAAACCCTAATCAATGCTCTTGGAAAAACCTCAATTACCTTTGCAAAAGGATTTAAATGCTCTCAATGAGTAGAGACAATGCAAAGGGCTCAAGTGTGTTCAATAAGGTTCATCAAGGCTCATTTGCTGCAGTGGAGAAGGTATTTATAGTCTCCACCCACTCTTCTAGTTGTTGGAGCACAAAACCTTGAAGAAATCAGCAGGTGTGGTCAAACCGCGGTTATGTGGCCGGTTAGTCCAGGTTGTGAAAATAACGGTCGCCTGCTACGCATTTAATGCACAGAAACTATCCGTTACGGGGAGCCCAGTTAGACCGCAGTTGTGAGCCCGATCAGACCAGCCTTCAAAAATTCTAAACCAGATAATAGAGTGCTACTGGAAAAAACTGACCGCACTTCCAACCCGGGGAAGCGGTCAGTCCAGGGCGGAACCTGTGGTCAGTCCGACCTTTAAGAAAAAGGTAGCATGCTAAAAAATGCATCTCTCTAGAAAAAGCTGATCGGGTTCTTGACCCAGGACCCCGGTCAGTCCGGACTTTAAGCGCCGGTCAATCCGGACTTTAAGCGCCGGTCAGTCCGGCCTTGAAAATCTTCAACAAATCAAGAAAAGCATCCTACTGGAAAAGGCTAACCGGCCAAGCAACGCCGGTTAGTCCGGCCTTCAAATTTCTCAACAAATTTAAATTAAGGCCAAACTAAATCAATTAAATCCAAGATTTAAATCAAGTAAGATTGAGCATTTGTGGCATCATTCGCTCTCAAGCTACTAGATTTTTGAACCCTCTTCATAGTACGGCTATCTACGCTAACAATCTGGTCTTTTATCCTTTATTCTCCTAGACCGGTAAAACCAAGAAAAGGTCCTATCAACTAGATACTTTTACCTTTAGTGAGATGAGATACTTTAGCGCTCTTCTGTCATAGTCCAAGAAAAACCTAGTAACTTCTTGATAAAACGAGTTAGTACAAAATACATGGTTGTCTATAATTACCAAAACACCACAAATGGGGCCTAGATTCTTCAATCTCTCTCTTTTTGGTAATTGATGACAACCTCACTAAGGAGATATAAAGAATTGATTTGAATATAACAAAAGCACTTAAGCAAGAGTATATTCTAGGACATGATTTAGATAGCATGTGACAATAATGTTAAAAGATATGAAACGAGTACAATGCTAGCTAAGTCATCACATATGAGAGAAAGCTCCCCTGACTATATGCATAAGATTTATTTTGAGAAAAAAAGCATATATATGAAAGAAATTTGGGCGGAGTTTCTCTTGTATGTTTGATTGAGAGAGCAACAATATAATCAAACATATAAGTGCATTCAACCAACGCTCACAAAGATAAAACATTATGAGTACTTAGAAGTATCCATAAGACAATTAAACAGAGGTTCAATAAGCTTAAACAGATAACAAGAGAGTAATAAGCTTATCCTCTAACCTATTACATACAAAAGTCCAGCAAACATCCAACAACCATTAATAGTAGCGAATTATGAATATAGCTAATAGATAGTAGATAGATCTTCTCCCCCTTTGGCATCAAGTACCAAAAGCTAAGAAGTAGGGGGAGGAGGAGCGCCAGACGACGTGGAGGGAGATGTAGGAGAGGGATCAACACGACGGCGCTGAGAGTATGTGACAAACTGCTCAATCGACGAGACTCGAGTGTTGATCTCAGCAATGTTGGTCTGAATCTGTCCTTGGGCTGCATGCATCTCCGAGACCCATCCAGTCAACTGATTCAAACGCTGAAGCACTACAGTGTTGGATTGATCCATGGCTGCCTGACGAGTGTCCAACTTCTGATAGTGACAATCTATTGCATCCATGCGATGATCAAGAATCTCTATGCGGCGATCCACGGCATCAAAGCGAGAAACAATGGTGCGGATGCCAGTGTGTAGAGTCTCCATCAAAAGGGGATCAACGCCACCTAACTGCCGAGGGCTAGGCGAGGAGGTCTTTGGAGCATCATCACCACAGGGAAGGGCACATTCCTCAAGACTCTCTGATGGTCGCCTTCAGGCTTGTACTGCTTGTGAGGAAAAGGAAGTGCACCATTGAAGTGAGTCACCTTGATAATAAGCTGCATGATATAAGGTGCATAGTACGTCCTCTTTCCCAAATCACCCTGGCAAGATGCCAACTAAGTCAAGATGAGATGCATAATGTCAAACTTCTTTCTTTGCATCACAAAATCTATAACATTCCATGCATGACCTCGAATAGCGTCATTATTGCTGCTCCTAGGCAAGATAGTGGCCCTGATAATCCTGTTAATGACGCTAGGAAGAGGTAACAGACCTGCAACCTTACCAATGACATACCCAGCATGAGCCTGGTCATAGAACTGTGACTGCTCTGGAGTCTGAAGGGTTGGCTCAAGATGAATCTTGACATAGTCACGAGATGGCAGATTAAGAGCTTCCTCAAAATGGCGCTTGGTGGCTGAGTAGCGCACCGAGCCTGTCATCCAAGTCAAAGTGGCAAAGGTGGATGGAATGTGAACAGTAGCATAGAACTGACGGATGACCTCCTCATTAAAGTTGCACTTGATGCTAACTATTCCATCCAAACCAGCATTGCGAAAACGAGAATAAAGACATTCATATCTTGTTTGCTGATTAAGATAAGACCAGTTAATGTACTTCTGAATTGCAAACTGTTTGTGGACAAACACATGATTATGATAATCTTCTTGAAACAAAGTGTGAAACCTCGCATCTGTGGCTGTCCTTGGCTTCTCATACTGATTTTGCTGCCTTAGCCTCATGAAATCTTCATTTTTGATGCAGCAAAGATCAACACGAGGTTCTAGAGGAAACTGTTGTTCAGTGTCATCATCGTGATAATCTTCGTCCATGTCGGCACTGGCACTGGGCACAGGAGATAAGAAGGGTGAGGTCTCCTCTTCATCGCTCTCGGAGCCACTATGATCAACGGGAGGGCGACGAGTGGCCTGTCGGGGAGGACGAGATGAAGATGCCCCAGGATTGCCAATGGTCTTGGTCCGTGCCATGAGAACTGGAGAAAGATCAAGACAAATGAGGAGTGAGATGGATTGAAATTGAAATCGAAAACTGACATTTCTCTAGCAGGGCCGGTTAGACCGCAAGTGACTGGCCGATCAGACCGCAGCGTGGACTAACTGCATGGAACATGCTTTAGATAGATCGCTATATGGATGGACCGTGAGTAACACGCCACGATGGGCCTAACAGAAAAACCCTAGAATTCGGCCATTCAATCGATAATGACACAATGAGGGGCATCAGTCGACATTCAAAGATGTAATAAGACAATGGGGCATACAAGGTGGCGATTAAAGCCCTAGATAATCATCTAGATGAAGAAAATGAGAGATTTAACGAAGAGGGGAAAGGGGGAAGGAGAAGAAACCTTGCAGGTCGGCGATGGGGGAAGAGGAGGACCAGCGAAGGGAAGGGGAGCAACCGGCGGCGAAGGGAGAGGAGAACCTGCAGCGGAGGGAGAGGCACTCACGAGGGCGGCGACGGGGGTGTGGGAGGAGAAAAGGAACCGTCGGAGGGGGGTGGGTCAAAAAGGAAAAATGGGCGGAGAAGGAGGAAACCGACGCGAAGATAAAGGTCATAACTGCACAGGTGCGGTCAGACCGACGTTGAAATCCTGGTTAGACCGGGGATGAACCGACGGGTTGACCGGCGGAATACCAGCAGTTTGACCGCGAGTGAAGATTTTTTAGATTTTTAGCAGAATTTTTTTGTTGTCCTTGCTCCATAGAGTTAACACACAACATAAAATTGTCTTGGAGCAATTTCAACGAGATTAGAACAACAAACGAGTTTTGAACATAGATTTTTAGGAAAATAGAGCAATTTTTTAAGTAAACGATTTTGAACGAATCAAATGAAGCAAACACCGAAAATTGTTACTTGTGAAGAGATGTATGGGTATGAAATACTATTCTGAGACAATATATGAGAGAAAAAATTGCCTACATAGCAATACTCACTTTATGCTAGAATGGAGACTTGCTAACTTTTCGGGTTTTGGGCTATTTTTCAGTGAGATTGAAACACAAAAAATCTTTGATTTTGTTGAGAGTTTGAAAAACCTATGAATACGAAAAAGGTCATGAATAACCATATTTAGGTTTTTCCTTTTGGGGGCATTATCAAATTCTTTGTGATATAGAAGTTGGATAATTTAGGTCAAAAACAAGATACTTGAAGATCAATTTTGGGCCAAAATTGACTTTTTCATTAAAAAAAAGTTAATTTGATTATTTTAAACCAAAAATCATTGAAATACACTAGAGAATAGGTGAAGCTAAGTTTTTAAGAGTTTTGATTGATAAAATCCAAAAAATGACTTTTTGACCAAAATGTTTGGTTTGTGAAAAGACATTCTAGCATGTTTGTCAATATGTGCACCATTAGAGATGTGATATACATAATGATTGTATAAAACTCCCCCTAAATATGTTTCTCATCTTAGTTCTTGAATCAAGAAAATCAACAAAGAAATGTGAATTCAAATAAGATTTCAAAACACAATGTAATCAAATGACGTTAGAAAGATCTATGACATTTAACTCATTCCTTAACTTGCAAAAACGGCTTTCATCTAGAGGCTTTGTGAAAATATCCGCTAATTGATCATCGATTCTTATGTGGCTAATCACAATATCATCTTGGCTTACATGATCTCTAAGAAAATGATGGCGAATATATATGTATTTAGTTCTAGAGTGTTGAACCGGATTGTTGGTTATTTTCATGGCACTATCATTGTCACACAAAAGAGGTATTTTAGAGAAATTGATTCTATAATCCATCAAGGTTTGCCTCATCCATAGCAATTGGGCACAACAACTACCCGCGGAGACATACTCCGCTTCGGTGGTGGATAGGGCTACGGAGTTTTGTTTTTTTGAGGACCAAGATATTAAGGATCTCCATAAGAATTGACAACTTTCGGGTGTGCTTTTTCTATCCACTTTGCAACCCGCATAATCGGAATCGGAATATCCAATTAAATCAAATTTAGCACCTTTAGAATACCATAAGCCGATGTAAGAGGAATGCTTTAAATATCTAAGAATTCTTTTAACGGCCATAAGATGGCATTCTTTTGGAGAAGCTTGAAAACGAGCACACATACAAACACTGAACATGATATCGGGCCTAGATGTGGTAAGATAAAGCAAGCTACCAATCATGGATCTATAAAGCTTTAAATCTACCGGTTTACCTCCCTCATTTAGATCAAGATGATCATTTGTAGCCATTGGAGTCTTGATAGGCTTCGCATCTTCTATGCCAAATCTCTTGAGTAAATCCTTCATATACTTGGATTGACTTATGAAAGTCCTATCTTTGAGTTGCTTGATTTGAAGTCCAAGGAAGAAGCTAAGTTCTCCAATCATTGACATCTCAAATTCCCTAGACATCATATCACCAAACTCTTTGCAAAATTCTTGATTAGTAGAACTAAAAATGATATCATCAACATAAATTTGACAAACAAAGAATTCATCATCAATGATTTTTGTGAAAAGTGTGGTGTCAATTTTCCCAATTTTAAAACCCTTTGAAACAAGAAAATCTCTAAGTCATTCATACCAAGCTCTAAGAGCTTGTTTGAGACCATAGAGAGCCTTTGAGAGTTTATAAATATGGTTAGGATTTTTAGGATCCTCAAAACCGGGAGGTTGTTCAACAAAGACAAGTTCAGAATTTTTGCCATTTAGAAAAGCACTCTTTACATCCATTTGAAAAAGTTTTATTTCAAAAGATGATGCAAATGCAAGCAAGATACGAATAGCTTCTAATCTAGCTACGGGAGCAAAGGTTTCACCAAAATACAAACCTTCGACTTGAGTATATCCTTGTGCTACCAACCTTGCCTTGTTTCTTACCACAACTCCATTTTCATCTTGTTTGTTCATAAATATCCATTTCGTGCCAATCACGTTGTGATCCTTAGGTCTTTCAACAAGCGTCCAAACATTATTGCAGACGAAGTTGTTCAACTCTTTATGCATAGCATTTGCCCAATCTGGACCATCTAGTACTTCATCTACATACTTTAGCTCAATAGAGGAAACAAACGAGCAATGTTCACAAAATGAAGCAACACGAGATTGAGTTAGAACATCCTTACTAACATCACCCAAAATTTGATCAATAGGGTGATCTTTTGCAATGGCGTTGTGAATCTTTGGATGAATCACCGATGCTTGTCCATCTTCCACTTCTTCAACTTGATCTTGACTTGGCGTAGCGGAAGTAGGAGGTTCAACTTGAATAGAAGAAGATGGATCATCGTTGTCTTCTTTTGGCTTGATATACCCTAAAGTCATATTCTTCATTGCTTGTCTCAAGCCTTCATCACCTACGTTATCCAAGTTTTCTTACTCTTCTTGAGAGCCATTAGTCTCATCAAATTGGACATCACACATCTCCTCAACTATAGCGGTTGTTTGATTGAAGACGCGATATACTTTGATATTTGAAGAATAACCAAGGAGAAAACCAACATGGTAATGACTTTGAAATTTTGAGAGACGAACTCCTTTTCTTAGGATAAAACATTTGTAACCAAAAACTCGAAAATAAAAAATATTTGGTTTTCTTCCAACAAAGAGTTCATAAGAAGTCTTTTTAAGAAAGCGATGCAAATAAAGACGATTGATGGCATGACAAGCGGTGTTGATGGCTTCCGCCCAAAAATTATCGGAAGTATTATACTCATCAAGCATTGTCCTAGCTATCTCAATTAATGTTCGATTTTTTCTTTCTACAACTCTATTTTGTTCCGGAGTGTAGGTAGTGGATAACTCATGCTTTATTCCGAGTTCATCACAATAGTCCACAATCTTGATATTTTTGAATTCGGAACCATTGTCACTTCGAATTTTCTTCAACTTAAAATCAAATTCATTTTAGGTCCTTTTTGAAAAGTTTTTGAAGATACCAAAGGTTTCACTTTTATCATGCAAAAAGAAAACCCAAATATACCTTGAGTGATCATCCACAATCACGAAACAATAACTATTTCCTCCAATGCTCTTATAGGTTGTTGGCCTAAATAAATCCATGTGTAAGAGCTCCAATGGTCTAGAGGTGGACATGATACTCTTTGATGGATGAGAACTAGCTACTTACTTGCCGGCTTGACAAACACTACATAGCTTATTTTTGTCAAACTTCACATCTTTCAAGCCCACAAATAAATCATGTTTGAAAAGCTTTTTAAGTTGAATCATTCCTACATGAGCAAGCCTTCGATGCCAAAGCCAACCCAAGGAGGTTTTTGCAATTAAACAAGTTTTGAGGCAATAATCACTAGAAGAAAAATCTACCAAATAAAGATTGCCAAATCGAAAACCTTTGAATACCAAAGGGTTATCTTTTTTTTATTTTAAATAGAAACTCCTTCTTGAAAGAAAGTGCAAGAAAGACCAAGATCACAAATTTGTGCAACCGATAGTAAGTTAAAATTAAGAGATTTAACTAATGAAACATTAGAAATAGAAAGATCATTAGATATCGTGATTTTACCTAATCTTATTACCTTTCCCTTACTATTGTCACCGAATGCGATCCTTTCATTTTCTCCTTTTCTGTTTTCAAATGAGGTGAACATTTTCCGGTCTCCGGTCATGTGTTGGGTACACCCACTATCAAGTACCCAATGTTTTCCACCGATCTTGTAGTTTCACCTTTTGTTCCCCTTTTGCCAAGAGACAATGGGGTGTAGAGAATAATGATGGAGCCTCCTTGATGGTGATTACGGCAAGCTCTCTCTTTCTTGGGGACTCATCTTCTTCGAAGTCGGAGTCCAAGGAGTCTTCATCAGAGTTCCATTCCCCAATGTGAGCTTCACCCTTGCCATTCTTGTGGAGCTTCTTGAATAGTTTCTTCTTGCCATTGTAGTCATTTTTCTTGAATGACTTGAATTTTTCTTCCTTCTTCTTTGGACAATGAGAAGCAATATGACCCTTCTCCTCACACTCATAGCATATAATATTGGAGTAATGATTTTTGCTTGAGGGTTGACCTTTGTTGAAGTTTGAACTCCGGTTTGAGCGTCTTCTCATGAACTTGCTCATTCTTTTCACAAATAGAGACATCTCCTCATCGGAATCATTATCATCATCACTTTCATCCTTTTCATCAATTGATTCCGCCTTAGCCTTGAAAGCAATATTTTTCTTCTTGGATGCAACTTGTTCTAATAGCTCTTCTTTGTCTTTTTTGTAGAGCTCATTGGTGATTAAAATGCCCAAAAGACCGGTATGAGTCATTCTTGGCAATTCAGAAGAATTAAGAAATAAAGTCACCAATGTCTCATGCTTGTCCGGAAGAGCCCTAAGCATTTTTCTCACAATATCAAGATCAGTTAGTGATGAACCAAGGCCTTTAAGTTCATTAACTAAATTATTCAATCTTGAATACATTTCATTTATGTTTTTATGTGGCAACATAACAAATATCTCATATTTAATTTTAAGCATATGCAATTTGGCCTCCTTAACTGTGGATGTTCCCTCATGAATATCGGAGAGAGTTTTCTAAATACCATGAGCCATCTCAAGTGAACTTACTCTATTGAATTCATCCGTGTGTAAGGTTCCATAAAGAGCATTCATTGCTTGACCATTTAATAGAGCATTTCGTTCATCTAATGGAGTAAGATTGTTTGGATCAATAGGCATAACGAAACCATCTCCTATAATTTTCCAAATACTAGAGCTCATGGTTGTAAGATAAACGATCATACGGACCTTCCAATAAGCATAATTTGTGCCATCAAATTGTGATGCTTTACCTATGAAGAATCCCTCACTAGCCATCATTTTCTATCTAGGCGGTAAAACCTAATAGATGAGAGACTAACCTCTGATACCACTTGTAGGATCAATGATAACCAACTAGAGAGGGGTGAATAGGCGGTTTTTAAATTCTTTTTGCTAAATACTAAATATACCAAGGATAAAGCTTATGAAAAACAATATCACAATTTAAAGCCTAAAATGTCTAAGGCTGACTAAGTGCACTAAACTATCAAGACAAGCTTAATAATCTAAACAAGATAAACAACTAGCTCATAATCATAAATGCACAAAGTAAAGAGTGAGAGAATAAAACACACTAGGGAGACAAGCGATGTTTTTCTCGTGGTCTCGGAGACTTGCCGATCTCCACTAATCCACGTTGAAGAAGCTTGATCAACTCAAGCCGACTTCACACAAGCACTTCCCTCGATCACTAATGGTAGCTCTTCTCCACTCCGGATAGGTGAGCTCCAACCTTCACAAATGCCCGGATCTTCTCACAATCTCCTTTGAGAAGGTCACCGACGCAACTCCAAACCGTCTAGGAGACGGCAATCTCCAAGAATAATAGAACAAAGATTCTTCGCTTGAAGATGCTCAAATGTTACAATGATCAAACCCTAATCAATGCTCTTGGAAAAACCTCAACTACCTTTGCAAATGGATTTAAATGCTCTTAATGAGTAGAAGACAATGCAAAGGGCTCAAGTGTGTTCAATAAGGTTCATCAAGGCTCATTTGCTGCAGTGGGGGGGTATTTATAGCCTCTACCCACTTTTCTAGCAGTTGGAGCACAAAACCCTGAAGAAATCAGCAGGTGCGGTCAGACTGTAGTTTTGTGGCCGGTTAGTCCGGGCTGTGAAAATAGCGGTCGCCTGCTACACATTTAATGCACAGAAACTATCCGTTCACGGGGCCCTCGGCCGATCGAGCCAGAGCTCGGTCGACCGACCTTCGAAAATTCCAAACCAGATAATAGAGTGCTACTGGAAAGAGCTGACCACACTTCCAACCTGGGGAAGCGGTTAGTCCGGGGCGGAACCTGCGGTCAGTCCGGCCTTTAAGAAAAAGGTAGCATGCTGAAAAATGCATCTCTCTGGAAAAAATTGACCAGGTTCTTGACCCGGGACCCTGGTTAGTCCGGACTTTAACCGCCGGTCAGTCCGGCTTTGAAAATCTTCAGCAAATCAAGAAAAACACCCTACTGGAAAAGCTGACCGGCCCTTCTGTTTGGGAGGCCGGTCAGTCTGACCAAGCAACGCCGGTTAGTCCGATCTTCAAATTTCTCAGCAAATTTAAATTAAGGCCAAACTAAATCAATTAAATCCAAGATTTAAATCAAGTAAGATTGAGCATTTGTGGCATCATTCGCTTTCAAGCTACTAGATTTTTTAACCCTCTTCATAGTACGACTATCTACGCTAACAATCTGATCTTTTATCCTTCATTCTCCTAGACCGGCAAAACTAAGAAAATGTCCTATCAACTAGATACATTTACCTTTAGTGAGATGAGATCCTTTAGCGCTTTTCCGTCATAGTCCAAGAAAAACCTAGTAACTTCTTGATAAAATGAGTTAGTACAAAACACATGGTTGTCTATAATTACCAAAACACCGCAAATAGGGCCTAGATTCTTCACCAGGGCCGAGGCCACGGGCGTAACGGCGGGAGGCAACTGGACACTCGGGTCAGTGTCCGAGGCCCTCCGCTATTTTGTGATCTCTAAGGCGAGGGGTCACACACAACTAGGGAGTACCGCACCATAGCAGTCATGTAGGACTATATGAACCGCGACCAGTAACTGGCCGAGCGCGAAGACAGGAGGGGAGCAGGCAACCAGTTGCCCACCCCACCGCCAAGGCCCCGCATAGAAGGAAGCCACGGGAAGCATCATCAGAGGATCATAAACATGATCACAGGAGGATCCTCACTTGGCATAACATAAAAAAAGGCAACGGCGTTCATACGCTCGACAAATCCACCACGTCGCGACGTACCCTGCCTCTAGCCCACCTCACTACGCCGAGATATCAATCACCTTCGGCCCCGAGGACGCCCGAGACTTGTACTTCCCTCATCAGGACCCCCTCGTCATTTCCGCCAACATCGCGGATTTTGAGGTCAGATGCGTCCTCGCGGGTAGAGGAACCTCCGCGGACCTGCTGTTTGCGGACGCTTTCGATAAATGTCGGTCGCTCTGGGCATACCCCTGGTAGGCTTCGGGGGGAGACCCGTAATGGCCCTAGGTCAAATCGACCTTGTCATCACGTTCAGTGACGATTTCGCATCTCAGACCGAGGCCGTCACGTTCGACGTTGTCCAGATGCCCTACTAGTACAACGCCATCCTCGGTCGAGCCACCCTAAATACCTTCAGCGCGATCGTACATCACAACTACCTATGCATGATGATCCTCACGTCGGAGGTTTTCTTTTTCTACTGTCTAGCATTCTTGCTAGAATGCTAGACAGCCACCCTATATGGTGTGAGTGTGAGTGAAGAGGTAGGATGTCCTATGGGTCGGACAAAATCCATGTCCGTTCGTTAGTGTTGTGTCTAGCTTTCTTGCTATGACAGCCACCCTATATGGTGTGAGTGAGGAGGTCCGTTCGTTAGTGTACGTTTCCAAGGCAGAAAAACGTACTCCGGAATCAGGTTCGCAAAAAATGTATTTGCTAGTGCCTTCCTGCCATTCATCTACACACGTATTCCTACGTGGGTTCGAATATAAAAGTTCCTAGATAATTATTTAGAATAACCTGATTTCTCGTATGTCAGCGTCTTACATCAAGAAATGTTCTCTCCAAAACAAAACAAAAAAACATGAGGAAAGATTGTGAAGTTCATTTCTGCTTTCTGAAGCAGAATATAAATTCAAGAAACCTCTTCCACGGGTTCGTTAAGTAGCAAAAGAAAAAAGAAATTACTCCAACTAACAAACAGTCTAAATCACATATTGCAACATTTGCAAGCTGATCCTCCATACACTGTAGTTTAGCAGCAACAGGTTTTCATTAGCTTCTTGCAACATCAAACTAGTTTACGAAGTCTAATTAATGAAATACGCACAAATATCTTGCGTGTTCTAAAAGCCTATTTTACTTAGTGTTTATTTATGGGTGTAAGATTGTAATGCTTGTTTCAGAAGTAAGCCAGTTACACAATATTCCACAGATTAATGATCAAGGGATGAAGCCATTAGAGATCATGCTCTAAAAGTTTGAACAGGTGAACAATTGAATTTTGAAGGAAGTTGCTGTTGATCGAAAAGTTGTAAACCTCATCCATCACTAGTGTACTAGTACAGATTTTCCTAATTATTTTAAATAATACATATTTAAAATAGAATTACAGAAATAAATGTCCGTTTAATAAAATTACAAAAATTGGCTTGGCGACAGACCCTGTCGCCGTTTAGACGAGCGACATGAGCCCTGCCACCAGTAAAACAATGTTAAATGTCTTTGTAGACATTTGGAATGGTGACAGAGATCAAATCGTCACTTCAAATGGTGACAAATTCTCGTCGCTAATTCAAATGGCGACAAGAGTTGGGTTTTTCTCTTTTTGGCAGAGAATGCAGTTTCAAATTTTACAGGATTTGACTTAGTTTTTTTGTAATATCTTTAAATGTCTGCCCAACCGATTATTTTCGAAAAAGAGAACGAAATATTAAATAGAGAACAATTTAGGAGTTAAATTTAGAAGATGAGATTTCAACTACGTCAATAAAACTTTGTAATGTACTTACGAAGTACATGGCACGCACAGTTTGGATACATGTATTATAAACGACAACATTTGCACCTTTTAGAATCGGAAAAATTGGTGGATGGGAAAGTAGTCGGTCTTGACGGCTCTTCGACGCCTTCCGCTTGTCTGCTGCAGACCCGTGGGCGCGACCTATCCCAAAGTCAACTCTGTACCACGAGACGGGCTGAAAGATAAAATGGTGTTCGCACAACGTAAGACTAAATCAATAATCAAGATACAAATTGAACATAGCTTACCTCTTCGATCTGTAGTGCACTCGGGCGACGGGAGTGCTAGGACGGTCGTCGGTGTCACTAGAAGGAGCCTTCCCTTTGTCCTTCGCGCACTTGGCACGGCCATCCTTAGCGTGTTGTTCGGCGCTCTTGGGCTCCATCGTCGCGTTTTGCTTGTCTTCCCTGTTGTCGGATACGTAAGGTTTCCTGCGGTAGAAGACATCGAGTGGTACCGCATTGTTGAACATGTACTTTTGCTCGATGAACATTTTATCGTACTTGTCTGGGCCGTCAATCTATTGGAAGAAAAAGCAACACTTCTTCGGCTGCAATTATGCACGGATAATTTAGCGGTATTTGTAATGATACGTAAAATACGAAAAATCAATGTGTGTGTGAGATTCTCTTACGCGGATATTCCAGCACGTGTAGTATGCCCTAGCGGCGGTCGCCGGGTGTATGGACTGAATGATCCAAGCCGGGTTTTCGCAGTTGTACTGCGGACGTGGAAACTCCGGTGGTATCGACATATCCTTTATCGAACATTTCATTCGCTTTTTCAAAAATAATCGGTTGAGTAGACACTTAAAAATATTATCAAAAAACTGAGTCAAGTCCTGTAAAATTTAAAGTTGCATTCTCTATCAAAAAAATCAAAAAATCAGGTCATGTCAATTTAAATTGGCGACGGCAAAACCTCTCGATGGAAGCCAATCGACCATTGTAACAGGTGCTCGGCGCACGTACGCTCGGCAGGAAGCGATCCTCTGCGATCTTTGGCGAAGCACACATACTGGATGGCGCTGGAAGCATACACATGCCGGAAGCAATACGCCCTTGGATGAAACACAGCACATGTAGATCAAAGATAAGATACACACACATCGCTGCTGGAAGGAATGCACGAACAAACGAATATGCTATCACGCTGGAACAACAGAATGCAAGAAGAGCAGAGGCGATACAGGATTTTTGTGCTAAACTACAGTGCAGCGTTTTTTTCAATATTGCTTCAATCAAACTGATTACAGAGTGACTTTTTATTGAGAGCAAACGGTTATTTGTATCCGACAAGGACTCTACGTATCCAGAAGGGATTCTAAATCAAATCTAGCATCTATAACGAATATTACCTAAATACGAAACACAAACTCTCCCCTGCGCGGCGCGGTCGTCGTTGCCGCAGGATGCCGCCGCCGAATCTGCCGATCGGAGCAGCGAATCGGGGGAGATAATGCGGTGTACTGGTGTGGCAAAGTGGTGTGCTGGTGTGGCGTTCAGTTCGTGTAGGCGAAGCGTTTTCAAGTGTTTGGGGACTGAACTCTCTTACGCTGCTTGTAGTTTACGTTACGGAAGTAGCGAAGACGTATTCTTGGATATCGTCTGGCCAGTACTAGTATTGCTTTGCTACTACTACGGTTTTTTTTAAGTGATGCCTTAAATTGTGTCGTCAAACTTTCTAGAGTTTGATCACTAATATTTAAAAATTATTTAGATTAGCTACATGAAACTATTTCATTAGATTTGTCATCAAAAATACTTTCATAATATTATGATTGTATTAGTATATAATAAAATAAAGTTACAGAAAAATAACAATCAAAATCATATCTCTTAGGCCGTAAAAAGCCAAAACGCCACTTAAAAAGAGCGGAGTACTAGCTAATGCTATCGATCAAGCTCCTCTGCTGCAATTATCCATTCCGGGTGAGCAGACTTAACAGCTTCCGGGGAGTACTAGCAACTGGCCATGCTGTTTGGTTATATGAAAATTTCAAAATTAAAAAATTAAAAAGCTTGAAGGTGAAGTTACTATATTAATTGTATGTTGAATTATTATATATATATATATATATATATATATATATATATATATATATATATATATATATATATATATATATATATATATGACGTCGATTTAGATACTGGGAGTACATACTCCCACTTTGAATATATCACTTAAACGAATATATTATACTTATTTATTATTTTCAGTATACTTAAATACCAATTATAAGATACTCCAATGCAACTTAATTGAAAATTTTTCATTAGAGCCCTTTATTTTTGCTATGTACCATTTTTCACATATAAAAGAAGTATATACACAAATTTTGCTATAAAAGGTGGACTTTGATTATTTTTTTCATGGAACTCACTTTGGGGTATCTTATAATAATTATTGGAGTATGCTCAAATTAATAAAAAGGTATCATCGTATGATTTAAGTGGTATATGAGAGGTGGGAGTACGTACTCCCGAGAGTACCATACTATTTTATAGGACGCCTGTTTCGTACTCCTGGGAGTACATACTCTCACTTCGAATATATCACTTAAATGAATATATTATACTTCTTTATTATTTTCAGTATACTTAAATACCAATTATAAGATACTCCAATGCAACTTGATTGAAAATTTTTCATTAGAGCCCTTTATTTTTGCTATGTACCAATTTTCACATATAAAAGAAGTATATACACAAATTTTGCTATAAAAGGTGGACTTTGATTAATTTTTTCATGGAACTCACTTTGGGGTATCTTATAATAATTATTGGAGTATGCTCAAATTAATAAAAAGTATCATCGTATGATTTAAGTGGTATATGAGAGGTGGGAGTCACTCACTCGGGAGTACCATACCATTTTCTTATATATATATATATATATATATATATATATATATCCTAGCCACTTTATATATATTATCACGTAGCATGAGAAGGATGAGGCAGTAGCCACGGGCAATCTCATTGAGCCCATGCGGGTTTAAGAAGTATGGATGCAAGGAGAGCATCAGGACATCCAATTACCTGGATGTTGTCGATAAGTAATTGGACGTCACTATGTTCAGAAAGTGACGTGGATCTTGTGAGTACTAAAGTGGCATCATCTATCAGCAACTATCAATTCTTGAGCATGTAATTGTCTTTAAACCCAACAAGAAACCAAGCAACAAGTTGAGAATTCTTTTGAAATGTGAGAATGGTTGCTTGGTGTTCTTGTTGGGTTTAAAGATGATTACATGCTCAAGAATGGTTAGTTGTCGATACATGATGCCACTTCCCGCCGGAATACCCACGATCCACGCCACTTTCTCAATATAGCAACGCCCAATTACTCCATCGACAACATCCGTGGATGTCCCGACGATCTCCTTGCATCCATACTTTAAACTTGCAGGGCTCAATGAGGTTGCCCGTGACTATGCCTCATCCTTCTCATGTCATGTGGACGATCCCCAAAGTGGCCGAGAGACTATATATATATATATATATATATATATATATATATATATATATATATATATATATATGTTTTTTAATAGCACAAGCGACCAACGCTTGGGGCTTTATAGAGAAAAGTCATCACAGATGGTTATGACCATAAACCGTGCTGTGATATATACTATCACAGAGCGGTTTGATTATTAAACCATCTCGTGATAGGTTCCTATCACGCATTTGTTTCATCTAGAAATTACTTTATAGGAGATAATTTTGTCTTATACAACAACCAAATATCTTTCTTTGAAGTAGTCTATATTTTTGCTATTTATGTGGAATTTACTATGAGAAGTCATGAGAGGAGAAAAATACAATTTTTATATTTTATATTTTTTTAGTTCATCCATTTCCTCATCTGATCTTAAGGTCAGTTCTCGCCGGTTATTGTCGTGCCATCCTCTTCGTACTGAACCTATACCTTTTTTTGTGTGTCAAACATTAGTGAATTTCTCAAGAAATGCTGTAAATTTTGCTTTGTATGGAATTTTATTGTCCACCAAATCAGTTGCATCTTTGGATTGAGTTTTCCTATTTTAATTAGACCAAAACATAGATTGAACTAATTTGATTAAAACTTGTAGGACCGGAAAGGCGACTAGAGGGGGTGAATAGGAGCACGAACACTTTTTCACCTTAATTGAATTCAATACTAATTTCACTCCAATAGCTATAAAAGCTATGAAGATCAATATACAAGTACAGTGGAAGACTTGTATTGAATCCTATCAAAACCCCGAAGCAAAACAACCAAAATTATCAAAAACTCAATTCACAATGAGTTGGGCGGTCAGACCTCTCAGAACGGCGGTCTGACCTCTCCATGGGGTGGTCGACCTCACAGAGCATGGTCGACCTCCAAATTAAAGAACAGTGAAATCAGCCCGAACTTCCAAAACACAAAAAGGTATAACTTTTGATTCGTGACTCCAAACTTCACGAAACTTGAAACATACCTTGTTTAGGATGTCAGAAACCTATTCCAATCAATGATTGTGAAGATCGTTGCCAAAGTTCTGATCTTTATCCGTTTTAGTGAAGGTTGCTTCAAAACCGAGCCAAATACGAAAATGGTGATTTGGAGGATTTCGTGGGAGGAATCATTCCAAGATGGCTAAGGATGGTCTCCCATACATCTTAGCACTCTCAATCACAGGAAGAATCAAGCCAAAAACTCTCAAGAGAAAAACCCCCGAAAATCACCATTTCTTCACCAAAACCGGGCAAAACCAAAACTTAGATCCAAAAGCTTACTCGTGGGTGGATGATTATCAAGATAGCCTTAGATCATACCCCACACATCCCAGCAAGCAAGATCAAGAGGAAAAACCAAGTAAAAACTCCCGGATCAAGAAAAGCCCCAAAAACATCAAATAGAGAGGATGAACACAAGAACGAAATAGGGACTCATCTTGTGAAATCTGGTTGGATTGATTTGGATGATGGATAATTGTTGTTTACAGCCACTCATACAAGGAGGACAAAGCTCTCTTCAAGAGCACTCACTCTCAATCCCTCTCTAGAACCCTAGCTCTCCTCCTTTCAGCCCAAACCCTAAAACACAAAATAGGGTTATCTAAATGGCCAAGGATCTAAATGCAACCAGCACTTAGCCCTTATATAGTGAAAGCTATATCCTAGAGAATATTCCATTAGGGCACCCATTAGACCCCACACACAAATGGGTTAACACACGCACGCATCTCAAAGCGTCGTCTTCATCATCGATTGACCTAAACCGCTTCACCGTGCACTGACCCGCGCCGTGGTTTAGCCAAAAGGTCACCAAGGCGGTATTTGGTGAAATTACCAAAATACCCCTTCTCGATCCTTCTCCAAAAGACCGAGTCCACAGATCGTGAAGCAATCCCATACTTCGCCACGTGTAGGTTGATCAACAGCTCTATGTCGGCAAGTCTCTCCTGTCCGGATCCCACCGGCACCATAGCACTTGCACCGACTCTCGCGCCACTTGATCCAACCAGTCGCACCGAGCCGCCTGTTCGGTCATCCATGTCCATTCTGCACCCCGCTTGAGTCCTCTGACCTCACCCGGCATCCTTGATCGTTCTGAACCTCAGCTCTCCAAGCTTAGTTCCGATCCTCCTCGCCGTTGACCGTCATTGACCTGCAAGCCACCTACACAGCAATAGACCAAGAAACCATTTCTGGGAACAAGTTCTTCACAACTTGACCCACGTTAGTCAAAACATGCATCATGTAACACATATGCAATGATAACCCTGAACTTGACCTAACAAGAACACGTTGTCTCCACGCAGGCCGACGAACAAGCCAAAACCGGTCAGACCGCCACCCTTGGCGGTCGACCATGAAGACAAGGTCGGCCCGACCGCCTCGGACTTAGCCAAAATTCCTCGCAAGGAAATCCGAAACTCTCTGGAAATTTCAAAAGAATAGAACTTTTGTCTGGAGGCTCCAAAAATTATGGGACCAAGTGCAGAAGAACCCTCTCACTTGCCTACACCCTCTATTTTTGGCCCAGCTCCAAAATCCAAAGTCATTAAAGTGGCGGTCGACCGCCACCTGCCGGCCGTCGACCGCCAAAGAACCAAACCAAATTTCACAAGTCCAAGGCATGGCCGGTCTGATCGCCAGAGGCCTGACAGAACCTGAAACTACGCCGAAAACGCGTGTTTCTGCAAACCCTCAACGCCATTGCCAATTGTCTCATCATCCTAAGATCGTGAGCATATCCTCATGATATCCACAAAACTCTCTTTGGAAAAAAAAAACTTCCCCTTTCATAAACAGCAAAGTGATGCATCACATGTAGATTAGTTTCTGCGTATTCTGTTTCTAATCTTTTTAATCTGCCAGTGTTTTCAGCCTTAGGGTCATACAGATGGTCATATGGAGATTCTCCATGTTAATACTACTGCACTAATTGTCGGAGAGCATTGTGTAGGGTAAATATTCTTCAGCATATTAATGCCTGACCAACACCTTTTTTGACATTGGGAAGTGCTGTAATTTTGCAGAGTGATATGCCTGGTTTAGTTTTACTTTCTGTATTTGGATATTAAAGCACCAAAATTCTCACCTTTAGGATGCAGACCTTGTTGTGTTCTTGATTTAGTTTTCTGAACTAGATCAAAGACATGGTCCAAAGGGACAATTTATTTTGAAAAAAAAAAGTTGACAAATTTGCAGTTGTCTTCCTACTAAATTTGTTATAAAATGGTACCATTCAACTTTAATATACTATGTTTTCTAAAAAAACTTTTTATACAGTATGTGTCTGTAGTTGGCTTCTTAAAAGAAGTATGTACATGCAGTTGGTTACTTAAAAGATTTTTTTTACCATTTTCACGCAAGGCAGTGCAATGTTGGACAATAGAGTCAGTGGCAACATGAAGGTAATCGTATTTTTGTTTGCTTGTTTGTAAGGTCGTTGTAGTAATGTGTTACAAGAATATTTTACTTCGATTCCATTGTTTACCTTTTTGTTTGCATTTTCCTCTTTTGTTCTCTGTATAAGTCAGAGTGGCATTGGAATAAGTCTGATATGAAATATGTAGGACTACTTACAAACTACATACAAATTCATGGAGATGTCATCGCATGTGCTAATTCCAGTGCATGGAAGAATCAACCTATGGCCCAAGCATATGCTTTGTGGATACATAAGGTATGAAACTAATCACTTCTGCAAACTTTATCTAAACATTACAAATTCTATGGTTGAAAATGTTTATTCTTGGCAAGTGGACTTTGTACTTTGGGATTTGTTTAATCAATTGCAGTTGGTTACATAAAAGATTTTTTGTACCGTTTTCACGCAATGCAGTGCAACGTTGGACAATAAAGTCAGTGGCAACATGAAGGTTATGGTATTTTTGTTTGCTTGTTTGTAAGGTCATTGTAGTAATGTGTTACAAGAATCTTTAACTTCGATTCGATTGTTTACTGTCGTAGCAGGGCACCAAGGGGTGCCCCGCACCCTAGGGTCGTCAGGATACCGGTGTGCCATCGGGGATACTGTATATATGTAGACCTAGTCTGTATAGCATATTTAGGCAAATATACCTAAATACCCTCTCTCTCTCTCAACATTGTGAGGGCAAGAAGGTAAATGTCCCATCTTGCCCTTCTATAAATAAAGCCCCAAGGGCATGTACAAAGGGGCTTTTTCTCATTCACACTCAATACAACACATGCATACATTTGTGTCTTTGGCTCCTCCCTTCGGTCCTCCACAAGACAAAGGGTACTTCGTACCTACTGTCTAGCCTTTTCTTGCTACGACAGTCTCTCGCGCAAAGCCCTAGTCGTTCTAACAACCCCGCATCGACGACTAGGGAGTCTCCCGCCTCGAGTGCCTTGCCTTGGTGGAGAGACCTCGCATATCTCGCTCTCGCGCAAAGCCCTAGTCGTTCCGATGGCCCTGCCTCAGTGACTAGGGAGTCTCCCGCCTCGAGTGCCATGCCTCAACGGAGAGACCTCGCATATCGCACTCTCGCACAAAGCCCTAGTCGTTCCGAGTCTCCCGCCTCGAGTGCCTTTCCTCGGCGGAGAGACCTCGCATATCGCGCTCTCGCACAAAGCCCTAGTTGTTTCGACGGCCACGCCTCGGCGACTAGGGAGTCTCCCGCCTCGAGTACCTTGCCTCGGCGGAGAGACCTCGCATATCGCACTCTCATGCAAAGCCCTAGTTGTTCCGACTGCCTCGCCTCGGCGACTAGGGAGTCTCCCGCCTCGAGTGCCTTGCCTCGGCGAAGAGACCTCGCATATCGCGCTCTCAAGCAAAGCCCTAGTCGTTCTGACGGCCACGCCTCAGCGACTAGAGAGTCTCCCGCCTCGAGTGCCTTGCCTCGGCGGAGAGACCTCGCATATCGCGCTCTCGCGCAAAGCCCTAATCGTTCCGACGGCCTCGCCTCGGTGACTAGGGAGTCTCCCGCCTCGAGTGCCTTGCCTCGGTGGAGAGACTTCGCATATCGTTCTCTCGCGCAAAGCTCTAGTCGTTCCGACGGCCCCGCCTCGGTGACTAGGGAGTCTCTCGTCTCGAGTGCCTTGCCTCAGCAGAGAGACCTCGCATATCACACTCTCGCACAAAGCCCTAGTCGTTCCGATGGCCCCGTCTCAACAACTAGGGAGTCTCCCGCCTCGAGTGCCTTGCTTCGGCGGAGAGACCTCGCATATCGTGCTCTCGCGCAAAGCCCTAGTCATTCTGATAGCCCCGCCTTGGCGACTAGGGAGTCTCCTACCTCGAGTGCCTTGCCTTAGCGGAGAGACCTCGCATATCGCGCTCTCGCGCAAAGCCCTAGTTGTTCCGACGGCCCCGCTTCGGCGACTATGGAGTCTCCTACCTCGGCGGAGAGACCTCGCATATCGCGCTCTCACGCAAAGCCCTAGCCGTTCTGGAGTTGGGGGACGGCGATTGGCTTCGCCTCCCCCCTCGCTCGCTTTGGGCTCTCAAACGAGCCCAATCAAAGAAAGTTGGGGGACGGCGATTGGCTTCGCCTCCTCCTCGCTAACTTTGGGCTCTCAAACGAGCCCAATCGAACAAAGTTGGGGGACGAAGATCGGCTTCGCCTCCCCCTCGCTAGCTTTGGGCTCTCAAACAAGCCCAATCAAACAAAGTTGCGGGACGACAATCGGCTTCGCCTCCACCTCGCTAGCTTGGGGCTCTCAAACGAGCCCAATCAAAGAAAGTTGGGGGACGGCGATTGGCTTCGCCTCCTCCTCAGTAGCTTGGGGCTCTCAAACGAGCCCAATCAAAGAAAGTTGGGGGACGATGATCGGCTTCGCCTCCCCCTTGCTAGCTTTAAGCACTCAAACAAGCCTAATCAAACAAACTTGGGGGACGGCGATCGGTGTCGCCTCCCCCTCGCTAGCTTTGGGCTCTCAAACGAGCCCAATCAAAGAAAGTTGGGGGACGACGATCAGCTTCGTCTCCCCCTCGCTACCTCTGGGCTCTCAAACGAGCCCAATCAAACAAAGTTGGCCCCTTCACATCACTCCAAGTCACGGGCACACTTGACCGAGAGCGGCCGAAGGGGAGGGAACGGTACCAAGCCCCCAGCAGGACCATCGCAAACGGTCATACCGAAGAAGTAATCAAATACGAAGGAAGCGATGACTGCCATGACACATCGCCCGCCTCGAGGCCCATGCCTTGGCGTGGTGGCTCCACGTCTTCGCCCACACAAGCTCTACCGCTGCGCACAGCTCGCCTCAAGGCCCATGCCTTGACGTGGCGGCTCCGCGCCTCCGCTTGTCGGCTCGCCCACTTCTCACCACCCGCCGAGGTCAGCCTCGGCGGGGTGGCCCTGACAGCACTACGACTCGAGGCCCATGCCTCGGCGTGGCGGCTCTGCGTCTTCGCCCATGCGGCTCTGCCGCCACCGCCCGCCTTGAGGTTGTAGCCTCGGCGGGGGTGGCCATCACACCCGCCCCGAGGCCCATGCCTCGGCGTGGTGGCTCACTGCCGCTCACCGCCCGCCTCGAGGTCAGAGCCTCGGCGGGCGACCTCGACGCCCGCCCACCTCGAGGCCCATGCCTCGGCATGGTGGCTCCACGTCTTCGCCTACGCGGGCTCCGCCGCTACTCACCACCTGCCTCGAGGCTGTAGCCTTGGCGGGGCGGCCTCGACGCGCCGCCCGCCTCGAGGCCCATGCCTCGGCGTGGCGACTCCGTTTCTTCGCCTACACAGGCTCTGCAAAGAAGAACTTGGGGTTTATATGCTTTGTGAGAGGATTCTTCACATAACCCATCTGTACTTGTGCAACACAAGCTGCATTATCTTCATGGATAACAAAGGGGTTTGCATGATATTCAATCCACATGACTGCTGGATGTGGTGAATCATCCGTCGAAGCCGAGCACATTCTCATGAGGCCTCGTACAGTGCTATTATTTCCGAGTGGTTCGTCGAAGTTGATACAAGACTCTGCTTAGACGATTTCTATGGAATTGCAGGTCCACCACATAGGAATACATAGCATGTTTGCGACTTGGCTGTATGCGGGTTCTACAGGTACCCGGCATCAGCATAGCTATTCATATTCAAGTCTTGGTTCTTTTTGTAGAACATACCACTTTTCTTTGCTTCCTTGGAGGTATCGGAAGATATCCTTCATTCCTGCCAATGCTTTTGGTAGGTTCTGCACTATACCTTGCTAGTAAGTTAACAGCAAATGCAATGGCCGATCTAGTACAGTTTGCTAAATACATGAGTGCTTCTATTACACTTAAGTATGGGAATTCTGGTCCCAGGACTTCCTCCCCTCTTCTCTAAGTTTGTACGGGTCTTTGTCTTGCTGTAAAGATCTTCCGACCATTGGCACTTTCGAAGGGTATGCTTTTCAAATCCAAACATTTCTAACACTTTCTGAGTGTAGGTTGACTGATGTACTAAAATCCCTTCAGGGGTATGCTCAAGCTGCAAGCCTAGGCAATATTTGGTTTTACCCAAATCTTTTTTATTTCGAACTCCGACTCCAGGTAAGTGCTTACTTTCTTAATACCTTCCAGGGTTCCAATGATATTCAGATCATCTTCATACACCGAGATTATACAAAATCCATTCTGGGATTATCGTATAAATACACAAGGATAATTCTTATTGTTCGTGTAGCCTTTCTTGTATAGAAAGTCGCTTCAAGCGATTATACCACATCCTGCCTAATTGTTTAACTTCGTACAGTGACTTTCTAAGTTTTACACTGTACAGATTTCTATTTGCTCTGTCTTAGTTCGAGACAGGGATACATTCAGGTATCTTCATATAAATGTCCGAATCCAATATTTCATAAAGGTATGCTGTTACCACATCCATCAATTTCACTTTTAACTTCAAGTTTACTGCCATTGAGATTAAATATCTAAAGGGTGGTTTCGCCCATGATCGGGGAATAGGTTTCTTCATAAACAACTCCTGGATATTGAGTGAAACCTTGTGCAACAAGCCTTGCTTTACTTCATTATTTTCATTTCTCTTTCGAACAAATACCCACTTATGCCCTACGGGGTGCACATGGGGAGGCGAACGGCTTACATGCCCAAACTCTTTCTTTTATTCAGAGATAATAATTCTACTTCTATTGCCTTCTTCCAATCTTCCCAATCCGATCCTTTCTTTCATTCAGCGAGTGATACAGCCTCTGGATCAAGATCGATGAGTGTGGCAATTTTCTTTGCAAAATCAATGTCGACATTGGTTGTTGTCTTATTCATAGATTCTCCTATGGTCACAAAAGTTTATAGCTACTTCTTCAAGGGGAGATTCTTCTAATGCTTCTACTTGCTCACCGCTGCTTTCAATTACGGGGGCAAGTCCCTTTAGTTTTTCAACTCCGATGTGTGCGCACACATCCATGCTGATGTCTCCCTTCATGGAGATGTTCAATTCTAGTATGCCTTGTTCTGAAGGTTCCATACTGGTGCCAAGTCTCAACTGGATCCCCTTCTGGTTCTGGAGAACTTCGGTGATCGGCTGTGTCAAGTCCTTCTTATCCTTTTTCACCAGGCGTCCCCGGTTACTTCAAATTCGAGGGGCCAGAGTTCTCGTCCTTTCAGAGGCCTAAGGACGGGATTAGGGATACCTTCATCAGTATTTCAACCCTCTCCGGTGCATTGCGTACAGACACATGCAACTTGGTCACGCTCTTCAAATCACTAAAGTGGTCAGGCAGTTGATTCGCTAATGCTTGCAAATCAATTATCTTCTAGACTTCAATTGTCTTCTAGACTTCAATTATCTTCTGGATTTCTCTATTTGCTTTACTAGTGCGCGGGTCATGTGCATGGATTTCAATTATCTTCTGGACTTCAATTATCTTCTGGACTTGAATTATCTTCTAGACTGTAATTATCTTCTAGCCTTCTCTATTTCCCGATATTTTCATCAAGGGGTTGATTTCCTCCCCCTAATGACGGGAAACTAGCCTCATCTAATATATTATCAGCGAATCGGGCAGTATGCAAATCTCTCATCATAGGATCCAAATACCTGGTTATGGATGCTGTCTCATAATCAGCGTATATCCCAGACTTTCGGAGAAGGCCCATTGCAGTTCGCTGTGGTGGTGGAATATGTATATAAACCTTGCAACCAAATCTTCAAAGATGAGAAATTTTATGTGCTGACCCTTGCGCTAGTTGCATAGGTGAATGGATGTTAGATGCCAGTGGTCAAAAATTGATGAGAGTTGCTGCGAGTAGGACTGCGTGTCCCCAACATGCAGTTGGTAAATTACAATTCTTCAAAAGTGGCCAGGCAATAAATTTAATCCTTATAATTAATACCTCTGCTAGTCCATTTTGGATGTGGACATGCGGTACAGAATGCTCAACTTTAATTCACATTGCCATACAATAATCATCAAATGCCTTTGAAGTAAATTCTCTAGCATTGTCCATTCTGGTGGACTTCACATGATGATCAGGGAAATTATTTCTAATTTTAATTATCTGCGAGATTTAGCTTTGCAAAAGCGTAGTTTCTAGTAGATAATAAACATACATGCGACCATTTCGAGGAAGCATCAATGAGCACCATAAAATACCTAAATGGCCCTTACAGGGGCTGTATAGGACCGCAAATGTCTTTCGGATACAGTACAGGAATGTAGGGACTTCATTCTTCGCTTTTAGAGCAGAAGGTTTAGTAATTAAATTCTCGGTGGCACATGTGGGGTACAGAAAATCTTTCTAATTCAGGAAATTATTTAGATTGACATTATGTCCCTGTGAATTGTTAATTATATTTATCATCATCCTAAGACCTAGGCGGCATAATCTATCATGTCAGAGATAGAAAAGGTCCAGAGCTTCTAAATACGGTTTTCAGGGCAATATAGGCTACAGGTGTCTTTGCTAGTGTAGTATAGCCCAGATTCATATGAAGGAAGTCGTTCTAGTGCCATTTTTCTACTTTCTTCACGCTTTATAATGAGCAAGTATTACTTACCATACTCTTCTTCAGTCTCTACGTGGAAACTGTTAGCACGAATATCCTTGAGAGTTATAGTCGATTCTAGGTACAACAAGGCTTCTTTAATGACCAAAGTTGTGCCCATCAGAAGTATAATTGTGGCCCTTTCTGAGCCTACTATACAAGTATCGCTGCCTGCGATCTTTCTAAGACTACCAGCATTCTTTCTGATCGACTAAAAAAGTTTCGTCTCTCTTAAGATGGTATTCATTGTGCCGCTACCTGCTAAGCACACTCCCTCCATAGGGAACCACACGCGTTCTAATATAATGTACTTTATTAATATGCAGCAGAAAGCAAGCAACACATAAATAAAATACTTTAGATATCATAATATAACTTGCTATTATAAATACGGGAAAATAAGCCTTGCAGGACTCATCATAAGAATTTAATGCTTTGCTCTCCTAGAGCTTACAACTATTATTCAATAATTCAATGTTTTGCTTCAATTACAAACTACAAGTTACTATAAAAGATCCAAGTGCAATGCGTGTACTAGATCGAATCAACGAAGTATTCGAAAACTTCTGCCTCAATTTGCTACATGGCGATCTTCTCCTCTTGGGCAATTACGGTTGTGGCCGCTGCGATGTCCAAAGGAGGGATGATGGGGGGCTGCTACGAGGCTGTCCACATCCACGAGTGCAAATAATGGATGTGGATTCTCTGTGCCTGCAATGGCGAGGTGTGCCTCATGCTGTCCTATGCCCTTCTTCTTAGATTGGAAAGCATCAATAACGTGCGACCCACGACCTTATCCTTCTCGCCCCTCTCCTTCATGAGAGGCTTCATCACCTTCTAGCTGCTAGCATTGGCTTCATTGCCATCATTGCTAATAGGTGACTGTAAGATGTAGTTCTTCCTTAGAACATCAACTTGAGCTTCCGCAACTTGTATGGTGTCAATTAATGCGGCATACTCCTTATAGCCGTCTTGACGATAGTTGCGTGCGGGTTGCACCGCATTTGGGTGAAAGGTAGAGAGGGTTTTTTCAATCTTCTGCTCATCCGTGATTACATTATCACTGAGTTGAAGACTTGTACAAATTCTGCCCATGCTGGGTCAGTTTTTTGAACTCCTGGTTCGTGATGCCAGTCATTTTCTATATTCATGCAAAGAGTTCATTAGATTACTGCTAGTGATTTACATAAAATGGTTGCAAAATTCTCATAATACTTTTCGAACTCCTGGTTCGTGATCCCGTATTTTTCTATGCATTTTTTATGATTTACTGCTATTTTCAGTGATTAAAAGCAATATAAACAATCACATATAATCAAAACAGTAAATATAATAAATAAATTGCATAGAAATAACAATAACAAAGTTAAACATGCTTTAAATGCAAAATTGATTCAAAAATTGAATTCCCGAGGCCCTTTTCTGCTGGAAAGTTAATTTTTGGCGAATTCTGCAATTTGCAAGGGTTAAAACGCGAAATTTTAGTTCTAAGAAAATTTGTGCGCAATTTTCAGCAATTCCGAGGGCCTTTTTGCAAATTTTAGGATTTTCGTTTTCGTTTTCGTTTTCCTCTTTTTTCGATTTCCTTTTCGGCCGGTTTTCAATGGGCCGGACCTTTTTCTTTCGACCCGCACGGCCCAAGCGGGCGGCATTCTTAGGGCGCTAGGGTTTCCCCTAGCACCATACCTCATAGTGGTGGCGCCTTTTATGCATGCAAGCGGTCTTGTGACTTCTGAGCGACTTAGCGGCATTGCCTTGGCGGCGGCGGAGGCGGTGGCCGAGGGCCATCGCGAGCTTCGCCTGGCCTTGCGCTGCGGCGGCGAGGAGTAATACGGCGGCGTCATATCTTGGCCAGCGATGTGGCCGTGGCGCGCGTCGTCTTGGCGGCGGCGGCGGCGAGCTTTATGGTGACGGCGTGGTCACAAGATGTTGCTTCAAGCGGCGGTGGTGTAGAGTGCCTACAATGCCGCGGCCAGCTAGCGGCCATGGCCATAAAGCGCGGCCGAATGGCACTGCATGGCGGAGCCGGCCGGGCTTCGGCGGCTTCAAGCTCACGCGATCTGAGCCGTCTTGGGGGCAAACTTCATGGCGTAGCGGCGACGCATGCGACGGTGGCCGGTCCGGTTGCGAGGGTGTCATGGCGGGCGGCACTGTGGCAAAGATCTTGGCGTGGCGCCGGTCGTGAGAGATCTGACTCGAACGTGGCGCTACTCCACCCATCCCCCCTTCCTTTTTTTCTTCTTTGGGTGGTGACGGTGCGCCGTCGTAAGGCTGGGTGGCACTTTGCGGCGGCCGGGGTGGTGTCGTGGCGACTCGACTCTTCGAGCGACTTCGAGCGTACCTGGCACAGAAGCTGGGCAATGCGCTTAGGCGACGCGACGCCGCGCGCAAGGGCGCTTCATTCGCGCTGGGGCACTTCACACGGGCCGGTCTTCAAGCGGTGGTTATACCGAGCCGATATAGAGGTCTACCGGTGGAGATCTGTTGCAGCCGTCTGAGTACGACCAAAAATTTCTTTTACTGTTCACATGATGCATTGTACTGTTCATGCAACTGTCGTTCGTGCAATTACCGATCAGCTTGGTCGGCGACTTCAAGTCGGCTCGCGGTAGTTTAGAACGAATTTGCAATTTCCAATCTACGGTACAGTCGACATCCAATCTTTCGTGCAATCTACCGATCGACATTGTACCGGCGACTTCAAGTCAGCTTACGGTAGATTAGAGCGGATTTGTACCGTAGGTTACAATCTAGAAAGCCAAATTTGCAGAATTGAAAGCAATCTAGAAAAACAACGATTCGATCTACGAGTGTCATTCATCGACAGTTACCTTTTGATCCGAGGAGAGTCGATCGTGCTGATAACGTGTTGAGGAACCGTCGCTAGCGAGTCCAGTCCGAACGATTACCTCATAGACAAACTTAGAATCGTAAGAACAATACAATAACAGAAGAACAAAATAGTAGATTGAACACAGAGATATAGGGAGCTTCTTGCTTCTCTTTATTTTTTCATCAATCGATCAATCATTTACAATGAATAACATCTTCTATTTATAGACTAAAGACCCTATTAAAATTTAAAATAGAGAATCCATCCATTACCGGTTTCTGGGCAAGCCCATAGTTTCCTAATAGCAACAACGCGGCAGCTGCGTACAACACTGACCGCCGCCGCCAAGGAAGCTTGGCCCCAACGAAATCCCTCCAACCTTTTAGAAACTTGGAGAGAACGCAGCCGAACCCAACTGCAGCGGAGTTCAGGAGCGTACAAAGATCGAGCTCGCTTCCATAACTCCATCGGCAAACACTGCCTACCACCTGTGCCCTCGACTTCTCGAGCTCAATCCTAAACCCTACGTACTCGCCGGTGAGAAAGCTAGCTCAGAGAGGTTTTGCGAGCAGACCCGGCGATGGCGTCCCGTAAGTCCGGCTCCGTCGATCTTTCTCCCCTGTTTAGTAACTAGCGGCGTGCGTTGCAAATTGATCCATGGGACGTGAGATTCGCGTGTTGATTGATTGCGTGGTTTGGTTCGATCCGGCCGCAGGTGTCAGGTTTGAGAACTCGTGCGAGGTTGGGGTCTTCGCGAGGCTCACCAACGCCTACTGCTTGGTCCCGGCCGGTGGTTCAGAGAATTTCTTCAGGTTGGCGTGCATCTCAAATTCCGGAAACCAACGACTAATTAATTGTACATTAGGTGCTTGCGATTTCTTGTAGCGGTGCCATGTTAATTGTGTGGTTTCGATTGCGACAGCGTGTTTGAAACCGAGCTCGCCGGCGTCGTCCCGGTGGTCAGGACCTCCATCGGCGACACGAGGATCGTCGGGAGATTGTGCGTTGGTGAGCAGAGCACGCATGTCTGTTCCTTAGTCAGCCAGGCTGCGGTTTGATTGATTCCATGGCCAATTTCTTGTGTGAAACTTTGGCTTACATGTTTGTGTTTGTGTGATGGTGTTGACCAGGTAACAATAAAGGGCTGCTTCTGCCGCATACCACCACCGACCAAGGTAGGAGCACTGTTTACTACTTGGGTGTCCAGAACTTAGTTTTGAACCATCTTTCTTGTGTGGGTTGATGTCTGAAAATGTGGTGTTAATCTTGTTTTAGTAGCTGTTTATGAGTTTAATTGTGAATGAATTGGTAAATAAAGGGAAGAATTGAAGGATTAAGAAAAGGAGAAGCAAGCCTCTTGGCATCTGTACTTTCCTCTTCAGTGACATTGTCATGACAGCCATTGGTTTGACATGGCTTACTTTGTTTTCGATGTCCCCAGAGCTCCAGCATCTGAAGAACAGCCTGCCTGACCAGGTGGTCATCCAGCGCGTCGACGAGCGCCTTTCTGCCTTGGGCAACTGCATTGCTTGCAATGACCATGTTGCTCTCACACACCCAGATCTCAGCAAGGCAAGGCTCTTTTCCTCAATATAGAGTTGGTTCACTTGGAAAATTTTCTCACCTGACATGCCAATTTAATTGTCACATGTATCTGATCTGGTGATAATCATGCAGCTATTCTGTACATGTAGCAAATCACAGAATCCTTAGTGGCCGATAAGATTGGCACTTACCTGACATATTTTGTGTGTGACAGGAAACCGAAGATCTCATCTCAGATGTTCTTGGAGTGGAGGTATTCAGGCAAACGATTGCAGGGAACATCCTGGTTGGGAGTTACTGCGCCTTCTCAAACAAAGGGGGACTTGTAAGCTCATCGCACCACAGCTTCTGTCTGACATCAAATGTCACTACGAATGAAATGAAGCTCACTACTGGAAAGTGAACACTGATCCTCCTTAATTCTTTTCTGAAACCTGTGGATTCTGTAGGTTCACCCGCACACGTCGGTCGAGGATCTGGACGAGCTGTCGACGCTGCTGCAAGTGCCCCTCGTCGCCGGCACCGTCAACCGGGGGAGCGAGGTCGTCGCCGCGGGCATGGCGGTCAACGACTGGACGGCGTTCTGCGGCTCGGACACCACGGCGACCGAGCTGTCGGTGTTGGAGAGCGTGTTCAGGCTGAGGGACGCCGGGCCGGGAGCGCTGTGCGCTGACGTGAGGAAGTCCTTGGTTGAGAGTAGTTTTGTTTAGCTCTCGGCCTTTTGCCAGCCCAGCAACTTCTGCAGAGTTTTAGCCTTGGGGGAAATTGCTAGCATCTCCCTTGCTGTATCGTGAGTCCTAAGTAGATTATGCATTTATGCGTGCCATGTTCTGTGCCTGGCTTAACTGATGGTGCATGAACAACTTTATGTTCCATTGATATTCCTGTCAAGATGAAGATCGTGTACTTTGCAAGTCTGGAATATCTTTTTCCCAATCAAGTTAGCGTCAGGCTCAGGAAGTCAGGAGAACAATTGTTTTAACTAGCAAGTATTACAGAGTTCATTTATAGACTTGAGTTCCAACTGCGTGGAGACAATATGTGGGGACAGAGTTACAAGAGCAAACTAAAACTGATCAGAATGAACGAGAGAACTAAAACCGATCAGAATGAACGAGAGCAAACTTCAGATTCTATACCTATCATAACAGCATCGATAGAGCATTCCAGCACAGCGCAAACAAAGGCTAGCAGTTCCTCACAAGTTCACAGCATTATGTAAGAACTAGAGGCAAAATTGTTAAGCATGTTAAGAAAACCGTACTATTTTATCAGCTACAGATTAAATGGCACTGGCAAATTTGAGGTTTGGTTGCTTGCAGGAAAAATAAGGAATAGTGTCTGGCAAAGAATGTGAGCAAAACCAGTCTTGATTGCAAAGCAGATAAAAAATGGAGGATTAACATACAAAGGATTCTAGGCCGGCAGCTTCAATTTCTATTCATAACTCTAAGTTCAGTAAAGCATGGGAGTTCAAATGCAAACAAACACTGGTAGTTCGTTACATGAATATGAAATTATTATCTCATCATATACTTTAGCAGAAAGCCATAAGTAGCACATGTAATGCATGGCAACAAAATGGACTTAACAGTATCCAAGATCCTAATCGAGCAATTCAGATATTGATTTCTTCTTGTTGAATGGATCAGTAGCAGCAAGTAAAGATGCCACAACACTGTTGGGGAAAATGTTATCAGCCTTCATCCTATCTCTAAATCCATAAGTAGGGGCCTTTGCCTGTACATATGCTTGAAGCAACAACTGGTACTGTCTAATCCTCCCACTATAGCCCATCTGCCGCAACTTGTTGAACAATTTCTCTGAATTATGGATGTCTCCTTTCTTTGAATAACTATCAAGCAACAACAGATATGAGCTGTAGAGAGGCTTGATGTTATTCTTATGAGATAGCTTGTGCAATATGGAATAAGCTTTCTCAATTTCTCCTGCATCCACATAGAGCTTCACAAGTGAATCCAACGTTGAGGTCCCTATTCTGCAACCAGCATCATCCATCCGCTTTGCTAGCTCCTTACCCTTGTCTAAAAGGTTTAGATGGGCATACACCCTCAGCAAAGCATCGTAGTATTTGGAAGAGAGTGTTTTCCATGTCACAAGCATATCCTCAAAGACTTTCTCAGCCTTCTCAACGTTTCCAAGCCTACCAAAAGCCTCTATAGCAGACAGGCACTCATCCATACGAGGATTGGCCTCACACACCTTCCAAATCCTCTCCACGTCATCATTTTTGCCAAGAAAAGCATATAAAGGTAATAAAATCTTGCAAGCAGCACGGTTTCCTTTGATATCATCACCCTCCATTAACTCCAAAATTGCCTCAGCTTTCTCACGGTGACCACCAAATGTGTAGTGCTTTGCAATTGTGGCTTGAATCAGAAGATCTGGCTCAACACCATTTGCTTGCATTGACTCAATGACTTTTTCCATACCTGCAATATCTCTAGCAGTGCCCTTGGTGTCCACAAGGAGCTTATAAGTGAAGAGGGATGGTTTCACATTCTCCTTTTCCATCATTTCGAGAACATCAGCGAGCTTCTTCTTGTCCACCCTTTTGTAGAGTAGCAGAAGCTGGTTGCAAACAAATACTGTAACTGGAAATCCAATATCCTTCATCTTATTGAAGACTTGCTCTGCTTTTTTTACATTTGCTTCGGCCACACAATTAGCCAAAAGAGTCCTGTATACAATCTCGCCCCTATGAGATGCAGGAATATCCTCAATATAGTTTTCAGCTTTGTGAATGCCATGGACTTTAGCCATCAAATCGAGGCGTGAAGCATAATCACGTTCTCCAAGATCAAGTTGTTTGGATTCTTCGAGCCATTCCAGAAGCTGCAGAAAAACGGGGAAGAAATTATCTTCGAGTTAGACAACACAACACAATTGCACAGGTAAGCAATTACCATGAAAGAATTGGCCATTTTTCTCAGGCTACTGTAGACTCCCAGTAGTTAAATGTTTAAATATGTGGTTGTTCACACGACAAAAGTTGATGCACTAAACGTTATTGTTCCATGAAAAGTAATTTTGCTGTACAGCTATGAATAATCAAACAATAAGCATCATATACATTTTGAAAAAAATGATATTGTGTGGTGGTACAAATGCATTTATCAACAAGGTTTTCTTCATTATTTTTTAAGTCAGCTGTAGCAGCATGCTTACATCTATTGACTATTGGCTACATTGGTTTTCTCAGTTACCAACATGAAGTTGTTTGGCAAATATATGGTACAGGGGTAAATATGCTTGCAATGCACAACGGTAAAAAAAAATAACGGTCAAGAAAAAATACAGCATAAAGTTTATAGAAATAATACTCAAAATGAGGTGGGCTAGTTTTTTCTTGCTTAGCAAAAGGTGGGCAAAGGATCCAAACATGCCCAAAATGCCCTTGCCAAACAAAACCAATACAAAAGGACACTGACATATTTAGAAAGATCCAGATGCTCCAGCAAAAGATGTAAGTTTGCGCGCCATTCACATGATCCCAGAAGTTAAATTGAGATTATCATGCTATGCTAAGTTCATGATTTAACATGGGCATTGCCAGAATATTTGACCAGTAACTTTGTCTTGAACTGTTACTTAAGGGATCTTTGAACGTTTCCTATCTTCACTATCTAGCATAGCTCCCAAAATAAGTAAAAGAGTAAATCTAGAGGCTGTTCACCTCCCAGATTGCAAATAGGTTTTAGCATTAGACATAGGTAAATTTATGTTCTCATTTGCCATCAAAAGGGCTATTGTATGTCAAGGAGTTAAGCATAACAATTGCTTCAGGTATAATCCATAATTATCAGCAAAATATAAAAAAAAATCAAGAATTTTCAATCATGCTAAAAATAGAACAAAATTGTACAGGGTAAGTTAAACACCTTCAAGGCTTTGAAGAAGAACCTCCGCTTGCGAAGGTTCAGAACAACATAAAAGATTCCACTTCTATCCACTGCATTGCCATCATTAACCCATTTCTTTAGTGCACCAGCGACATCGTTTCTTGGAGCTTCCAAGATAATTTTAAGAAAGGGGGACTGTGAGGCCTTCTTCATCGGCTCCTTCTCAGGTTTTGCATCAGCGTCCACTTCTGACAAGCCAATTGCATCAATGGCATCCTCATCAGAACTCTCTTCAGATGTCAACTCTACATCCCTTTTATTAGCTTCCGGCGGAACCTCCAGATCAGAAAACCCGTCCTCCAACTCATCCTCCTTATCACCAGAATTTGCACCAGCCTGAGAAGAGAAACTCCTACTCCACATGAACCTACCAGTAGAGAATGACAACTGGAAGGCTGATGGCTTTAGTTGATGACAGCAACCCACTTTCTGACAATCTCCCTCACGATGTTCTTCTACACTCTTTGCATCTGCACTTAGCAGTACCTCAAGATTTGTGCAACCACGGGCACTCACAACTTGGTGGGCACGGACCCTAAAGTAGCAGCAATCAGTTAGCCAAGCCAAATATCAGAATTAACTACGTATGCAACACGAAGCACTAGGTATTCACATGCAGATAGAGTAGGTGTATCTGCTTCATATCATGAAACATGAACAAACAATTGACCACAAAGTGAGAGAAACAAGCAAGGGCGTTGCTCTTTCTTCAAACGCATCTAAGACCATACAATACTACTTTTAACATCTGGATATGGCGAGACAACTACACACTTAAGAATAACTGACGCAGCTAAAAATTTCCCCCCTCAAATCCTAAGACTGCAGTTGCATGGCTACCCAACAACATTGTGCGGAAACAGAGTCACCAACAATTCCTACTTAAAATCAAAGTATGGCGATGATCAATTCAACAAAGACGCGATTTTTTCCCCTGGGCAGTGCTATGATCGCTGTTCACGAGAAGCCGCAACCTGTCAACCGGGAATCAAGAATCTCGGCACTGGAAACCAAATGAAAACTAAAGAAAGAATGGATCTACTTGGCGCCGCCGCGAGACAAGATGAAACACCAAGCAAATGGAGCAGTAGTGCAGTACACGGATCGGATACGCCGCTAGAGCCACGGATTTATCAATGACACGACAACATCTGGACCTAATCGGAGAACCGCAGCGGGGGAGGGGAGCGCTACCTGAGGGGGTTGCCGGCTCGGCGAAAGGCCCACATGGCGGCGGAGGAGGAGGAGGAGGAGGTGGTGGTGGTGAGGTGGGACGGGAGCAAGGGAGGCGGCGGCTAAAACCCTAGCGGAAGGGCTGCCTTTTTGGGGGGGAGAGAGGCGAGGAACCCTAAAACCCTAGCGCTAGGCGGATGGAGGCGCGTTCACTGCTGCGGTTTTTAGATATTTTCCGTCAGGGGCGCTGGGTCAGTGGTTCTGGGCTACGGCGCTACGCTCAGACGCAAGTGTACACGAAAATGAATATTGGCGGCAGTTGCCTTGCTAGCGTTGCCTGAGCCTAGAGCTGGCCAAACGGCCAAACGGAGTCGGTCCGATCTGAAATATGATACTGTAGGTCTAATCTAAATACAGTATGATCTGTATTATTTATAGGTCTTGTCGGCCCGACACGATTGTCTGTATTGTGCTTAGGCTGCTACCCTGGCTCCGGGTTCGCTGTTCCATCATACGTTCAAGGCCAGAGCTCATCCACGCAACCAGAGTTGTAGGCATCGTACCTCCAGAGTGATTTTATAGCCTCCGTCGTGGATGAATTCTTCAGAGGTGTCACCCAGGTCGGCATGGCTTATCACGACGATATATACGCCTACCAGACTCTACTCCAGAGTTAACCTACTGGTCCACCTCCGCCTCAACGGTCTTCGTACCCCCTCCGAACCGACACGCGCTCTCCGGACCAGTGGACGTATTCCACGGATCATACTCGGCGCAAAACAAAATTGCGACGCGACGAGCCTTACAAAGAAGACAAGAGTAGTGGCTCGAGCAGTGAGTCATATAGTATCGCGTGTTATGCTATTTTGTTTTGCTATATTTGTACGGGTATTTTGGTTGTTATGTGTTTTTCCATATTGTATATCGACATCTTCAATGGAGTTGCAATGCAACTTTTTTTCTATACATTCCAAGTCATATGAAATTATGAAATCCTAATTTCCGAAACCTAAAATCGAAATTTTCGTGATCTAAATCCTAAATTTTCGAGACAATACCAGAACACATATAAAATTGTCAAAACATTACACAATCAAGTCCACTGCATGAGGAGCCTTCAAAATAAAAGTCATAATTTTTTGGAGCTAATTTTCTACATTTATTGATTAAATGCGAGCAGGGACACTTATACGAAATAGCGATAAAAATTCTGAACGAATAAAATTATGGAAAATTTACACAAACAAGTACACGGTATCGGGAGGCTCCACAAAAACATTCATAATTTTTTGGACTCATTCGCTATATTTTAAAATTCTTCTAAATTTCAGCCTAACACTAACCCTAACCCTAACTACCATAACTAACCCTAACTAATGCGACACGTGGCGACCGGAGGCCCATTGGTGCCAACGTGGCGTGTGGCGGCCGAGCACGGGCACGCGGTGGCGAGTCTAGTGCTGGCGCACGGCCACCGTGCGCTAGCGGTGCTATTTTTGCCCATACCGTTTCGTCGTGGTCAAATATGCAAATGCGCGGTGAAAATGTGCTAGATGAGCCAAAAATTCAAGACAATGTCCAATTCCACATGGTATATAGGATTCTTTTGCCAAGTTAGAGCTCCCAGTATTTCCGTACGTCCATATGCTTAACAAGCTTCAAATATTAACATGTGCGGGTGCATGGAGACTACATCATGCCTTTTCTTTTCAAGGAAACCTTATTTTCTCTATATAACATAACTTCAGGGCATGTTCCCCTCTACACTACTTGGAACCGGGCAAAACTGGACTTTGATGATAATTAGTGTTACTGAATATCTTAACTACGAATCAGGTATCACCATTTGTTCTTTAGTTTTGATGCCTGAAAGTTTACGATTTATTTTCCTATGAGCCCATGTGGACAGCTTTTTATGCGGAGTTTTGGTGTATACACAGAAAAGTTCTCGAAAACTAAAGACATTTCAGTCTTTGGCAATGACGCAAAAGGCACAAATATCCCTCCTGAAGTGTGTCGATGCTACTAGCTGATAGATCATCCCAAGGTTAGTTTTCAGATAGACTAAAAGATCTTCAATTATATATTTATGCATGTAAACATAACTATGACATTTTTTTAATAAAAGATAGCTATTTGGATGTTCAATCTTGAGAATTTGATTGTCTATTATTGAATGCTTCAGTGATGGACAGTTTGGTCGCGGCATATAGCCCCCGCATATGGCCAAGCTGAAACAAACTGATTAGCAATGGGACATTGTATCATGCAATTAAGAGAATGGTAGATTGTAAAGATCTGCAATGCAGTTTGATGCTCCCTTATATTCTTTGATAGCGTAAGATGTCATATCAAATCATACTTTATCTCTAGATTATATCGAACTTTGCAGCCATACAATTAGGATTGCTTATGTTTTTTCTAGAATAGTATTCATGCACGTAACAATGGCACATGTCGCTAACTAGATAGCCTTATGATACTTTTTCATCTCTTCATATGGGGACTATCATTTGCAGGGAAGAACTAGATGATGATGGAGAAGAGGGTGGAGCACCAGATAACATCATATTTCAGAAAAGTGGAGCCTACAACCACACCTCGGCTTCGCTGCTTCGCGCGGGGGGGGGGACCCCAACTCCCCGTTGAGCGCGGGGCTAGAGACGGCCCGATGGCCGCATGGCTTCAAAATGCCGGACATTAGGCCCTTCGAGGGGTACATGGACCCTTTAGAATTCCTCCGGGGGTATGAAACTGCCATCGAGGCGGCCGGGGGAGATGACACAACCAAAGAAAAGGCATCACCCTCGCCCTCAAGGGGGTGGTGCTGACATGGTTCTTCACCATCCCTCCCCGATCCATATACACGTGGGAGCAGCTGCGAGATCTCGTGCGCAACAACTTCCAGGGAAATTACGCCAAACCAAAGGACGTAGGGCACCTCTTCGCAATAAAGCAAGCCCCGGGCGAGTCCCTCCGCAGCTTTTTCAAAAAGTTCGCGGAGGTAAAGTGTCAAGTGAAGGGGGTCAACGAGACCACAGTCATAAACACAGCCATGTGCGGACTCCAAAGGGGCCCCTATCGGAAAGGTTGGCTCGCGAGGCCATCCACACAGTGGCGGAGCTCTTCGACAAGATGGAAGAGTACGTCCGGGCGGAGGAAGACAGCACCCAAAGGGCGGAGGCCTGGGACCCCGCTGCTCTGGCACCCACCCCAAGTGGACTACCCGGGAAGGTAGGGCCTGGGGGCGCCATGTTAGGGACAACCGCCAAGCCGCGGGCCATCGACTACCGCCAGAAGGGGCAGAACATCTACCACGTAGGCGGCAGCCAGCCCCTCTAGGGGGGCGGCGAGGAGGCCGCGGACGTAATGTGTAACATCCCAATTTTTCAGACCTTTTTGAAAATTTTCAAAAATAAAAATAACCATTCCATTTTATTGAATCGTCAAAACTTAATTTGCAATTTTAGAAATTAAAAGCAATTTAATATGAATTAAGAAAACTTCAACTAAATCTGAATTTGGTTTATTTTGAGTTTATTGGAGTTCTCTGGTATTTGAATTTCCCTTTCTCTGTTTTAGCCGAATTCCCGTCGGTCGTTCCTACTCCCGCCTCCTCCCTCACCTGCCCTTGACCTTGCTGCCTCCCCGTGTGACCCTTTGCCCTGTCCTAGCACCGCCTTCCTCGAGCTCCCCCATCCCCTCGTTGTCAACCATCTCTCATTGTCGACCACCCTTTTGGTTTCGATCAGCCTCTTGGTTTAGACCACTCTCTTGGTTTCGACCATCCTCTTAGTCTCCACCATCCCCTCGTTATCGACCAGCCTTTTGATTTCAACCAGCCTCTTGGTTTAGACCACTCTCTTGGTTTCGACCATCCTCTTGGTCTCCACCATCCCCTCGTTGTCAACCACCTCTCGCTGTCGACCACCCTTTTGGTTTCGACCAGCCTTTCGATCTCGACCATCCTTTTAGTTTCGATCATCATCTCAGTTGCGACCGTCCTCTCAGTTGCGATCACCCTCTCGGTTTCGACTACCCTCACCTCGGTGTGTTTTCCCCCCTCTCCCTCTTTTTCCTCAGCGTTGTGCGCATTAAATGCCGTCGTCTCTACAGCGCCGTGCGCATTAAATGTCATCGCCTTTGCAGCGTCGTGCACATTAAATGTTGTCGTCTCTGCCGCACCACCGCGAATCCCGCCGCTCCATCTTGCCGCCCGACCCTCCCTCCTTCCTCTATAAATGGGGTACCAAGGAGCCATTTGCCTCCTCTTGTTTTCCCCTCAACTCTCCCTGTCCTTCTCTCCCTCGCCCTCGTTTCATCATGCTTCGAGTTTCGTCGCCACCGGCTAGAGCTCGTGCCATCGCCTCTCACACCACCGTCTCTACCGCCACCGTCAAGGCTTCTCCGCCGACGTGGTCTTCACCGTTGGCTTCGCAAGTTCGTGGCCTACCTGGAGAATGCCTCCTCGCTGCCACCTCGGCGCCGCGTCAGTGCCACCTCGCCCACCCGCCTGTGTCAGAGCCCACGTGGTAGCCAATGCAGCCCCCTCCTCTTCTACCCGCGTCACTTAATGCCCCAGAACTCCTTTAATCAATCCCTTCACTCAATTTTAGTTTTGTTTCATAGGAGCCGCCACATTTCCTCTTCTCCTTCAGTCCCGGCCAACCCCTTCATCACCGTCCTTCTTCGTCTTCGATTGCAAGCTTCCCCACCGCCACACCGTCTTCAACCTCCTCGTCGCCGAAGAGTTCACCGGAGCGCCTGCGCCGTCTTCGAGCTCCTCCGACCTCTCTCTCGGTCTTGGTAAGCTCCCTGTGCCCTGTTCTCTCTCTTGTTCTTCGACTACACCGAGCAGTCGAATCCTTCTTTCGACCACATTGAGCAGTCGAATCCTTCTTTGACCGTGCCGAGCAGTCGAATCCTTTTTCGACCACTCTTCCGACCAGTCGAACCTCCTTCGACCAGGTGGCAGAAACCTTCCGACCAGTCGAACCTCCTTCGACCAGGTCGCCGAAACCTTCCGACCAGTTGAACCTCCTTCTGACCATGTGTTTTCAAACTTTCGAGAGTCTGTTCTCCTCCATCCGAGCTCCGATTTGAGTGATTCGAATCTCTAAATACAGCTAAATTCAATACCTTTCCTTTGGTTCTAGTTTGGTAATTTTTGGATTTTATTTGGATTGTTTTGTTTATTTGACTTTTTTCGCACGTACAGATCCCAGCGTTTCGGAAGAGTTCTTGGACCCGACAACCAAAGCATCTCAACACTTCAACGAAGATTCCGGCTTCTCTAAAGAATTCCTATGACCGTCTGTTGAAGCAACTCAAGCCTTCAACGAAGGCAAGTCGCAGACCTTTAATCATGTCATACCCAGTTTATAAAATTATATTGTTTTATATCAACATGCATGGCTAGTTGTATAAAAATGGTTCTGGGAATAGTTAAATACCTACCCGACAGTATGACTCTTTGAATAATTGTGAATGACATGTTGGCATGTACCCTTGGACACCATAGGTTGGGTAATTTTAGTTGGACATTATTGTAATACCAACATGGGTGCGTATTATGCTTAGTCATTCTTTAGTTATGCGATGGTTTCTCGATCACATGATTCCATGATGATAAATTTGACTTAATGATATACAGAATTGTGGTGTGATACCATTGTTGTGCAACTGTGGTGCGAGGTCACAGTTGTGTCAATTGTGGTGTGATACCACTATTATAAAATTTTGTGCCATGGTAGGGGTTGCCATAGGCTTGGGTGAACGAAAATGATTTATGCTCGGGCGAGTGGGCGGTGGTGAAGGTGGGTGCAGAAGTACATTGGGATGCAGGAAGCCTCGCCTGAGCAATCACTAAGGACTTAACTTTGTGCGCCATTGATCTGGGCCATACCGTACGACCACATGTCTAGACTAGGATAGACCTGGCCAATTAATTAGCAATGTTTTTTGATTTGGTTCTGTTTTGGTTGTTGATCGGCGCAAGAGGGGCCAGAAAGGCGAATCCTTAGCGAGTAGGACCGAGTCAAAATAGAACTTCGTAAAGACCTTGTCATGTGCTCTAGACTACTTACCTAAGGTAGTGAGCAGTGATATCGACGGATGCTAAACAAACTAGAGAAGTCATGCCATGTGAGTAAAGTTATACACCCTCTGCAGAGTGTAAAACTATTTGAATAGCCATGTCCCCGGTTATAGACAATGCCTGGTAATTTCACACGAGGGGTAGTATTTCTCAAAAATGTAGTCGTGGATGGTTACGAGTTGTTGGAATGGTTTGGTTGGGAAGCGATCTAGCCGTGGTTGCTGGTTGGGAAGTGAACAGGGTGTTCACGAGTTGTTTCAAAGAAACTTGATTACTTATTTATTAATCTTTCAAGTTGTGCTTTACAATCTACTTACTGTATTTACTGACAATACTGCTTTATGCAAAATAGTCATAAAGCTATCCTTGTCAAGCCTTGCATGAATACTATTTGCATACATTTCTCTTCAACTTGCTAAGTACTCTAAGTACTCACGGCTTTACGCCATTTGTTGATCAGTCACCGAAGAAGACCCGAGGAGCACCGAGCTCTATGAAGATGAGTACTTCGAAGACTATGTGAACTAGGATGTGTTCTCCACACGATTGCTTGTGGGCATGTCGGATGGCTTCCACGAGCTTGTTTTATTCCACTGAAAGTTTACTCTGGTCGCAGACCTGGTCGTAGATCTGGTCATGGACCTGACTGTAGATCTGGTCGTGGATCTGGTCATGGACATGGTTGTGACTTTAGCCCTGTGTGGCAAGCTTTGTAAAACCTTGACCATAAGGTCCTTTTACTACAAAGTAATATTAATTTATCTGCTTCTTAGCTACCTTGTTGTATGGATATGATTTCATCGATGTTGCAAACTGTGTGGACTAGCTACTGATCATGGGACTAGTTCGGAATACACAGAGGGTCTCGGAGATGCATATCCAGGATCCCAACATAACAACGGGAGGCAAACAGACACTCGAATTGGTTCTGGAGTCACTCCGCTATTTTGTGATCTCCATGGCAAGAGATCACACACAACCAGGGAGTGTTGCACCATCGCAGCCATGCAGGACTACATGAACCGCAGTCAGCAGCCGACCAAGCACGAAGATAGGAGGAGAGCAGGCAACTAGCTGCCCACCGCCACCGAGGACCCACATAGACAGAGGCCATGAGGAGCATCATCAAAGGATCATAAACATGATCACAAGAGGATCCTCGCTTAGCATAACGTCAAAAAGACAACGACACGTGTACGTGCGATAGATCCATTATGTCGCAATGCACTTCACCTCCAGCCCACCTCGCTACGCCGAAATACCGATCACCTTCGGCCCCAAGGATGCCAAGGGCCTGTACTTCCCTCATCAGGAACATCACGGATTTTGAGGTCAGACACGTCCTTGTGGATGGAGGAAGCTCCGCAAACTTGCTATTCGCGGAGGCTTTCGACAAGATGATGATCCATAGGGGTCGTCTGTCGCCCCCAGGCATACCCCGGTAGGCTTCGGAGGGAGGCCCGTGACAGCCCTTGGCCAAATTGACCAGGCCATCACATTCAGCGATGACTTCACATCACGGACTGAGATCGTCACGTTTGACATCGTCCAAATGCCCTAACAGTACAACGCAATCCTCGGCAGGGCCACACTCAACACCTTCGGCGTGATAGCACACCACAATTACCTCTGTATGAAGATCCCCGCACCGGAGGGCATAATTACGGTGCGAGGGAACCAAGACCTGGCAAGGCAAACAGAGCTAGAGACAGCCTCACCAACCCGCCACATCCACGCGATCAAGCGGATAAGAACACACAGGCGAGACACCCCTAAGAAAATTGGCGTCGAAGGCCAAACCAGAGGGGCAACTTCGAAGAGTCCCCTTGAGAGAGGCCTCCCTAGAGAAAACGGTGACCTTCAGGGCAAATGTAATAGCCCAGTTTTCTTTTCCCGTTAAAAACAAAATCTAATTATGTTTATGGAATTTTCTGAAATTTTAAAAACTTTTCACTAATTATTTTAAATCCAAAATAAATTATTTACAAAAAATAATTACCAATTATGAATTAGAAATATTTTATTTAAGTCCAAAATGACTCAGGGAATTTCTGTGAATTTTTTCATATTTTTTGGACTTTATTTGCTATTTTCTAAAGCCTAAATGAATTATCTAAATTATTTAAATCGCTAAAATCTAGCAACAGTACTTGGGCCAAATCTCCACAGCCCGCCACTGTTTTCCCTCTTGCTTCCACGTGGGCCCACATCATCAGTCTCCTCTCCCTCTCACTCTCTCACCCGGCCCCACCTGTCATTCCTGGCGACGCCTTCATCTACCTCTCGCCGAACCAGCGTCGCCACCATTTTCGCTCGTTTAAGCGCATTAATGGATCTGTTTCCACTCACGACCATGCGCAATTATGCCCACGATCCTCTTCAACTCACAGCCACACTTAATCGCTCATTTCTTCCACCTTTACTCGCATTTCTTTTCGCTCTCGCGCTAGCTTAAAGCACTCGCACACGTTCTCGCCGCCTCGGCTACTCAGTCGACCTATAAAAGGGGGCACCAGCATCGCCTTCACCTCCTCATTCCAACGCAGCCATCCACTTCGCCCCATTCATTTCCAGTCCGCTGAAATTCGAGGTTTAGTTCACCAGCCGCTGAAGCTCTCGTCGCCGACTGCCTCGCCATCAACGACGCTTTTCCACCGTCGACCACACCATCCTCATCGTCGCATCGTGGGCTATCCGAGGCACACCTCCATGACACCGGAGTAGGTTGAAATCTCCTTCCGACTTGGGCATCAGCGGAGTAGGTCTCATAGTTGAAATCTCCTTCCGACCACGTGAAGTAGAAGCGGTGAACAGTACTCGAAAGGTGAACAGTACTCAGGAGATGAACAACACTCGGAAGTGAACAGCGTTTTCGGAATTCTATCATTTCTTGTGACATCAAAACTTCCCGGATATTCGTTCTCCTTCGTACGAACTCTGATTATGTCGCTTCTTGTTTCTAAATTCATATAAATTCAATATCTCCTCCCATAACTAAAATTATTTTATTTGGAGTTAATTTGATTCTTCATTTGAATTTATTTGTATCTATTTGAATTTGGCTTATTTTGCGTTTAGATTTCGACGATTCTGAGAAACCTGAGTTAGTTGAAGAAGAAGAATTTGAGCAAGGCAAGTTATACCTTTGACCATGTTGATCCTATTATTTTAAATTATTTAATTATGTTTTAAATTATTATTGCATGCATAATTCTATTCAATTATTTTAAATTCCCAGTTACTCTATTTCCTTTGTATAGCCAATGTTGATATTTGATAGTCATTCCCTTGTCACCATAGTCAAAATAAAATAAAATTTGAAATATTATATGCTTAGCCAATGCCTAGACCAAAATCTTGAATTTGGGGAGTTTAGCCAAATTATTTGAAATTGATTCAAATTGAGTCTATGGTATTGTTTTACCATAGAAAGTTTTAGAAAAAGCTTTCACTTGTGAAATAAACAAAAATAGTTTAGACTTGGGCATATTGGATGTTGGAGAGGTGCAAGTCGATGTATAAAATCGATTCATTTCAATGATCGAATCCAAGTTTGTGGATTGTTGCCCAAGTCAGTTAAGGACCGGTCTTCGAACTGCATCTTGCTAAGCTCCACCGTACTACCACAAGTCTAGAATGGGAAGGACCTGACTAAATAATTTGTATCCACCAATACGAGTTGCACCATTTTAGTGACCCACGAGTTGTGTCGTTGGTTTTAAGCCGTCGTGGACACAGATTGTGTCGTTGGGTAAGCCGCCGTGTGGCGCAAGAGGGGGCCTGGGTGTGGTGAACATAACCATCCTCAAGTGAAACCTTAGCAGGTGTAACTTACACTGAGGGATGCATTGTAAAGGCATAGTGATAATTGCTTAGTCACACGCCTTCGGAAACGTGTATTGGTCGACATTAAAAGAAAATTATCTCTTATATGTAAAGTTATACAACCTCTGCAGAGTGTAAAACTATTCGAATAGCCATGTCCACAGTCATGGACATGCTGAGCAAAGCCACTCAAGTTAGAATTTGGTTTTGATTTAAAATGGTTTTAGCAAATAATTTTAGGATGGTTAATCCTTGTGGTAAAATTGTGCGGTTAGCCATGTGATAGGAGGGTATCTTTCACCATTCACATATGGAGGTTATCCGCTATAAAACTGTCAATTTAAAATTTGATTTTAGTTATAGATTAAAATTTTGCCTTAAAACTTAGTATGAGTATTTAAAACTGAAAATGTGGTTTTATGTCAAATGAACCCTATCAGCCTCACTTGACTACATATGCATGCATTATATTCTATTAATTGGGTGTAACTTGCGAGCACAAAAGTTGTGCTCACTCTTGCTGAATAAAAATTATTCGGGTGAAGATTATTACAAAGATGGTGAGGATCAGGACGACTAGGCTACGTCCCCAGACGATTGCCTGTGGTGAATCGTGTGGCCTACCTATTTACTTTTACTTCCGTTGTTTCTTTATATTTGGTCGTGTGCCCAATTTTGTAAGTAACTATGATTATCAATTAATAAATGTGTGATATGATTTTGCTATCACTTTTGTTTGAATGTGTACACTAGCTATTTCTGGACTAGTGTATGAAACACAGAGAGTCTGGGATCCTTCGTTCCTGCGACGCCATCCTTGAAGTACTCCGCACCAACGCAGATATCTTTGCATGGAGCCCAGAGGACATCCCCGGGGTAGCGCGGGAGGTCATCGAGCACTGTCTGGCCATCAAAAGTGATGCAACACCCAAGAAACAAAAATTACACCGCATGTCGGTGGAGTGGCTGGAAGCAGCAAAGAAGGAGATAGCCAAGCTGCTAAAGGCAGGGGTCATTCGTGAGATCAAGCACTCCAAATGGCTGGCCAACCCCGTCCTGGTACAAAAAAACACTGGCAAGTGGCGCATGTGTGTCAACTTCACTGACCTCAATAAAGCATCCCCGAAGGATGACTTCCCTCTACCGTGCATCGACCAACTCGTGGACGCCACCTCGGGCTGCGAGCAGATGAGCTTCCTGGATGCCTACTCCGGGTACCACTGGATATTTATGGCCAAGGAGCACGAAGCAAAAAACGCTTTCATCACCCCCACTGGCACTTATTGCTTCACATGCATGCCCTTCGAGTTGAAGAATGTAGGTGCAACTTTCACCCGACTCGTCACAAAGGTGCTAGCCAGCCAGCTTGGCCGCAACGTCGAGGCGTACGTCGACGACATAGTGATCAAAAGCAAGCTCGCAGGCTCACACACGGAGGACCTACGGGAAACCTTTGCCAGCCTTCGGGCGGAGGAAATCAAGCTCAACCCTGAGAAATGTGCCTTTTGGCTTGAAGACAGACAAGGTCCTAGGGTTCCTCATATCCGAAAGGGGTATCGAGACCAACCCCCAAAAAATAAAAGCCATCCAAGAAATGGAGCCCTCTCACAGCGCCCGAGAGGTGCAAAGGTTGACGAGGTGCCTCGCAGCCCTTAGTCGGTTCTGTCACTTTCGTGAGCGGCTCGCCATTTTTCAAGACACTCAGGGAGCAGAGTCATTTCGATGGGCGTATAGGCATTAGAAAGCATTCCAAGAACTCAAGCAATACATTGCCTAGCTACCAAGCTTAACCAGCCCGAAGCCAAATGCAGACCTCCTACCGTACCTCGCTGCCTCCTCGGCAGTGGTGAGCACAGTTCTCATCCAAGAAAGTAATGGGCAACGCCCTGTGTATTACGTTTCGGAGGCCCTCTAAGGGGCTAAGGTCAGGTACACGGGGTTGGAAAAGTTGGCATACGCCTTACTCATGTTCTCACGCAAGCTCAAGCACTACTTCCTGGTGCACCCCATCACGGTCCCGACGTCCTACTCGCTAGCATTGATGATACAGAATAGGGACGCCTCGGACCAAATAGGCAAGTGGGCGGCCGAGCTAGCGCCCTTCAACATCACCTTCGCGACGCATACGACCATCAAGTCACAAGCCCTCAACGATTTCGTCGCTGATTGAACCCCCCAAATCGAAGAACAACCCACGAGCAAGATCGAGGCACCATGGACAATCTACATCGACAGATCTTGGTGCGCCGTGGGGGCTGGGGCAACAGCCATCTTGGTTTCCCCAAACGGACGGGGCATGTCGCATGCCACTCGCCTCGACTTCGCCACAACAAACAAATCCTCGGAGTACAAAGCCCTGTTGTTGGGCCTACGCAAGGCAAAGGCATTGGGGGAAAAGAACATAGTCATCAAAAGTGACTCACGTCTGATGGTGGAGCACTTCAACAAATCCTTCACCGCAAGGGACCCCAAAATGGCCAGATACCTAACAGCGGTACAGGCGGCAACAAAGCACTTCTTCAACATCACTGTCCAAACCAACTCGAGGAGTAACAATGAAACAATGGATAGACTCGCAAAACTAGCCAGCTCTGACGAGCACCTCCGTCAGAAGTCTTCTATGAAATACTATGGGTCCCTTCGGCGGCACCCGAGGCATAAGGGGCTGCGCTTGAAACACAAGGGGCTGCGCCCGAAGCATAAGAGGTTGCGCCTAAAACACAAGGGGATGCGCGCCTGACGCTCCATGTTGATAGGACCGACTAGGGGGACACCATTGCCAAATACCTCGCAGGCAAAGAACCCGAAGATACCGCTGAAGCAAAGCACCTTCGGCAACGAGCAAGGAATTACCGCGTCATCAAGGGTCAGTTGTAGAAAGGAGGCGTCTGCGCTCCCTTCTTACGATGTGTGTCCCAACAGAAAGGCCAGTCCCTCCTAAGGGACATCCATGAGGGGCTGTCACATGCCAATTTTTAGAAGTTTTTGATATTTTCAAAATAAAAATAACCATTTGGTTTTGTTGAATTGGTAAAGCTTAACTTGGAGATTTTGGAAATCGAAAGCGATTTAATATGAATTAATCAAACTTCAATTGATGTGAATTTGGTTTATTTTGCATTTGATGGAGTGGTGTTTGAAGTCCCTTCTCTCTGTTTGTTTTGAATTCCCGTTGGCCCGTTCCTTTTGACCACTCTCTTGGTCACGACCACTCTATTGGTCACGACCACTCTCTCGGTCACGACCACTCTTTCGATTTCAACCAGTCTTTCGGTTTCGACTAGCCTCTTGGTTACGACCCGGCTCTTGGTTTCGACCGACCTATTTGGTCACCCCCTACACCCTTTTCTTCCTCATTGCGAAAGTCCACGCGCATTAAATGTCTTTGTTTCTCATTAAATGTTGTCACCTCCGACACGCCCGTTCCCCCTCTTGTCTCCTCCCTTACCTGCCCCCACCCACTCTTTCACCTGCCGGCCGTGCGCCCATGCCGCGCCGCCGCGAATCCCGCCGCTCCATCTTGTCGCTCGTTCCCTCTTCTTCCTATATAAATGGAGCATCAGGAAGCCCTCTGCCTCCTCTTGTTTCCCCCTCAACTCTTCCTTTCTCTCACTCTCGCCCCGTTTCGCCATCGAAGAGTTCACTGGAGCACCCACGCCATCCTCAACCTCCTCATCACCGAAGAGTTCACTGGAGCGCCCACGCCGTCTTCAACCTCCTCGCCGCCAAAGAGTTCGCTGGAGCGTCCGCGCCGTCTTCGACCACCGTTCGTCGTTCGCTGACCTCCTCCAACCCCCTTCTCCAGTCTCTCTCTCAGTCCTGATGAGTTCCCCGTGCCCTGTTCACCCTCGTGTTCTTTCGACCACGTCGAGTAGTCGAATCTTTCCTTCTTTCGACCACGTCGTGTAGCCAAACCTCTTTCGACCAGGTAGTCATGCTCCTCCCAGCCAGTCGAACCTCTTTCGACCAGGTAGTCATGCTCCTCCCAGCCAGTCGAACCTCTTTCGACCAGGTAGTCAACCTCCTTCCGACCAGTTAAACCTCTGTCGACCAGGTCATTGAACCTCCTTCCGACCTTATGATTTCAAATCTTCTGAGAGCCCATTCTCCTTCGCTCGAACTCCGATTTGAGTGATTCAAATTTCTAACTTCATCTAAATTCACTACCTTCCCTTCGGTTCTAGTTTGGCAATCTTTTTGGATTTTTATTTGGAGTTATTTTTTTATTTGGCTCTTTTCGCACGTATAGATTTCGGCTTCTCTGAAGAGTTCTTGGACTTGACAGCCTCAACCGAAGCATCTCAACTCTTCAACAAAGGCAAGTCGTAGACCTTTGATCATGTCGTACCCGGTTTATAAAATTATATTGTTTTGTATCAACACGCATGGCTTGTTATATAAAAATGGTTTTGTGAATAGTTAAACACCTACTTGGCAGTATGACCCCTCGAATAATTGTGAACGGCATGTTGACATGTACCCTTGGACACCATAGGTTGGATAATCTTAGTTGGACATTATTATAATACCAACGTGGGTGCGTATTATGCTTAGTCCTGCTTTAGTTATACGATGTCTCTCGATCACATGATTCATTGATGATAAATTTGACTTAATGATATATGGAATTATGGCACGGCCACTGTTATTAAAAATTGTTGTGACATGGCAAGGGTTGCCATTTGGCCAGGTTGAATGAAAATGATTTATGCTCGGGCGAGTGGTCGGAGGTGAAGGTGGGTGCAGGAAGCACATTGGGATGATGTAGTCTCACCTGAGCAACCGTTAAGAACTTAACTTTTTGTGCCATTGATCTGGGCCATACCGTACAACCACATGTCCAGGATGGGGTGGACCTGGCCAACTAATTAGCAATATTTTGGGTTGGTTATGTCGTGGTGGTGTGATCTCCGAGTTTACGAAGGGATTCACATGGCACAAGAGAGGGTCCAGAATGGCAAAACCTTAGCGGGCACACTTCGAAAGTATGTGGGCGGACAATATAAGATGACTATCTCTTGTGGGTCAAGCTGTACAACCTCTATAGAGTGTAAAACTATTCGAATAGCCATGTCCCTGGTTATGGACAATGCCTAGTGATTTCACACGAGGGGTATATTTTCTCAAAAATGTGGTCATGCTAAGCGATCTGGTCATTGGTTGGGAAGTGATCTGGTCGTGGTCGTTGGTTGGGAATTGAACAGGGTGTTCATGAGTTGTTTCAAAGAAACTTGATTACTTATGTATTAATCTTTCAAATTGTGCTTTACAATCTACTTATTGTATCTAATGTCAATACTACTTTATGCAAATAAACATAAAGCTATCTTTGTCAAGCCTTGCATGAATACTACGCGCATACTATTCTCTACGACTTGCTGAGTTCTTTATGTACTCACGGCTATACGCCCTTTGTTGATCAGTCATCGAAGAAGAACCAGGGAGCACCGAGTTTTACGAGGAGGATTACTTCGAAGACCATGCGAACTAGGCCACGTCCTCCACTCGATTGCCTGTGGGCATGTCGGATAGCCTCCACGAGTTATTTCGTTTTCCGCTGCAAGTTGTACTTTGTTGACTTTAGCCCTGCGAGGCAAAGCTCTGTAAAAACCTTGACCGTAAGGTCCCTTTTGCTGTTAAGTAATTTTAATTGTTTGCTTCATCATTAATTTTGTTGTATGGATATGATTTCATCTATGTTGCAACTGTGTGAGCTAGCTACTGATCGTGGGACTAGTTCAGTATACACAGAGGGTCCCGGGGCTGCATATCTGGGGTCCCGACAAGGGGCCCTACGGTGTGCATCAAGCGCCCTGAGGCCTCATGGCTAGGGCCTTCCGCCAGGGCTTTTATTGGCCTACAACACTCCGTGACACACAAGACCTTGTCCAACGCTGCTAGGGGTGCCAGTGGGTCGATCGCAACTCGGAGGCACTAGCGGTCCTACTGCAACCCCTGCCCCCTAGTTTGGTCCTTTGCACGATGAGGGCTCGACTGTTGGTGATATGCCCTAGAGGCAATCATGGAGATGATTGTATCACATATATGTTTATAAGTTATAGGATAAATGTTATTATGTTCCGTAAATGAATCATCAGTTATAAAAGATTAACAAGTATGTGACTTGTTGGTGAAGCTCTTTAACTTTTATGATGCCGTTCTAATTGTATCCCTAGTCGAATGTCACTGGTCGGAACACTAGTGACTTATCGGGCAGCACATGTATTGATTGATGACTATGTTTCACCAGTCATGAATATGATACTTATCACGATTTGTTAGTATTAAGAACCGCGTGATATATATATATCACGAGACGGTTAGTATTAAAACCGTCTGTGATATATATCTTATCACAGACGGTTTTTATTAAGAACCGTCTGTGACTTAGAATTTTCCTTACTCTGCAATTTTACCATGGCTTGAAATCACTAAACACTCCGATTTTACCAAGCCATGGTAAAATTAGAGTGTTAGTGATTTCAAGCCATGGTAAAATCGGAGTGTTAGTGATTTCATGTCATGGTAAAATCAGAGTGTTAGTGATTCCAAGCCATGGTAAAATCGACGTGTTAGTGATTCCAAGCCATGGTAAAATTTAGTAATTTGAATCCATGGTAAAATCGAGTGTAAGGAAAATTCCAAATTCTGAGCGGTTTTAATACAAACCGCTGCGTGATAAGATATGTATCATAGACGGTTTTAATACAAACCGTCTATGATAAGATATGTATTATAGGCGGTTTTAATACGAACCGTCTATGATACTTCACGACGGTTTTCAACACGAACCGCCTGCAGTGATGAGCACAGAATTGACAGATAGATTCGTGTTGAAAACCGCTCGTGAAGTGTCACGAGCGGTTACGAACAAGAACCGCTCGCGTGATACTACTAAGTATCACTGAGCGGTTCTTATTGTAACCGCTCGTGATGGTATCCTGTTATCGTTAACACGAACCGCTCTGTGATATTACTTCTTCACGAGCGGTTTTAGCGCGACCGAACATGCATTTGGTCGCTAAACCAAAACCGTCTATGATTGTATTTATCTGAGCGGTTTTGGTCAGCCGTCTGCGTGATGAGGCGTCCAGTATTAGCCTTTTTGTAGTAGTGTCACTAACTAATCGTAAACTGATCGTAAGTAGTTACGAACTGGTCATTACTAAATATGAACTAGTTATATAGAGATACAAGCTGGTCATAAGTGATAAGGACCTAGTCGCATATCATACTGCATTAAGGTTCGTCCGACATAATTTATGTGTATTCGAGAATCATTATGTCTTGCTAGGAACCGCTAATGACTCGTGGTTGGAAAAGAGTTTTCGAGTCACAACCGATTACACATGAACCTACAGGGCCACACACTTAACGGGTTGGAATAAACATGTTCGGATAGGATCTTCATGTGATATATATATATATATATATATATATATATATATATATATATATATATATATATATAGGATATGCATGAGGTTGTTGGGACATGAGACACAACGTGAGTTGCCCTTCCGAAACCCTAGTCGCCATCTTCTCGAGTGCCCTACCGTGCGAGTTGGTGCTAGCACATTGGCGTGCGGTGTTCCATCCCTGGACGTGTGGATACCATAGAGGCGCTGCTGCGATTGCTGTTGTGCTGAACAAGGATGATCCACGATCTTCATAAGGAACGCAATTGGTTGCTGGAGGAGATGATCGGCATCGAGGACATTGGACAATCAACTACGACCACTTCATCAACGCGCTCTATGTTAGATCAAGCTGCTCTAACTATTCTTCTGATACATTGCGCGTCTAGTGGTAACGATCTATGATCTCTTGCTTACATGGCTTCCTGTTGGGTTATGGGTAGGCTACAATAGCTACAAATCAAAATTTCTACTGTGCAAACCAGGAAGCCAAGCAAGTAGATGATCACAGATCGTTACCACTAGACGCGCAGAGCAGCGGAAGAAGTGTTGGAGCAGCCTGGTCCAACGTAGAGCGTGTCGATGTAGTGGTCGTAGTCGATAGTCTAACGTCCTTGCGAGTCGATCATCTCCTCCAGCAACCTCTGCAGTTCCTTATGAAGATCGCGGATCATCCTCAAGCGCAACAACGACCGCAGTAGCGCCTCTACGGTATCCACACGTTCAGGGAAGGAACAACCATACGCCGGTGTGCTAGCACCAAGTCGCACAACAAAGCTCTCAGGAAGATGGCAACTAGGGTTTCGGTGGAACAACTCAACTCACGACTTTCGTGTGTCTTGTCTGTTATGTTCACCCCCCCGCTCCCAACAGTCTCATGCATCTCTTTATATAGTGCTCGTGACGGATCCTATCCGAACACGTTTGACGAATCGTATTCGTACTTGTTAAGGGTTTCATCAATAAGTCACATACTTGTTAATCTTTATAACCAATGATTCATTCAAGGAATAGGATAACACATTATCCAATATTATGAACATAATGAAATACAATCATCTCTATGATTGTCTCTAGGGCATATTTCCAACAGTCTCCCACTTGCACTGGAGTCAATCATTAAGGTATCTAATACCGATAGCTCTTGTGTGCGCCTCATGCTTGGGCTGTGTGAGAGGCTTTGTCAACGGATCATCAACATTTAAATCCGTATGAACTTTGCATATCTTAACATCTCCTCTATTCGCTAACTCGCGAATAAGATGATAACGCCTGAGTATATGTTTGGATTTCTGATGGGATCTAGGCTCCTTAGCCTGAGCAATAGCTCTATTGTTGTCACAATAGAGATCCATCGGGCTCGAGGCACTCGGAACCGCACCCAACTCATCAAGGAACTTCTTTATCCAAACACCTTCTTTCGCAGCTTCAGAAGCCGCAATGTACTCGGCCTCCGTAGTAGAATCAACAACCGTCTATTGCTTGGAACTTTTCTAGCTCCCTGCTCCTCCATTCAAAATGAATACAAAACCAGATTGCGAACGATAATCATCTTTGTCGGTTTGGAAGCTTGCATCGGTGTAACCATTTACAACGAGCTCTTTATCACCGCCATAAACTAGGAGCACATCCTTAGTCCTTCTCAAGTACTTAAGGATGTTTTTCATGTTGTCCAAAGGACCTTCACCGGATCGACTTGGTATCTACTGTAACACTTAGAGCATATGATACATCCGTCGTGTACATAGCATAGCATACATGATAGATCCAACAGCCGAAGCATATGGAATTCTACTCATTTTGTCTCGCTCATCAGTGGTCGTAGGACATTGACTCTTCCTAAGATTAATGCTATGTGCCATGGGCAAGAAACCTTTCTTGGAATCTTGCATGTTGAATTGTTTCAACACTTTGTCTATGTACATATCCTGGCTTAATCTAATTAGCCTCTTAGATCTATCTCTGTAGATCCTTATACCAAGAATATATGCTGCATCTCCCAAATCTTTCATTGAGAAACAATTTCTTAATGAAGTTTTAACAGATTCAAGCATTGGAATGTCATTTTCCACCAGTAGTATGTCATCTACATACAAGATCAGAAACACAAGCTTGCTCCCACTAACCCTTTTGTAAACACAAGGTTCTTCTTCGTTCTTGATGAAGTCAAACCCTTTGACCACTTCATCAAAACAAATGTTCCAACTTCGAGATGCTTGCTTCAATCCATAAATGGATTTATTTAGCTTGCATACCTTTCTAGTTTCCTTTGGATCGACAAAACCCTCAGGTTGTGTCATGTACACATCCTCACTTAGGTTTCCATTAAGGAAAGTCGTTTTGACATCTATCTGCCATATCTCATAGTCGAAATATGCAGCAATAGCTAGAATGATCCGAATAGACTCAAGCATCGTGACAGGAGAGAAGGTTTCATCATAATTAACTCCTTGAATTTGTCTGAAACCCTTCGCAACCAATCGTCTCTTATGAATGTGAACATTTCCATCCATGTCTATCTTTTTCTTAAAGATCCACTAGCACTCAATGGTCTTAATACCATTAGGTGCATCAACCAAGTTCCAAACTTGATTATCATGCATGGACTTTATTTCGGATCTCATGGCCTCATGCCATGACTCAGAGTCTGGGTCCACTATCGCTTCCGCATAAGTTTTAGGCTCATCATTATCCACCAATAATACGTCATGCCCATACCTTATAGGCAATTGACGTGGGGGCTGATGCCTCATCTACAGGTTCAACAATATTTTGTTCATCCTGTAGAGGTTCAGTAGAGTTGAAATATTTTTAGATAGTTCCCGAATTTCTTCGAGTTGCACCTTGCTCCCACTGACTCCTTTGGAAATAAACTCTTTCTCCAAGAAGACACTATTACGAGCAACAAACACTTTGTTATCAACCTGATTATAAAAATAATATTCTTTAGTTTCTTTAGGATACCCCACAAAGAAGCACTTATCGGGCTTGGGTGTGAGTTTGTCAGACGTCAAACGTTTAACATAGACATCACATCCCTAAATCTTTAGAAAAGACAAAGTAGGACTCTTCCCAGTCCATATCTCATATGGTGTCTTATCTACTGATTTAGATAGTACCCTATTTAAAGTGAAAGCAGCAGTTTCTATAGCGTAACCCAAAAAATACAACGGTAGATCTAATTGGCTCATCATTGATCGAACCATGTCCAACAAGGTCCTATTACGTTGCTCAGACACCCCATTCCATTGTGGAGTGCCCGGTGGTGTAAGCTGTGGAACAATTCCACATTGTTTCAAATGATCATCAAACTCATGGCTCAAAAACTCACCTCCACGATCAGATCGTAAAGATTTGATTGTCTTGCCAAGTTGATTTTGTACCTTATTCTAGAACTCCTTGAACTTTTTAAAGGATTCCGACTTGTGCCTCATTAAGTAGATACATCCATATCTACTATAGTCATCGGTGAAAGTAATGAAGTACTGAAAACCACCTTTAGCCGATTGGTCGGAATAGGGTTAATATGATTAATCTAATGAATTTCCATGGCTCAATTACATGAATAAGATTCATGTCGGGACCGCTGTGCTAGATGATCATTGTCGTGTTATATAGTATTATGTGTTCATGTCACCCGATAGAATTGGATTCTATGCATAACACCTTTTGTAGGGATTGATGTGAATAGTATGGACCATTGTGTATGTGATGCATGTATGGATCTTTCATGGTCTGCGTGTCATGATGTGTGGTAGCCATTGAGCTACATATTATTATATAACGGTCTGCGTGCCGACATGTGTTGCTTGATATTATCATATGTAATTCATTACTAGCTTTTAGGAGTAACTACTTAGTAGATGAATGTGGTGATTTCAAGCATGATGGCACGGAGGACAGGAAGCATGGTGATTGTGATAGTCATGTTAAGGGTCATACTATTTCATAGGTTAATATGATTATCTGTGAATGTTTATTTTGGTCCTGTTATGCTATTGATCATGTTTTATCATTAGACATGATAGAGTAGTATCCCTCAAGAAAAATTAAGTAAATTTGATGCATTTCTGATTGCTGCACCTATCACGATTTTGATCATTAATTGGTAGGTCTACAAAAGTAGGGTGCCATTAGCAATCTTAATAAGATGGGGTGGGTATTGGACACCCACATGCATAGTATTGGTTTAACTTGACAAGGCTATCAAAACGGTTTTGGGCCGCCGGGGCATAGAGATGCCACTCAACGGAGAAGAGTCATATGAGATATGATTGAAAAAGGGTTGCTTACCTAAATCACTAGGTTTCTAGCAATGATGCCAAAGCTCACTAGGACTTAATGATATATGGATCTTGAACCCACTATATGATGTTAGAGAGAAACATGGTTTAGAACATATAGTAGGAGTATCTTTTATTAAAGTGTTTAATAGAAGATCTTACATAAACATAGTGCTGAATTTTTGCATATGTTTCTGTTGTAGATCATAGCACCTAATACTTCCTCCACACCTACCTTTAACTTGCGATTTATTCTTGAGAAAGAAAAGTTGAATGGAACAAATTTCATTGACTAATTTCGTAATATGAGAATTGTTCTCAAACAAGAAAAGAAGGAATACATTATAGAGGGTCCTTATCTCAAGGAACCGAATGCAGATGCTACTCGTACTGAAAAGAATGCTTACGAGAAGCATTCCAATGACACAGTCGATGTACACTGCCTTATACTTGCCACAATGAACTCCAAGCTTCAGAAACAATATGAGACTACATATGCTTGCAATATGATTGTGGGTCTGAAAGGTATATTTCAGGATCAAGCAAGAGCAGAGAGGTACAATACATCCAAGACATTGTTTTCTTGTACACTTTCGGAAGGTAACCCGATCAGTCCTCATGTGATCAAGATAATTAGTCACATTGAGAGCTTGGAAAAACTTGGTTTTTCTCTTAGCCAAGAGTTGGCTACTCATGTGATTCTCCAATCGCTCCCTGCGAGCTTTGAGCCCGTCATATTGAATTTTCATATGAATGGCATGGAGAAGTCAATGATCGAGTTACATGGCACGCTTAAAGGTGCCGAGGAGAGCATCAAGAAAAGTTCTAATCACACGATGATGGTTTAAAAGACTACTAGTTTCAAGAACAAAGGTAAGTCTGGGGGAAAGGGAAAAGGCACATGAAAGACTCAAGATGAGATCGAGAGTCTTAAGGCTAAACTTAAGAAGCTTAAGCTAGGTCCTATGCCAGGTACAGAATGTTACCATTGTCATGAGACTATGCATTGGAAGAAAAATTACAAGAAGTAGTTAGCAGAAATGAAAAAGAACTATGAAAGTAAGACTTCTAGTTCAGGTATAAATGTTAAAGAAATTAATCTTGTCACTTCTCCTACATGTTCTTGGGTATTTGATACCAGATCGGTTGCTGATATTTGCAATTCGATGCAGGAACTGATAGGGAGTAGAAGATTGGCAAGATGCGAGGTTGATCTTTGCGTGGACAATAGAGCAAGAGTTGCTGCATTAGCTATTGACACTTTACCTTTAGTTTTACCCTTAGGATTAGTTATGGAATTAAATAATTATTATTATGTTCCCGCCTTAAGCAAAAACATTATTTCTGCTTCTTGTTTAGGAGCAGAAGGATATGAGTTCAGAATAAAGAACAATTACTGTTTAATTTATTTTGAAGATATGCTTTATGGCCATGCTCCATTAGTGAATGGATTATATGTTTTGAATCTTGAGGATATGTCTGTCTATAACATTAATGCTAAGAGACTTCGACCTAATGATTTGAATCCCACTTTTATTTTGCATTATCGTGTAGGTCAAATAAATAAGAAGTGCATGATGAAGCTCCATAAAGATGGTCTTCTAAACTCATTTGATTTTGAATCATTTGAAATATGTGAATCTTGTTTACTTGGCAAGATGACAAGAGCACCTTTTACGACCAGAGGTGAGAGGGCAAGTGACTTGTTGGCCCTTGTACATACGGATGTATGTGGACCGATGAGTACTCCGACCAGAGGTGGTTTTCAATACTTCATAACTTTTACTGATGATTTTAGTAGATATGGTTATATCTACTTGATGAGGCACAAGTTGGAATCCTTTGAAAAGTTCAAAGAATTCCAGAATGAGGTACATAATTAACTTAGCAAGCCAATTAAATATCTACAATCGGATCGTGGAGGTGAATATTTGAGCCATGAGTTTAGTGATCATCTAAAGAAATATGGAATTATTCCACAACTTACTCCGCCGAGAGCGCCTCAATGGAATGGGGTGTCTGAACGCCGGAATTGAACATTGTTAGACATGGTTCGATCAATGATGAGCTAATATGATCTTCTATTGTATTTCTGGGGATATGTTCTAGAAACAGTGGCTTTCACTTTAAATAGGGTTCCATTAAAAACAGTAAAAACAACACCATATGAGATATAAACCGGGAAACGTACTGGATTGTCTTTTCTCAAGATGTGAGGTTGCGAGTTATATATAAAACATTTGACGTATGACAAACTCACACCCAAGTCGGATAAATGCCTCTTTGCGGGGTATCCTAAGGAAACTAAAGGATATTACTTTTATAATCGAGATGATAACAAAGTGTTTGTTGCCCAAATTGGTGTCTTCTTGGAGAAAGTATTTCTTTCCAAAGGAGTCAGTGGGAGCAAGGTACAACTCGAAGAAATTCGGGAAAGATCTAAAAATCTTTCAACTCCTACTGAACCTCTACAGGATGAACAAAATGTTGTACAACCTGTAGATGAGGCATGAGCCCCACGTAGATCTAAAAGGTCACGTCGATTGCCTATAAGGTATGGGCACGACATTCTATTATTGAATAACGATGAGCCTAAGACTTATGCAGAGGCGATGATGGACCCAGACTCCGAGTCATGGCTTGAAGTCATGAGATCTGAGATAAAATCCATGCATGACAATTATGTTTGGAACTTGGTTGATGCACCTGATGGTATTAAAACCATTGAGTACAAATGGATTTGTAAGAAAGAGATATGGATAGAAATGTTCATATTCATAAGGAACGACTGGTTGCAAAGGGTTTCAAACAAATTTAAGGTGTTGATTACGATGAAACCTTCTCGCCTGTCGTTATGCTTAAGTCTATCTGGATTATTCTAGCTATTGTTGTGTATTTCGATTATGAGATATGGTAAATGGATGTCAAAACGGTTTTCCTAAATGAAAACCTAAGTGGGGATGTGTACATGACACAGCCTGAAGGTTTTGTCGATCTACAGGAAGCTAGAAAGGTATGCAAGCTTTAGAAATCCATCTATGGATTAAAGTAAGCCTCTCGGAGTTGGAACATTCGTTTTGATAAAGTGGTCAAAGGGTTTGACTTCATCAAGAATGAAGAAGAATCTTGTGCTTACAAGAAGGTTACTGGGAGCAAACTTGTGTTTATGATCTTATATGTGGATGACATATTACTGGTCAGAGATGATATTCCTGTACTTGAATCTATTAAAACTTCATTAAGAAATAGTTTCTCTATAAGAGAATTAGGAGATGCGGCATATATTTTAGGCATAAGGATCTATAGGGATAGATCTAAAATACTAATTGGATTAAGCCAAGATATGTACATTGACAAGGTGTTGAAGCAGTTCAACATGCAAGATTCAAAGAAAGGTTTCTTGCTAATGTCACATGGAATTAATCTTAGCAAGAGTCAATGTCCTTCGACACCTAATGAGTGAGATAAAATAAGTAGAATCTCATATGCTTCAGCTATTTGGGTCTATCATGTATGACATGCTATGTACACGACCAGATGTGTCGTATGCTCTAAGTGTTATGAGCAGATATCAGTCAGATCTAGGTGAAGGTCACTAGATAGCAGTCAAGAATATCCTTAAGTACTTGAGAAGGACTAAAGATGCATTCCTTGTTTATGGTGGTGAGGAAGAGTTGGTCGTAAATGGTTAAATTGACGCTAGCTTCCAAACTGACAAGGATGATTTCAGATTGCAGTCTGGGTTTGTGTTTTGTCTTAATGGAGGAGTAGTGAGCTGGAAAAGTTCTAAGCATGGAACAGTTGTTCATTCTACAACAGAGACTGAGTACATTGCGGCTTCAGAAGCTACAAAAGAGGTTGTATGGATTAGGAAGTTCATTAATGAACTGAATGTGGTTTCTAGTATTTCTAGTCCAATGGATCTCTATTGTGATAATAGCGGAGCCATTGCATAACCTAAGGAACCTAGATCGCATCAAAAGTCCAAACACATACTACAACGATATCACATTATTCGTGAGATTGTTGAAAGAGGTGATGTGAAGAAATGCAATGTGCACATGGATTTGAACATTGTTGATCCGTTGACAAAGCCTCTCCCACAACCTAAGCATGAGGTGCACTTAGATACATGTATGATTGACTCTAGTGCAAGTGGGAGACTGTTGGTGATATGCCCTAGTGGCAATCATAGAGATGATTGTATCACGTCTATATTTATGAGTTATAGAATAAATGTTATTATGTTCCTTGAATGAATCATTAGTTATAAAGATTAACAAGTATGTGTCTTGTTGGTGAAGCTCTTTAACTTATATGATGTCGTTCTAATTGTATCCCTGGTCGGATGTCACTGGTCGGAACACTAGTGACTTATCGACCAGCACATGTATTGATTGATAACCATGTTTCACCGGTCATGGATATAGGGATATCGAATCAATAATGTGAACACATGTTAGATAACATGGTGTTGGATTGACCTACCTTGAAAAACTATTGAGATTGTTATGATTTTATGTGTCATCAGTTGGTGTCAAGCAATCATGATGCATAATCCTTAGACCTGAGATCAACATGGTTTCCTACATGTGTAACAGTATACTTAGGGGTTACCAAATGCTACTCCGTAACAGGATAGTTATAAAGGTAGCTTTCGGGTATGCTATGAAACATGTGGAGTATGATTTTATGTGTCATCAGTTGGTGTCAAGCAATCATGATGTATAATCCTTAGAACTGAGATTAGCATGGTTTCCTACATGTGTAATAGTATACTTAGGGGCTGCCAAATGCTACTCCGTAAATGGATAGTTATAAAGGTAACTTTCGGATATGCTATGAAACATGCGGAGCAATGTGACTGGTCGGATATGGGATTTGCCCCTCCTAACATAACAGGAGAGATATCCGCGGGCCCCTCAATGTGGTCGGATAAAGAAAGTGTATGGCCATGCCACTAGTGGTCAAAGAGCCGACCACATGAGGTTATTCGTCACTTGATCGAGAAAGTATTGAACGGTCCATGGATGACAAAATATCTCATCTAGAGTTCAACCAGATATCGTGAGGCAGAGGGAGAATACACAGGCATGTCATTTAGTTCGACCAGATAAAGACTGGTCATATGGAGATACGAGCTGGTCGTAGACTGGTCGAACATAATCACTAACTAGTCGTAAATTGATCATGAGGAGTTACGAACTGGTCATGACTAAATATGAACTGGTCGTATAGAGATATGAGTTAGTTGTAAGTGATAAGGACCTAGTCGTAGATCATATTGTATTAAGGTTCATCTGATATAATTTATGTGTATTTGGGAATCGTTAAGTTCTGCTAGAAACTGCTAACGACTCGTGGTCGAAAAAGAGTTTCTGAGTCACAACCGATTACACATGAACCTACAGGGTCACACACGTAACAGGTTGAAACAAACGTGTTCAGATAGGATCCGTCATAGGCTCTATATAAGGAGATGCACGAGGTTGTTGGGACATGAGACACAACGTGAGTTGCTCTACCGAAACCCTAGCCGCCACCTTCTCGAGTGCACTACCATACGAGTTAGTGCTAACACATCGGCATGCGGTGTTCCATCCCTGGATGTGTTTATACCGTAGAGACGTTGATGTGATTGCTACTGTGCTGAACGAGGACGATCCACGATCTTCACAAGTAATACAATTGGTTGCTAGAGGAGACGATTGACATCGAGGACGTTGGACGATCGACTACAACCACTTCATCGACGCACTCTATGTTGTATTAGGCTGCTCCAACTCTTCTTCCGCTGCACTGTGTGTCTAGTGGTAACGATCTATGATCTCTTGCTTACATGGCTTCTTGGTTTGCATGATAGAATTTTTGAATTGACAGCTAGCATAGCCTAGCCGTATCCCTTCATCGACATCACTGGCCCATTCCCATAGCTGAGGGCAACCTCCGCTTCGCGTTTGTTGCCATCGAGTACTTCTCTAGGTGGGTAGAGGCCGTGGTGGTCGCTAAAATCACGGCCACCACAGTACAGCGGTTCACATGGAGATGTATCATTTGAAGATATGGGGTGTCGCGCAACATCATCACTGACAAATGGCACCCAGTTTAATTCAACATCATTTAGGGCATTTTGCCAAGGTCTGGGAACAACGATATGCTTTGCATCGGTTGGGCATCCCGAGTCCAACGAGGCGGTCGAGTGAGCCAATGCTAACTTGCTCACAGGGCTCTGGCTCGAGGAACTTCAAAAAGCCCCATGGGAACTCCGAACATCACCAATCAGGGCCGCGGGCTTCTCTCCCTTCAAGCTCCGATTCGACGACAAAGCAATGACCCCGGGAGAGCTCACGACCAAGTCCCGCCGAGCAACAGAGGATAGTGAGCCTACAGGCTAGGAGATCTCCCTCGATCTCCTCGAAGAACATCACGTACAAGCCATATCAACCATGGCGAAGTACACCGAAGGGGTAGTGAAGCCATACAACAAGAAGGTCAAGATCCGCCCTCTAGCATTAGGCGACATGGTCCTCAAGCGAGTCGTAAATCCCATGACCATAGGCAAGTTGGAGTCCAAGTGGGAAGAGTCGTACATCATCGCCTGCAACACAAAGAGCGGGCTCCTTCTACATCGCGACACTGGAGGGACAATAGTTAGACCACATGTGGAACGCTAAGAGCCTTCGCAAGTTCTATCCCTAGGGCCAACAATGTAAAAAACCGGTTGCGCCCGGATAACTGCCACTAGCCATCCCAAAATGGCAGAGGCATGTACAAAAGCAAATGTATGCCTTTTGGGCAATTTATCCCCGTCTAATATAAACAAAGACACCGCATATGGCTCATTAGCCCCGGTGCACACCGATGCCCTCCGCAGGCACGAGTGTATAAACAAAGGCACCGTGCATGGCTCATTAGCCCCGGTGCACACCGATACCCTCCGCAGGTACGAGTGTATAAACAAAGACACCGGTCACACCACGCATGGCTCAATAGCCTCGGTGTACACCATCGAAGACACGACACATGGCTCATTAACCCCCGTGCACACCGATACCCCCCTCCGCAGGCACGAGGGAATAGACGAAAATGCCATGCATGGCTCAGGCCCTGGTGCATAGGACTAGACCCTAGGCACCAGAACACACGGGGGAGGGGGGGGACGACACCGTTCTTTGCCTCCCCTCTCGCAAAAAAGTTAGGGCTCCCTGGAGTCTTATCTAAAAAGGGGAAATTGGCTACAGGGCACTGCACATTCGCGTTATTTACCAACGGACATCCAAAAAACGTGGTGCAGCCAGAAGACATCGCAAAAACGTGTAATTTTGCCGTAGGACACTGAGGGCACTATTTTATCATTTCCAGCCCGAAGGGAGAGAGAAAATTTCAGAAATGACAATTTTGCCCTTCAGTTGGACTTGGCTGAGACGGACCTTCCATAGTCATCAAAGTCTAGAGGCGTGGTTGATCAGCTCAATGGGGTGGCTGCTGCACGCGAGGTGCTCGAGCAAGGGGACCGCGAGCAATGTTGGAACGAAAACTCTGATCTCAATCACAAACTCTATTGAAATAGAGAAACCTTTGATTCAATTTTCACCACACATTGCAATGTGACTTTTCTGATTTCTTATATAGACATCAAAACGAGTTACAAATAGAATACGGAATCGGTTTCTGACTCAGATTCTCCACCAAAACTGAAAAACACGAAACCGATAACAAACTCGACAAGCTACAGTATTCGACTCAGAAACGAACAGAAAGAAAACTGAAATGATTACAGACCGCTTCTGAATTGCATTTGCCTTTTGCGATCCATTACAGATCGAAGAACTCCAGCCGGAGCCTCTTGGTGCACCGGGGAGCACTGCCGTCGGCTTCATCGTCCGCTTCCAAGAAGCTATTGATCGCGTCGATGTACCTGGCCATGGCACGGCGGCGTATCCCTCGATGGTGTCGTCGAGGGCAGGGTTCTTGTGGCGGAGGGCGAGGTACTCGTGGTACCCCGACGGGTGTATGTCGGTGACCATAAAGTCGAGGGCGCGGAGTTGGCGGGGGAGGTGCGCCCAGCGCCGGGCGAGGACGGCGGTGGCGAGCATGAAGCAGGTGGCGAGGCGATTCAGATGAGGAGGAGGACGTCGTCGGCGGTCTTGCGCCGAGGTGGTCCTCGGCGCGCCACGATCGCCACCGGCAATGGCGGCGAGAGCGTGGATCGTCGAGTGATGGTTGCCACCGCCAGGACGCGCTAGCAGAGGTGAGCTAAGCGCGAGGAGGAGACGAGCGGCGCCACGGAGGGCCGAGGCGCGCCGACTACCGGGCCGAGCCGGATCGAGAGAGGTGGCACCATGGAGCCACCGCTGCGCGCCCCCATCCATGGGGCTCCTCCACGACGACCCCAGCAACAGACGGTGTGATGGTCCCCTCGATGTGTGCCCGATGGCGGCCGTCTGGTGATGGCAAGGTGAAGGCGTGGGGACGTCCGCGGTGGGGAATGGGGACATGAGGCGTTCGTCGGTGGAGCCGGTGTAGTAGAGCCAGTAGACGACGGAGGACGGGAAGCGACAGGAGGAGGCGGCGGCGGCAGAAATGAGGAGGACGTCTGAGGAGTGGACGGCGGCGGTGTCGAAAGCCCACCAGTCGGTGGAGGGCACCAGTGGTCGGGTGCAAGCGACAGAGGGCTCCAAAGACAGTCGTCGGGGAGTTAGCGAGGGCGAGGCGTAGCAGCCGATCGAGCCGAGGTGACGGGCGAAGGCGACTCTATGTTGATAGAAGAGGAAGAAAGAGGAAAAAGGGGAAGAAGAAGAGGAGGGCAGAAGGAGAAAGGGCAAAATAGACAATTAACGTGCTTTCTCTCTCCACTTTGACCCGAAAATAATAAAATAGTGCCCTCAGTGTCCTACGGCAAAATTACATCTTTTTGTAGTGTCTTCTGGCTGCACCACGTTTTTTGGATGTCCGTTGGCAAATGACTCGAATGTGCAGTGCGCTGTAGCCAATTTCCCCATCTAAAAAGTATAGGGGTGGCGCTAGGCTTTGCCTCCCCTCACAAAAAAGTTAGGGCTCCTCCGGAGCCATATTTGAGAAAGAATGGGGGACAACGCTAGGCTTCGCCTTACCCTCGCAAAAAAGGTAGGGCTCCTCAGAGCCCTATCTTAAAAAGTATGGGGGACGGCGCTAGGCTTCGCCTGCCACTCGCAAAAAAGTTAGGGCTTCTCCGGAGCCCTATCTGAGAAATTATGGGGGACGACGCTAAGCTTCACCTCCCCCTCGCAAAAAGTTAGGGCTCCCCGGAGCCCTATCTAAAAAAGTATGGGGGCGGCGCTAGGCTTCGCCTCACCCTCGCAAAAAAGGTAAGGTTCCCCGGAGCCCTATCTAAAAAAATATAGGGGACGGCGCCAGGCTTCGCCTCCCCCTCGCAAAAAAGTTAGGGCTTCTCCGGAGCCCTATCTGAGAAAGTATGAGGGACGACGCTATGCTTTGCCTCCCCCTCACAAAAAAGTTATGGCTCCCTGAAGCCCAATTTGAAAAAGTATGAGGGACGGTGCTAGGCTTCACCCCCCCCTCACAAAAAAGTTAGGGCTCTCCTGGAGCCATATCTAAAAAAATATGGGGGACGAAGCTAGGATTCGCCTCCTCCTCGTAGAAAAAGTTAGGGCTCACAGGAGCCCTATCTGAAAAAGTATGGGGGACGGCATTAGGCTTCGCCTCCCCCTCGCAAAAAAAGTTAGGGCTCCTCCGGAGCCCTATCTAAAAAAATTATAGGGGACGGCGCTAGGCTTTGCCTCCCCACGCAGAAAAAGTTAGAGCTCCATGGAGCCCTATCTTAAAAAGTATGGGGAACAGTGTTAGGCTTCGCCCCCTCCCCCTTGCAAAAAACAAGTTAGGGCTCCCCCGAGCCCTATTTTAAAAAAGTATGGGGCGGCGTTATGCTCGCCTCCCCCTCGCAAATAACAAGTTAGGGCTCCCCTGGAGCCCTATCTAAAAAAAGAATAGGGATGGCACTAGGCTACCCTATCCCTTTCATAGAAACCTTGAAAAGAGAAAGGAGGCAACACGAGCCAAACACGCGTGTATACCAGGAAATCCCCACTTTATTCACCACAAGTCCAAGGTACAAGGTACATACACCAGGGGCCCGGCCCAATAAAGCAACAAAATGAAAAATGAAAAATAAAAGTACATATAGTACGCAGTCTCAACAGCACTACACAAATATTAGTCACATAACTGTAACATCTTAAAGTTCTGTTACCAAAAATAAAATTATTAAATTCAAATCTTTGTTCCAAATCAAATCTCTTCGCTGTGAGAACTCTAATAATTAAACTAATCTAAACCGTAATAAGCAGTAAATAAAAATTATTCTCAACAATAATTACAGACAAATTTCACCCATGACAAATTAATAACATCCGATATTATATTATTAAAATGCAGCATCCAAAATTACAATATGAATTATTACAACAAAAATACAACACCGATATGACTCATAGTTAATTACAAGAATCCTTTACATCAGATTAGAATATAAATTACAGCTTTGATTACATTACAGAAATAATAAAATAAATGTCTTGCATGCATGTCGCCGAAGCCTTTCCTTGTCCGTATATCGACAGCCGTCGAACCCTTTCCTCGACCAATCTGAAGCACTGCCCACGTCCATCGTCCGCCAATCAACCAGAAGATAAGTGGCAGACCATATGAAATAAATTAGAGTTAGAGTAGAGGAGAGTTGTTGTCAGATCGCAGGGAGATCCTAGAGGTTCCCAGACCAACATAAGTTAGTCGGCACCATCTCACCTCCAATGGGTCTTATCACTCAGCAATTCTAAAAATCCGACACCCACTTTTCTTGACTTACCTTAACCGTAGAAAATCCGATAAATAGTGCTCCATCGACCATCGGTCCATAACTATTGCCCAAGCAAACAACCCACTGTGAGAGAGTAGGAGATAAGGGGAGGGTGAAATGGGAATGCACAAGGAAGGAGGAAGAGCTCAACCGAAATGCACCTCCCCCATAAGACTCTCCCTCTCAAGGCCACACCCACTTAAGCCAACACAAGTCTTAGTTCACAACCTAAGCCACCACAAGCCACTTTCACTTATCAATCCACATCCAAGCTAGCAAAGCAAAGCAAAAGCCTCATACCACCATTCCCACAACCGAAGCCAACACCACCATTCACTTCCACTGCTAACCAAAGCAAAGCAACAACACTAAGCAAGCTCACTGCCCTCCCAAGACAGCACAACCAACACAAGCAAGCATCAGGAAAAGGAGGAGTAGCACCACAGGGAGGCCACAAGCTCTTGGAGGCGGCGACAACCAGCACAATCAGGCCAAGACGGCGACCAGTCAAGTCAAGTTGCAAATCCTTCCCAAACCGAACAAACAACCATTCCTGACCACAGCACCAGAGAACCAACCAGGTAAACCCACTCATGCCCCACTGCCATCTATTTTTGCACAAGCCGAACCACCCGTAGGAACCACAACCAAATGTCCAGGAAGAAATGAAGAGAGAGAAGCAGTGGGGAAAGAGGAATGAGGAAGAAAACAAGGCAATCAAAGAATGAGCCTAGGAGGCAGGAGCTCCGTCGGCCGAACGTGTGAAGAGATAAGGTGGAGAGAGAAAAAGTGAAAAGAAAAGAAAAGAGAAGAAAAAATAATAAAAATTCTAAAAAAATAGAAAACGTGTAAGTAGCATACCCGTAAATATCGGACAAATCACTAGTTTAGATTTTTAAACCATGTGAGAATATTTAGTAGTAGCTAGACTGGTAGAAGATAAAAGCAGGGAAAAAGGGTAAAATAAATTAGAGACTTTATAAATAATTTAATCACCGGTAAAACTCACTGAATCAGACAAATAATTTGATTCGTTAGAAATAATTTAATCATGTTGCAATAATTAAAATAAACAACTCCGAGTATATTTAGAGAAATAAATAAATACGTACACACCTGAGAAAAATCGATTAGGCATTTATTTGCGTGCGTAAAAAAAATAAATAGACCTAATTGCATGCGAATACGTATAGTAATTTTATTTGTCGTGCGATGAAACCCGAATATAGGCGACCAATGATTCCAGAACCAGGCTATCTATACTGGAATTACTTAATTTGGAGTTCATTTGAACATTATTTGAATTTGGCTCGTTTTCGCATATAGGTTTCAACGACTCTGGGGAAACTGATCTTTTTGGAGAGTTAGATCCTCAAGCATATGAGCAAGGCAAGTTACATCCTTTGATCATATTTCAATCCTAGTATTTAAAATTATTTAATTGCTGTTTTAAACTATTACTGTATGCTTATTTGTATTCAGTTGTTTAAATTCCTGTTTTAAATTATCGTTATTCCCAATACCTTTATATAGCCAAATTTGCTATTGAATTAGCCATTCCTTGATACCATAGTTAAAATCTGGTTGGTACATTAGTATGACTAGAACATGTTGGAAAATTCAAATTTGTTTGTATTTTAAATTCAAATTCAGTTTGAATATGCAAATCCAATAAGGAACCAAATAGCCTCCAAACTTCCAAAAAAATTCCAAACAAGCACAACAGAGAAACTTGAATCCATTAAAAATATTCCCAGTTATGGGTATTACTATATTTCCAAAATAAAAGATAGCTTGTAATTCTGAGATAAAGAAAGTATATTTGCAAATTGAATTTCGAGAATTCTTTTGAAAGTACCTCAAGCATTCTAGGAGCATATGAAGTTTTACTATTGATAATTTGAATCCCAAAATAAATATTCCCATATTTGATACCTTTTTAGTTTTGCCCAAAATTCAATTTGAGCTTTTGAATTGGAGTATTTGGAGTGCTAAGTTCTAACACATTAGCTTTGCAATAATTTTTTTTAAAAGTCCAAAATTTCCCAAGTACACAGTAGATGCTTAGCTAATCCAACTTAGGGATTTTGGGCTATTACACTAACAGATGTACCATTTGAGGTCTCATGCTGATGCTAATGTAGATCCTGCCACTTCATTCAACTAGGGAGCCATTAGGCTGCTAATGCTAATGTGGATGCATGGTTCGAGGCCTCACAATGAGCTCAAAAAACAATGATTCATTGCTTTTGTTGAGCTATGTTAAAACCTTTTAGGATGTTATGGTTGAACTTAACTTACGGTGGTTGCCATGCGTACGTTGATTTTTCGTTTTGCTTCTGTTGGATGTAGAAAGTGGAGAGGCTAAGGGTGACTTGGTAACTAGATGTACACCTTACCTACTTTTCTTCTGTATTGGCATGCATTAGGAGTTTATTTTGTATTGAAGAAGAATCCAAACTTTTACCTTTTTGGTTCTTTGTAGGACAGTGAGCCATGGAGTTCAAGAACTGGAGATAAAAAACGAGTGACATTGTCTGCATTTTTTAAAAGAGTTTCTGAGCTAGATAGTTGAAGAGGCTGGTGTACCACTTGAAGACACCAGCCTAATAGATGCAGCATTTGAGGTCCCATGCTAATGCTAATGTAGATTCTACCACTTCATTCAACTAGGGAGCCATCAGGTTGCTAATGCTAATGTGGACGCATGGTTCGAGGCCTCACAATGAGCTCAAAAAACAATGATTCATAGCTTTTGTTGAGCTATATTAAAACCTTTTAGGATGTTATGGTTGAACATAACTTACGGTGGTTGCTTTTGGACAAAAAAAAAACAATAAAAAACATATCCTCTAACAGAGAAACAAGATTGTCACATGCACAAATGACTGCTTAAGATTTCATACCATGAGAAGATTTGCTAAAACGTCTTGCATATATTGACTTACCCTTATTTCTTGCTCTTCCCTAACAGCTACTATCGCAGGTCTCCTTTCAATAATTCAGTTTCTCTAGGTTGGGCCTGTTGTGATAGTAGTAAGCCAGGACATGCCCATGTACCTCCTAACATGTATACACCTCTTTGTCCACAATTACATTTTTTTTATGATACGATCTAATTGCATTGAATCTATTTCTTTGAATTCGGTTAGCATTTGTATGAACTATGAAGCCATGTCCCTTTCTTTCTCCAGAAATTCAGTCCTTTTATGTTTTTTCTCGTTTGTTTTGGCTACCATGTTTACACAAAATATTATTATGAAGGGTCCAATATCGGTTACCATAAAAGAACTGTGTGTTTTTAATCAAATAGTTCACTTAGCTGGCAATGCTAGCTTTCGCTGTTGTTCCTAATTACCGAGGAGCAGCGCATTCTATACATATGTCTGGGTTGGATGTCTTCACGATTGCTTTTTAATGTTTAGTCAGATTCGTCATTATTTCAATAATTTCCGACAAAGTTTCAAATTATTGTAGCTCGCCCTGTTTTGCTCTAATGTTAGACATTCTTAGATCCTTTGTCCATGGTATGAATAGTCGCCAATGGCATTCATTTTATATAGCTCAAAAGCATTAGTGTTCTCCACTTCCCCTTACTGACGTTCCACTTATCAACTTTAGGATGACATAAGGGTTCAAGCCAAGTGCGTCCGAGACAAGAACATGAAATTGGCGACAACATACTATTGCTTTTCATCGTACCAGTTGGTTCACAACTATCATCGTTTGTTCCCTGCTTAAAAGTGAGGTATTTTAAAGAAAGTTAATGCTCACTAGGTATCTCTTTTGATCCGAGTACCTCTTATCCAGAGATTACTTATATTTAAGTTTTTTTTGCTTTTGTAGATAATTATTGAATATTGATAAATATCACATCGTCATCGTTTTGTAGTTGTTCCTGTCAATGCCCTCAAATTTGGTGATGTGTCAAGATGAAATTGTTTTTGTTATGCTATACTTAGCGATGTGTACAAGTTAAAATAAAAGATGATGAATTTCCACATAGATATGTGTTACTATTTGTTATATTCATCTTTTTTTTGGGCGCAAATATGACTTATACGCTATGGTACATCAAATCCTAATGTTCAAAAAGGAAATATGTTCGATTATAATATTTTTATATGTATACAACCGCCACAACCGCGTCATTTGGCGCCGGTTGCATTCTAGTAATGTTAATATCAGGATTGAAAAATTACTTCTAAACCTACATCTATAAGAGGGAATGTTCCGGCGGGGGAATTGTGACGATAATGGCTACTCAATGTATTTGGAGCCAACGGCAATTTTGTTTTAGCGGTGCAAGTGAAATTGCTTCAGCATATAGGAATCATCTACGATGAATTCTATCTTTTCTCTAAGGCACATATTTAAGCTGGGATGGGAATCCAGAAAGGTTAGCGAACGCCAATCCTAAACAAAGAACCTATATCCCTTGAAGCAAAACCTAGAGTTTTTGGTGCATTTAGCATTGTTGGCACGTGAATTAGCAAAAGTATCGGCACATGAATTAGCAAAAGTATCCTTCTCTCCGAATCAATTACAAAAATAGCATCACAGACAAGTGGGGACGCGACACATGACTTCAAATAGTGTAAAAAAATATATCATTTTTTAACATATTTAACCAATCAGCTAATCCTTGTCCGTGCCCCTAAGGGCCGAACTTCACCCCAAGGGCACGGACAACGAAGTGCCGTGCCCTAGAGGTTAGGACAAGCCACATGTCGCATCTCCGTTTGTCCGGGGTGCCATTTTAATGATTGATTTGAAGAGAAGGCTATTTTTACTAATTTGCACACCAACAGTGCCAAAATACGCCAAAAACTCCAAAACCCAAACAATCTCAAATTTCAACTGCGTTATCATCATCTATATCTATAGAGTCTAGATAGTAAACCCATCTAAATCGAGACTATGAAAGATGGGATTAGGGTCTGTTTGGTTTGTTACTAATACGAATCAAACAAAATTTTGGCAGTATAATTGGTTATCGTTTGGTTTGTTACTACTATTTGATAATGCCAGCAAAAATTTAGTAACACAAATAAAATTCAATGTCACACATGGATAATCCGACAGTGAAAAAATTGCTTACTAAAATTTAGCTTACCACAATTCCAACAATGTTAATTTTCATATTTGGGCTTGTTTTGTTCGTGAGGCCCAGCCCCTTGATCTCGGCACGGACCTGACTGCGAAACACGGGTTTCCCGGGCCCACCACCGCCGATAAGTACCCTACCCGACCCAGCTCGCATCGCCGACGCAGCGCCAAGGAAAGAGAGACGAGACCCGCCAGCCCGCCAGCCCGGGAAGCCGCGCGTGTTAGCCATCCATTGGAGCCCCACCCGTGCGCGCTGTTGGGCGTTGTGCACCCGATCCCCGTGCGTCGCTGATAGCCAGGCCAGGAGGGTGAGAGAGAGAGAGAGAGAAGGGTAGAGAGAAGGGGAAGCGAGAAAGAGGAGACAGGGGGTCGTCGCGTGGTGGCCGCTCTCTTCTTCCCTCCCCCTCCGATTCTCGCAGTCACATGTGCGTGACCGTGAGAGAGAACATGTTGCCTTAACCTCGATTTCCTTTCGCTCGATCTCGTCGTTGCCGCTACTGATCTGTTTTTTTTTTTTGGATTTTTTTTTTCTGTGGGGGTGATCAATCAGGTCGTGTGACGTGGGGGGAGTTCTGATCCGGACGGTGCAGCGCCGCGGGATCGCCCACGGCCATGATTGATCACGAGCGCGCAGGTCAGATCTCTTCCCATCCAGATCCCGCCTTCTCATGTCTTTTCTAGTGTTAAAGCTCGCGTCTTGGAGTGGCGGCGGCGGAAAAGGTGCGATTTTTCGGAGGTTTTCGGGAGAACTTTTACCAGTGAGGTTGGGGCAGGCCAAAGCTCTCGCCTTTAGGGGGGTTTCGGCGACCTTAGGTTGGGGGTGGTGTCTGGAGTGGTGATGCACCGCGTTGTTGTCGCAATTCTGTAGGATTTTTCTATTTTGGAGCGTCTTAGTTGCTACTTTTAGGAAAGTCAAGGGATTATTTTGGTGTTTTAGGGTGTGGCTGGCGCAGGTAATCGGTGATGTGGGGTGCTGGATGTTGTGCTTGCTGGATTCTTAGGAAGTTCACGGTCTGAAATCTGAATTGGTTAGGGGCACATCTGGAGTAGGATATTGCTGGTCATTGCTAGTTGCTAAAAAATGGGGCTTTTGGTTTTGGCGGTGCATATGCGTAGCGCGGTTTCTAGTTCAGGACCTCAGGAGATTAGTAGGCTTAACTTTAGATTTCAAGTCATCCGAGGTACTTGGCTCAAAAAGAATAAGTTCAATCGTGATGGTGAACTGAAAATCTAGTTAAGACAAGCCTTGTTGATTTTTGTGGGTATTCATGTTTTGTTCAGATAACTGAGATAAGTGTAAAGTAAAATTTCTGTCCTGTGATGACATCACGTGCAAGCAAATGTTTTCTATTTTTTTTAATTTGCGCAGCAAACGCTGTGTATTAACTTGAGGAAAAGGTGCGAATGAGGGACAATACACCGATGTTAGTGCGTGCATACTGCTACTTGTGTTTGTAGGATATGTTTATGGGCAGAATTAGTAATGCATTTAATTTCAAGGGATTGGGGGACCTTAGCTGTAGTAGGATTAATATTTATGTTGAATACTCCCTCGTTATTTTTTACTTGACGTATTTTACTCTTCATGGTCTGGATAATTTTAAATCTATTGGTGGCAAGGTTGTCAGGATCAGGATCTTGAATTGAATCGGAGATGCTCCGTTAAGATCGCATTTTGGGATCGAATCGTAGAATCTAAGATCCTATCTGATTTTACAAAAGATAAATTATTTCAAATCTACAATGTGTTACAACAAGATACATTTTTATGTCAGAGTTCAGAAGCCTTTACTTAAAAAACTTGTAGTACAAATAAATAATCTACAATTGTCTATACATGTAATATCATATATGAATGGATATAAGGTGATACTTTACAATTGAAAGGACATCTAGAAATAAGTATTTATAATTTATTACTAGGATTGGTACAATCGGGTAGGATCACATATAAATTGCGATCATGATCCTACCAAAAAGTTTGATGGCACAGATTCTAAGACGTCAAGTAAAAAAGAACGGGTAGGATCACATATAATCTTGTCATTGAAGCCTCTATGTGAAATGGCATTTGAACTAGTTACACTATGATTATGCAAGCACTTTATCATTTCAGCCATGTTGGCAAACTCAAACATGCTGCTTTAAAACATCTTTTAAGTGAACTTTTGAATGCTCTCTGAAGAAAGGTGGAAAAGTTTGGACATTGTGTAATGATCTTAGATCATTACGGGGTAAACACCGCTAGGAAGAAGGCCGGACGACGTCGGCTTGGTGGGATGAGAGATTAGACTATAGACTGGGATGATAGAACCTTGGGAGGGAGACTAGATTAATTCTTCTTGCTTGCTTGATAATGAATACATGCTATCCCTTTTATAGGGACGACCTGACTTGACCTCTAAGAAACAATCTCTATTTCTATGGACTTATCTCTATTAGATGGAATGCATCTCTAAAGAAGTAAACTCAACTAATAAGAAAACTAACTATTCTATCTCTATTTCCTGACTACTAATGCACCGTGGGGGCCGACATGAATAGTGTGTGGTGCTACAATATCGTATGTACTGCTCACGCGTGAACAAGAGTCTTACCATGACAACTACTCCCTCTTTCGTGATGTACCGTCCTCGAACAGTGGTGGCAACCATGGTCGCACCCTAGGAGGTAGCACAATTGCAAAGCAGACGCAACCCTTGAAGGTAGACCATGGAGCGGAAGAAGCCTCCTTCATGATGCAAGATGTAGCCCACATTGCAGGAGACCAGTGTTGGGCAGCAAAGGAACCCTATCCACCACAGGATGCAATGGCAGTGGGAAAGTTATGACGATATCGCAATCCCCCACATGGAACCCACCACGTTTCGCATCACCAAAGGCACGACGTTGATTGGCAGCATGGAGGAGGCTGTTGCGAAACAACACCAACATTCTCTTTCCACGGTGAAGTCACCATTCGTGCAGCCAAAGGTGCCGCTACCGGTGCAACTTCGCGTAGCACTTCCTTCTTGTCCCCTGCTAACATCATCTTCTCACTGTCAGCCTTCATCAAGGTCAGCAACTCAGCAATAGAAGCCATGGTGAGTGGCTCTGATACCAAATGTAATGATCTTAGATCATTACGGGGTAAACACTGCCAGGAAGAAGGCCGAACGGTGTTGGCTTGGTGCGATGAGAGATTAGAGTATAGACTGCGATGATAGAACCTTGGGAGGGAGGCTAGATTAATTCTTCTTGTTTGCTTGATAATGGATACATGCTATCCCTTTTATAGGGACGACCCGATTTGACCTCTAAGAAACAATCTATATTTATATGGAAATTTATCTCTATTAGATGGAATACATCTCTAAGGAAGTAAACCCAACTAATAAGGAAACTAACTATTCTATCTCTATTTCCTAACTACTAATGCTCTGTGGGGCCCGACATGAATAGTGTGTGGTGCTACAGTACCATATGTATTGTTCACACGTGAACAGTAGCCCAGCCCATGACACACCGAGAAACACAAAAGTACAAAACTTCTTTCTTCTGATGCCAAAGTCTCTAGCTAATGTATTTTGAGTTCAAATTACTTACAGAGTTACAGCTGTAATGATGTGGTCACAACAAATGTGATACCCTATTTAATTAAAAGAAATAGAAAAGGGAGTTTAAAAAAGGGAAAGAGAGGAGGGTAGATCGGCCAGGCCCAAGCAACATGTGGTCATGTTCTCTCGTCCTAGAGCCGCCATCGCCGAAGTTGTTGATCACCATGGCCATTGTTTTTAGCCATTGCTGCTTATCAGGATGCCGCATCGGGTGCTATTGCTCTGGCGCCGACCGGCGAGGAGGAAGGAGAAGGAAGCAAGGGAAAAGGAGAAGAGGAAAGCTAGGGTTTCTTGATCCAACCTCGTTTGTCGTCCGATTTCGAGTGGTAGCGATATGGAAATCCTTGCCATGCTATTAGATTGTGTTTAATCAAAGATCAGGGTAGATCGATAGCATGAATCGGTAATTCCCAATTTTGGTTAATTGTGCAGCTGAGCCTAGCGAGGGAGTTTTAGGGTATCTACGTCCTGGTTCATAGTTTTGCCATGTTAGGAAAGTTGTAGATTATTATCTAAGCTTTCGATAGAGTGCAAGATATCAGTATTTGGATAAGCAGTGTAAAAGTTATGGCTTCTGGAGCGTTGCTATAACACCCAAAAAATTACCGTTACCGAAGATAAAAATACGGGATTTTTAAAACTTTTTGTGTGTTATCTATTGCTATCTTATTTGCATGCCTTTTTGGGAGTTGTTTTAACTACATTTTCTTTTTCTAGCACAGGTGGTGAAAAACTAAAACCCTAAAACCGAAACTTTAAAAGTAAAACTAATAAAAGTTTCGCATGCGAGTAAATCCTCTTTTCTTTTCCCTCCATTTTTCCTGCCAGCCAAGCCGGCCTAGGCCACTACCCTCGCGGCCCAAGTCTTTCCCTTGGCCCATTGCTTCCTCTCCCACACAGCCCATAGCACCCCCCTGCTCTCTTCCTCGGTGACACGCGCCTTCGGCCTTGCCGCCACACCGCAAGTGGCACGGTTGCCACTGGCGCCACAATCGCTGACGTAGTACACGCACAGGAAAGCTGGCACTTCACCGTCGCTCAGCCATGCCGGCGTCGCGTCCCGGTCACAAACATCCTTCTGATGCACTGCTCCCATGCCGTCGCCACACCGAGCCCTCCGCCGCTGTCTCGTCGCTCCACGCCCGCAACCTGCTCCCTACTCCCCCCCTCTCGCCTATAAATGGCCGCCCCGAACCTCCATCGCCCTTTCTTGCCATTCCCCTCCCTCCATCCCTCCTCCACCGAGCGCTGACGTGAAGAAGGCGCCAGCGCCATTCCTGGCCGCGTCACCATCACCTCCCCGTCGTCTCCGGTGAGCTCCCCACCCCTCCAACTCACGACATCTCCCTCGTAGGTCACCGCCACCGCAAGGAGCTCCCCGCACCGCCTCGAGTTCTTGTCGTCGGCCCTCCTCCGACCGTCTCCATCATCCCTCACCACTCTGGTGTAGTCCCTGTGCCCCCTAGACGCGAGTGCGCGCCTACATTTGCCAAGGGCGTTGCCAGAGTGTGATACTCGCCAGAGCCCGAATGCCGCCGTCGCTAGATGTTGTTGCGCCGCCTCTAGGGACCACCCTAGTCCTCGCCGCCGGCACCAATGGGTCCGCAATCCTTAGGGGAACCCATTTTGGTCCTCCTTGGCTGTGCCCGTGACTCGGCTCGTCAACGACAAGAATAGCCGTGAGCTCCTCTACTCCGGTTCCAACGGGAAAGACACCGTAGTACCGTCATTAGGGTTTTATTGATGGCGTTAGGACCAGAGGTTAGTTAAGGATTAGATTAGTATTATATGTGGGCCCGAGTAGTTAATAAAAATGGTTAGAAAAGAAATTAAGAGATAAGTCTATGACAAGTGGGCCTAAGAAACTAAGTGCACAGTGTAGACCACAGTAGGACAGCACAGTGACACTGGATCATGGTCCATGCACTGTTCGCATGGACCATGGTCCATGCACAAGTCCGTGACGGCGGGCCCCACCTATCAGAGAGGACTCTCTCTCCCCTATTCTTGTACAGGATTTAAATTGAGGTTTGAACTTCGGAGAGTCCATTCTCACTCATTTTAACTCCAAATCGAATGATTTTTGTTTCTAAATTTGCCTAAATTCAAAACCTATCCAACCAAACCGAAAGCACCCATTTTGGAGTTCATTTGGTTTTTTTAATGCGACTTGAATCTTTTTGGTGCTTATTTGGACTTTGGTTATTTTCGCGTATATAGACACTGAAGCTCCCGAGGAACATCAAGTCGAGCAAGACCAAGACCCGCAAGACCTAGAACAAGGCGAGTCAACACTTTGATCATGTTGAACCTACTTTTGAAATGCAATTATATTGATTTAAATTATAAAATTGCATTGCTATGATTTATACAACTATGTTGATCTAGCTCATAGTTAATACCTTAATGATACTTGAATATAACCTTTCCATCCTTGAACTTGGACACTATCTTTTGTTACCCTAGAACTAATGGTATGCATACTAGTTGATAAGTTTGTATCTAAGTGTCATGCTTAGTTTTGCTTAGATACATTGTCATGTGGGTAATGATTTGCCCCAATATTATTCAAAACATGAAAACTGCATTTGGACAGTCGAGGTTGGAGCTTGGTTGGTATGTAGAACTAGAAAAATATTTTAAAACAAAAGGAAAACCAAAAATAGATTTCGACTTGGGCGGCTGGAAAGCATGGCGGGTGTTGATAAGAGCAAGACAGAGTGGGTATGAGGAAGTACCGCCCAAGTCAATAAAGGACCGGGTTCTTGTAATGATCTCTCGTGTAAAAACAGTGCAACCACAAGTCTATAATGGGTATGACCTGGATAACTAATTTGTTCGCCTCATTGCAACCTCGCCATTGGTGAGTGTATAGGTGGGCATGGGTAGGAGCCACTGAACTACACGACGCAAATGGAGGCCTCCTAGGCGCACGACTCAATGCGGTGATGCCTAACGGTGTGGGATTGCGATGGGGTGGAGCATTGTAAAGGCCTTGTGATAATCAACTTAGTCAAACACCTATGTAAGCGTGTCAGGGACATTATAAGTTGACTCTCTTGTGGGTAAAGTGTACGAACTCTACAGAGTAAGAAAACTATATGGATAGCCGTGCCTACGGTCAAGGGCAGTGCCGAGAACTTGCTTGAATTAGATATCACTTTTATAAAACAATTTGTGGTGGAATGACAAGGTGGGTTGAAGTCCAGAGATTTGAGATGGCCTGGTCGAGGACCAGTGAGAAGTACAGGATGTGACCCGAGAGAGAATATGAGCATTGGGTGGTGGAGCCACTCAATGGTATAGGAGGTTGGAACCTCCACTAGTATTTTACAACACAACTCAATTTGATAAAACTTGTGTTAGTTGAAATTGCTAGGTCTTAGGACTTGCTTACTAAATATACTAATTCAAACTTAGCTTTGTGCAAACAAAAAGAACCATGAACCTTCCTTTGATTGGCCTTGTATTTATAATAATTGCATTCTGTGTTTTGGCTCGCGAGTACGGTTGTGTATTCATGCTCGCTCATACATAATATTCAGAACCGTTGGATCAAGACCCTTATGCCTACTTCATGGCATCAAGGCCGGATGCTAAAGACAATGGAGGAGCTTAGGCCGAGACCTCTAGTCGCTTGCCTGTAGGTAGAGTGAATGGATCCACCCCTTTTTCTTTTGCTTCCGCCAGATCCCCACTATTCAGATAAAGTCTTGTAATCAGATACTACTTGGCCCTTTTTGTAAGACAGTTGGCTGTACGGCCCGTCTATGTAATAAAGTATGCTATTGTAATATGAATGTGATGCATGTGAATGGACCAACGATGTATCTGTGTGTGCTATTTACTGATCCAAGGAATAACACAAGTTTACATAGTGGATCTCAAGTTACAAATTTGGGGTCTGACAGACTTGGTATCAGAGCCGTCCGAGGGAGAGCAATAGGGTAGAGGTAGCTAAGTTATGCAGTAGAGCTAGCTAGGATAGTATTATGAGGATAGCTAGCATCTGCCCTTTTGTTGTACAGAGTGCTAGGAGTAGACGTAGTTTGGTGTATGCTTTGGTTTTTAAATGTTTGGCAGTTGTTCTGGAATTGCTTTTGGTTTAAATGCGCTTTAATGGTTTCCACGAGTTTGGCTTTGGTTATGCTACTTTATGTCCTTTTATGTTTTTGGGTGTGATATTTTAGTCTTATTCGCCTTAAGTAAGTTTTTTAATCCACTGGTTTGCTCTAAATAACTGTTGCTCAACAGATGCCTCCAAGAAGAGCCACCGGGGGAAAAGGTCGTGGGCGTGGCCCAATACTGCCTCCATCACCTGAGCACCCCACACTAGCACAAGTGATGGCTCAACAAACACAGCTGTTGGAAGCAATAGCAGTCAGTCAAGGATTGAAACTTGGGGAGTTTATGCGTACCAAGCCCTCGGTTTTCTCTAGCACCAGTGAGCCACTAGAAGCCGAGGATTGGCTTCGCGCTGTCGAGAAGAAGCTGACTTTGGCTCGATGTCGAGAGGAGGACAAGGTGATGTTCGCAACACATCAGTTTGCAGGGCCAGCCGCCGACTGGTGGGACAATTACTTGGCAGCCAAAGCCAACAGGGAGCCTGAATTGGTAGATGTTGAAGAAAATGAAGCAGAAGGAGTATCATCTGAGGAGGTAGTTGAAGTACATGCTGCAGTGGAAGTAACTGCCCCAGAAATTGGGTGGACGGAGTTCAGCGAAGCATTCCGAAGAAACTACATACCCTCTAGCGTCATGCGCATGAAGAGAAATGAGTTCCGGGCCTTGAATCAGGGCAACTCTATAGTGAGTGAGTACTTGACGCGGTTCACCCAGCTGGCTTGCTATGCGCAGAGTGACATAGCTGATGAGGGGGATAAGATTGATCGTTTCATGGAAGGGTTGCACGATGGGCTGCGAGTGCTGTTGATTGTTTAGGACTTCTACAACTTCCAGCATTTGGTCAACCAAACACTGCTCCTTGAAAATGAGCGCAAGACCTTTGAGGCCAACTATAAGCAGAAGATGGGGGACCCAAGGGGCCAATTCCTAGCTATCAACCATTCTATATTGCCCTCGTCAGCGGGGTAACACGTCACCATGGCCGCTTCTGCCTCGCTTAGCAAGCCTACCAGATGGTCTTGTCTACTCCGCCCCAACCCACCGAGCCAGGCTCAGAGGACCAACAACCTACCCGCTGGCAGCAGGTGCTGCAACTGTGTTGATCCGGGACACTGCCCGCTTTTGTCCGCAAAAGCCAGTCACTCCCGTCCTGTTCGACATCGGTGGTACCCAAAGACGAGGGTCGCCCACCTCGGATTCAAGAAACGTGGAAGACCACGGCCGGCAACACCGTGACAACGCTGCTCTGTGGGCGAGGCCAGGTGAACCATATCACCGCAGAAGAGGCCCAGGAAGCGCCAGAAGTACATATGGTACGTTCTCAATTAATTCCTTGCTAGTATGTGTTTGTTTATTCTGGAGCGTCCCATTCTTTCATTTCCAGCAAGTTTGTGGATCGTTGGCAGTTACCAACTTTCTCAAAAAACCTTTAGAGCTCAGTTCACTAGGGGGATATTGCAAGCCACATTAGTAAGCCCTGAGGTGGAAATCCAGCTAGGAGTAGTATTTATGGCAGACTTAATGGTGTTACGAGCGTAGACCCTAGACATCATCCTAGGGATGGATCGGCTAGCCAAATAACAAGGGATAATAGACTGCGCCAATAGAACAGTAGTCCTCACCAACGGTCCGGGGATAGTGGTTGAAATCAAGATGAACAGACCCTTCCAATGGAAGAGGGCAATTTGCTATGCCATGGGCGTTCCTCTGGAGTGGTCCAAGAGTATCCTGACGTCTTCCCAGAAGAACTGCCAGGGGGACCACCAGATCGCGATGTAGTGTTCATCATAGAGTTGATGCCTGGGACAACGCCCATATCCAAGAGACCTTATAGGATGTCAGTTAATGAACTTAAAGAGCTGAAAAAGCAAATCCGAGAGTTGCAAGAGAAGGGGTTCATTAGACCCAGCTCCTCGCCATGGGGATCTCCTGTACTATTCGTGAACTAGAAGGACAACAGTATGTGGATGTGTGTAGATTATCGGTCCCTGAACGAAGTAACCATAAAAAATAAATACCCTTTGCTCAGAATTGACGACTTGTTCGATCAGCTCGAGGCAGCGACGAAGTTCTCTAATATAGATCTGCGTTCAGGATATCATCAGTTGAAAATCAGACCTAAAGATGTGCCCAAAACAACCTTCTCTACTAGATACGGCCTCTATGAGTTCACGGTGATGTCGTTTGGACTAACTAATACACCGGCCTAATTCATAAATTTGATGAACAAGGTATTTATGGAGTGCCTGGACATATTCGTAGCGGTATTCATCGATGATACTCTTGTCTATTCCAAAGACGCCGAAGAGCACACTCAACATCTGAGGATGGTGCTGGAAAAACTTAGGGAACACCAGCTATATGCCAAATACAGCAAGTGCGAATTCTGGCTGTCAGATGTTAGTTTCCTGGGTCATGTGATATCCGCCAGTGGGGTAGCAGTTGACCCAGTGAAAGTTGAAGTTGTCTTAGATTGACAACCACCTATTACAGTCACTGAAGTTCGGAGTTTCCTTGGACTGTCGCTACCGGTGCTCTTCTTTGTTGTTGTTGTTCTTTGAGGAGGAGCAAGGAGAAGCCATGGCCAGGACGAAGAAGGAAGCCAGGGAAGAAGAAAGAGAAGGAGAAAAGGAAAGTTAGGGTTTCGTGATCCAATCCTGTTCGTCGTCCGATTTCGAGGGTAACGATACGAAAATCCTTGCCATGTTATTAGATTGAATTTTAATCAAAGATCATGGTAGATCGATAGCCTGAATCGGTAATTTGGTGATGTTTTGGTTCGGTTAATTGTGCTATTGAGCCTTGCTAGGGATTTTTGGGGTATCTACATCCTGTTTCATAGCTTTGCTATGTTAGAGAAGTTGTAGATTATTGTCTAAGCTTTCCATAGAGTGTAAGATCTCTGTATTTGGATAAGCGGTGTAAAAGTTTATGGCTTTTGGAGCACTGATGTCCAGAATTCCATTGCCGTTAACAACAATCGTGTAGATTGCTTTATTTCATACAGTAGATGGTCGAATTGAATTATGGTCATAACTAAAGATACAAATCTCGGAATCGAAGAAAAACTCGCCGACAAATGTAGAATTCAGAATCGCCAAGAACCTAAAAACCGCAAAAAAGGGTCAAAATTCGAATATGAAAAATTGAATTGGGGATGTTTTAAACTCGGTTACCGCCCAAAAACCGGAAAAATCTCTTCAAAAACGGAAAAACCACTATCAAAACTAGAAAAAACAGAGAAAACCGGTTATGGGTAATTAGCAATTGGAATAATGCAAATATTAATTAGAAAGTGTTTAATGAAGTAACAATCCTTATACATAAGGAGTCCAAGTTCAAGCCTCCAAGGTGCTTTCCAGGATTCCCTACTGCTCATGCTGCCTAAGGTCCTTCCCAAGATTCCAACTAGCATGTACTAGCTAGGCTAAATTGTCTAAAAAATGTTGGGACTTGGGAGTACAATAATTTAAGCATATTTAGCTCATACAATAGGTAATATAGCACAAAAGGGTCTAAACTAACCTAGGAAGTGCATTATGCAGTCATAAATTTAAATTTAAATTTGAAAAAATTCGGGCGGTTTTTTCCCTCCTGGTTCCCGCCGGTTTTTCCGGTAACCGCCGTTTTTTCCCCTGGTCATAACTAGGAATAGTTAGATATTTTTTCATAGTTTTCAGAAGTGGTAGAGTTTGTTATTTTTCATGTGGTAGAAAATAGATATAAATTGTTAAGAATCTTGTTCAGTATTGTTCCAGATTGACCTCCGGGTTAACTCTTTTACACCAAGCGAGGACAAAAGTGCAAGTCGGGTGCTATGTGTGCGCGGTCCATTCTACGGTGGGCTAGGCATTTAGCGGATTTTGGGTCACGGTGTTACAACAAACTCATGAAACACTTATTTTGTGACAGTAGTTGCCAACTAATCATCGCTACAATTGAGCACCAGTTTTCAATGTTTTTTTTTTAGATGTTGTTTTTGCTATGACAACCATATGCTGATTGGAATTTAGTGTATTAAGTCTAAGTGCATCAGCCATTAATTGTTTTGAGACAGTGTTATTCTTGGTGTCCATTTTGTTTGGACTCAGTCCTGAAATGTTCATTGGAAATCATCATGTTACATGCAATATGTTGAGCATATGATGCAACTTTAATATGTTCTTTTAACTGCATGGACTGCTTTGCTTTGCAATGTTAATTATATCATATTCTTATTTAGTTTATTTGATGCAGAGGAAATGCAAGTTAATAATGAGGCGCCTCCAGGGCTCCTCAAGTCGAATATTTCTCAGTATAATAACTTTCAAGAGCAGAGAGGTGGCATTGAAGGGTTTCTTGAGAATAATGAAAAAAATAATGAAAATAACGATAGTATCGCAGTAGAAAAAGTCTGGGAGGCATCTCTTCCAAATCAAGGCTTTAGCAGACCCATCTACCGACAAGAATTTTATGCTTGGCCATATATTTATTCTGATTACCAAATGCTGCGGCAGCCACAACCTTATGGCTTTGACAACCAATTTTATCCGATAAATAGGGACCACACTTTTCCCATTGAGAACAGAGGACAGTATCTTCCATTCAAGATGCTCCCTCAAGGTTACCCTCAAGATGCACAACTTCAGGAATTTCAATATTTTGTGGTTATTGACTTTGAAGCTACCTGTGACAAGGAGAACAATCCACATCCACAAGAGATCATTGAATTTCCATCTGTCTTGGTTAACAGTGCAACTGGACAACTGGAAGCTTCCTTCCAAACATATGTTCGGCCGACATGTCATCTACTTTTGACTGACTTTTGCAAGGAGCTTACTGGTATACAACAGATTCAGGTCGGTGCATATTCTAGCTTTTGAATGTTGATAGATTTGAATCATTTGATAACTATGGTCATTGATTCAAAATAGGCTTCTACATGATTGCTTGATCTAATAGCATGCCTCTGAGTGATAATTTATGTACTGTGAGTATATATATGGCAAGGAGTCAAGGATTTTTGATGCTAGTGTCAATTATGCGAACACACAAAAACTAGCTTGGTTTGTACATTTTGTAAGAATTTTTAAGTTCCATTTTCAGATATATATCCAATTGGTCTCCTGTAGCCAGATTCCATAAGGCAATTATATTTGTATTTTAGATGCTGAATAGGACAAAGACCTGTTTACAATCTATTGGCTCAAGTCCCTTCAAAGTTAGCTGTACCTCTGTCAGTATCTAGTTCCATGCGCACGTTTGCTAGATCTCACAGCTAGCTTTGTCGTATCAGTTTGATATGAAACTTTTAGTTTCTGTAGCTAATTTGTGAAAGCTTCACTAAACCACCTTTCTCCAATTATTTATTATTCCCTTGGTTAGTACTAAATTGCCCTGGAGGATTTTGCAATAAGTTCTAAAATGACCAAATGACCTCACTTTTATAATTGAATAACTTTAATAATGGACCAATTTAGGTTCAGCTTTTGGCAAAGCACACTTGCAAACATGAGAATGAAATCACTACTGCACATTGTTAGTCGCTGGATTCTTGCACTTAGTGATAGCAAGATCCTTACTCTCATCGGAGGATGACACTTGAGACGGGGCAATTTTCTTTGTTTATTTCTCACACAATGCCATGCCAACCCGAGGGTTGGGGATACAAATTTATAGGTCGCTAACCACCAAGCATATGCTAAGATGCTAGTCTAAGATGCTAGTCAAAAGTCGCTAAGATGTCATTCCCTAGATGCTAGTCAAAAGTCGCTAAGATGCTAGTCTAAGATGTCTGTCCTAGATGCTAGTCAAAAGTCGCTAAGATGCTAGTCTAAAGTCGCTAAGATGCTAGTCAAAAGTCGACACAAAAGAGACTTATCCATCACTCTCCCCTAAGTCTTGTGTGTCTCCTTGTGAGAATCTGAGCCATCCCGATCCTCGGCGCCAAGCTCTCGAACTTGATCCGCCAAGAGACTTGGTCGAGGCTCATGAAATGGGTCTTGGGTGTTGATGTAGTTGGTCTTGACGCCCTTCATCCAGCACCGATGAAGTGAAACCTCACTCGGATGTGCTTGTCGCTCATGGAAGATGTGGTTCTTCGCCAAGGCCAAGGCGGACTTGTTTATCCACCCCGAGCTCCATCGCCTCTGCGTCTCGCCAGGAGATCGCCATGTACCGTGCCGACCACAGAGCTCGAGTAGAAGCGGTAGTGGGTCGCAATGTACTCGCTTCGCAGCCTAGACAAAGCCACTACCGCCGCTTGACCGATCGCCACCGACGGACACTTGCCGAGGAAGTACAAGACTACCGGTGCTCTTGCTCGTGTCGATGTCGCCGGCGTGGTCGCTTGTCATGCATTCGAGAAGCGCCGGGCACCTTGGGTAGTGCAAGCCGAAGTCGGAGGTGCCCGCGACGTGGCGGAGGATCCTTTTCACGGCTGATGGTGCTCCGTCCGTCGATTGCCGCATGAACCGGCCGACGAGCCGACGGCGAACGCTAAGTCCGGCCGCGATGGACAAGGTAGCGAAATTCGCCATTAATGCGCCGCAGATCGGTCAAGGCCCACCTCCGCCGCCAGATTTCACGACTTAGCTTCACCTCTCCTCCATAGGAGCGCTGGCCGGTGGGTTGCGCGGTGAGGCCGCCACCCACGATGCGCCATGAGGGGCCCTGGCGAAGAGATGCCGAGTCGTCTCGCGGACCTCGATCCCGAGGTAGAAAGAGAGGGCCCGAGGTCGCTTATCCGAAGGTGGCCTTCATCTCCGCCTTTGAACGCCGATCTCCTTCTCCTGGTACCGGTGATCACAAGGTCGCCGACGAGACACCTACCGGCCAGGCATTGCCTCCTTGCCCGCCGCAGAGACCATGACCTCGTGGCCTTCCTCGCCGAATCCCATTTGCTTGAGGCCGAGTCCACCATGCGTTCTAAGCTCGCGGTGCTCGCCGCAAGCCGTAGAGGGTTTTTGCGCAGCGAGGACCTTGCTTTTGTCGGGATGATGAATCCGGCGGTGGCGTGACGAGACCTCCTCCTTCAAGTCGCCGAGAGAAAGCAGACTTGACGTCCATGTGATGGACGCGCTGACCCTCCCGCCGCGAGGCGAGAGGAGACGACGGACTCCATCCGGCAACAGCGCCAAGGCATCGCTGAAGTCGACTCCTCCTGCCGGACGGCTCGTGCCACGAGACGCGCTTTGTGCTTGATCACCTCTCCGGCCTCGCTTTTCTTGAGCTTGAAGACCCACTTGAGAGAGATGGCGTGCGGCCGTACCGAAGATCGGCTAGCTCCCACGCCTTGTTTCGCCGACGCGCCCATCTCTCTCGATCGCGCAAGACGCCATGCCGCGTTCTCTCCGCTGGCGAACGAGGCTCGCCGTCCGCCTGTGGCGAGGCGCAGCTCGCCGAGGTCGCTGCGCCGCTTCGAGGACATTTGCGCCACCGGGAGGTCGCCCATGGTACGCAGAAGGCAGAGGCTCGCCGCCGTGGTAGCGCCGATCGCGATCTCGCTGCGATAGACGGAGCGGCGAACTCCACCGTGGCCGCTTGTCGTGGCCGGTTACCGCGTCTTGAAGCTTGAAGGAGTAGGCCGCGTGGGAGAACGAGGCGTGGCGGCGGGCTGGCGGGGACTCGCCGAGCTCGCGGGCTTGCCGGAGTGGCGCGGCGGTGCGGCGACTCACGGAGGCGCGGCGAACGGGCGGTGGGGTAGGCGAGCTCGGTGAAGACGAAGCCGCTAGCTCTTCGCCTCGGCGGACGTAGTCGACAACGAATCGCTGGTCGCCGAGTCGAGCCGCCATCCACCATCTTGTCCCACGCCCACCTCTTTTCGCCGAACACGACGCCACGCGTGATGCGACGCGCCGCGGTCGAGGATCGAGGACGCGGAGGCCTTGGCGCTCTCGTGCGCCGGCGAAGACTCTCGGCGGTTCGGCCGCCGAGCTTGCCGACGTGGTTGAGCTCTTGACAAAGGCTGTAGCCAAGACACGGAGGTGGTTTCACCGCGGCTTGTGCCGTGCGCAGCCTCAGATGGCGCTTTGCCGCCGAGGGCCTTGGTGAAAAGCGGTTAAGCAAGTGAACGGCAATATCATCGCTTCACCTCAAGAGAATGCCGCAGATCCTCTCGCTGAGGAGGCGCGCGCGGCTACCACCGCTCGTTATGCTGCCGACGACGCTGCTTCTTCGCGGGGTGTACGGCGAGAAGCGACGATGGATCCTCGTTGGCGAAGACGCCGCGAACTCGGCCGCCGTGAACTCACCGCCGTTGTCCGTCGTAGGACCCGGCTTATGGCGCGACTCGCCTCCGCAGCAGTTTTGAAGGCACTTGATGGCGCCCGCCGCGATGCCTTGACGCCGAAAGCAGATGTTCCACATGTAGCGGGATACGCTGCCGACGAGGAGGAAGTAGCGCCGCCCCAGCGTAGCCGTGTCACGGGCCACAGAGGTCACCGTGTACGAGCTCCACTTCTCCTTGGCGCGGAAGCTCGCTGGCGAGGGCGAAGCCGCCGCAGCCTTGGCGAGACGCAGCGCCGCAGAATCGCTTCCACGTGGTCGACGCGCGGCATGCCCCGCACCATCTCCTTGCCGCCGAGCCGCCTCGTGGCCTCAAAGTTGAGGTGCCCAAAGCGCCGTGCCACCTCCAAGCGCTGTCGCAAGGCGGGTCAGAAGACAAAGAGGTTGCACCACCGCGCGGAAGGACGAGAGGCGGTTGCTCTGTTGACCTTGACGAGGAGCCATGATTATGATCTCAGATCTGCAAGACACCGTGCTCAATCTCCACGCACGCGATCCGTTCTCATCCAAATTGCTTAAGCCGATGATGGAGTTCCTCAACGCGGATGTAGTAGACACCGGTGGCGGCCGGTGCGCCATCTTGGCGACGAAGACGACAGAGCCGACGCCTTGATCTCCACTTCGAGGCGTCGCCGAACTTGATTTGCCTCGAACGCTCGAGTCGAGCTTCGAGAAGAACTCCCGCCGCCGGTCATGTGGTGGGTGGCGCCGGTGTCGAGGCACCACCCGCTTGGTCTTGTCGTTTTTAATCGCCGCCGGGAGGGCGTGTGCTTTTGGCTCGCAAGGCGGAGGAGAGCCGTCATGCGGCGGCAGTCACGGAGGTAGTTCGATGCTCGCATGAACAATGAACAGAGCCGGCCGCTTCCTCCTCCTCACGGCGACGCTGGGCTCGCCGCTGTGTGGTATCGACAATCCTCGCCCAATGACCGTGCTTGCCGCGCTTGTGGCAAGAGTCGCCTCGCGGCTTTTGCTTGCCAGCCAGCCGCCGCTGGCGCCCACGGCCATCACCCTAAGACGCCCTCACGCCGCTCACGTTTTACGCTGCTTGCCACGCTATGCATCGCTTTGTCGTGGAAGAAGGCTCTTCTTCCTCGCCACCTTGGCCGGCACCACCGCTTCCCGAGCGAGAGGAGCTTCCGCCAATGGTGACGGGTCCCGAGAGACGCCAGGCTTATCGCCGCCAACGACCTTGAGGCGACCTAACGCCTCGATCGTCATCGTGGAGAGGTCCAGCAGAGACTCGACGAGCGAGCCATTTGCTTGTACTTCTCGAGGACGCAGCGAAGAGCTTCTCCACGCCTCTCTCTCGCCAGAGGTGTCGCCGCCGAATCGCACTAACTTCGCAACAGAGCGTTGAGACGGAGAGCAAAGTCATCAACGCCCTCACCGCTTGAAGGCCGATTCTCCCACTCCTGCGTAGTGCTCGCAATGTAGACTTGCGCGCGCGGCCGCCGCCGCGTCTTTGCAGCGATGGCGCCCCAAGCCTCTTTGGCAATCGCTTGTTGGTAGCGAAATCGATCTCGAGCGGATCGCAGCGATGAGAGCATCCAATACCGTCGATCCCGGTCGAGTCGACGCCTCCGACGGGATCATCCCACATATGCCGCGACTGAGCTTTACCTCATCACCGCAGCCCCACTCGACGAAGTTGGTCTTGGGCGAGGTAGGCCACCGCCACCGGGCCGACGCCTCGACGACACTGGTACTGTGGTGACCACGCATCGAACCGGGAGAGAGCTGCGCGTCGCTGTGAAGGCCGCGCTCTCCGCCGACCAGACGCCGCCGCCGCGGCGCTGCTCCTCCAGAGCGCCACCGCTGCGTCGCGCCCGTTCGGCCGCCGCCGCTGGCGCGTCGCGGTTGCCCATCGCGCCACTCGCTCGCCGCTTCCTTTCTCCAAAGGGCTCAAGGTCGCTGCGGCTGCTATCGCAGAGATGGAGCTGCTATTGCCGCCAGAACCTCGACCTCATTGCCGCCAAGCGACGCATGCAGATTCGCCGCTGCCGCTTCCACCTCCGCTGCTTGCCGCCGGCTCCATTGCCGCCACCGACGCTTTTTTCGCCGCCGCTAATTTGCTGCCGCCGCTGCTCGCTTCGCCATAAATAATTCGCTTCTTACCGCCGCCAAGGTTTTCGAGGCGCATCGAAGGCCGAGATCGCCTCATGGACATGGCGCGCCACCGGGAACTCACATGGAGAGAGAGAGCTCACATCGGGTCATTTCTGGGCCGAAGCGAGGCCGAGAAGGGATTGAACAGGAGATGCTCAGGTTGCAGGATAATACGGCTCTGATACCACTTGTTAGTCGCTGGATTCTTGCACTTGGTGATAGCAAGATCCTTACTCTCATCGGGAGGATGACACTTGGAGATGGGGCAATTTTCTTTGTTTATTTCTCACACAATGCCATGCCAACCTGAGGGGTTGGGGATACAAATTTATAGGCTGCTAACCAGCCAAGCATATGCTAAGATGCTAGTCTAAGATGCTAGTCAAAAGCTGCTAAGATGCTGTCCTAGATGCTAGTCAAAAGCTGCTAAGATGCTAGTCTAAGATGCTGTCCTAGATGCTAGTCAAAAGTTGCTAAGATGCTAGTCTAAAGCTGACACAAAAGAGACTTATCCATCACACATACTGTTCAAAAATTGAATTATCTCTTTGGTCTGCTATCTTGTAGGTGGAAATTGATCCTATTGATAATACATAGAAAGGGCCTGTTATCTCTATCAAGATGATTCTGGATATTTTTTATTCTAGTATCTGGAACATGAAATACTAATATAGTTATATACTTCTATGCTTATATTTGGGTTCATGTAGTAATGTAGTTCTTCGATTACTATGGGAATGCAGAATGCTAATGCAGTTGACCTATCAAATCTGGTCTTATTGGGATAATAATTTTTTTGGGGGTGCACATGTTGTAGACTTGTTGCAATATGATGTGACAGTGACATGTAACTTTTTATCTAGTTTTGGAAATGGATTCCTAAATCCTAATATCTAATTGGCTCACTTCTGATAGAGATGCTTATTGAAATATTTAAGGCATGTCAGGCTGTAGTGTACTGGACTACTGGTCCCAGTCTGGTTAGAAATATATCATAGGAAACCAAATTGTAGTTCACTTTGTGTCCTTTTGAGCTTGTTTTGATACTCTTTTGGGAAACTATTCCAAATTTCTCAAACAAAGTATAGCACTCCAAGGCTCAAGGTACACCAACTCTTAGGCAAATGATTAATCCAATTAGTTTATCGAAGGAACATTAGTGGTAATCATGGTCTAATGGGAGCTGCATATGGGGTTCTATGTGCATCATATGAGCTATGGGCCATGCTCGCAGTCAATGCGGATCATTGAGGCACTATGGGTTTCTTCTGCGGACCTTTGTTTGACCTTGTCTATTGTGGTGATCGCAAGTCCCTGATGCACAGTGCCTTTGTCGCTGCAGTAGCAAGTCAGCTGACTGGTGGAGAAACTGTCTTGGTCCCCTGTCTAGCACTGTTATTGTGTTATTCTGGCTAGCAGTGGGCAACAAGTGTGGGGCTTTGCCCTTGGTGTGTAACACTAGCCTCTTGTTATGAGGGTGTATCATGTTTGGAATTTGGATCTACCTTCGTGCTCTCAAGATACTACCACTTCTTCCCCGCCTTTAATCCTCTATGTATTTTGTGTGCTTCACCTCAACATACGAGCTTCTACCTTCACACAATGCCTGCTGGTTATCTATTAGACCGTGTTAAGACCGTACGAGTGTTTGGTTGTAGTGCACTAGTACATGTAGGCAGTGTTCTAAAAAGCGCTAGGCGGGTGGTGGGGTGGCGCCTAGCAATGAATCAGAGGGTAGAGGGGTAGAAGAAGTAATCCCACAAAGGGCGGCGATAATACTTGGAGGTTGGAGCAGCCCCATCGCAGCTCGCCGTTGCCAACCCCATGCTCTCTGCTTCTTAGGTGGGGCAGCAGTGGCGCACTGCCAGTGCAGCAAGTTCCTGCTGCTGCTGCTTGTCCTCTGTTGCCACTCACCACCGCCGCTACCACCCTACGATGCATGCCGCTTCCTCCTACTCCCTCTGTGGCCATGGTCACTGGATCTGGATGGATGGCTGACAGGACCCACAAGGGAAGAGGCGGAGGTGGTCGGTGGTCTAGAGATTGAGTGAGAGGCTCAAGATTAGGAGGGACTAAGAGGGAGGTGGCGGTGGAGCCTTACGGCCCCCGTATAGCCACTCAAGATGGTCCGATTGGGCTGGGCTGGCCCAATTTCTTTCTCCCCTCTTCACAATCCACACACACACAACTGCTTTTTTTTTGCCGCATCTGCCTTATGGCCACAGCCACCACGTCGCTAGCACCACCCACCACCCCCTCTACCTCCACCTCCCCTTCATCCTCCTCCCTTCCAGCTGGCCTGCTCCAAGTCGCCTGTCCAGCTGCGATGAATAGTCAAAGATTAGTCGAGGACTGGACTCTAAGTTGCCTCCAAGATGACTAGCTCGCCGATTTTGGCAAAATCGCGGTGGGAGGAGGCCGCCTAGCACCTTGGCTCCACCTAGTTGGCCTGCATGTAGATGCCATTTGCTATTATGGACTTTCTGAAGGGAAGATGTTTGCTACTCAACAGTTTTGAGGTAGAGGCTGATTGCTGATGGGTCAATGTGATAGTCCTGAGTGGTAATCAATGCTGGAGTTTTAGAGCAAATACTTTCCCTGAGCCATTCATAGTTACCGGATTCGCTATAAAACCCCGCGAATCGCGAACCGGATTCATTGAACCCGAACAGGTTTAGGGTACGGGGTTCGTGTTCGCAGTGGAAATTGGAAGAAAAAGTGGCAAACTACGAACCCGAATCTCATACTGTGACTCGGGCGAACCGCGTTTCTGGTAACTATGGAGCCATCGAATTTCAGCTGATATTATCTTTAGAGACTTCCAAGCTGAGAGCCTTACAAGAAGAGAAAATAGTCGAACATTAATGAGCTGGAATTCCTAGGTCTTCTACCGTCATTCGTGGGAAGGTTGAGAAAGCAACTAGACACTTGGCACGTATGTTCACGGTGAAATATGGGCATTATTTGACTATACATGGGTAAGGGGCATTTTATGGAAGTGTATCTTTCCCTTCGATGAAAGAAATTTAGCACATTAGCTTTGATCATAATATAGCATTATTTATTAGCTAGCATATTTCAAGGTTAGCAGATGACGTTTCATAATTTACTTTTAAATCTGATGAGTTTTTAAAATGTTTGTTTATGTCTATTTTTTTATTTTATGGGAACGTTGGTTTGAGGGCCTGAATAGTCAACGTTTGTTAAGTAAATTCATTTGACAAAAAAAACTACATATGCTGTGTAAACCTGTTATTTTCATATCACTTTTACTATAGTTTTATGAACTATAATATGCAATTGGGTTGGGTAATATGTGAAATGTACTACTTTTGTTTAAGCCATATTTTGCTCATGTTGAAAAATGTGTTTCTGTAACATTAGTATGATCCAAAATTTGACATTCCTTTTGTGTATGTGATTAGTAATGCAGTTTTCTCTGTGCATGTCTAGGTGGACAGAGGTGTACCTCTAAGTGAAGCCTTGCTCATGCATGATAAGTGGTTAGAGGACAAAGGGATTAAACACAGAAAATTTGCTGTTGTGACCTGGTCTAATTGGGATTGCCGTGTAATGCTGGAATCAGAGTGCAGATTCAAGAGAATCAGGAAGCCCCCTTATTTTAACAGGTAACCCATATCTCATATTTACATGACTTTAGCTTTGGGACCTTGTTTTGTTTTGACTTGTGTGCGACATAATAATTTATTATTTTCTTTGTTCATTGTGTAAACTGTTTTATGGCTCTATTACTGTATTATAGACAATTGATCATGCTAAAGTAAGTTTGGTAGTGTTTGTACAATGGGAACGATTGATTACTGTTCGATTGTGTAATTACTGTCTAGTGTGACCTAAGTTAGGTCAATATTATCAACTAATGCATTATAATTCTTGAGGATTCCCTTCTGTTTTTACTACTGGGAGATTGGAAATTTAATATGTTCAATGCCTGATGCAGTGTGTACAGCTTATTACTATAGGGTTTAGGGTCATGTAGGATATGCGAATGAAGAAATTGCACCTTAGTCACCTGTGCTTTCTAAAGATTTCCAACTACAATGTTCATGTTGGCAATTCACTGCTTGTAATTTTGAATTGTTGCAAATTGCCACCTGCATGTTGAATTTGATGAATAAGTCTCTGTACTTGTTGGATAAGTCTTGTGTGTTTGCTTTTGTCAGCCTTCAAGTACAAAGATCTTAGAGACAAAGATCTTAGACTGCTTTTAGGACAAGATCTTAGACGCTTTTAGGACAAAGATCTTAGACTAGCATCTTAGCATATGCTTGGTCGGTTAGCGACCTATAAATTTGTATCCCCAACCCTCAAAGTTGGCATGGCATTGTGTGAGAAATAAACAAAGAAAATTGCCCCATCTCCAAGTGTCATCCTCCCAATGAGAGTAAGGATCTTGCTATCACCAAGTGCAAGAGTCCAAATGACTAACAAGTGGTATCGAGAGCCACTATCTCGCAACTCCGAGCATCTCTCGCTCAATCCTTCTCCACCTGCTTCACTTCAAGAAGAAATTTCAACCAAGAGCAGCAGCTCTCTCCATGCAAAGAAGCTTCCTGAGGCGCTTATGTCCGCAGATAGCGATCTCGGCCTTCGAGCACGCGGCGGCAAGAAGAAGTTTAACTCATGGCGGAGGAACGCGAAGAAGAAGCGGCAGACAAAGGCCGCGGCGCGCGAAAGTGGCGCCGAGGTCGGCAAAGAATGAGTCGGCAAAGAATGAGCGGAGGCGAAGAAGGCGGCAAGCAGATGAAGGCAGCAAGGCAAGAAGCCGAGGTCGAGGTTCTACGCAAGAAGAATAAAGAAGCTCCATCTCGGTGATGATAATAGGCCGACGCGACCTCGAGTCACGGAGAGGAGACAACATGAGGCGAGGCGAGTGGCGCAATGGCAACCGCGACACGCCACGAAGCGCGGCGGCAAATTTCAGACAGGCGGACGCGCGGCTGGCGCTCTGGAGGAGACGCAAGACGGCGGCGGCAGACGGGTCGACGGAGAAATACGGCCTTCACAGCGACGCGGCTTTCTCCCTTGCTCGGTCATCGTGGTCACCACGAGTACCAGTCGTCGTCGAGGACGCCGGCCCGGCGCGGTGGCCTACCTCACCAAGACCAACTACGCCGAGCGGGTCATGCGCGATGAGGTAAAGCTCCAGCGCGCATATGTGGGATGCATCCAGACGGAGACGCCGACCACGACCAAGATCGACGGGCGCCGGATGCTCTCATCGCCGCAGCCCCGCCCGAGATGCGCTTCGCTACTAACAAGCGATCGCTAAAGAGGCTTGGGACGCCATCGCCGCAAAGACGACGGCATGACCGCGCTACCGCAAGTCTACATTGCGCACTACGCAGGAGCTGGGAGAACCGCCTTCAAGCCAAAGCGAGGACGTTGATGACTTTGCTCTCCGCCTCAACACTCTGCTGCGAAGTTGGTGCGCCGGCGACGACACCTACGGCGCGAGAGAGAGCGCGGAGAAGCTCTTCCGCAAGGCCCTCGAGAAGTACAAGCAGATGGCTCGCCGACGAAGTCTCTCGCTAGACCTCTCCACGATGACGATCGAGGAGGCGCTGGTCACCTCAAGGTCGCGGATAGCGATGAGCCACGGCGTCTCGGGACCCGTCACCATTGGCGGAAGCTCCTCCTCACTCGGGAGCAGCTGGTCACGGCCATTAGGTGACAGGAAGAAGGAGCCTTCTTCCACGACAAAGCGGCCGCAAGCGTGGCAAGCAAAAGCCGAAGACGAGACAACTCTTGCTACAATCGCGCAAGCCCGGTCATTGGGCCAAGGATTGTCGATACCACGAGGCGATGATCGCGAGGCGCCAGTATGCAAGCCGCAAGCAAAAGCCAAGACGAGACGACTCTTGCCACAATCGCGCAAGCTTGGTCATTGGGCCAAGGATTGTCGATACCACGACGCTGCCAGCCCACGTCACAGAAGTGAGGAGGAGAGCAATGGCTCGTTTCATTACTCATGCGAGCATCGAACTACCTCCACCGCACCGGCCGCAATGGCTTCCTCCACCTTGACGAGCCAAAAGCACATGCCCTTCTCGGCGACAGCCCAAGAACGACAAGACCGACGGGCGGTGCTCGACACCGGCGCCACCCACCACATGACCGGCGATGGAGTTCTTCTCCGAGCTCGACTCAAACGCTCGAGGCTCCGTCTGTTTGGGACGCCCGGCTGCGTGAAAATCAAGGCGCGGCTCCGCCATCTTCACCGCCGTGTCGGCGAAAGCACAGTCGCCACCGGCGCCTACTACATCCCCGACCTGCAGAACTCCATCATCGCCTTGGGGATACCGGACGAGAACGGCTCGCGTGTCGAGATCGAGCACGGTGTCCGCGGATTTGGGATCTTCGCCGCCGCTTTCTTGCCAAGGTAACCAGAGGCGCAAATAGACTCTACATCCTTCACGCGCAGCGGCACAACCCTTCGTTTCGCCGCCGTCGGGACGACGAGGCGTGGCAGCGGCGCAGCGCTTTAGGCACCTTTTCACTTCGAGGCCCCGGCGGCTCGATGCCACGGAGATGGTGCGAGGCTCGCCGCCCCTTGACCATGTGGAGCGCTTCGCGACGTCTGCGGTTGACGGCAGAGGCGATTCTTTCCCCAAAGAAGCGAAGTTTCGAGCCAAGGAGAGGCTCGAGCTCGCAGACGGACTTGTGTGGTCGGCGACACCGCCACACCGGAGACGACGCCATTTCGCCGCCGTCGACGACCTCTCCCGCTACATGCGGGTGATGGTCCTCGGCAGAAGGGAGAGGTCATGGACGCCATCAAGCGACGCAGTCGCCGCGGAGGCAGAGCGCGCAGAGTCATACAGGTCTGCGCGCCAGATAATAACGATGGCGAATTCACGGTGAATTCGCGTCAGATCAGGCCGATGAGGGCATTCACCACTACTCCGCACACAGACAAATTAAGCAGCAGAACGGCGTTGTCGAGCGGCGAACCAGACGGCTGTGGGATGGCTCGGCCCTCCTCAGCAGGGATGCCTACTGCCTTCGGGGAGAGGCGGTGGTAGCGGTGCCTACATCCTCAACCGCCGCTTATTAAGGCACTCGACGGCAGGACGCCAGACGAGGTGTGGTATGGGCGCAAGCCTACGGTTTCACTTGCGGGTCTTCGCTCCTCGCGTTCGCCAAGAGCTTGGCCACTTCGCAAGCTCGACGACAGAGCACTCGGAGTGTTCATCGGCCACGCGGAGGGCTCAAGGCCTACCGCATCCTTGACCTCGACACACAAGCAGTCCAAGATCTCGCGTGACGTTGTGTTCGACGGCCGGTGAGGTCGATACGGGACAAGGCGGTGGACGACGATTCGACTTCGATTCCTGTGGACTTCGTTGTCGACTTACGCCCATTTCGAGAGAGTCGTGAGCTAGCAATTGCCTTCACCGAAGCTCGACATCTCGCCGCCACCACCCCCATGAGTGCTCCACCACCTTCGCACCACCACGCCCACTTTTCACCACCGGCCACTCCGACCGGCCACCACTCTCTCGCACCGGCAGCCACACCACCGGATCGCCCCAACAACAACCGGTCCACGACGAAGCAAAGACACGGGAGTTCGCATTCACCGTCCCCACGACGAGGATCGCGTCGACGCTACCACGATGGCGAGCCTCGCGCTACCGCATTATGGATAACATCTCGGAAGCCGCCTGCCCTCGATCGGCGCAAAGACGATTTCGGCGAGTCAGATTTGGCGCGGCGACGACGGCGAGCCCCGCCTTTGCCGAGGCGGAGGAGACGCGGCGTGGCGGTCGCAATGAAGCAAGAGATGGACGCCGCCGAGCGAACCGGACGTGGAGCCGGGCGGATCTTCCCGCCAATATCACGCGATCACCCTTGCTGGTGTTCAAACCGAAGCGGATGAAGCCGCCGCCATCGCAAGCACAAGGCTCGCTTGGTGGCACGAGGCTTCATGCGCAGAGGATCGACTTCGACGACGCTGCACCCGCCGCGCGCATGGAGTCCGCTCGTCTTCTCCTCGCGCTTGCGCCCAGAGAGGTTGGCACGCCCATCACATGGACGCCAAGTCCGCCTTCCTCAACGGCGACTTGAAGGAGGAGGTCTCACGTCCGTCACCGCCGGATTCGCCATCCCCGACAGCGAGGCAAGGTCCTCCGCCACGCAAGGCCCTCTACGGCCATAAGGCAGCACCACGAGCCCGAACGCTAAGCCGACTCCACCCTTATGCAACGGGTTCCAGCAGAGCGCACACGAGGTCAGCGGGTCTACCGGCGGGCAAGGGCGCAACGCCTGGCGGTGGGCGCTCACGCCGACGACTTCAGGATCACCGGCCCAAGCGAGGCCGAGGTCGAAGCGCTCAAGGCGAGATGAAGACCGCCTTCAGATGAGCGACTTGGGGCTCTCTCCTTCTACCGGGATCGAGGTCCACCAGACAGCCCAGATCTCCTTCGCCAGACCGCCACGCCAAGCGCATCGTTGAGTCGGCGGGCTCGCCGATCGCAACCCAAATTTCACACTCCTATGGAGGAGAGGTCGGCCGAGCCGCGACAAAGACGGCGGAGGAGGCGGACGCGACGCAAGACGGCAAGATAAGGGCGCCTTTCGCTACCTTGTCCACACGCCGATCGGACTTGGCGTTCGCCGTCGGCCACGCCACGGTTCATGCAATGATCGACGACGAGCATCAAGAAGCCGTGAAGAGGATCCTCCGCTACGCTATGGGCACCTCCGACCACGGCTTGCACTACCCGAGGTGTCCCACACAAGACTTCATCGGCATACGACAATGACCACGCAGCGACATCGACACCAAAGAAGAGCACAAGCGGATTCTTTCTTCCTCGGCAAGTGCCTCGTTAGTCGGCAATAACAAGCAAAGCGGCGGTGGCCTGCCCACCAGAAGGCCGAGTACATAGCGGCCTCCACCGCCGACTCAGCGCCTGCCTCGCTCGATCGCTTGGTGATCTCCTCAGAGACACTGGCGCGGTGGCGCCAGGCGGACAACAAGTCCGCCTGCTCGCAAAGAACCCGCTTTCCATGAACGGAGCAAGCACATCCGGGTGAAGTACCACTTCATCCGAGGTCTTTGGATGAAGGCAAGATCAAGGCGAAGCTACATCAACACCACGGATCGCCTTATGGACTCGCTTTCACCAAGCCTCTTGGGAGGGTCAAATTCCTCGAGCTCGCCTCCAGATCGGATGGTTCAACTCTCCCACAAGACGACGACAAGACTTAGGGGAGAATGATGAATAAGTCTCTCAGACTTGTTGGATAAGTCTTGTGTGTTTGCTTTTGCGCCCTTCAAGTACAAAGATCTTAGAGGACAAAGATCTTAGACGCTTTTAGGACAGATCTTAGACTAGCATCTTAGCATATGCTTGGTCGGTTAGCAGCCTATAAATTTGTATCCCCAACCCCTCAAAGTTGGCATGGCATTGTGTGAGAAATAAACAAAGAAAATTGCCCCATCTCCAAGTGTCATCCTCCCAATGAGAGTAAGGATCTTGCTATCACCAAGTGCAAGAGTCCAGCGACTAACAGAATTTGGCAGTTCATCACCCTTCTTTAAATTTAGTGCAATTTACCGCCTATACTTTTGATTGCCTTGCAGCATATTAATTCATTTTTTTATAAAATTATTTGCTACCACAGTATGATATATCTACAAAAGGTATGAATGCTCATATATGTTAGCTGTACCTTATACCAATTTTCCAGCATTTCATGCATAAGAACAAGTGTTGATTTGCTATCAACTGTAATGTGCAGGTGGCAAAATTTTAAAACTAAGTTCAGGTAGTGCTGATTCATATCAAATCAAAAGTATAGGTGGGAAATTGCCAACATCAAAAGTGTACGTGGTAGTCTAAAATCTTGGGAGAGTACGGATGTGTGTGGTGCATATTTCTCTGCAAATTGCTTTAATATGTAAATGGTAACATGTCAGCTTTGTTTCATTTCTCTTAACCTATTTGGTAGTATACTCTAATGTCTTGAAGCTCTTCTATAAAATAAAATGTGGAAACTAGGGTTCTGTTTACTGAACTACGAACGCTTTTCAATTCTGATTCCTGATCTTTTTATCTGTTCATGCTGTGTGTGTGTGCGTATATATAAACTGCAGGCAAATTTCTGTACTAGATGCAGATGGCTTACATCCAACTTCCAAAGAAATGGTTCATGGTTGCACATGCCAATTTCCCTTCTGAAAAATCTACTATTTTTTATAGATTTTTTATCCATATCATTTTGATTCTAGTAAAACAAAATACCACTTGCACATTTCTGTACTTGATGGTAGATGGCTTACATCCAACTTCCAAAGGAACACTTCATGATTGCACATGCCGACTTCCCTTCTGAAAAATATACTATTTATATATATCTTTTTATCCATATCACTTCGATTCAAGCTAAACAAAAATACCACAGGCAGGATGTTTGTAGGAAACTGTGCAATACCCCTCAAAGTTTATAGAAGTAGTTGTATGCTATTCAGAAAGGTTTTGTAAATTTGAAATATACACTTAGTGAGAGGATAGGTATAATAAGGAGTCATATGTTATATCAGGATTGTTTAGATTTACTTTGTTATGTCTACACTTGCTCATAGAGAATTAAAAAGGTCAATTCGGTTAATAGAGTTGACAGATTTGCAGTTTTTTTCATGCTAAAGGTGATTAAATGATTATTGACTCTTTTTTACCATATATTACTGATTTTTCTTGGGGCATCATATCTCATGCATGATGACAGTTGGTGAAAAATTTCCTACACCTATACTTGATAGTCTGTAGTTTTGTTCTATAACTTTCTCATTATTTGAGGAGTCGTGTTTGAGCCTTTGAGGTGAATGCCCAATGTTGTGTATTTTGAATATTCTGATGAACTCTGACAACAAGAAGGCATTCTAATATCAGCGCCTTCTGCACAAATTTTGATCAGGTGGATCAACTTGAAGGTTCCTTTCCAGGAAGTGTTTGGGGGTGTCCGGTGCAACTTAAAGGACGCAGTTCAGTTGGCCGGCCTTACATGGGAGGGTCGTGCTCATTGCGGGCTTGATGATGCTCGCAATACCGCTCGCCTCCTTGCGCTGTTGATGCACCGGGGCTTTAAGTTCTCCATCACCAGCTCACTTGTGTGGCAACCTGCCACACATTCACTAGTAACCTGCCAGTCATCCCCTGACCGTTCTCCAAACCCCACCCAGGTGCAACAGAAGCCAAAGGAGATGGCTGGCACCGCGGGAAAGGATAGGCCAATGTACTGCTACTGCGGTGTGCTGAGCAGGTGGAGCGTTGTCCGCAAACCAGGGCCCATGCAGGGACGGTATTTCTATGGATGCGGCAACTGGACTGCCACAAGGCGAGCAATCTGCCCGTACTTTACATGGGCGTCGTGAATGAATAGCATCCTGTCCCAAGCAAATGTCAAGGTCCAAGACTGGTACTTTAACTAGGGGTGGCTAGTAGTTGCAGTTACCTGCCTTGCTGGTTACTGCGCCTCCCTCTTCGTATATATGATATAACTTTGCTCATAAGATAATGGAAGCTCCCTAAGTAGTGTCTAACCTGTCATACTGACTTCTGTTGATAGAAGAGAATGGGGATCAGATGCTGCTTAGGGAGCTTTATCCATGAATAATCTAAGTTTGTGGACGCTCGTTTTAACTTAAATGGAACTCTCGTAGAAGGTGTGCTTTGTGCAACTAGATCTCTGAAGTGTGGCTTGCAGATTGTTTCCAGTGTCCCAGTACTGATTGTTGAGAACAAGTATACACATCGAACAAGAATCATATCTAAGACTAAAATAGTGACAGTTTTTGCTAGCCTTGAATCTAGGTCAAAATAATCTTTTGTTTATTTCTGCCTTGCTGGTTTGCAACTGAGTTTCGTTGTGGTAAACTTTCTTTTTTCAGTTTTCCCTTTCGTTTCGGAATTCGACCATTTTGAAGGTTGCTACAGAAAATTGAGAGTATATGGTATTTAGTTCTGTTTGCAATTTTCCTGCCCCAAATCATAATACTCTTTCTGTTTTACCATATTTGTTAGGAGACGACGGAAGCACTAAATCTAGAAAGTACTTAATGAGAAATAATCATATATACTGTTATTAAATGACTTACCACTATAATATCAAAGAGGTTCACAAGAGGGGGTGAATAGATGTTTTTAAAATCTATTTGGCAAAAACTGAGTTTTATATATGGAAATGTAAACAAAATCGGTTTGCACAGTTAGGGTTGTAATCAACTAGTCCTGTTAAGTGTATCACCGATGAACCTCGTTTTAACGTAAATTCAGAGAGCTAAGTGGTATAACCTCGTAAGCTTGGGGGATTGAAAAGGGAAAATGCTAGTTCATAGAGCCAAGTGGCACAAGCTCGCATATTCAAGAGGCTGAGAAAATAAAATACAAGTTCAGAAGGGGAAATTCATTATTTGCCCTCTACTTAGATCCGTTTTCAGAATTTACCCTCTTTCCCGACGTAATACATTTTTTGCCCCTCACTTAGTCTGTTTCTTCGCTTTTTGCCCTCTTTACATTATTTTAATAATATTCAGCTGTTTTCCCCGTTTTGACCATGCGAAAATACAACTTTACCCTTGCCCTTGGCTCATTCTTTTCCCCATCCTTTTCCAGTTCTTCTCTCCCCATTTTTCTTCTCTCCAGTGGAGTTTCTTTGGTCGAATCGCCATGCGCCGGACCTTTTGCTTCGGCCTTGCACACCTCATAGGCATACCGACTCTCTCAAGGCAAGACTCTCCTAAGATCCAGACGCCGCGCAAGTACAACCGGCGGCACCTCTCATGGATGGTGTACTCGCTCCAGTCGAGGCGACCTTCCCTTGTCGGCGGCGTCGACGTGCGGTTCGTCTTCAGAACGTGATGTCCCCGGACGATGCGGTCCTGGTGGCATCGAGATCCCGTGACTACTGGCGACATCATCGCGCTCGATCGCACCGAGAACATGGACAACGGCAAGACGTACACCTTCTTCTCCACTGTGGCGCGCTGCTTCAATCGGCTCGGCGACGGCCGCCAAGACGACCACGTGATGAAGGCCGATGACGACATGTACCTCCGGCCACGGTCTTTGGTGGGATCGCCGCAGAAGGCGGAGACGCCAGACCACGGTCAGCGATGCCGCGGCGACCACGAAAACTTCTACCCGCTTCCACCCTTCATGTTCGGATGGGTACGCTACCGTGGGACTCAGCGCGATGGGTGGCGACGCCGGAGGTGAGCCGGCGACCACGACAGCCGGAGGACATGTGGACGGGCGGTGGTTAACTCCGCCAAGGCCAAGAATTGCTATGACAACGCGCCGAGGATGTACAACTACTGGGGGACTCGTTATAACCGCTTCCAAGATGACTTCATCCTGCACACCATCGCTGTGCACATGCTCTAGACACCGCCTCGGGCCGAGGCGCCAGTACTTAACGCCACGGCCAAGGCCTCGCCATCCGACCTCTACCACCTGCCCTGAAGTGTTTGTTCTTCGAGTTCGCTTTCGGTTCAGGGCTCGATCACTAGGAGCGTGTGTTGAATCTCGTGGGGTTGGTGGGAGTAGTTAGCGCCGGAGAGCTGGGTGAAGCGGAGGTGCTCCAGAGGGAGGCGGGGAGGAGCCGCAGTGGTAGACCAAGGCCGGAGGCGGCACCGGGTCGGAAGAAGACCTGCGTGTGTGTAATCGTGAGGAGATAAGAAAGAAGGGGTAAAAATGTCTTTTCGCATGTCTTGTAACGGAAAAACAGACAGATTTTATTAAAATAATGCAAAGAGGGTAAAAAACGAAGAAACAGACTAAGTGGAGGGCAAAAAATGTATTACATCGGGAATAGGGGTAAATTCTGAAAATGGATCTAAGTAGAAGGCAAATAATGAATTCCCTCAGTTCAGAAAGCTAAGTGTCACAACTTCGTAAGCTCTGGGGTTGAAAAAGAGTTGAGTGGTATAAACTTATAAGTTTAAGCGGCTGAGAAAGTAAAATACAAATTCAGAAATCAAAGTGGTACAACCTCATAAATTTAGGATCTACAGAGCAATTATCTCATAAAACTACTAGACCCTGCTTAAGAACACAGGATTTTTGTTTGACTTTTTCGTTAGCTCTAGGTGCGTTTTATTTTCCTACAAAATTGCCATGTTACAAAGAGAGCCAGACATTCACATGGCATGGGAACTTTTTCCATCCAGTATCCCAGTTATCAACCGAGTGCCCTGTTAATTTGAAACAAACAATATGCTCTCAACAGGTTAACCGATGGTAGGATTTCACTCTCATCATATTTCACAAATGTAGAGTTGAATCTTCAAAGATCGATCAGGTACTGAAAATTCAAGGCAGCCAAATGGTCATATACCCTTGGTTAGATGATTGCAATGGCATTGTTTTCATGCTGGTTTTCCTACAATAAGCCAGATATCCTCATAAAGAGTAAATACAACCGGTTAGTGACAGACCGTTCACAATGCACAATCTAATGATTCTCTGCAACTTAGGATATTCCAGATACATAAGTAATAACGAAACTGCAATTTTACACCAGTTACCAGTAAAACATGGACCAGGGCCAAATGCACTCAAACTATATGACTAAGCTACCTGAACACATCATCTCTTTGGATTACAGTATGTGCAAATATCTCCGAATCAAGTTTGTTGCAGGACTGTCAAATCTGCCCGATAAGATCACCATCAACTCCAAAATTGTGAAAAAGTCTCGCAGTCAAATTACATGCGCTTCCTATTCCTTCGGCCGAGCAAGCCAGAGAGAACTTAGGGCACGAAGCCGTGAAGAGTAATCACTTATCACAAGAAGTGCACGGGCAGACTGTCTAGTGGTCAGGATCCTTTGCATCTGTTGAAGAGTCTGCTGCCGCAGGTTATCAGCCTTGATATAGTAAAGAAGAAAGGAGTCATAAAAACAGTCATGACGGCAACAGGATATAGCTGATGATTTTAAACTATAGCATACATGAATTCATATACTCCAGACTCCTCCGATATCATAGCACCATATCAAACCAAGCTTTCTTAAACTTACATTTGAGGTAAAGTAAATACCTGGCGAAGGAAATTCTCAAGGGTTCCAAGCTTCCCCATGGCCATGGCCATTTGACCCATGTAGTTTGCCACGTTTCCTGTTGATCCAGAAGAGCCAAGAGATCCAGCCAACGTTTCTGCCAAGGACTGCTGAAGGGCCTCCATTCCTTGTGAAAGAGCATCCTCGGCTTGTTGTGAAGACTGCTGAAGGTTGCATATCCCTGACAGCTGCTGCTCAGTGAGAGGTTCAAGCTGTGTCGAAAGAAGCTGCAGTTTTCTTACTTATTAGTAACTCATCAGTAAAATCATCAGCACTTGAAACAAAAAAGGGGCCAAAGGAAGTACCAACACGTTGTCCAAGGACAAGAAAGTGAAGTATGCAAGAAAAAATAAAGCAAGACACAACATCACTTGTGTTAAGAAGAGGGGCTTTGCTATTCCAGGAGGGCCAGGGCCCAAAAGATTACAAGCACATCCTAAGGCTGCATTACACACCTTTAAAAGTTCAGATGGTCGGAAACCTCCTAGCCACAAGAAACACCTCTCCGCTGGTGTCTTCCACATGCCTGATAACACATGAAAGACATCTGCCTTGGCCGCATTTCCTTTTAGCTTGAAAATCTCTTCATAGTGTGGCATGATCTTATCAACAACACAACGGAGATCATTATCACTTGCATGAGCATTAACTGCAGCCCTTAGCTCATTAATTTGTCGATTGTGTTCTTCCAACCATCGTGCATACTCCATGTCAAAAGCCAATGCCCCTGTAAGAAAAGGCACTTTAGTTATTTATCCATTAAAAGAAAGAATTTGGCAGGTATTGTTTGGATGAGGGAGTATCCCGTGCATACTACCCTTTTGTAGGCATTTGTCCTTTTTGTTTTTCCATCTGCAGATCAGATTTTGAGGTGAAATTTTATGGCATATTAGTTTGATTTATACCAATGTAATAATGGTTTTTGGAAATGGATGCACCGTTTGATGCACCAGAGACTCCCTCTTGATTGGATACTTCCGTGGTATTAATAAAGCAAAACGGTTTTTGTGGCAAATAACGATTAGTTGATTACATATTAATCATTGGAAAGATCTGATATTACCATTTCCACTCATGGAATGGGACTGATCCACCGAGCTAGATATAAAAATGCCCTGCGAGAGAAATTTCCATAAGCAAACTTCAAATGACTTGCAACCAGAGCTCAAAACAATGGCATGCACTAGAAGCAAACCTGCTGACGAGCTCGTTGCAACTCCTGCTCTAGCTGGGTAAGCTTTAGCCTGCTATTCTCCAACTGCTGAACATATGCCTACAAAAGAGAGCAAAATTACCAATACCATACCACATACTGGCCACGAGTGATATATACAAAAAAAAAACTTGGAGGACTTCTAGGAAATACACTGTATTTTATTACACTTTCCATAAAAAAAATTAATACTTTTTAACATAACAGTTCACCAGAAACTTTTAAGGCGTACTCATTGAAAGCTCTACAGGAAACCAACTAGCAGCAACTTTTTTGCTTTTTTCCTTGGTTTATATTCCAACCTTTAACAAGCAAAACCACTAAAGACCCTCTTGTGTGCAAAATACTTAATCAAACCACACCATTATACACAATTAACTTACTAAAATATAAAAATTAAAAGTTACACAGGCCTACATGAATTCATCTGCCCCCTGTGTTTTCCCAGCAATATACTGTGCGAACCGCACCATTGCTAACTGAACCCCAATAGAAGAAAAGAAAATGTGGACCCCCAGCAGCAGAATACAATTTAATTATGCCTAAATGATAGAATTCACAAAGTAGTAGAACATAATACCAAGTGAACTAAAAGTCTTCAATAACATAAAAGCACTTTGGTACAGAAACTAAAAGTAACATCCAAGTACCTTTTTCCTCAAACGACTCTTCCTTGCAGCCTCGCGATTTTGAGCAAGCCGACGCAGTGACTGCAAAGTAAGGTATTAGCAAAGTACTTGTTGCAACGGCAACAATATGAAACAAAAAGGAGAAAGCTACTTGAGAACTGTTACCTTTTGATCTTCATATTTGTCCTTGGATCTGTCACTGGAGTCAGAAGCAACAACGAGAGCACCTTGGCCTGGTTCGAGCTGCGGATGACAACATAACTATCAAGCTCCCATCTTTCCTATTTTTACACAACAAATTTTCTTCTCTTAGGTTCCTGATGTTTTACGTTGAAACCTGAATGAGATTTTTTTTATACTTATCCAAAAACAAAAATTAGTTTTCTTTTATTTTATGTTTTTGACTCTGATTCTTAAAATAAAATAGAACGAAGAAAGTAAAGGCTTAGGGTTGAAACTTATGCAAAAAGAATTTAGTCATAGCTCTAATTTTGTTTATCATCATCCTTTAGCTTACTACTTTTGTTGATTTATCCTGTCACTGTCTATTAAAGTCATGTATATCATGCGTTTGTCAATGCAAAAAACTTTTATCCTGTCACTGTTGTATTACTGGCTTGCAAGTACCAATTAGGGGTGGATCCAGGAGAAGAAGGCATCGGGGTCACCATAGGCACATTGGGGTCACTATAGGCATAAATTAGTATAGATAGTTTGTAATATCATCGTGAGACTTAAACTTCTTCATTTGTTAAGCTAAATGGCATTGGGGGTCACTTGACCTGGATGATTATATACTAGATTCGCCCCTAGTACCAATTGTTAGGGTTTGCAACTTTGCATTCCATACAAAGGTATTTTGGATACCTTTTGACATGAGCATTCACATCATTATTACCAAAATTGGCAATGCCAACAACCACACAATCTACATAAATATCGGTGATTGTAAAAACAAAACCTGATTGTCATGATTGTCACGACATCGCCTAGACATTGCCTAAGCGCAAAGGTGGCCCAGGGTGGACGCCATGGAGGTTTGCCCCACCTTGCCTAATTAGGCAAGCGTCCAGAATTTCTGGGCACCCATGACTCTGCTGGGCGGTTGCCTTGGATGGTGGGGAGTCGGTTAAGAGTGAATGTGAGATGAGTTGGAGAGAGAGAGGCAGAGAGACAGAGAGAGACGAATGGAAACCTAGCCGCCAGCGCCGCCACTCATCTCGCCGGTAAATATCCCTGCGGCAGGGTTCCCTGGCTGACTGACTCCTAACCTCCTCTCCTGCCAGCTCGATCTTGCTGCCTCGAGGTCCCCTCGTCTCTAGCTTACATTCGCCGTCAAGCTTGTGGTTACCTCCAGTTTGCTGTTGCCACCCTCTCTCTCCAGATCCAAGTATGCTCTGCCTGCTCCACTTCTCTTCTCCGGTTCTCCCTTGCTGCTTCTTCAACCTCCCATACTCTGCTCGGCTTCTCTCTGTATTCGTGCTCCGCTCGGCTCTGCTTCTCTCCTCTGTTCTGCACTTCTACTACTTTTCTGCCCTGCACTTCTTTTTCTTCTTCTCTGCTACTTCTCTTATTCTCTGTTCTGCACTTCTGCTGCTCAAGTAGCGACCAAATTCAACAAGTGTTATATAATTTTTACCAGAAGAATACTTTGCCAGCTATCTTAATAGGCAAACCCAACTGTTTATGTTGTTTTTCAGGACTCCCTAATTTGACGGACACTACATGAATTGCTCATGCACAAAATGCGCAGGTTTCATTCTAGTGATGTTTTAAAATAATACTAGTTGAATGCCCGTGCTTTGCTACAGATAAAAAAAATCATATTACTCAACACGTCGGGTCATCATCCTCGGGCTCAGCCTGCAACACGCCCTCAACTCCTTTGCGCTTGGCCGAGCTCTTACCCCGTCGCATTCCGACGCCATGCGCAACCTACACCTCGCTCCTGGCTCCACTGTCTCGTCTGGTTAAGCTTCGTTGTGACACACGTCACAATTTGTATTGAATTTAATTTCTTTGTTGGGAGATATTTTTTTCTGTTTTTTGTTAGATTCCTTAGGGAGGTGAAAGGGGACGGGGAATGAAACCCCGCCGTTTATAGTAAAATATTTATATGGTATTTTTGTTACAACAGATCTTAAATAAACCAAATGCACAACAAATATAACTCAAATATTAGTACCATGCACAAAATTCCCGTTGCATCCAGCTGTTCACCACTACTTCTATACTCAAAAGAGGAAGAAAAATATAAATAGAAAAAAGCTGCTACCACTCAGACCTCAGCAATTTTTATCACTATTGTGCTCATGAAAATTCTAAAATTTCTAGAATTTTTCTCTTTTTTTCCTCCCCTTTCTTTCTTTCTTTCTTCTTCTTCCCCTTTCTTAATTTCTTTCCCTATCCTCCCTTTCCTTCCTTTCTCCTTCCCCTCCCTTATATTTCTTTTCCCACCCACTCCTTCCTTACTCTCCACCGCCGCCTCTCTCCCTTCCCTCCAACCACCACTGGATTCGAGCCAGCAGCTCTTTCCTTGTCCTCCCTCATATTTCTTTTCCCACCCGACTCTTTCCTCTCTTTCTCCACCGCCTCCTCTCTCCCTCCCCTCCGGCCACCGCCGAATCCGAGCCAGCGGGCCTAGATCCAGCCGGATCCGAGCCGTGGCCACACGGTCGGTGGATGTGGGAGGTAGGGTGGCTCTCGTCGATGGGCGACGATGGTCAGTGAATCCAGGAGGTGGTGGCGCTCGACAACGACGGCCAGTGGATCTGGGAAGCGGCACACACTGGGCCAGCGCACCGCCACCGTTTGGGTCGTCCTCATCGCTAAGCCGCGCGGGCGTCGTTGCCGTTTCCGTGACATTGACGTCACAGCTGCGCGGGTCGCCATCCTCGTTGCCGAGTTGGGGCGCGGCGGGGTGAGGACTAAGGGGGGCGACACCGCCACGAGGTGGGAGCCCAAACCCTAGATCGCGTAAGGTGGAGTGGAGGGGTACGTGACGGAGGAGAGGCGAGGCTGTGAAGGCTAGGAGCCGGGGCGACGAGGCGAGGAGTTTGGGGCCAACCCACCTCCATCTCAGCTCTCTGCATTAGATCCAACGGCTCACGTCGCACGAAGGCAGACAGACCACCACGACCAACTCGTATTTTTAAGTAGTAGAGATAAGCACTCCTCGAGAGGCCTGATGGAATCTACACAAATTCTCCGAAGTAACATGTGTTGTAAGCGTGGTTCTCTGACGCCAATTCAAATCAAAACAAAATTCCTAAGTAGCTAAAGCCAATGTATACTGAAACAGTTTCAGTATACATATCTTTTCATACTTTATGGACTATTGAACGAATAACAAGCTGCATAATTTTCTTATAAAAACATCCTCTACATCCATACTTCGTTTAGTCCACCCTGCTGGTTTCAACTTCAGTTGTCACTCTTGCACATATTGTTTACTTGTAATGGTAACATACATAGACACACATTTGGTTTCTAACTGAAATGATAAGCCTCACTTTTGACATCATAGGTTATCATTAATGATCGCTCATATAATAGTTTAGTAAAAATAATTATGCCGTTCCCCACTCCATACCATGAAGCCAGACGATTAATGTTTTATGTCAAATACCTTAGATCAAGGACAACAGGACTTTGCATCGGAAAAAAGAATAGACTTTGCCTTGGAAAAAGAGAATAAGGACTTACCCTGTGGTTTTCATCAGTATCGTCTGTTGATGTATCTGTTCTTGGGCTGGCATCTGCCATTGTAGACTACCCTGAATTCTCAATATGACCCCCCAGAGAGGAGATTAGATCAGACTGTTGATTCTTTTGTGGTGTTAAAGCTGTAGATCTTATTGCTACTCCCTGTAATGATGGATAAAAACATGTCAAAGAGACATAATGTTTATACAAAGATTAAAAATTGAAGAAACTTAGACATTACTAGACAAGTAGACATGACCAGTCCACCAATTGATACCAAAAATCCACTTTGAAGTGGAGTATACGCAATGAATTAATTAGATGAACCAGTTAAAATAGCAAGATTATGTAAACAACAATAAATAATTTGAGGGCAACGGCAAGCAGATAACAACCAAGTGCAACAGAAATATAGAACATACTTCAACGAACAAGCATTTATCTTACGTGATGAATAAAGTTCTAAATACAGGATAGTAAAGCTCAAGCCGACCAGTCACCTGACATGCATATTCATGACTCCATGTCTCCACCACAGGCTTGAGGAATAAATTTGTGGAGTTAGGCATTTGCCATTAAGAAATGGATGGATAACAAATTGCAAACTAATGCACTTGCTATTCATACCAATGGTGACTAGCTCAAAACCATAAGGATCATACTTATACTTGCTAACACCCTCCAAATTTATAGTTATCGCTTTTCACACAGGAACAAATCCGCCACTGTTCCTGTTGGATTGCAGGCAAAAGATTGCAATCCGCCTTACTTCAGTAAGAACAAAGAACAGCTAGCATACAGAGTATTCAGCATCTCGGTTTAAATCATCCTGCTGGCAGGCAATGTCTAGAGAACGCCTTGGAAGTAGGATATGAAAGCAAACAACGTTGGATCAGAGGATACAGTAAACTTCACTGCTAGGACTTTGAATAGCTCAACAAACAAAAAGGGACCACCAAGGCAAGGCCCTGATCTTGGAAGGCAGGAAAAAAATGCACTTCCAAAGAAAATGCGGGAATAGCAAAAGCAAGCTATTTCGGTATCCATGAAGACTACAAGATTGATTATCATTTCCTCGCAAAAAAAGAGATCATTTATCATCTCCGACCATGTCGAATTTACATCACCTAGTAGGCTAGTAACCGTTTGTCTTTCTACCCTTGCAAGCTAGTACAGTACCCGAGTTAAGCCGATGCAAGAATCAAGGACGGGTTAGAACGAAAAGACGGAGTATATAAACTCGCTGCAAGCTAGCGATAACTTCATCGCGCAACGTAACAGGGGAACAAGGAGAGGGGCCCCGAATCACCTCGAAACGGAAGAGTGGCCTTATCAAGCGCCGAAGCTACGGGGTACCGGACTGCCGCCGCCGATCCTTTCGCGGCCGCCGCCGCTAATGGCCCGCACGAGGAGGCCGCCAAGTCTGCTGCAGCTGCGGTTTCCTGCCGCCGTAGCCCCCGACACCGGCGCCGCCTCTCGTCGCAGATGAGGAGGGACTGAGGAAGGGGAGGGGCGTTTGGGGGAGGTGGGCTCCCCGGAAATGGAATGGAACAAACCCTAGATTTTTCCCTTCTTTTTTTACACGAGCATAAAAGGAAACAAGGCGCAAGTAGGTAGCCGCAGCCGATATCCGGACCGCAAGCGTCCCCCGACCCATCACATTGACTTGCAGTCTTGTAGAGTGAGTAAGCACTACGAAAAAAAATTGATGATTGCAGCGGGATCCGGATTCCAAATCTGGTCTTCTGGCCGCTCGATATTCCGAGCCAAATCAGGTTGTGGTAGACCGGCTGATTCATGTAGTGCTAAAATTTAGATCTAAGCGGAGCGCTGAATGTGTTTTAGTGGTTGTTTGGATCACGTGAATTAGATATCAGTTTTCAGAAAAACATGTTTTAATAGGATTTTTAGGAAAACAGGTTTTAGTTTGTTATTATGTTAGGATGAATTTACATAGTACTTTATTTGGATAAAAAAACTAAAACAAGTTTTCACTAATATAGCGTAGATAAGATTAAAGACAATTTCATACAACGATAATGCATAAATGTCTTTTTAGGGCATGTCTGATGGGATGACATCGCTAGCCTATAATCTTTGCCATGTAAGATTTTTAATGATGTGGATGCCAGAGAACAAGAAGAGAGAATGAAGCTGTCTAGCATGCAACAGACAGTCTATAAGACCTTTATAGACGATTGTTTTGCTGTTGTATCCATGCTGTCTGTACAGTTTATAGGGTCATATATACATAACTTAAAGACAACCCATTGTATGTATTGTCTTTAATTTTGTCGATATATGACATTAAGAGTATTACAGACAACGATCGTTTATACCATTGTACACACCCTTAATTGTCTTTATAGAACACACAATCTTTTAATGCTTTTTTTGTTTTTTGTGCTATAGTTGGCTATAAGATTGTAGACATCATCTTTCTCTCTCTTCATTCTCTTTCATCCACATCGGCGAAAATCCTACATGACAATGACTATAGAAAGCTGACATAAGCCCATTGTACATGCTCTAAGGGTGATAGGTGAGATCTCACGAAGGCCAATGTAAGCGCTGCTAATTGACGTACCTGTCAGTTGGAAACGTGATCTGCAACCGAAGCCAACGAAGACTGCACGAAGCTTCCTGCGATGGAGCCGCCTGCACCGGGTATTCTATCTTTTATATGCACTAGTGGTAGCCTGTGCACGCCCACCTTGGGCGCACGAGAATAGTTTTCGATGAAACACGTAGAGTTCGATTGCGTTTGCTTTTCTTGAAATTCCTAAATTTTAAAAGTCAAGAATAAATTTCATTGAGTTTTCTGGGTTTTTATTGGATTTAAAGTTGAAAAGGAAAATGCAATTAATTTCTTGAATTTTCTGGATTTTAAAAAGGCTTTTTTTTAAATATATTTTCCATAAATTTAAAATAGTTTATCTGCAAAATTAAAAGCCAACCTTAAGTTGGAAATAATTTTATTAAATTCAAAATAATTCAAGGAATTTCTGTTAATTTTTCTAAAAATTTTGAACTCCTTTTGCTATTTTCTAAAAGCTATTTCGATTTGTTTGCTTTTCTAAAATTCGGAAACGAAATAAAAATCCATTTTTCGTTTTGGGTAAAACCGCTTTTTCCGCCCAAATTTACGCTTTTCCCTTGCCAAAATTTCAACCACATCTCCCTCTCTCTCTTACCACGCGGACCCACCTGTCAGCCTCCCACCTCCTTTCTTCCTCACGCGCTCGCGCCATTGCTGCTCCTTGGAGCTTCGCAATCATCATCATTTCCTCCTCATTTTCTCACGTCCGCATGCACATCCTCATCCTCTTATCTCGTCGCCTCCATTTCCTCTCTTATCCCCTTTTCTTCGCGCTCGGTTGCCCCAGAACGCCGTCAAGTCCTCAATAGCCGCCGCAAAAAATCTCGCACTCGATCTCCTCACAGGCCCTATGAAAGGGAGCACCGAGTGCCCCCTTTGTTACTCAACCCATCCCCCCAATTCTCCCCTTCTCCCCCCTTTGTAATCGTTGGAATCCTCGTTTCCTCGCCGTCGGCCACCACGACTTTCTCCGACGATTTCGCCATCGTTGAAAGGTCTCCGTCGACGCCATTAGAACCTCCGGAATTGCCTCTCCGCATTCTACCCGAGGCCCACCTCCGTTTCGCTGGAGCTCTGCCGGAAAGCCCGCGCCACCGTGACCCGATTTGCTCCGTCACCGCCGTCCTTGCCACCGGCGATTCCTTCGCGCCCTAGCGCCGCAGAGGTGAGCATCACCATCCTTGTGTTCCTCTCTTTCTTCTCCACCCATCGTCGGACCTCGTTGTGGTGCGTAGCGCCGGCGATCATTGGTCCCGGAGCTGGCGCCATTCTGTGTTGACGTGGCACCATCGTGTCACTTCCACGTCACGCCAACTCATCGTCGTTGCTTATATGGCTGCCCATGTCATGCTTACATGTCAGCCGATGTGGCAAAGCCACGCTAGCCCATGCCCTTGGTCCACCATGGACCAAGGTCCACTTCATGGACCCGGTCCACATGACCAGGGCCCACATGTCAACGGCCTAATTTCCTTTCCTTTTCAAAAATAAATCGGCTGAAATTATTTTTTAGCCGCTGATGTCATGCTGACGCATTAAGTCGATTTTCCTTTAGAAAATAATTCCAAAATTTTGAAAATTCTGATTATCATCATTTCATGTGATTTTCAAACTTCCGAGAGCTCATTCTCCTTCGTTCAAGCTTCGATTCCGATGATTCAAATTTGTAAATTCATTTAAAATCAAGATCTAGCTATCTAAACCAAAATTATTTGATTGGGAGTTTATTTAAATTTTAATTGATTTTTTTGAATTTGGCTTAATTTCGTATATATATTTCGACGACTTCGGAGAGTCAGATTTTGACGCCGTTTGAAGACAATAAATAATTGTGCAAGACAAGTTACATTCTTGGATCATATTTGAATCCCATTATTTAAATTATGTTTTAACTTATTATTGCATGCTTATTTATATTCAAGTTATTTTAAATTTATAGTTATTCCCAATTTCGTTTGTATGGCCAATCTTGACATTGAAATAATCATACCTTTTCACCTTAGATCAGATCTAGTTGATGCAATAGTATGAACTAGAACATTTTAGGAAAAATTGTGCTTAGTCGTGCTTAGACAAAAAATATTGATTTGGGAATTCTTAGCCAAAAATCAACTGTGATTTAATCCGTATCCATAGCATTGGTGTGCCATGGAAGTTTACAAATGACTTTCAATAAAATAAAATAAAATTTTGAAAACTGGTTTGGGCTTAGGCAAAATGGATAGTTGGTGGGTGCAAGTTTATGCACGGGCACAATTCAGCAAATGTTCGAGGCCCAGTGTGTTGGAAATATGCCCTAGAGGCAATCATAGAGATGATTATATTTCATTATGTTCATGACATTGGATAATGTGTTATCTTGTTCCAAGAATAATATTGTTAATATTTATTATCAAGTATGTGACTTGGTTGTGAAACTCTATATTCCTGCGATAATTATTCTTACATGATCCCTAGTCGTAAACATATGATGACACATATGAATAGACTAGCATATGTATTGATTGATGATTATGTTTCACGAGTCATAGATATGAAGATATCAAACCGATAATATGGACACATGATTAGAGAACATGATGTTGGATAAGACCCACCTTGAGACACTATTGAGATTGTTATGAATCTATGTGTCGTTAGTTGGTCTCAAGCAATGATGATGTATAATCCTTAGACTGAGATCAAGATGGTTTCCTACATGTGTAAGAGCACTCTTAGGGGTTGCCAAACGCTACACCGTGAATCGGGTAGTTATAAAGGTAGCTTTGGGTATGCTATGAAACATGCGAGAGGAATGTGACCGGTCTGATATGGATTTGCCCTCCTAACATAACAGAGAGATGTCTCGGGCCCTCGTTATGATCGGATAAAGAAAGTGCATGGTCATGCCACTAGTAGTCGAAGTGTTCGACCACGTAAAGTTATCTCGATACTCGATCGAGAAAGTATTGAATATCCATGGATGACACAACATCTCACCGAGTTCAACCGCACATCGTGAGGCAAAGGGAGTATACACGAGTAGGTCGCCGGTCGAGCGATTCTGATCGGTCGTATGCAAATACGAGCTAGTCATAGATCGATCGAACGTAATCACAGAGTGGTCGTAACACGGTCATAAGGAGTTACGAATCGTCGTGACCACATCTGAACCGGTCGATATCTGAATGGGACTGGTTGTAGATCATATTGCATTAAGGTTCGTCCGATATAATTTGTGTGTATTCGGAATCGATATGTTCGCTAGGAGCCGCTACGACTCGTGGTCGGAAAGGGTTTCCAGTCACAACCGAACTACACATGAACCTCTGGTCACACACTTAACGGGTTGGAACAAACCAAGATGAATACGATTAGAACGGCGATGTCCGGATAGGATCCGCCACGAGCACTATATAAGGAGATGCATGAGGTCATTGGGAGGTATGCGTGAAGACACCACCAAAACCCTAGCCGCCATCTTCCCGAGAGCTCTGCAGACGACTTGGTGCTAGCACACCGCGCTCGGTTGTTCCTTCCCGGCGTGTGGATACTGAGAGGCGCTACTACGATTGTTGCGCTTGAGGACGATCCGCGATCTTCACAAGGAACCGGAGACGTTGCTGGAGGAGACGATCGGCACGTGAGGACATTGGACGATCGACTACGACCACTACATCGACTTGCTGGACGTTGGACGATCGACTACGACCGCTTCATCGACGCGCTCTTCGTTGGACCAGACTGCTCCAATCCTTCTTCCGCTGCTCTGCGCGTCTGTTGGTAACGATCTGTGATCATCTACTTGCCTGGCATCCTGGTTCGCGTGGTAGAAATTTTTGTTTGTAGCTATCGTAGCCTACCCCGTGACCCAACACAGTGATTGTTTTAAAAGTCACCCAATCAATTAATGATCGATCCGCGAGCTACAGATTGTAAAGCCCTTCCGTACTACCACAAGTCTGGTATGGGATAGACCACGCTAATTAATTTGTAAAGTTCCACTGTTAGTAGTGCCATGTTAATGTGTGGGTGTCGTGAAGACTTATTTTTAATACCCACATGACGCTAGAGGGGGTTGTCATTTGGTGTGAAGTCTACGACAATGAAACATTAGTAGACATAACTGCTTTGGAATGACACATTGTAAAGGCCTTGTGATAATCACTTAGTCGTATACCTTCGGAAGTATGCCAGACGGACATTAAAAGTTGATTATCTCTTGTGGGTAAAGTTGTACAACCTCTACAGAGTGTCAAACTATTCGTATAGTCGTGTCCACGATCATGGACATGCTAAGCAAAGCCTTTCGTGGATTAGACTTTGTTTTTATTTTCAAAATATTTTATAAAGTAGTTTATGACATGGATGGGTGTCCATGAGAAAAATTGTGGGTTGAAACCCCGGGTTGGTGCCCGTGTTTAAGTTAGTGTTAGGTTCATACCTACACTAGCTTATTTAATTCAGTTAAAACTCAATTTTAGATATTGTAAAACTTGACCTTTTGAACTTAGCTATTGTATTTAAAATATCAAATGCTGCTTTTGCACAAACAACCCTATAAGCCTTCCTTTGATATTATCCATGCATGCATTAACTCTGTTATGGGTGTAACTTGTGGAGTACATTTTTGTGCTCACTCTTACTTAATAAAATGTTGTTTAGATGAGAAGGACTTTGCTACCGGTGTGGATCTCGACGACTAGGCCGCTATCCTAGTCGATTGCCTGTGGTAGATTTGCTGGACTCTACTACTTCTTTATCGTCTTTCGCTGTGTTCTTTATTATTGGATCGTAAGTGTTTCTTGTAATTAAACTCTGATATTTATGAATAAAGTTGTGCGAAATATGGATGTTACAATTCTTGTTTACTGTGTGAACTAGCTACTGATCATGGGACTAGTTCAGAATACATAGAGGATTTGGAGGTGTTACTCCTGGGTCTGACAAGAGCGGATGTTTCATTGATGCAAATATAGGATACTACATATAATGTCTAAAGAGAAAGGGTAAAGATGCACTCAGCAACAGGTGTTTGTTGGTTTACTGGTACATAGTACTATTAGTTGCATATGGTCTGGCTGAGCAGATCGATCTGCGCGGCGAGTATGACATACGGTTTACAAAAGGCAATACTTTGTTTGTCATTATGATACAGGCTGTAGCTTGGAGATCTATTACACAAATAAAGTACAAAAGATAGCGTTTTGTCGCTAGTTCGAAGAGTATGTTACATGTAGCTTTGGTATGATCTGAGTAGGTGGCGTGGGGTAGCACCGTACTGGATGCAATCTAGTGTATGTAAGATGAAATATCAGTGAGCAATCTGTAGGTTTGTAGATATCAGGGATTATTAGATGGCTGAGAGAAAAAGTGACGAATATACCTCGTGTTTACTGGGAGGGGTTGTCGTCTGGCTTGGTTTCCTTTGCAGCAGAGGAGGGTGCTGGATCGGTATCCAGTGCATGGTGGGATCTGTGTGTCATAGGCACTATGTTAGCTATCGATCTTATAATATGTGTCATGTTTAAGTTGTATGTAATCTAAGATACCAAGTCATGCTATAGACCTAATTATTAGTGTGTTGTACGTAGGCTGTAACTCTGAGAAGTATTAGAAAGACAAGAAAAGAGAGAGACTGATAATATCTGATGTGCTTTTGTCCTGTGTGAATGTTTGAAGCAGGCAATAGTATCTGTAGGTAGCGTTGAAGAAATGTGCGATTATAAATGAGATAATAGATTAATAAATCTAGATGGTACGATATAAATTGGCAAGGGGAATAGACATGAAAAACTATGTAGATATAGTAAGAAGAGTGTAGTGTTTTATTTATGTAGTCGAGCTATTACATCTGGAGATTGGTAAGACAGTGGTATAAGGTAGTCTATGGATTAGGAAAAAGCGTCTTGTGGGTACAACAAGATAGTTCTATTAGTGAGACAAAAGGCTACAAAGAGCAGTTTGCATACATTTATAGTTTGAGCTTTAAAGGACTTATATTAAGGTAGTAAGAAGGCAGTGTAGATCTTCATTATATATAACTGAAAAAGGAAAGGAATATTCTGATGCATTGGATGTGGGCATGGCTTGGTTCAACAGCAGTAGTCACTTACAGTAGATGTTTCCTTTTGTGCTAAGGATAAGTCACTTACAGTAGACATTTCCTTTTGTGTTGAGGATCAATTGCGCTATCTTTGTTAGTGGGTAAGGCACTTTCTTCTTCGTAGTCTGTGGAGTTGGTATCCTGCAGCCAGCTAGTATGTAGAAATATAAGTGTAAATAATCAGGGTATGTGATGTGGATGTGTCAGATTGTACATGTGAATAAAGGAGATAGAGACAACAGTTGTGGTAACCTGGTTTGAAGCCTGTGATGAATCAAAGAGTCTTTTTTAGTAGAGTGAGCTGGCATATCCGTTGGAGCTGGCTGGTGAGAAAATAAGTAATAACTGTTAGATAGCTATGTGGTGCTAGAAATGAATGCTAGTGATAGTAAAGTACAGCTTACAACAAACATGTGTGGAGTATGTGCTGTTGTATCAGACACTTGTGTTGGAGTTGGTGGGGTGTGTTTCCATGGCAGCTTGCGTAGAGTTATGTATATTGTTAGGAAACAAAATAGTGAACTATTTTGTGTTTACAAATCAGCGAAAGTGTTATTGAAGTGGACAGGACAAAGGTGTATTGATATTGAGTAGTAGCACAAGTAAGAAAATAAGTACTAACAAAAAGAATGTTATATGTGGACACATACTTAGTACCTCAAGATTCAATCTTTTCTGTGTCTCTTCGGTAGCCTGCTGTTTCTTGAGAGTTTCATCGATGTGTTGGCCAATGAAACTACCAAGTTCGATTGCTGATGAGGTGGGCAACGAAGGGTGTATCCGTGGAATAGCAGGTTGTCTTCCTAAAGCAACTATGACACACTTGACTTGGAAGGTTTTTTAGGTCCATGGAAGCTTTTTTAGAACCGCACCTATGTGTTTACCAACTACGGATTGTCCGATGTCTCCAAACAGCATAAATTCTGCGTCCGCCGTACCTTCGGTCGCAATAACACAAAGCTTGTATCTATTTCAAAGTAGGTAGTCTAAGAAAGAGAATAAACTGTAATAGATAAAGGCATGTACTGATCATTAGTAGAAGTAATACCTTGGTTTGGCGACTTTGCAAGGACATGCTGAGCATCTATATGAGCCGTTGTCCGGTAGATATTTTTTGTTGCACTTGTCCTGGGCTTAATCTAGAGATTGTCACCGTGCAGGCTAGACTGAAACACTATATAAATAGAGTATGGAAGTGCTTAGTATAGTAATATATACTGAAGGCATGGACATAGGCTGTGAAGTAAAGAGAAAAGCTTAACTAGGAAATCAAAAGGTTAATGTTTATGATTTCTTTAAGAGTTTTATGTTCAGCTTGTGTGCAAACCATGGTAGCAGGAGGTACTTGATCCCGGATAATGATATGTGATATTGGCTGAAAGTGTGATTGAAAGTTTTTTGTTTTTTTTTTTTTAAAAAACTCAATAAGTATGTGTGGGCTAGAAATATGACTAACTGTGAAGTCTAATATGTAAGATAGTAAAGAAGAAAGAACTTAGCAACATAAAATGTTGTATTTTCGGTTTTGTACCTTGATGCAATCACTGCAGCTTCAGGAATATCCGATGAGATATACCAGCGACATGCTGCACTTCCAGATAGACCCTCGTTCTCTATGATAGAGTTGGTAATACAGAATATGTATATGGGATGAGTAATGTTTAAAAACCGCAATGATTGATACTACAAATAACATTTGCAGGCGATCGCAGTCTAAATGTCTAAATGAAAGGCACTATGGAATTATATTATGGCCCTCTTTGTTTAGGCTTTTTGTCTGGCTTAAAAGCAAAAAAGCCTAAGCCTAAACAAAGGGGGTGCTTTTTTGCTCGGCTTATAATAAGTTTAAGCCAATTTAAGCCTAAAAGCCATAAGTCAGGGGAGAAGTGCTTTTTTTGGCTTTTGCGGAATAGAATATATGTTTGCCACCGAACTTCGTTAAAATTACCCTCAAATTGCCATCGTATATAAATACAAATTGTTCCCTTTTTTTCCATCGAATCCTTCCCCAACCCGACGCCTGCCTGGTGTACTCCCATCCCCTCCCGACGCCTCCTGCTCTCCCTTCCCCTCCCGAACGCCGCCGCCTCCCCCCTCCCCTCCCGATCGCTGCCGCCTCCCCCTAAAAGCCATAATATATGTTGCGGTGACAAGATAATTGCATCATATATTATTAAACATTATTTTGTTACTGTGTTATTTTGTTTAGTTGACTGATATTAGCATTTCTATATTAATTTCTTCCGTTGCGCAATGTCCAAAATAAATACTTGCATGCACTACGAACGATATCCATTTTGTTTCATATGTACAAATGTATGTATCGTCATATTTTCAGGTTCCATGAAAAAAACAGTTTAAATATATGCTTAACAAGGTCCTTTAAACCCTTAAGGGCATTTCAGACCTTTCATCCTTCACACACAACTCAATAAGCCAACATCCTACAAAAAGCCTGACTACCAAACAACAAAGTTTGGCTTAAAAGCTTAGAGGCTTATAAGCTGATTAAGCCAAAAAGCTGGCTTTAAGCTATAAGCCAAAAAGCCTAAGCCTAAACAAAGAGGGCCTATAACAACATGGTTTGTTCTGGAATAAACTATACAGAAATATGTGACATGTGTAGTGTTCTACTACAGGAACAACTGTCTAAAAAAACACATGGAGAGTAAGACACAAGATTTAGTGCCACAGGAAAGATGCATGTAGATATTATAGTGATTATGATGCTGTCAGATATGAAGCATAGATGGAGGGTACATAGGTAGTGTTGCTGTAAGATATTAGATTGCTTTGCGGAAACATATTACAGAGGCAAAACAGTAGTGCAAAAACGTATAAAGCACTTACGACCATATCTCTTCATGAGAACACCAACAAAGAGAGCTACCATAGGTGTGTTTTGACCAAGCTCATAGATAGTTTCGGTAGGAAATTTAGTTGCGCATTGACCCCAAAGTGTAAGATTAGTTTCGTAGTTTCTGTATGTAACAGAAACGAATGAGTTGTGGTATATATGAGCACCTCTAAAATCTAGTAGGTTATAAAATCAGTAAAACGTATGTAAACAGTAAGCTGTTACACCTAGTGTCCTTTAGAACAATAAGTCTTTTTGTTGTAGGCTTGTTTTGGGTAGCACCTTGAATAGAAGTAGCATTTGTGTCGACGATCGAATCGCCGATCTTACGAAAATAAACGAGGAAAATGACGTAGAATATCCTGGAATGGAATGGGGGTCGCTCTTTATTGATATGAACCGGATTTACAAGATGTGGCTAAGTACTACCTCGATTACATCGAATGGAGGAATGTTTAACAAGCAATCGACTTAGAATATGAGTCTAAGGCTGATTATCTAGCTTCTAATTCCACCGCTTAGGCTTCTGTGCATATCTTTGCCTTGGCCTTGTTTTGTGTGTCGCCTATCGTCTCCCTTCTTGTCTCTATTTTTTTCTCTTGTGCTTCACCTTTAAATAACTTCCGAAGAGGTGGCAGTTACTCCTGGAGAAGACGTCCCTGGTGAAGCGTTACGACTGGTCGGAACGGTAGAGCAGTTAGCAATGTGCTAACTTCCTTGCGGTTGCTTGTGAAAAGCTTAACCGTAGGGTGGTTAATAGTCAGTGTCTCAGGGTTGTACCATCGCATGGTTTGGAACGTATAACACGTGTTCCATTCATCATACGATAAGAAATACCAGTTCAGTAATTTTACGAGCGGTTATCTGGTCGGGGATTAGGCACAAAGCCTCATCCGACCAGGGTACCCATTAAGTAACCTCTGGAATACTAACGACCAGGGAGGTCGTCAGTCTTAGGGGTTACGACCATGAAGACGTATGGTCTTTTATTATATATTAAAATAATACATAGATGTTTTAATCCTCGTCAGCTAGCCCCCGAACTTTAAATGAACTGGTCGTGTATATACCTTTTCCCGATGAAATCAGATCGCGGCAAACCCATTTAATGTCGTGGTATACGAAGGTCTCGTGTTCACTTTAAAGTTGAGAACTTGCCTTGGGAAACGAAGAGTTCCTCTCGTCTGCTTGAACAAAAAGAAGCTTTTTGTCGGTTGGACTTTTGTGGAATCCTTCAAAGTATCGGAAGTTTATAAAATCTTCTCTCATGGGCTCTTAGAATTTTTATGCTTCCAAAATCCCCTTCGATCCCTTTAGCTTCTCGCCAAGAAATCCTCCAGAGCATTTTCCGTTTCTTCCCACCACAAAGTCTTCAACTTCCACTACTCATCCTTGAGGATTTTCGCCATGTCGAGCAAATTACGGTGGTTGCCTTGAATTGGGCAAGAAAAGCTTGATGCTTTGGCGAAGATGGGAATGCTCCCAGATAGAAATCGATTAATTGAGACCGCGATCGCAGAGCATTTTCCGAGCCGTGAAGATGAGGAAATCCTGTTTTCTCGCCTACATCGAATGTGAAATGAGATTACAAGACACAAATTCCTCCTCCGCTTCTTGAACATTACGGGTGGAATTAGTGAATTTGGCCCCAAATTCGATTGCAAATATCAAGATTTTCGCATATTTATGCGAGGCGTACTGAGAATACAACCGAACTTGAAGCTCTTTAGTTATTTCTACCGCATGGTGATGGGAAAATCTGCGGCAAAATCTGAAGCGACTCGGGAATGCACATTGCGCCTTCATGACGGAAGGCCGATGAGTACATCCTCATGTACGCGAAATCTTCGTGGTCGCTATGGAAAAAATAATTGGTTTTACATGACGGTTACGAAGACGATGGCCTCTACTTGGCGGAACTAGAGCAAGAGAAAACCCCAAATGGAAGGAGACCGTAAAGAAGACAGGATAGTCAAAAGATGGGCGGATGCCATCTATGACTTAAGTAGTCGGGGCCCGACTTAGTGGCATGTGGTGAAGGATTTCACCTTTCGCCGATTAGCCCATTGAAGCTCGGACTCATTCCCTACTCGTGCCTTGATCGTGATGAAGCTACCTCGTAAGGTGGTAAATCTTTGAGATAAATTCGATCGGTATTTTGATTTGATTAATGTATTACCTTAAAATCTGTCTATTCTTCCTTCTATTAAAGCTATTTCCGGGAAATTAGAGAACGAGTCGATGATCTGTAAGGGGAGCTGGAGAAAAGGTCAATGCCCCAAGATCTTAGCCAGTAACTCCTATTGAAGGAGACTAGCAAGGCTTAAGGTAATTTAATAAAAATTCCTTTTACCATGTGTATACATATATTCCACCAGATTTCCAATCGTGTTCTACTTTTGCAATCGGTCGGATTATGAATCATACAATCTGGTGAGGATCAACGCCCCACCTTAGTTCCGACCGAGTCGTGCCTCGAGGCACTTGAAGGAGATGAATCCTCGAGGTAATAGAACATTTGGAATCATATATGTACTAATTTTTTAGATAAAGGATTTCTTCACCCAATCAAATCGTTCTTTGATTTAGGTGGATAAGCTGAGGGCCCGCAGAATGTAACTCACGAGGTCAGAGACTCCAGAGTGGTCGCGCACGACCTTACGGTTATTCTTGAAACAATCGATCCGGAGATTGATGAAACCACTCCCTCCCACCGATAGTCGAATGCGGTCCTTGATGAACCGGTCGAGGACATAGCCCGACATCTTGTTGGAGGATGTGAGGTTCCAACAAACCTTGCCGGTCCGTAACCAACAAAATTGGAGGAGAAGAAAAGGAAAGCTAGCGGCACAGATTTCTCTCTTGCTTGCGTTTGAGTCAAATCCCTGAGATTAACAAGGTATGTACAAATGAAAGTGGTCGATAAGTATGTACCTCTAATAATTCCTTGATGATTTGATACTTTGAACTTCCCATCTTCGGTTTGCATAGGTCTTCGGTGTTCCGTCGTTTCAGGCACTGTGTTCTTCCCGAGGACTCGCACTGTGGAAGTTCCCATCAGAGCACTTCTCGGGACAAAGTTCCCGAGGAAATAGTGGTCGAAGAAGCCCCGAGCAGTGACAAGGGCAACGGTTGAGTTGGATCCTTTGGTGATTGAAACCCCTTCGTGGAGGTAGATGCCTCGAGAGGTCTCAACAGTTCCGATCATCGCCGATAACCCTTCCTAACCTAACAAGTTCCTTTTCGTCCCGATTCATCGAGGATAAGGAGCTTGATGAGGCGTGGCGTAAAGTATCGGATACTCACTCAAGATGCACCTCGATTTGATTTTTGCCGGTTATAATGACCGAGCAATTGGGTAAGTATTCTACGACCCGACTTCATAGCTCTTCTTTAAAAAGTTTATAAGAAACTTAAGAAAGAGAACGCTATTTGTGTAGCATTTGGTCGAGAACTTTGTTTGTGATCGGAGGACCACTGAAATGAAGTTAAGGACTTGGAGCAAAAGCACTCGAGTTGGAAAGTAAGAACTTTTCCTTTTGAACTTTTGTTTCTTCTTCAATACTTTGCTCCTCTACAATTATTCTCCTTATCGTATTCGATAGATCCGGAGAAAATAAAAGAGGAGGTTGTGGTGAGAAAGCCAAGACACTCTTCTTGAAGAAGAAATAAAGCTAAAGATCATTATTTGTCAAGCAAGTTCACTAAAGACCTGTTGATCGTTGAAGCAACGACCAAATATGAAACACTTAGCAAAACAAATGAAGGTAATATGTCGTAAGCTTGATTTTTCCTTCACTTATGCTTGTGTTCATTAATCGACGAGCTTTTGCAGAGCAAACGCAAATGCTTTGAGAGTAAAGAAAACTCAAATTTGAGCAGATAAGGAGGCGCTCTTGCTCAAAATATTGATGAAAAGATTCATGCTTTGAACAAGATGATCTTTGATATGGGATCGAGATCAAGCCCGCCTTCCTTAGGAGATCCAATAGAGAAAATGAACTATTTGGGTCAACTTCTAGAGGACCTTAAAGTTCGCTCAAAACTACTCGGACGAATTATGCCTGTGCCCTAAAAGCAAAGCAAGTTGCAAGTGGAGTTAGTTTTGCTTTGGCAAAACTGAAAGCTTCCGACCCTCCATAGATCTCCAAGTTGTTAAAATGACTTCAATCGCCCACTGAGGAGGCGACCAAGTTCATGGAAGAACTCAGGCCACTCGGAGATATAGTTGTAGAGGAGATGGAGGTCGAATCTCCGACAAGCAGTAGTTAGGCAGGGAATATTTCTTAGAGTAGGTTCCTGCAAGTGTAAAAATATTTGAATATCTATGAAAACTTACCTTTTATGTCATTGACAAAGCTTTTGTTTATCCTGTTTGACTTTTTTAAAATTCTCGTATATTTCCTAGCCCCGACTGCTTGATAGTAGAAGAACGTTCTCGTACAAGCAAAGAGCTAAGAAAGAGAATAAAAAGAGGTCATAACCATGTATGTGAGTTTTTGAAGGTATGTTTGGACATGTAAGACAAAAGCGATCGTTAAATTATTAGGAAATCAAATGTGGTCAGACACGGATGATTTCGACTAGTTATAGATCTTTGTTTGTCATAATGGAAATACCAATCAAAAACACTATATATGGTCGGAAAAAGACTTTGTCAAACTTGACATAAGAAGAAATGCAAATATGTATGCAACAAATTATAAGTGAACTTTGTTTATATCTATTGTCCCATAATCTGCTCTGAACTAATGCTAAGACACGAAGGCATACGACACATTTCTTGAAACGTGTTCAAATTCTCAGATCCGATCGTAGCGAGGATCGTAAGAAAAGAACCATCGCTAGGAAGCTCCTTCCAGCAAGGTGACCACGTCGTAAAAAGGAGAGACTTCGACTAGGAGGCTTTCCGTGTCCCACCAAGAGCTGACAAGAATAGACCGAATCGTGAAATAATGAAGCATAATCTTCGTAATCGTAAGCATATCATTCATGAGATAGTTAGTTGTGTGGCGCTCGATTACTCATTTTCTTTGAGAAAAGAGTGTAGTCGCGTGGGAATCATTTGAAGAAAAATGCTCACGACTAGGACCATAGAGTATCGAGATCCTTAAAAGGATATCGGAGAGAAAAATGTCTTCTCCACTGCACTAACAATAATAAACGACTGTAATGTAGGTGTATATATATAAGCAAGGTTGCACTTCTTAATTAATTAATGAATTTAATGAAATTAAAATTGAAAGAAATGAAAGAATGAAAATTAAACATAGAACTTACGCAATTGATCGATGTTCCAAGAATTTAACAAAATTTGCCCATCGACATAGCCAACAGACGGAACTCGGTCGGGTTACTTCGACCACGAGTAAGGACCTTCCCATTTAGGAGAAAGTTTATTGCGATTTGTTTGGCTCAATTTTTCTCGAGAACCAGATCACCTACAACAAGGTCATGAGGTCGCACCTTACGACTATGGTACCTTCGCATGGCTTGTTGGTAGATCGCGATCGTATAAGGGCTTGGTTTCGCTGTTTTCAAGGAAATCGACGCTGCCGAAGTCGTTGTTCATTCTCGATCATTTTCGCCAAAACGATCGCCGAAAGCGAGCCAATTTTGAGTTCGAGGAAGCATGGCTTCAAAGACCATAAACCAAAAGAATGGAGTTTCACCGGTCGCGACGATAGTCGTGGTTCGAACGCCCATAACACGTAGGGAAGTTCTTTAACCCAAGCGCTGACCGCTTGATTAATCGGTCGAATACTCGGCGCTTGATCCTCGCATAAGGATACCATTAGCTCGCTCAATCGCCTCCGTTGCTCTGCGGATGTGCAATAGAAGCAAAATGAACTTTGACACCAAGTTCATCGCAGAATTCCTGGAATTGACTGCTGGAGAACTGGGAACCATTGTCTGTGATGATACGACTGGGTACACCAAATCGCGTGATCACATTTTTCAGGAGAAATCTCTTAGCGGCCTCAGTTGTTATTTTAACGACTGGCTCGGCTTCAATCCATTTTGTAAACGTGTCAATCATGACGAAAAGGAATTGAAGCCCCGGTGCTCTTAGGGAAAGGTCCCGTAATGTCCATCCCAAAGTTGCAAAAGGCCAAGAAAGAGGAATTGTTTGTAAGGCTTGTGCTGGCTGGTGTACTTGTCGGCTATGAAACTGACATTGTACACACTTCATCACAAGCTCTTTTGCATCATGAAGGGCGCTTGGCAAGAATAGCCTTGCTTAAGGCTTTACCCACAAGGTTACAGAGGAATGGTGTGCTCCACGACACCTTCATGGATTTCGTTAGCAATCTAATGCCATCCGCTTGAGATATGTATCTCATCAACACTCCATGAGATCCTCGTTTATACAAGGTACTTTCGATTAGAGTGTATGATTTGGCTTTTCGTGCTATACGATCGGCCTCTACATCATCTTCTCGAATTGTGTCATGTCAAGATAATTGTAGATCGATGTCATCCGCCTCTACCTTGATCGTGATAGCCAACCGTCAACGACACATGGAGCATCCATGTTCCTTGATTAGTTTGTTCAACTTGCAAAGAATCATGTATGTTCTCAAGGCTCAACTACCGAGGGTGAATTGAGTTGCTCGAGAAAAACTCCAGGCGGGGCTGTCGACCTCGTGGAGGCCATCCGTGCCAACCGGTTCGCGAGAAAGTTTTCCTTTCTAGGAATATGTTGGATCCGAAACCAAGAAGTGCTTTTCAAGTTTTCAGATTCCGCCAGATAAGATGACATCTTGGTACTCGAGCATTGATACTCTTTCCCACTTGATTCGCTACTAGTTGAGAATCGCCTTTCACTAATGTCTGCGAATCCCGAGAGCAACGAAGCCGCCGAGTCTGCGCCAAGAAGTCATAATATTCGCCACATTATTGGTGGCGTAAAATTTAACCGATGGCGTACTTGATGTGTTCGCCATGAGGGATATCAAGACCACTCCACCCCGATCCTTGTAACATCAAGGAACCGTCGAAATACATTGTCCACTCGTCGTGGTGTTCGTACTCGGGTCCTTGGGTGGGTTCGAGGTTTGTCCATTCGCAATGAATTTCGCTATTGCACGACTTTATTCTTTGCCGTGAAATGAAATGGAGATCGAACGCCTCTAGCTCGACCGCCCATTTGGCTATTAGATCTGATGATTCCTGTTTCCAAGGACTTGACCAAGGGGATATCCGGTGGTACGACCACTTTGTGGGCTCGAAAGTAGTGCCTTAGCTTCCTTGAAGACATAAGGAGGCCATAGAGCAACTTTTGTACTGTGGGTATCTTTTCTTTGGTCCATGTAAGACTTCGCCACGTAATAGACCGTCGTTGGATATTATTCCTTTCTACAACCAAGACACCGCTAATCGCTCGTGGTGTTGCCGCCACGTAAATTAGCAATGTTTCTCCGATCTCGGAGAAACTAAGACCGGTACTCGTAAGGTACTTTTTGAGTTCCTCAAAGGCATCGTTTGCCTCTTTAGTCCACTCGAAACTCCCATGTTTCCAAGAAGTTTAAAGAAAGGTAATCCTTTTCCCCTAACCTTGCTATGAAACGACTTAACGCCATACTGACTGTTAGTTTTGGACTTCCTTCTTCGTGGTCGAGGGCGATCCGTCGATGGTCGCAATTTTGGCCGGATTTGCTTCAATACCTCTAGCCTAAACTAGGAAACCGAAAGCGGTTTTCCAAACAAACTCGAACACACACTTTTCCGGATTTAACTTGAGGTTATGTCTTCTCAAGTTATTAAAAGTTTCTTGTAAGTCAGGAATGTGGTCGCCAGCGTTGGTGGTCTTTACGACCAGATCGTCAACATAAGCTTCTAGATTCCGACCGATTTATGGGCTAAAAGTTTTTTGCATCAACCTTTGAAAAGTTGCACCAGCATTTTTGAGACCAAATGGCATCTTAATATAACAGTAAGTACCATATGGGGTGATGAAGGAAGTTTTCTCCTCATCTTCTTTACACATACTAATCTGGTGGTACCACGAATACGCATCTAAAAACTTAGTAACTCGCCCGTAAGTAGAGTCTACTAGTTGATCAATGCGGGGAAGGGGAAAGTCATCCTTCGGACAAGCTTTATTAAGATCCAGTAAAGTCGATACACATTCGCCATTTCCCATTATTTTTCCTATCCATTACAGGATTAGCAAGCCACTGTGGGTGGTCGACATCACGAATAAATCCCGCCGGAGAAGCTTGTCAATCTCCGATCGATTGCTTCCTTCCGATCGGGTGCAAAACGTCGTAGTTTCGCTTGATCGGTTTTTATCGCCGAGAGCAAGCACTCGTGCTCGATCACCTCGGGGACTCTGCATATCGGACGATGCCAAGCAAACACATCTTGATTTGCTCGGAGGAAGGAGACGAGCGACTCTTCCTATTTAGGGTCGAGTCTTGCCTCACCTAATCTTGGCGGTTGATCTGGTTGTCTGACCCATGTGACGACTTGACGCCGTCGAGAAGCGCTTTTGTCGAGTAGTACCTCCTTGGTCCAGTCGGATGGTTTGGGCGCCATCTTTGGCTTCGAGTGCTTGACCCGCATGGGAGACGGATTAACCTCTCTGGTCGGAAGTTCATCAACCAAAGGCAAAGGATTTCGATCGCACGTAAGCCATTTTCGATCTCCTCGAATGTGATGACTCCGCCCCAAAGATTTTCAAACTTTGATAACCGTAATGCGTGGCTATCAAGAATTTTGCTAATCTTTGGTCGACCGAGGATTCCGCTGTATCGCGGACTCAAGTTTACTACATCAAACGGGATCTTCTCTGTTGAAATTGTCGTTTTCCAAACGCCACCTAGAGGAAACTTGTCCTATCGGTTTAGCGGTAGAACCCTAACTATGCCATGAAAAGCATTTTTCATGTGTTTCACCTTTGACATGGGGACTGCATTTCTTCTAAAGCTCCTACAAATAATATATTCAAGGAACTACCCCATCCACTAAGACCCGATTAACCCCACAATTATTAATAGTTGGTTCAACGACGATGGGGAACCTACCCTACGAGTCGATGGATGGTGCGATCGTCTTTGTCAAGGAAATTGCGTGTCCCACCACTTCGAGTGCTTGATTACGCTTGGAGATTCGACGAGGTTGACCTCCGCCCATGGCCTTGAGATGACGTCTGGACTCGTATGAAGAAGATCCTCCAAAAATCATGTTGACTGTGTGTTGGGGATCCTGGTACTCCATCTCCTCGTCGCCATCCTTGTCCTTTTTGGAGCTCGTTTCTCCATGTTCCTGTATTGCTGGAAATGGTCCTTTACGCATAATAATCCTCCGCTTTCTTACGCAGACACAACAGTCTTGCGCAGATCATGCCACTCGTCACGTGAAGTGGACACCACTTCTTATTCGTCGAATCCTTCTGATCGGAGATGAGCACTTCTCGAGGTCTTCACCGATCCGATGAACCGCCGATCGTATCTTCGAGTGTGATCATCCCCACATGGCCTCGCACGGTGGAGGTTTTATCGACACCGCTACCGGTGACGGTTGACTCTGCTTCGCGGCCGAAAAGGCGGGCTTGAGAGATCCTCCGCATTCGAATCGGCTCTGAACGGCGGTTCTCCGGTTCTTGCCACCCAGTGGCGGCGCATCTTCATCCATCCGACGACCTCGCTAACGCTTACGACGTCGAAGCCGGGCGGAGGAGGACGAGGAGGATGACTCGCCATTTTCTTCCATGGCGCGGATACATCCTTCCATGTCGAGGTTGGCGAGTCCGCCAAATCGAACCGCTTTTCTCATCCCAAACTCCGCATAGTCGCATGAGCGATTGCGAGTTTTTGGCGAGGATTTTCTTGAGCGAAAAGAAAAAATTTCTTCAGAAACTTACGCCTTCTTCCCACTTGACGGCGCCAATTGCCGACGATCGAATCGCCGATCTTACGAAAATAAACGAGGAAAATGACGTGGAATATCCCGGAATGGAATGGGGTCGCTCTTTATTGATATGAACTGGATTTACAAGATGTGGCTAAGTACTACCCTCAATTACATCAATGGAGGAATGTTAACCGCAATCGACTTAGAATATGAGTCTAAGGTCGATTATTTAGCTTCTAATTCCACCGCTTAGGCTTCAGTGCATATCTTTGCCTTGGCCTTGTTTTGTGTGTCGCCTATCGCCTCCTTCTTGTCTCTGTTTTTTTCTCTTGTGCTTCACCTTTAAATAACTTCCAAGAGGTGGCGATTACTCTGGAGAAGACGCCCTCGTGAAGCGTTACGACCGGTTTGAACGGTAGAGCGCTTAGCAATGTGCTAACTTCCTTGCGTTGCTTGTGAAAAGCTTAACCGTAGGGTGGTTAATAGTCAATGTCTCGGGGTTGTACCATCGCATGGTTTGGAACGATAACACGTGTTCCATTCATCATACGATAAGAAATACCAATTCAAGAATTTTACGAAGGTTATCTCGGTCGGGATTAGGCACAAAGCCTCATCCCACTGAAGCAGTACCCATTAAGTAACCTTCGAATACTAACGACCAGGGAGGTCGTCAGTCTTAGGGGTTACGACCATGAAGACGTATGGTCTTTTATTATATATTAAAATAATACATAGATGTTTTAATCCTCGTCAATTTGACACACTTACAATTACATCAATGACATCTGCGATGAGACAGAATGGATATAGTAAACTCCATGAGTAATGTAGCTTTGCGCAATGTTAGCTGAAACAATATAAGTAGGTGACTAGGTAATATCATACCAAGGAATGATCTTGTTTCACCGACGTAGGTAGAGAGATTTCCAGATGGCACAAGATTGTAAGCGTATAGTGGAAAGTTGAGTGGAACCTCTTTTTTTTTTCTTCGATCATGGTGTAGTAGGTGAGTTCAATCATGTAGTTACTATCGACTGTTCTATATTTGTCTTTATTCTCACGGACGACAAATATGCCATAACACGGTATATTTGTAAAGCACTACCTAAAACCTAGGCAACGATAAGCGATTTATGTAGTACGTCGAGAGAAGTTTACCTATGCATCACGCTGAGCGAAGAATCACAATGCGCCATCCCCGCCTTCGCACCACCTCCGAGCCACCTTGGCCCAAACCCAACCCAAAAATGGGTTGCTTGTGGTTCCCTGGTGCTCACCACACCACTCCCTGCCATCGTCGGAGCCACCGGGAGCGCTGTCGGCTTCTCCTTCCCTGCTCGGGTGCCATGGAGCGCGTTGGCTCAAGAGCTGTGCGCAGCTCTGGCCTCTGACCCAATGGCCTCTGGCCCATTTGCATGTTGAGCCTAGCCTAACACTATGTGGCCCATTCCTATTCCAAGGCCAACCCAAAGCAGCACATCACTGTTCACAGCCCAACACGACCCATTACTATTTCAGCTTTCAAGCCCACACTATTCATAAAACCCTAACCCATTATGAATAGTGTAAACTTGCACTATTCATCGGGCCCAACACTATTCACCAAACCAAATTTCGACATAATACATCCTTTTTGACCGTTTCGAGCCCGTGAATCCAATTATCAATTCCGTTCAGCTTGATCAAGCACCCATTAAATTCTATTCACCACATCACCTTTCTATTCCAATTCTTTCCGAGTTTTATTTTACTTGCTTGTTGTTCCCGGCTCGTTTCTTGTCGAGCCAGATATTTATTTGGTTTATTTTATTTTGCGTTAGGTTATGACTTCGACAACCAAGTTCCAGAAAACGCCGGACAAGACGAATTAATAGAAGACTTTGAGCAAGGAGGCAAGTTGCATTTCTTTGATAATTTTGAGCCTATATTTCATGTAATTATATTATTACTTTCATTACCGCATTTATGCCAATTACTTTAATATTCAAATAATACTTTTGAATGCCATGATGATTAGATAAATCCTATCATCCCACATACAAGCCCACCTATCCTTTGTAGGCCATATTCACCTTGATAAGTTTACGTTACATAAAATGATAGCTATAAATATTCAGTATTGTCACACAATGTGTTTATAATTCTTGAAAAACAATATTGGCTAATCACCAATGGTTTTGGTGGAGAGTTGAGGGTTGAGACTTGAAGGTTGGACAACCCAATATACTTGATAAAAGTGAGACATCGGTGAGACCTAGAGATGGACGGCCATGAGTTGGTAAATGGTCCATCGCCTCACTGGATGTCAAGTAAGGACAAGAACCTTGTGCCAAGTAACAAACATAGATCTCGCTCAACCACATGTGTGGTATATCCAACTTGGCTTAGTATACTCCTCTTCCGATTGAATATCTACAGGATGTCAACTGCTCTTATGTGATAGAGCAGCCGTGGAATGGGGGTGAGTCAGGAGTGGGCCAGTTAGGGCACTCGCCGAACTACACAACGGTAGGCACCGTTAGCATCGGGCCACGAGATCCATTGTTGGCCGGTGGTTTCCTGAGGGTTGTATGGTCCAAGGTCCTATCGGGTAGAGGATAGAAAGGTTGAATAGTGAAAATGCTTTGTTATCTTGACTCAATCGCACGCTATCTGGTTGCGTGTATATAGCTTGACAGTACGAGTATGAGATATCTTGTGGGTAAAGTCGGGCAACTTTGCAGAGTATAAACAATGATATTCGAATACGTCGTGCTTCCGGTTAATGAAGCTGTGTTCATGGATGATTCCAATACATGAGGCATAAGTAGAGATTTTACAGATATTAAGTTGGTAATTGAAATTGTTGAGTAAACCCCTGATGTTATATTTATTATTGTTTTATTGTTTTAAACTCAAAATGCATCCACATATACCAGATATGGTAAACCCTAAACAATCCAGTGAACTTGTGACATGTAATTAATTAGCTTTTGCTGAGTACAGTTGTCGACGATCGAATCGCCAATCTTATGAAAATAAAAAGAGGAAAATGACGTGGAGTATCCTGGAAGAGAATGGGGGCTGCTCTTTATTAATATGAACTGGGATTACAAGACTTGACTAGGGACTATCTCCAATTACACTGAATGTATTGAATACTACTGCTTCGGCTTCTGTGTTGCCTTCTGTTGTCCGCTGTTGTTGTCTCTCCTCGTCTTCTGCGTTCCACCATTAAATAACTCCCGAAGAGGCGGCAGTTACTCCTGGAGAAGACGTCCCTGATGAAACGTTACAACTGGTCGGAGGTTTAAGGTAGTTAACAATGTGTTAATCGCCTTGCGGTTAAATATTTGTGAGACTCTTAACCGTAAGGTGGTTTATCGTCGATGTCTTATATATCATCGTAAGATATGGAACGTTCGCACGTGTTCCATTCATCATACTGTTAAGGGTGCTGCTCATAGCATTTCGAAGCGACTACCGGTCGAAACCTAGTCCGACCAGGTACCCATCGTGTAACCTCTGGAATCCTTACGACCAGTGAGGTCGTTAGCCTTAGGGGTTACGACCATGAAGACGTATGGTCTTTTATGTATTTAAATTAATACATAGAGGTTTTAATCCTCGTCAGCTAGCCCCCGAACTTTAAATGAACAGGTCGTGTGAACGCCTTCTTCCGATGAATTTGTATCGGGCAGACCCCCATTTAATGTCGTGACATCCGAGGTGGTTTGTGTTCATTTTAAAGTTGAGAACTTGCCTTGGGAACTGAAGAGTTTCTCTATCCGTTGGGCGAAAAAGAAGCTTTTTGCCGTTCAGACTTTTATGGATAACCTCCAATCGTAATTTTAAAGACCCGAGGCTATAAAATCCCCATCGCTAGACCTTTTGGATTCTTTATGCTTCCAGATCCCCCTTTCTGATCTCTTTTACCAAGAAAAAAAATCTTCATCCTTTTCTTCTTATTCCGACCACAAAAATCTCCTACGAACTTTACTCATCCTTGAGGATTTTCATCATGTCGGAGCAAATCACAAAGTGGTTGCCTTCGGATTTGAGCAAGAAAAAGCTTGAGTCTTTGGAGAATATTGGGATGCTTCCGGACAAGAATTTGATCAGATGGAGATCGGCATTTGGAGAGCATTTCCCAAGTCGCGAAGATGAGGAAATTCCTGTTTTCCTCGCCTACATCGAATGTGGGCTGAGATTGCCGGTACACAAATTTCTTCTCCGTGTTCTTGAATTCTACGGGGTGGAATTGGTGAATTTGGCTCCAAATTCCATTACTAATATCAGCATCTTCACATATTTGTGTGAAGCATATCTGGGAGTGCCTCCGAGTTTGAGACTCTTCAGGTATTTCTACCGAATGGTAATGGGGAAAACCACGGATACTCCCGGGGAATGTACATTGCGTCTTCACGATGGGAAGACCAATGAGTACATTCATATGTACTCGAAGTCCTCGTGGTCGTCATGGAAGAAAAATTGGTTCTATATGACGATTACGAGAGACGATGGTCTCTACTTCGCCGGGATGATAGCAAATGAAAATCCCAAATGGAGAAAGACCGTGGAGAAGACAGGAGTGGTCGGAAGATGGGTGGATGCCATCTATGACCTGCGAGTCAAGAGCTTGATCTCTTGGCACGTAGTGAGGGATTTCACTAAGCGCCAGATCAGTCCACTGAAGCTTCGGACTCACTCCTGATTTGGTCCATTGGTTGTGATGAAGCTATCTCAGAGGTGGTAAGTCTTTGAGATAAACTCCACCAAGATTTTCATTTGATTAATGTAACGCCTTAAAACCCTGCTCATGTCTTATTTTCTCTCTTCTTTTAAAGCTCTTTCCCCTGAGGAAATTAGAGAAAGGATCAGGTTGATCTTGCAGGGGAGCCTGGAGAAAAGGTTGGATTCCCTGAGATCTTGGCCATAGTTCCTGCTGAAGAGAGAGCAACAAAGCTTAAGGTAAACAATAAAAAATCTCTTTTATCATGCATATATATATATATATTCTCCGATCAGATTTTTGATCATGCTCTATTTTTGTAGTTGGTCGGGTTGCAAATCACACAAATTGGTGAGGCTAAACATCCCACTGTTGTTCCAACCGATTCGTGCTCAGACGACCGGAAGATGATGAATCTTCCGAGGTAACAAAACATTTCATAAGAATATATATGTATGTATGTATGTATGTATGTATGTATGTATGTATGTATGTATGTATGTATGTATGTAGTTTAGATAAAAGATTTCATCACCTAACCAAATTCATTTGTTGGTTTAGGTGGAGAAAGTCAAGGCCACCAAGTCTTGCGACTACGAGAGGTTGCCAACCCTGCATCGGCCGTTGATTTATCGGACGGTTATTATCGGAACAAGCTGGTATGGAGGTCGGTGAAACCACTCCACCCGACCGGATGATCAAGGACGTGACTTTTGACGAGTGATCGAGGGCATCGCTTCGACATCCCGTTGGATGATGCAACAGACTTGGTTAATCCTGCCGGTTCGAACAAGCAAGGTCGAAGAAAAGAAAAGGAAAGGTGATTGATGCAGATTTTACTCTTCCGCGTTTTAGAGTCAAATCTCGAAATTAACTAGGTGCGCTCAAATGAAAGTGGTCGATAAGCGCATACCTTTAATAATTTCTTGATGATTTGATGCCCCTTTTTTAACTTCCTTCTTTGCTTGGTATAGGTCTTCCGTTAAGTCGCTTCCACCGATTCCTTCTAAGGACCGTGTACTTGAAGAGGTCCATGAGCGCACCACTTCCCGGATAAAGTTCCCGAGAAAGGTGGTCGAGAAGCCCCGAGTAGGCGTCGAGGCCAACAGCTTGAGTTGGAACCATTGGTGGTTCTAACTCCTTCTGTGAGGTAGATGCCCCTAAAGGCCCTCAACGGTTCCAACCATTGTTGGTAATTCTCCTCAACCTCGACAAGTTCCTTTTCGCCCCGATTCATCGAGGATAAGGAGCTTGACGAGGCATGGGGAAAGATATCTGATCATCAAATCAAAATGCATCCTGATTCAATATTTGGCGGATATAATGATTTGGCGATCCGGGTAAGTATCTACGACCAGTTTCATAATCTCTAAAAAATCTTTAAAAAAAAATTTAAAGAGGAAAATGCTATTTGAACAGCATATGGTCGAGAATTTTGCTGTGGTCAGAGGACTGACCCAGCGGATTAAAGACTTGGAGCAGAAACATTCTGAATTAGAAAGTAAGAACTTTCCCCTTAGCCTTTTTTTTCAATGCTTCGCCCTTTGCTAATTATTCTCCATTATCGTATTTGATAGATTTGGAGAAAATAAAAGAAGAGATCCTGCCGAGAAAGCCAAGATGACTCTGCTTGAAGAAGGATCAAAGCTAAGGACCGGTCAATCGTCGAGGCTACGACCAGCAAGGAAGATCTTAACAAGAAAATTGAAGGTAATAGGTCGTAAACTTGACTTATTATCTTCCTCCAATTATTTTTGTGCTTATCAATTGCTTTTACTCTTGCAGAGCAAAAACAAGTTTTGGACAGAGTAGAAAAGACTCAAATTTGAGCAAGACAAGGAGGCGGCTCTCGCTCAAAGTCTAGATGAAAAGATCAGATGTTTGAACAAGATGATCTTTGATATGGGATCGAGATCAAGCACGCCTACCCTAAGAGATCCAATAGAGAAAATGAACTACTTGGGTCAACTTCTAGATGATCTTAATACTCTGCTCAAGACTATTCGGAAGAACTATGCCCAGGCCATAAAAACAGGCGTTGCTAGTAGAGTTAGTTTTGCTTTGGCAAAACTGAAAGCTTCCGACCCCTCCATTGATTTCCAAGTTGTTGAAGATGACTTCAACTGCCCACCTGAGGAGGCAACCAAGTTCACTCAAGCCACTCGGAGATAAAGTAGTAGAGGAGATGGAGGTCGGATCCCCATCAAGCAGTAATTAGTCTGGGAATATTTCTATAGTAGACTCCTGCAAAAAGTGTTAAAATATTGAATATATGTAAAACTTACCTTTTATGTCATTAACAAAACCTTTGTTTATCCTGTTTGACTCTTTTTTTTAATTCTCACACACCTCCTAACCCCCGACTGCTTTATAGTAGAAGAACTTTACTATACAAGCAGGTAGCCAAGAAAGAGAATAAAAATAGAAACCATCATTTTGAAGGTATGTGCCGATATGAAGTCAAAACTGATCATAGTAATACTAGGAAATCATTGTGGTCGGAACCAGCTTATGACTTCGCTCAGTTATAGATCTTTGTTTGTCATGATCGAAATACCAATCAAAAGTTATAAATGGTTGGATAAGAGACTTTGTTATTTGACATAAGGAGAAATGCAAAAATGAATGCAACAAATTATAAGTGAACTTTGTTTATATCTATTATCCTAAAGTCCAGCCTGGGAAGAGTGCTTAGATCTAAAATCATATATCATATTTAAGTGAAACATGTTCAAACTCTCTATCCGACCGTAGCGAGGATCGAAGAAAAGAACCGTCGCTAGGAAGCTCCTTCCATGGGCGGTGACCACGTGTAAAAAGGAGAGACTTCGACTAGGAGGCTTTCCGTGTCCCGACCAGTAGCCAGACAAGAGCAGAACAGAATCTTGAAATAATGAAATATAACCTTCATAATCTTAGGCATATCATTCAGTATAGAAAGTTATTTGTATGATGCTCAGATTACTCATATATTCCCTTAAGAAAAGAGTGTTGTCGCGCGTGGAAAAATGGCCACGACTAGGACCAATACGGCGTATGACTTAGAAGTCGTTGCCATAGAGTAACAGAGATCCTTTGAAAGGATGTCGGAGAGAAAATTGTCTTCTCCGACCAGTTTAAATTAACAATCATAAACGACCAGTCTATAGGTATATATATATAAGCAAGGTTACTTATTATTTTTTAAAGAATAAATGAATTTATTGAAATTGAAAGAATTGAAAGAAAGTAAACAATAATTAAACATAGAACTTACACAATTGATCAATGTTCCAAGAATTTGACAAAATTTGCCCATCAGACATAGCCAGTCGTATGGAACCTGGTCGGGAAACTTCGACCACAGTGTAAGGCCCTTTCCACTTGGGGGAAAGTTTATTGCGATTTGTCTGGCTCTAAATTTTTCAAAGAACCAGATCACCTACAGCAAGGCTGCGAGGTTGCACCTTACGACTATGGTACCTTCGCATGGCTTGTTGGTAGACTGCTGATCGTACAAGGGCTTGGTTTCGTCGTTCTTCAAGGAAATCGACGTCGTCGAGTCTTCGTTCATTACGATCGATTTCGCTAAAGCGATCGCCTTCGGCGAGCCAATTTTGAGTTATGGAGGAAGCATGGCTTCAGCCCCGTAAACCAAAAAGAATGGTGTTTCATCGGTCGCACGACTAGTCATGGTTCAAACAGCCCATAATACAGACGGGAGTTCTTGAACCCAAGCTCCTGACCGTTTGATTAACTTGTCGAATACTCGGCGTTTGATCCCTTGCATAATGATACCATTAGCTCGCTTAATCGCCTCCGTTGCTCGAGGATGAGCAATGAAGCAAAACGAACTTTACACCGAAGTTCATCGCAATTCTTGAAATTGACCGCTAGAGAACTGGCGCCATTATCTGTGATTATACGACTAGGTACACCAAATCGTGTGATCACATTTTTCATGAGGAATCTCTTAGCGCCTCGGTTGTTGTTTTAACAACCTACTCGGCCTCGATCCATTTTGTAAACGTGTCAATCAAGACAAAAAGGAATTTGAAACCCCAAGGTGCTCTTGGAAAAGGTCCCGAATGTCCAATCCCAAAGTTGCAAAAGGCCAAGAAAGAGAGATTGTTTGTAAGGCTTGTGCCTACCGATGTACTTGTCTCGCTATGAAACCGACATTGTACGCTTCGTCACAAGTTCTTTTGCATCATGAAGGGCGCTTGGCGAAGAGTATCCTTACTCAAGGCTTTACCGACCGGTGTTACGTAGAGGAATGATGTGCTCCATAGACTCCTTCGTGGATTTCGTCAAGAACTTAATGCCATCCGCTTGAGATATGCATCTCATCAACACTCCATGAGATCCTCGCTTGTACAAGGTGCGCTCGATTAGAGTGTATGATTTGGCTTTTAGTGCTATACGATCGGCCTCTACATCATCTTCCTAAATTATGTTATGTCAAGATAATTGTAGATTGATGTCATCCAATCTCTACCTTGATCGCAAATACCAACCGTCAACGACCATGGAGCATCCATGTTCCTTTGATTGGTTTGTTCGACCAGAAGAATCATGTATGTTCTCGGAAGGCTCGACACAGAGGGTGAATCGAGTTGCTCGAGAAAAACTCCCAAGGGACGGTTGACCTTGTGGAGGCCATCCGTAACCGGTCTCGCGAAAGTTTTCCTTTCTAGGAATATGTTGGATCTGAAAACCGAAGAAGTGCTTTTGAGTTTCCGTATTTCGCCAGATAAGATGACATCTTGGTACTCGAGCATTGATACTTTTTCCCTACTTGATTCGCTACCGTTGAGAATCGCCTTTCACTAGTAATCTGCGAATCCCGAGCTTAACGAGCTCGAGTCCCGCCAAGAAACCTTCATATTCTCGCCATATTATTTGTGGCGAGAAAATTTAATTGGATGGCGATTTTGATGTGTTCGCCAAGAGGGGATATCAGATCACTCCAAATTTTCCGACCCTTTTAACATCAAAGAACCATCAAAGTACATTGTCCACTCTCATGGTGTTCGTATCGGGCCCTTGGGTGGGTTCGGGGTTTGTCCATTCGGCAATGAATTACGCTCTCGCTCGACTTTATTGTTGTTCGTGAAATGAAATGGAGGTCAAACACCCCTAGCTCAACCGCCCATTTTGCTATTCGTCACGATGATTTCTGTTTCCAAGGACTTGACCAAGGGGATATCCATCGAGACGACCACCTTATGGGCTCGAAGTAGTGCCTTAGCTTCCTTGAAGACATAAGGAGACCGTAGAGCAACTTTTGTACTGTGGGTATCTTTCCTTTGGTCCATGTAAGACTTCGCACGTAATAAATCGGTCGTTGGATATTATCCTTTCTCGACAAGACACCGCTACTATTTGTCGTGTTGTTTGCCACGCACATCGCTAGAAGTTTCTCCGGTCTCGAGAGACTAAAACCGGCACTTGTAAGGTACTTTTAAGTTCTTCAAAGGCGTCGCTTTGCCTCTCTAGTCCATTCAAAGCTCACATGTTTCCAAGAAGTTTAAAGAAAGGTAACCCTTTTCTCCTAGCCTTGCTATGAAACGACTTAGCACCGCCATCTGTTAGGTTAGTTTTTGGACTTCCTTCTTCGTGGTCGGAGGTCGATCCGGTCGATGGTCGCTATCTTTACCGGATTTGCTTCAATACCTCTAGCGAGACTAGGAAACCAAGCAATTTTCCAGCAGAAACTCCAACACACACTTTTTCGGGTTCAACTTGAGGTTATGCCTTCTCAAGTTCTTTGAAAGTTTCTTGTAAGTCGAGATGTGATTGCTAGCATTGGTGGTCTTCATACGACCAGATCGTCAACGTAAGCTTCTAGATTCCGACCTATTTGTGGACTAAAGGTTTTTTGCATCAACCTTTGAAAAGTTGCACCAGCGTTTTTGAGACCAAATGGCATCTTAACATAACAATAGGTGCCATATGGAGTGATGAAGGAAGTTTTCTCCTCATCCTCTTTACACATACTAATCTGGTGGTACCCTGAATACGCATCTAAAAAACTTAGTAATTCACACCCAGAGGTAGAATCTACCAGTTGATCAATGCGTGGAAGGGGAAAATCATCCTTCGGACAAGCTTTATTAAGATCTGTAAAGTCGATACACATTCGCCATTTCCCATTATTCTTCCTAACCATTACAGGGTTGGCGAGCCATCGAGAGTGGTTGACTTCACTGATCAATCCAAATTTGAGAAGCTTGTCAATCTCTGACCGATCGCCTCCTTCCGTCAGTCGCAAAACGCAGCTTCGCTTGATCGATTTCTTATCGGTTTGAGAGCTAGCTGTGGCTCGATCACCTCCCGGGACTCGGGCATATCGGACCTTTGCCAGCGAATCGTCTGATTTGCTCGGAGGAAGGAGACGAGCAATTCTTCCTATTTAGGATCGAGTCTTGCTCACCGTAACCTTGCGGCGGTGGGCGGCATCTTCGCCCGGTAGTGACTTGGCGCCGTCTCGAGAAGCGCCTTTGTCGAGGATACCTCTTTTATCCAGTCGGAGGGTTTGGGTGTCACCTTCGGTCTTGAGTGCTTGGCCTGCATGGTAGATGGATTAGCCTCTCGGTGGGAAGTTCATCGACCGAGTTCAAAGGATTTTCGTCACATGCATAAGCCATTTTACAATCACCCCTAATAGTGATGACTCCTTTGGCCCCTATTTTCAAACTTTGATAACCGTAATACGTGGCTATCAAGAACTTTGCTAATGCCGGGTCGACCAAGAATCCTGCTATCTGATTCAAAGTTTACCACATCAAACGAAATTTTTTCGCTCGAAAGTTATCGGGCCTTCCGAACGTAACCCAGTAGGAAACTTGCCCTATCGGCTTAGCGGTGGAGCCAGAACTATGCCATGAAAAGCATATTTCATTTGGTTTCATCTTTGACATGTGGACTGCATTTCTTCTAAAGCTCCATAAATAATATATTCAAAGAACTTCTTCCATCTACTAGGACTCGATTAACCCTACAATTATTAATGGTTGGTTCAACAACAATAGGAACCTACCTAGTCGAGTCGAAGGAATGGGGCGATCGTCTTTGTTTGAAGAAATGCGATGTCCGACCACTTCGATTGCTTGATAATGTTCGGAGATTCGACGAGGTTGACCTCCCGCTCCATGGCTTTCAGATGACGTTTGGATTCGTATGAAGAAGATCCTCCAAAAATCATGTTGATTGTATGCTGGGGATCCTAGTACTCCATCTCTTCGTCGCCATCCTTGTCCTTTTTGGAGCTCGTTTCTCCGGGTTCTTGTATTGCGGGAAATGGTCCTTCACCTGCATAATAATCCTCCAGTTTCTTTTGCCAGACTCGACAGGTGTGTAGATCATGCCCTGCCTGCTGGTGAAGTGGACACCACTTCTTCTTTTTCTGGAATCCCTCGGTCGGAGCTTTCGTCTTGCCTCGACCAATGTAGTCCTTTCTTACCCTTCATGAATTTATCAGGAATGACTAAGACCTCCTTGTCGTCGGGCCTGCGGTTCTTCTTCTTCTTGAGAGACTTCTTATTCTTTTTCTCGGGTTTGTCCACGTCGGGTTGAGGAATCTTGTCTTTCTGATCAATGGCTTCGCACCACTCGATTGCTTCGCTAGCGGTGGCATACTTGTCGGCCATGTCAAAAAGCTCAACGGTTGTTCTTGGAGGGTTCATTGCTATGTCCTCCGCAAACCGTCGATTTCTCAAACCTGTTTTGAAAGCCTGAATAACAGATGACTTTGCGACCTCGGGTATAGAGTTGCGAACCTGGCTAAACCTCTTGATGTATTGACGTAGAGTCTCATCAGAGCCCTGCCAGATTCAGTGGAGATCATCCTCCTTCCTGGCGGGCGTCGTACCTCGAAATTTGCAATTAGAAGGTCACGAGTTGCTCCCAAGTATAGATCGATCCGACCGGTTGGTTCAACAACCACGACCGAAAGCGCACCCTTGAGCACGGTGGGTAGATAGTTGGCCATCACATTTTCATCGCCTCCAGCAGCTCTGATGGCGGTGGTATAGATTTGGAGAAATTCCAATGGATTTTGAGTTCCATTAAACTTGTCCAAATTGGCCGGTCGGAACCGGTTAAGCCAACGCCAACTTGGAGCCTGCGCAGAAGGCTCGACAACCCGTGATTGATTCATGGCGCCTTCTCGGGAGGTCTTTTGTAATGTCGGTTGGAGACCGGTTCCTAAGATTGGAACGCTGGAACTCCGATGTGCCGATCCGGTCGTGGACATTGGTATGATGTCTTCGACCGCCTACTTGATTCAGACGATGCCGAAGATCGTCAGGTCCAAGCGATGGTTCCTCTCGACGTGATGGGGAGTGGCTTCATGAAATAACCTTCTCCTCGTGACTCCTTGGTCGGAATCGTCGAGGAGGCCTTGGTATCGATCGCTCTCGAGCATGACCATGCTTGTCCCTCGCCGAGGAGGAGCGTTGGGATGAAGTCATGGTTTGACTCCTCAAACCCTTTGTTCCCGACACGCTTCCGTCGCCGCATGGTGCTGCTGGAGAATTTCGATACTTGACCTACAAGCTATACAAAACACAGGTTCTGCTAAAGCGGATCGAATTCTTTAACATATCTTGAACACGTCGCAATTTTTGTGCGATTCTGAAGGTCTCGGAAGTTCGGGTAGTCGTAGGTGTACGCAGACTGAACCTCCCCGACACTCGGTTTGATCGCCTATCAACTACTCTAGGTGGGCAACGCCAAAGTAATTAGTTGATGGGCGTTGATCGATTCCGTGGACTCGGAAGTTGGTGTCGGCGGCTCGGATCATCTCTAACAACACGTGATGGCGTGGTAGAGAATGTAGGACCGTCAGGGGCATCTTGATTTTCATCTCCAATCGCGTTGACTTCGCGTGCCTCCAACATCGATTTTACGATGAGCTTCCATCGTAACTAATGGAGAGCTTATCGATTATTCGCCAAGTTTCTCTGACGGAGAGGTCGAAATGAGCACCTCCTAAGGTCTCCTCGATGCGATTCGGCGATCTTTGCCGATCATATCTTGGCGTGATCATCCCCACATGGCCTATGACCAGTGGAGGCTTCATCGACACCGTTACCAGATGTCGGCTGACTCCTAGAATTGCCAGAAGCCGTAGGAGAATATCTTTCAGCCATGATTTCATCGAGGGTATAGAGATTTTCGAGTGGTGGTGCTGAAATTTCTTCACATGTTTTGCCGGTCGGAAGGCGGGCTTGAAGAGATCTGACATTCGAGAATCGATCGGAATGACTGGTTCCTCTGATTGCGCCACCGGTAATGGTGGCGCATCCTCATCGATCCGGTCAATCTCGCTATCGTCGGCGACGTGCGAGCTGGCGGAGGATGAAGAGGAGGATGATCTGCCATTTTCCTCCATGGCACGAATGCATCCTTCCATATCGAGGTTGGCGTAGTCCGCCAAGTCGAACCAATTCTCCTCATTCCAAACTCCGAGCATATTCGCATTAGCGATTGCAGGAACTTGGGTGAGGATTTGTATGAGCGAAGAGTTTCTTCAGGAAACTTACGTCTTCTTCCCCACGGACGGCGTCAGCTGTCGACGATCGAATCGCCGATCTTATGAAAATAAAAAGAGGAAAATGACGTGGAGTATCCTGGAAGAGAATGGGGCCGCTCTTTATTAATATGAGCTGGGATTACAAGACTTGACTAGGGACTATCTCCAATTACTTTGAATGTATTGAATACTCTTTGCTTGACTTCGTGTTTGCCTTCGTTGTTCGGCCGTTGTTGTCTCTCCTCGTCTTCTGCGTTCCACCATTAAATAACTCCCGAAGAGGCGGCAGTTACTCCTGGAGAAGACGTCCCTGATGAAACGTTACAACTGGTCGGAGGTTTAAGGTAGTTAACAATGTACTAACTGCCTTGCGGTTAAGTATTTGTGAGACTCTTAACCGTAAGGTGGTTTATCGTTAGTGTCTTGTATATCATCGTAAGGTATGGAGCGTTTTGCACGTGTTCCATTCATCATACTGTTAAGGGTGCTGTTCATAGCATTTCGAAGCGACTACACCGGTGAAACCTAGTCCGACCAGGGTACCCATCATGTAACCTCTGGAATCCTTACGGCCAGTGAGGTCGTTAGCCTTAGGGGTTATGACCATGAAGACGTATAGTCTTTTATGTATTTAAATTAATACATAGAGGTTTTAATCCTCGTCAACAGTTGTGTACTCATTCTTGAAATGTCAACTACAGAGGAAACCTAGGAAAATTATGAGGATCTTAATGTGGAAGGTTTTGGTGGACCTCCAGATAGCAACGATTACTGGTATTAGGTCTCAACCGCGCTCAAGCGTGCCTGCGGATTGAAAGATCTTTTGTCTTGTAATATATTAACTTTGGGCTTGGATGTCCGTGTTAGTGTTAAAACTGGCTGATAAGTTTTAACCTTGTGTAATAAAAGTTTGGTTTTTATTGTAATCGAAAGCTTGCTTCTGATGCTTTTTGTTTCACAACTGCACATCCTGAGCGGTTGTGAAAGGTTTGACGGCCTAAAAAATAGAGGCGTTACAAATCTACCGCATGCAATCTTGAGCTAGGTTGTCAACAAGCTTTACAAAATCCTCCACAAATGGTTCTGCTCATTTTTTTTGGGCGCATAATCGTTCTTTTACCAGTCCCCTTTGAGAAACACATATGATAAGAGTGTTGATCAAAGCATGCTATAGTAAAAAAAACTAAACTTGTAAATACTCCTCAAATGTCGAGCGCATTCGTGGTAGCTCCTTCCCAAATTTCAACTAAATTTTAAACTACATTGGGCTGTTACAGAATTGAGCTATTCAAGAAAAAAGTGTAACAAGTCGAAAATGCTACGAGTGTATGGTGAAATATTGAAGGGATTTGCTAAGTAACACTTAGGTGTGTTTTTTTTTACATCCGAAGCACTCAAATTTGTGACCGTTGGATGCTGTGCTAGGATTCATTGGGGGATTAGGCATTGGTGTGATCACAGAGCGCTCAGGTTATATTGGTGGCGTTTGTACGACCTGGTAAGCATTTCAGAGATCAAACCCATTAAGTTTTGGAATATGTTTGGAATTAATATTCGCATTGGTTGTCGTGTTGTTCTATCCTCTGTCCCGTGCATTTTGGCGCATTTAGTCAGTACAAACAGTTGAATTAACTCTAGATTTTATTTATGTTCACACCATGCAAAGTTAGATATGGACTTTTTACGAAATATTATTAATAAGAGATACATAATCTACATGTTTTTAAATTATTTCTTGTTATATATTTACATAAATTTAATGTAAATGAATTGATTTTGGTTCTAGACTACTATAAAATGAAGTAGTTGCATGAGTTTATAAAAAAAAGGAGAATTGCTTTGTGCCATCACAAAGATCGTTTGAGTTGAAAAATACCATCGATTTGTCACTAACATGTGTTCCTAGGACTCACTTGTCAGCCTTACATGCGATGACATTTTCTAATTTGTATATCTTTGTGATAGTACTGAGCTAATTTTCAAAAAAAAAAGTAGTTGCTCATAAGTCTACCCTTTCTACTACAAGGAAAATAAGCATGTCCCATGAATGTACCAAGTGTCAACCTATATATGAACCTACGAAAATGTTGAAGTAATATATGCACTTTTTACACAGGGTGATATCTAGTGCACAAACTATTGATTTAAGCATCAAATCAATATAAAAAAATTCTAAAAAACAATAGATGTAGTCTATAGTATGTAGTATCATCCTTTAAAATTTGAACTTCAAATTAAAACATGTTAGAATTTTTTTAATAATAACATTTGTCTTTTGGTTTTTCCTTTCTTTTTAATTTACCATTTACCAGATTTTCTCATTTTTGTAATCACCGTGTGGAATGAATTTGAAGTTGAAATTTTATATATAAGTAGAGTAATTTCATAAGTACATCTACAAAAAAATTCATAATTTTCATGTTAGTTTGATACTCAAATCAAAAGTTTATATACTTGTGCACCAAATTTTGCTTTAGCACTACATATCTGTGTAAAAGAGTAGCAATCTATTTAAGCAGATGAATTATTACAACAAAGTAAAACTAAAATTATATATACTAAGTTAAGTAATTTATATAATATTTATGTGTAAAGTTATAAATTGAATTGGATTTTTTTATGCAAGATATGATAATGTGAACATTAAGAGAAGTGATTTCCTTCTTTGTACCTCCATTTGCCCCTGTACGCTCAGTTCACAGAATTGCATACGCACTTGGAAAGGCAAGATGATGCTAGTGCATGTCCGATATTTTTTTTGTTGTGTGGTTTTGTGGGATTACCTTTTATTTCAGGAGTTTGGCCTACTTAGATTCGTATGCATTGTCTTGTTTTGCGGGTTTACCATTTTTTTTCAATATTTTTGTTCCCACCCAATATTTTGTGCTGTATAAGTTGTTCAACTAGTGCATCAAGCATGTATATAGGTCATTTTTGGTACCATGCTATTTTTTTTGTTCTAACTTCGGGACCATGTTTTTTTTTGGTTTTATCTATGCTAGTCTTTTTTTAGTTCTACAGTGGGGGTTTAAATATGTGTCATGGATTATTATTCTTGACCGGTAATTTTGTAATTTTGTTTTTTTACCTCCACACTTGTACGTAGTTTGAAGGAAATAAGTGTTCTCAAGACAACAAGTCTAAATTTTTTACATTAAAAGTAGTATATAAAATTCAAAAATAATTTACTTGCATTTTTACTAGTTTTACATATTCTAATATATACATAAAATATTTTAATCTTATATAAAATGGATCATGTTACATACAAAAGTAATGTAGTTTTTTCCCCTATCTATAAGATAGGAGTGTCCGGGTGTATCCACCAACATGGTACGATCATACCGTGTTCTCTTTTGCAGGAGGGTCATGCCCCCATCTTTTTTTCCTTTTTAGAAAAGATCATTTGATTTTTATTAATAACTCATGAATAAAGTACACAAGTACTCAAATTTTACATTGAAGATTCTAGATGAACATGCCACCATAAGTCTTTAGTCGATGATCATTTGTCCTCCTATGTCGTGCTAGGTTTTTCTTCATATTGAAGCCATTATTTCTTTGGGACAATTGTCAAAATGCCACATGTTATTTTCGCACTTCGTTAATCTGCCCTTTCGGAGTATTTAATTCATATTTTTGGTTTAATGACCTGGCCCACATGTGAAAAAGCGCTTTTGCCCTCTCTCTCTCTCTATTTCTCGGGCATTAGGGTTAGCATTTGCGTTCATCGGACATGTTTTTGTCCTCCCATCTGATATTACGCACATTAAGCATCTTGCCATCAAAATTCCTCATCGGCTCCTCCGATTGCACGCGAGTGCTCTCCACGGACTTATAGGCGAGCAGTATGAACCCCTTAGGCTTCTTTGGTGTTCTTGTCAAAGCCAACGGCCTCCTCAATCTCACCAAATTGCGAAAAGTACTCATAGAGGTGGTCAACATCAACATCGGCATGCGTTGCCAACGAAGATTTTGCGGAGCATGTTGTCGGGTTGTGAGGATGAGGTAGCAGAAGGGTTGTTTCCGATACCGGAGTTAGCGTTGGTGGCGTTGTTGTTGGTGTTGGAGCTAGGATTCTGGGACTGGGAGGCAGGGGGCGCAGGGTGATGAGGACATCCCTCCCATGGATACAACCGCGCCTACACACAACACTCATCCACAGCAAGTGTTACAAGGACCACTTACTCGAGCTCGTACTCGCCAACTTAATTGCCAGGTGAATTCATCATCGTTCATTGCATTCTACTACAAAGATGTGCCCTTTTGAGGTTGTTTATGGTTTTGTGCCTCGTGCTCCTATTGATTTAATGCCTATTCCATCTTGGAGAAATTGAACTTCGATGCTAAACAACGTCTTGACTTGATTTTAAAAATGCATGAGACAACTAAGGAGAATATAGGCGCATGAATGCTAAATATAAAATTGCTTGGTAGTCGGGGAGAAAACATTTAACTTTTGAACACGGAGATCTTGTTTGGTTGCACTTGAGAAAGATAGGTTCCACTGAATTGAGAAAGTCAAAATTAATGCCTAGAGTGATGGTCCTTTTAAAGTGTTAGAAAAGATTAATGATAACGATACAAGCTTGAACTGCTGCAGATTTTGGGGTTAGTCCCACATTTAACATTCTTGATTTAAAGCCATACTTGGGTAGAGAGGATGAGCTTGAGTCGAGGACGACTCAAATGCAAGAAGGGAGGATGATGAGGACATCCTCCCATGGATACAACAGCGCTACACACAACACTCATCCACAACAAGTGTTACAAGGACCACTTACTCGAGCTCGTACTCGCCAACTTAATTACGGTGAATTCATTCCTATGTTTATATATTCTTGAGAATAGTGCTACCTAAAGCAAGTGATTTAATTGTGCTTAGGAACATGGGAAAGGGCGAAGGTGAGGCATGTGGAGTCATGGACATGCATGGAAGACATAATGGAGGTCACCATGTCACTTTTGGTCCAAGACAAGTAAGAGTTCGGCGGGACCCGTTTTGGAATTCAGTTTCGTCCTCGAGAATCAGCTGTGAGAACTGACTTCAAACGCCCATAACTTTCACATCTGGCGTCCGTTGGAGGTCCACGAGTACTTGATGGAAAGATGTTTTCGTCCTCTTTCCAATGGATCTGGCCTCACCTCCAAACTCCTTCTGGGCTGATCGCAATCATCAAAAGAAGGCGTCATATCACTTGTTTGGGCCAAACTGGGCTTTGTAGTCATACTGAACTTGGCCCATCTACCGGCGGCCCACCCGGGGCGTGGTTACTGTTCACGTAAACAGTAACCCACGACCGTTAGTACCACCCCGCTAGTCCTTTAGTTTTGTGGCTCCTCGTTCCCTATTTAAGGAGACCGCACCCCTTTAGTTTTGCTTGGATTTTGTTGAGTTAAGGTTTAGTTATTGTGCAAACTTACATTTCTTGATTGTGTCGAGGGCGACCACTGTCAAGACAACTTTTAAAATCCCAACTTTTCAATACTTCATAAATATTTGCAATACATCAGATTGTGTTTTATCTTGTTCTTGCGTGTTCTTCGATTGCATGCAGGAATAGACCTTCGTGGTCAGGTTGATCGTGCTTCCAGCAAGGTCAATAACGTCTCGAAGTTGGTTCAACTATTGCTAAGGCGCAAGCGTCGTCGTACGGTTGTAGTCGGATCGCGAGAGTCACCTCCACCAAAATCGATAGTTATCATTCTCATCGAAGATCGAGCAAAAACAAGAACCTTCGGTTCATCAAGTGGTATCGAGCTTGGTTCATCGGTGAAATTTTTTTCCTCACGGTCCAAATAGCCAAAAAAAAGGTTTAGTTCATCGTCCAAGCCAATTTGTGCCTTTGCAATTTTTCTTTTCGGTTTGCATTATTGAATTGCGTTGCATCGTCGAGTCGTGTCTTTGGTTTTCTTGTCTAGATTGGTTTAGTTTTCGGGTTTGCTTGTCGATCGCTAGTCTCCGCCGTCCGTCCACAAAGGAAGATCACCACAATGATTTTGGTTTCCATCGGGGACGGCCGCCGTCGAGACCACAACAAAAAAAAGGAGAGGGCGGAGTTAGGGTTTGTTGCAATACAAAAGCAAGCTCGGGCTCCTGTCGCTTGGATCGATGGCGAATCGGTTTAAACTTGACGCCGAGATACACCAAGGCCAAAAAGTTCCAACCGGCAACATCAACTCGTTCCAACAGCAAGCAAAATCGGACAACACACAAAAAAAAGGCGTGATCTTTTCCGTCGGGCCGCCGCCGCTTCCGTCTTTCTTTGGCCACCCTGACCTCACCATAGCGCCCACCTCCACCGCCGCCGCCTCGCGTCGCGGCTCCACCGTCGCGCCAAGCCGCCACAACCCGCCGCCCAGCCCAAGCCCGCCGAGCCGCCTCCCGCTTGCTCCGATCCCCAAGGCCCGCATTAGCGCCTCCGGCCTGCCACATCTCGCCCCGCCAGCAGCGCAAAACACGCCATGCCTTAAACCTCCATCGCCCCTACTCGGCCGCCGCCCGCAAGGCCCCGCCCGCCCGCCCGACCCCGCGCCACCATGCATGCGCCATGGTCCCGGGGTGGAGATTTGTCCTGCGTCGCCATCGCTGGTTTGGTCGAGAGGTTTGTCGGTGAAATTCCTTTGATTTTGGTGTCGAGGCTTCAAGCTGTGAGGTATAAAAAGAGAGAAGAAAAAAAGAGGAAAAAAGGAAATCGGTTTCTTGCTCTGATAAAAAATTTACTATAGCGAATCGAAAAAAACCCCTAGTTTCCGGTTCTCGGCAGTTTTCTGAAGTTAAAAAAAAAGGAGAAAAAAAAGATCTCGTTGGCGTTGATTGTTCGGTCGGCACTTTCTTTTACTACTAGTCGTTCTTGCGAGTTGCTCTAGCTAGGCTTGGTTTAGACTAGGACCAGCACTTGTGACTAGTACTTTGAACTACTTTTCAATTTTGCATACTGATTTGAACAATTGCTATTCCTTTGCTACCATACTTGAGCCCTCCCAGCTACACCTCTTCTACACCGCAATTTGAACTTCACCGCAATCGCTCCATCCAATCTTCGGAGATACATTGACACCGTTAGTTGCCGATCACCCCTGTTGCTTGGTAAGAATTCGATAAAAGGCTCGAGTGTGAGCGACTTTTGAACCACCACATCCTTGTAGCTGTTAGGAACATATTCTTGTGATTTGCTAACAATGGCAGGTTCTGCAGAGCTGGATGAGGATACATCTCATACTCCTCGTACGAGGGGAATCATACAACATTTTCGGCGCATCATGAACCTTCGTGCGGAAGGTCTTGAGGAAGATGTCGGGATCACTAATGGCGACTTGCTCAACTTGAGGCGCCAGTTGAAACAAACGCTTCGCTTCGCGCGATGGAGAGAGCGCAAAGCGTCACTAACACTTCTTTGGCGGTATTATGGCACGCCTTGACGAGATTGCCCGGGCTTCAATGTTGTTCCCCTGCTTGTCCCGGTGGTAGAGGACAAGATGAATCGACTATATGGTAATCTGAGGCCAATGACATGGGTAACCACAACAACGATCGCGCTCATCGGCGGTTGCGTTTAAATCGACAAGGTATCGACGAGACCCCCACGGCGTGAGTGCGTGACCACGATGATTCTTTTGCTAAGGTTAAATTCACTATGCCTCTTTTAATGGTAAATATGATCCCGATGGTTATCTTAATTGGGAACTAGTCGTTGATCAAAAATTTGCTTGCCATGAAGTTCGATATTAGGCGAGTTAGAGTGCTACTAGTGAATTTACCGACTTTGCTTCTATTTGGTGGAAAGAACATTACCGTCAACATCCCAATAACATACCTAACACTTGGGAGGCTTTAAAATTGCTTATCGGCATCGATTTGTTCCTCATATTATGCTCGTGATTTGTTAAATAAATTACAACGCTTACGACAAGGTACAAAGTCTGTGGAAGACTACTATCAAAATTACAAATTGGTATGTTGCGTTGTGGTTTAGATGAGAATGAGGAGGCTTCAATGGCTAGGTTTTTGGGAGGGTTGAATCGAGAAATTCAAGACATCTGGATTATAAAGATTATAACTCCATTACTAGATTGTTTCATCTTGCTTGCAAAGTTTGAGCGTGAAGTCTTGAGGGCGCCAGACGAAGACACGATCTAACTATTCTGCAGTCGCACAAACTCATGGGCGCCACGAACCCCTCTTGCCCGTCCACTAGTACACCACCACCGTCATCATCCAACATCAAGCGGCGCCCGCTACCTCGATTCGGCACCACGAGTTTACAGGCGACCAAATCGGCACCACAAGCTTCGCAAAAGCTCTTCTTCGGTTGCTTGACGGAGACGAACTAAGGACATTCAATGTCATCGTTGCAAAGGCTATGGACACATGATGCGAGGTCTGTCCAAATAAGCGTCTTGATTATCTGCGAAGATGGTGGGTATTCCTCTGCTAGTGATTTTGATGATGAAACATATGCTATGCTTGCAACCGACCTGCGGGACATGATGATGAATCGATCACGAGGAGGAACATGTTGGCGCCGAAGATGCCGATAAGTATTTGAGCCTTATTGTGCGGTAGCGTACTAAGTGCTCAAGTTTCTCGTGCTGAGCAAAATCAGCGCCATAATTTGTTCCAAATCAAGGGCGTTGTCTAGGAACGCTCAATTCGCATAATCGTTGATGGTGGGAGTTGCAATAATTTGGCGAGTATAGATATAGTGGAGAAGCTTGCTTTGTTGACCAACCCTCATCCCCACCCATACCATATTCAATGGTTCAACAACAGTGGTAAGTTGAAGGTAACACGTATGGTCAGAGTAAACTTTTCTATGGGATCATACCATGATTATATTGATTGCGACGTTGTTCCTATGCAAGCTTGTTCATTGTTATTAGGAAGACCTTGGCAATACGATACTGATTGTGTGCATCATGGTAGGAATAATCAATACCCTCTCATGTTCAAAGGAAAGAAAATTGTGCTGCATCCTATGACTCCTGAACAAATTGTTAAAGATGACCTTGCTAGAGCTAGTAGAGAGAAGAATCAGGAGACTGCTAAGAGCGAAAATCAGATTGTAGCAAAAGAGCTTGAACCACATAAGAAGAAAGCATATGAAACTACTCATGGAAAGAATAAAGAAATTAAATTGAAAGGTGCTAGTTTTCTTGCTACCAAATCTGATATGACTGAATTGGGTGCTAGTAATTCTATTTGCTATGCATTAGTTTGCAAAGAAGCTTTATTTTCATTTGAGGATACACCTTCTTCTTTGCCTCCTGCTGTCACTAACATTTTGCAGGAGTACAAGGACGTCTTTCCGAAGGACATACCGCCGAGGTTGCCACCGCTTCGAGGCATTGAGCATCAAATTGATTTAATTCCTGGCGCATCATTGCCCAACCGCGCACCATACATGACCAACCCAGAAGAAACCAAAGAAATTCAGCGCCAAGTTCAAGAATTGCTTGATAAAGGGTATGTCTTGCCGAATCTCTTAGTCCTTGTCTTTATTAGGTCATTTTAGTGCCTAAGAAAGATGGATCATGGCGCATGTGTGTAGATTGTAGAGCAATCAATAACATCACCATTAGGTATCGTCATCCTATTCCTAGGTTAGATGATATGCTTGATGAGTTGAGTGGCTCATTGTTTTCTCGAAGGTTGATTTGCGTAGTGGATATCATCAAATTCGCATGAAATTAGGCGATGAATGGAACCTGACTTTTAAAACTAAGTTCGGGTTATATGAGTGGTTAGTAATGCCTTTTGGGTTAACTAATGCACCTAGCACCTTCATGAGACTAATGAGCGAAGTTTTGCGTGCTTTCATTGGTAGATTTGTGGTGGTTTATTTTGATGATATATTGATATATAGCAAATCATTAGAGGAACACCTTGACCATTTACGTGCTGTTTTTAATGCTTTACGTGATGCACGTTTATTTGGTAACCTTGAAAGTGCACCTTTTGCACCGATCGAGTCGCGTTTCTTGGCTATGTTGTTACTCCACGAGGAATTGAAGTTGATCAAGCCAAGGTTGAAGCAATCTGAGTTGGCCGACTCTAACACGGTCACACAGTGCGAAGTTTTTAGGACTTGCGAGATTCTACCGCCGCCGTGAAGGATTTCGGCACCATCATTGCACCATTGAATGAGCTCACCAAGAAGGCGTGCCATTTGTTTGGAGCGCCGACAGAGAACGCCTTCACTCGTTGAAAGATAAGTTAACACATGCACCACTACTCCAACTCCTGATTTTAATAAGACTTTTGAACTAGAATGTGATGCGGTGGAATTGGTTTAGGTGGCGTGTTGTTACAAGATGGGAAACCTATAGCATATTTGGTGAGAAATTGAGTAGGCCTAGTTTGAACTATTCTACTTATGACAAGGAGTTATATGCACTTTTTGAACTTTAGAAACTTGGCAACATTATTTATGGCCCAAAGAATTTGTTATACATTACGATCATGAATCTTTAAAGTATATTCAAGTCAAGGTAAACTAAAGCGTAGACATGCAAGATGGGTGGAATTTATTGAGTCTTTTCCTTATGTCATAAAATACAAGAAAGGAAAGGAGAATGTTATTGCTGATGCTTTGTCTAGGAGATATACCATGCTTTCACAGCTTGACTTCAAAATTTTTGGATTAGAGACTATTAAAGAGCAATATGTGCATGATGCGGATTTTACGAATATATTGTTGAATTGTAAAGAAGGGAAAATGTGGAAACAATTCGTCATTAATGATGGGTTTGTGTTTAGAGCTAACAGGCTATGCATTCCAGCTAGCTCCGTTCGTTTGTTGTTGTTCTGAAGCGCATGGAGGTGGGTGATGGGACACTGGGGGTGAAGAAAACGGAGGATATACTTGCGATCATTTCTTTTGGCCAAAGATGAGAGCGAGAACGTCGGCGCTTAGTTGCTCATTGCACTACATGTCAAAGAGCTAAGTCACGACTTAATCCTCATGGTTTATACATGCCTCTACTGTTCCTAGTGTTAGGTGGGAAGATATTTCGATGGACTTTGTTTTAGGATTGCCTAGAACAAAGAAGGGAGGATAGTATATTAAATGGTTGTTGATAGATTTTCTAAGATGGCCCTTCATACCATGTCATAAGAGCAATGATGCTACCAATATTGCTGATTTATTTTTTCGTGAAGTTGTTAAGCTTGCATGGTGTGCCTAATACTATAGTTTGAGATCGTGATGCTAAATTTCTTAACCATTTTGGAGAACCTTATGGGCTAAATTGGGGACTAAGTTGTTATTTTCTACTACTTGTCATCCCCGGTGATGGACAAACTGAAGTTGTGAATAGAACTTTATCTACAATGCTTAGGGTCATGTTGAAAAAGAATTTAAAAATGTGGGAAGAATGCTTGCCTCATATTGAGTTTGCTTATAATCGTTCATTGCATTCTACTACAAAGATGTGCCCTTTTGAGGTTGTTTATGGTTTTGTGCCTCGTGCTCCTATTGATTTAATGCCTATTCCATCTTGGAGAAATTGAACTTGATGCTAAACAACGTCTTGACTTGATTTTAAAAATGCATGAGACAACTAAGGAGAATATAGGCGCATGAATGCTAAATATAAAATTGCTTGGTAGTCGGGGAGAAAACATTTAACTTTTGAACACGGAGATCTTGTTTGGTTGCACTTGAGAAAAGATAGGTTCCTGAATTGAGAAAGTCAAAATTAATGCCTAGAGTGATGGTCCTTTTAAAGTGTTAGAAAAGATTAATGATAACGCATACAAGCTTGAGCTGCTGCAGATTTTGGGGTTAGTCCCACATTTAACATTGCGATTTAAAGCCATACTTGGGTGGAGAGGATGAGCTTGAGTCGAGGACGACTCAAATGCAAGAAGGGGAGGATGATGAGGACATACCTCCCATGGATACAACCGCGCCTACACACAACACTCATCCACAGCAAGTGTTACAAGGACCACTTACTCGAGCTCGTACTCGCCAACTTAATTACCAGGTGAATTCATTCCTATGTTTATATATTACTGAGAATAGACTGCTACCTAAAGCAAGTGATTTAATTGTGCTTAGGAACATGGGAAAGGACGAAGGTGAGGCATGTGGAGTCATGGACATGCATGGAAGACATAATGGAGGTCACCATGTCACTTTTGGTCCAAGACAAGTAAGAGTTCGAGCGGGACCCGTTTTGGAATTCAGTTTCGTCCTCCAGAATCAGCCTGACAGAACTGACTTCAAACGCCCATAACTTTCACATACGGCGTCCGTTGGAGGTCCACGAGTACTTGATGGAAAGATGTTTTCGTCCTCTTTCCAATGGATCTGGCCTCACCTCCAAACTCCTTCTGGGCTGATCGCAATCATCAAAAGAAGGCGTCATATCACTTGTTTGGGCCAAACTGGGCTTTGTAGTCATACTGAACTTGGCCCATCTACCGGCGGCCCACCCGGGGCGTGGTTACTGTTCACGTAAACAGTAACCCACGACTGTTAGTACCACCCCGCTAGTCCTTTAGTTTTGTGGCTCCTCGTTTCCTATTTAAGGAGACCGCACCCCTTTAGTTTTGCTTGGATTTTATTGAGTTAAGGTTTAGCTATTGTGCAAACTTACTTCTTGATTGTGTCGACGACCACTGTCAAGACAGACTTTTCAAATCCCAACTTTTCAATACTTCATAAATATTTGCAATACATCGATTGCGTTTTATCTTGTTCTTGCGTGTTCTTCGATTGCATGCGAGAATAGACCTTCGTGGTCGGAGTTGATCGTGCTTCCAAAGAAGGTCAATAACGTCTCGAGTTGGTTCAACGATTGCTAAAGGCGCATAGCGTCGTCGTCTGATTGTAGTCGGATCGCGAGAGTCACCTCCACCAAAATCGATAGTTATCATTCTCATCGAAAGATCGGGCCAAAAACAAGAACCTTCGGGTTCATCACAGGGCCCGAGGCGGCAAGGTGGCATAAAGCAAGACGACCGCCGATTTGGAACTGAAAGCGGCGGAGGCGGAGCGGCGGAGCGGAAAAGGACGGCCGTAGCCCTTGGATTTGCCAGATTGCTTATTTGAGATGACGCGACAATCCTCGAGCTCGCCAAGCGAGGAGAACGCGGGCGAGGTCGTCGGCATCGGCGCCCCAATGAGGCCGTGGACGAAGAGCTTCTGCCTTTCATGGGTTAGCCTCCGCCGCATGCAACCCACGGCCGCCATGGTCGCGGGCTCGCCTCATGGCCGTCTTGAGGCTTGCGCCACGAGTTGCTCCCGGCAACCTCGAGTAACTTAGCGATGTCCTCCTCGTCGGCAAGACCGTCATCCTCCCGGTGGCGGCGACCTCAGTGATGGGCTCCGGGGTCGTCGGTGATGGGAAGTAGATGGTGCCGCTGGGCTTGAGCTCGTAGAGGTGGGCTCCTGGTGGTGGTTGGTGGCGGTGGGCTCGGCGGCAGCGGCGGACTCGGCCGGATCCGCCTTTTGCTTCTTCGGCGCCATGGGCAAGCGAGCTCAAGGAGGCGCAAGTTCGGCGAGGTGGAGATTGGGATTTCCAACCAAGAGAAGTAGAGGGGAGAGAGAGAGAGAGGGGTAAAAGTGTTTTTTCACATGTGGGTCAGGGTCATTAAACCAAAAATATAAATCAAAAACTCCGAAAGGGCAAATTAACGAAGTGCGAAAATAACATGTGGCATTTTGGCTATCGCGTTGAGTAATAGTGGCATTTTACCTGAGGCAGAAGTAAAATGTGGCATTTTGATAATTGTCCCTATTTCTTTGATGTGGGGTTTAACTATGTTTGCTCCCCCCTCCCCTCCCAAACTACTCTCTTTTTAGGCCCAATATATGCAGTTTTTATGTAGGTCTTTTGTTGGAGAAAACAAAAAAAGTTCGGCTGTACAAAAAAGAAAGAGAGAAGACACTAGAAGGCCGACCGAAACAAGCAGGACGTACAAATTTGTCAACAAAAAAGAGCTCACAAAACCGTATAAGAAAATATAACCCGACCAGTTAACTTGTCGTCAGACTTGGCCAAATGGTAGTCCGGCCCGAAACGATCTGGACGATTAAACCACGACCCATTTAAACCTGGCCCATTCAGGTTAGTGTCTTTGTTTGTCTTGCGTCTTAGAAATGCCGCCCATGGGTCGGTGGCGCCAGCATGGCTGAAGCGGGCATTCGTGCGTGCACTGCATCGACACTAAGCCGCTTTTGGCCGTCGGGCGAGATGTGGCCCGTTGGCCCATCGAACAAAAAATCCAAAAAAAATAGAAAAATGTGTAGAATTCAGAAGTAGATATGAAAATTAAAAAAATTGAGACAATCATATTGAAAATGTAATAAAGAGCTTTATTGATGTCCAATTGGCTACCTCGTTAAAACCTTTGTCAAGTAAAAACTCAAAATGAGAAAACCTTGGCAAAGAAAAAAGAGTACAGCCTATAGCTCTACAATTCTACATACATGATACATCTTTGTTCTATGTGTCGGTGTCATTGTCTAAGTACGGATTTTTGAACACCTCCGACAATTCTGGATTTTTCACAGAGTGTTGTGTTCGTGAATCAGCTTGTTCCCAATCCTTCACAGTTAGAAGGATCTCTACCATCTCACTTGTGAGACTTGTTCTTCTCTTCTCTAATATCCTTCCAGAAAGACTGAAAGCAGACTCGGAGGAAACCGTAAAGACAGGAACAATTAACACATTACGTGCAAGTATGGATAGCACGGGATATGTTAACTTATGGGCTTGCCACCATTGCAAGATGTCGAAGCCTTCTGAGGTGAAATCCACCGTATCGCTGTCCAGATAGGTGGATAGTTCTCCACTCTTTGTGGGTCTTGGCTGAGCAGGCGTTGGTGTAGAAGAAGAAGAAGAACCCCTGGACCTGGACCTGGAGGCACCAAAGATCGCGCCCCACATATTTGTCTTCCCACTTGAGGTGGGGGCTACTGGAGGTCGTTCTTGAGCGGACTCCGTGAACTTATTTTCATACTTTTGGTAAACCTCATATAGCAGAAAGCGAACTTTTGCAAAATAGTCGGTATAGTCTAGCCAGTAGCATCACTAAGAAGATCAAGTCTGATTACCAAATGCATCAATTTTAGCCCTAGGATCTAAAAGAAATGCAAATACATATAGGTAAGGGATTTGTCTCCAATATTTAAGGTATTTAGATTTCATGGAAACAACAGCATCGCGTAAAACTATGTCATTTTCATACATTTTCAATTGAGTAGCAATTCGTAAAATAGTATGCACAATGATAGGAGATGTTGGATAGTAGACAGCGGACAAAGTAACAATTGCCTCATAAAAAATTTCTAAAAACGACAGTACCTTCTCAGTAACGAACCAATGTTGCTCAGTTAATAGCATAGTACCATCATTGCTAGGATAGTGCGTTTGAATAAATACAGAAAAAGTGCTCTTGTATGGTAAAATATTCTTAAGCATGAGGTAAGTAGAGTTCCACCTTACCTCCATGTCCAAACCAAACTTTCTTGGACGTACACCCATCGCCTTGCAGAAGTTCTTATATTATGTTATTCTTATGTTAGAATTATTCAAAAAAGAAATCGCATCGTGAAAAGTTTTAATATACGGACTCAACCTCTTCAAACCACATTTGACTATAAAGTTGATAATATGACAAGCACATCGTTGATGTAGCAGGAATGAATCGACATATGTACTCAACACTGGAGTAAGAATGTCCATGGCTCTAGAGTTTGAAGCGGCGTTGTCTAAAGTAATTGCGAATATTTTGTGCAGAAGACCAAAGTCTTCCACGACTTTGATAATCTGATTCACAATATTCTCCCCATGTGTGCTACATCAATTAATTTCAAACCTATAATCCTTTTCTCCATTACCCAGTCGTCATTAATATAATGCGCAACTACACTAAGGTAATCCTCCCTAGCCCGACCACTCCATATGTCCGAGGTCAGTTCCACCGAAAATGTGCACGTAGTAAATAGTTCCTTTATTTTATTACGGCGTTCATTATAGTATTTCACTAGATCCCTAGTTGTTGTGCGTCTGCAAACGAAGTAAATCTAGGATTATCGCGCATCCTAATGTAATTTTGGAAAAAGCGAGACTCGCCAAAGCCTAACGGTAAATCCTCGAAGCAATTAAGCGACAGAGAGATTGGCGGGCTACCTGAGGATCGTAGTCCCAGCTAGATACCGTACCGTCGGGGTTGTATTGCAGCTGCGTCTGCCTCATCACCAATCCTTGCTTGTTTCGACACCTTGTAGCATGTCTAAGCAAGTGCCCCGTTCCACCTGTAGACTTTGCAGACAATTCATGGCGACAAATTTTACAAATAGCATATGGTACCTCATTTCCTGTTACGTCTTGCTTGGTTGTCCTGTTGAAATTCTCCCACACTCCCAATGTAGACGGCCTCGACCTCTTTGCTCCGGTAGCCGTTGAGCCTGATGCTGACGTGGACGCTGATGAAGAAACTCCACCTTGCTCCTCTGGTGAAACCTCCGGTTGGTTTGAGGCGACGCCGTAAATGTAGCAGCCTCCATAGACGCAATTCGTCAGATGAAAGTCCGAACTCACTAAGAGCAAAGTCATCGTAAGGATATCCATAATGAAAACTCAAAATCGAAATTAACACTATTACTACTTTAATCTTAGCATAACAATAATTAACAATAAAAGTATTACAAAAATAGTATTTTACCTCTTTCGCTGACTTGCTGGCGAAAATTGAAATTTCCAAATTTTGGCACAATTTTTTGAATTTTGCCAAATGAGCTCAACACGGATTTGAATTTGCACAACACAATTTCAAAGAGAATGGAGAATGAAGGATCTTGAATGAGGGGGTATGGTGCCTATTTATAGAAAAAATTTCGAATTTTTTTCAATTTTTGCTATTTTTAAGCCCCAACGGTCAAAAAGTCTCCAACGATCGAAATTTTGGTAGTCTTGTCTTAGAACCTGACCAGCACGACACGACCGCCTACCCCCGCTTATCTCCCGACTCCATTCCTCGTGACCCGTCCGTCCCATCCCCATCGCTTCGCTTCTTCCCAACGTCGGCGCCGTCTTGCCGTCTTGTCTCAACGACCCTTGGCCTCCTCGCCTCACATGGCATGCGACCCGCCGCCTCCCTTTGCGCCCGCCTTGACGACACCGCTCGCCGCTCCTCGGCTCCTCCGTTCGCTCCGGTCTGTGTATGTCGGTCTTGCACTGCCGCCGCTGACGACACCACTGCTCGCCTCCTCCTCCGTTCGCTCCGATCCGATCTGACCATTGCCATGCTGCTTGCCGCCTCGGCGACCGCCGTTGCCCTCTCTCACCGTCCGCTTCCGGTCAGGTGAAGACTGCACCGCTCCGCCGTCTCGCCCGCCTCCTCCTCCGCTCTGACGACAAAGTCTTGTGCCGCGACGCCGCTCTCTCCGCTCTGGCCTCTGGCTCGCCTTCGTGCGCCGCTGACTCATTCCAGACCTTCGCCTCCGGCCATCGCCTCCGCCTCCCTAGTCCTTCTTTACTGTAGTGTCGGGCGTGCTGCCGTCTTGGGGCTCGTGCGTCTTGGATCGCACGACCCGCATTGTTCGTGCCATCTTGGGTACCAATCGTCTTAGGTGGCGGCCAGTTCCTGACCGGGTATCGTCTTGCGGCACGACCCATGAACAGTACGGGCCGTGCTGTGCTTGGGCCGTGCCTACAGTTTCATACTTCGTGCCGGCCCGTTTGACCCGGCCCATTTGACCAGCTCTACTTGTCGTGTGACAAATAGATCGTGGGAGGTGAGGCTAGGTGGGGGGCACAATGCAACGGCATGCATGTTACAGGAGGGCAATTAGATTAAAATCGAACGGCACAAAAAACTGAGTACTCCGAACAAAACAAAGTACCCGATTATTGCCTAGACACCACCTTGAAAATTTTGAATTCTTCTGCTAATCTGTACATGATACCTATACTTACACAGTATGCAGTCCCATAAAACCGGCCGCTGCTCATTGCTCAACTCATTCATGCTTCATTTGCAGACGGCTAATGGTGTCTTCTTAGCAGGGCACACTACAAGATACTGAACTATTTGGAGTCTGAATGTTTGATGCTTCTTGTGTTGCAGAATTATGTGTGCAGCACCAGCCACATATTAGAACTTACAATCTGTTGTTTGCTTCTTCCAACGGTGAGTTGCAAAACCGAATGTGTCTACGACTGTATCTACCAGCAGGGTTAAATTGTCGACCGAGATGGATTTGTCGTCTTGAACTGTAAGCAGGCTATATACACAAACATCAATCAATAATTTTCTCGCCGGTTGAAAATACGTTCCACACCAAAGTTCCAACCAGATAAAGAATAACGGATAATTTGAAGACGTCGTCCCAAGAACCTGCATTTTTAAGGGGGGCGACATTTATCATGTACGTTAGCAACACATCAGGTTGTTAGTATGTGGTGTAAGAGAATGAGAATAGGGCAAACCATGCTGCAAGATGTATCCTGTTGCTGCTGTGCCAAATACACCAGCTAAAACCCCAGCTGTGTTAGAAAGACCAAGCAGTACACCCTGCAAGGCAGCAGAAGGCAATCACCATTTAGCACCATATGAGTTCAGTCAAAACTGTATGTTTCAGAACTTTTACACACAATAACAACAAAACTCTTAAGACTGTGTCATCTGATGAAAGGTTGTCCTATAGAGAAAAATGATTACAGCGTATCGAGGACCGATATCTTGATGATTTGAGTATAGACCAGACTGCGAGAATGCATCAGTTCCCTGAGATCCAAAGAAGGAAACACATTATGCTTTTAAGGACAAGACATTATGCTTGAAATACTAGAATAACCCTTAAAATGGTCATTTGGGGTATAAAAGAAATGTTCTTTGATAAAAAAAACAATAGGCAAGAAGCCAAATGGACAATTACCTGGCTACAAGCCATGCACAACACTGCCATTGCAGGTGAATCGATATGGCTCAGTTGAGTGAGAAAAAATGCCGGCCCTAAGAATCCAATTGATTGCATGATCTGCAAGAGGTGGACGTATATCGGACACAATAGAAAAGAAAATGTATCACTCAACTGGATGAATTATGAATATGAAAAAAGGTTAGCTTAACAGTTCTCACTAGTCATTATTCAACACTATACTGTTTTCTTTCATTTTTTGAGAACAGCACTATACTGATTTATTATGCCTTTGTGCAACTTGACAGAACCCAGTAGCATAGTGATGGTATCTTTCGTCACTATATGGTTTGAATTTGATGTCTCTTTGCAGAAAGGATAAATTTCATGGCTTGTATAAAAGTTGGCTCTCTATTTTCTTTTATTGCACAATACCTTATTAAGTCTAAAGCTAAAAAAAGCCAAAGTATCAATTTACCTTACGAACTATTGTCACTGATAATCCTCTACTCACAAGTGTGTCTGCAATCCAACCACCAACATTCGCAGAAACTGCCATCGTTAACCAAGGAAGAACACAGAAAAGGCCGGATTCCGTGAGGTTGAATTTCAGAACCTATTTCAAGGCAAGTTTCAGCAAAATGGTTGCAGTTCAGGATGCTCAAGTGGAAAACTATGATGCTGAGTGTACCTGGTTGTAGTATGTAGGCATCCATGTGAGTAAAATGAAAGTTCCCCAGTTATGGCAAAAATGAGAAACTATAAGAGCCCAAACAGGTGGTTTCGATAATATTAGTCTCCATGGAATTGTTGTAACAGGCTCTCGCGCTGCGCATTGACTAGTAATGAGATTCTTTTCTTCAGCACTAATTCCAGGATCCTCAAGTGGAGAGCTATATGCCTTTAAAGAAACAAGCAACAAAAATCAGACATGACTAGCAAATCAGAAACACCACACAGTAATCTAACACTGAAGGAATTTCGTATATATGACATCGAAAGACAGAAATACCTTGCTGGCCCATGTCGTGAACCAAACAACCCCAAGAGACCCAAATGAGTAGAATACTGATGGCCAACCAAGCTTATGTATCAGCAATGGGGAAAATGCAAGTCCTGTCACCGACCCAAGGTACATTCCACTGTATACGAGAGACAATGATCTGCTCCTCTCTGATACAGGAACCCATTTTGAAAGAATGTTATTCATTGCAGGCATGGCAACCCCCTGGGGAAAGAATGTATATGTTTATCATATGGATACACCAAATGCATAAAGAATATCAACTACAAAATATGCATGGTAAGCAATGAAAAGAAACTTGTCATAGTTGGGCAATATCATGAGCAAGAAAGTTCAATCTAAGCCAATGCAACATCATCATAATGTTGTAGCTGTCATTATCTTCACTGTTCTTTCACCTTTCTTCTGCTTCCCAATCCTCTCATCCTTTTCTCCCTGTTGGCCGGTTCCCTACATTCGATGTACTTTCCTGACCTTTCAGCTATTCCAGTATTCTTGTGTTACAAGAGTAACTTAATATCTACAACAGATTGTTGAGATAGGGTGACTCATATCCTATTCCTTTAGGACTTGAGAGGTGTGCTGCATGAATTCCTAGATGAATCCTAATAGGATTAGGATTCCTACTTCACTTTGGAAGAGAACTAGGAAACTATATAAACCCATAAGGGATGGTCATAGGAATCCAAGAAGCAACCAAGCAAGGAATTCATCCAAAATAGAGACGCACGAGAGGATTAGTGGCTGAGTTATTCTTTTAGCACTAGATTCTTGTATAGGGCAAGAATCCGATGGTCCTAAAGGTTTGAGAGGGTTGTGAGGGAATGACAATCCCTTATACTCTTTCAAGGTTGTGCTTAAGGAATTTGCGGTCGGTTTCGCCAAATCTTTCTCTTCCGTTGTGGTTGCTTCGTCGCCGTTATTTTAGTTCTCACTACCAGATTCATCTACTTTGTTCTTGATATCTTGTGCCGTATCTCACAACTCTGATCCGATCCGAGGGCTGTTGCGCAAAAGGAGGGGTATCATGGTTTAACAAGATAACAATATTCCTTTTGTGCGGCACTGAAGTAGCCCCAAGCCACCAACACCATGCAAATGGTGAAAGGTGACATAGTCGAGTCTCAAATACTGTGCAAATCGAAGGCGCCAAATGTTTTTTTATTGAAGAGAATTCAAATTTTCAATTTCATCATGAAGTTAGCTCATGTAAATCTATTTCTTAAAACGTTCTAGAGCTGACTGAAGTGTGACTGTCATTTAGAAGGAACAAGGATAGCCACGCACAAGGGCTTTACATTAGCATTTGTGGTATAATTCTATGCCCTCAAGAAACGCATATGAACTTGGGTTAGGTCGATAATTGTAGATATAACTCGATAACTAGGATTATCGAGACTTACCTCACCAATTCCCATGAAAGCACGCACAACAAGGAGAAATGGCAAGCCTAACTTTGCTGCGACAGGTGTAAGAACTGTGGCTACGGACCACCAAACCACACCGAAGCCAAGAACAGTCTTCCCCCCAACTGTATCTGCCCATATTCCTCCTGCTATCTGCAATTACAGCGGATTAAATTCACGGGGAACAAACTGCTCTTTCTTGAAAAATTTCCTGAATTTACCAAGAAGTACTCTTGTATACTGACCTGAGTTAGGAGGTAGCCCCAGAAGAAAGAAGACTGAATGAGGCCAACAGTTTGCGGGTTCCAGCCGAACTCTGCGGACATAGGCATAATAGCAATGCTCATGTTTACCTGCAAATGGCAACAATATAAACCGTCAGAAATACTTTAACACTACCATACTCCTGATAATATGCCGTTTCTAAGTGTTGAATTTGAACAAGAAAGTGCGGATTGAAAGTAGTCACGCACACAAAAAAAAATCGCAGCAATTATACTATTACTGCCCCATTATCAGCAAGGAACAGATATATGATTGCGACGGAGGAGAGGGTATGAGATAAGGTGAAGCTGACTGCAACTAGGAATTGGCTCAATTGGACACCTCAGTATCATGTGGAGTTAGAATTGTGGGGAAAATAAGGTTGGCGTACTAGCTAATTTGATCGTTCATGGCTTGCCTCGTTGCCTACTCCAACCTCATACTATGGAGATGAGAATAGGAGGAGAAAGCGTACGTACGCGGTCCATGTTGCAGAGGAGGAAGGCGGAGAAGCAGAGGAAAACGATGGCCCAGCGCTTGGGGAACTGCCCCTGCTCCTCCTGCCCCGCCCCCGCCGCAGCGTCCTGCGGCTCCCCGGGAAGCAGCAGCTCCCCGCCGTCGTCCTCCCCTCGTTCCGCTTCGTCGTGCCGGCCATTCCCGCCCTGACGCAAGGACGGGGATGAAGAGGAGGAGGTGTCCGGCTGGACGCCGGTCCCCCGGAGCGCTCGCCTCCGGATCCCGCCGCCAAGAACTCCACTCCGGACCCCCGGTCCGACTTTCTGGGACGGCTTGCTGCCGTCGGCGAAGCGGCGCGACGGCCCGTAGGCGCAGGGGCAGGAGAAGGAGAGCGGCAACAGGTGGAGCATGGCCTCAGCTCAGCTCCCTCCCGTCCTCGCCTTCCCCGGGCGTGCCTGGCGTTGCGTGCTGTGCTCGGGCTCAAAGAAGATGGAAGCTAAGATTTTTTTTTCTCCCTCCCCCGTGCGCGTGTGTTGCTAAGCTCAGCTCGATCGGTCAGTCAGTGCGGCGAGCGAGGTGGCCACCGCGTCGCGGGCGCCTGTGGTCTGTGGAGACGAATGGCTCTGGTTGGACGAGGAGACATATGGCTCTGGTTGGACGAGGAGACGACGGCCCAGGATTGCAAGATTTTTTTTTTAATCTCCGCGCGCTGACGCGTGCTTCCAGGCAGCTCGGCACCTGGACGCAAACGTGAAACGAGGCATGCATGTACCATCCGCTCCCCCTCCCCTGGACGACAAGTTCCAGCGAGTCACCCATGGGCCCTTCTATGGAAGAAGCCCGGTCCAAACCCTACCCTTTCAATTCTACGGCCCAATCGAAGACCACAAATGAGGGCCCATTTCGCCGAGAATAATTGGTGCTGAAAGTCATAGTTGCCCTTGGAGAGAGGAGAGAATAGCGAGAGGGTAGAGAACAGGAGGGGTGGACAATAGGTTCCGCTCAGTCGACGACATACAGGGACAAGTAGGACTTTCCAACCCCTTTTCACTTCGAAATGTCAAATCAATGGTATTTCAATCGGCCCAATGTATCAAGCAAATGGCCGTAGTTTTGCATGTCTACGGGCCAACATGGTGGATTTTGCGGTGTATCTGTGCCAAGCGTATGCAGTGTCCAAGACTAAATTTTACCTTCTTCATTTGGGCACAAGCGCCCTGATCTGTACCGTGCTCCATATCTTGCATCAAAGACGCTCCTAGTGTTGTGAAATTCTGCAAATATCCAGGCATTTGTTTCGTGGGGACGTGAGTCCAAAGTGTGGGATGCATTTGTGTCTTTTTTTTTTTTGGCAACTCTCGAGAATACGCTCCAGAGATACGCATCAAGAAGGAAAAAGACAAATAATTGTAACACATCGGTCCAACACTGGACCTAGGATACTATATAAATCATTCTCACTAACAATTTAAATTATATTTACCGATAATTCTAACAAGCAATATATGGAATAAAATCTCACAACGGGTCACCTATCAACAATCATAATAATATAAATACATAAAGGATTAACTTTCATAACTTGGAACCACGCACCCAAGAACGCTCAGGTCACACACGCCCGAGAACGCTTTGGCCACTCGCACCCGAGAAACATCCGAAACCATGCGACTGGGAACATTGGTTAGCAATAACTAATATAATCAAACCAAATCAAATAAACCAAGGTTCAACCATTAAGCTAATGATAACCAAATCTACCAAGCAACTCTAAATGAAAGTACCGTGTTTCTAGATTTAGTGGAAACAAACTAAATAAAGATGTATGTGCAATTGATTGCATGTGATGCACAATGTGCTATTTCATCCCATGCATATCGCCTTCAATGATCCTCTAAAAGCAATAACAAAGCAAGAGTGAACGAAGAACTCTTCTCCGGCTAGAGTTAAGATTAGGGGAATGACGTAACCTGTTGTCACGCCGATCTCCATGAGGCGAGTTGTTCGAACGTGTAACATCCCAAAGTTATGTTACCAAAATTAAAATTAATAAAGATATTATTTTATTAGATTTTCTAGCTGTCAAAGATTTTTCTTGATTTTCTGTAATTTAAAAAGAATTTTCTTTGTTAAAAAAACAATTATTTAATTTCTTGGTTTTAAAGTCAAAAAAAAATTATCGAGTTTTCTGAGATTTTATTGAATTTAAAGTGAAAAATAAAATTTTAATTAATTTCTGGAATTTTCTAGTATTTAAAAGGTTTTCCTATTTTCCGAAAATATAAATAATTACTATGCAAAAATAAAAGCCCACTTTAAGTTGGAATTATTTTTATTAAGTTCAAAATAATTCAAGAAATTTCTATGAATTTTTCTAGAATTTTGGGAGTCCATTTGCTATTCTCTAAAAATATATTTGATTTATTGCTTAATTTGTAATTCGAAAATCAAAAAAATCATTCGGACTATCTGAACAGTACATTTGTGAACAGTAACTTGTGAGCAGTAGCTTTGTGCCGTTCGGACCGTCCGAATATTTTTGTTTTGTTTTTATTTATTTTTCTACTCAAAATTCTTTCTCTATTCAAAAATTCATATCTAATTCATCTTAACTCCAAATCAAGTGTAACCAATTATGATTTTTTTTTCATTTTAAATAAAATTTATTTTAAAATAGGTTTCAAACTTGTCTCTAACCCAAAAAATATAGTTTTTGGAAATTGATCCTTAAACCGAATTAGTTTCATACTAGAAAATACTTTTAACTTTGAAAATTCATAGAAAATATTTCTGAACCCCAAATGAGTTGAACCAAGTAATTTTGGTCTTATAATTTTATTCTTTATTTTATCCTTGAAACATCTCGGCCGGATTCCCCAAGCAATCACGGGCGAATATTCCCGTTAGTTGGATGAGTTCATTCGAGATAGGTTGATCCCGTCCACTATCCAAAATCATAGTCTCAATTCGAATCCTTGTTCCAAAATCAAGTATCAATTCGAAACCAAATTAGTTTCAATTTTTGGCAGCAAGTCAGCAAAATAGGTATAATTCTATTTTTTGCATACTTTTTTTGTTAGTTCTTGCTATGCTAAGATGGAAGTAATAATAATGTTGGTTTTGATTTTGTAGTTTTTGTTATGGACAGTTACGACAGCTTTACTCTTGGTGATTACGGACTTTCACCGGAGGAAGTTGCATCCAAGGAGGTGGCTGCGGCTGCGTCAAGCCAACTAGAAGGGCAAGACGGAGTTCTGTTATCAGGCTCCACGGCAACATCAGGCTCCACGCCATCTGAATCAAAGAGGTTGAGACCGTCTACATCGGGAGTGTGGGAGAATTTCGATAAGACAACCAAGCAAGACGCACAGGGAAATGAGGTATCATATGCTATTTGCAAAAAATTTCGCAATGAATTGTCTGCAAGGTCTACAGGTGGAATGGGGCACTTGCTTAAACATTCTACAAGATGTAAGGCCAAGCAAGGATTGGTGATGAGGCAGACGCAGCTGCAATGCAACCCCGACGGTATGGTACGTAGCTGGGACTACGATCCTGAGGTAGCCCGTCAATCTCTGTGTCATTTAATTGCTTCTGAGGATTTACCGTTAGGCTTTGGGGAGTCTACTGTTTTCCAAAATTACATTAGGACTGTGCATAATCTTAGATTTTCTTCCGTTTCTAAACAAACAAGAATAGGGATATAGTAAAATACTACAATGAAAGTCATAATAAAATAAAGGAACTATTTAGTACATGCACATTTTCGATAGCCCTGACCTCGGACATATGGAGTGGTCGGGCTAGGGAGGATTATCTTAGTGTAGTTGCCCATTATGTTAATGATGATTGGGTAATGGAGAAAAAAATTATAGATTTGAAATTAATTGATGTAGCACACACGGGTGATAATATTGCGGACTGTATTATCAAAGTCGTGGAAGACTTTGGTCTTACATACAAAATATTCTCAATTACTTTAGACAATGCCGCTTCAAACTCTAGTGCCATGGATATTCTTACTTCAGTGTTGAGTATATACACCGATTCCTACTTGCTACATCAACGATGCACTTGTCATATTATCAACCTTATAGTCAAATGTGGTTTGAAGAGGTTGAGTCTGTATATTAAAGCTTTTCGCGATGCAATTTATTTCTTGAACAATTCTAACGTAAGAATAGCACAATATAAGAACTTCTACAGGGCGATGGGTGTACGTCCAAGAAAGTTCGGTTTGAACATGCTGGTAAGGTGGAACTCTACTTACCTGATACTTAAAAGTCTTTTACCATACATGAGTATGTTTTTCTGTTTTTATTTGAACGCATTACCAGAGCACTAACGGTAGCATACTATTAACTGAGCAACATTGGTTCATTGCTGAGAAGATACTACAGTTTTTAGAAAAAAAATTATGAAGCCACTGTTGCTATGTTCGCTATGTACTATTCAACATCTCCTATCATTATGCATAGTATTTTACAGATTGCTACTCAATTGAAAATGTATGAAAATAACTTACACTACTAGAAACTCGTAGTTTCCCGAGTGCTCAAAACACTCGGGAATATAGATCCCGAAGGCCAACCGTCGGGAAAAGCCACTCGGGATTCAAACTGGTTTCCCGAGTGTTCTAGAGATTTATACTCGGAAAACCTAAAACACTAGGGAAACTAGTTCGCTGGATGGGTTTCCCCACCGTAACGGAATACTTTCCTGAGTGTATATCAACCAAAGACACTCGGGAAAAATTCTTTTTTCCCGAGTGTTTATCAACACTCGGGAAATTAATGGGAAACGTCCCCGAGTGTATGTCAACCGAAGACACTTAGAAAAAATCGAGCCCCCTGCAAGGTTGGTACGTACAAAAACATTGACGAGATTCTGGGGAGAATGCCTGCTTCTTTCATTTCAATTTTCCATCTAAACAAGTTCACGTACAAAAGAATAACAGACAACATCGAATAAAAAATTCTTGTGACGAGAAATGGTAACATTTTGGGGGCATTCTGCCCTTTTATTAGAACAGACACTCAAACCTCTCCTTCCTGATTAGGTAGGCAGGCAAACCAGCTTTCACGAAAGTGAAATCTCGTTCGTGTACATAAGCTTATATGAATTTGTTTCCTAGGGTGGCATTACAAATTTAACATTAGCAATATGAAAGGAGGTTACAGATGCTGCTAGACTGAGTGGACAAAAAAGGGCAGCAGGTAGCAAATCCAAGAACCACCAAAGCCTACCTAGAACAGCAAGTGCTTCTTTCTAGTCTTGCTTGTCGGAAGATCTGCAAACAATGAGCAAAGATTTCTACAACGAACGATTATCACAATAATAAAGCAGAGGTGAGAGTGGTCAATGTTGGCAACAATAATAGAAACAATATATTACTATCTTCAAATTTCAAGGAGTTTTATTATGATGAGAAAACATCAGATTTAATCTATAGCTAGAACTAGACAAATAACGCAAAAAAAAAAAAAACTAAGAGAGGCAAGGTAGGTAAGCACATAGTATATACATGATCACACATGTGAACTAATGCTACAACTAATTAGCCATTCCAGTTGTCATGTCACCATTGATGGTTAAGTTAGCTCCGTAAATAACAACAATAACCACCGATAGGGTTGATGCTGCATTAAGCCCTCCAGAAAAAAGCCAACAATTTTCTACAAAAAATTGCATTGTGTCAGATTGTTATGCAAAATGGTGCTATTTACATGAATGGTATGGTACTTACCGCTTGCTTGAGACCAAGTTCCAGTGCCTCGTTTACTTTTTCACCATATCGTAAAGTCTCATGAGACTCCTGAGCAAAGGATCTTACTGTGCGAATGAAGCTACACTAGATGTACAAACCTCAGCTATAGATGAAGCTATAGCAGCTGCAGCTTGTGTCTGATGTGAAAGCTCACGAAGAAAACGTCCGAATTTACGTACATCAACTGATATAGCCGGAACAATTACAAGTGCCAACACTGTGGAGAAAGGATCAATGAGAATTACTTAATACGGGGGATACAGTGGATAGACACTAAATTGAATAAAATGGTGGAGAAGAAACTATAATTATTTGATAATATCACACACCCAACTAATGTGCGTAAGTAAGCACCAATATGAAATGGCAACAAAGTTCTTAATATATAGAGCACAAGCATATGGCACTGGTACCTACATGTTAGTTTCCATGAAGTTGCAAACATAAAGCCAAGACCAATAGCTGTAGTAGTCATACTACGAAGTGCTTCTGAAAGGTTGGTTGTAGCAGCATTCTTTATTATTTGTGTATCTTCAGAAAGCCTGCTTAAGAGCTCTGCTATCCTGGTCACATCAAAAAAATGCTATTTCCTGTGGTGGCACAAGATAAGTGTGAAGACCTGAGAGTAAGAATGTACCTGTATGCAAGACTACGAAACAACTTTATGGACAGAAGTACAGAACTAAGGTGCTTGCCTGATTTATGAGCTGTGCAAACTGAACTGAAACAAAGGCAGAGTTGGTTTTTAATATTTCCAGTAAAATAACTACCTAGGCTCAATACATTAACATGAACTCTTTTCTAAAAAAGATGAAGTACTTAGAAGAGAAATGGTTTAATTATTACCAAGTAAAATTGCAGCATACCTAGATCCACCAAACATAAACTTGCACAAAACATAAACACAACCATCTACAACATTTATTATAAATTCTCTGCTACAGAATGATAAGAAAATAAGAAAGAGGTACATTATTAGCTCAGTATCACGTATTCACATTGCTCTTTGGAACTTATATAAAACAAAAAGGATATCACTTCAATTAAAATATACCACATTTAACAATTTGATCAACACCTTAAAAAAAACAATCTGATCAACCAAAGGTATATAAACCACACAAAGGGCTAACTTTAATTTTGGTACATGTTAAATAATATCGACAAACCTCATCAACAACAGCATAAGTTGGCACATTAAGCTTGAGAATTTCAAAGAAGCCAATTCGCAATATCTGAAATCACAAGTGCTAACCTTCAAAGATTGTACAAGTGTTGAGTTAACTTCTATAATGGGTATTCAATGAAGAATGTATACTACAAAAAATATAGGAGAAACCTGCAGCAGTAGCGGTTCCATCTCTTGAACACCTTATCCTCACTATAGAGTGACATGATAAGATAATCAAGGTAGCAACCCACAGTTAGCACCCTCACCGTGCATCAACCATCTAACATCAAAAGTAAATCCAACACCATCAGTAAAACAAAAGCACAACAAAAAATAAAAAGAGAAAAGGGGGAAAATGGGGGGGGGGGGGGGGAGGTGAGGCTCAGGCAGCAGGCCAAACCGGCTCCAACACCATCTTGAGCTTGAGGTTCTCATCCACCAGGCGACGAACCTCCTTCTCCAGCTCCTGCACGCTAACAACGTTGCTGTTGCCATGAGGACCGCCACCTCCACCTCCACCTCCACTAATGCTGCTGCTTGGAGAATTCACAATTCAAATCGAATCCATCCAATGATAAAGATAAACCACACAAACAAATTACATCGATCCTAAATCAGTCTCTTCACATTTTTTGAGAGAATAAACAATGTGCCTTGGTTCACACATTTCATCGAGCATGTGATGGGTAGACCATGGGGATCAGAGAAGAGGGCCAGAGAAGCCATGGGGGCGGCCCAAGCCAGAGTCGACGAGGAGCGAGAGAGGCGGGCAGAGCTAGGGACGTCGGCCACGGTAGGAGGCCTTGGTGTGAGGCGGCCATAAGTGGGCCGAATGCCAATGAGCAAGCCAAGACCATAGAGGCGATGGCGGTGCTTGGCGACGGGCCAAGACCATAGGGAACACTGTTGGTGACGAGTGGGCCGGAGGCGTATGAGCCTGTATGGTCGGCCAAAACACTGGCATGACCCATCGGTCTTGATCTTGGCCGAGCCAAAAGCATTGCAAAACAGTACCGAGTGGGAGTAGGAGTTAGGCGTGGGCCAAGGTGGCGCCAAGACATAATGAACCGGGCCGCAGTATGAGTATGCGCCCCACCTCATTGAAGCCAAGCGAGGAGAGAGATGCCCGGAGGTTGAGGCAGGAGGCAAGAAGAAGAAAGAAATGGAGAAACGGGAAAAAGAGCCGGAGGTGGGTGGGCTATGGCGCAGCCCCAAAAAAATGGTGCGGTCCTGAAAAAAATTGGCGCTTTTTTTCGACTTTCCCGAGTGTAAGTAAGACTATTACACTCGGGATTCTATTTCACACCGGTTGATATCCCATTTTCATGTTTCATGTCCCGAGTGTAATATAAAACACTCGGTAAAGTTACTTCGCCCAAGTGTTAAATTTACTTCCCGAGTGTTTCCTTACAGACACTCGGGAAATATATAGACACTCGGGAACTAATCTGTTTTTGGTAGTGTTAGTTTTACGCGATGCTATTGTTTCCATAAAATCTAAATACCTTAAATATTAGAGAGAAATCTCTTACCTATATGCATTTGTATTTCTTTTAGATCCTAGAGGTAAAATTGATGCATTTGGTAATGTACTTGATATTTTAAGTTATGCTACAGGGCTAGACTATACTAACTATTTTGCAGAAGTTCGTTCTCGATTATACGAGGTTTACCAAAGGTATCAAAGTAAGTTCCAGGAAGTCCACTAGCAACGACCTCTGATAGCCCCCGTCTCAAGTAGCAAGACAAATATGTGGGACAAAATCTTCGGTGGCTCTTTCTCCAGGCCCAGATCCTTTTCTTCTGCATCGTCGCTTGCTCAACCAAGACCCTCAAGGAGTTGAGAACTATCTACCTATCTAGACAGTGATACGGTAGAATTCAACTCAGAAGGCTTCAAAATTTTGGAATAATGGCAAGCCTATAAGTTGACATATCCCGTGCTATCCATACTTGCACGTGATGTGTTAATTGTTCATGTCTTGATGGTTTTCTCCGAGTGCACTTTCAGTCTTTCTGTAAGAATATTGGAGGAGAGAAGAATAAGTCTCACAAGTGAGACGGTGGAGATACTTCTAACTGTGAAGGACTGGGAACAAACTGGTTTACGAACACAACACTTTGTGGAAAATCTACAGTTGTCAGAAATGTTTAAAAATCTACACCTAGACAACGACACATAGAACAAGGATGTATGTAGAGCAATAGACTGTACTCTTTTTTTCCTTTGTCAATGTTTTCTCATGTTGAGTTTTTACTTGACAAAAGTTTTAACGAGGCATCAATTTGAACATTAATAAAGTTCTTTATTACATTTTCAATATGTTTGTCTCATTTTTTTTTACAATTCTCATATCTATTTTTGAATTCTACACTTTTTAATGATTTTTTGGGATTTTTTTTCTTATTTTTTCGGGCTTAACAGGCTAAGTGAGTCAAAAAAGTCCGACAAACTAAACAGACTTATATCGGCCCAGCACGATATGAATGACCGATGAATCATGTCTAGACCGTCTCCTCGACACGTGAATCGGTACAACACAATCCACCTAATAACCGAGGCACGATGGGTCGGATCGGACCGGACCGTCCATTTGCCGGCAACCGTCGAGCGAGACCCGACCTTGCCCGTGCGTCTATAAACGCTCCCTCCTCCCCCCTCGCTCGTTACAAAGTTGAGCAAACTCACAAGAGACTAGTAGTCTAGTGCTAAGCTAGCAAGTACTCCTTAGTTAAGGAGACATTACTGCTGCGTTAGCTGCATTAACAAGTGAACGCCTCTGCATCTTCTTAATTTACTGCACTTTCGCGAGGGGAGATCGATCGAGCTCCCTTCCTCCTTGTTCATATATATAGCAGGAGGAGAGGAGCGGTGAGGGAGGGGTATCGACCAATGGCCGCCGGCGGGAGCGAGGCGGCGGCGCCATTGCTTGCGACGAGGAGGAGGGGGAGCCTGCGCGAGGGGTGCCCCGGGTGCAGGCTGGACGAGATCAACAAGGTCAAGACCGGCATCCCCTACCTCAACTTCTTCTACATCTGGGTCGTCTGCCTCTGCGCATGTAAGCTTCCTCTCTGCAACCTTAACCTTTCTCTCATGTTGTCTGCGTTTCTTGGTTCTAGGCGTACGTACACAGGGTCTTCCTGCCGTTAATAAACTAAGCTCAAGCACTAGAACTCCTGTGCATGTACGTGCTCTTGGAGTATTTTAATAGCTAAAACAGTGTTCTTCCGTGTCTGATGACACTGATGCTTCATCCAGAATGGACACTTGGGGGGCCAAAGTCCAAACCAAAAGAAGAAGGGGGAAATTAACAAGCAAAACTTACAAACTCCTATTTTTTTTTTTGAAAGAAGAGTAACAGATACCATGAATGGAAGAAGAGTAACAGATGGATGGAACAATTAAGTTAGATGCTGGAACTGGACAACCCTCAGAATGAACCGCGGTTAAGTTAGATGCTGGAACTGGACAACCCTCAGAATGAACCGCGGTTAAGTTAGATGCTGAAACTGGACAACCCTCCCCCCGTACAGTCTCGGTCCTGACAGGCACAAGTCACCTTCTTCTGGCTGGGCGAAAAAGATGTAGCTCCATGGCTGCAAGCTTAGCCATTTTCATTGTCACGGGTCTGGAGTCTGGACAGCGACCAGTGGGGCCCCACGCTCAGAGTAAGTCAATAGAAGACATACTGAATTACTGATACACGGTGTGGGTACAGAATCTCAGCTTGTTTACTTGTCAAAACTCAAACCTGCAGCCATTTACGTCAAAAAAAAAACCTGCAGCCACACTGTGTTGCAACATGCCACTTCCTTCAATCCCTTCCTGGTACTTGACTTGGTAGGGGGTAGCTTCGCGCTAGTACCTCTCTGACCAGCACCAGCGGATTGAACTTGGACCTTGTACACATGCCCTTAAGCAGTAGGATAATAAGTAACCAAACGTCTGGTTAGAGACACCATGTAGGATAGTGCTAGAGTTCAATATTATCGTAGCTTCAAGTCATGGAATGAAGTTCTTACTTCCTTCGTAAAATCGATATATAAAAAGAAGCTTCCCGCACCACTGCCGTGGATGTAGTTGTGGAGGATGTTTGGCTTGATGTCTAAGGGGCTGTTTGGCACTGCCCGTGGATTATGATAGTCTCATTTGGCAGAATTGCTTTTCATATATAGTGTTTGGCTAAAGTTGCAAATGGAAATATTAATTATTACGTTCCGAATAACATAGCGAATGAGTGCAAACGTGAGGAATTGAGCAACCATTGGAGAACAAAATTTGTCGAACTTTAATCTGATTTGCTAAACAGATTGCTAAATTTTTCATAACTGCTCTTTTCAATAGCACCTCTAGAAAAAAATGAACACCGCACCGCACAACACAGCACATGCAAACCGGCACTAATTTTTCCATGTCTAACCATAAGTGCACTATAATCTATTATATATTAAAAGCTCATGATACGGGGTTAACAACTCTAATAAAAAAAGATAGAAATATAAGAAAATCTAAGAAAAAAATAGAAACACCCAACCTTTAATCTGGGCATAATTACAACCACCATAAGGTCTTTCTAAGAAAATATAGAAATATACAAGAAATTCTCACACAAAAAAAAACATCCAGCAAAGGAAAACTAGGGAACACAGAGTAGAGTCTATGTATCTCTCGCATGTAAATTACACATCTTTAAGAAATAAAAAAGGAAACAGAAAGATATGTAAAATTACTTGAACACCATCTATTGCATAAGCTGATGACGATTGTCTTGGTTGCTAAGAAGAAAAAAAACCACGTCTCCATGGCGTGTGTACGTCCCCCTCCCTACACACTGCACAAGACCAAGAAGTTGCCGTCCAAGATAAGAAAGGAAAACAAAAAGAACCTGAAGACAAGATAAATCGTTGCCACATCTTGTAAAGATGGAGAAGAATAAGAAGAAAGATCGAATTGGAAACATGACGAAATGTTTTCTTGGTGATCGGTTGCTAGGCTAGACATCATGAAGAAATGTATAGATTAAAAGACCTTCTCGCTTTTAGGGCTAGAAATCCTAGAGATAATCAAGAAAAAAATAGAAATTCTCTGATTAATCAAGAGGGAAAGACAATGATCTACCCAGAATATTTTAGTTGGGCCAAATTATATCATTATAGATTATATACAGATATTACAGCTATTATAGTTGTATAACAAAGGCAACTATTTTTCAATCAAGGCATGTATGTGAGTTGTATAGCAAATATAATCCTATTAGCAAATCTAACCGCGAAGTTGTGCGAGCAATTCAGCTAGTTCCTTAAATAATATGTGCATGCTACTGTCTCCACACATGCACATACATGAGAATGGCATATATAGAAGAAGATCTCGACCCCTCTAGCTAGATTTGTAGATCATGCTTGTTAATATACGTAATTAGCTCTACACACAGAAAAAGAAAACTTAACATTTTCACCATTACATGTCTAGTCCAGGGTTTTAATGTGCCATGCAGTTTTGGCAAGCCTTATCCACACAGATCGTACTGGCCTGTGCTGCGTGCGACTCGAATAGCAGCCATAGGTTCCTTCACTCTTAGGCTTTTGGCTGTCGGAATCGTCAGGCGGCCGGCCGGTTCATCAATTCGCTGATAACGAGCGCTGGCTCGAGCGCACGAAGTTTCTTGGAAATTCACCCGTCTCCTCTCCCTTCGCGGTCAAGAGAGTCGCGACGATGCGTTCACAAAGTGGACGGCACTTTTGATTACCACGGGAGCGGCCGGATCCTCTGTTAGTGTCTTAGTGAGGAGATAGCAAGATTGGTATCTGTGTGATTTTTTTTGCTACTCGTGTCAAAATTTCTGACAGCAGGAGTACGCGTTAGGGTATCGGGCTAGGTAGGTATGGAACCATACCGCTTCGAAGTGCAATCGGAGTATATACGGATGTACATCACTTATTTTGTATTATATTTTGTAATTTTTTTTTGGAGTTGGAGTTAGATATAAATAGTGTCAGAATCTATTTCTATATCCTATATTCGCTCCTTAAGTTTTGGTTGGACGGAAATTACTCGCTCCGCTTACACCACTAGTACCGTGTATCAAATCAAGGATACGTGGGGCTACACCCTTTTCTCCTATTGAGGGTATGTTAGGAAGTTTGTAGAAGTTATATCTGTTCTCACAGCATCTACTATGGGAAACATTTGTGTTCCGAATATGTCGGGTCTCCGAGCTAGTATAGGTTTCGATCACTTCATAGCGCGCACATAATACAAACTTGCCAATAGCGTATAGTAGCTGCCTGCAGCCGCTAGCTAGCGCCCGAGGTGACGCTAACACGTGCCGCGCACGCACGGGGTACGTTGTTCACTGCTGCGCAGAGGATCCTCATCACCCCTGTTCTAACATAGATCTGTGATGGGGATCGGACGGACCACGGGACCAGGGATGCCCGTACGTCCAAAGCATCTTCTTGTCGTAAAGAGTCAGGTCGCTGTCCGAAATTTTGAATCTCTCAGTAGTTCCCACACAGCAAAGGTTCGGCACGTCTTTCAGAAATGAATGTCTAGCCCAAAAGTCCCATTTGAAATGTGGGAACCCGCACGGTAGCATTGTAGGATTCGGCGGGAATTATAATGGTTCCTGCAAAATATCGGTGAAATTCGTGTTTTCCAAACATGCCTTGAAACGGCGCCTCTAGGTAGTTAGCAGTAGATCTGATCAAACGGCGGGTTGGGTTTGAAAGTTCGGTCGCAAACTGGTAGACTTGAGCCTAGCCTAGCCCAAAATTTGAATTTTCGATTTAATTATATTATTTTAATCTTTTTTGAATAAAAAATAATATTTAATTCAGTTCTAGAATTAAAAAAAGATGATCATTTTTAATTGCTTTTTTTGGGCCTTCGAGCTTTTGGGGCAAAAAGTCTGTCACAAGCCCAGCTCGAACAAGGCCGTGCTCGGGCCGAGCCGACGGGTCAGGTCGCCCGTGAACACCTCTATTTAGCAGAAAGCAGAGTTTTTTTTTTGCTAGAATAGAGCTTTTACACACGCAATTGTAAATCTAGTATTCTCTCGATATCAATGTCAAAGATAACATCGCAGAATCGTCAGTGGGCGACATGTTGCCGAGTCCGTGCTCTAGGCGCCCGGAGCACCTCATCTGTGTGGGCACGGGCACGGGCACAGACACGCCTTGCCTGTGCGCCAGGGATACAGACTCGACAGCTCCGTCACCCGAGGCACGAACACGAGGTGCGACGCAAAGACAGTCTGTGCCCCTGGTGTACGGACGAGGGGCTCTGGGCCCTAGGGACACAGACTCGACGATGTGTCGCCCATCGGCAGCCCCGTGGTGCTATGTTTTATATGAATCGCTGAAAGGTGCTATTTAACATTTCTATTTTAGGAAAAAAAAAACTCCAGAAAGCACCACACTACTAACCGTACTACATGAGTTATGCACGACAAGTGCGTTCTATTCTATGCACATATACACACATGCTAATTGGGTGAGTGGTACCAGCTGATCGACCCACGGACAGAGACACATCGCTAGCTTGTTCTTTCTTTGGGACCTAGCGTGGTGGCCTGAAGCTAGGCACTGTGGATGACACATAGCGCGTGCGTACGAGCTAGCCAGGACACAATAAAGCTTTTGTGAGCTTCTGGTGTACCGTGCTCTAGACATGTATGTATGTGCACACACGAAAATTTGTGTACTGTATATGTACTAGCTTATCCCTCCCAAGAACGATACTGTGGAATTTTTTTTTATTAAATAATCTTTTTTTAACTTTTATTTTAAAAGCACTTTATTTTTAAAATAACCCTTTACGTATGCATCATCCATGGCGTGACCAAACAACACTATCACGCCAAATTGTTTTCAGGCAAACTCTTGTCACGCCATGGGTGGTGGCGTGACAGTGTTGTTTGTTCACGCCATGAGTGGTGGCGTGACAAAAGATGTTTTTTTGCGGATTTATCCTATGACGTGACAAGAGTTTGCCCTAACGTGACAGTGTTGTTTGGTCACGCCATGGGTGGTGGCGTGATCAAAGAGGTTATTTTTAAAAATAAAGTGCGCCGGAGGTTAATTTTAAAATAAAAGTTAAAAAAAGATTATTTAATAAAAAAAGTTCGATACTGTGCCAGTTTGTAGGTTATGAAAATCGGGCAAGGGAGAGTTAATATGGCATTGTAAATATGTGAACATATGAATATACAACGGTCAATGCTATTTTTTTTAACCATCTCTTGGTAGCATCGTGGTAGAGTTATGGATGGATAACTCCAACTACTGTGGTTCAAATTCTCATGTTTACCTTCACACACACCTTGGTATGCATATTGATTTTTTTAGATAAATACTATGTATACAGTATTATTAATTCGATAAATATAATATTATTTACCATTTTATTTTGGTTCAATAGCGGTAAATACTATATTTACTAAAGTTGATGTGAATTGCGAACGACAACGACATTACCACGTTATTAGACATTTATAACTTAGTCCACCACAGTCCACACCCCACAGGCAGCTTATCAATATCAAGGTTGAGAATCCATCGGTGAGTGTCCCCTGCAACATAATCAGGCCTTTCAGCTGAATGATAAAAATGTGGAAACAAAACTGATACAGGAAAAGTATCAAAGAGTTCTTGAACCAAACTGAAGCATACGAGTATACGACAAGTCCCTGGAATAGGGAACTTCGACAACATTCCAACAACACTCCTTACAGGTCCTAATGCGACTTCTGAGAGGTATGCACCATCATTTTCCTATTTCTTGAGAACAATCTAATAGCACAGGCTAATTGGTTAAATAAAACTTTCCACATCTTCCGGTTTGTCCACCGAGTACACGAATGAAGTACTAATTATCAAAGAACAATACCGCAATCAAATTTCCAAATTTCATCTTTGGAAATGACAATATAAAACTCAAGTGAAACTAAGTAGTACATTCCACGACTCTCCCATGCTATGTGCAAAGGAAACAAGAACCCATTTTGCACTTGCAGATCTGCATAGCTTCCTATCCTAGCATCATCCAAGCCAGCCTCTTCCTGAAGTCCGCACCCTTGCTACCAAATTGCTCACGCCCACTACACACTACCTCGTGCCCACAGACTTTTTTAAAGATACGACAGATCTTAGCCAAATCAACGAACTGAAGAATCTCAGATCCGCCAGAATCCAAAAGAATAGAGAGTAAACGGACACGAGACTGCAGTTAGTTATAGAGTACGGACCTTGACGCCGATCTGAAGCTCTGTAACATCAGCGGACTTCTTGGCCGAAGCTGGAGCCGAATCGAGCAAGAGATGAGCGAAACATAACAAGAAAAAACCCAATCTTTACAGGAGAACAGGTTAGAGGAGAGGTGGAGGTGATGATCCGTCGTTACTGGCCAGCAGGATGGCCGCGGCGGCGAGGCAGATGAGCTGCTGCTTCTTTCCCCATCGCTCTTCCTTAGTCGCCACTCGATACTGGCGTAGGGTTACATGTGACGGCTGTCCCGGAGCGCGGGATGGGCTGATGGGCTGGCTGGGCTGCGCTGCGTGTGCGTGGCCAGACATGGCAAAATGGCCTGCCCGGCCCAACATAGGCACGACCAGTTTCGGCTCGTGAACAAAATAAGTCGTGCCGTGTCAGCCCATATATCTGGATGGCAGTCCAAACATAGCCCGAAAGCCACTCATGCCGTGTCGTGCTGGCCCGATAGACTATTTACGTCTTAGGCTGAAAATTCAAAAAAAAAACCAAAAATATAATTTAAAATATATAAAAAAGAACAATTCCAAAAAAAAAGAAAGAAAAATGTGTAGAATTCAGAAATACATATGAGAATTGTAAAAAATGAGACAAGTATATTGAAAAATGTAATAAATAGCTTTATTAATGTTCAAATGACTGCCTCGTTAAAACCTTTGCTAAATAAAACTCAATATGAGAAAACCTTTGCAAAGGAAAAAGAGTACAACCTATAGCTTTACATACAACTTTGTTCTAAGTGTCATTGTCGAGGAACAGATTTTTGAATACGTCCGACAACTCTGGATTTTCCACAGAGTGTTGTGTTCATGAATCAGCTTGTTCCCAGTCATTCACGATTAGAAGTATCTCCACCATCCCACTCGTGAGACGTGTTCATCTCTCCAATATTCTTTTAGAAAGACTAAAAGCAGACTCGGAGGAAACCATCGGGACAGGAACAGTTAACACATCATGTGCAAGTATAGATAGCACGTGATATGTTAACTTATAGGCATGCCAATGTTGCAAAATTTCGAAGCTTTCTGAGTCGAAATCCATCGTATTGCTGTCTAGATAGGTGGATAGTTCCTCACTTCTTGGGTGGGAGGTTGATCTCGGTTGAACAGGCGGCGCTATATAGATCCCATACTGAATGTCGAATATCGGTCAAACCGAGTTGACCGGCATGGTTCGATTTTTTCAGTTCAGTGTCAATTTGCACAGCCATACACGAGAGTGCGTCTCAATGGGAAATCTGTGAGGTTGCGGATTTATCTCAAGCCTCCATTGTTATAGGCATGTGATAAGGGGACACTCGCATGAGTGGTGTGTGCGTCGTTCCTCTTGTCCAGGGGAAAGATAAGAAAGATAGGAGCATGTCATAGTAGTCGACAAGCTTTTGCTGCCCCTTGGCACACGAGCGAACGGGTGAACCGGCAATTAGCCATCCGTAGAAGAGAGAGAGAAAAAAGTTCTACAGATATCATTTTTCTTTGTTTCGAAATGGCCCAGATAGTTCATGTAGCCGGTTGTCAAAATTTGCCTGATGTCCAGATAGTTTACAACCAAATTAATGTGTAAAATGCGAGGGTTTTCGACCGACGTGTCCAGGAGAGTGGCAGTAGTCCATGCAAGGCGAAAAGAACCAGGGAGAAAGCAACCTCGAAATTTTTTTGCTTCACCAAAAAAAAAAATCTCCCTTTTCTATTTTGGCCAGGTAATGTGCGATATGTTGCTCTATTTTTTAAAACATAAAACATAGTACAAAAAGTGTTCCCATCACAGCTGGGCCCAAATAGATCATGCATGCATGAGCAGTGTTCTTAATTATCAGTATGATACATGTCACAAGCTAAAATAATCACGATTAAAAGAAGCTGGTCTAGAGGCCTATGAGAGAGAGAGAGAGATGTACATACATGTATCTGGCGGTGAAGCCGTTTCAAAGGAGAAGCCAACCCTATGATCACGATACCTAAATTTAGCCAAATTGACAAAAAAAAACCCCGAAAGAACGTGTAAGAGATCACTGCATTCTCCGATTAAACTTCATTGATCAGCTCTTGGCAAATAGGAGTACTCCTGGCACTCCCAGAATCCAAGCATCTTGATGAGGATTCAGACAGTCACACCTGCACAGACGGGAGGAGTCACAGCATTCAGCTAGCACTGGCAGGCACCCTCAATCGCCTTGCCTAGCATCGAGATGACTAGCGGCGACGCGCCATTGCTCAGCGACAGGAAGGTGTTCTATGAACGCTGCCCCGGGTGCAGGCAGGAGAGGAGGATGCAGGCCAGTGATACGATACCGTATGCGGATTTCCTCTACATTTGGATCACATGCTTGTGTGCCAGTATGATGTTCCTTTTACAGGTAGATAGGATGTAGGCATTGATCTGATCATCATCTTATAGACCAGCTTTGTGACAGTCAGGAGTTCTAGAGTGTAGAAACGTTATAACATTCAGATTGTCAGAGTGGTTATGATTCATCATAATGGTTAGGAGGGTAGATGACGATCACAGATTGCGCGTGTGTTGAGCAATGAGTTGATCATATCAGATCCAGTCTGATTGTGAACCATGATATAGGTTGATGAGGTTCTTCTCAAGGGGCTCTTTTGGGAAAGATTATCTGAAGAAAGCACTCCACTTTGCCAATTATTCTTCTTTCCTTTATTGGTGGTAGTTAAATAACGTCGATAGATTCGCAACTCTAGTACAGACAGATTAATTGTAAGTGCTATCAAGTCGCTGTCAGTTAACATCACTGGAAGAGATTCAGATTTCAGAGTTCTGACTATTAGGAGATGATCCCAAAGAGCTGTCCTTATACATTCATTCATGGTCGTTTGGGCCTGCAACCGTTTGCATTAGTGAAAAAAATGCGAGTACACCTGGTTTCTATCACTGGACAACTTTAATGACATAATGACATGAAAAATGCCACCATATGCATTGTGGTGAATATGTGCTAGTGTCTCATGCATTTTGTTTTAAAGAAAACTAGTTTTTTTTGTCGCCTTATTTTTGTCAGAAAGTGGATATATTTCTTTCATTTGTTTTAGTTCAGTTATATTAAATTGATTTTAGAGCTTGCTTGCTGACTAATACCTTGGTTTGTTGTCTTTCCAGCACTACCGATCCAGTCATTGTTCCCCTATCTATACTTCATGGTATGTAGAGATGTTGTAAACCTGAATATTTATCCTGAGTACGGAGCAAACTTGATACTTAATGAATTCTTACATACTAGATGGTGATATTATGTTCACTTTTGTTATGATACAACAGATCAGGGACTTGAAAGTTGCAAAGCAAGAGCAAGACATTGGGTTCTATGCTGGTTTTGTTGGTGAGCATTGTCTCCTCTCATGGTTTGACAAATTACTGAAAAATATGGGCAAAACTTGAACTTGACGATGTGTATACGTATCTATACTCTTAAGCAAATTATACATGTACATTGTCATCGAATACTTAGAGTAGACTCACGGTTAATATCGCTATTCGACAAAAGTTATTGTGAACAAGTAGTTACTGACTATACTCTCTGTGTATAAGGGGCTACTTATTTCCTTGGAAGAACCATCAGTGCTGTGCCATGGGGCATGTTTGCTGACAAATATGGGAGGAAGCCCTGCATTGTGATCAGTATCCTCTCAGTGTATGGAACATTCAGTTACATTATGAAAATATACTTAGTACTCCATTCATTTTGACTGAAGTAAATCTTGTTTTGCCTTTTTTTTCCTTCAGGATTGTGTTTAACACGCTCTTTGGTCTTAGCACGACTTACTGGATGGCAATTGTAACTAGGGGGTTACTCGGGTTACTCTGTGGTATACTAGGACCAATCAAGGTAATTTACTGTGTGGATGGCTGAGACTAAGCAAATAACACTTTTTTTTATAAAAAAAACTCTAAGCAAATAACACGTGGTTGTTGGGTACTCATGCCTTCATCTTCATTCTCCAGGCATATGCTTCAGAAGTCTGCAGGGAAGAGCACCAAGCTCTAGGAATCTCTCTTGTAAGAACAGTCCCTCTTATGTTTTGCATTTCGGACTCTGTTTCTTCCTTCTGAAAAACGCTTAAAATTATCATGTTCATATTTACACCAGCTACTTATGTCTAACATTATGTCATAGGTTACTTCTTCGAGAGCAATAGCTCTTGTTGTTGGACCAGCTATTGGAGGATTTCTTGCACAGGTGAGGATAAGTCCACTTTGGTAACGAGGAAATTTAGCTTCTTAGAAATATGAAACCTTCGTTGCATCATACTTCACTTCATCAGAGCTGACTTCTCATGCGTGTGTAAAAGAAAAGGGGAACTTCACAATTCTGACCTTTTATTTCCTTAGAACTTTTTAGTTTCATCTTTCAAGTTCGTGAAAAAAGTACTAAAGGAACAAATTTGGCCTAAATATTCTTTGGTTGAATGGACCGCTTTCCTGAACGAACAATAACCAAATATTCACTACTCACATAGCTCTGACTAACAGTAATCCTCAACAAATGGCTCTGAGTAACAGTCTTGGCTAACATTGTGTATCCTCTATTCTGTATCAGCCTGCAAAGACGTACCCAAATCTTTTCTCCGAGGAGTCCATATTTGGGAGGTAAATCATCATTCATACTGTTTCATATAAATAAATCTTTGTATCGTTTCGAGCAGAAGATAAAACCTTTCAAGTGTATTGTAGGTTTCCATACTTTCTCCCTTCCTTCGTCATATCGGTACTAGCAGCAGGAGCATGTGTTGCATGCATTTGGCTTCCGGTATGCCACCACCTCTCCCTATGATTCTTTCCCTTGAAAATGCTACATGCTGAATACATGAAATGAAATACATCAAAATTGATTTGCATTTGTTCAATACAGTGTTCCGGTGCTTCCAAAAGAAGTCTTGGAGAGAAGTTGCTTAACATTTTCCCCTTGTTCTTAGGAAACCCTGCACATGCACCATGATGACAAAGTAGAAGCTACTGATGCACTGGAGGCACAAGTTGCTGCTTCAAACTCAGAAGATGGGAAAGCTAAAGAATCTGGATCAGGCAGAATGGAATCTACAAAGAACTTGCTAAAGAACTGGCAGTTGATGTCAGCAGTGACCCTCTACTGTGTCTTTTCTCTTCATGATACAGCTTATCTTGAGGTAATCTCTATTTCTGAATCATAGATGATTATGGTAATAATATCTTCAGCAACAGTATTTGAGAAGATGCTGATATATCATTGTATCTAGCAGCTAGAGAGCAATTAGATTTGGAAACAAAAGCAACTTCACATGTTAATGTGTTCTGTAAATTCTATCTTCAGATATTTTCACTCTGGGCTGTGAGCAGCAGAAAATATCGGGGCCTGAGTTTTACATCCCAGGATGTTGGTACCGTGCTAGCTATCTCGGGTATGTGATATTTCTGCAAGTTCTTGTCTATGATTATTGTGCAAGAGAAACATAATCCGTAAAATTAATGAAACAACACATATATTGCATGCTTCTTTACCTATTTCCTGTAGCATTGCGGTTGAATTCTTTGCCTGACGACTTCATTGGATATTGTAGGTTTTGGTGTTCTGGTATATCAACTCGCTATTTATCCATTCCTTGCCAAGTATGTTGGACCAATCAAGCCATTCCGTTCTGCGGCGGTATGTGAGAAATATATTTGTGTTGAAAACTTTTTAGTATGATGGATCTATTTTACGGTATCGAATACATGTTTGATTTTCAGGTCTTGTCTATACTTCTCCTTGCAACATATCCCTTCATGGCCAACCTGTATGGTCTGGAGCTCAAAATACTCATCAACATAGCTTCGCTTTTGAAGAATATGTTCGCTGTGAGTCAGCTTCTGCGATCTATTCTATCTTACTAGGCAAATGGAATAGGGAAAACTTTGAATCTTATTTTACCGACATAAATCCATGTTTCAGAATTCCAAACTGTACTGACACAAAGTTACTCATAAAGAAAAAAAATGAAGAGAGAATACGTTCTTTTTATATAAAAAAACTACTGATTAGAGAAAACGAGCTCAGTGATTTTACAATATAACTTTATTATTAGCAAATTCTAATGTATCTTTTGAACAAAACAGGCTACGATTACTATTGCGTGCAACATTCTGCAAAACACCGCAGTGGTACGTGTCACAATCCCACGTAGTAGACTAATTGTGTCTTTGTTCTAACATCTAAGTTCTAACTTCTCTCATGAAACATGTACAGACACAAAAACAAAGAGGGGTTGCAAATGGCATCTCCGTGACTCTGATGTCAATCTTTAAAGCTGTAGCTCCAGCAGCAGCTGGCATTCTGTAAGCACATTGTTTCTTTTCTTTTGTGACTGGGAAATCTTCTTCTTCTTCTTTTTTTTGTTGTTGTTGTTGTTCAGAAGAAAGCAACAAGAATTGGCTTTTCGCTTGGCTTGCAAGTGTGCTTTCTGATTAATGAATTTCTTTCTTGCCTTTTTGTAGGTTTTCATGGGCTCAGAAGCACATAACTGGGTTGTTCTTACCAGGTAAACACATGGCTCTTCCAAGCAACGCTAATTGCATTACTATTGAAAGCTTTGACTTAACTTGGATGACAAGCATATACATATTATCAAGTGCATATACTTATTTGATTTGTCATGCAACATGCAGGTGATCAGATCCTGTTCTTGATGCTGAACATGGTGTCAGTACTTGGGTTCTTACTGACGTTCAAGCCATTTTTCACCATGCCGAATGCCATGGGATGAGGCATCCATAGTCATGTACATGTATTTAGTAAAGTTAAATCAGGGGCACTATCAGGTTGCAGCCCTGGATTCCAAACTGCCAGAATTCATGTGTTGTATCATCACATATTTTTGTATTCTGTTCCATTGTCTGGTGTAATCAGATGTAATGGGATCTATGATTTTTTGTCTAAACTCCAAAGGACCGGGTGATGGATATGATAAATTGGCAATGAGATCAAGCTTGTTATTTACCGGATCTCTTATTAGTAGACTTGCAGATGATGTCTTCAATTCAATTACAATGGATCCCATTTTTCGAATGGAAATTTGTTCATTATACCAGGGGGAATGTTGTGGGATATACAAGATAAAATATGATGTTTGGCATGCTCCAAGTAGGAGTTTACCCAAGCTATCTTTGTAACATTGATCAACCCAAAAAAAGGTCAGCCAAACATGTTCAGATGATCTTCCTTCCATGACTGATAGAAACTTCAAGGAATCAGGAACATTATGTTAATCCACAATGAGCACAAAATATATAAGAAATACTTACAACTGACATATATCACATTGTCGTAGCAATGGGACTAGACAGTACAGAGAGGAGGATCAGGGGGGGGGGGGGGAGCCCAACGGTCCTCAATAGAGGGGAACGGTGGTGCTAATGTGTTTTTATTGTCTTGAAAAAAATCCTCCTTTATTATATGGGGCAAGACCCTATTTATAGTGTTATAAAAGAGGGTACTTGAGATTACAATTCTACTCCTATAAAAGTCTGCTAGCTGTAGGGGTTGCCAGTACTTCTCTGGCTCACAGGTGACCTTGTGTCCCTTCGCTCCGTGCAAGGAGCCCCTGAAGCGAGGGTCCCTGGGCCCCCCTCGCTCCCTGCGAGGGGGTCGGGGGTGAGGGCCCTCGGGGCACCCTTTGCTCCGTGGTGCGATGTCCCTCACCTCGGTGCCTTCGGCAGCCTTCGCGCAGCCCTCGTCCTGTGCAAGGGGTGCATTGGTGACCTTTGGCTGCCTTCGCACACCGCTCGCCTTGTGCGAGGGGGCCAGTGGTACCCTCGCCCTGGTCGAGGCGCACCCTCATCTTGGCGTCTTCGGCTGCCTGCGCACACCCCTCGCCCTGTGCGAGGTGCTCTCTTGGCCTGGCGCCCTTGGTGGCCTTTGGCGGCCTCCTTGGTGCCTTCATTGAACCGTTGGGGCCTGTGGGCTGCCCCTACGACACACATGACCAAAAATGGGGGGATAGTGAGCCCGCAATGAAACAACAGAACCGAAAAATTCTTCATCACATTGTCAATACATCAAGAAGAGGAAATGTAGAGACCATGTGGTTTGGTCCTAGTCTAGGTGATGAACAATTGGCATCGTTGTCAAGGAGTTTGAGGAGTGAACTCTAGGTTTAGCAAATTGTCATTTTCTTTGTCAAAGGCGCCACTGCCTAATCTAAGCCACCTGAGGCGGCGATCGGCGGTAAGGCGATCGAATCAAGCAAAGGCAAGCTTTTGAGGAATAGGCATCAAACAATTGCGTGGGAGTGTTTGCACCAAAAGATGCCATTAAAAATGGAGACTGGACGTGAAACTAGATAGAGTTTTGCCGAAAAGACCAGAAAGGGGTGTTTTCTGGAAATCGAAAGCAGTATGGTCTACCGTTGGTTGGAGGTCAGACCGCCAACTAGACCGACGACGGTCTGACCGGACCCCTGTTACTGGGGAGTGCGGTCTGACCAACCATGGGTTGGCGGTCTGACCGGCCAAAGGGCTCACGGTCAGACTGGCCAAAGGTCGGTGGTCTGACCAGCCATGGCGGCTTCAGCACAATAAGGTGTGCTGATTTTGGGGTTTTGACCTAGGTCATGGAAATGTTACATATTGCATATTTGGACTAATGTGGGTCAAGTTGTGAAGAACTTTTGCCTGAAAATGATTACTTGGTCTATTGTTGTGCAGGTGGCTTAGAGCCAACTATGGTTAACGGTGAGGAGATCCGGGACTTGGTTACAAGAACCAAGGTCCAGAACGGTCATGGATGTCAGGTGAGATGGTTGGACTCAAGCAAGGTGCAAGATGGACAACAACCATGGATGGCAAAGTTTGAGCAAATAGCTTTTGAGGTAAAGTTATGCTTCCCGGAGTGAAACTTTGAAAGTATGTGTCTGTGACTCATTAATTGTGTAAATTGATGATTTTCTGTGTTGTGCGGTGCTACATGACAATTTAGTTATCGGTGATGGTTGTAGGACTCTGGAGTTACGTCATGGTGAGACGGACGGGATCAAGACTAAGCTAGGGGAGCTGAGGTCCAGAACAATCAAGGTGCCGCTAGAAGATGACTGAGGCTACCGGGGAGGTTACAAGCCGAGAAAACAAGGAAATGGAGCGAGAGCTACTGGTGATGGACATGATAGGCAACGACAAGGTGGACCAGGACTAATCTTAAGGAGAAGCTGGGGTCCAGAATGGTCAGGGAAGCCGAGTGCAGTCATGGTACATGGTAAGGCATGTGGTGTGCCAAGTAACTTAGGCCCGTTTGCAAGTGAGGGCGGTGTAACACCCTGGCTATTCGGAAGCCAAGATGTCACCTTACTAATCTAACATACAACCATAAAGCGGAAGAATTTGAACAATATCTCATCTAATAACATAAAGGGATCAACATTCAGTAGAACCATGGCATGAAAATAGTATGAATCTAAGCAATTTATATCGAAGGAATAATCAAAGATCACAAGTACTACTGAATCAACCAAAACATAGCACTAGGTATCAATCACCGTCTAAATTTATTTATTACAGTTCATCAATAACGAATGAAAGATAGAACTAATTTGTAATCTTGAATTTGAATAGGGTGAAGTGAATGAGTAGTCGTGTCTACTCCTCCCAATCGAGCCAACATCAATGATCACCTAAAATAAACAAACAACGCAAGAATGAGTCCGAGACTCGGCAAGTCTGATGAATAAATGGAACATACTACAAACATGATCATGGTGGAATGAATAAATCACGAAGCGAATATTTGAATGAATGGATTGAATGAAATGAAGGACCACACACATGCATATACGGGGTATAGCTAGTGACACACCGTCGGTGTTCACCTAAGCCCACATTTAACAAAATCACGGGGATCCAAGCCCGTATGAAGAACGTTTCATACGGTTGTCCCAAACTGCCCACATTGGAATGGTGGGTCTTACGTGTCCATACTGGAATTGATGGGTCTTTTTAATCCACTCCCATGGATGAAACATGAATAATGGATGCATGGAATGGAATATGAATATTGAAAGATAACATCTCTAATCATGGAGATAACACATATGGAAAGAACATGAACATTAACTATTCTCATGGATCATAGAAAACACAATAAGAACATCAAGCATACAGTATTTTCTAATCATAAAAACATCAAAGTACTTGCCTTCCGCGATGCGACGCATTAGTAGGCAATGACGGTACTCCTAAACCTGAAGCCTCTCCGCCTACACAATATATACTCGAAATAAGAACAACATGGTACAAGACACCACCATTAATATTCTACAATACCCTCCCAAACACCTAAGAAATAGCCATAATCCCTAATCTGAAAACAGGCAACACAACCACGGAATCGAATCTGGACAGCAGAACGAAAATAACCATAACTATTGACCTGAGACTCGAAACGAGGTGAGCCCAGTTCTTAAAGAAACTTAACGAACATATCTACAACATTCTAGTTGGTGAGATAACCCAATTCGGCCAAAATAAAATGCTAACAAGCGGTTGAACTCAGAAGACAGATTCTGCCCAAACGAAACGAATAGCAGTAAAGAACATAGCATAACTTTTGATCTACAACTCCGATTAGGGCGTTATTTGATATTCTGGAAAGGTTATGAAATTTTCTAAAACAATTTAGTTGGGTGGAAACCCTGAATTTGCCTCTAACATAAACATAAATTAAAAGATAAATTAACAGATCAATCTCATCAGAATTCTGGGCAGCAAGATTGAAACTATCATAACTTTTGATCCGTATGTCGGAATTAGGTGTTATTGGCAGCCACGGAAAGCTAAAAACAATTCCTAAATATCTCTAGCAGATGGGAATTTCAGATTCGGCTTCTAAGAACATGAAAACTGCCGTACCAATTTATGGACAGAACACGATCTAGCAGCATTAGATATTCGATCTACTAAACGAAAGCATAATTGCATCTAATACAAATCATACAACGAAGGAGATCCTTTGTTACCCTGGGGACCGTGATGAGAACACTGATCTTCTCTGCAAAAACTTCTCTTCTTCTTCCCTTCTTCTTTCTTTCTTTCTCTTCCTTCCTTCCTTTCTCCTTTGATGGCACAGAAGATCGGCAGTGGCATCACTCGCGACAACATGAAGCAAGCACGTGCAAATGCATTGCAACGTTGTTCATGTAGCCATTATCTAGTAGGGACTTGCTTATGCAAGCAAGTCAACAGAAGACATGCATGCAAAGATGCAACACGCACAAAAGCTGACCTGAACGCGACCTTTGCTTTCATTAGCGGCTACAATGAGCGGCGTGAGACGACTATTGGCCCAGGCACCCGGCGAGAACTCACACATCGCTTCCTCTAGCTAGAACACACACACTGGACGCTCACGAACACAAGAAGAATAGAGAAATGAGTTTGGTGCTGCTCAACTTCAGCATTTTCTGTTTTGCTTCTCCTCTTATTTATACTGAAAAAGAACTTAACTACATGCAAATAAATAGCTGGTAACTCCACCTATTAACACACTAGTAACAACTGCATGCATGCCATTACTTCTACCATGGGCACACTAGTAACAGCTGCATGAACATATACTCAATGTTATGCATGAACTGAAATAACATGACAACAACAAGATTATTTCCAACATTCTCCCCCTAATCTTATTGTCACTACTTCACAAGTCGAAGTCTGATCTCCTGACGCATCTCCAAGGAGTTTTGCCTTCTTCTTGCTGACCATGCCGCCTGTGACACAACTTGCCGGCGTCTTTTGCTTCTACCTCAGCTCCGATTATCTTTCGCCGGTAACACAACTAGACGGCGACGGAGACTCTTACTAGAGCTTACACACATGAGAACTTGGACACACCTACAAGAACTCATGCACACACACACATGCATCATGCACTGACTCATCTACATGCATGACCATGACACAAATATACGCACATATGTAACACACCTCCTATGTGCATACAAAGAAATAAATGACACATGCAACACTCCTACTGTGCCATATACACAAACAACTTTGTCGATGCCGTCGCCGCTTTTAGACATCGCCGTGTCCATGACGCCTTACACCATGATGCTACTGATGGTGGAAGAACGTCGTTCGCCGCCGACAACGCTCTCGCCTTGCGGTAAAGCAACAGCATTCACTCCCATGCTCCCTGGCGTGTCCCACTGCTGACGCCGCCGCCGTCTTGACAGCGCCTCGCTTGTCGCCGCGTCTCTGCTGCGCTCCACGCCACGCCACCGGCGCCGCGCCATGCCCTGCCGCCGGTGCCACCGGGTGGGCACTCTCCTCACATTGAACCTTGCTCTGATACCAATTGTTGGCCCAAGCACCCGGCGAGAACTCACACATCGCTTCCTCTAGCTAGAACACACACACTAGACGCTCACGAACACAAGAAGAATAGAGAAATGAGTTTGGTGCTACTCAACTTCAGCATTTTCTGTTTTTCTTCTCCTCTTATTTATACTGAAAAAGAACTTAACTACATGCAAATAAATAGCTGGTAACTCCACCTATTAACACACTAGTAACAACTGCATGCATCCCATTACTTCTACCATGGGCACACTAGTAACAGCTACATGAACATATACTCAATGCTATGCATGAACTGAAATAACATGACAACAACAAGATTATTTCCAACAACGACGGCGGCTATACGGCAGTGTATATGCAGAGGAACCCTTGGCTGACCTTGTCGTGCGGCAAAAAAAGACAACCGGCAATGCCGATGCATGACAACGTAGTACTGCATTGGCTCGGCAAGAACTGGCAGGGATGTGAGAAAGGCTTGGGCGCTTGCTAGCTTCTTCCGTGCACAAGAGGTTCACGCGACGAGGAAAGAAGGGAAGCAGCGGTGCTTGTAGGCACGAGAGGAAAAGGTCTGCAGGAGCTAGGGTTTTCTGGGTACTTGGTCTCGCCTCACTTTGTTTATGGGGCAGCAGAGGGCCCAAACTGGCCCACTACCTTATCTCCTCACCAACTCCTTTCTTTTTAATCATTTTCTATTTCATGTTTAACTATTTAATCCGACGGGTATTTAATCCAACGGGGTATTACAGGCGGTTCGGTGGGATCCGGACGTGTGAGAGGCTTGGCAGAAAGTTATTGGAGCCACATGGATGATGGCGAAGCATGGGCGATGCTTTGATGTGAATGAATCAGACAAGGTCGGTAGAGGGGCATTTTGGTAAATTGCCCAATACCGAAAAAGTCGTGGTGTGCAAAACCACAACAGTGGACTAAATGGATTAGGTCAAGGATACTCCATGGAGGAAAAGCATGATGAATTTGGCCTAATGGAGCTAAAGATAAAGACACTTTGAGAAACGTGTATGAGTGAGACCCGTTTGTGTGTGGGCTAAACAGATGCCCTTTAGGATTCTCTCTAAGCCTCCACTATATAAGGGGGTGGTGCAGGATTTGCACACCCACCTAAGCCAATGAACCTTAATGTGAAAATTTGGGAAAGTGGAGAGAGGAGGCTAGGGTTTGAGAGATGTATTGAGAGGGATGAGAGCACTTGTGTGTGTGCTGCTCTAGTGGCTTCGTCCTCCCAAGGGAGTGGTTGTAAATATTTATCTCCAAGGAGAAATAAAATCAGTAAATTCGTACAAGTCTTCCTCTCATATGATCAGTATTGATTTCTTGATTTGGCTTGGTTTTGGTGTTCCTTCCTCCCCTCTTGATCTTGCTTTGTACCTAGGACATGTAAGTGATGGATATATCTCTTGAAGACCAGATCCCATCCATCTAGGTACTTTATATTGCAAATTTTTTAGTTTGCACGGTTTTAGTGGAAGAAATGGTGATTTTAGGGGTTTTGTTCTTGAGGCCTTTTGGTTTGATTCTTGCTATGATTGATGGTACTAGGACGTGTGAAAAACCATCCATAGCCATCTTGGATATATTCCTCCCACGAGCTCATCTCAATCATCATTTTCGTATTTGGTATGGTTTTGGTGCAACCTTCACTCAAATGGAAAAAGGTCGGAACTTTTACAATGATCTTTAAGATAATTGACTGGAATAGGTTTCTGACATCCTAGAGAAGGTGTGTTTCAAGTTTCATAAAGTTTGGAGTTGTGGATCAAAAGTTGGATCAATTTGTGATTTTGAAATCGTGCTAAAATTCAATTATGTGTTGATTTACTGTTCACCCATCCGGTATGACCGCACTATTAATCCTGTCTGACCGGTCCGATAGGGATTTCAGCGAGTCTTCCTCTTGTTGTCTGGTTCTTGTTTGAATGATTCTCTATGATCTTCATAGGTCCGTATAGCTATTGGAGTGAAAGAACATTGAACTCATTAAAGAAAAAGATTTTGAAGAGATCGTTGTTTATGTTGCGCATATTCAACCCCCCTTCTAGTCATCTCCTCAGCCTAACAGGAAAGTATATTGCTCAAATTAATCTTGGTAAAAATTGTTAGAATAGGACTCTATTTGTGTATTTCCTTATCTGTGTATGGTAACCCCCTTTGTACTCCCTATATATATTGCCCATTGGGCTCTCTTGAATATACACACAATATTCATAATATGGTATCAGAGCTAGGGCTCTAACCCTAGTTTTTCCGCACCTGGGTCGTCGCCGCCGCTAGTCCACGGCCGAGCCGCCGCCGCCCTCTTGGGTTGCAGCCACTACCGCTTGGCAGAGCTGCCGTCGCCCTCTTGAGTCGCCGCCTCATCACTTGTCGCCCGACGCAGCCTCCGCTCGATGCCGCCTCATCACTGCCGCCGACGCCTCCCTCACTTCGCCGCCTCGTCACCGTCGCCGAGGGCCGCTTCTTCTCAACGGCCTCAACATCGGTGGCGGGGACCTCCGCGCACCTCGGCAAGCTCGTCGGCGCCCTCTGCCCGCCGCCGCCTCTTGGGTCACTGCCGCCGCTTGGCAGAGCCGCCGTTGCCCTCTTGGGTCACCACCTCGTCACCGTCGCCCGACGTCGGCCTCCGCTTGACGCCACCTCGTCACCGAGGGCCGCTTCTTCTCCAACGGCCTCGACATCGATGGGCGGGGACCTCTGCGTCGCCTCGGCCTCGCTCGTCGGCGCCCTCCGCGCCGTCGTCGCCATGCCGCCATGCCACTCCCGGCCGTCGTCGCTGTAGGGGAACCCTAGGGTTCTCCCACGTGCTTGCTTCCTTTGTGAGCGGGCTGCTACCCCCGACCGCATGGTGAGGCTATTTTAGCCGGCCCGGCCCAAATAAAAAAAAACAAAAAACAGTACATTGATCTAATAGCTGCGCCGTCCAGCGCCGCCTATTAGACTTCATTGCCTTGGTCGCCGCGCCGCCCAGCGCCGCCTACCGATGGCTTCCGTTCCATCAGCTGTGATCCCATTCTTGGGAACAAAGCTCAATGGGACGAACTACAGGTTGTGGTCTTCACTCATGGAGATCACGCTCGATGGTCTCCACCTATGGGGACATGTCACTGGTGCCAAACCTTGTCCGTCGTCGCCGGTTCTGCCTCCTCCCAAACAGCCTACTTCTGCATCTCCTGCAGAAGATGAGGCCACCAAGAAGGAGGTAGAGGCCACCGCTGCTGCTGATGAGGCCTTTCAGTATGCCATAGACGCTTTTGAGCGCTGGTGTACTGATGAGACCCGTGTTCGAGCCATCCTGGTGGTCAGCGTCGATGACTCCATCCAGCTAGACATTGTTGGTCAGCGTGCTACTCGTCAGATCTGGGAGTACTTGCACAAGCGATACCAGCAGAGCAGCGATGCTCAGTTTTTTCACTTCAGCGTGAGTTGGAGACGCTTCGCCAGGAGGACTCCTTCGTCGACGACTTCTTCTGAGCCCTAGCCAGTCTCTGGCGCCAGCTGGACGAGCTGGCTTCTCCACTCTGCCAGGAGTGTCATAAAGTGTAGAAGGCAGATCGTGATCGCCTTCGCCTTTATGACTTCGTCTGCCGTCTTCGCCCAGAGTTTGAGCTGTCGAGGCTCAAGCTGGCCTGAGCCGCTTCACCACGACCGAAGCGATCCGAGGCTTTGTCTCGCTTTGTCTTTGAGAGCTTCGTCACGGGTTAGCAGCATAGTTTGTTCCGGCTGTGGTTGCTACCACTTCTTCTTCGACTACATCGACGGTTCCTACTTCGACTATAGTCCATCCTCCGGTGTCTGTTTCTGCTCCTGTTTTTGCACCAACTGGGGTTCAGTGCAATTATTGCAAGAACTTCGAGCATGACTATCAGCGTTGTTCGGTGCGCAAAAAGAAAAACAAGGCGCATGGGAATGGACGATCCAAGGGAGGGCAGGGAGGCCCTTCCTCCACGAGAGGACAGACCAGCACTTCAGGACCTCCTCAGCGAAGTGACTCTGTTCAATAGTTCTGCCATGCTCTAGTTCAACAGCTCTCCCAAAGCTCAGCAGGTTCTGCTAGTCTAGCTCAGACATCTCCTCTAGGTACTTCTTGGATTCTGGATTCTGGTGCCTCTTTCCACATGACACCAGACTCCACATCTCTCACTTCAATAGGACCTCGTGTTTTTCCTATCTCGGTTTAGACAGCCGACAGTACTCCTTTGTCTGTCAGTAGTCAGGGCACTCTTTTGTCCACTGACTTTTCTGTTCCAGTTGTTTCTCATGTTCCTCAGCTTACCATGCAACTTCTCTCAGTGGGTCAGCTCACTGATCTCGGCTGTAGGGTTGGTTTTGACTCTCACACCTGTTTTGTTCAGGATCGACAGACAGGGACGGTACTTGGGACTGGCCGGCGCTGTAGGGATAGTCAAGGTCTCTCCATTCTCTCAGTTGGATGTTAAAAATGCTTTTTTAATGGTGTTTTGCATGAGGAGGTCTACATGCAGCCACCACCTAGGTATTCTGTTCCTGATGGGCATGTTTGTCGTCTTCGTCGTGCTCTTTATGGCCTCAAACAGGCTCCTCGTGCTTGGTTTGTGCGTTTTACCTCAGTGATTACTACTGTCGATTTCACTGTCAGTTCCCATGATCCTGCTCTTTTTGTCTATATCTCATCTCGGGATTGGACACTACTTCTTCTGTATGTTGATGATATGCTCATCACTGGTGATGATTCCTCATTCATCACGTATGTGAAGAAGCATCTCAGCGAGCAGTTTTTGAGGACTGATCTTGGTTCTCTTACATACTTTCTTGGGATTGAGGTCTCTTTCATGCCTGAGGGCTACTACCTCTCCCAGTAGAAGTATGTCTAGGATCTTCTTGATCAGTCCGGTCTGACTGACACTTGCACCGCTGAGACCCCCATGGAGCTATCCCTACAGCTTCGTGCCACTAATGGTGATCTTCTTGAGGATCCTACTCGATATCGTCATCTTGTTGGGAGTTTGGTGTACCTTGTGAGCACTCGTCCTGATATTGCTTATGATGTTCATATCTTGAATCAGTTCATGGCTCGTCTTACCCATCTTCACTATAGTCACCTTCTTCGTGTTCTTCGCTACTTGCGTGGGACTATCTCTCGTCGTTTGTTTTTCCCTAGCTCTACCTCACTACAGCTTCAGGCGTACTCCGATGCGACCTGGGCTAGTGATCCTTTTGATCATCGTTCTCTTTCTACTTCTTGTGTTTTCTTAGCTCCTCCTGATTGCACGGAAGACTAAGAAGCGGTGCGATTTCCGTTCAAGCCTTGGTGAGTTGAGAGATATGGCAGCAGTGACAGCGGAGGTTGCTTAGTTGAGGTGGCTACTTGCAGATTTTGGAGTGTCTGTGATGAGACCTATGACTCTTTTGTCTGACAGTACAGGTGCTATCAGTATTGCTCGGGACCCAGTGAAGCATGAGCTCACCAAGCACATTGGTGTGGATGCTTCATACACTCGCTCACAGGTGCAGGAGGGAGTACTTACTTTACAGTTTGTGCCATGAGAGTTACAGGTTGCTGACTTCTTCACGAAGCCACAGACTAGGGCACAACATTTGTATTTTCTCTCCAAACTCAGTGTGTGTGATCCACCATGAGTTTGGGGGGGGGTGTTAGAATAGGACTCTATTTGTGTATTTCCTTATCTGTATATGGCAACCGCCTTTGTACTCCCTATATATATTGCCCATTGGGCCCTCTTGAATGTACACACAATATTCATAACAAAAATGAGGGTAGCAGAAGTATGGATGGTGCTTGATATATGTCGGGACACAAATATGCAAATTTGGACTATCTGTGTATACTACACTAGTTTAGAATCACGCTAGTGCACACAGTTGTAACGTCACAAAATTTGGCTTTTCAAAAATCTTTTGAGTAGTTTAGGTCCCTAGACAATTTAACCAATTTTATTTGAATTAATAAAGCTTAATTAAGACTTTATGAAATAAAAAATAATAATTTGATTAAAGTAAACTTCAGTTAAATCAAAACCAGTGTTATTTGGCTTCATTGTGTTCTAAGGAATTTTCCTGAATTTTCTTGGATTTTTCCAAGTTTGTTGGCTATTTATTTTGCCTCCTTTGAATTTCAGTCTTTTTCTTAAATTCCTAAATCAATTCTTAATTCCAAAAATCTTTGCGGGCCGATTTTGTTTGGCCCATTCCTTCCATTTCCTCCGCTCGTGACGGCCAAATGCCATGCCACCAAAGATAGCTACTCCATAAACCCTAAGCGTCGCCTTGGCACTGGGTTCAAGATGTTAGTCGCAGACCACCATTCTTTGGAACATGTGTGCACCCAGGACTCACCACGCTGTCGCTTGGGCATCCGAAACCTGGCACGCCACCCGAGGCTATAAAAGCCCCGGGCCATCCTCGTTTTGTGCACCTGCCTCGCCTCACGCCGCCGCCTCGAATGCCCTAGCCGCCATTGCCCAGGACGCCGTCAACCACCACCGCTCCGGTCATCTTCTCCGAAGTCGGCGCCGCGCCTTTGTCGCCGTTTCTCCATTATCAAAGCTCCTCGAGTCGTGCCTGTTGCACCATCAGCTTCGCCTCGCCTTCCTCTTCTCAAGGCGCTCACCATCTCAAGCTCCTGTGCGCTGCATCACCGGATCCATCTTCATCTTCCTCAACTTCAGGCTTGCCCGTGTCACCAAAACGTCTCCGTTGTGTTCCCTGTTGACTCGGTGAGTGCCTCTCGATTTAGATCACGTCACTTTGTATTATAGGCTTTGATCTATCCATCCCGACACTTGGTTCCGAGAATTGTTCACCGTACATGGAGATCCCCTCCTTCTCCTCCATCTCTGTCCACCACCTTCATAGCTCCGATTGCGCCGCCTCTGGTGATCCTAGCCGCTCACCGAACCGACTATCATGATCCTCGAACCACGTTCGCAAGAGGGGAAGTGTAGATCAGGGACAAGAACATGGGATGACACGAGGGGATTGCGAGGAACTCACCGAGGCGGCGAGGAACGCGAAGACGAGGTGTTGTCCATCGCAGGCGCGATCGAAGACGAAAGAGATGAAAAGGGCATCGATGAACGAAGGCTCGGGAGCTCCGATGGTTGCGCACAATCTGAGGAGGACGAGTCGGTCTTGATGACGCTGAAGGAATGGCTCGAGGGGTAGTGACGGAGGAGAATGAGCGTGATAATGTTGACGCCGGACTCGAAGGAGAAGGAGCGGGTGATGGCGCACGGAGGATTCCCAATGACGACGGCTAGGGCACGGATGGCGGCGGGGTGAGGCGAAGCAAAGGCACAGATTGGCGGCGACCTTTATAGCACGTGGAGTCGTGCGCGGTATGGATGCCGAAGGTGACGGAGCGTACTCAGTGTCCGGGACGGACACGAACCTTAACAAGCGAACCAGTGTGGCGCGGGGAAGTAATGAGGAAGCAGGCGACATCTTGAGGGGCGGTGGCGGGGTTGGGTTGGGGAGCAAATGGGCTGGCGGTCCGAGAAAAAGAGAGAGAGAAGGGAGTGGGCCAATCCAATTCGGCCCACTAAGACAAAAGAAAAAGGAAACTAGTTTAGGAATTTAGAAAATGGCTGAAATTCAAATGAGCACAGAATAAATAGCAAATAAATTCAGAAAATTCTAGTTTAGGAATTTAGAAAATGGTTGAAATTCAAATGAGCGCAGAATGAATAGCAAATAAATTCAGAAAATTCCTTGGAACACAAGGAACCCAACTAACACTGTTTTTTTATTTATTTAATTGATGTTTACATTAGTCAAACTAAATAGTTTTAATTTCGAAAATTTCCAATTAAGCTTTATTAACTCAAGGAAAATTGGTAAATTTTTTCGGGGATCTAATCTATATAAAAGATTTTTGAAAACCTAAATTTTGGGACGTTACATTATAACAGCGACAGAATGGCTGTGCTCTTGAAAAGTTGAAAAGAAACAAACGGAAATAATTGAACGAACAAAATATGAAAGACCAAAGCAGGATCGAGAAAATCTTCAAGGAAAACAATCACTGCCTGCAGCATTTGACACAGCATAGGAAGTCTTGCAATGCCATAATCTTTTCAATACAAACTATAGCAACCGGACAAAAATAGCATCCGAACAGAAAGTAATTTTGGCCTCTGGCTACTGTAGGCTGTAGCTTCCCCTAAATTGATTCAGCTGATACTTCAACTCACTTGGCCATCATGACTTCAACGAATTCGTCATAGTTGATCTAGCCATCACCATCAACATCAGCCTCTCGGATCATCTCTTCCACCTCCTCATCTGTCAGCTTCTCTCCAAGGTTGGTCATGACATGGCGCAGTTCAGCAACAGAGATAAAACCATTTTGGTCCTTGTCAAACACACAGAACGCCTCCTTGAGCTCTTCCTCAGAATCAGTGTCTTTCATTTTGTGGGCCATCAGGTTGAGGAATTCATGGAAATCAATTGTTCCATTGCCATCCGCATCCACCTCATTGATCATGTCTTGTAGCTCCGCCTCAGTCGGGTTCTGCCCCAGTGAACGCGTGACAGTTCCCTACTCCTTGGTAGTAATGCAACCTGGAAACAAACATAATCTATGTCATTCAAGTCCAGGAATTGTTCAACTCTTAAGTATCACTATGTACTGCATTAGATCATCAAGGCTTATATGAACAGATAATGCAAAAGGAGCAACTGTACAAGACCGAAAATGAACCTTGCAATGAATAGAAACGAAGTTGTTAGCAAGTTGAGGTAAAGTGCAGACGCTTGCTAGCCCTGAAAAAGGACCAACTGCATAGAAATTGGACACTCGCGTGTGGTAGGTTCGGTAGGGGACTTGTGAGAACAATTAAGGGGAAATGGAAAATATATGATTTGACTGCTACCCATCCACCTCCCTGGGCCAACTAATATAGCTGTATTACTCCCTCTATTCAAGAATTTTTTTTTAAATATCTATATGGTCTCCATATACAATTTTAACCAATACTTTTCATGACTAATCTAATGATACTATTTTCAAATGACCAATACAAATATTATATATATATATATATATATATATATATATATATATATATATAACAAGGATTAACCCACTTTTATAAAAAGCTAATCAACAGTTTACAAACATAGTTCGAACAGAAATATAGAAAGAAGCTGGGAACACCAAACACTAACAAACACCCCAGCAGCAGTCTAGACGATAAAACTAACAAGGGATAACTACTGAAAACACAGACGAGTCTTACAGAAACCAGCTTTTTATAACCATACAAAAGAAGGATCACAACTCCATCTAACTTGAAGCACAAAAAGTCTTCATCCAGTTCCCCAAACTATCTATCAGCTGAGCAAGCTTCTGATGATCAGTGTTTGTGAGGAGGGTAAGCCATCTCTGCAAGCAAGATATGAGTTTGAACATGACTTCAATTGGAAATTTAGGGAAAATCCTTTCAATAGCCCCTTTGTTCCTAATATTCCAAAGAGTCCATGAAAGAGCTACAAAAGTGAGAACACCAAGGTTATAATTAGCAGCACCCCTTTTATCAAGCCAACCTAAATGCAGATCATCAAGAGATTCTGGGATTCTATCCCAAACAAAAACTTCTTTGATACAACACCAAGCAAATCTTGCCAATACACACTAAAAAAGCACATGGTCAGAGTCCTCGATGACACCACATAGAACACAATTAACATTTCCTTTCCAGCCTCTTAAACTCAACTGCTTAGCAGTTTGAATACGGTCCTGGTAAACCTACCAAAGAAGAATTCTAACTTTCAAAGGAATTTTGCTGCTCCATAATCTCTGTAATTTCCAGCTAGTCAACCAACCCCCCCCCCCAAAAAAAACAATATGTCTATATAAAGACTTAACTAAAAAATGTCCAGAATTATGTAAACACCACTTCATACTCTCATTTCTCTCATTTAAAAACCACTCCATGCAGCAAACTTTTCAGGCCATCCCACTGAAGAGTTTCCTCTCTCCCAAAATTTCTGATAAAATGAATGTTCCAAGTCCTATCAATCCAACAATTATCTACACAAATATCAGGATCTCCACAAATCCTAAAAAGCTTATCAAATCTAATTTTCAGAGGACAGTGGTCAATCCACACATCTTCCCAAAAGGAAATAGATTTGCCATCTCCCACAATGTGATTCACCCCACGCCTGAATAGATGTTTCACTTTATGAAGATTATTCCAGAACTGAGAACCTTTAGTAAAATTAGAAACCCAAAAAAAGTTTAGGAAAATATTTAGCTTTTAAGATTCTAAACCACAATTCATCTTTAGCCATCTCAATCTTCCATAACCACTTACTTAACAAATAATCATTAAAGAGCCTGCTATTAAGCACTCCTAAACCCCCAAAATCTTTCGGTCGACACACCGCCTTCCGACCATATGATACTTAAATTTCTCGCTAACCCCTATCCAAAAGAGTCTCGACCTGATAGAGTCCATTCTCTTGTGAATCTCCTCACTCAACCTATAAAACCCCATAATATAACTAGGAATACTGCTAAGGCAGCTGTTAACCAAAACCAGTCTACCTCCTGATGATAAAAGATTGCTCTTCCAAGACCCCAATCTGTTTTCAAGTTTGCCAATAATCTTTTCTGCAACTCTCTTCTTGACAACTTTATCCCCAATAGGTATCCCCAAATAGGTCAAAGGGAATTGGCCTAGTTTACAATTTAAACTGCTTGCCACTCTTTGAGCTTCTGCATTGTCCACCCCAATCACAAACACTTCGCTCTTGTGGTAATTAATTCTTAAACCCGTTATCCATTCAAAACAATACAACAGGAATTTCATATTAAGGATATACTCATCCTTATACTCAATCATGATGACAGTGTCATCAGCATATTGCAGAATAGGGACACCCCCGGGAATTAAATTGGACACCACCCCTTTAATAAGATTGCCTTTTTGAGCTTTAGCTATGATGGAAGTCAGCACATCAGCTACCAGAGAACCCCCTTGAGAATTGGCATGAAATCTGCTCTTCTGTGCTTGGTCCCTTCGTAACTTCGTCCTCAAATCATCTTCCCCCATGAGGTCGTCCTCCTCCAACCAATCTTCTGGAATACTCCGTTTACCCCCAATCCAACCACGAGAATGTCGGGACCCAAAATATGCAATTCTGGACCCTCTGTGTATACTGCACTAGTCCAGGATCACGCTAGTGCACACAGTGACAACATCAGTGAAATATCAATTTCATATACAAAGATAACTAATAAATAAGCAAATACAATAAACATCAGAGTAAAGACCTTAAGGTCAAAGCTTACAATTAATGCCTCAGAAGGCAAAAAGCTCAAAGAAGGCTGCGGTGAGCGAGCGAGATAACTCGGTGAAGCCTATCCATATGCCCACGAGCAATCGGTGGGGTCTTGCGACCTAGTTCTCCACGATCCTTGAAGTAGACCTTGTTGGTGGCGATTCCTTGATTACGCTTGATTCGTCAAAGCAAGCGTGAGTACACAACCGTACTGCATAAGTCATACCACGTAAATGCAATTATATATGCAGGCTTATTCCAAAGGAATGGCATTCTGTTATTATTTTGCAGAAATGCGACATTTGCAATTGAATACAAATAATAGATTGAAAGCATACATTAAAACAAATAAACAATATTTAATTTTAACAGTTTGATTTCACAAAGACACACACAGCCTAAACAGATTATTCACATAGACATATGATTTAGATCACACAGCTCCCTTCCCACACAATTTTATGAAGATCTACCCCTCGTGTGAAATCCCCGAGTATGTCCATGACCGCGGACACGGCTATTCGAATAGTTTTACACTCTGCAGAGGTTATACAGCTTTACCCACAAGACACGACTTCTCTAGTTTGTTTGGCATCCGTCGATACCACTTTGCTCACTACCTTAGGTAAGCGATCTAGAAACGCGTGACAAGGCCTTTACAAAGTCCTGCTTTGACTCAGTTCTGCTCGCTAAGGATTCGCCCTCCTGGCCCCCTCTTGCGCCAAACATAACCCAAACAGAACCAAATCAAAACATCGCTAATTAATTAGCCAAGTCCGTCCCATACCAGACATGTGGTTTGTACGAGAGGCCCAGTTCAATGGCGCACAAAGTTCAGTCCTTAATTGACCAAGGCAAGACTTCCATATGCTAACTATGCCACACAGATTAATATTCCCATGCACACAGCTCACACAGTTCACACAGTCCACACAGTCCACCAATTCACACAGTACCCACCACTTGCCTCAGTCCAAATCTTTTCCCACCCAGTTGGTTAAGTGCAACACATGCCATAACAGCACACAGTACACATAGTTTTTATCACACAGTTTCATATTCACTTAGTCAGATTGTAATAGCAGTTTACATGACATGGTGATTCGTGGCATGGCGAAGCAATCTAATCGCATCTAACCAACCCACGTTGGTGCTACAATATTACCAACTAAAATACCAACTAGGGTGACAAAAGATTATGATATATCAATTAGGCAAGGAGGTTATAACAAATTGGATTATTAACTAAACCCAAAAGTATTTAAATAAATACTTAAAGTAAATGCAATAATTTGAATCAAAGTAATTTTAGAAAACTAGGATTCAATATGATCAAAGGTACAACTTGCCTTGCTACAGCAATGACGATCTTAATTAACTTTAATCTTCTACTTCCTTGATCTTCAGCTCCTTCTTGATTAGCACTCCTCGCAGTATCGATGTCTACTCGCAAACAAGTAAATAAACTAAATAAATAACTAACAGAGAACAAACAAACTCCAAAAATTAAATAATAATATCAGATAAATAGATATTGAATTGAGATGAATTAGGACTGTGAATGAACTCAATCGGAGTTCGGATTGAAAGGAATATGAATCTCGAAAGAATCACAAGAAATGATGAAGTCGAGAGAGAAAAGAATATTCAAATAATATTCTTTCGGATTAAATCATTAGCTAGAATTGGAGACTTACAAGTGGGGTCCACTGGTAAGTGAGAGAGAACAAAGATAGTGAATGACATGTGGGACCAATTGGATTTCAGAAATTAAATTAATTTCCGAAAAGGATAAAGAGGGTGATAGGTGGGCCATTGGTCTGTGAACCAGGTCAACGGGCTTAGGTCAGAGGTCCATGACGGGATGGGTCTATGGAATAGGTCCACATAGATATGCTAGTCCACGGTGGACCAAGCTTAAGGCTAGGGTTTGGTCAAGGGTTGACTGACATGCGGGACCCGCATGTAAGAGAGGGAACTGATCTAGGGTTTTTGATTGAGAGGATGACATGTGGACTATTGGTCCATAGACCAAGTCCACAATCTAGGATTTAAGGTGCATGGTAGATTGGGTCTATAGAATAGTGCACTAACGTGCGGGGTCAGCTTGGCATAGGCTTGGTTCACATGAACCCAGTCCATACGATTTGGTTTAGGGTTAGGGTTATGAGTATGCCACGTGGGCGGCTTAGGTAGCTGTGATGCCTGAGTGGCAGCGATGTGGCGAGCACGCGTGGCATGCCGATGTGGCAAGGTGGCCATGATGCCTATGTGTCATGCACATGGCAGAGACATGGAGACTACGGAGGATAGAATAACAACATGGCCATGAGGTGGCAACATTGTTGTGCTGACATGGCGTGAACTTGGCATACTAACGTGGCACCAAGAACCGAGTGGCATGAGAGCCGGGCGCACGGGTTTGGTGTCTCTCGGGTTTGTGGTGGTTGCCGGCGTTGTGGTTGATAGCGGAGGACAAGAAGGGCCACAACAGGAGGAGTGCGACGAGGTGAACGCGGTGACGTGGGTCGCGGCGATGTGGATCAGTAGCGGCCACCAGCAGCAAACATGAGAGCGGCGGCGCTTCTTGGCTTTGACGATGACAGCGTTGCGGACGAGCTCCGACGGAGTGGAAGGGGGCATCGGGAACCAGCAAGGTCAGGTGAGGGCGGTTCGGTGAGCGTGTGAGAACGGCGAAACAAGTCAGGTGGCAACGCTTCGGATCAAAAACACGACGAGGCCTCGATGGCGGATCGGTGACGGTGGGCACTGCCAACGACACAAGGGCGCGGTCCAAATCCCGACCTAGAGAGCAAAACCGATCGCTACAGAAACACAAGAAGGAGAGGGGTGGAGGACCCACAAGGAAGCGACACGGGGCGGTCGGTACCAACGGGCCGCTCGGGTGCATCCCAATGGGGACGGACGGCGGCTAGCTGGACTTTGGTGAGGGAAAAACGGGATAGGGCTCTGCCCTGATGCTACAGGAGGCGATGGTTTGGTCCGAGGCGTACTGAGTCTCGCCGGTGTCGAAGACAAGCGGCGGCGGCACTTGGCGAGCGTGGCGGCGGAGCTTCGGTGTTTGAAGGAGGATTAAGAGTGGGAACAACCATGAGGACCAAAGGAGGTGTGGCGGACGGAATTCACAGGTGCTTACCGAGGCGGCGATGCGATTCTGACGGCGGGCACCGGTGTCGAAGAAGATGAGGCCGGTTCGGGCGAACTCGGCTCGGGAGTGGAATGATGCCCCAGTAGCGGATCGATGATGGCGTTCACGGGTGCGGGACGAGGGCAGCACAGAGGTCTCGAAGGCGGCGTTGATGCAGATGGAGAGGCACTGGACTGCGGCAGCGAGGAGCTTTGGGCTTCAACAATGGAGACGGCGACGGAGTCGGCGAGGCGGACGCGCGGGACCTCGGCTCGGAGAACGGCACTGCGGGTGCGGCACCGGACTTGGAGAAGACGGTTCGGGGCGGTCGCTGCAGTGTCGGATCGAGGTCGAAACCATGAATCGGGGCGAAGCGGCAGGTGATGTCGGATCTGGCGTCGATGGAGGGATGGACACCGGACGGCGGCGGCGAGGAAGGGTGCGGCGCCAAGCTCGAAGAAGAAGGCGGGCGGTTCTTGGCGGCTCCCAGCGGCGGCTAGAACCTTCTGCAATGGCGAGGCGCCGAGCGGCGGTGCCACTTATGGCGCCTAGCGTGCGGGAGGTGGACTTCAATGGCGCTTCGCTAAAGTCGTCTTGTGACTCAAGAATAAGCGGCGGCGGTTCTTGCACGCCTTGTACAAGACGCTATTAAGCGATGTGGCGTCTCCGTGGCGGACGAGGCGTCAAGACCTGGCCGCTAGGGTTAGGCAATTTGAGGCCAAGGTGAAAGCAAGCAAGAGGAAGGAAGCGGAGGCGGTGAGAATAGCGTGGAGGAAATGATTAGTAGGCGGATAAAGCGGGAAGGAAAAGCAGTAGGAGGAGAGAGAAGAGTGAAGTGGTGAAGCCAAATTCAGCCCAAGAGTTTATCTGGGATTTTTAATAGATTTTCTTTTTAGAAAATAGCCGAAAATCCAAAAGGCAAATCAGAAAATAGCAAATGCACTTGGAAAAATTCTAGAAAATATATCCAAACACATAGAACCCAAATAAAATAATTTTGATAATAGTTGATGTTGAGATTAATCATATTAAATTGTTTTTGATTTATGAAAGTCCCAATTAAGCTTTATTAATTCAATTAAAATTGGTAAAATTTTTCAAAGACCTAAACTACTCAAAAGATTTTTAAAAAATCAAATTTTAGGATGTTACAGAGAAGCATCCCCAAATTGCCTCAACGGACAACCCCTACCACGATCCATACCACCGTCAGCCACAGCAGCAGCAAAGGATCTAACCACAGGAAGAGGGTGGTGATTTTGTCGAACCACCTGAGCTCGAACCCCAAATCGACGGATTTCACTCACTCGGGCGATGAACCGTATCTCACCCAGCACCGCTCTCTTCGGAATCCAATGCCAAGACTGGTTTGGAATCCACCGCCACGAATGTGAGTAGATATCGGCAAGGGATGTGCCATACCGAAAGGCCGGCCCAATAGGCCCATCCAAACCGTCGGTGGCCTCGGCTGCACCCAAAACCTTTCCTTGTGCTTCCACGTGTTGATGCTTACGTGAATCAACTCCGGCGATCGGAAATGAGAGACGTCGATCTCCATATCCGTGGCCAGCCGAAATACTTCTCGAAGCTTCCCCACTGGACGAGAGACTCGCTTGCGCTTGAGCCTTCTCCGCCGACAGAGCAACACTCGAGTGCACGCTCGAACTGGGATCCTTGAGAATCCCCTTGTCCGCCGCCGCGGTCGAGCTGTCGCCAATGGCGAAAGCTTCGAGCCGAAGTTTGCTTTCAGCTCGGATAGATTCTGAAAGAAACCATCACATTTTTTATATATATCAGTGGTCAAAATTTTTTAAAAAAAGTTTATTGTACGCTTTCTAAAACGGTTTTATATTTCTAAACGGAGGAAGTAGTCATGATCCACCACGGGTCCTCAAGAAGAGGATGAGAGAGAGCGCCGGCAACAGTGTTGTCTCGCCATTAGCTCGACTATAGGTGGCAATGCGGTGAGTCGACCAAGCGACTTGTATAATTGTCCGACTCGAGAGCTAGGAGCCAGAGTATTTCGCTAATAGTAAATGGCTTAAGCAGCATCCAAAGTGAACAAGCTTATATTCGATTACATACAAGAAGCATATCATTTTATGTATTTCGCTATTGGCATTCATTTCCAGTTTTCGACCACATTAAAGTCTCGGCAGATTGGAATTATCACGACCGATTCGGTCCAGGACAAAATCCCAGCATCCTGCTGGGCAGATTGTAGAAAAAGGGAGGATATAATCCGCCAAATGGAGTGCCGCGTTCATTGGAGACAATTTTCTTTACCCAGAAGATCCTATCTCAACTCTCAAGTACGCACGAAACACTCATTGCATTTACGCTCCCAGACACCAAAACAAGCCACAGGTAGCAGGTTGCTGTGCATCTCACCCAACTTTGTTGGACACCGTTTGGTAAATGGACTTCAGCTGAGTGTTCCACTTGTCGATGGCTTGGTATTTCCTCATTCCCTTTGACCTGCAAAACGCAAATCGGATCACCTTCGGAACTTGGTCGCGTAAAATATATCAAAACAAGGGGAAAAGGTGGGGACAACACACCTGTCACCGCGTTCTAGCAGTTTGTTCACCTGATCTATGTGGCCCTGGATACGGTTGTCCAGAATCAGTGACACCAAGAGCTGCTCGACATCCTTTTCCGGGACATTTAGCTCCTGAATACAAACAATGATGAAATAATCACTGTGAAGATAAACTGGACAATGTACAAAACACGCTTCACAAAAACTGGACCTCCATGTTGCAAAAAGAACTGTATAGAACATACTTTACTAGATTAAGTACAAGCATATTGTTAGGTACCGAAGAACTACTCAAAGATCGCAAGCTATAACGATGTGAAGCCAGCACAAGATAGAAGCAGAAGAACTTTGGAGGAAGAAATACTTGTATATTGATTGCCCCTTTTCTTACAACCACAGCCCTTTATATATTGTCAAGGCTGCGTTCAAATTGATACAATGGGACTCGGAAACGTATTACGAATTGTAATAATACTAAAGACTAATCTTTCCATGTTTAACTTTCTATAATTGAAGTCTTGCTATGATCTGTTGGCTTCCGGCGTTTGTAATGAATACCCACAAAGCTGTCCATAACACATATGCTTATGTTTGAATTGAACTGGAATGGTCTAGTTTTGGTATGGAGAATTAAGGTAGTGATCAAGCTCCGTGTTCTATGTCTTGTAATCTCCTAAAATAGCATAGGTATATATCAACGTCCCATGATCTAACCATTCATGTCATTTTTGTTATCACAATAAATTTCTGGTATACATCTGGTGGAGGACAAGTACAAATTGTACAGAAGAAATACAAAACTCGCATACCAAATTTTGTTAGCAAAGAATAGCATGGACATGCAATAGGGTGAATATCCACCTGTGAAATGAATGGAATCCTGATTCTTGTATATGGCTTAATAAGCTTGAGCAGAACTTGAGTTCTGATGTTCTTCAACAGGTCCTCAATGTAATTACGGATAAATGGATCATCCATTATTGTTCTTCTATTGCTCTGGCAAAAATTAACAATTACATCAGAATCAGTAAACAGAAAATGAAGAGTTCAGAATTGCTGCAGACATAACAAACATGGCTATCTGTTCAAGAACACTGACCTTTAGGATTTTTTCAAATTCCATTATGTCATTCTTCTGGTATGCTGCAATCAAGTTTGTCATTGCGAGGATTTCAGGATCATTTTTGTACCTGCAAGCGTTAAGGAGTTACAGGGTGACATGAAAATCAAGCTACAGGATTTAAGAAGGGCTCATCAAATGTCTTACGGTTTGGCCTCTTGTCCATCGAAGGGATTCACTTCAGATTCCATCAACATATTGGCAAGAACGAGATATCTAGTGTGCAGCACAAAAAGAAAATTTTATGATAATCACAGTGAGTTCTAAAATTTATCTAGATGCAAAGTTAAGATGGAAAATAAGTACAGATGATTTTGAGTACTTGAGGCATTGAATTCTCCGTGGATTGCCAGCTTCATCGTAGTTTTTGAATGCTTCAAAGAAATCAGTAGCTGCTTCCGCCCACTGCCTCTCAGCCATGTGCATCTTACCACCACATTCACGAATTATACCCATGATTCTTGGATGAGGTATTGCTGATTTGATGGAAAGAGCCCTCTGGTATAATTCCTGCAGCAGCGGTTTTCAGATAGTGCATTACATGCTAACAACAATCTATGGTGCCCAATATGGGTCAACACAGTACTATAAAAAGGAAATATAATTCTCTATTGAGTCAATCCTCTTAAACAAATATTGCAAAATAATACAAAAGGTAGGTATCTGCCTATCAGGTTTCATGTTATAAAGTTGAAGAGAAAACCCTTTTCTCCCATGACTCTGCTAGTGTACATACAATATTACAATCCTTAGGGCTAAACATTTTTCCGGAAGGTGAGATAAAACGTAATCCAATTTCAGATAAGCATCTGATTGTGAATATATATACTCAGCATGTTGCAAATATAAATATTCTTACATCAATAATGTATTATGACCTACCCAATTTTTTTCAGCAACAGTAATGAATTGTTTGATGAAGCAAGCAAATAACACACAAGAAATATTAATAGAGTAGGTTTTTTTTACAAAAATACAGCTAGAAAACTGCAGTATCACACAACAAGAATTAAACAGAAAATCTTGATCAATGGTGACCTGTAACCTACTGAAGAGTCACATGTAAAAAGGCAGTCACAAACAAAGATGTCTTACCTTCAGTTTTTTATTGTTCTTTGTTTCAGTGTACATTTGGATCTCAATAGCATATACTTCCAGAAGTTGTGTGCCTTTCTTCTGGTCATCAGAACCATCTTCCCTTTGACAAGATTTATGCAACTCCTTCAGTATCTGTCAGTAAGAAGATACATGCAATGTAATTAAAGAGTAATGGTTGCCAATTGTGTAAGGAAAAGTGTTTGACTAGAGGAACTCATCTAAGCACCTTGCTCATGCGACCATACTCCCCCATGTCAAACCAAATTTTGCAAAGCTTCAGATTTGTCTTAAACCATAATCTCTGCACCGCAAACAATAACAAGATATGAATAAAAATCATTCGGTAAATAAAATTCTAGTTTGGATAATGCAGCAGACCCGACCTCATTTTTTGCCTCTTCAAGCACTTTCAGTGTTGTCTGGTAGAACTCTTGCAGAAGAACAAAGTTCTGGCTAGCTGATCCAGAAACAAAATCCATTATGTTGTTTATACATTTCTCACTGTAGTTACGTGTCACAGCAGATTTTATGTATGTCAACATCTCCCTGTAGGCATTCATCATTTCTTTGTACTTCCCCAGTCGATAATAAAGCTTCACTGTTTGTTTGAGAGCTTTGAATCCCCTATGAAGACAAAGTTACAGAATAAACATCAGAAACTTAAATAGAAGCGGTTGTTGAATAACAAAAATACAGTTAATTTCACTGAAAATTGTATGGTTGAAGAAAAAGTGATTATTTAATTATACATGTATAAAGTAGTCACAGTCACAGAGATTCACTATTGCCTTTGTTACTCCATTAGAAACGTGGGACAAGGCGGCAAGGCACTCATTTTTGTTAGATGGAGAGGAAGAGAGCAAATGTGAATGGTTGGTTGTATTGCAATAGCCCAAAGGGCAATATATAGTACAAGACTACAAGGACACACACAAGAATAAACCCTAGACTAGAGTGCAATACTACAAATACCCTTAACACCCCTCCTCAAATGCAAAGCGTATGCAATAGCATTGCATTTGAAAGGGTTGACACTACAATAGGGAAAATCCAAAGTCCGGGCCTTGATAATGTCATCGTAGCGCGTAACTCTTGGAAAATATGTCAAGTATCAAAAGATCTCCCATCCAGGGTCGTGCGACAGCCCATAAAGCACAAGGTACAAGGGCTGAGAAAATAGATGCAAGCGGGAGCAAAGTTGATCGCGACAACACGATGAAAAAGATGATGAAACCGACAGGAATAGAGAGATCTGTCAAATCAAGCCGAAGGGAAATGGATAGAAGCATGGCGACGCAGATCGAAGCCCGAGACGGCGGTGGCGCAGTGCACAAGTAGCGCAGTGGAGGCGCATTGCGAAAGAAGTGCGGCGGCCTTAGAAACTCAGGGCGGCGGCTCAGAGAGAAGCGACGGCATCATCAAGGTTCACCTAGGCGCTAGGTGGAAGGCGGGTGGAGAGTGGCCGCCTAGCGCCTAGCCCGCCTAGGCGCCGACTAAGCGCCGCCTAAGCGGTGATCAGGCAATGATGGAACAAGCGGCCGGTGGTCTGTCTGCAAGCAGCGATCGAAGAAGCGACTGAGGAAGAAAAAAAAGAAAAGAGCAAGAAAAATGGAAAGAAGGTAAAAACTTACCTCCTTCGGCGTCGGCCAATGGCTTAAGTGAGTGGCCTCTGCGCCTAGTCGATCAATGCCTTCGCCTCCTTATCCGCGTCGGCCGACCGAGTAAGTGGCTCACTCATCCTCGCCCCATCGCCTCGCTCTCGCTCTCGCTCTCGCTCTCATCTCCCATCCCGCCTCCTCATCCTCTCTCCCATCACTCACTTTGCTCTCCTCTCCGCGTGGAGGCGGCGGTTCATGAAGGCTCCCATCACTCTCACTTTGCTCTCTCTCTCGCGTGGAGGCGGCCTTGGCCGTGGAGGATGTGGTTCATGAAGAGACTCGGGATGGAGGCGGCTTGACAGTGAGCGTGAGGAGGCGGTGGATCTGCAGAGCCGTGAGACCACGGGTGAGTTGCTACCTTCTTTCTCTCGCCTCGACCCGCCAGCTCCACTTGAGACCCAGCCGCGCCGCCAGAAGCCGCCGCGCCTTGCCCGCCTCGTCTTGCTGGGACCGCCTTGGACCGGCTAGGCGCTCAGCCCGCCTAGAGCGCCCACTAGCACCGAATCGCGGCGGTGGGGCATCGCCCAGCACCTAGGCGGCGCCTAGGCGGCCTAGGCGCCCGCCTAGGGGAACACTGGGCATCATAACGACTTTTACGATCTGTAGTGGTTCAGAGAAGAGCGGCAGCGGCTAACATACAAAAGGGAATGAAGAGAGCCACACTCGATCCAAGAGTATAGACCGTGGCTAGCAAAGTAATCAGCCGAGTGACAATGAATTTGTGGACTTGCACAGCTTAGACGAACTCAAAGACAGAGTGTTACAGACTTGGATGGACTCAAAGAGAAAGTATTCAAAGGAGCAGCAGAACTCCAGCAGAAGAAGCTGCAGGAAGCCGGAGCCAGAGAAGCAGAAGCAGAAGCCAGCTGTATTAGAGGAGAAGATGGAGCTAGATCAGCCGAAGCTGGAGCCGGTGAAGCCGGAGGCTCTGGCCAGATCTGGTTATAAACCAGATCGACCACTCTGTACTCCCCACTTCACACCTCCTCTCACTAGTTTGCTCATGGCGCCTCCACCCTTGCTCTCCCTCTCCATGCTTCTCCTCGCGGCCGCCTCCAATGCCGTCGCGAGGCAAGTCCAGTACCAGAGCCTCATAGCCACCCCTCTCGCCCCACCCTCCTCCGCTCCGCACGTGTAGCAAATGACAACGTCTTCATCGATAATCTTCTTGCAGCGCCAACAATCCATTTCGCGTGGTTCACGGGGCGCCATGCGGTGAACGCCATACAATGACCAAGCTGCTTCGCGCCGCACTGAAGCGCAGCGGGAAAGAAGGGCGTGAAACAAAGGAACTTGGCGGCGGCCGTTTCCAACGGCGCCGCTGCCAACGACTCCGTCCACGAGCTCCCCACAAGATCACAAAGACCCCCTCTCCAGCTCGGATCGCTGGACTAGGGAAGCGCGTCGACCTCGTAGAGAGCTCGAGCTCGGTCGCTGGGTGGCTCGAAGCGCGTCGGGCGTGGTCAGTATGAGGATCTGGCGGCCAAGGCTCAAGAGGGCGAGGCTCAAGCGTGGAACAGAGGAGCTCGGTGGCGATGAGGACTGCTTGCTGCTGGACGAACTACAACTAAGAGGTGGCCGCCCCTGGGAGTGAAGATTGCTTCTCTCGGGGACGGAGGCAGCAGAAGAGTATAGGCTAGAGTTTGAACCTTAGTTCTGATACCATGTTAGATGGAGGGGGAGTGCAAATGTGAATGGTTGGTTGTATTGCAATAGCCCAAGGGTCAATATATAGTACGAGGACACACATAAGAGTAAACCCTAGACTAGAGTGGAATACCACAAATACCCTTAACAATTTTACCAAGTAATGTCCACTTAATGCCAAGGGGCAACAGCAGTTCCAACCAAGAACTGCCTCAAACTAGCATGGAACATGTCAGAACAGGAAAGCTACATCTCTGGCAATTGACCAATAACCAATCATTTAATCAAGTAGATATTTATTTGTCTACCAGGTACCAGCCAAACTGCATGTTCTTCACTTTATAAGGTGCTAGGGCTCCAGTGGCAACTATGCCATTTTTTAGTAGGTTTTTGCCATTCTTTTTTTTCTGGCTCATTTCATCTTCCGTATATGGATAAAACCAACTTCAACAAGCATGTGCTAACCTAAAACCACCTGACAATAGCCTCCAACCAACCTAAATGCACTCAGTCTCTAACAACATATACAGAAACAATTATTTCCCCCATCAAGCAGGTTAGAACCAAGTTTAACTTAATCCTGTACTGCCAGTTACCACTAGTAATCTGGTTCATCAAAGTGCACGTGCTTAGGTTCACTACGGTAAAATTTGCACATCCAAGTGCATAGGCTCACAGAACTCATGTTACGTCAGTAATCAAAGATTTAAGTCTTTTATCATTAAAATTGCAGTAAGCAGTAATTGCCATGAGCCCATGAAGTATGAATAGATAGTGTTCTTGTAACTGCCAAGGGATCAATTATTGTGAGTTCCATGGCTCCATGCATTACATTACTTAGACCACATATCTTCCAATGTAGTGCACTTTCTTTTTCTGGGTTTTCAATCATCAAAGATCCCAGAATCCAGATAAATAACAAGAAGAAGCAGTGAGGTCCTCGGAACTCATAATAGAATCTAATACATCCAATAGTTTAAAGTTGTTCTGCAAATCTTGCATTGTTCCTGTTGAAGTTAAACTTTATAGAATAGCTACTGCCTAATGCAAACTATCTTGTTAACACTTAAAAATAAAGCCTGTGCTCATCCAAATGTGCAACCCTCCACAAATGCCACTGATTCTTCAGTAAGAATTCTATTTGTGGCACAAGCTATTTCGTATAGGGAGAAATCCAGGCCAAGTCCATTTTATGACCATAATTATTCTAAGGCCCGTATTAGGTCCTGAACTTTGGGCAGGCCCACATTAAGTGTGGACTGTGGATGGTTAGTGAGTGTCGTACACATGTATAAACATCCCAGACATATTAGCGTGTGAACGTTTGCTGTTCCTAAAGACTAAACATAACAGTTAGCTTAGCTCATATATCTGATTGGGAATATTCAATATTCATTAAGATGGTCAATATACTTTAGCATTCATACTGTCCTGGAGCCAACAAAAACATATTGCAGATGAAACAGAATAATGGAACAGAATAGTTTAAAATGTTATAATGCTTACCATTCAGCCTTTTCAGGCTCCATACGAACTACTGCATCAAAACCAGCAAGTGCACCCTCCGGGTCTGTCTCGACCATACCTGCAGAAAGACAAATATCAAACTGTGCAGCACTATATGCATGAACCACTACAATCCAGAAATTAATAGCATTTGCAAATGTGTGGCAATTGTAAGCAAACAATTTATGCAATCATCATTGTGCTCCGATCTCACAGATCAAGAAGATATAGGACCAACCATAATCCCTAGTATTTGAGTTCTACCAGATAACATTCTCTGAGACATATTGGGTTTGTGCAAACATATGGATAAATGATCAACCAATCCAATAAGCCTTGTCGCATTCAGAAAATTGATTGACTGAAATCTAAAGAAAACAAGGCTCTACAAAAAAAAAACACCCTAAGGCATTAAGCATTTAAGCCTTTGGCATGTCACAGGCCTTACAAACTGTGCATGCCTCCACCATGTGAGCAGAAAATATGCTCCAAAGGAAAATAGCCGAACTTCACTTCCCCCTAATACGTACAAGATGATCTAAGGATTGCTAGCAGTGAGAATATCAAAGTAGAAGAAGATAGCATTTTTTCCTCCAATATAAAGAGGGCTGGCTAGCTGCGTTTATTCTGACAAGGCTGAACATGAGTTGCTCTCAAAGGACTTGACTTTTGAAATCTCTATTCTACGTTTTTCAACTAATCCACATGAGAAAATCTTATCTTTCAAGCTTTTTCTCACTAACTTCGCCAAGTGTCCTTCGCTCCAGAGGTCAATGTCTTCCAGTGTTCCCCTAGGTGCCCGCCTACGTGCTAGGCGCACCCCCGCCGCCGCGATTCGCGGCAAGTCGGCGGCTCTGGCGCTTAGCCCGCCTAGGCGGTCAACGCCGGTCCAAGGCGGCTCCAGGCAGCGCTGGGGAATATGCGGGATGGAGACGGAGGGGGGGAGGAGGGGAATATGCACCATTCGCAGGAGTGAGATGAGGACGAAGAGGGGCGCGGCGACGAAGGAGTACTGACGGCGGCGATGAAGATCTCACCGTCGATTGGGCCTTCCCCGCCGAAATTGTTGTTGGCCGGGAAGGACCGGAGGAAGGAGGAGAGAAGGAGGAGGCACCAGAGGCTCGACTGCTCGAGGAAAACGATAGTGTCGAGCCGTCGAGTCGAGTGTATGCGCTAGATAGGCCTTGGGCCCTTAGTTGCATCCGGCCCAATAGAGCCCATGAAGTAATAGAAAACCCTAGCCGGGATGAACCCCCACTTCATGCATTGTGTGCGTGTGGCGGCCGATCGCCTGGCGGAGCGGCGGGAAGCGAAGCGCAATATGGCGGCGAGCAGGAGTGTCTTGCCGTCGATTCCTTCGCCACGGCCGTGAATCCAGCTCCCCATTGTCAAATCCACCTCCCAAGATGTCGATTCCTTCTCGCCGCTGGCCGAATCCAGCTCCCCCGTCATCAAATCCGCCTCGCCACCGGCCGAGTCCACTTCCCCCGCCGTCGAATCCAACTCCTTCGACGCCGATTGTCCTTTCCCGTCGCCAACATTGACCTCCAGGCTCCCACAACACTGGTACCGCCACTGCTCCCACTCCCTCTCTGTCTCCCGTGCTGCTTCTCCCCTTGTGTGCTAGTCGGCCGCCTAGGCGCCCTAGGCGCTAGGCGCCACCCCGCTGCCCACCTAGCGCCTTGGTGAACACTGCTATCTTCAGACTAGCCACCTGTCCTTGGCTTCTATACCCTTCTTTCTAATCAATTTAGACCTTAAATGACAGGTAAAAGTGGTAGCACAACCAAGAGACCGGTTAGATGGGAAGCATAAGATTTCATCCCTTCTACACCCTACTCGAAACCAATTTTCAGTAATTAATGTTGTGCAGGCTTTCAACATCATAAAATTAGAACGCAGGCATCAAATGCAAACGAATAAAGCTTCCTGCCTAATAGAGATTATGATTAAAACCTTAAGCTGGCTTCTTTCCATTGGCTCTTGCTACGAGCACCTAGCAGAAAGGTCATTTGGTTGGAGTTCAAGCCGCAGGAAAGTACCCCAAAAAATGGCATTATAAAGGCATTCAGTAAAAAAGGGAATCACAAAAGAAATCTCATACATAAAACAACTGGCGAGATTAAAGCAACCTCCTTCGCTTTGAAGGCTAGAGAATCTCACAGCAATCCTTAAATCAGAAAAGGACAAATTCCGAAAAAAGGAAAGACCTTAGACATTCATGAGGTGACCATCGATGATTATAATGGTGAAGCTTTCTTCCATAAAATTAGCAACTGAATTCTTTACAAACTCTCTTAAAATCTGGATGTTGTATACATATAGGAAAATATAGTTTAAATACCATGCAAAAACAAAGATATGAAGCGCGTGAGTACGTGACAGTCCGACTGAAACCGTCTTGATAAGCAATGAAAAAAGATATCAATGTCTTCCTGTCCCAGCTTCATGGTATGTCTGAAGCCACGTTGTCCATATTTAATAGTGGTTTGATTTATAAGTTGACAAAATTAATAGATGTCAGGTATTCGGTTTTCATCTACATTATTTTTTTCCCTTTTCAGTTGGAAAAGAAATTTTTGCAGGAATCAAACTTAATTGTCAGCTACAAAGGGCACAATAGGATTGACCACACAATTGTGCAGCCTACTCGGCTAGTTGGCACAAACAATGGCAATGCCACCTACATACCATTCTCTCTCACAGTTGTGGAAACTCTATCCCCCATCCAAAGACAACCCAAACAAGCACCACAAGCGTGAACACAAGACCGACCCCCTGGCGACTTTCACAATTAGACTTAACATACTTATTCCCCATGGCAAAACAAGACTGTAGTGATGTCATCAATATTCTCACCACAGAACAGGGGACTACAGAATCACAACTTACCTGGCAACTACACACAAAGGCAATACCCATGCATCAGAATTCAAAAGGGAACCCTACAAGTAGCACTATTAAATGAGATACGCAACAAGAAAGTGGCTAGTAGATGATAATCCAGTGGGGCTCTGTTCGAACACCACCCTACACGAAACAGGGAAAGGGGTCACCAAGGAAAACAAAGTGGGGAGAAGGAACCGAACCTTTGGAGTTGTAGTACTGGTTCTCGATGTCGACGTCCTGCTCCTCCGGCTCGTCGTCCGAGTACTCGAACCCGTAGTCCTCCATGTCGGCATCTAACCACCGCCATCACCACGCCAACCAAAGAAGAAGAAACGATCACAGAAAGAAACCCCCATGAGAAAGAGAGAGAAACAACAACAACAATCGAGCAGACGGGGAATCGAGGAGAGGAAATCAAGGGCGCGAATCGGAGGAGTAGGGCTTACCGGAGGCCATGGCGGCGGCGAAGAGGCGAGTCGTGCGTCAATGGGGGGTCGGGGGCGAGAGCTAGGGTTTCTGGAAGAGGTGGGGTTTGCGGAGCGGAGAAGGGGAGGAGAGGGTAGAACAGCTTTTTGCATATTGGCCCCTGGAAGCCTGGGGCTTTAAAATGGGAGGGTCCATTCCATTCCATTCCAGATTTCCAGTGCATGGCTTGGTCATTTATGCATTCTCTCCAGAGCTTTTTTTAGGCCAAGAGCATTACTTTCATTAATTAAGCAGGATTACGGTCATGTTCAATATAGTTCACCAAGAAGCCAGGTATCTCATTCAACCAAGTACAAAAAAAGGTATAGCACATCGAGAAGACATCGTCCGGATCGACCTGCTTCACACCCTCGGTTTTGAGCGCTCGGTTGTGCTCTGACCAAGTTGACTGATGCCTCGGACGTCCTCGGCCTACACCATGCCCTCGCGCCCAATCGATCTCTGTTGTGAGATGGTTTTCTATGTTTTTTTGTTAGGGATTTTTATTGTGATGAAAAGAGACATGGGAAGGAAGACAAGGTACCAACAGCACCAACAATTCCTTCTTTTACGTTAGTATATAAAGATTTGGTTGCTCGAAGAACATAAATGCAACTTTGCGATTGCCAGCTAGTCTGGGAAGTGGAGTGGCAGACAAGTGAAAGTCGATATCTAATTTAATTGAAATTTGTTTTATGTTTGTTGAAAGTTTTATTTTCTCATTGTATTCGAATCAAATGATCTAAATACATTTTCAAAATATGTGTTTGTGTCCATTGAAGTTTGTTAGTGGTCGTCCGCTAATTAACATTTTACGTACAGAAATATGTTTAGTTCCCATGGTATGTCCTAGGGTACCCATATGGCTTACATGGTTATCTTGTGAGCACACAATCAGCCATGTACTGCATATATACAAGGACTTAGAGAACGACGATTCATTAATTAATTTCAGATGTACAATTACTCTCACAAAGATGTCGAAGCCATTGTTCACCTTCACCAAGACCTAACAACATGCCATATGTGATACATAACATAGCTAAAAATTTGGATGCTACTGACTTAAGTATCAACACAACAACTTTATACTTCTCCATCTATTGGAAAACTGGAACACCCACTCTGATGCAGTTCACTGCCACTTACATGCAGATGTCATAACAAAAACTTGCCAAATCTTACATTGTTGAAGTCTCAATACTTTACAAATGAGCACAGGAGGATGCAGATCCTGTTAACCATCCATCATCTCATCATTCGAAGCCCCTCAAGGACAATGCATCATCATGTCTTTTGGAAGAAAAAGGTGGAGATAAATCTTTCTACAAAATCAGTAAACAAGCCGGGGCTCAAATTCAGCAAAATCAACAGAGCCAGACTCGATCGGGGGCATAAGGTACGCGGCGATGATCTCAGACACCAGTGCGGCAACAAGAGGAATCCTCCTCAGGTTCTTCACTAAAGGGATGTCGTCAGACTCTCCTACAGCAATGATCTTCTGGTTCATCTCCACCATCCTGTCTAGCTTCCTCTTGAATTCAGGGTTCTCGACGTCCGGAACAGCAGGGAAGATCCTTGCAGTTGTGCGGTTGGTCTGCAGAGAGATGCACCCATTGTATCATCAATAGTGGCCTCAATTTACAATTTACGTCAAAGTTTAAATTTCTCATAAACATATAAATAATCTGTCAAGGTTCATATGGGTTCTGGTTATTGTACAAAGGACATTATTGACATGTGCAGGAGTTCTTCAGAAACTTTCTGAAACACTGCAAAGAAGCAACTAGGACACAGAATGGACAGTACAAACAAGAAAGGCGGTTGTTTTTTACCTCAATAATCACATGCATGTCGAATTCTTTGGTGTTCAGACCAATTCCTTCGTAGAATGCAGTACGTTGGCAGTCATTTAGGTACATGGTCACATACACCTGCAGAAAGTCCCATATACACAACAGTTAGAGGAGGGACATAACAACCTTCGGCACTGACTCAGTGTAAGCCCATGCAACTCGAGATTACCGAGAGACAGAAGAAGCGTGACCAGAGCTTGGCCTTCCAGTCATTGAGGAACTGCGGTTGCGCCTTAAGCAGCGCGGAGAAGAAGTCGCCGTGGCGGTTCTCATCCTGGCACCAGTTATCAAAGTACTTGAAGATGGGGTACACCTGGTACTGCGGGTTGGCCTTGAGGTGCCTGAAGATGGTGATGTATCTCCAGTACCCAATCTTCTCCGACAGGTAGGTGGCGTAGAAGATGAACTTGGGCTTGAAGAAGGTGTACTTCCTAGCCTTGGTCAAGAACCCGAGGTCCAGTGCCAAGTTGAAATCAGACAGCCCCTTGTTCAAGAACCTACACAGCACAGATCATGAGGACTACTTAGATGAATTTCTTGCCAAATTGAGTTGAATTGGAAGCACCAACCATCTCGCGTAAAATTAAAGCTTAAACGTTTACGAGAAAGAAAAGACATTTCTAGAATACATTTGGCTTCTAATTGTGGTCAATCACATTTTACAATGGGGATAAGAGTGTGTGCTACGTACCCAGCGTGCCGGGCCTCGTCCCTGGACATGAGCGAGAAGATCTCGGCCACCACCGGGTTGGTCTTCTGCAAAGAAACGGGAGATGAGGAGTGAGGACACGCACACCAGGTGCTCGCGGAAATGCCTACGAGCAAAAGCAAACAAGAGTTGGACGAACCTTGAGCCTGCGCCCGAGCTCCTTGTAGAGGAGGAACCCGGAGAACTCGGCGGTGCAGGAGCGCTCAAGGAACTCGACGAAGATCTGGCGGAGCGGGCCCTCCATCTTGTCAGCGGCGGCCTTGAACTCGGGGTTGCGGACGAAGTGGGTCTGGTTGTAGTCCGTCTTGAACTCTTGCAGCAGCGCCTCGAACTCGGCCTGGTTGAGCTGCTTGTTGATCTCGGCGTTGAAGAGCCGCTCCATCTCGTCGAAGTCGGTGGTGTAGAACCGCGGCGTGAGAAGCGATTCCTGGATCTCCGTCTTACCCCGCTTCTTGGGAGACGGCCCCGGCTTGCTCGCGGCGGGCGGCGCCGCGGTGGAGGAGGCCGTCACGCGGAAGCGGACCGAGCGCCGGGCGAGAGGCAGGCCGGTGGGGGACAGCGGCTTCGCACCGATGCCGTGGTGGTGGTGCATAGCGGGGTTGAGGAGGGAGAGCTTCATGGCGGAGGCCATCGGCGAGGCGGGAGTGCGCGAAGAGTTTGGGAGAGGGGAGGAGGGGGAAGGGTATATGGATGGATGCTGCTGCTTACATGGAAGGGAGAAAGAGATAGGGGCGGTGTGATAAGGTGGCGATGAGGTGTAATCCACGGCTTCTAATGGGCGCGCGCCATGTGTAGTGGAAGCCAATCTAACCGCATGCCCGTCTCCTAATTTTAGAGTTTTTTTAAGCTTTAAAAATAAAAAGAATTTTTTTATATTTTATTGAATTAAACTAAAGCTTAATTTAAAATTTCAGAAATTAAAATAATTTAATATGAATAAATCAAATTTCAATTAAATTTAAAATTGGTTTATTAGATTTTCTTGGTTTTATTTGTCTCGTTTTGCGCGTATAGAATCCGGTATTACCGAAACCTTCTTGGACCAGTCTGCAGGAGTAACTCCAATCTTCAACGAAGGCAAGTCGTAGACTTTTGATCATATTGTGCCCATTTTTACAAAATTATATTGCTTTTATATCAACATGCATGTTAATATTTATATCAATTGTTTTTTGGAGTAGCTAATTACCTATTTGACATTATGTCACCTTGAATAATTGTGAATAACATATATCCTTGGGCACCATAGGAAATGTTGATATTAGTTAGAAATAATAGTAATACTAACATTGGTGGTGTAATATGCTTAGTCGTGCTTAATTACGATGGACTCATGATCACATGTTCTATAATGTTAAATTTGACTTGATGATATATGGAATTATGGTGTGATGCCACTATTGTGCCTGCTACTATAAAATTTTGTGTCATGGCAGGGATTATCATTGGTTTGGGTGAACAAAATGATTTATTCTCAAGCGAGTGATTGTGTAGTAAAGGGGGTGCCGTGAGGCACATTGTTTTGGATGATCGAGGTAGCCTCGCCTGAGTACTCACTAAGGATTTAACTTTGTGCGTCATTGATTTGAGCCTTATCGTACAACCATGTGTCTAGTATGGGATGGACCTGGCTAATTAATTAATAATATCTTGATTTTGGTTATGTCATATGTGGTGTGAGTTCTAGGGTTTACAGGTATACTCACATTGCGCAAGAGGGGCCCACCGACTGTGGTGGATGTAACCCTTTGGTGGTAAAACCTTAGCGGGCAAAACTGAGTTAAGATAGAACTTTGTAAAAAACCTTGTGATAATCACTTAGTCGCACACCTACAGAAGCGTGGCATGGCCGACATTATAAGTTGATTATCTTTTGTGAGTCAAGCTGTACAACCTCTGCAGAGTGTAAAAACTGTTCTAACAGCCGTGTCCCTGGTTATGGACAATGCCTAAGGATTTCACACGAGGTATAGAGTTTTCATAAAATGTATGGATGGTGGAATGGATGTAGAGTGAACAGGTAGTTCACTGGTTGTTTCAAAGCAATTGTTTACTTTATTTACATAATATTTCCAATTATGCTTTTCAATCTATTTATTGTATTTACTATCAATATTTCTTTCTGCAAAATAACCATACAACTATGTTGATCAGTTGTTGAGGAAGAATTTGGGAATCCAGAGTTCTATGAGGAGGAACTAAGATGCGCTCCCTACTCGATTGTATGTGGGCATGTCGGATGGCTACCATGAGTTTTCTTCTTTCGCTGCAATATTTATTTATCAGTCTTTTAAGCCCTGCATGACAAACTATGTAAACTTTGGCCATAAGGTCTGCTGCTTCTATTTAATAATAATTTACTTATTTCTTAGCTATTTCATTGTATGGATATGATTTTCATCGATGTTGTTATTGTGTGAGCTAGCTACTAATCATAGTACTAGTTCAGAATACACAGAGGGTTCAGATTGCATATTCAGGTCCCGACATGAGGTAGGCCCACGCACTTGCGTGGGCATCATCATTATAGATTGGCCTAGTGTGTCTCATCAAAATAATCTGGGTACACACGCGTGTGCGAGCACCCACTTTCAGTGACATCTAATGGTTGTTTTTTATTATTATTATAAATTGGGTCCACCAAATTAATAACCAGATTTCATTTTTAAATTTTTAGCATGTGTTTATTTTCTTGTAGCATCCAGTGTTTATGAGCTATCGATCATAATTAGGATCCACCAAACTGAGGACCAGATATTTTTATTTTTTATAAGAATTTCTAGGCTATTTATCTTTTTTTCTTAGCAATTGTAAATCACCAGTCATCGACTTTTAGTATATAATAGATCTGAGACGTCATAACTTGGGTCCACGCGATAGATGGCTAGATCTTTCTTGTTAACATGGGAGCTTCCTTGTAGTTCCTAATCAGTATAGGTTTATTTTTTAATATTTTTGGAATTTAGGTTTCAAATTCGTTTACAAATCAAATCTCTAATCGTCCTTTAAGTTTTATTCCAAATTTGCATGTTTTCGTATCGTTCTTCTTGTGTATTTCTTTTTGGTATTAAGCTAGAATTCGTGTAAAAATCATATTTCAATTTTATTTTAATTACTGTTCTTAACTTTAGTTTTTAGGGATTTACTTTGGAATTTGTATGGAAATTAAATTTTTAATTTTATTATTTTTATTTCGAATTTCTCTTAGCTTGGACTGTGCTTGACAATAGCTCTTTCTTTTAATATGAGCTGTTATAACTCGAGTCCGCGAGATAAATGGCTAGATCTTTTCTCTAAGTGTATAATTAGTATAGACATGGATAGATTCTTATATATCTAAGTCAACTATCAAATATAAATCTTTTAAAATTAGGACCCATCAAATTAAGGGTTTGATGTTTTTGCTTTTTGTGATGATTTCTAGCATATTTATCTTCTTTCTTAGCAACTCTAAAAGAATTGTCATCGCATTTTAGTATATAACTAACAAGGTGGCCAATGCCCCTTGCGCGGGGATCATCACTATAGATTGGTAAAATGTAGTTAATTGTGCATAAATATTACTAATTTTCAATCACACAAATGTAGATGTATTCCATACATTTCTATTTAACCCTAGACGTCTTCTCTACATGTGTTTCGTATTGTCCATATATATAGTTGGAAATCAAGCAAAAAAGATAACATTTTCCATACAAATTCTTTTCTTCTTGATGATCGAGCGATAGCTTAGTGCTGGAGATGTGGGGGAACGTCCCACTCACCTGGGTTCGATCCCTGGATCAATCCAGTGCGTCTCGCCTAAATAATTTGGGTGCACACACATATGCAAGCACCCATCTTTCAACGATGCCTTAGGGCTTTCACATTTTCTTTCGTGTGTAGGGGACACACACGTATGTGTGCATACGTATGGTGTGAGTGTGAGTGTGATGTATGTCCGTCTTGTACCCCCTTAAAAATATTTTCTTTGTTTATATTTTTGCTTATGTTACAAAAACTCTTCCTTTTTTGCGCTCAGAAAGACGGTCGAGTGAGACGTACGTGGGTCAAGGTTCCCTTTTTGTGTTCACGTATGGTCTATTCAGGCTTAACCCCATTTTTTGACTTTAATTTCCTTCTTACCTTTTTGTGTTCCGAACTTCTCTTAGTTTGAATTGTGCTTACACAGATTCTTTCTTTTAATCTAAGCTGTTATAAGTCGAGTTCGCCGGATCTTTTCTCTAAGTGTATAATTAGTATAGATACATTATATTCTTATACCCTTAAGTTAACTATAAAATCTAAGCCTTTGAAACCAGGACCCACAAAATTAATGGCTAGATGTTTTTTTTTTGTGAGAATTTCTAGCATATTTCTCTTTTTTTTCTTAGCATCTCTAAAAGAACTGTCATTGGTTTTTAGTATATAATAGATAGATTTTTTTTGAAGGCTCTCTTGTTCTGCTTATTGGATTTTGTAGAGTTGGTACCATTGTTTATCGGCGAAGAAGTCACATGATTAAATTACGGAAAACCCGCAAGTATTAAACTCTAAACTCATCTAAGGCTGCTCCTAGTGCTCCACCCTGGTTGGTATCTTAAACCTGTCATGTAGGCAAAATGATAATGTGGCACCATAGTTAATGAAGAGAGAGGGTACTCTAGTATCTAATCCGGATACCGGTTTGGTCTCGAAATCCAACGCATCAAATTTATTGTGATCGATCCCGTGTATTTACGTTTGTGTGTGTCAACAAATATGTATTGCTTTAGTACATGCCACAAATAGGCCACAATGCTCAAATACTAGTAAAGATCATGCATGTAATTAAATGAAACAAATTCAAGATACTACACTGTAAGAAACCATGATTGAGAAGATAGTATCCTAATCTCCATATGTCTTAAAAAGAAACTGCACCAAGATAGAAGCATAGTATACTGGGACTTGAATCATGGCCTGAAGCGGTGACTGACTATTTAGTGCTGGTTGAGAGGTTGTAAGCAATCAACATCTTGTTGACCTGCTCTGTTAAAATGCCTACGCCCCAACTCTTTTAACGGGGGATTATGACGTTATTACATCTCAACGGCTAAAGAGAGACATAAGTCGTTTTTCTTCTGGGAATAGGAGTAACTGAAAACAATAAATCCCCTGTAAGGGTGGATATCGAGTCAGGTCCTTGTCTTATCGAGTTTTTGTGAAATTGACATAGTTTAATTTAATATTTTTTTAATAGTTTGAAAGTATTTTTAGAACCGAGCCAACGAGCCGAGCCCAAGCGAAATCCAATTTAATTCAAAATCGGTCATTTAAATGTTTAACCAATTAATACGTGTAGTTAAAGAAATATTGAACCGAGTCACCGAGCCCCACTAACTTTCCACCCCTAGTCCCCTGTTGGCATCAAAACTAATGACAGCTTCCTGGTTTATAGTTCAATAGAAGGTGTGGAATGTGAGTTTTGAAAATAAGGTAAACAAGAGGTGTACAATTTCTACAGGCACGATAGATCTCTCTTTCAAAAATACTATGAAAAGATACTGGTGGGGATGCTCTCTTTTTTTCAAAAAAAGAAAAAAAAATCAAGAAAAACCATTGTGAGCTATTGGCCAGGATAGAGCCAAGTGTCTGGCCATGAATATCCCTAGCGGATTGGCCTTGGCAAATGGAAATGAAAAACAATCTACACCAAATTGGTCGGAAAAGAAATATGTGCAACTCCGCAAGGGCCACATCGCTAATTAAACACAGCAACATGTTGTTGCAGATATTATTGTTACACGTATCACCGAAAATGTAAGATAACAAATATATATATGAGATATTTACCTATTTATGGTTTGAATTGGTTCCCATGAAACGGAAAGGAAAAAAGAGAAAGTGGATTTTTTTGTCTCCATAATTTCGTGGCCGGTCTCGGTCGCACCCAACAGGCAGATTATCAGCATCATGTCCTGTATTGATCCAGTGCAAATCTTGCCATGTCTTTTTCCTGCTTTCTTTTTCTTCTTTCCCTCCAATGGAAACAAAAACTCTATAGCTCTGTGCATTGTTTGTTGTTGTCCACGAGATCAGTGGCGGAACCAGGATTTCAAAAGACCCGGGGCGGACTTATACTTAAAAAAATACCGAGACATAATATGGTTCAATAATCAATATTGATTTCATTTTGTTATAGAATTCCTACAATAAATTTTTAGTCAGTACAGAAGCAATAAATCTACTAAACGTAAAACGTCTAAACATCCAAACCCAATTAAATGGACAGAAGTCACATAACTGAAAATGGAACTATCAACTATAGAATCAACAATCAAGCAATCAAGCATTGCCAATTTGTCATCTACTAACTACTAAGCATAACTGCATAAGCATTCAAGCAAATGAAGCAATCAAGCATTAGCATCTGAGACTCAACCTCCTCAGCGTGGCTGTGGCCTGCGGCAGTGTGGCTCAGGTGGGCCTGACTCCTGAGTGGCTCGCCGCCTCACCGGCCGACTCGGTGTCTTGCCTGCGCCCACACACACTGCTGCCCTGCCCATGCCGCCCTGCCTGCTGCTGCTGCTGACTGCCACTTGCCTCTCGAGCTCACGAGGCAGGCGAAAGGCGAGCACTGCCACTGGCCTGGCGCGCCCTGCCAGCAGCCGAAGGCCGCCAAGCCGCCTGCCTCGCCTGCCTGTGCCACTGTATGACCGCCGCCCGCATGCCCGACGTGAGGATGAGGAGTGAGGAGGAGGAAGAACCAAGAAGAGATTGGGGAAGAAATCAAATCTGAAATGTGGATTTGGGGATTAGGGTTTAGCTCTTGCCTCCTTTAGCCGGGTTCTTGCTTGGGCCTTGGGCCGCCGCTTCACTCCACCCACGGCCTTGGCCTTCTTTGTTGGCTTCTTTCCTCCTCTTGCAGATTCTCAATGTCGCTTCATGCCGTCAAGAATGGAGTTTGTAGCGCGGCCGGCCAACCCATGGCGATGCGTGGTTAGTTAGCTGGGGGACCTGGCGTACGCCTTTTCTGGTGGTTCCGCCATCGCAGATTATATTATCTGATATCGATCTTTTGAGTCAAAAGAAGTCAACCAATGGCTCTCCTAGAAGTTCAGTTTATAAAGATACAAATGCTAGAGTTAGAGCAGAGTAATGCTCAAGTCCAGATGATCAAGCTAGGTCGGTTTAACTCGATGTTGGAAAAAATGCATGGTGTCAAATGTAAGATGTAAACTGAATTGGGTTGGGCTGATATGGGCCGAGAAGAGGTGTGGTGAAGTGCGGCATCAAAGCCCCTCGAAAAAAGTGCGGCATCAAACTAAACAATTTGTAAACGGTAGTTATGGTCATAATCTAGGTGTTGAACAATTGGTATTGATGTCGAGGTGTTTGGGCGAGTAAACCCTCGGTTTAGCAAATTATTGAATTTGTTGTCAGGTGACCAATGATGCGATTGACCTAGAGCGTCCGATCGGCAGAGGCCGAAGCGATCGATGGGTCATGGGTGGTGGTCAGACCAACGGTTCAAGCTTTTGAGGAATGGACACCAAACACTTCTGTGAAAGTGTTTCGGGATGTGTTTATACCAAGTACCATTGAAAATAGAGACTGGACATGAAACTAGATAGAGTTTTATCGAAAAGTCCAGAGGGATGTTTTCTGGAATGGGAAGCGGTTTGATCGGTCGTTGGTTAGCGGTTTGAGTGGTCCCTTGTTACCAGGGTTGACGGTTAGACCGACCGTTGGTTGGCGGTCTGACCGGCCAGGGTGAGTTCATGCACAGTGAGTGTGCTGAATTTGTGGTTTTGGACAAAGTTATGTGATTCAGTGTATATGTGTTGCATGATGTATGTTTTGGCTAACGTAGGTCAAGTTGCAAATAACTTATATCCAGAATCAATTTTTTGGTCTATTGTTGTGCAAGAATGCTTGTAGTCAACTACGGTCAACAGCGAGGATGATCAGGACTAAGCTAGGAGAGCTGAAATCCAGAACGATCGAGGATGTCGCGTGAAGTGGTTGGACTCAAGCAAGGCGCAAGATGGACACGAATGACCGAATGAGATGTTCGGTGCAACGGGTTGCATCAAGTGGCTTGGGACGGGTGCAAGTGCCAAGGTGGTCCGATGGGAGACGGATGGGAGAGACTTGCGAGTATGAGAAAATCCATTGATGAACTTATACGTGACAAAGCATGAGATTGCTTCACGATGATTGAACTCGGTCATAGAGAATAATCTACAAGGGGTATTTTGGTATCTTGTAACGTCCCAAAATTTGGCTTTTCAAAAATCTTTTGAGTAGTTTAGGTCCCTGAAAAAATTCACCAATTTTATTTGAATTAATAGAGCTTAATTGGGACTTTCATAAATCAAAATAATTTAATATGATTAATCTCAACATCAACTATTATCAAAACTATTTTATTTGGATTCTATGTGCTTGGATATATTTTCTAGAATTTTCTAGAATTTTTCCAAGTGCATTTGCTATTTTCTATTTGCTGTTTGGATTTTGGCTATTTTTCTAAAAAGAAAACTAATATAAATCTCAGTTTAGCCAAATCCTCTAATTCGGCCCATCCCGCCGGCCTCTCTCGCTCCCTTTGGGCCACCTCGCCTTTCCCTCCCGGCCCGTTCACTTGAGTCGCATGTTGGCCAGTGCCAAGATCACTAGCTCACCTCTTCCTTGGTCTTGCTCAACCCAACCGGGTGCGTCTTGCCAAACCCTAATCGCGCTGGGCCTGGTCATTCACTTGCATGCGCCATCGCTCTGGGCGTTCGAGCCCTAGCGCGCATCCCAGGGTGCTATAAATAGTGTCGCCTCTCCTACGCGTCCGCTTCGCCCGACGCCGCCGCCATCTGTGACCTAGGTCACCTCCACCAGAGAAGCCGTCGCCGAGCGTCTTCATCTTCAAACCGCCGACGCCATTGACACCGTTGGAGCTCTTGGCTGCCGCCGTCCGGTGCCCCTCCGCCTTCACCGACGCCGCATCTGAGGTCCCCGCGCCACTCGCGTCTCGTACCCGTGGCCGCCGTCGTCGAGCCGCCGCCAGAGCGTTGTCTTTTCCTCAGCCCGAAGCGCGGCCGCTTCAGTTTCCTCCGCCGCCTCCGCATGCTTGCCCAAGCCGCGTTCACCCTTGCTCGGCCTCGCGGGTGCCGCCGCGTCTATCACCGCCACCGCCACCGTCGGACTCATTGAGCTCATGTCACGCAAACCATCACCGGAGATGCTCGCGCCGGCAAGCCGCCATGTTGCCATGCGCTTGGCTCCCGTGTGATTTGGTCCCTTGGTGCCACGTCAGCACGCCATATCACCAGCCATGCATGCAATCACTATTCATGGCTGCGTGTGTGTGTATCTCAGTTGGGTGGGTTGTTCATTGTTCCCTGTTCCTTGTTCATTCTCCATTGATTCTCTTTGTGAATCCTTCTCTAATCCTTGCAGTACCAAGCCGCCACATCTTTGCATCAAATCGGCATGTAGCTTCAGTTCCTGTTCATATCTAGCATCCAGTACGTGAGTATATGGCTTGTTCTCTGATCCCCTTCTCTCTCTATTAATTATTTCCCTAATCCATGCTTTGTCAACTCAGTGCACAATCTTCGCTAGTGCCTTTTCCATACATACATATATATATATATATATATATATATATATATATATATATATATATATATATATATATATATATTTTGACCCCACATGTCATCCACCCAATTAAAACCTAGATTAGTTCTCTCTCTTACATGCGGTCCCGCGTGTCACCAACCTTGGTCAAACCCTAGCCATGAGCTTGGTCCACCGTGGACTAGCATATCTTCGTGGACCTGGTCCATAGACCAGTGGCCCACATGTCAACCCCTAATTATATTTTTCTGGAATTAATTTAATTCTGAAAAACCCTTTTTAACCAATGGGTCCCTCCTGTCATCCATTTCCTTTTCAGAAATTATTTTAATTCAATTTCTCCAGTTGGTCCCACATGTCATTCATTGATTTCCTCTCTTTCACTTATCAGTGGACCCCACTTGTAAGTGTCCAATTCTTTTTATTTTATTCTAATCCGAAGGAATATTATCTGAATATTCTTTTCTCTATTAATTTCATCATTTCATGTGATCTTCCAAAGCTCATATCTTTTGCATCCGAACTCCGATCGAGTCCATTCAAATTCCTAAATTCATCTGAATTCTAGATCTATTTATCTGAGAATATTATTTGAATTTTTGGAGTTTGTTTGCTCTCTGTTATTTAATTATTTAGTTTATTTGCTTGTTTGTGAGTAGGCGTTGTTACTGCGAGAAGTGCTGATAAAGAAGGAGCTAAAGACCAAGTAGAAGATCAAAGATAAAATAAGATCATCATTGTTGTAGCAAGGCAAGTTATACCTTTGATCATGTTGAATCCCAGTTTTATAAAAATTAATTTGATTCAAATTACTGCATTTACTTTAAATATTTATTTAAATGCTTTTGGGTTTAGTTATAAATCCCATTTGTTATATCCACCTTGTCTATTTGATATGTCATAATCTTTTGTCACCCTAGCTTGGTTATTTATTTAGTTGGTAATATCGTAGAACCAACGTGGGTTGGTTAGATACGAGTAGATTGCTTAGCCATGCCACGAGTCATCTCATGTAAGTTGCAATTATCAACTTGACTAAGTGATTATGGAACTATATGATAAAACTGGGTGTACTATGTGTTATTACTCGTTGATGGCATATGCTGCACTTAACCAACAGGGTGGAAAAAGATTTAGACTGAGGCAAGTGGTGGATACTGGGTGAACTGGTGGTTGTGTGTTTGGGAATATTAATCTTTGTGTCTTAGTTAGAAATTGAAAGTCTTGCCTTGGTCAATTAAGGATTTAACTTTGTGCGCCATTGAACCGAGCCTCTCGTACAACCACATGCCTGATGGGACGGGCCTAACTTAGTAGGTTACAGAGTCTTGACATTGATTACTCAGGTTGTAGGTTAGGTACTCAGTGATGGGTGGAGGTGTGTTACCGCTGTGGTTGGGTGCACATCACGAGGTGGTTCGTCGTGTCCCTGTTCAACGGTGTGTGTTATGCCAAACACTGTGTAAGGGTTGGTATAGAATAAAGCACACTGGGAGTATCAATGCTTGAGATGAAGTTTTTGAAAGGTTTTGTTATGATTGCTCAATCGCATACTTCTGTATGGTGAGTCATGGCAGACATGATGAGTTAATTGTATCTTGTAGGTAAAGTGTACAACCTCTGCAGAGTGTTAAATCAATCTATTCGAATAGCCGCGTCCGCGGTCATGGACATGCTTAGGGATTTCACACGAGGGATAGATTTTTCATAAAACAATTGGGAAGGGAGCTGTGTGATCTAAATCATATGGCTGTGTGAATAACCTGTTTAGGCTATGTGTCTTTGTGAAATCAAACTGTTAAATTATTATTGTATATTTGTTTTGAATTATGCTTTCAATCTATTATTCATATTCAAATTGCAAATGTTGCATTTCTGCAAAAGAACCACAAAAGCCATTCCTTTGGAATAAGCCTGCATCTATAATTGCATTGCTGTGGTATGACCTGCGAGTACGGTTGTGTACTCATGCTTGTTGTAAAACATGCAACAGAAGTGGAAGAATCGTCAGTCAACAAGGTCTACTTCAAGGATCATGGAGAACTAGGTCGCGCTACCCCAGCTGATTGCCTGTGGGCATATGGATGGGTTTCACTGAAGTTATTCCGTTACGTTCATTGCAGCCTTAATTGAGATATTAAGCCTACGAGGCATTAATTGTAAGCTTTGACCTTAAGGTCTTTACTCTGATATTTATTGTTATTTGCTTATTTATTAGTTATCTTTGTATATGGAAATGATATTTCACTGATGTTGTCACTGTGTGCACTAGCGTGATCCTGGACTAGTGCATTATACACAGAGGGTCCATAATTGCATTTTTGGGTCTCGACATATCTGCACCAAAATATTGGATTAGTGACCTTGAAGAGACTGCAACGCAAGACGGCGCAAAGAAGAAGCGGTCTAGGTCATGAGAAGGAGAAGACCAGGAAGAGAAGTGTGTGTGAATGTAGACTCATTTGTGTGTGGGCTTAGCGGGTGCCCATTAGGATTTTTTTTCTTTGGACATAGCCTCCACTATAAAATGGGAGGGTGCGGGTTTTGCACCTCCAAGCCTTGCAAGCCTACAAACCATAATTTGAGATTTGGTGAAAGTGGAGAGAATGGATGAGGCTAAGGTTTAAGAGAGATGTATTGAGAGAAATTTTGGGATTAGGTGTGCTCATGAGTGAGATTTTGTCCTCTATGGTGGAGTGTGTAACAGCCCAAAAATTCAAATTCTGAGAAAAATTTAAAAACTTATTTATTTTGGTGGATTTTCTGAAATTTTCTAAAGCTCTTATTATTAACCTTAAAGCTAAAACCAAGTTAAATACAAAAACTATTAACAAGTTTAAGTGGAAATTATTTTATTTAAGTCCAAAATCATTCTAGGAATTTCTGTGAATTTTTCTAGAATTTTTGGAATTTATTTGCTATTTTCTAAAGCCTCTTTGAATTATCTGAATTAAATCAATTAGAAAATCAAAGAAAAACCCTAAACAGTGAATGGTAGAAACTTGCCCACCCAAACCACCCTCAGCGCAAGACGCCTTGACCAGGCGGCCCAATTTCGCGCCTCTCTTTTTCGTTGCGTGGTTGGATTACAATCCAGCGAATCGCACTCCCTCTCTCCTTTCCTATTTCATTTGCCATCGCGGCGTGGGCCGCTCGTCGTCTTCAACCTCGCCTTCCCTTCCTCGCCCCTTTCCTTTTCTTTTCACCGTGTCGCCATGGCGGTTTCCAAAAACTTGCCAAACGCAGCGTTCAAATCCGACCGCATCCCGTGATTGACACGCGCATTCAATTCCTCAATCTCCTCCGCCTCCGACCACGGCCTCCCTTTCCATCTGCGAGCCCCAATCCCTCTTTTCTGCGCCACCAGTGCCGCCTCGCAACCTTCTTGCCCTCCACGTCGATCCGCCACGCCCTAGCCCTATAAATAGGTGCTCAAGTGCGCCTCCACAAAGAACAACCAGCGCCACCCACTCCACCTTCCCTCTCGGTTTCGCGAATTTGACTTTTGCGCCGACCACCGCGTCGAGGTTTTCTCCGATTCCGGCGAGGTCAAGGACTCCCGATCGCTCAGACCTCACCATCGGCATCACCATCACCGTGCCACCTTGTGCGCGCTCTCATTCGTGTTGAAGATCCTGGGCGCCTTCCTCACCGACGACCCGCGCGCGCCGCTAATCTTCTTCACCGACGCTTCCGCCACACCTCGAGCAACCTTGGTGAGCACCGATTCGGCATCGCTTACCCTTTCTTTTGCCGCGCCCACGCCGCAGAGGCGCCAGAAGGCCGGCGAGGAGGTCGCCGAACTCCGACGGCCTCGGGCTGCATGGCACAGCCACATCACGTCCCACCTCGGCGCCATGTGCGCGTTTTGCGAAGTCGGCGCCTCGTGGCGCCCACATCAACACGGCACCGGCCAAGACTTTATTCCGTGGACCGTGTCCACCGTGATCGTTGATCTGCGTGGACTTGGTCTTTGACCAAGGGCCCACTTTGTCATAGACTCTAAGATTTTTAGTTTAAAAATAATTAATTTGAAATTCAATTTCGAAGGCCGACGTCATAATCCCAATTTTCCTTTAGGAAAATAATTAGAGAAATTCATTTAAATTGCAGATTTAGGTTTAAAATTTGTAAAATTCATAACTTTTGCATCCAATCTCCAAATTGGGTGTTTCAAATTTCTAAATTCATGTAAAATCATTATCTAGCTAACAAAACCAAAATTATTTAATTTGAAGCTATTTTGAATCTGTATTTAAATTTAGAATTTCTTTTAAATATCAAATTTAGACTAAAACTTGTAAAATTCATATCTTTTGAACCACAACTTCAAATTGAGTGATTAAAATTGCTAAAATCTTAAAAATTATTATCTAACTAAATAAAATAAAATTATTTCATTTGGAGTTAGTTTGATCTGTATTTCTTGGATTTATTTGAATTTTATTTGAATTTGCCGTACTTTCGCGTATAGAGTTTGGCGATTAGGAGGTAGATCTTTCAGAGGGTTTAGAATCTCAAGACTTCAACGAAGGCAAGTTACATTCTTGACCATCTTGATCCCAGTATTTCAAAGTTAATTAATTCTGTTTTTAAAGTTATTATTGCATGCATATTTTTTATCCAAGTATTTAAAATTCTGTTTTAATTATTAGTTATGTCAATTCCTTTGTATAGCCAATATTGATGCTTGGAATGCCATGCCCTTGCCACCTTAGTAAAATAATTAAGATATTTATGCTTAGTCATTGCTTAGACCAAAAGATGATTTGGGAATTTCGCCAAAATATAAAGTTGTTACGAAAATGAATCTATGGTATTGTTTTTACCATAGATGATTGGAAAATGTCTTGACAAAAGAAAAATAAATGAAATTGGTTTAGACTTGGGTGAATTGGGATTGTTGGTGGGTGCAAGTTCATGCAGGGCTCAATCTGACGAATGTTTGAGACCGAGGTTTGTTTTGAAGTCACCAGTCATGTAAGGACCGGTCTGCATGTCATGGATGTTAAGCCAAACTCGTACCACCACAAGTGCGAATGGGACGGACTTGGCCAAATAAGCTATATCATTTCACCATGTTTATGTGCAGGAAAGATGTGGGAGTCGTGAAGACTTATTGATGATACCCACATGGCGCAAGAGGGGTAGTCGTTTGGTGCGAAGCCTTCGATTCTGAAACCTTAGCGGGCATAATTATGTTGAAATAATGTAGGGTAAAGGCCTCGTGATAGTCGCTAGTCGCACGCCTACTGAGGCGTGTATTGGCCGACATAATAAGCAAACTATCTCTTGTGGGTAAAATTGTACCAACTCTGCGAGTATTAATCTATTGAATAGCGGTGTCACGGTCATGGACATGCTTAATGAAGCCACTCGAAGTTAGTCTCGGTTTTGTTTGAAAAGACTTTGTCACTGGTTTATGAAAATGGGTTTGGGCGAAGCTTTGGTGTAAGGGGTAATCCTTCACCATTTGTGTATGGAGGTTCATCCTACACTTGACATTGAGAAATCAAAATATGATTTTGATCCTTATTAAATTCTAAAATGGCCTTGGAAATTACTAAAGAGTATTTAAACCTGAAAATCTTTGTCTTATGCAAATAAACCTGCCATTACCCTTTGCTCACTTTATGCATGCATTCAATCATTACTTTACGGGTGTAGCTTGCAAGCACGATGGTAGTGCTTACTCTTCTTGAATAATCTTTATTAGGAAGACTTCTATCAAGGCGGTGAGGACATCGATGCTTAGGCCACGCTCCCCAGACGATTGCTGTGGTGAATCGTTGGGTCTACTACTACTATTTTATTTCATTGTGTTTTACTTTATTTGGCCTCGGGCCGTTTGTAATAAACTCTGAATAATTATTAATAAAATCGTGATATGTTTTGATTATCACTTTTGTTTAACTGTGTACACTAGAAATCCTGGACTAGTGTATGAACACAGAGAATTCGGGATCCTTCGCTCCCGGGTTCGACAGAGTGACTGTAAACCTTTAATCCCCAATATCAATCCAATTAAGATTGTGCCAAGATGAGTTCTCTCTTGTTCTTGCTATCTTTTTTGTGGTTTTGGGGTTCTTGTGATCTAGGGGTTTTGCCTTGGTCTTTTACGTACTGAGATCTAGCTTGTTAGGATGTGTGCGATCTAATCTAAGGTCATCTTGACCATCCTTTATCCACAAGCAAGCCTTTAGCTCAAATTTAGGTGTTCCCTCGGTTTTGTGCCTTCTTGCCGTCAATCAAGAAATTCGTAGAACCTTGGCTATGATCATCTCAATCTTCGATTGGGATATGTTTTTGACCTTCTAGTTGAGCTATGTTTGAAATCTCAGGTGATTTGGGCCACTCGATCAAAAGTTAGGTCGTTTTGTGGATCCATCGTCGTGTTGTTTTCAGTCAATAGTGGGGAGCGGTCTGACCGGCCGTGCCTTGGTGGTCAGACCGGATGAGGGGTTTTGATCTTGATTTCAGCTCATGTCTTTTGCTATGATCTTGAGACATTTCTCTTCGTAGCTTTGCAAAGCTATTGGAGTGAAAAGAAAGTTAAATACCAGCAGAAAAAGAGTGGACTTCTATTCACCCCCTCTGGTCACTGTTTTGGTCCAACATAATGTAACACCCTGATTTTCTGTGCCTTTTTAAAAAATTTCAAAATATAAGGAACCATTTTGTTTTGATGAGAATTCAAAGCTTAACTTGAGATTTTCAGAAAGTGGGTGTTTAAAATGACTAAACCGAACTTCAACTAACCCTCAAGTTTGGTTCTTTGGAGCTGTTAGAGATCTTGTGTTGATTTCCCTTGCCTCCATTTATTCCACTCTTTCCTTGACTCAGCCCTTTCTTTCCAGACCTCCTCTCTAGTTTCTCTTCAGTTTTGACCTCTCCTTCGGGTCACAATTACCCCTGAGATGTCCTAAGCTCAGGTTTGTGTTTCAAATATCCCTGATCTCTGAAATCTAAACTTTGGGTTGAATCCCCCCTTCTGGACCTCTCTTCTTTGGGCATTCCCTCATGCCCAGACCTCCATCTTGTTTGGCCATCTCTTGGAGCCAAGATCTCCCTGTGTCTGGAACTCTCTTATGTGTCTAGACCTCTTTTGTGTCTAGACTACCCTTGTATTTGGAATCTTCCTTTAGTTCATCTAGACCTCCCTGTGTCCACTTGAACTTCCCTCTTGTTCATGTAGGCCTCCTGTGTTCACCTAAACTTTCCGTGTGTTCCTTTGGACCTCCCTGTGTTCATTGGAATCCCTTCTGTATTCATTTGAACCTCCCTTGTGTTCATTTGAATCTCCCTGTATCCATTTGCCCCTTCCTGTGTTCTTTTGTATCACCCCGGGTTCCTAAGGACCTCCTTGGTCCTTCATCTTGGTAGTCAGGACCTCTCTGGGTTCATCTTGACCACCAAGACCTCCCTTTGGCTTCATCTTGACCGTTGAGACATCTCTTGTGTTGGTCTTGACCGTCGAGATCTCCTTGATCTTCTCTTGACCATCGGGATCACCTTTGAGTTTATCCTGATCATCAAGACCTCCTTTGGACCACTTTCTGTGGATCTCCTCTGTTGGATCCCTCTCCCTTAGAAACCTCTCCGTCCAGACCTCCCTTCGTTTGGATCTGATGGTCCAGACCTCCCTTTGTTTGGATCTAAGGGTCTAGACCTCCCTTGTGCTGCCTTCTTGGGTCCGGACCTCCTTAGGTCTAGACCTTCCTAGTGTTTAGACCTCGTGCTCGATCGGACCTTCCGCTCGATTTTGACCTTCATCGCTTGAGGACCGTCCGATCTGTGTTGAACGGTCTAGTCGCTTTGGCTCGTTCGATCCAAATCTAACCGCTCCCGCTCCTCCCGCTTCTTATCTCGCTATCGTTAGGACCTTCCTTTGGAGATCCTAGTCGTCAGGACCTCCTTTGCTTGTTGATCTGACCGTTAGGACCTCCCTTTGGAGATCCTAGCCGTCAGGACCTCCTTTGCTTGTTGATCTGACCGCTAGGTCCTCCCTTTGGAGATCCTAGCCGTCAGGACCTCCTTTGCTTGTTGATCTGACCGTTAGGTCCTCCCTTTGGAGATCCTAGCCGTCAGGACCTCCTTTGCTTGTTGATTTGACCGTTAGGACCTCCCTTTGGAGATCCTAGTCATCAGGACCTCCTTAGTTGTTGATCATGACCGTTAGGACCTCCCCTTTGGAGATCTTAGCCGTCAGGACCTCCCTTGATTAGATCTTGACCGTTAAGACCTCCCCTTTGGAGATATTAGCCATCTGGACCTTCCTTGATTAGATCTTGATCGTTAGGACCTCTCCTTTGTGGATCTGACCGTCAGGACCTCCCCCTTTGTGGATCTGACTGTCAAGACCTCCCCTTTGTCGATCTGACCGTCAGGACCTCCCCCTTTGTGGATCTGACTGTCAGGACCTCCCCTTTGTGGATCTGACCGTCAGGACCTCCCCATCCCTTGGACCTCTCAGCCCTCTGGACCTCCCCCTCAATCTGATCGTTAAAAGCATGAAGAGACTTAATCATATCACTGACCTACAAGAAACATTCGACAACCTCAGAAAACATTGCTTAAAACTCAATCATGAGAAGTGTGTGTTCGGAATCTCTTCAGAAAAATTGCTTGGATTCTTAGTATCTATACGAGGAATCGAAGCAAATCCCGAAAAGATAAAGGTCATTCTCCAAATGCACCCTCCAACCACAAGGAAAGAAGTCCAGAAACTCATAGGGTGCATGGTGGCTTTAAGTCATTTCATCGCACGACTAGGAGAGAAGGGACTACCTTTCTTTAAGCTTCTAAGGAAACACGAAGGTTTTGAGTGGTCGAAAGAGGCAAATCTTGCCTTTGAGGATGTCAAGAGGTACCTTACGAGTGCTCCTATTCGGTCTCTCCAAGGCGGAAAAGCGCTCTTAATTTACCTAGCCGCCACACCACAGGCGATGGCGCGATCTGGTCGTAGAACGTGGCGATGCAACGACCGGTTTACTACGTAAGTGAAGTTTTACACGGGCCTAAGGAGCGTTACCCTCAGGTCCAAAAACTTCTATATGCCCTTCTTATGTCTTCGAGGAAACTACGACATTATTTTCAGGCGCACAAAATAGCCGTACCGTCTGAGTTTCCCTTAGGAGGGATTCTCCACAATAGGGAAACAGTGGGACGCATGGCAAAAATGGTCAGTCGAACTTGGGGAGTTCGACATCCATTTTGTGTCCCGACGACCATTAAATCCTAGATCTTGGCGGACTTTGTCGCGAATGGACAAATCTGAGCGTGTTTAGGATCCCGATCTGATTCCCGACGACCATTGGGCGATGTACTTTAACGGTCGCTTACTTTAAGTGGCTCGAAATTTGAGGTGGTCTGGTATCTCCTACCGAGAGACCTTAAAGTATGCCATACAATTAAACTTTCGGGCCACTAACAGCGTGGCGAGAATCTGAAGGTTTGCTAGCTGGCATACGAGCTGCGAAAGCGCTCTCGATTCGCCGACTACCCGTGAGAGGAGACTCTCAACTAGTCGTGAATCAAGTCGGGAAAAATGCCGGTGCTCTAACCCGACAATGTCTCGGTATTTATCGGAAGTCGTAAGCTAGAAAAGCATTTTTTAGGTTTCGAGGCACAATTTATCCCTCGAAAGGATAATTTCCTCGCAGACCAGCTTGCTCGAATAGCTTCTTCTCGATCTGTTGTACCAAAAGGAGTCTTCTTGGAACAACTCCAGAAGCCGTCTCTGGTCGAAGAACCAGAAACACCTCCTATTGAGACGGCCTCTCTAGAATACGAGGATACCTGGATGGCTCCCATCTATGAGTATCTTCAGAAGGGTTCCGTACCCGAAGACGATCCCGAGGCAGATCGCTTATCCCGAAAAGCCAAAATATATACTTTGGTTGAAAGAGTCCTTTATAAGCGAAGTACTCAAGGGGTGCTCATGCGATGCATTCCGCAGAGCGAAGGATTAACACTCCTTCACGACATACACGGTGGCATCTGTGGAAATCATGCTTCCTATAGAACGCTGGTCGGTAAGGCCTTTCGACAAGGTTTTTATTGGCCAACAGCCCTGTACGATGCTAAAGAGTTGGTCAAAAAGTGTGTTCAATGCCAATTTTATAGCAGGCAAATACACCAACCAGCTCAGTCATTACAAACGATACCTCTATCTTGGCCTTTTGCGACCTAGGTTCTCGATATCTTAGGACCGTTCCCCAAAGCTCCAGGAGGTTTCGAGTTCCTTTTTGTGGCTATTGATACATTCACAAAATGAATTGAAGCCGAACACATGATTGGGATAACAACGAGCGGCAAAACAGTTCATGATGAGATCGTAATTACTCGATTTGGAGTGCAAAGTCGAATAATTACGAGATAATGGTAAGCAATTTTCGGCGCAAAATTTGAAAAATTTTGCGACGAGTTGGGTACCAAATTATGTTATGCTACGTGGCCCATCCCAAAGCAATGGAAGCGATCGAGCGTGCAAGCGGCCAAATAATGAGAGAATTAAGACCGAGTCTTGACCCGGCTCATCAAGCGCTCGGGGCTTGGGTGCAAGAATTACCCTCGTATTATGGGCGGTTAAATGCGACTACTAGTCGGACTCTGGTGAAACACCATTTTTACGGTTTTGAGTGAAGCCATGCTTCCTCCGGAACTAAAGATCTGATCAACACAGTGAAACTTTCAATGACTCCAACCAGAACAACTTCGAGCGAGATGACATTAACCTACTCGAAGAAAGGAGAAACCAGGCCTTAATCCGTTCAGCAGTCTACCAACAAGCCCTGCGCAGATATTACGATCGTAAGGTCCAACCTCGCATCCTTGCTGTAGGTGACTTGGTATTGAGGCTCTGCCAATCTAAGTCTAATCGGAACAAACTTTCTCCCAAGTAGGAAGGTCCTTACGATGGTCGAAGTTACTCGGCGAGGTCGATCTGATTAGCAATGGAAGGCGGCCGGGTTCTCTCGAATTCTTGGAACATCGACCAGTTACGCAAGTTTTATGTGTAACTAACCATTCAGACAATAAAGACTCAGTATCTTTCTACCTCTATTGTCTTACTTTTGAGTAGTGCTTTCATAATCTTCGACTACATTCCAAACACCCAGTTTTCTTTACACTGGTCGAAAGGAAGGTAACATCACCTAGTCGAAGTCTCTCCTCTCTGCACGTGGTCCTGCCCATTAGAAGGAACTTCATAGTGTCGACTCGTTACTCACTTTTGCCGTCAATACAAAGAGCTCGAGTTTTTTTTGGTCGAAATATTTTTAAAGCCAGCTCTCTTCCCATTAGATTATTTCTTCAGTTATTTTGAAAAGTATTCTAAGCAGAGTGCATTTTCTTAGATTTATTCAACTGCCTTTGGTGCATTCGATCCGTCTCAACTAAGTTGGAGGAAGCAACACATCTAGTCGAAGTCTCTCCTCTCTGCACGTGGTCCTGCCCACTAGAAGGAACTTCCTAGTATTGTTCAGTTTCCTACTTTTGCTACCAGGTCAGACTTATCGAGTCCACTAAGGAAGGGCGAACGAATTTTTTGAAGTCCTCTGAGCGTTTGCTTAACTCAAGTTCTTTGTTCTCGATTTAATTAATCTAGTCTGAGATGGTAGCATCACCTAGTCGAAGACTTTCCTCTCTGCGTGGTCACCCCCACTAGAAGAAACTTCCTAGTGTCGATTTGTTCCCACTTTTTCGACCAAATTGCATGACAATCGTGACCAAAAACTACAAGTTAACCAAACATCTCTGCTTTGAAACCCTTTTTACACTATTTACTTAGTTTGTCTAAACAAACTAAGCAAATAGTCGGAGGCTAGGATAAAGTTATTAACCTGACTTCAATTCTTAGTCTTTCTTTCGTTAATTATCTTTTGAGTTACTAACTACTCGACAAGGTGGTTTGCAGGAAACAAGATGGATTACATAATACATCAACAAAAGCTTGTTTTTCATAGGTTTTTTTACAAACTACTCTGAAGAGGGAGAGCCCAGTCGCATCTCCTCCAAAACCTTCCTGCCAATGGCTTGCATTTCTTCTATAAGACGACTTGCTTTTGCCTCAGGGCAGTCGAAGTCGACTTCAATTGGCTGTACATTAAGGTTGGGGTCACGAGCTTTAAGTTTTGCCAATGCATAGCTTACTGCACCTTCGACCGCCTCCTTGATTGACTCAGCTTGGTTGGCCTTCAAAGTGGTTACCAATTCTTGCAAAGTCCCGACTTGTTCCCCAATAGTACTTATGTGAGCAGTTATTGTATCATCTTGAGGAGTTTTTCCCTCACTACATAGCTCACCAAGTATATTGTTCAGGAGCATGATGTTGTCTTGAAGATTAATCTTCATCGACTTCATCTCCTGTTGGTTATGAGTCGAAGTCTCGCGGAGCTGTTTATTTTTGACCACTTGCTCTGGAAAGATTAAGACTGGTCAAGCAAAAATAAACTCCTAGAGGAGAAAACAAAAGTAATCACAGGTAAAAGAATTCCTCACCTACTAATCGAGAATCTAACTTCTTGATTTCTTCATTATGGGAAGCAATGGTCTCAGCATGTCGCTTCTCCCATAATTTGATCTCCTTTGCATTTTCCCTAGCAATACGGACGGTCTCTTCAAGGATCATGGATTTTTCACGATCCTAGTTTGAAACCTTCCCAATTTGAGCTCAATTTCTAAAAAGAAATGGGAGTTAGAAAAGGAAAGAACTTCGTAAGGACTACAGTAAAGAATTGCTTACGCTTTCGGCGAGATCTCGACCTCTCAATTTCTTGATCTTTATCTTTGGCTATCGTGAAATCTCATGAATAACCAAAGTTTTATCTTTGACTTCATTTTGAAGCTTTCTCATGTCATCTTCTTTTTACGAAAAGAAGCAAGAGTTAGGTAAAGATCAACAACATAAGCAGTCTTAAGTTCAAGACTTCTTTGTTTAGCTTTTCTGCATTTTTACGATTCTTGAGTCGACCTCTTGAAGTCTTCAAGAGGTCTCCAACCTTTTCCCCTAGTTTTCTCGACTCCTCTTTTTCATAATCGAGCGAGTCGGCCAGGGTCTTTTTGTCGCTATTTAACCTGTAAAGGTTAAAAGTAGATATGAACACTATTTAACTAGTCGTAAGTCTTTCTACGACTAGCACTTAGTCGTGAGTTTTTCCACGACAAGCCTCATAAGCACTGTATAAGTAGTCAAACCCTAAAACGACTACGAATAACAGTGACTTACCACATCTCTGCCTATTCGCAGAGTTCCGCTTTTTCCTGTCGTAACTCTATGAGTTGTCGGTGATATTCACCAACAGTGGCAATTTGTTCTAGAGCTTTCTGCAAAAAGAAAGACAGTAAGAAGCAAGGGAAGACCATATATATATAAATATCCTTAAATACTTACATTCATGGTTGACCGAGCAAACATCGAGTAAACCAACGACAGACTCTTCAGCTTGTCAATCTTCGTGACTTGATCCCACGAAACCTTCTCAAGACGCTCATTGTCAAAAGTTTCCCCTCTGTTGGGAATATCTTTGGGATGAGGGACTCGATCGCGAGATCTAAAAGTTGAAGACCCTACGATGGAAGCAGGCCCAAAGAAATCAGCACAGAAGTTGAAATATTCCTCGTCTTGATTACATAGCTGCAGCTTCTCTTTGGGTACCGGGAGGAACATCTTCAATGACTTCCTTTTCAGCACGGTGGTCAAGTACATCACCACCTTGGCCAAAGGCTTCTACGGCTGCCTCTGTTGTCTCCACGACCACCTCAGTGGTCGTGCTTCTCTCGATGAGTCGTAGCTACTACCTCAGTGGTTGTGGTAACCACTTCAGAAGCCACGACTTCCTCCACTACCCGGGTTGTGGATGATCCTTCGACCACTTCCGCTGTCATTTCTCCAATCGCTGGAGAGGCGGCAACGGGCTTCTCGATAGAAGCGTGCTCGGGGGCTGAAGGAGTCGAGCTAAAATCAACAAAAGGAAAGCAAGTTAGATTGTGAAAAGTAAAAAGGTAAATGATGTTCTTACACTTTAGTTCATTTCACATACCTCTGCATCCTGGACCTGACCAGAAACTTAGGAGTTATCTTCCCTATGGAAGATTTCTTCGACTTCTTTTCTACGACCACGTCTGGTCGGAGTTCAAGTTGAAGAATAGGTTCAGCCACGACCACGTCTGGTCGTGGATCTTGAACAGAAACCATCTCTTTGGTCTCCTGACTTTCTGGATGGCCAAGATCAGTCTCGACCACTCCAAGAGCAGCGCTACCCTCAATTGTAAGCTCTGCTGGATCAGCATTATCCTTCACAAAAGACATAAAGTCCTTCCAGTTCTCCTTTTCTAGTTGTTTGACAAAACTAGGAGTGGCAGAAACTGTGAAAGTTTTCTTGTCATAATAAAAAGGTACCTTGGCCTTGCGGGCTTTGCGCCTAAGAGGTTCTTTGGCCTCCTCAGCTTCAGCTGTTTCAACCTCGGCTTCTGTCGCAACCATGTGTGTCGCGAACTTTGCCGAGGACCTGGTCGAAATAAAGGAACTTGAGCTTGCTCCTCCCTTGTCGGCAACTTTCGTGAGTCGACGCTTTTTAGTCGGAGGAGCTGAGCCCTTGTCAATTATCATCCCTACGCCAATGGTTATCAGTTCGACCTCTTCGTCGTCCTGACGATTTTTCATACCTACTTTCTGTAAAGAAAAACAGAAAAAGAAGAATTACTGATGGGTCGTAAGATTTTCTACGACCAGTATCCAGTCGTAAGCTTTTCTACGACATTTCCTTCATCGTAAGATTTTCTACGACCTTTACCTAGTCGTAAGTTCTTTCTACGACTATAAAGTCCTAAGGATAGAATCAACTTTTGATTACCTTTAGGCGCTCCATTTTTTCCTCTGCGGATAAAACCGCAAGGATTTGAGGAACTGCCACTCTGAGTGGCGGAGACTTCTCACAAACGAGTTTGACTCGAACGTCAATCTCTGCCTGTGAAAGATCTGTGTAAAACAGATAAAGATATTCATTAGACAATTTTGAAGAAGACCAAACCGAGAGTTAAGTCGAAAAACTACTTACCCTCCTCGTAGTCCCTGGTCGGGTCTTTTGGCCCTATGTACCTCCACATAGGAGGTACTCGTTTCTTCAAAGGGCTAATTTGACGTGTGATAAAATCCTTCACCACATGCCATCCGGTTAATCCCTCTTCTCTCAAGTCCTTTATGGCTTGAATATAGGGGGCAATTCGGCTGATATCCTTGGGAGTTTAATCCCATGAAGATTTCTTTTCAGCAGCCTTCCCCTCAAAAGTAAGGCTGTCTTCTGGAGTGATTTTCTAGTAAAACCACCTCTTCCTCCATCCCGGCCACGAAGATCTAGTAAACATCTGAATATACTCCTTCGACTTCCCGTCATGGAGCTTCAGACCACAACTTCCAGCTATTCCAGTTTGTCAAGCCATTCCATAGAAATATTGAAAGAGCTCAAGGTCCGCTGGAATTCCCAGGTATGCCTCACATAGATACACAAATACACTTAGCATTGTGATGGAATTAGGACCGAGGTTCACCAATTCCACCCCAAAATGCTCGAGTACAAGTGTGAGAAAGGAGTGAGCAGGCAATCGAAGGCCACACTCACAATATGCCTGGAAGACGGGATTTGCTCAGTCTCCCCGACGACCAATCTTTGTCGAGCGCAGAAACCACTTCACGAGAATTTTCTCTGGAATCTTCCCGGCATCGACCAGGGCTTGAATCTTCACCGCATCCATCTTCGACTCAACCCACTCAGAAACTCTCCCAGCCATTGCTCTCAGAAAGAGGAGATTTTCGATTGAGTTGGTGGCGGAGAAGACAAGAACTCGATGAACAGCGGGAGCAATTTGGGGAAAAGTGTAAATCTAAGTTTTACCCCTGGTAAGTATTTATAACCGTGTGCCTTGGGCTGAAGGCGTGGCATTCCAAAGGTTGCCACTGCTTCAGGAACCGCTCCAATGGACAGACTTGTAGGAGTCGTTTGTGATTTTCTAACTTGTCCGTTCAAGAAAATCAGGTTCGTTTTTACACCTCAAGCGAAATTACTTCCTTTGTCAGATCTTTTTGACCAAATGAAATATTAATCGGAAATATTTTTCTTCCGATCACCATACTACAACCACCTCGTGATCGTAGGAGTTTTCTACGGTTATTTGATAGTCGTAAGCAACCTTCTTGACCAAGCATATTTCTAGTCAAAGTAGTACATAAATGTCGAAGAGTTTTTCCTTCGACCATCTTTCTACGACCCTCTCATGGCCGTAAGACCATCTATAACTCCTTCACCAAGTAAGTTACTTTCACTTGAAGCTGGGGGGCTATATGACGAGGATCTAATAATCTTCATTTTATCTTTTATCTATAATTCTTATTATAAGTAGATATGACGTCATGTGGTCCCTGGGTATACCCCTTAAATTTACAAGGGAGAAGCCTACTAGGTGGTCGTAAGTTCTTCTCGACCACCCCCATAGTCGTAAGTCTTGCTACGACTACCTTATGGTCGTAAGTTCTTCTACGATCCTTTGCCCGATTGTAAGATATTCTACGATTACCTCATAGTCGTAAGTCTTGCTACGACTATCTTATGGTCGTAAGTTCTTCTACGGCCAGGTTAGCTACGACCACCTTATGATCAATAAAACCTACAGGCAAGTGGGTCCAATTAATTAAGTAATCCAAACAGTCAATATACGCTGTTATTACACGAAATAATAACATGCAATACCCCATTATCTCTGACAAGTAACTGCCAGGCGGCATGAAGGAGTTACCAGCCCGATGATTACTGTAAACATGCGCCCGTTACTGGATTTGATGAGGCATCTCTTCAGCAGGGGAAACGGCTATTCCTTCATGACTATATAAAGGCGACGGTCAGAGAGGAAAGGGAGAGAGGGCAATCGAGGCGTACACACACGCTATCGAGGGCTATCAGGAAGACAAGTACTATTATCTGTAATAGTCTTAGTTTTTCTCTCCTGATTGTTCAGAATACACTCAATACCATACACACACAGGAGTAGGGTTGTTATTCTCTCCGGAGAAGGCCTGAACCTGTATAAAAATACCCGTGTCAGTCTCTTTGCGTGATTCTATTCTAGAAGACCCCCCGAATCAAACAATCTTTACGTAAGATCGGTTCTAAAACACTGACAGCTACAAAACAAGAATTAAGTTCTTTTAGGTACCCAAATTTGTTTGGATCCTTGGAGGTTAGTGGCCAAGGATTTAGGCACCCAAATAGCATTCTTTTTAGCGTTTAAAATTGAAGTGCCAACAAATCTAGCAATAACTTTACCATCCTTAGTTTTTCTAAGCATATAGTATGAATCATATAAACCTAGGGATGGAGTCTTACTAATAGGACAAGTTTGTTGCAAATATCCTATTTTCCAACACTTATGGCAATACTTACTATTTTATTTAACAAACCTTGTGGGCTTGTTTACCGGTTTCTTACCTTTCTTGGGCACATACCCAAGTCCTTCTTTGTTGAATGAGCACATTTTCTCACTCAAAAGCTTGTCAAGGGTGGCCTTACCCTTGAAGCACCGTTCTAAGCTTTTGCTTAGTTTGGTCATTTGCTCTTTTAGCTCATTGTTTTCAACAACAAGCTTTGCGTCATGAGACTCAACATTATCATGATTAGAGTTAGTATTAGAGCAACATGGCATAGCAAGTAGATCATTACATGAAGAAGATGCACTAGTCTTAGCAATTTCCACACTAGGCATTTCATCAAGAATATCACATGTAATTCCTACACTAGAGCAAGACTTTCTTGAATTTTCTTGGATAAGCAAGTCATGAGCTTCCTTTAGCTCCTCATAAGAATCTTTAGAGAGATGTGCTCTCTCTTTAAGATGTTATATTTTGATATTTCTTTTCAAAGATATTCATTCAAGTCTTCAAGCATGTCTATTAATTCATCATATATTGGTTCATTATCATTAATGGATTTTACCTTATTTCCTTTTGCCATGAGGCAAGTAGGAGTGGAGAAGAGTGATGGAGCCTCCTTGATGGCGATGCCAACGAGTCCCTTCTTCTTGGAGGACTCATCCTCATCGGAGACGGAGTCGGTTGATTCATCATCGGAATCCCATTCTCCAATGCGGGCTTCATGCTTGCCATCCTTGTAAAGCTTCTTGAAGAGCTTTTTCTTACCATCAAACTCCTTCTTCTTGAATGACTTTCCCTTGTCATCCTTCTTTGCGGGGCAATGAGAGGCAGTGTGCTCCTTCTCTTCGCAATTATAGCACTGGATGTTGATATTGTTGGAAATATACCCTAGAGGCAATAAGAGAGATGCGTGTATTTCATTATGTTCATAATATTGGATAATGTGTTATCCTGTTCCTTGAATGAATCATTGGTTATGAAGATTAACAAGAATGTGACTTGTTGGTGAAACTCTTAACTTGTATGATGTCGTTCTAAATGTATCCCTGGTTGGATGTCAATAGTCGGAACACTATTGACTCTATCGACCGGCACATTGTATTGATTGATGACCATGTTTCACTGGTCATGGATATAGGGATATCGAATCAATAATATGAACACATGTTAGAGAACATGGGGTTGGATTGACCCACCTTGAGACACTATTGAGATTGTTATGATTCTATGTGTCATTAGTTGGTCTCAAGCAATGATGATGTATAATCCTTAGACCTGAGATCAGCATGGTTTTCTACATGTGTAATAGTACTCTTAGGGGTTGCTAATCGCTACTCGTAACTGGGTAGTTATAAAGGTAGCTTTCGGGTATGCTATGAAACATGCGGAGGAATGTGACATGTCGGATATGGGATTTGCCCCTCCTTACATGACAGGAGAAATGTCTCTAGGCCCCTCGTTGTGGTCGGATAAAGAAAGTGCATGGCCATGCTACTAGTGGTCGAAGTGTTCGACCACGTGAAGTTATCCGACACTCGATCGAGAAAGTAACCATGGATGACACAACATCTCACGTGGTTTTCAACCAGACATCGTGAGGCAAAGGGAGAATACACGAGTAGGTAAACTTAGTTCGATCGATTCTGATTTGGTCGTATGGAATCTGGTGGTCATAGACTGATCGAACGAATTCACAGAGTGGTCGAAACCTGGTCGTAAGGAGTTACGAACTGGTTGTGACCAAATACGAACTGGTCGTATAGAGATAGAACTTGGTCGTAAGTGATGGGGACCTGGTCATAGATCATATTGCACTAAGGTTCGTCCGATATAATTTGTGTGTATTCGAAAATCGTTGTGTCCTGCTAGGAACCGCTAACGACTCGTGATCGGAAAGGGTTTCCGAGTCATAACCGGTTACGCATGAACCTACAGGGTCACACACTTAACGGGTTGGAACAAACCAGTACGGATACGATTCGTCAAACGTGTTTGGATAGGATCCGTCATGAGCACTATATAAGGAGATGCATAAGGCTGTTGGGAAAGAGGTGAACGTAACAGACGAGACACACGAAAGTCGTGAGTTGAGTTGTTCCACCGAAACCCTAGCCGCCATCTTCCAGATAGCTCAGCCGTGCAACTTGGTGCTAGTACACCGGCGCATGGTTATTCCTTCCCTGGATATGTGGATACCCTAGAGGCGCTACTGCGGTTGCTGTTGCGCTTGAGGACGATCCGCGATCTTCACAAGGAACTGCAGAGGTCGTTGGAGGAGACGATCGACTACGACTACTACATCGATGCGCTCTTCGTTGGACCAGGCTGCTCCAACCCTTCTTCCGCTGCTCTGCGCGTCTGGTGGTAACGATCTATGATCATCTACTTGCTTGGCTTCCTGGTTTACATGGTAGAAAATTTTGATCTGTTGCTATCGTAGCCTACCCATGACCCAGCAGCTATAACGCTTGTTGTCACTTGAGGATTGCCCTTTCTTGCTCTTGTCGAAGTTGAAACTTCTATGTGGGCGTCTTCTCATGAATTTCTTCGTTCTCCTCATAAGGAAAGCAAACTCTTCTTCGGAGTCTCCTTCTTCATCCTCATCATCACTTAATTCCACTTTGGCCTTGAAAGCGGTAATCTTCTTTTTTGAAGAAGATGACTCCAAGAGCTATTCCTTGTCTTTCTTAAATAACTCATTTGTTATGAGATTGCCCAAAAGTCCCGTTAGCGTCATTCTTGGCAACTCGGGAGAGTTGAGAAATAGCATCACCAATGTCTCATACTTGTCCGGTAGAGCCATACGTATCTTGCGCACAATATCAACATCAAGAAGGTTAGTGCCAAGACCTTTGAGTTCATTCACAATGTTGTTGAGTCTTGAATACATCTCGGTGATGTTTTCATGAGGCAACGTTACGAATGTCTCATATTTGATCCAAAGCCTATGCAATTTGGCCACTTTGACCGTGAATGTTCCCGCATGGATTTCCGAGAGGATGGTCTAAATTTCATGAGTGGTTTCTAAGTTGCTCACTCTATTGAACTCATCCGCGTTCAAAGCACCAAAAAGAGCATTATTAGCTTGATTATCTAAATGAGCATTACGTCTCTCTAGCTTCGTGGGAAGTAGTGGATTAAGAGGCATAACGTAACCCTCATTTACGATTTTCCATATGCTTGGGCTCATAGCCTTTAAATAAATTGATATTTTAATTTTCCAATAAGCATAATTTGAGCCATCAAACAAAGGAGTCTTTCCTATAGCAATTCCCTCACTAGCCATCCTTTTCTCTCTTAGACGGTTAAGTCTAAATCAATGAGAGACCAAGCTTTGATACCACTTGTAGGGTCAAGGATAACTGACTAGAGGGGGGTGAATAGGAGGTTTTAAAACTTTTTGACAAATTAACAATTTAAGTCAATTACCAACTAAGTCTAAACTAGATACAATTCTATCTAAACAATTCAACACAAGATTAAATGCTAGAATTGTAAAAGCGGAAATAGTAAAGAAAAGAAATAACCACAATTGAGACAAAGAAGTTTTTCCCGTGGTATCGAAGACTTACCGGTCTTCACTAGTCCACGTTGAGGAAGCTTGAACTAATCAAGCCGGCTCCACGAATTAAGCCTTCCCTCGATCACCAGTGGTTGTTCTTCCTCTGCTTCGGAGATGGTGAACACCAAACCACCCACAATCTTGGCACCGGGCCTCTTCACAATCTTCTTGAAGAGATCACTGTGCTAACACCGCCAAGCCATCTAGGTGCTTGGCAAAACACCAAGAGTAATGAATCAACGACCTTCGCTTGACGACACTCAAGTGCAATGGATCAATCTAGAATGGATGCACTTGAATTTGGCTCAACTACCTCACAATGAATGCACAAATGTATTTGAGGTGTGGAGAGGATGCTCAAGGCTCTAAAGATGTTAAATGTGGTCTAGCTCACTGTCCTTGAGCAGGTGGAGGGGTATTTATACCCCCCACAAACAAATACGACCGTTGGGTGTGAAATCCCAACTTTTCGGTGAAATGCGGTACTACCGCCAACTATCATGCGGTACTACCGCACTTCACCTACCGCTCAGTAACGGCTATAACAGTGGCATTAACTGCTCTGACATAGCCGTTGGAAACTTCGGCGTGGTACTACCTCCAACCATCATGCGGTAACTTCCGTTGGCCGGTCATACCGCACAATGAGGGCGGTACTACCGTTTCACAAAGGACCCAAAAGGGTACATACTGGAAAATACGTACCGCTTCACTTTCGGAATCACCAGGGTGCGGTAGTTTCGCTGAACAAATGCGGTCATACCGCATTGCGGTAGTACCGCCATGTAAGCGCCGGAACTACCGTTCCTAGGGTTAGCCACCGAACCAAAATGGTGTCTCTCTGGATTTTACGTACCGCCAACTAATTTTTAGAACAATCGGGTTGCGGTAGTACCGCACCACGATCCCGATCATACCGCTGACTTAACGTCGGTACTATTGATTGTCCTAACAATGCACAGTTGGCTTTTCAAAACAAATTCAAAGTGCATGCATGATCCTAAATTGATCCAAATGGCACAAGAACATGCTATCAAGGTGCTAGTCATGATCCCTCTTAATAGTACGGTATTTAGCCTAAAATACGGTCTTCCATCCATTTCTCCTAAGACCGGTAAAACGGAAAAAGGATCCTAGACTACTTGTACCTTGTCTTTGAACCATATTGATCTTCATGTTGTCCTTTAGCATGCATCTCCAAGATGTCAAACTCACCATTGGGACTTAACCTTATAAATACTCAATAAACATATTAATCCCATATTCATATATTATCATTAATTACCAAAATAATTTTTAGGGGCCTAGATGCTTTCAGGTGCCGCCCCTATTTAAAGCCCTGTGGATCCTCGCTTCTCACACTCCGAGCTGCGCTGCCTTCGAAACCCTAGCCACCGTCCTTGTTTTGCCACGTAGCGCCGTTACCATCATCTTCGTCTTCAACACCGGTCGAAGGTCTTCGTTGTCACCACCACCGCTCTAGTGCTCCTTGTCACCGTTAGACACCACCATCGGGGTCGCCTTGGGGTTCGCATCTCGACGCTGCCCTCTCCTTCGTCGGAGGATCCTCCTAGCACCATCGCCATCGAGCCCAAGATCTTGCTGCCGCCTAAAGCTCACCGTCGGCCACCGTAGCTTGTCTCCGGTCGTCGCAAGCACCCCGTCGAGTTCACCGCCACTTCAGCTACCTGTTGGAGTCCTCCGTTCACTCCGCCGTGGTCTAGATCGCCGGCAACCCTCGGGTTTGGAGCACCGCTGCCAACCCTGCCACCGTGTCCTTGCCACCTCTGCGCCGCGTCACCTCCCTCGCTCACGTGGCACCCGCGTGTCGCTTCCGTGTCAGCCACGTCATCACCGTGAGCCACCTCAACCTCGGCCCTAAACCCAGACCTTTGGTGAACTTAGTTCACGTGAGTCGAGCCACTTACAAGTGGGACCCACCTGTCAGATCTACTTTCTTTCTACCAAAAAACCCTAGTGACGTCATACTTGTGTCATAAGTTGATTTTCCTGTAGAAAATTAAATCCCGAAATTCCAGAAAATCCTTTTTAGGGTTATTTCATGGATTTCAATTTTTCAAAGCCCATATCTTTTGCATCCGAAATCCGATTGAGTCCATTCAAATTTCTAAATTCATATAAATTTAAGATCTATTTATTTGAGATTTTTATTTAATTTTTGGAGTTTGTTTCCTCTCTGTTATTTATTTATTTGGTTTATTTTCCTGTTTGCGAGTAAACGTTGATACTTCGGGAAGCTTTGAGGAAGGAGGAGTACACCAAGATCAAGATCAATCCCAGGATTTACTCCAAGGCAAGCTGTAGTCCTTTGATCATATTAAACCTATGATTTTAAAAGTATATTATTTTATACAATTGCATGCTATCTTTATATAAATCGTTTTGGGATTAGTTATTACCTGTTCTCATTATGCCTCCTTTGATTACTTGGATGCCATGAATCCTTTGTCACCCTAGCATGGATAATTTTAGTTGGATATATTTGTATCACCAACATGGATGTCGTACATATACTTAGTTCAGCTTAGTTACGATGGGTTCATTATCACATGTGTCATAATGATTAATCTGGATTTAATGATATATGGAATCGTGGTGGTTAGCCATTGCTGTTATTAAAATTTGTGTACCATGGCATGGTGTGTCATTGGTCTTGATTAAACAAAATAGTTTTCGCTCAGGCGAGTGGTTGGTGGATAGTGGTGGCGATTCTGCACGCTGTGGGTTTGTGGTATTTCTCGTCTGAATAACTTATCAAGGACTTAATTTTGTGCGCCATTGAACCGGGTCTTTCGTATAACCACATGCCTGATGGGACATGCCTAATCTAGTAGGTTGTTGAGTTTTGGCTTTTGACTACTCAGGTAGTATTTGGGTGGAGGTGTGTATCCTTTTCTAAGGTCACATCGCGGGACGGTTCGCCGCATCCCTGTCCAACGTTGTACGTCAACCACGATGAGGTTTTGGATGGCTGTAGGTACAACGAGAGAGTCAATTGTTGAGATGAAATCTCTGAAAGGTTTTGTTATGATTGGTGATCGCTACACTGGTTATATCTTGTGGGTAAAGTGTACAACCTTTGCAGAATGTAAATTGATCTATTCGAATAGCCGTGTCCTTAGTTATGGACATGTCCGGGGATTTCACATGGGAGATAGAGTTTCTTTGAAATGAGTCGAAGTGTGAATGAGATGTTCACTCGATGAATATAATGTTTGTTTGGTGAACAGGTAATTCACTTAGTGGTTTGTGTCGATTGGTGAATTGGGGATTCACTTATCATTAGTTTGGCTGGGAAGTGAATGGGAAGTTCACTGATTGTTTCAAAGAAATTGTTTAATTATGTATTATTGTTTTCAACTACGCATTTCAATCTATTTATTGTATTTATAGTAAATGCTGCTTTCTGCAAAAGAACCAAACAGCTAACCTTTGTCAGGCCATGCATGAATACTATTTGCATACATTTCTCTACGGCTTGCTGAGTATTTTATGTACTCACGGCTTATGCCTTTGTTGAATCAGTTGAAGAATATCAAGCTGCTCATGAATTCTTTCAGAAGGAGGACTTTGAAGGTTTTGCGGATTAGGATGTGTACCAGCTAGATAGACTAAGACCAGAGAAGTCCACCATTAGCCGGAGGCTACGCATAGGGAGATGAAAAGTCCCTGCAACCCCTAAGGGTGAAAGACCTTTTTAGGGCTAGGCATGTAATCTCACATACCTTGTTGGAAGACTATAAATAAGCTGCCTCCCCCATATAATAGGACGGATTCGTTTTTGAGACAATTAATACATTAGTCACTCTTGACACTGGTCCCCTCTAGAGGATTCCTTGGAACCCCGTCACGGTAACCGGGGTCTCCTTTTATATGTTGTCTAGTCTTTTTGCTACGACACTAACCATAACAAATCAAGTGCTTGCTTGTGCTCTTTCATGTAAGCAACCTGCTCTTTCATGTAAGCAACGTCAGGTCATCAACACGAGCAAGCATCGCAAATATGCAGCCAGATTGCACACTTTCAACATCTCAACAAGATTTCGACCACATTTTCCGACTTGTTAGGCACAAAATGCCGACAAAAAGATTACATATATGGTTAACTCATGCATGATCACCGTTCTGAATTTCCATTGGAGCTCTCTAGTGTTCTCTCAGCATATTGCTCGTGTACAATTAGACCAGCTCCTCCTGCCCCTTCGCAACCCTCGTCGTGTTGCCGGACCGCCGGGATCATGAACGGATCCGGCGCCTCCGGCGCCGCTCGCCGATCCTTGATATGCACGCTGACATTGTTCATCTTCTCCATCTCTCTGAGATCCATCCCCTGCAAGATTGCTGAAACGCCTGGGTTGTACACGCCTTTGCTCCCCATCTCCAGGTCGATCTTCTCCTTTGAGCTGACAAGATCAATGCCGTTCCTCGAGGAAAGCGGCCCGTTGTCGTATGCCTCATCCGACGGCGCCACCCATGACCGGAAATTGTTCATCGACGGTGGCATCCGCGTGAAAAACACCTCGGCTATGTTGGCAGGCGCGCTCTTGTTGTACGGGTTCTCCTTCTTGTCGTACCTGTACCTGAAGTTCTCGTACGTGGTCTGCAGAAAAGCGTTGCACAAGTGAACTCCATTTCTGAACAGCTTCAGTAGATGTAATAAATTCAGGATGGATGTTGCCTCTGACAATATTGCAATGAACAGGCTAGTAGCTACCTGATTTGTGCTCATGAGGTAGAGGTGGAACACGGTAAGGCCGCCGACGAACCACACCGAGATGAAGGTGTACACGATCAGCACGAGGGACAGCACCTCGCCGGTCATGGATCTCAGCAGGGAGCCGCCGTAGTTCTTCCTCTGGAGGGCGATGTTTAGCCAGGACAGGGCGAAGACGTAGAAGCAAAGGAAGGTCGACGTCGAGATGAACAGGAAGAAGAACCGGTAATTGCGCTGCGCAAGATGCGAAAAAGACTCGTTCACATCGCCACCAAAACCATTTCAGAGTTTCATTCTTAGTTCATGGGAAAGATTCAGGCTATCTCTAGCCTGTATATGAGACTCACCAGCCCAATGCATTGTCCAAGCCACGGGCAGTGGTGATCGAACTTCTGGACGCAGTTGTTGCAGATGGAGCAATGGGAGGTCCGTGGCGGCCGGTACAGCAGGCACGTGTCGCAGTACTTCACCTTGACGACGTACCCGTTGACGACGATGTCCTTGGTGCGAGGCAGCCGGAGGTGAGGGCTCGCGGCGTTCACCCACTCGGTCGACGGCGTGGTGATGTCGTCGACGGGCTCGTCATCGCATTCGGGCGGGCGCGTGTTCCTCGGCACGATCCCTGGATCTCTGCTCGATGTCAAGAACAGGAAGGCCAAATCCTATATATGCAATGCAGAAAACAAGAAAAGAATGAGCAATTGTGACAAAATTTTCAGACAAATTCTCAGTTGTGGTATTACTAACTAGTAGTGGTTGCTGAATTTGCCGCTCACCGCTAGGCCAAGAACCAAGGTAGCAACGAGGACAGGCAAGCCAAGGACTTGCTTCTCTGAACTGTTGGAGTGAATCTTTGTGATGCACTGGCAGCATAGACCTACCAAAGGGCTTGCTATTAGAACCGTGGATAGGAACAGAGAACCCGCATCCGGACCGAAAATTAGGCGCCCGCCGCAGAGAAATTTCTGAAAAGTTTTGGGGGAAAAGTCACTGTCATTTGGAAGCGCAAAAGGAGCCTACTTGTGTTAATCTGCCAGAGTTTAGCCGTAGGAGTCCAGCGCATTTGGCAAATATATAACCAAAGAATATGAAATATTGTTTTTTCAAAATCAAATAGTCTGATAGCTAACAGCTAACAAAGTAACAAACTAATGTGCTCATTTCTTGAGAAAGACTATATATACATTATTCAATTTCACTTACTATATACTCTGTTAAATTTGTTACAAAAATCTTCCTTGGAATGCATTGATGGCAAACACTAATAGGCATGTTTGGTTGGTGACCTGGATTTTATGTCTAAGAAAAAGTGGTGCCTGAAGGTAGCCTGAAAAGTAGATGATTTTTGTTTGGTCAGGCAAATTTAAAGATGAGTTGTTTGGTTGGATACCTGTGCCTGGAATTAATGAATGAAAGATAGACCGTTGGATCAAAGCAATCAACAGTGGATGAGCTGCTGCCTGCCAGACACCACCTCCTAGGCGCTATTTTTTTACGCCTGGGTGATCTCTCGCGCGTTGCCTGGCAGCACAAACAGGAAACCAACCAAACGTACAGGCAAGCACCAGGGTGCATCCCGGCCAGGCAGGAAACTCACTAGGAAGCGATCCAAACAGCCCCTAAAACAGCGAAAATGGTACAAAATCCTATCTTACAGGGGACAGTTTATTCATCTGGAATCGATTTTGACAACCCCCCCCCCCCCCAAAAAAAAGGGGGAAAAGGGGAGGAACCATGGGAACAGCAACTAAAAACCGCAAGATTACCACATAATCAAAGTATCAAACAAACGACTTATTTTCACGAGGATTATCAGCAACGATGCAGAAAATTTACCCCCAAAAAAATGCAAACAAAGAGGCAAGATGAACCATATATACGTACATTGCTTCCTCTCCAAACTTGATACAACCTCTTCCGATTCGGCTCTCCCATTCTCTTCTTCCAAATATCAAGAAAAAGAAAATATCCGATCACGGCGGCGCGTGCGCGTCTTCCTCCAATCCTCCGGCACCGGCGCCGGTGTCGTCACAGCGCGGCCATGAGAGGAGGCGACGAGGCCGGTCGGCCGGCCGGGGAACAAAAAACAAGGCTCACGGCTATTGGCTGTTCTTCAATGTCCTCTCTCTCTCCCCTCCTTTATGCCTCTCCCTGTCTTTCTTTCCCCCTCTGCCAATTCGTTTTGGGGGTTACAACTTACAGCCAGCTGCTGCTGCTGCTGCTCTCTCTCTCTCTCTCTCTCTGATCATCGCCTGTCTGCCATGGCCATGGCCTTGAAAATCAGGTTCTCTCTTCCTTCCTCCCTATATTTTCTCTCTCTAGGCGAGGGGACGTGTTTTCCGCGGGAAATCGCAATCAGGGCGGCCGCCCTTAACGACCTGCCCGCCTGCCCCAACGTGCCCGCCTGCATGACAGAGTGGATTGGCCGGCGGCGAGTAGGTTGTGCCCCTCCTGTCGGTCGGTGTACTAGCTAGGGTATTATTAATTTGCTCTCCAATTTTGTGCACCTAGTCCCACCAAGTTCTGATATTCGCTCCAATGATCAAGAACTTCTAAATGATAGCATTTTTTCAACGGTTTTGCTAAACAATGTTTGACTGTTTTTTTTTGTCAAAATAGTCGAATTTCATCTGTCCGATATGCTTTGAGATTTGCACTTCTTTTTATCTGATGAATTAGGTCTGAATTTATTATGATTTTTTCTTCAGAACATAACGTGTTCACTACATTGTCGTATTTTATTGGTATAGAATTTTATTTTTTTGTCTTTGTTTTTGCTCAATCTCTCAAAGTATATGTTAGCTTTTGAATTATGTGATGGAAACATGAGTTATTAAGACTTTCGAGAATAATTACAGTGACAAAAAACAAAAATTACATAAATAATTTACTGTAATTTATGTATAATGAAGTTGTAAATGAACTAAACTTTGACTATTTTAGGTTGAGAAAACAGTCGAATCTTGTATAGATGGACCCTTTTTAAACCTTCTAAACGCTAGAATTTTTATTTTGTGTTTACAGAGAGAAGTTTTTTTTAGAGGGTGGGGACAATTTGCTAATGTAGTCATCTTAAGTCTCATACCCCACGAGTTCAAATCCTAGATAATTAAAGTGAAAAATAAACACACACACAAAAATCACCCAACATGTATTTAGTGGGAATCGAACTTTGGTGATCAGTCAGATAGACAAGATGCCACAATCTCGTTTGTACGTAGGATGTGGCCATTGAATGCTTGGATTTGGATCCTTTTTTGGAATATTTGTTTTTGCGTCTTTTTGAGAGAGCATTACACATATAACGATCATGGACTCCACGTACGTTTGTAGCTATCAAAAATACGAAATTAGGAGGCGAACCAAGCAATACTCGTACGTGCAAACATGCTATCTTTATTTGGATTTTGCGTTGATGCCTGGGCGTGTACATACTCGATCCCTTGCCCAAGTGGTGATGATTCATGCATGACCATGTCCATACGCAAGTGGAGCCATACATTTTATTTTAAATTTTGTAATTGATCTGTTCCGATCGCCGGCAAGGCAAGAGGCAAGAGCATTTGGCACAAGTTGTTTTTTATTTTTGCATGTTTAACTCAGGTCAATTGTCTTCTTTTTTTTTTTAAAAAAAAACTCAAGTGAATTGATCTTTCCCCTAGAAACTCGAATTAAATTTAGAGAATGGATTTAATTTATTCCATTTTTGTCAAGAAAAAAAAAGGGGGGAAAACACTCTGCTCTCAACACGCACAGGTGGAATTCTTCAAGTCTAAACAAACACACAAAACTTACAAGTAAAAAAAAGTCGAGTAAACCTTAAATGAAAAAGAAATTATGCAAACACCAATCAGATGACATTAACCGCGAACGGCGTCCGGACCGAGTGCGCGCCATCCGACCAGGTGATGGCGCCGTACGCGTACCCCTTGCTCGCGCCGGCGTTCGCGAAGCTCACCTCGTACGCCGACGTCGTCCACCTCCTCGAGAACACCAGCCGCTCCGGCGTCACCTTCACCGTCAGTCCCGCCGGGGCCTCGACGGCCGCCGCGTACGTCGCGTCCGAGGGCCCCACGTTCATGACGGTGCGCGACACGGCGACCGCCTTCCCCGCCAGGAGCCGCGGCACGGAGATGGACGGGTAGTTGACCCCCGCCGCGATCAGGTCCGGCGAGGGCGCGCCGCGGGGGCAGGCGAAGCTGGCAGCGCCGGAGACTTTGCGGATGCGCTGCTCCTTGTATCCGTAGTAGCAGAGGAAGTTGAGGTAGTCCATCGTGGTGGTGTCGAACACCAGGCCCGGGCTGAGCGCCCGCAGCGGGCTAACCTCCCCGGCGCCCATGTCGTGCCCCGTCGCCGCCCCGCCCGTGCTGCTCGCCACCGGCTGCCCGAGGTTGTTCATCGTCGTTGCTGCAGCCAAGATCGTCTTGGTCAGAAACGCAAAAGCAAAATGCTCTGCTTTGCTCTGTTCGGAGACTGGATCGATCGCGTTCTTGATTTAGGTAAACGTACCTGTGGTCATGAGAGCCGATCTGATCATGGACGGGGACCAGCCCGGGTGGGCCGACTTGACGAAGGCGGCGGCGCCGGCGACGTGCGGGCAGGCCATGGAAGTGCCGGACTTCATGGCGAAGGCCGAGGGCTTCTTGCCGGCGGGAACATCCCCCATGTCCGTGGTGGGAATCGCGGCGGCGAGGATGCTCACCCCGGGCGCCATCAGATCTGGCTGCCACCCAAAGAATCGCGCGATCAAAAACGCAAGCTACTGCCAAGAATCTTTCGAAGATTTCATTAGCATCTAATGCTGATTAGTGATCGTTAGTAGGATCAAAATGTTGAAAATTGCTCGCAAATTAAGTAAGGCAATAGAATTAATCATTTTGACCTTAAGGATGGACTCGGTGAGACCACCAGGGCCACGCCCCGAGAAGGACGCCACCACCGGCGCAGGCTTGAAGTCCTTCACGTCCTCGGTCGGGAGGATCACAGCCGTTGGATTCCTGAATCAGGCAAGATTTCTCACTTCAACGCCTTCCAGTAGCAAGTAGCATTTTGCACTGAAATTTTTCGTTTTTCTTGACTCACTTTGTGGAGTTCATGTACTCGAGGATCTGAGCTCCGACGTCGATGCCCAACTGGGAGAAGGGGAAGCTGCCGGAGTCGAACGGCACGTCCTTCTCGGTGTCGTCGACGATAATCAGCCCCCTCGCCCCGGCCTCCTCGGCGACAAGCTTCTTCACCCGCCGCGACACCATCGGGTCCGTGCTGACGCACACCACGATCTTCCCGGCCGCCTTCTGCGCGTCCAGCGATCCAGGGTAACAGTTGCTGCAAACGAGGCACATTGGCGCAGGCGATCAGATCAGATTGATCCATTTGCAATCGTGATCTTCAGAAATGTACAGTGTTTTACTGTGAGTTGCAAGTTGTACCTTGCCTCGGACACCGGCGTGTACCGGCTTGACACTTGGGGCCCAAATACCAGTGGGTACTGCCCTCCACTGAGGCTCTGGTTGGAGAAGTTTATGGCAACTCCCTGGCACGAATCAAAATAACCAAAAATGCATTGATGTTGCAAGGGCAAGAAGCATGGCAATGAGCCAATGGCACAGTAATGTGCTTAGTGCTTACCTTGACGACGCTCCCGTTGCCGAGGACGATGCTGGACTGGAATGTGCGGTCGATGCTGGAGGCGGCGACGGTGAGGATCCACGGCGCAGAGTTGACGACGGTGGAGGGGTTGGGCCCGTCGTTGCCGCCGGAGCAGACCACCAGCACGCCCTTCTGCTGCGCGTGGAACGCGCCGAGCGCGATAGGGTCGGTGAGGAAGTCCGACTTGAACACGGAGCTCATGCCAATGGAGATGGAGATCACGTCCACGCCGTCGCTCACCGCGTCGTCGATGGCCTTGAGCACCGCCGAACTGGAGCACCCGCCCAGGGAGCACGCCTTGTAGATGGCGACGCGGCTAGCGGGCGCGCCGCCCTTGGCCGCGCCACGGGCGAGGCCGTAGTAGTCCGCGTCCACCACGACCGCGCCGGTCGCCGTCGACGCGGTGTGCGTGCCGTGGCCGACGTTGTCCCTCGGCGAGCCGGCCGCGGCAGCAGGAGTCGGCGCGGCCCCGGGGAGGGAGGCGTTCGACGTAGCCGCCGCCGATTCGACCTGGTTGCCGTAGTACCGGGCGCCTATGAGCTTCCTGCGACAATGGCACAGCACAATGAACTTCCTGCGACAACGGCACTGGTTGATTTCAGAGAGAGTGCAGAGTGGGCAACTCTTTTTTTTACTTGTTGCAGTTGCTCTTCTTGAAGTCAGAGCCTTCCATGCACACGCCGCGCCACCGTGCCGGCACCTCCCGCATCCCAGCGTCGTTGAAGCTCGGCGACTCCGGCCAGACACCTGACGGTGACACCAAATCAAAATGCATGAGCGCGTCAGGTCAGAACAGTTGCAGGTTTCAGTGTCACGACTCACGACTCCCTTCCCTTTGTCTTATCAAGATATGGCTGACTCTGCATCACAGCGTTGCGCCCTACATAGTACATACCGGTATCGACGATGCCGATGATGACATCGCCGGACGCGCGGCGGCCGAGGCGGTCGGAGCGGAGCCCGGACTGCACCTCGAGGAAGTCCCACGACCGCGTCGTGTGCAGCTGCAGCGCGCGGTCCCGGAACACCGACACCACCCTCTCGTGCCCTTTTCCAAGAACCAAACAAAAACCATCATTGCATGAGCTAATTAAGCACTTAATTCGCAACGGATGGATGGGATCGGGGGCCGAACCGGACATCGCGGCGGCCTCCTTCTCGGTGAGCACGGCGGCGAAGCCCTCGAAGGCGTGGTGGTAGCTCTGCGTCAGCGACACGCTCTCCTGCTCCTCGCTCGGCACGATGGACGACAGCATCTGCAGGTGGGCGGCCCGCGCCGCCTCCGCGTCGCCGCCGCCTCCCGAGGGGCTCCCCATGTAGACGACATATGACTGAATTGTACGCAACATTAGCATCAAACAAACCATGATAAATCCCAAGAACGCATGAAACAAGCATGATTCCTAAGGTAGCTAATACAATTCTAGATTTCTAGCAGCGCAGGTACATGCCAAGTGCAATCTAACAGTACTACTACAGTACAGTGCGCTTCTACCTCTTTGGTCAGGTCTGGTTCGGCTGAGAGTGATACCAGGAAGCGGTAGGAGAGGACGAGGATGACGAAATGCGCGCGGTTCACCATCGATGGATGCTCGCACGATCAGCTCGAACCAAGGACTAGTAGTTCCCTACTACTAGATATCTAATGGAGCTCGTGCAAAGGTAGCATCCGAAGCATGCACAGGAAGGGATTGATTGATATGATACTTGCAGCATGGGTGACGGGGCCCAATTTGTAGCTGGAATTCTGCCTCGCTTTTCTACCAGAATCCGATTCATCTGAACTCTGACTGGTCTCTTTATGCTTCTCTCTGCTGCTGCTTTAGCCTCGCTTTGGCACAGTGCATAGAAACTTCTCATGGAGATACGTTTGTCTCCGGCGTCACCTGATCAGCCACATGTCTGCCTGCGGAAACGATATCCGAATTAATGCTGCACAAATTATTGTTTTCTCCTGATGAGGATTGCTTATCACTGGGGGATGGAATATGTGCGCTCTGACACTTTCACTGGTGGAGATGGAGCCTTGCTTTCCTCAATCTCCTGATGCACTTAGCATCACTATTATTCAGTGATTTTGCTGTGTTAGTAAATGTTACGTTGCTTTCCTCTGAAGCTTTAGTTAGTGTGTGTGATAAGAAGTGAACATCTGGACTCCACTGTTTCCATTGCTTCTTGGCCAGTGGTTGCTGATCAGAAAATGTTGTAGGGCGGCTCCACTGGCCCTAACGACCCGACAAAGACCGCAAAGCCTCATCTGAAGGACATAAGTCGGAGGTGTGACCCGGGACCCCGAGGGGTACCAAGTACGCTTTCGAGGGGCACCGAAGCCCACATGAAGGCCATCAAGAGGCTTGCGTGGGCCAATGGTTGGAGACGTGGCTCGGGGCCAACGAGGGGTACCAAGTACAACTTCAGAAGGGCCTCGGAGCCCACCCCAAGGCCATCGGGAGGCCCGCGAGGGCCAACGGCCGGAGGTGCGACAGGGTGCCTCCCCGAGGGTACCAGGCATACCTTCGAGAGGCGGGAGGGGGGGGGCGAGGGGTTTCGAAGGCGGTGCAAAGACTTCCGAATGACCATCGAGCATTACGGGCCCAGGAGTCAGGAGTCCCCTAGGGCCACCTCGGGGGTACCGAAGGGTGTCTAGGGCCCGTCGGCCTAGGGACATCCCGCACGGGGCAAAGGGCGGAGAGCACCGGTGGACCAAGCGCACCAGCCAGATGGACCAACACTAGGGAGACCCACCATCAGCCGAAGGCTACGCATAGGGAAAAGAAAAGCCCATGCGGCTCCTATAGGAGTAGGGCCTTTTTAGGGGCAGATCTGTAATCTCATGTACCCAGTCGAAAGGTTATAAATGGCCGTCTCCCCTATGTAATAAGAGAGACATTTTTTGGACAATTAATACACATTTACTTCTCCTGACAACCGGCCATCCCTCCGAGGATCCCCTGTCCCCCCTCGTAGATACTGAGGGTCCCCTTTTTTACTGTTTAACCCTCCTTACTACGACAGTTGGCGCTGTCCATGGGGAACAACAGGAAAGTCACGAAGCACAGCCCTGAAGTGCCGCCATGGTCCCTCGCAGGAAGGTCACACCCAAGGTCTCGACAGCCGAAGCTGCTGCAGCGGTCGTGGCTCCAAGTACCCTGAGGGCCAAGCAAAGCAGGACCTTTGCGACAGTAGCAGTCGACGCTGAAGGCGCGGAGGAGGAAGTCAACAACTCCACGCACGGAGACATCGTTGGAAACGACACCTGGCCTACCGAGGCATCCCTCCCCAAGAACCATCGGGCGGGCCCGCCTCCACCCGGGGCTTCGGGCGTAACCCAAGAAGCCTACGAAGTCCTCCAGTAGGAGTTGGTAGACCTCCGTCGGAAAATATTGAGCCTCTGGCAGCCTCGGCTGCCCCAGCCCATGCCCGGCTCGTGGTCTCGCCTGAGGAAAACCACCGGAGGGATCGCCTTCGACGCTCGCAGTTGTGCCCCCAACACCGCTGCTTCGGGAGGACCCGAACTCCCCGTTGAGCGCAGGACTAGAGACGACCCGTTGGCCCTCGGGCTTCAAAATGCCAGACGTCAGGCCATTCGAGGGGTGCACAGACCCCTCAAAGCTCCTCTGGGTGTACGAAACCGCCATCGAGGCAGTCGGAGGAGATGACACCACCAAGGCGAAAAGCATCACCCTCGCCCTCGGGGGTGTGGCGTTGACTTGGTTCCTCACCATCTGCCTAGTCCATATATGTGTTGGAGCAGTTGCGGGACCTCGTGCGCAACAACTTCCAAGGAAACCACATCGAGCCAAAGGATGCGGGGCACCTATTCGCAATAAAGCAAGCCCTAGGCGAGTCCCTGCGCAGCTTCTTGAAGAAGTTCGTGGAGGTGAAATACCAGGTAAAGGGAGTAAATGAAACCACCGTTATAAACGCGACCACGTGCGGACTTCAAAAGGCCCCATATCAGAAAGTTAGCTCGCAAGCCCATCCGCACCGTGGCAGAGCTTTTCGACAAAATAGAGGAATACGCCTAGACAGAAGAAGACAACACTCAGAGGGCAGAGGTCCAGACACCGACCATCCCAGTGCCACCACCGAGTGGTCCGCCTGGAAAGGAGGAACCTACAGCTGCCACCGTAGGGGCAGTTACCAAACTACGGGTCAATGACTACCGCGGAAGGGGCGGAGCGTGTATCATGTGGATGGCGGGCAACCCCCCAAAGGGGGGAGGTGAGGCGGCTGAGGAGGCCGTGGCTGGGGGCTAGGCTGTAGGCGCAACAGGGGACAACAACTAGACACCCGGGCCAATTCTGGAGCCCACCCGCTATTTTACGATCTCCACAGCGAGGGATCGCACACAACCAGAGGCTATCGTGTCAGCGGCTCATAAGACTACACGAAGCTGCGGCCAGCAATTTGGTCGGCGAGGACAGTGGAGAAACGAGCAACAGTTGCCCACCCCGCCGCTGAGGCCTCGCATAGAGGGGGATGCGGGGAGCACCATCAAAGTATCATAAACATGATCACTGGGGGGGTCCTCTCTCGGCATGACATCAAAAAGACAGCGGCACACATACGCCCAACAGATACACCATGTCGCGACGTACCCTACCACAAGCCCACCTCGCTACACCGAGATGCCGATCACCTTCGGTCTCGAAGATGCCGAGGGCTCAGACTTCCCTCACGGGACCCCTCGTCATCTCATGACATCCACAGACTTCGAGGTCAGGTGTGTCCTCGTGGACAGAGGAAGCTCAGTAGACCTTCTTTTCACGGACGCCTTCGATAAGATGATAATCCCCAGGGATTGCCTATCGCCCCCGGGTATACCTCTGGTAGGTTTCAGGGAAGGCTCGTGACGACCTTGGGCCAAATTGACCTGGTCGTCACGGACCGAAGCCGTCATATTCGATGTAGTCTAGATTCCCTACCAATACAACGCCATCCTCGGTCGAGCCACACTAAATACCTTCGGTGCACTAGCGCACCACAACTACCTATGCATGAAGGTCCCCGTGCCCGGACCAGGACCTAGCATAATTATGGTGCGCGGGGACCAGAACCTAGCAAGGCAAACGGAGCTCGAAACAATTGCACCAGCCCGCCACGTCCGCACGGTGAAGCAAACGCGAGCACCCATGCAAACACCCCTTCAGTGAAATGGGCGTCGAAGGCCAAGCCAGAGGGGCAGCTCCGAGGGGTCCCTTTGAGAGAAGCCTTCCCAGAGAAGACAGTGGTCCTCGAGCGGAGCTCCAGACAGAGGCACATGAAGCCATTCTCGAGGTACTCCGGAGCAAAGCGTACATCTTCTCATGGGGACCTAAGGACATCCCTGGGGTAGCCCGGGAGACCATCGAGCACCGCCTGGCCATCAAGAGCGAGGCATCCCCCAAGAAGCAAAAACTGCGTCGCATGTCGGTAGAACGGCTCGAGGTGGCCAAGAGAGAAATAGCCAAGCTACTAAAGACATCGGTCATTTGGGAGATCAAGCACTCGAAATGGCTGGCCAACCCCGTTCTGTTGCAAAAGAACACTGGCAAATGGCACATGTGCTCGACTTCACCGACCTCAACAAAGCATCCCCGAAGGATGATTTCTCCCTACCCCGTATTGACCAGCTGGTTGATGCCACTTCGGGTTGCGAGCTGATGAGCTTCCTTGGAGCCTACTCTGGCTATCATCAGATATTCATGGCCAAGAAGGATGAATCGAAGACTGCTTTCATCACTCCCCATCGGCACCTATTGCTTCACCAGGATGCCCTTCGGCCTCAAGAATGCGGTGGCAACCTTCACCCGGCTCATTACGAAGGTGTTAGCCAAGCAACTCGGCGGCAACATCGAGGCGTATGTCGATGGCAACATGGTCAAGAGCACGCTCGCAAGCTACAACAAAACGGACTGCAGGAAACCTTCACTAGCATTCGGGCAAAGGGGGTCAAGCTGAACCCAGAAAAATACACCTTCGTAGTAAAGGCGGGCAAGCTCATGGGATTTCTCATGTGCGAAAGAGGCATCGAGGCCAACCACAAGAAAATAAAATCCATCCAAGAAATGGAGCCCCCACAGTGCTCGAGAGGTGCAAAGACTAATGGGGCGCTTCGCAGCCCTTAGTCGATTCTTATCCCACTCCGCGGAGCGAGTCTTGCCCTTTTTCAAGACGCTTCAGGGAGCGGAGCTGTTCCGGTGGACGGAAGATTGCCAGAAGTCATTCGAAGAGCTTAAATAATACCTCACCCAATTTTCAAGCCTAGTCAGCCTGAAACCCAACACGAAGCTACTGTTGTACCTCGTCACCTCCTTCTCAGTGGTGAGCGCGGTCCTTGTCCAAGTGCACAGTGGGCAGTGCCCCGTGTACTGCGTATTGAAGGCCCTACAAGAGGCCAAGGTCAGATACACAGAACTGAAAAAGTTGGCATACACCCAACTCATGGCTTCGCACAAGCTACATCACTACTTCCTAGCACATGCCATCACAGTCCCAATGTCTTACCTACTCGCGCTAATGCTGCGAAACGAGGACGCCTCAAGCCAAATAGGCAAGTGGGCCACCGAGCTGGTGCCCTTCGACCTCACCTTTGCCACGCACACGACAATCAAATCATAGGCCCTCACCGACTTCTTCACCAAATGGACTCCCCAATTCGAGAAACAACCCCCAAGCTAGACCGAGGCCCCGTGGACAATCTGCACTGATGGCTCTCGGTGCGCCATGGGGGCAGGCACGACGGCTATCTTGGTCACCCCGGACGGGCGGAACGTGTCACACGTCGCCTGCCTCGACTTCCCGACAACAAATAACGCCTCCGATTACGAAGCTGTGTTGCTGGCCTCCGCAAGGCCAAGACTTTGGGGGCCAAACACATAATCATCAAAAGCAACTCCCACCTTATGGCTGGCCACTTCAACAAATCGTTCGTTACTAGAGACCCTGAGCTGGCCAGATACCTGGCCACGGTTCATGAGGCAGCGAAGCACTACCTCGGTATCACCGTTCAAACCATCCCAAGAGGAAACAACGAGGCAGCGGACAAGCTCGCAAAACTGGACAACTCTACCGAACGTCCTCTACCAAACATCTTCTACAAGGTACTACACACGCCCTCGGTTGCGCCTGAAGCTCAAGGGGTTGCCCCCGAAGCACAAGGTGCTGCCCCCAAAACACATGGGGTTGCGCCTAGAACACATGGGGCTGTGCCCGAAGCGCAAGTCACTGCGCGTGAGTCAAATCTTGTACTTCTCATCAATGAGGCTAACTGGCGGGATGCCATCACCAAATACCTAACAGGTGAAGAGCACGAGGACCCCACCGAAGCAAAGCGCTTCAGCACCGTGCACGAAACTACCGGATCATAAATGGTTTACTGTACAAAGGGGGCATCTACGCTCCCTATTGCACTGCGTATCACAGGAAGAGGGCAATCCCTCTTGAGGGACATCCATGAGGGGCCATGTGGCACGCGCCAAGCCCCCCGAGGCCTCATCTCCAAGGCCTTCCGCCAAGACTTATACTAGCCGACAGCGTTGTGCGACGCGCAAAACCTTGTCTAGCGCTAACAGGGAAGCCATTGGGCTGGCCGCAGCCCCTGCCCCCCCCGGTTTGTTCCTTCGCTTCGCCTTCGTCGCAATTGAATACTTCTCAAGATGGATAGAGGTGGAGCCCGTATAAAAAATCACCACCGCGACAGCCCGACAGTTCGTATGGAAAAACATCATTTGCAGATAAGGGGTGCCGAGCAACATCATCACCGACAAACAGCACCAATTCGACTCCACACACTTCAAAGCATTCTGCAAAGGCCTACAAACAAACATATGCTTTGTGTCGGTAGGGTACCCTGAGTCCAACAGGGCGGTCGAGCAAGCCAACGGTAGCCTACTAGAGGGGCTGACAAGGCGCCTCGTTGGCATGCCGAAGGACCTTTGGCCCGAAGAGCTCAAAGCTTTGTGGGCGCTCTGCACCTCACGCAGTTGGGCAACATGATTCTCACCATTGAAGCTCATATTCGATGACGAAGTAATGACCAGAGGAGAGCTCGCGGCAAAGTCCCTCTGCGCCAAGGCGGATCATGAGCCCGCAGAACGGGAGGTCTCCGTGGACCTCCTCAAAGAAAGATGCGTACAAGCCATAACAAGCATGGCCAGATATGCCATGGGCGTCGCGGCGAGTTACAACAAGAAGGTCAGGGTTCGCCCACTAGCACCAGGCGACATGGCCTCAAACGCGTCGCGAATCCTGCGACCACAGGCAAGCTGGGGTCCAAATGAGAGGGGCTGTACATCATCACCCGCGCAACAAGGGTGGACTCCTACTACATCGCAACACCAAAGGGATAACAACTAGACCACACATGGAACACCAAAAGCCTCTGCAAGTTTTATCCTTAAGGCCGCTCAATTGTAAAAACCCAGTTGCGCCCAGGCAATCCCCGCCCTGCACGCTAGAATGGAGGAGGCATGTACGACTTTGGGCACTTAGCCCCTCATCAATGAAATATACGCTGCGCATGGCTCACAGCCTTGGTGCACATCGATGCCCCCATGACACGACTGTATAAACAAAGACACCGTGCATGGCTTATAGCCCTAGTGCACACCAATGCCCCCCGCAGACACGAGTGTATAAACGAAAACACCACATATGGCTCACAGCCCCAGTGTACACCGATGCCCTCCATAGGCATGAGTGTATAAATAAAGATGCCACGAGTGGCTCACAGCCCCGGTGCACACCGTACCTAGCCCCGAGCACCAGGGTCCACTGGGGGTGGTGCTAGTCTTTACCTTCCCCTCTCAAAAGAATAGTTAGGGCTCCCACAAAGCTCTATCTAAAAAAAGTATGGGGGCGGCGCTAGGCTTTGCCTCCCTCTTGCAAAAAAGTTAGGGTTCCCTCGGAGCCCTATCTAAAAAAGTATGGGGGGATAGCGCTAGGCTTTACCTCCCTCATCGCAAAAAAAAGTTAGGGTCCTCCCGGAGCCCTATCTAAAAAAGTATGGGAGACGGCGCTAGGCTTCGCTCCCCCTCACAAAAAAGTTAGGGCTCCCCAGAGCCCTATCTAAAAAAGTATGAGGGACGGCGCTATGATTCGCCTTCCCCCTCACAAAAAAAATAGGGCTCCCTCGAAGCTCTATCTAAAAAAGTATGGGGGTGGCGCTAGACTTCCCCTCTCCCTCGCAAAAAAGTTAGGTCTCCACCGGAACCCTATCTAAAAAAAGTATGCGGGATGGCGCTAGGCTAAGCCTTCCCCTCACAAAAAACTTAGGGCACCCCTGGAGCCCTATCTAAAAAAGTATAAGGGACGACGCTAGGCTTCGCCTCCTGCCTCGCAAAAAAGTTAGGTCTCCCCTGGAGCCTTATCTAAAAAAGTATAGGGGACAACACAACGCGTCGCCTCCCCCTCGCAAAATAAGTTAGGGCTGCCCCAGAGCTCTATCTAAAAAAGTATGGGGGACGGCGCTAGGTTTTGCCTCCCCCTCGCAAAAAATATATATTTAGGGCTTCCCCGGAATCCTATCTAAAAAAGTATGGGGGACAGCGCTAGACTTCTCCTCCCCATCGCAAAAAAGTTAGGGCTCCCCCGGAGCCCTATCTAAAAAAGTATGGGGGACGGTGCTAGGCTTAGCCTCTCCCCTCGCAAAAAAAGTTAAGGATCTCCCGGAGCCCTATCTAAAAAAGTATGGGGGACAACGCTAGGCTTCACCCCCCCCCCCGGCAAAAAAAGTTTGGGCTCCCCCAGAACCCTATCTAAAACAGTATGGGGGACGACACTAGGCTTCGCCTCTTCCCTTGCAAAAAAAGTCAGGGCTCCCCCGGAGCTCTATCTAAGAAAGTATGGGGGACAGTGCTAGGCTTCGCCCCCGAAGCCCTATGTAAACCCAAAACGAAACAGGAGGTCAAACAACACCAGACATGCATATGTTAACAATCGTATGCTTTATTCGTCAAAACAAATTCCCAATAAATAAGTACATGCAACAGAGGATTGCCTCAGGAAAAAGAAAATCAATCAAGGCATACACTAGTATAGGATACACAATCAATGCCTACGGTGCCTTAGCATACAACACGACTGGGCGCAGCAGCCACTCTCACAGTTCCTCATCGGATAGCCTAGTCTCCATGAACTTTAGGAGGTCCCCTCCCGCAAACCTACTGCATACCGCCTCGAATGGTGCTTTGCGAGGGGGGGGGGAAGAGCCACAGACTCCAGGCATGAGGCCGACGTGCCTTCTTTGGATATCGCACAGCTTCGCTGCTCCTAGAAGTGGGTAATCTCGTCACATGCTATGACAGCCTTGCACTGGGGAAATAGCCCGAACTCCTCCATGCTCCCATCTGCGTTCGCCAAGTGCCATAATTGCCACTTTGCGCCATGGTACACGACGCTCTGATAGCACAACTATAGCGGCCAGACAGAGCGAAGGCAGTGCTCCACCTTTGGCTCGTGCCAGGGGGCAATTACCTTCGCCACGTGCCCCTCCGACTACCGAAGCCCCTGGCTAGCAGTACAGCGAAGCGGTGGCAGGCCAGCCTGCATAAACCATGAGTTCAGAATGCGCAATCCCAAAGCACGCTAAACGAACCACACCGAACTTCACAAACAACTAATTTTTCAAACACCTTTTTCATTCAAAAGAGGAGGTCATTACAAAAAGAGGCAAACCCCCCACCTTGGCCTCCCCTTTGGCGCATGGGCCCCGAAGGGGGCGAGAATAAAAAAAAAACAAAAGGTCGCTCGAAGCAAGCGGAGGATCACACCTTGTCTACATTGGTGGCCCCCCGCTCGCCAGCCTCCTAGTCATCCACTTGGGCCTTGCCCTTCTTCTTTTTGGCTTACACTGCCTGAAGAGAATCCATCGCTGCATCATGACCACGCGGTGAACAGAAATCCTGGATAAAGACATTGCTCGCCTTCTGCGTCTAGCGATGTTCGGCAGCCACCTCCTCTGCGGTCTCCACTACCATGGAGTGAGTAGCGAGGGCGTCCACATGTCCACTCCCAGCCTTTTGTAGGGAGGCGAAAGCCAATGTCCAAGCCAACTTTGTGCAGTGGTCCCCTTACGCCTGGGCCGCCGGCAGACACACCTCCCTGGCATGGCAGAGACGCCCAAGGGTGATGTCCATCTCCCCCACAGTGTGTCGCCTTTGGGGAGGCAGGGCACCAAGGTCTGCAACCGCGCCCTCCAAGGCCTCCAAGGTCACCAGCGCCACAGAGTACGAGAGCTTCCGCTCTGCTTGAATCTCCGTCTCGAGGTCGGCCTGAACGCCTCGAAGAGTCTGCATCTCCTCCTACAAGCCGGTGTGCTCCCATTCTAGCTTCTATGTTGGCTTAGATTTGTTTTGGATTTTTGGTGATTAATGCCAAAAGAGGGAGAATGTTTATATGTCGGGACCCAAAAATACAATTCTGGACCCTCTGTGTTTAAAGCACTAGTCCAGGATCACGCTAGTGCACACATTATCAACAAAGATGGATATCGATCCACACAAGCGAATAGTAACATAAACGAATAGTTTGATTAATAAATAATGGTTTGACCTTACGGTCGAGTTTACATTTATTAAGCCACATAGGGCTAATAGAGAAATAAAAGCAAGCGAAGCGGCGTGGCATCCCATCGATTCACCACAAGCAACCGACTGGGATCAAGACCCCACGATCAGGCACCTTCGATAAACTCCTCCTCAAATGCTGGCGAAGACTCCTCCTCTTCTGCTTGATTTAGTTTAAAGCAAGCGTGAGTACACACCGTACTCGCAAGTCACACCACAGAAATGCAATTATACATGCAGGCTCATTACAAGGGAATGGCATTTTGTGGTTCTTTTGCAAAAATGCAACATTTGCAGTTGAATACAAATAATAGATTGAAAGCAGGTAAAACAAATAGACAATAATAATTTTAACAGTTTGATTTCACAAAGACACACACAGCCTAAACAGATTATTCACATAGCCATATGATTTAGATCACACAGCTCCCTTCCCACACAGTTTATGAAGATCTACCCCTCGTGTGAAATCCCCGAGCATTGTCCATGACCGCGGACGTGGCTATTCGAATAGATTGTTTACACTCTGCAGAGTTTGTACACTTTACCCACAAGATACAACCAGTGTTGCAAGCACTAATCGTAACAAAGCATTTTGGAAACTTCATCTTAACATAGCTGCTCCCGATGTGCTTACGTCATACCAAACCATACACAGTGTATGGTACAACACACACCGTTGGACAAGGAAAGGGCGAACCGTCCCACGATGCGACTACATGGTAGCACACACCTCCACCCTTTTCACATAGCCTAACCTACTGCCTGAGCAATCAATGCCAAGAATTCGTATCTTACTATGCTAGGCCCGTCTCATAACAGGCATGTGGTCGTACGGAAGGGCTCAGTTCAATGACGCACAAAGTTCAGTCCTTAAATGACCGAGGCAAGACTTCCAAATTCTAACTATGTCACAAAGATTAATTTGACACACAGATTCACATTCCCATATCACATAGCCACCATGTCACACAGTTCCCACCACTTGCCTCAGTCCAAACCTTTTCCCACCCAGTTGATTTAAGTGCAACACATGCCACAAAGACACATAGTACATACAGATTATTACAAAGTTACATAGTCACTTAGTCAAGTTAATAATTGCAACTTTACATGAATAAATGATTCGTGGCATGGCTAAGCAACCTAGTCGTATCTAACCAACCCACGTTGGTGCTACAATATTACCAACTAAATATCAACTAGGGTGACAAAGGATCAAGGTATAACAATTATACAAGGAAGGCATACCAGATTGGATTTAATAGCTAATCCCAAAAGTATTTAAATAATTACTTGAAATAAAATGCAATACTTTGAAATAAAATAACATTTAGAAAACTGGGATTCAATCATGGTCAAAGCATGACTTGCCTTGGAACAGGTCTAGGAATTGATCTTGGTCTTGTTGTGCTCCTCCTTCTTCAAATCTTCCAGAAGTGTCGAAGTCTACTTGCAAAAGAAGCAAATAAACAAACTAAATAAATAACAGAGGCAAAACAACTCAAAAAAAATCTCCATTAAATAGATCTTGAATTTATAGGAATTTAGAAATTTGAATGGACTGATTTGGAGTTCGGATGCAAAAGTTATGGGGTTTGGAAGTTTGAATCTAAAGAGAAACCCTAAAATTGGAATTATACGAATTTCCCAAATTATTTCTCAATAGAAAAATCGGAATATTGCGCACTGCTGACGTCATCAAAAGGAATATCGGCTGAAAGATAAATAAAAGAAATATATTTTGAAGTGGGGCCCACTGTCATAGGGACAGTGCACCATGGACCGGGTTTATGGACCCTTGGATCTGGTGGGGTGTATACACGCCACATGGCGTTGCCACTCGGACGCCACGCAAGCAATCGGGGTGATGTGGCGTAGATGTGGCGGATGACCTGGCATCCACGTCGGCGGTGTTGGCAACGGCGACGAGTGCTCCTAGACCGGCCAGCAACGACGAACCAGGGCACGACGGCGACGGTGAGTGCGCGCATTGGAGAGAGGATGATATTGCGCACTCGGGGGTACCTTCTTTGGCCTGGAGAGCGCGGAGGCGGGAATCGGTGTCGAAGCGGAGAAGGACGGGTGGTCATTGTCGGGATGACCACGAGCGTCCGGGAAGCGGCGAAGGGTGCGAGGTTGCTTGCTGACGAGGAAGGCGATGGCGGCGACCACCGAGGGCAGAACACGGTCGGCAATGGCGAATTGAAGTTTTGGCTTGCGGCTCCAAAACCCTAAACTCAAATTCGTGGCTGGAGCTTTAGGAGGGAGACGAGGTGGCGATTTGGGATCAGGAGGCAAGGGCGAAGCAGGGGGTCCCTTTATAGAGTCGGCGCCTGAATTTGAAATCCCAAATTCGGATTAATCTGAGCTCATTGGGTTTTAGAGATAGGAGCGGACTCGGTGTGATTCAAATCCCAAAAGATGCGGAGGAGATAAAGATTGAGTTCGGTTAGAAAATCCGCGGGACTTTAGTTAGCGAAACCGAACACGGGGCGGAGTTTCTAGAAGCTCTAATGGCGGACAGGCCGACTTGCACGTAGCAAAGAATCTTGCGATGAAGGCAGCGACCTCGGCGGTCCCACTGTTAGTTGGAGATGGAGGTGCGAGCAAGCAGCAGCCTCGATCAGCGTCCACGATCAAATGGGCGACCCGAGATAAAAGGCGTGTTAAATTTGCACAAGGAAGCGGGCCAAGAGATGGGCCTCACGTGAAGCTGGGCCGGGAAAAGGGCCTCGCACGCGGAAGGAGTTGTGGGCCGAAGGGATTCGGCCCGAAGCCAAATGGAGATTTTTAAATAGCTTTTATATGTTAGAAAATACCAGAAATTCCAAATGGCAATAGAAATTAGCAAATGAACTTAGAAAAATTCTAGAAAAATCTAGAAAATATATCCAAGCACATAGAATCCAAATAAAATAGTTTTGACCATTGTTCGTGTTGACTTTAGTCATATTAAATTGTTTTGTTACTCAAGGTTCATATTTAAGCTTTTGAATTAAATTCAAATAAATCCAAATGGTGAATTTTCTCTCTACTAACTATTCAAAGGATTTTTAAAGCTCAGAAAATTAGGATGTTACATTATATGATCAATATATTTCCATTTGGATTCTCTCCTATGAATTCATTTTATTTCATGCATGTCTTGAGGAGCATCATCTCATTCATACACATAGCCTCCTATATGCATCATGTGCATAAGCTTGCTATTCTCATATGCATAATGCTTGAAACTTTAAATTGCTTAGTGACATGCATTGATATAGTTCAATAGCTCAAATTCTTATCTTATGATGATTTATATCCAAATGATGTCATTGATAAAGGATTTGTCATCAATCACCAAAAAGGGGGAGATTGAAGAATCTAGACCTGTCATTATGAGTTAATGGAGTATTTTGGTGATTAATGATAAATCTATATGTGAGACTAACACTTCTATTGATATACCTATTGTGTAGTTTTATTTGGATGAAAAGGTAAAAATTATGGAGGTATGCACCCAACATCATACTCTTATATCTTGTTACATTCCTCGGATCCAAAATATAGATTGAACTCCACTAAAAGTCTAACTTGAATATGTGCATATGTTTTTATTACACATTCATGCATGGACACATTTAGGGGGAGTTCACTCTATGTTTTGTGGTTTCATTAGTATTGATCTATATTTCTTTATCCACATATATTGGGGATCTCTACTTTGAAACATATCCTTTGAGTATATAAAACTTGTGTAGTTTATATATACTCATATTACTTTATATTCAATTATTTACAATTGTGTTGCGGGACTAATGTGTGTGCTAAGATGTTTTCAAGGCTTAGTCTCAGAGTGGAGTTTGAATGATGACATGAAAGGAAATGCAAAGATGATAAAAGATCGACATGGCTCAAAACAAAGGAGTCATGCATTGTATTTCGAAAAGCTTCTGGAAGAATTTTAGTGGAAATCGGTCTGACCGCATTTGGTAAGCGGTACTACCAATGTGCGGTAGTACCATAGTTCATTTGGCGGAACTACTGCGTGGCGGTATGACCGCAAATCTTGAGCGGAACTACCACAACCCAGTCTTTCCGAAAACTAGTCGGCGGTACGTTATTTACAAACAGGGCTTGTTATGGACCTCGAAGGGAATCGGTTGTACCACCCTTATGATCGGAAGTACCAGTGAGCGGAACTACCACATGATCAACGACGATAGTACCGCACCTTTCTGCAACAGCTTGTTAAGAAGCATTTGATGCAGATATATCTTGGTAATTAATGTCAATAACATTACGAGGCTAACATTTTTCATGAGTTGGATGAATAGGTTATGTTCCATGGTAATTGAGATTTTGGATGGCATCATGAGTTGATCGTCATTAAGTCAAGGTTCAAGAAGATGATGTATCATGTGTTGATGCATATCAAGATCTCGAAGAGGAGATGATCATGAGTTGATCACCAAGTCAAGAGAAGACCCATTGACGAGGATTAAAACCTCTATGTATTATTTTAAATGCATAATAAAAGACCATACGTCTTCATGGTCGTAACCCTAAGACTAACGACCTCCACAGTGCGTTAGTATTGAAGGTTACTTAATGGGTACCACTGATGGGATGAGGCTTTGTGCCTAATCCCGACCGATATAACCGCTCGTAAAATTCTTGAATCTGGTATTTCTTATCGTATGATGAATGGAACCGTGTTATCGTTCCAAACCATGCGATGGTACAACCACGAGACATCGACTATTAACCACCCTACGGTTAAGCTTTTCACAAGCAACATAAAGGAATTAGCACATTGTTAACTTCTCTACCGTTCACCCGGTCGTAACACTTCACGAGGGCGTCTTCTCCGAGAGTAACGCCATCTCTTCGGAAGTTATTTAAAGGTGAAGCCACGAAGACAAGGCACAAGGGACAAGAAGGGAGGCGATAGGCGACACACAAAACAAGGCCAAGGCAAAGATATGCCTGAAGCCTAAGCGGTGGAATTAGAAGCTAGATAATCGACCTTAGACTCATATTCTAAGTCGATTGCGGTTAAACATTCCTCCATTCGATGTAATTCAGGGTAGTACTTAGCCACATCTTGTAAATCCAGTTCATATCAATAAAGAGCGACCCCATTCCATTCCGGGATATTCCACGTCATTTTCCTCGTTTATTTTTAAGTAAGATCGGCGATTCGATCGTCGGCAATTTGGCGCCGTCAAGTGGGGAAGAAGGCGTAAGTTTCTGAAGAAATTTTCTTTTTCGCTCAAGAAAATCCTCGCCCAAAAACTCTGCAATCGCTCATGCGACTATGCGGAGTTTGGGATGAGAAAAGCGGTTCGATTTGGCGGACTCGCCAACCTCGACATGGAAGGATGTATCGCGCCATGGAAGAAAATGGCGAGTCATCCTCCTCATCCTCCTCCGCCCGGCTCGCCGTCGCCGGCGTTAGCGAGTCGTCGGATGGATGAAGATCTTGCCGCCACTACGGTGGCGCAACCGAAAACCGGCCGTTCCGACCGATTCGAATGCGGAGGATCTCTTCAAGCCGGTCTTCTCGGCCGTGAAGCAGTGAAGAAATTTCAGCTCCATCACCGGAAAACTCTATACCATTGATGAAATCATGGTGAAAGATACTCTCCTTGACCACGGCAATTCCAGAGTCAGCGAGTCACTGATAGCGGTGTCGATGAAACCTCCAGCGGTGCGTAGGCCATGTGGGGATGATCACACTCGACATCTGATCGGCGGTTCGTCGGATCGGTGAAGACCTCGAGAAGTGCTCATCTCGACCGATCTCCATCGTGGAAGATTACGGCGAAGCGACAAGCTCTCCATTAGTTATGATGGAAGCTCATCGGAAGATCAATCTTTGGAAGCCACGAGGTCAGCGATCGGAGATGAAGATCAAGATGCCTGCGGTCCTACACTCTCTACCACGCCATCACGTGTTGTTAGAGATGATCCGGGCCGTCAAGCACCAACCGGAGAACAACGGAACTAATCGGCGTCAATCGGTTAACTACTTTGGCCGCTTGCCCACCAGTGGTAGCGAGGACCGAACAAATCCGAAGGTCGGGGAAGGTTGAGACGGTACACCTCGACCATATGAACCACGAGACCTTGATAGCTATCTAAAACTTGCGGCGTATTCAAAACATGTTAAATAATTCGATCTGCTCTAGCGAGAACGCCTAATTTTAATACAACTCGTGGGTCGGTATCAGAAATTCTCCAACAGACCATGCAGTGAGCAGGCGTGTCGAGAACGAGAGGGTTCAGGAAGTCGGACTAGGACTTCGTCCCAGCGCTCCTCCTCGGTAGGGGCAACCGCGGTCATACCGAGAAGCGATCGATACCAAGACCTCCTCGGCGATTCCGACCAAGGAGTCACGAGGAGAGAAGGCTATTTCAAGAGGTACTCCCCGCTGCGTCGAGAAGAACCACCACCACTAGGACCTAACGATCTCCGACATCGTTTGAACCAAGTGGTGATGCGTGGACATCATATCAATGTCCACGACCGGATCGACTACCGGAGTTCAGCGTTCCAATCTTAGGGATCGGTCTCCGGCCGATTACAATCCGCACCTTCGGAGAAGGCGCCATGAATCAATCACAGGTTGTCGAGCCTTCTCTGCTGGGCTCCAAGGCGTGCGTTAGCCTAGCCGATTCCGCCAAGCCAACTTGGACAAATTCAATGGAACTCAAAACCCATTGGAATTTCTCCAAATATATACCACCGCTTCTCGAGAACTCTTTGGTGGCGATGAGAATGTAATGGCCAACTATTTACCCACCGTGCTCGAAGGGTGCGCGGTCGTGGTTGTTAAACTTACGGTCGGATCCATATATACTTAGGAACAACTCTGTGATCTTCGATTGCCAACTTCGAGTGCGTCTGGCCATACAGGAAGGAGGGCGATCTCCACGAATCCGGCGAGGATCGATGAGACTTTCGTCAATATATCAAGAGGTTGACCCAGGTTCAGTAACTCTATACCGAAGTCGCGAGTCCTCTCATTATTGGGCTTTTAAAAGCAGGTCTAAGGAATCGGCGGTTTCACGGAGGACATAGCAATGAACCCTCCAAGAACAAGCTGTTGAGCTTTTTGATATGGCGGACAAATATGCCCTTGCTAGTGAAGCAATCGAGTGGTGTGAAGCCATCGATCGGAAAGACAAGATTCTGACCCGTGCGGACAAGCAGGGAGAAAAAGAACAAGAAGTCTCTCAAGAAGAAAAAGAACCGCGAGACCCAAGCGACAAAGAAGTCCTCGCCGTTCGGACAAGATTAGGAAGGGCAAGAAGGACTATCTTGGTCGAAGCAAAGCAAAAGTTCGACCAGAAGGATTCAGACGAATAAGTGGTGTCCACTTCACGGTGACGAGGGCATGATCTGCGCTTTGTCGTGTCTGGCGGAAAAACTGGAGGATTATTATGCGGGTAAGGACCATTTCGACAATACAAGAACATGGAGAAACAAGCTCCAAAAGGACAAGGATGGCGGCGAGGAGATGGAGTACCGGATCCCCAACACACGATCAACATGATTTTTGGAGGATCTTCTTCATCTGAGTCGAGCGTCATCTGAAGGCCATGGGCGGGAGGTCAACCTCGTCGAATCTCCAAGCTGTAATCAAGCACTCGAAGTGGTCGGACACATAATTTCCTTGACAAAACATTGCACCATCCATCGACTCGTAGGGTAGGTTCCCCATCGTCGTTGAACCAACTATTAATAATTGTCGGGTTAATCGGGTCTTAGTGGATGGGGTAGTTCCTTGAATATATTATTTGTAGGAGCTTTAGAAGAAATCACGAGTCCCCATGTCAAAGGTGAAACACATGAAATATGCTTTTCATGGCATAGTTAGGGTTCTACCGCTAAACCGATAGGACAAGTTTCCTTCTGGTGGCGTTTGGAAAACGACAATTTCGAGCAGAGAAGATCCGTTTGATGTAGTAAACTTGAATCCGCATACAGCGGAATCCTCGGTCGACGGCATTAGCAAAATTCTTGATAGCCACGCATTACGGTTATCAAAGTTTGAAAATCTTAGGGCGAAGGAGTCATCACAATCGAGGAGATCGAAAAATGGCTACGTATCGATCGGAAATCCTTTGCCTTTGGTTGATGAACTTCCGACCGAGAGGTTAATCCGTCTCCCATGCGGTCAAGCACTTTCGAAGCCAAAGATGGCGCCCAAACCATCCGACCGGACCAAGGAGGTACTACTCGACAAAAGCGCTTCTCGGACGGCGTCAAGTCGTCACATGGGTCGGGACAACCAGATCAACCGCGCAAGATTACGGTGGGGCAAGACTCGACCCTAAATAGGAAGAGTCGCTCGTCTCCTTCCTCCGAGCAAATCAAGGCGTGTTTGCTTGGCAGCGTCCGATATGCAGAGTCCCCGGAGGTGATCGAGCACGGCTTGCTCTCGGCGATAAAAACCGATCAGCGAAACTTCGACGTTTTGCACCCGATCGGAAGGAAGCAATCGATCGGAGATTGACAAGCTTCTCGAGCGGGATTTATTAAGTGAAGTCGACCACCCACGGTGGCTTGCTAATCTGTAATGGTTAGGAAAAATAATGGGAAATGGCGAATGTGTATCGACTTTCTGAGATCTTAATAAAGCTTGTCAGAAGGATGACTTTCCCCTTCCGCATTGATCAACTAGTAGACTCTACTTACGGGTGCGAGTTACTAAGTTTTTAGATCGTATTCGAGGTACCACCAGTTAGTATGTGTAAAGAAGATGAGGAAAACTTCCTTCATCACCCCATATGGTACTTCTTGTTATATTAAGATGCCATTTGGTCTCAAAAATCTTTGGTGCAACTTTTCAAAGGTTGATGCAAAAACTTTTAGTCCACAAATCGGTTGGAATCTAGAAGCTTATGTTGTGATCGGTCGTAAAGACCACCAGCGCGGCGACCACGTTCACGACTTACAAGAAACCTTTAACAACTTGAGAAGACATAACCTCAAGTTAAATCCGGAAAAGTGTGTGTTGGAGTTTCTGTTTGGAAACTGCTTGGTTTCCTAGTTTGGCTAGAGGTATTGAAGCTAATCCGGCAAAAATTGCGACCATCGACGGATCGCCCTCAGACCACGAAGAAGAAGTCCAAAACTAGCGGGCGTATGGCGTTAAGCGTTCATAGCAAGATTAGGGAAAAAGGATTACCTTTCTTTAAACTTCTTGGAAACATGGGAGTTTGAGTGGACTAAAGAGGCAAGCGATGCCTTTGAGGAACTCAAAAAGTACCTTACAAGTACCCGGTTTTAGTTTCTCAGAGACCGGGAGAAACATTGCTAATTTACGTGGCGGCAACACCACGAGGCGATTAGCGGTGTCTTGGTTGTAGAAAGGATAATATCCAACGACCGGTCTATTACGTGGCGAAGTCTTACATGGACCAAAGGAAAGATACCCACAGGTACAAAAGTTGCTCTATGGCCTCCTTATGTCTTCAAGGAAGCTAAGGCACTACTTTCGAGCCCACAAAGTGGTCGTACCTACGGATATCCCTTGGTCAAGTCCTTGGAAGCGAGGAATCATCGGGGCGAATAGCCAAATGGGCGGTCGAGCTAGAGGCGTTCGATCTCCATTTTATTTCACGAACGACAATAAAGTCGAGCAATAGCGAAATTCATTGCGAATGGACAAACCACGAACCACCCAAGGACGATCACGAACACCACGACAGTGGACAATGTATTCGACGGTTCCTTGATGTTACAAGGATCGAGGTGGAGTGGTCTTGATATCCCTCTTGGCGAACACATCAAGTCGCCATCGGTTAAATTTTCCTACCACCAATAATGTGGCGAGAATATGAAGGTTCTTGGCGGGACTCGGCGGCTCGTTAAGCTCGGGATTATGATTACTAGTGAAAGCGATTCTCAACTAGTAGCGAATCAAGTGGGGAAAAATATCAATGCTCTAGTACCAAGATGTCATCTTATCTGGCGGAAATCGAAAACTTGAAAAGCACTTCTTGGTTTCGGATCAACATATTCCTAGAAAGGAAAACTTTCTGGCGGACCGGTTAGCGCGGATGGCCTCCACGAGGTCGGCCGTCCCTTGGAGTTTTTCTCGAGCAACTCAATTCACCCTCGGTAGTTGAGCCTTGAGAACATACATGATTCTTTGCAAGTTGAACAAACTAATCAAGGAACATGGATGCTCCACAGTCGTTGACGGTTGGTATTTATCACGATCAAGGTAGAGGCGGATGACATCGATCTACAATTATCTTGACATGACACAATTCGAGAAGATGATGTAGAGGCGATCGTATATACGAAAAGCCAAATCATACACTCTAATCGAAAGTACCTTGTATAAGCGAGGATCTCATGGAGTGTTGATGAGATGCATATCTCAAGCGGATGGCATTAGATTGCTAACGAAATCCATGAAGGTGTCGTGGAGCACACCATTCCTCTGAGAACCACAGTCGGTAAAGCCTTCCAAGGGCTATTCTTGACAAGCGCCCTTCATGATGCAAAAGAGCTTGTGATGAAGTGTGTACAATGTCGGTTTCATAGCCGACAAGTACACCGGCGGCTAAGCCTTACAAACAATTCCTCTTTCTTGGCCTTTTGCAACTTTGGGAATTTGGACATTACAGGACCTTTCCCAAGAGCACCGGGGCTTGAATTCCTTTTCGTCATGATTGACACGTTTACAAAATGGATTGAAGCCGAGCGATCGTTAAAATAACAAGCGAGGCCGCTAAGAGATTTCTCTGAAAAATGTGATCACGCGATTTGGTGTACCCGATCGTATCATCACGGACAATGGTTCCCGATTCTCCGGCGATCAATTCCGAGAATTCTGCGATGAACTTAGTGTCAAAGTTCATTTTGCTTCATTGCACATCCGCGAACAGCGGAGGCGATTGAAGCGAGCTAATGGTATCCTTATGCGAGGATCAAGCGCGAGTATTCGACCGATTAATCAAGCGGTCGTAGCTTGGTTAAAGAACTTCCCTACGTGTTATGGGCGTTCGAACCCGCGACCGATCGTGCGGCCGGTGAAACTCCATTCTTTTTGGTTTATGGTCTTTGAAGCTATGCTTCCTCGAACTCAAAATTGGCTCTGCTCGAATCGATCGTTTTGCGAAAATGATCGAGAATGAGCAACGACTTCGGCGGCGTCGATTTCCTTGAAAACAGCGAAACCAAGCCCTTATGCGATCGGCGGTCTACCAACAAGCCATGCGAAGGTACCATAGTCGTAAGAGTGCGACCTCGCTGACCTTCTTTGTAGGTGATCTGGTTCTCGAGAAAAATTGAGCCAAACAAATCGCAATAAACTTTCTCCTAAATGGGAAGGTCCTTACTGCGTAGTCGAAGTAACTTGACCGGGTTCGTCTGTTGGCTATGTCGATGGGCAAATTTTGTCAAATTCTTGGAACATCGATCAATTGCGTAAGTTCTATGTTTAATTTTCATTCTTTCATTTCTTTCAATTTCAATTTCATTAAATTCATTAATTAATTAAGAAGTGCAACTTTGCTTATATATATACACCTACATTACAGTGCGTTTATTATTGTTAGTGCAGTGGGAGAAGACATTTTTCTCTCCGATATCCTTTTAAGGATCTCTATACTCTATGGTCCTAGTCGTGAGCATTTTTCTTCAAATGATTCCCACGCGACTACACTCTTTTCTCAAAGAAAATGAGTAATCGAGCGCCACACAACTAACTATCTCATGAATGATATGCTTACGATTACGAAGATTATGCTTCATTATTTTAAGATTACGGTCTATTCTTGTCAGCTCTTGGTGGGACACGGAAAGCCTCCTAGTCGAAGTCTCTCCTTTTTACGCGTGGTCACCTTGCTTGGAAGGAGCTTCCTAGCGACGGTTCTTTTCTTCGATCCTCGCTACGATCGGATCTGAGAATTTGAACACGTTTCAAGAAATGTGTCGTATGCCTTGAGTCTTAGCATTAGTTCAGGCAGTTATGGGACAATAGATATAAACAAAGTTCACTTATAATTTGTTGCATACATATTTGCATTTCTTCTTATGTCAAGTTTGACAAAGTCTTTTTCGACCATATATAGTGTTTTTGATGGGTATTTCCATTATGACAAACAAAGATCTATAACTAGTCGAAATCATCTGTTAGTCTGACCACATTTGATTTCCTAATCTTTATAACGATCAGTTTTGTCTTACATGTCCAAACATACCTTCAAAACTCACATACATGGTTATGACCTCTTTTATTCTCTTTCTTGGCTCACTTTTGCTATGCGATGCGTTCTTCTACTATAAAGCGTTCGGGGCTAGGAAATATCTGAGAATTTTAAAAAAGTCAAGCAGGATAAACAAAAGCTTTGTCAATGACATAAAAGGTAAGTTTTCATAGATATTCAAATATTTTTACACTTGCGAGAACCTACTCTAAGAAATATTCGGCCTAACTCTTGTTTGTCGGAGATTAGACCTCCATCTCCTCTACAACTATATCTCCGAGTGGCTGAGTTCTTCCATGAACTTGGTGGCCTCCTCAGTGGGCGATTGAAGTCATCTTTAACAGCTTGGAGATCTATGGAGGGTCGGAAGCTTTCAGTTTGCCAAAGCAAAACTAACTCCACTTGCAACGCTTTGTTTTTAGGGCACAGGCATAATTAAATCCGAGTAGTTTTGAGCGAACTTTAAGATCCCTAGAAGTTGACCCAAATAGTTCATTTTCTCTATTGGATCTCCTAAGGAAGGCGGGCTTGATCTGATCCCATATCAAAGATCATCTTGTTCAAAGCATGAATCTTTTCATCAATATTTTGAGCAAGAGCCGCCCTTATCTGCTCAAATTTGAGTTTTCTTTACTCTGTTCAGCATTTGCGTTTGCTCTGCAAAAACAAATCAGTTAATGAACACAAGCATAAATGAAGGAAAAATCAAGCTTACGACATATTACCTTCATTTGTTTTGCTAAGTGTTTCATATTTGGTCGTTGCTTGACGATCAACAGGTCTTTAAATGAACTTGCTTGACAAATAGTGATCCTTAGCTTTATTTCTTCTTCAAGAAAAGTTTGTCTTGGCTTTCTCGACCACAACCTCCTCTTTTATTTTCTCGGATCTATCGAATGCGATAAGGAGAATAATTGTAGAGGAGCAAAGTATTGAAGAAGAAACAAAAGTTCAAAAGGGAAAAGTTCTTACTTTCCAACTCGGAGTGCTTTTGCTCCAAGTCCTTAACTCGCTGGGTCAGTCCTCCGATCACAGCAAAGTTCTCGACCAAATGCTACACAAATAGCGTTCTCTTTCTTAAGTTTCTTATAAACTTTTTAAAGAAGAGCTATGAAGCTGGTAAGTAGAATACTTACCGAATTGCTGGTCATTATAACGGCAAAAATCAAATCGAGGTGCATCTTGAGTTGAGTATCCGATACTTTACGCCCGCCTCATCAAGCTCCTTATCCTCGATAAATCGGGGCGAAAAGGAACTTGTTAGGTTGGGAAGGGTTATCGGCGATGATCGGAACTGTTGAGACCTCTCGAGGCATCTACCTCCACGAAGGGGTTTCAATCACCAAAGGATCCAACTCAACCGTTGCCCTTGTCACCTGCTCGGGGGCTTCTTCGACCACTATTCCCTCAGGAACTTTGTCCTGAGAAGTGCTCTGGTCGGGAACTTCCACAGTGCTAGGTCCTCGGAAGAACACAGTGGAAGCAGCCGGAACACCGAAGACCTATGCAAACCGAAGATGGGAAGTTCAAAGTATCAAATCATCAAGGAATTATTAGAGGTACATACTTATCGACCACTTTCATTTGTACATACCTTGTTAATCTCAGGGATTTGACTCTGAAGCAGCAAGAGAGAAATCGTGCGCTAGCCTTCCTTTTCTTCTCCTCCAATCTTCTTTGGTTACGGACCCGGCAAGGTTTATTGAACCCTCATCCTCCAACAAGATGTCGGAAGCTATGTCCTCGACCGGTTCATCAAGGACCGCATTCGACTATCCGGTGGGAGGAGTGGTTTCATCAATCTCGGATCGATTGTTTGATAACAACCATAAGGTCGTGCACGACCACTCTGGAATCTCTGACCTCATGATTACATTCTGCGGGCCCTCGAACTTATCCACCTAAATCAAAGAACAAATTTGATTGGGTGAAGAAATCCTTTATCTAAAAATTCGTACATATATGATTCGAAATGTTCTATTACCTCGAGGATTCATCTCCTTCAAGTGCCTCGAGGCACGACTCGGTCGGAACTAAGGTGGGGCGTTGATCCTCACCAGTTGTATGATTCGCAATCCGGCCATTGCAAAAAGTAAAACACGATTGGAAATCTGGTGGAATATATGTATATACATGGTAAAAGGAATTTTGATTAAATTACCTTAAGCCTTGCAGTCTCCTTCAATAGGAGTTCGGCTAAGATCTTGGGGCATTGACCTTTTCTCGAGCTCCCCTTACGAGATCATCGACTCGATCTCTAATTTCCCGGGGAAAGAGCTTTATGAAGGAAGAATAGACAGATTTTAAGGTAATACATTAATCAAATCAAAATACCGATCGAATTTATCTCAAAGACTTACCACCTTACGAGGTAGCTTCATCACGATCAAGGCACGGGCGCGGGAATGAGTCAGGAGCTTCAATGGGCTAATCGGCGAAAGGTGAAATCCTTCACCACATGCCACGAAGTCGGGCCTGACTCACAAGTCATAGATGGCATCCGCCCATCTTTTGACTATCCTGTCTTCTTCTGGTTTCCTTCCACTTGGAGTTTTCACTTGCTCTAGTTCCGTGAAGTAGAGGCCATCGTCTTCGTAACCGTCATGTAAAACCGATTACTTTTCCACGACGACCACGAAGATTTCACGTACATGAAGATGTACTCATCGGCCTTCCGTCATGAAGGCGCAATGTGCATTCCCGGAGTCGCCTCGAGTTTGCATGATTTTCCCATCACCATGCGGTAGAAATAACTAAAGAGCTTCAAGTTCGGTTGTATTCGGTATGCCTCGCACAAATATCTGAAAATACTAATATTTGCGATCGAATTTGGGGCCAAATTCACCAATTCCACCCGTAATGTTCAAGAACGCGGAGGAGGAATTTGTGTACCGATAATCTCGGCCCACATTCGATGTAGGCAAGAAAACAGGATTCGCCATCTTCACGGCTCGGAAAATGCTCTCCGATCGCGGTCTCCAATTAATCGATTCCTATCTGGGAGCATTCCCATCTTCGCCAAAGCCTCAAGCTTTTCTTGCCCAATTCGAAGGCAACCACTTTATGTCTGCTCAGAGCATGGTGAAAATCCTCAAGAATGAGTAGCAAAAGTTGGAGACTTTGTGGTCGGAAGAACGAGAAAAGACTCGGAGGATTTCTTGGCGAGAAGCTAAAGGGGATCGAAAGGGATTTTGGAAGCATAAAAATTCTAAGAGCCCGGAGAGAAGATTTTATAAACTTAGATACTTTGAAGGATTCCCACAAAAGTCAAGCCGACAAAAAGCTTCTTTTTGTTCAAGCAGACGAAGGAACTCTTCGTTTCCCAAGGCAAGTTCTCAACTTTAAAGTGAACACAGACCGCCGTATACCACGACATTAAATGGGAGTGCGCGATCTGATTTCATCGGGAAAAGGTATATACGACCAGTTCATTTAAAGTTCGGGGCTAGGTGGCGAGATTAAAACCTCTATGTATTATTTTAAATGCATAATAAAAGACCATACGTCTTCATGGTCGTAACCCCTAAGACTAACGACCTCCACAGTCGTTAGTATTGAAGGTTACTTAATGGGTACCACAGTCGATGAGGCTTTGTGCCTAATCCCGACCGGATAACCGCTCGTAAAATTCTTGAATGGTATTTCTTATCGTATGATGAATGGAACCGTGTTATCGTTCCAAACCATGCGATGGTACAACCACGAGACAACGACTATTAACCACCCTACGGTTAAGCTTTTCACAAGCAACCGCAAGGAAGTTAGCACATTGTTAACTTCTCCACCGTTCAAACCGGTCGTAGCAGCTTCACTAGGGCGTCTTCTCCGAGAATGCGCCATCTCTTGGAAGTTATTTAAAGGTGAAGCACGAAGACAAGGCACAAGGGACAAGAAGGGAGGCGATAGGCGACACACAAAACAAGGCCAAGGCAAAGATATGCCTGAAGCCTAAGCGGTGGAATTAGAAGCTAGATAATCGACCTTAGACTCATATTCTAAGTCGATTGCGGTTAAACATTCCTCCATTCGATGTAATTCAGGGTAGTACTTAGCCACATCTTGTAAATCCAGTTCATATCAATAAAGAGCGACCCCATTCCATTCCAGGATATTCCACGTCATTTTCCTCGTTTATTTTCGTAAGATCGGCGATTCGATCGTCGACACCCATCATGTGTTGATGGAGGTCAAGTAAAGGATGCATCATGGGTTAATGCATATCAAGACGATGACCCGGACTTAAAGTGAAGATGTGCGTCATCAAACTTCAAGAGGATGCTCAAGGCAAAGGTATAACTAGCTAGGGCTAAGGATGTGTTCCTAGTCTTTTACCGGTCTTGGTGTTTAGTTGGAAGACTAGATTGCTAGTATAGGTTTGCCATACTATTAAGAGGGGTCTTGTCTAGTAGCTTGAGTCTCATCATGTGTTGATAGCTCAATCTCGTTTATTCTAGCTCTCCGTGGCACGATACTATTATTTGCGAATATGTTTTGCAAATAGTTGAGGCTCATGCATTTAATCCTTGTAGCATATGACCATACTTTGCAAATATGTTTTGCAAATGATTGAAGTCCATGTACCTACTCCTTGTGTCATGATCTATGTTTGCAAATGTGTTTTTATAAATTATTGAGATTCATGCATTTTCCCTTGGCATGGTCTAAGATTTCTTGTTGCTATTTCTTTAGACTTAGACCATGGTAGTGGTTCTTTGGAGTTGTACCTTTTGATTTGATTAAATGTGTTTAAGATCAATCAATTAGGTGGTTTGTATAGCCCTCTGAATAAGCTTTCCATAGAGTCCAAGATCACTCAATTTTGACATCGGAGTCAAAAGTTATGACCTTTTTCTCCGAGTGTCGTCTATGCTGAAAATGGCCTGTGGTAGTACCACCCTAAGACGCGGTATGACTGCAGAATGGTAGTACCGGCCTTTGTACTGCGGTACTACCACACTAAAAACTTTAACGGCTAGTTTTTTAGTGTTTAATGCACCCGTTCCGACCGTTGAACAGTAAAAATGGTAGTACCGGGGTTTGTATAGTGGTACTACCGTAAATCCTGATTTCTGGGATTTCTCCTCCCAACGGCTAGTTTTTATGTGTGGGCTATAAATACCCACTTTAGCCAGTTGAGAGACAATCTTTGGCATCCCATTTCACTCACTTGAGCTAGTGTGAGGTTCTCCTCTCAATTGTTCATGTGTTGCACCTTGTGAGCAAGGAGAGAGGTCTCTAGTTGCATATGTTGCATCTAGAGGTAGATTTCGTATCCACTTGAGCTTGTGCATTTATTGCATGTGGTGAGAGTTAAGCAAGGGGCTTGGCTTATTACTCTTGGTGTTTTCCGACATCTAGATGACGTGGAGACGTCGTGGACCGATGATCTTCTCAAAAAGCTTGTGAGAAGGCCCAGCGTGTTGTGAAGGTTAGAGCTCACCTACCTGGAGCGGGAAAGAGTTACCACTAGTGGAATTGAGGTGTTTCACTTAATTCGTGGAGCCGGTCCAATTAGTTTGGGCTTACCTCAACATTGATTAGGGGAGACCAGCAAGTCTCCGAACACCACGGTAAAAACATCATTGTGTCATTGTAGTTTGTTCTCTTGTGTTTTACTCTGTGCAATTTACATTCATAGAATTAAATTGCTTACTTGTATTTGTTAGGTTGCTATTTATCAATAGTCTTTGTTTGTTGGTGCACTTAATAGAGACTAGTTGATTTAGGTTTTAATTGTGCAAAACCGAATTGATTTACAATTCCGCATAAAACTCGGTTTTAGTTAAAAGTTTTTAAAACCGCATATTCACCCCTCTAGTCGGCCTCCTCGATCTTACAGCTGCCGGCCGTGGACTCCTCGAGGGGCAAGCCCGCTATTACAAACGATCTCGCCACCCCCTCCTCAGCCTCCGCCGCAGCACGCCTTGCTGCCCTCGGCACCGTGCCCTCCGCGGGGGACACCACACGCTCTCCCGAAGATAGACTGCTCAATCGAGCACGCTCCACCTGCTCTGGAGTTCCTTACGCCACCCTCTTGGCTGGCCTCTCCGCCGCATCCACCCACACGCAGGAGGGGCCGCCTGCGCAGCCAAACCCAACAGAGCACATGGGCCTCACGGCGATCAGCCCCGCATCGTCGCACTCCTCGGGCACGCGAGCCCACTTCCTCCTGCCTTCGTCTGGGTCCGGGCACTCCACAAGATGGACCGCCGAGTCCGTGTACGCGTGGTTCAGACGAGGCTCCCACATGACCAGCCCGCGCTTCGCGTGCTCTTCACCTGCATTGGGGCCCAAGAGCTGCTCCGCGGCACAGACAATCTTGTCGATGGGCGCAACTGCAGTGACACCGCATGCTCCATTATAAATAAATAAAAGGAAAAAAATGCATGTACAAAAGATCGGGGCGAGGACCAAAACCTTCACAACCTACTATGGTGATGCTGGGGAGCTCGTCCCTCGAGTCCCCGAGCTCCACGCTCTAGCCCTGTGCTAGGGGCCAGATCCCGGCAGCGCAGAACTCCTCCACGAGGTCCCGCATGGAGAGCCTCCTCGTCGCATTTAGCAGCAGGTGGAGGAGGGCCTCCTCCCGCGAAGTGAGCGTGATCTCCAGGGCGTCGGTAAGATCGACTAGCCCTTTGCCGAAGTGTAGACCGTTGCCCATCGGAGAAGCGTGGTAAAACCACCTCTGGGTCCAGTCGATGTCCCACCGATTCCGCGTTGCCGGAGCAGGCGCGCACATCTGGCACTGCGCCTTTACTTGGAAGTTGATGCTACCGAAGTTCAATGTCTCGCTGGTGTTCTTCTTCTTCTTCGGTTGATAACGCCCGCCGTGCAGATACGCGAACATGCGCCCCTCCCTGCTCGCCCAAGTGGAGCGCATGATCCACTCGAACACAGTGAGCATCACGAGGGAGTTGGGTGTCAACTGCACCAACTCCACTCGGTACAGCCAAAGCACCTACGCGATGAGCTCTACGCATGGAATCCAGAGATCGACATCAAAGAATGTGACGAAGACCATGACCTCGTCAGCCTGAGGCGCCGGTACCATCTTCGCCCTGGGAACCCGCACCTTCGCGAGGCTCTCCAGCTTCCCCTCGTCCACTAGGGCCCAGAGAACCCACTCTGTCATGGTCGACTGGCCAAGGTCACTCATGTATGCCACATTGCCGCCTCCCTCTTTGCTGCGCTTTGTCACCCGGAAGCTCCGAAGAACACACCGCCAAAAATCTGAAGATCAAAGCTCCAAACGACAAAATAAACAAAATCGCGGAGGCAAGAAACTGGAATTCATACGTGCAAGGTAAGGGCTGGGGCGGCGGGGGTTACCCCCTTTTATATATGCACCAGGACCACAAGGAGACAAAGCGGGAAGCCAAAGAGCCACGGGCCAGTCACCAGGTGATTCGTGCCACGCGCACAGCATCCCCAACCAATAACATTATGGGGCACGACAACCAACGACGGCCCGCATGATTCGAAGGGGTGCCATCAATGTTAGCCAACGGCATTATGGCGCACGGCAACCAATGGTGGCCCGCGCGATTCAACGGAGTGCCATCACTGCTAATCACCAGCATCATGGCGCACGACAACCAATGCACCATCATACCAGTGGGAACGGCCCACGCTTCGCGGGAGGACCCGCACAAAGCACGCTTCGCCAGGCCGAAGGGGGCAGTGTGCCTGGACCCTTTGAAAAAAGGGTGCGGTTTTAGCCATGACGAAATAGGACCTCGACCGCGAGGGTCTTATCGTAGGGGCGACCCCACCGGCCCTAACGACTCGGCGAAGACTGCAAGGCCTTCCCTCGAAGGACATGAGCCGGAGGCGTGGCCCAGGGCCCCTGAGGGGTACCAAGTATGCCTTGGGGGGTGGCAAAGCCCACGTGAAGGCCATCAGGAGGCTCACGTGGGCCAATGGCCGGAGGCGCGGCCCGGGCCCCCCGAGGGGTACCAAGTACGCCTATGGGAGGGCCCTGGAGCTCACCCGGAGGCCATCAGGAGGCCAGTAAGGGCCAACAGCTGGAGGTGCGACAAGGTGCCTCCTCAAGGGTACCAGACATACCTTCGGGTGGGGGGGGGGGGCTTCGAAGGCGGTGTGAAGGCTTCCGAAGGACTGTCGAGCATTATGAGCCCAGGAGTTAGAGTCCCCCGGGGCCACCTCGGGGGCGTCGAAGGGTGTCGGGGACCCCGCGGCCCGGGGACACCCCACACAAGGCAAAGGGCGGAGAGCACCGGTGAACCGAGCGCACCAGCCAGATGGACCAAGACCAGAGAGATCCACCATTAGCCGAAGGCTACACATAGGGGAAGGAAAGCTCCTGCGGCTCCTATAGGAGTAGGGCCTTCGTATGGGTAGATCTGTAATATCATATACTCGGTCGGAAGACTATAAATAGCCGTCTCCCCCATGTAATAAGAGAGACCTTTTTTGGACATTTAATGCATATTTACTTCTCATGACAACCGATCCCCCCTTCGAGGATCTCCTAGTCCCTTCATAGATACCGGAGATCTCTTTTTTTATTGTCTAGCCCTGCTTGCTATGACAGAGAGATAACTAAATGTCAGATAATATAACAAGGAAAGCGATGGATCATAAAGTCGGCCAAGAATCTGTACCGTGTTGTTGCTGCTTTTTAACCACACATGTCGAAAAATTGTATCATGACAGTTAATCGTGTCGGTGCTGCCTAATGTGAAAATTGCTTGACAAAGCTGGAGGTCATTTTCAGTCGCCTGACTACCTTCTTTAGAAAGAAAAAAAATTCATGAACCATATCAGCTTGCCTTTAGTTAGTGACACTCATTTTCTGGTAGTTGAGCTCTCACCTCAGGCAGAATGGAAACACATTTTTGCAACGATGTGTTTCTTTTTCTTTCTGATTAGTCATTAGTGCCTCTTTCTTTCTTTCATGTCGATCGCGATTTTAATACCTTACAGTGGGATTGATCGATGATGATTGATTTTTCATGGGGCTGGAGATCCAAGACAGCGATCAGATCATACTTATCATGATGAAATGGTGGAGAGTAAAGTGAGAAAGTAGCCAGAGAGGTTAGAGTAATCAGTGCCGGCACATGAGCAAAAGCGTTTTCCCAGCACCCTCCCTTCCTTTTGCTCTCATCGGCCAATCATCACAACGCAGAATCAGGCCATATCGGTGTTTCTGATTGCCATCTCGTTGCGATCAGGCCATGATCCGGTCATCTTGCGGGGAAGCAAGCTCGGGTCAACCGGTGGCGTAATGGTCGCGGTTCATCTTTACGCTATGCTGCTCTGAGTGACCGAGCAGACAAAGAATCTAATCCTCCCTTCCATCCAAAACTGAGACCAACTGTCTCTTTGTCAGGCTTTTATTACAAGTCAATCGAGCCAAAATTTTCCTCGTCTTTAGTGATTATTTCAGACTTTCAGCGCAAAGAGTTAGATTATAGATTGGTGATTGAGAATTTGAGATAACAATAGTTCAAATAGACAAGTTAAAATGACTATATTATTTTATTTTTTTTTAAAAAAAACTGACTTTAAATTTCAGACACATGAAAAGTAAAAACTAAAGAGTTTGAGGGGTGCCTTGAGTGTCAAGGGCCATTAACTCTTTAAATTTCAACAGTTGGGGCAGTATCACATACCCATGTAGGCATGTAGCCAAGCGACCAAGCAAAGAAAGATTCGTTTTGAGCACACTTAGCACAGACAATGGAATCCACCGGGTGAGACCGTCAGACTGGGGAAAACATGGTCAGCCACGGGCATGTTTTGTTCCTACATTTATAAATCTTTTTTTTCTTCCAGAAGTTCAATATGGGTAATTCGTATTCTAATATTTCACTCGATAGCTGACATGAAACACATAAAATTTTGAAAAATGCAAAAGCTTTGCAGTTAGCATTTGCAAAACCACAGGAGGACCCAAGAAACCCAATTTCATATGAGGGTTTTGTTGGAATTGGGCACATATGTGTAAAGGACCATTCATTCCTAAAATTCCAAAGTATAAAATTTCTTAGACCAGAAGTCTTCGAATCACAGTGGTCGAAACCATAAAACCAGTATGATCGATACTCAGTGGTCGAAGTCATAGACCAGTGTGGTCGAAAGCCTAGTCAAAACTCAGTGGTCGAAACCATAAGACCAGTATAGTCGATACTCAGTGGTCGAAACCATAAACCAGTGTGGTTGAAGGCCTAAACTAGTATGGCCGAAATAATCTGGTCGAAGCCATAGACCATTGTGGTCGAAGGCATAGACCAGTATGGTCGGAATCATCTGGTCGGATCCTTAGACTAGTGTGGTCGTAATACACTAGTCGAAACTGTAGACCAGTGGTCGAAACTTTAGACTAGGGTACAATCAGGATCAATAAACACTGCTTAATGACCATTAATTAGCTTTGAATTAGCAGTTACCAGTGGTTTATTATGACAATTACTAGAGAGTAATTGTCTCGACTATAAGTAAGATTTGGAGACGTCCAGTCAAAAAAAATCGATTCATTCCATTTTTCATCTTCCTCTCTGATCAACTGTGCTGAGGAATTGAGCTGTCGAATCAAGCCGTCCCTTCTCCTCGGTGTGCACCGAGAAGGATGGTGAGCGGATATCTCCGAACCATTATCGTAGAGTTTTCCTACATGGGGCGGCAATAAGGTTTCTGGGCAGTGCATCTGTGCGACCGCTCTTTCTTGTTGCATCATCTCGATTTACCTTTGCTTCGACCATCGCTTGATGCCCTTTGCTTCTTCGATCATCATCGAACCCAATTGTAAGTTGGTCATAAGACCACTCTATTTGTCGTACGACCAGTTTTTTGTTCGATCCATACACAGTATCCAATTACGAGTGAACAGACCATACGGTTTGACATAGATAACAACACAATCCTTGGATGCATATTGACCATACTAGCTGACCAGCTCTATGATGTGGACATGGACTTCAAGTCCGCCACAGAGTTTTGGGATGCACTCGAGCACAAATATGCTGAAGTTGAGGCTGGTCGGTGGCTCTATATGTGCGAGCAATTTTTTGACTACAGCATGGATGATGCTAAGTCAATAGTTGCACAGGCTTATGAGCTACAATTACTGGTCGGAGAGATTGCACATTTGGGTTATCTTTTGCCTCCTAAGTTTGTGGTTGCGGGCATTGTTGCCAAACTTTCTGCTTCATGACAGGGTTTTGCCACTGGCTTAAAGCACAAGAGAGAAGAGATATCTATTAAGAATATCATTGCTGCCCTTGATGTGAAAGAAAAGGCAAGAGCAAAAGGTGCACCAAGCACTTCCAATCAGATCAATGCAAATGTCATAGAGAAGAGATATGGCAAGAATAACAAAGACTTTAAACCAAAAAGAAGACAACTAGCTTTAAGAAGAAAATTGAGAAGAAGGATATGAGGAACATCACCTGCTTTGTGTGTGAGAAAAATGGTCATATGATGAAAGACTATCATTTCCGCAAGAGTAAGGATGGTGTACAGCCAAAGAAAAAGGTTGTCAACGTGATCATAGGCGAGGCCTTAACAGGAGGGTATGGTAATCCACCTGTTGTATTTTCAGCATGTCAATCCACTGATTGGTGGGTTGATATTGGAGCTAATATTCACGTATGTTCTGATATTTTCTTGTTTTCTTCTTATCAGGCAGCTAGGGCTTCCTCCGTCCTAATGGGGAACGGGTCGCATGCTTCTGTTCTTGGTGTTGGCACGGTGAATCTAAGGCTTACTTCAGGAAAGATTGTCCACTTGAAGAATGTGCAACATGCGCCAACCTTGTTAGTGGTTCCCTCCTATACAGGGATGGGTATATACTAGTATTTGAGTCAAATAAAATTGTATTATCTAAGTTTGGTAACTTTGTTGGTAAAGGCTATGAGAGCGGAGGCTTGTTCCGTATAAGTACTTTAGAGTATTATAATCTGAATGTTGCAACTGGTTTGAATAATTGTGAGGCCAATATATGGCATTCTCGTTTTTGTCATACTGGTTTTGATAGTATTGCTAGAATGTCCAGAGTAGATTTAATTCCAAAATGTGAAATTGTCAAATGATCAAAGTGCCAAACTTGTGTGCAAGCAAAACAACATCGAAGACCCTTTAAGGGATTACAAAAGGAAAAGAACTTGACACCTTTAGATCCTATCCATTCTGACTTGTGTGAGATGAATGGATTGTTAACAAAATGAGGCAAAAGATATTTTCTAACTCTTATTGATGATGTATCACGATATTGTTATGTGTATCTACTGAAAACAAAAGATGAAGCTTTAAATTACTTTAAAATTTATAAGGCCGAGGTTGAGAACCAATTAGAAAAGAAAATTAAAAGACTAAGATCTGATCGTGGAGGAGAGTATATCTCTCATGAATTCTCCTAATTCTGTGCTGAACATGGAATAGTCTATGAAGTTACACCACCATACTCACCTCAATCAAATAGGGTGGCTGAGAGGAAAAGCCGGACACTAACAAACTTGGTGAATGCCATGTTGGAGAGTGCTGGTATGCCTAAGATATGGTGGGGGAAGCTATTTTGACAGCAACTTTTATTCTAAACAGAGTAATCATTAAAAGTTGTGAGATTACTCCGTATGAGGGATGGAAGAGAGAAAACCCAATGTTAATTTTATGTGAACTTGAGGGTGTTTGGCAAAAGTCAATATACTATTGCAGAAAAAGAGAAAGCTTGAACCTAAAATAGTCGATTGTGTCTTACTGGGATATGCTCATAACAGCACGGCCTATAGATTTTTGGTAGTAAAATAAGAAACTCCTGAGATTATTGTTAACATAATAATGGAGTCCAGAGATGCTTCATTTTTTGAGGACATTTATCCTATGAGAATTGCAGGCAGTTTTTCTCGAACTGAGGATAATCAAACTATGAATAATAGTAATTTTGAACCTACCACCATCTCTGAACCAATGAGTGTTATACCACCGGTTTGTGATTTTCCTAAGGAAGATAACAATTTTGTCGAAGAGGCTCCTCACAGGAGCAAGCGACAAAGGGTTGAGAAAACCTTTGGCAAAGACTTTATTGTATATCTCATGGATGATGTGCCAAACACTTTTTTAGAAGCTTATGCATTACCTGATGCTGAGTATTAGAAAGAGGCAGTCCATAGCGAGATGGATTCTATCATGGCTAACGGGACTTGGGAGATCATTCAATGTTCTATCGGGTGTAAACCTGTTGGATGCAAGTGGATCTTTAAAAAGAAAATAAGGCCTGACGGTACTATTGATAAGTATAAGGTAAGACTTATGGCCAAGGGTTATACCAAGAAAGAAGATGAGGATTATTCTGATAATTACTCTTCCGTTGCCAGATTGACCACCATTCGTGTGCTTATTGCATTAGCTTCTTCCCGTAGTCTACACATTCATCAAATAGATGTGAAGACAGCTTTCCTTAATGGAGAGTTAGAGGAAGAAATCTATATGGAGCAATCGGATGGTTTTGTGATTTCTGGATAGGAAAATAAGATATGCAAATTAATCAAATCCTTGTTTGGCCTAAAGCAAGCACCTAAACAATGGCACGAGAAGTTTGATAGAACTTTAACTTATGCTGGTTTTTCTGTGAATGAGGCAGATAAGTGTGTGTATTATTGTTAGGGGGGGGGTCAAGGAGTGATTTTGTGTTTATATGTCGATGACATACTTATATTTGGAACAAATACTGTTGTTATTGACGATGTCAAATCTTTCTTATCTAGATGCTTTGATATGAAAGACCTAGGAGAGGCAGATATTATTCTGAATATCAAATTGATAAAAAATGAGGATGGGATCACTTTGAACCAATCCCATTATGCTGAGAAAATCATGAGCCGGTTCGGTTTTGAAAACTGCAAGATTTATTGATGCTAGTGTTAAGCTTCAAAAGAATAAGGGATTAGGAAAAGATCAATTGAGATATTCACAAATTATTGGGTCCCTTATGTATCTATCTGGTGCTACAAGACCAGATATATCATTTGCTGTGAGCAAATTAAGTCGATTTACTTCTAACCCAGGAGATGAACACTGGGAGGCACTTGAGAGAGTATTGCGCTACTTGAGAGACACAACCTCATATGGAATTCACTATACTGGGTATCCATCTATATTAGAAGGATATAGTGATTCAAATTGGATCTCTGATGCAGATGAGATCAAAGCTACAAGTGGGCATGTGTTTACCCTTGCAGGTGCTGCAGTTTCATGGAGGTTGTGTAAACAGGCCATATTGATGAGGTCAACCATGGAAGCAGAACTTGTAGCACTAGACACAGCTACTATTGAGGCTGAATGACTTAGAGAGCTTCTGTTGGACTTACCAATGGTTGAGAAACTAATACCGGCAATCCTAATGTACTATGACAATCAAATAGTGTTGATTAAGGTTACAAGTACTAAGGATAACATGAACTCCTCCAGAATGTGAAGCGTAGGCTTAAATCTGTCAGAAAACTAAAAAACTCCGGAGTGATTATTGTGAATTATATTCGCACTGAGAAAAATCTAGCAGACCCTTTCACAAAGGGGCTAGCATGGAAGGCGATTTCCATTGCGTCTATGGACATGGGAATGAGGCCCATTGGTGTTACAACTCAATAGAAACCCATACCTTTTTGATTGGAGATCCCGTGACTTAGGCAATGGGAAAAACAAGTTGATGTTTGAACAAGAGAGTGCATTTTAATAAAATATGTACCCGTATCCTAATAAACAAAGTACTCTCAATTGTATGTAAGAGAAAGACTTAAAGCCTTAATGTATTCTAGTGTCCAATGAGGGAAAATGTATTAGCCTACAGGATACCTAGAATGAATACACTTACTTGAGCTTAACTAAGGTTGCATTTCACGAGAATAGGGGCATTCTCTAGAAACCTCATGAGCAGATAAGGGAGCATGACCAAATTAAAGCTCCGGTTAGGCTTGGTTCTTTGACAGCCTAGTATCAGTTGAGATTTCAAGTGAAATCTAATCATGAAAGACTGTGAATTCAAGGCATAGTCCATTCATCAGTTGTGAGAAGATGAATCTTGTTATTCTATGTGAAGTTCAACCCGTACGGGACTTACACTGAAAGACTGGTATATCAACAACTCTTTAGCACAAAAATCTTTATCATTCCTTTTTACTGCTTGCTTTGGAATTGGTGGGGGATTGTTGGAATTGGGCACATATGTGTAAAGACCCATTCATTCCTAAAATTGTAATGTATGCAATTTCTTAGACCAAAAGTCTTCGAATCACAGTGGTCGAAACTCAGTGGTCAAAACCATAAGACCAGTATGGCCGATACTCAGTGGTCGAAGCCATAGACTAGTGTGGTCGAAGGCCTAGTCGAAACTCAGTGGTCGAAACCATAAGACCGGTATGGTCGATACTCAGTGGTCGAAGCCATAGACCAGTGTAGTCGAAGGCCTAAACCAGTATGGTTGAAATAATCTGGTCGAAGCCATATATCATTATGCTCGAAGGCATAGACCAGTATGGTCGGAATCATCTGGTCGGATCCTTAGACCAGTGTGGTCATAATACACTAGTCAAAACTATAGACTAGTGGTCGAAGCTTTAGACTAGGGTGCAATCAGGATCAATAAACACTGCTTAATGACCATTAATTGGTTTTGAATTAGCGGTTACTAGTGGTTTATTACGACAGTTACTAGAGAGTAATTTTCTTGACTATAAATAAGAACCAGAGACGTCCAAACAAAAAAAAAATCGATTCATTCCATTTTCCATCTTCCTCTCTGATCAATTGTGCTGAGGAATTGAGCTGTCAAATCAAGCCGTTCCTTCTGCGTGGCATGCACTGGGAAGGAGGGTGAGCGGATATCTCTGAACCATTGTCATAGAGTTTTCTTGCATGGGGCGGCAATAAGGTTTCTAGGCAGCGCATCTGCGCGACCACTCTCTGCACTGCATGATCTACGATCTGCATTGCTTCGACCACTGCTTCGAGTCTGCATTGCTTCCTAATCATCATTGTGGATATAATGGGGATATGTGCACGATCTTAGGATGATGTTACAATTGGCAATGTCGTTAATGGTTTGTCGAAACACGAATTTTCGTCAAAGTTTAATATCTTTGTCGATCTGGTCAAAGGTCGGGGGCGTAGAGACGCGATCGACCGGCCTTTCAATGGCGATCTCGACCGGGTTCTTCTTGATCATTGTGTCGGTGGCGATGAGTGTTGGGTTAGGTCAAGTTCATGGGTTTCAGTGCATATGTGTTGCGTGATGCATGTTTTGACTAACGTGGGTCAAGTTGTGAAGAACTTGTTCCTGGAATCGATTTCTTTATCTATTGTTGTGCAGGTTGCTTGGAGGTCAATGACGGTCAACGGTGAGGATGATCGGGACTAAGCTTGGAGAGCTGAGGTCCAGAACGATCGGGGATGCCGGGTAAAGTCAATGGAGTCAAGCATGGCGCAAGAGGGACAAAGGTGACCGAATGGGCAGTTCGGTGCGACGGGTTGGATCAAGCGGCACGGGTGTCGGTGCAAGTGCCATGGTGGTTTCGGTGGGAGCCGGATGGGAGAGACTTGTCGACATGTGAGAGCCGTTGGATCAACCTACACATAGCGAAGCATGGAAGTGCTTCACGAAGATGGGACTTGGTCTTTGCAAAAAGATCGAGAAGGGGTATTTTGGTAATTTTACCAAATCACGCTAGTGACCTTTTTGCCAACCCTTGGCATAAGGCGGTGCATGATGAAGCAAATTAGGTCAAGAGGAGATGAAGACGATGCTTTAAAATGCGTGCGTGTGTGACCTGTTTGTGTGTGGACCTTAACGGGAGCCCATTAGGGTTAATGCTTCTAGAAGGTCTAAGCCTCCACTATAAATAGAGGAGGGAGGTGGCTGCACCCCCTTCAACCCTTTCATTATTGAAAACCCTAGTTTTGCTTTTGTGCTTAGGGAGAAGATAGTTGGAGGTTAGGGTTCTAAAGAGTTGGATTTGATTTCATGCTCATGTATTGAGTCTTTATCCTCCATTGATGGAGTAGCTGTAAACCAATACCATATCAAATCAATCCGAAGAAAGTTCTCTCAACGATGAATCTATTTGCTTTCTTTCTCTCTATTTGGTGATCTGGGGTCTTTCTTTGATCCGCGAGTTTTTGCTTGATTTCTTGCCTTGATCTAACTTGCTGTGACATGTGGGAACCAATCTAAGATCATCTTGATCATCATTCACCCATGAGCAAGTCTCTAGATCACGTTTTCGATTTGACTCGGTTTTTGAACCACCTTCATTCAAACTGAAAAAGATAGGAACTTTGGCATGGAACTCTGCAATCTTTGATTGGAATAGGTTCCTAATATCTTTTAGAAGGTGTGTCTTAAATTTTGTGGAGTTTGGCCTTACGGATCAAAAGTTAGACTGATTTGAGTTTTGGTTTTCGGGCTGTTTGCGCTGTTCATTGTGAAGCCGGTCAGTCCGAGCTTTGGCCTTCGGTCAGTCCGGCCTCCGGTTAGTCCACCTTCTTGCCACGGTCGATCTGGCAGAGCGGTCGATCCGACATTGGCCGTCGGTCGATCGCACTCGATTAGGGTTTTTGGTTTTTGGTCTTTTGCTTTGGGGTTTTGGTCTGGATTCAATACAAGTCTTCCATTGTTCTTGTATATTGATCTTCATAGCTTTCATAGCTATCGGAGTGAAATTTGTGTTGAATCCGATTAAAGTGAAAAAGTGAGCGTGCTCCTATTCAACCCCCCCTCTAGTCGCCTTTTCGGTCCAACAATCATCGAACCCAACTGTAAGTTGGTCGTAAGACCACTCTATTTATCGTTCGACCAGTATTTCCTGTTGTAATCATTTTGTTGAGTATGTGTAGAAGTGCAATGAGTTGCCTGCTGTTAGTATTGTTTTATGCATCTCTAGTTTTTTTGTGATCTTTGCCTCATAATCAAATCTGGGTTTAAAAAGTTGTCCACTTTTCCAATAGGTTTATGTGAGACCATATGGAGGTCAACCCATGTTTTGTGATGAGTAATGTATTGTGCATTACACGTGTTGTCGAATTTTGAGTTTGAGAAGATTACAGTGTTGTTGTCAGGTTGCAAACGATCATACCTACTTTGGGTTGGCAGTTAGACCGACTTTGCTTTGGTCTTAGTCAGGCAGAGCTAAGGAGGTGCAGCGGAGGTCGGACTGGCTTGGGAGCCGTGATCTAATTGGTCATAGAAGGTCTGACCGGCCCATGAGCACCGGTCAAACCGTCAGTGCAAAATTTTGGAAAATGTTAGACCATGTGGCTAGGTCTAGACTAATTTTGTTGATGAATAATTGACAATATTGCTTACTGATGTTATTTGAGGCATGTGGTGTGCGTGTAGACTTATGTCGGTCAAGTTGGGAAGAATTTGTGCCAGAAAAATATGGTTTTTTTTGTCTTTGCATGTGCAGGGAAATTCGGATGCGATCGTGGCCTATGGTGAGGATCGGGAGATAGCTTGGTGCGAAGTCCTAGTCCAGATGGTCGAGGATGCTGTAGGAGACGGTCGAGCTCGAGTTGGGGCACTTGGAGATCAAAGATGGATGATGTGTGTTGGAGCTATGAAGGGGTAGTTCGAAGGCTATGACACGTGATAATTTTGGGGTGTCTAAAATAGGAAAGCTAAGATAAATTAGAGAATCCGTGTTAGGAAGGGTATTGGGTCCCTTGATAGTTGCGATTGGATTGAAGTTGTAATTAGGTGTTAAGCCCACGTAATAGGTCCATGGACCATATGGGCTTTACGTGGGTGGTTAGGTGCTAATGCTGGAAGGCATTAAGTGCTGGCAGTTGGAGGCAATTAGGTTTGGCGTGAGGAGGTTTTGGTGCTAACGGCTGTAGGGGGATCAGGTTGTTGCTAGTTGTGGCGGTTGTGCTCGAGGCTTTGGGGCTCTCGGCAGTACAGACTTTGGGGGTCACATGAGGTACAAGAGGCTACTGTCCAGGATGGAAAACAGGGAAGCGACGGCTACACAAGGGCTTGGATTGAGGTGCTAGCGGTGGCAGCACAGATGCTGTTTTGACTCTCGGTAGGAGGTGAGTGCTAGCAGCAGGTGTACATGTGCCGATTTCATCAGGTGGTGATTTGCTAGCAGTGGCAACTACAGAATTCTGGAGGGAATTAGGTGCAATCGTCGGCTGCATAGAAGCTGTGCTAGTGGTGGCTGCATAGATGGAGTGCTAGTTGCGGCTGGGCAGATTTCCGGTTGTGTAGTGCCGTGAGGGCACTTTGTAGCCACAAACTTGCTGATCTAGAAATAAAAAGATAGAGTTACCTTGTAAAAATCTTCTACAATCATTCACCTTCCTCTAATTTCCATTAATGATCCTAGAAAATGAACACCAAACACTTGTGTGGGCTTGTTTGGGTATGTGTTTGCACTAGGTGTCATTGAAAAATGAAACTAGGTGTGAAATTAGATAGAGTTTTACTGAAAAGTCCAGATAGGGTGTTTTCTCGTGAAGTGAAGCAATCAGACCGACCACTCTATGGTGTTCAAACTGGTGTCCTGTTAACGGTGGGCGCGGTTAGACTAGCCAATGATTGGCAGTCTGATCGGCATGGTAAGGGTGGTATCGAGCCCGGATTTGCATCTAGACCTTCTGTGTACTCTGAGCTAGTTCTATGATTAGTAGTTAGCTCACACAATACAATTATTGACGAATATCACATCCATACATGCGTATAAGTAAAAGAGTACTTAATTATTACATAAACAACGTAAATAGGCCTTAGGGCCAAGTTTTTACAGCACAGGTCGATGGGCCAATGAGTTTAGAAAGTAAATAGCAGTGGAACGTAAATAAACTAAAAGGAAGGGCCTCCATGAGTTTGCCACAGGCAGTCGACAAAGGATGAGTTTTACAGTTATTTTAGCACAAAACAAGTTTTGCTCAAATACTATAATTATTTTCCAAACCTATGACTTAGCATTTTTAACTTCAAAACCAAAGTGTCATTTGTTAAAACATTATTATCTCGATAAGGTTCCTTCCACCTACAGTTACTCACAAGGTTCCATCCACCTACATCATCGCTACAACCAGTTTCTCTTTAACAATTTTCGAATCACATTTTATTAAAACTAACCAAGTGTTACTTTCTACATACTGCCCATAACTGAGGGCATAACTATTCAAATTGATTATACACTCTGCATAGGTTGTATAACTTTATCCACGAGATATGATCATCTTATAATGTCGGCCATGACACGCCTCCTTGGGTGCGCGATAGAGATGATCATAACATGACTTTTCCAATTCCTTGTCTCGACACTAGACCTACTCTGGTGGGGAACCACTCAACACTGGGACAATGACTGTTATGGGGCATCCTCGGAATGCTCCGTTACGGGACACATTTTTAATTAGGGATCCTTCATTGTTAGGGAGTCACAGCCCTTCTTGATACCTTCTTGATATATATAAAATTACCACTGTGCGCAGGTTTATGCTGGAAACTGAGTAAAGTAGTTGGCCAGGTCTATCCCATACTAGACTTGTGGTTGCACGACTTAGTAGCTTAGAAACACAGAACATGATTCAGTGCTTAATCGACTCAAACGAAACAATTCACAAACCCATCTCTCGTGCATGCCTCTGCATCGATCTCATACCAACTACTCACTCAAGTCTCCACCATTTTAAATGTAACAGCCCAAAATTCAAATGTTAGTTGAAAATTAAAACTTAATTATTTTTGTGGATTTCCTGACATTTTAAAAAGCTTTTCCCTAATTATTTTAAAGCCAAAATAAATTATGAGCAAAAACTATTACCAATTTTAAGTTGGAAATATTTTATTTAAGTCCAAAATAACTCTAAGAATTTTTGTGAATTTTTCTAGATTTTTTGGATTTTATTTTCTATTTTCTAAAGCCTTTTTGATTTAACTGAATTGTTTTAATCATTAAACCATGTAAAATCCCCAAAATCCTTTTGGGCCGAATCTCAAAATCCGGCCCAATTTCTTTTCTTTCCGTCGGCTCGTTCAGCCCACACCGCATCTCTCTCTCTCTCTCACCTCCCCGGCCCCACCCGCCAGCCACCGCTCCCTCACTTCCGCGTGGGCCCGCATCCGCACCTTTCTTCCTCCCTGCCTTCTTCCCACAAGAACTAAGCCCCAACGTGGCGCCATTGTCAGACGTCTTTGAGCTCCGCAACAAACACCTTAACCGCTCCCGTTTTTCGCGCGCACGTGCGCACGATCTCCGCACCCACCTTCGCCTTATCCCCTCTTCTCCGCACCGGTTCACCCGAAGCCGCAACCGCCGCCGCCATTATCTCCAACGCCACCTTGCCGCCCCGGTGCCCCTCGGCCCCTATAAAAGGAAGCACGAGGTAGCCCTCTTCCTTTTCAAACCAACCCCCAAGTCTCCCATCTCCTCCTCCTCCCAAACGCCCGAATTTCAATTTCTTCTTCGCGCAACCGAAGCTTGAAGTTTCTTCGAATCCGGCGCCGTCCAAGGGTCTTCGTCGACGTCGACGACACATTCGGCACCGCCGCCCCATCGCCGACCCCATGCGCACGTTACCCTCACCGGAGCACCGTTAGGACTCCCCACTGCCGACGAGCCCAACTTCGCTGCCACCATTTCCTTCACCGCCGGCGTTCCCCTCACGCCCTTGCGCCACTGCGGTGAGCCCTGTGATCCCCGCGACCTCCTCTTCCTTGTGAGCCCCTCAGCGGATCTTGCTGTGGTGCACAACGCCGGTGAGTTCGACACTGAGCCACCGCCGGATTTTGCCGACATGGCGCTACCACGTGCACACCACGTCACCGCCACCTCATCACTTTTGCCCAGGTGGCTACCACATCATTTTTCCACATGGCCTTCTCGTTTCCTTAACAAATTTAATTCGGCCGAGAAAAGAAAATCCTGAGGGCTGGCGTCATCACACACAAGAATTCGAATTTTCTTCAGAAAGATAAATTAGGAAAATATATAAAATCTGATTTTTAGGTTTTATTTAGGTTTAAAACTTCCAGGTGCTCATATTTTTCATACGAACTCCGATTCAGGTGATTCAAATGTCTAAATTTATATAAAATCAAGATCTAGCTAACTAAACTAAAATTATTGATTTGGAGTTAGTTTGTATAGTCTTTTTGAATTTATTTGAGTTTATTTGAATTTGTCGTATTTTCGCGTATAGATTTCGACAACTCTGGAGAGCTTGATCCTTATGAGGATTTAGAGCACCAAGACTTTGAGCAAGGCAAGTTATACCATTGACCATGTTGATCCCAATATTTTAAAATTACTTAATTCTGTTTTTAAATTATTATTGCATGCATAATTTTAATCAGCTATTTTAATTCCCTGTTTAAATCATTAGTAATTCCAATTCCTTTGTAAAGCCAATTTTGATTATTGTGTTACCATTCCCTTGTCCCCATTAGACAAAATAAAATTGAGAATACTTATATGCTTAGCTAATGCTTAGATCGGATCTGTGTATTTGGGAGGTTTTAGCCAAATTTATTGAAATTTGTTTAAATTGAGTCTATGGTATTGTTTTGCCATAGATGGTTTATAAAAATGATTTTACCTGAAATAAAATAAAAATGGGTTTGGACTTGGGCGAAATGGATGATTGGTGGGTGCAGGTTTATGCGCGGGCTCAATCTGGGTAAGATTGAGGCCCAAGGGTTGTTTTGGAAGTCGTCCAAGTCAGTTAAGGACCGGTCTTTGAGCGTATTTTGCTATGCCTTATCGTACCCCCCACATGTTTGGAATGGGACAGATTTGGCTCAATAATTTGTGATACCTTAGTGTTATTTGTGCCATGTTGTTGTGTGGGTGTTGGTTAAACAGTAGTCCCACTTGGCGCAAGAGGGGGCTTCCGGAGGATGGTTAATCCGATGGAAGTGAAACCTTAGCGGGCATAAATACATTAAGGTAGAACATTGTAAAGGCCTCATGATAATTACTTAGTCACACGCCTTCGAAAGCGTGTATTGGCCAACATTAAAAGCAAATTATCTCGTGTGAGTAAAGCTGTACAAACTCTGCAGAGTAGAAAACTATTCGAATAGCCGTGTCCATGGTCATGGACATGCTTGGCAAAGCCACTCTGAGTTAGACTTTGTTTTTGGATTTTTAAATGTTTAATATATGATTTTAGGATGGTAAATCCTTGTGGTAAAATTGGAAATTAATATGAGTATTTAAACTAAAAATTCTGCTTTATGCAATTGAACCCTGCCAGTCTCACTTGCTTACTTATGCATGCATCATAATTCTTTATTGGGTGTAACTTGCGAGCACAGAAGTTGTGCTCACACTTGCTGAATAATCTTTATTCAGGAGAAGATTTCTATCAGGACGATGAGGATCCAGACGTTTAGGCCTACGCCCCCAGACGATTGTCTGTGGCGAATCGTGTGGCCTACTACCTTTATTTTTTGCTTTGTTATTGTTATTTGGCCTTAGGCTCATTTTGTATTAAACTCTGGTTAATAATAAATAAATGTGTGATATGATTGTGACGTTACTTTTGCATAACTGTGTACACTAGAAATCCTGGAGTAGTGTATGAACACAGAGAATTCGGGATCCTTTGTTCCCGGGTTCAACAAAAGTGGTATCAGAGCTATATCGACTATAGGTCATGGCCTTAGAATTACCCTAAGGACTTATTTTTTAAAACTAAAAATATTTTGAATCTTTCTGGCATCCTTTCTCAACCCTTCTCTTTAAAAATGGTTACTAACTCATCTCTTTCTCAAAAATTGTAGATGGCCAAAGTACCAAATGCTATTTCCCACGGGATCTTCGCTGGACACTGGGCTGCAGCCCTATGGAAGATGATGTAACATCTGTATTTCCGGGAGAAACCCACGTACCAAGAATACAAGTACGTGGTAGGCGATCAAGACCATTGGAGGGTAGAAGTGATACTCTACTCCAACCTACAGCCAGACACGAAGTTCCACATCTTCGATGCACCAATGCAATGGGCCACCTTTCCAGAAGGCATCCAAGACGCAGCCAAGGAAGCCGTCCGTCGACTTCGCCACATCTACAGCCATCGCCTCAACGACAATGGATTCCATTACTACCCGATGCACATCCCCACCTAGCTCGGGCGCTCCTTTCGCTCGGCCAGAGATGATGTCTAGAGCTGACACATCAGGTAGAACTGACAAAGGCTATGGACCATGCCTACTGGCACACATTGGATGAGCTGCATGCCATCAGTACAGGCTAGAGGCCGCAGAGGAGGAGCTGGCTCGCTACAGAGCAAGCGAGGCTAGCTCTAGTGAGCCAGACTACACCCCAGTTACCCCATAGCTGTTCTTCCTTAGTTCGTTCATTAGTTGCGAATTATGAGCTACTAATCCCCTTTGTGGTAGCCATAATCAATTAATAAAATAAAAGAACTATTTTGAAAATTTTGTTCTTGGTCTTGTGTGTTCTTGGGCTATTTAGATTTATCCCCTTAGTGCTATCTTTCTTCCTTTCTCTTTTCTAAATCTTTGGAAGATCCAGCAGGTGGTGACTACCCGCACAGGAAGTGGTAGTGCCAGGGGCCAGGGTAATGAAAATGCTGACTACCAGGAGAACCCCGTCCAGCAACCACCACCTCCACCGGCAGAAGGACTTGATTGGTGCCAGATGATGGCTAATTAGACTCACCTGATTGACTTGCTGGCACAATCCCTCAACAATATCCAGAGTGTGCAAGCAGCAACTCATACCCCACCTCCACCTCCGCCAAGGGCAACAATGCCAGAGTTCCCAGAGTTCATGCGGATGTGTCCCCCGACTTTCTCCAGCAGTACAAAACCCATGGACGCTGACGACTGGTTCCGTGCCATTGGAAAGAAGCTGGACATAGCTCAGTGCATGGATCGTGAGAGGGTTTTGTTCGCCTCTCACCAGCTGAATGGTCCCACATCTGAATGGTGGGACAACTTCAGTATCTCATATGCTAATGCACAAGCTATCACCTGGAATGAGTTTGTGCAAGCTTTCCGCCATGCACACATCCACGCAAGAATGATGACTTTGAAGAAGAAGGAGTTCCGCTCGCTTCGCCAAGGCAACCGCTCGGTGAGTGAGTATCTGCATAAGTTTAACCAACTTGCTCGCTACGCCCCAGAAGATGTGGCCAAGCATGAAGATAGGTAGGAGTGATTCCTAGAAAGGCTGAATGATGAACTCTCGGTTCGTCTAATGTCCTAGGACTTCACTAACCTTCAACAGTTAGTGAACAAAGCTATCCACTACGAGGGCAAACACCAAGAGATGGAGAACCGCAAGTGGAGGATGGCCACTCAAAAGTTCAACTCTGAGGGAATACCCAAGCCTTGCTTCACTCAGCCTCAGCCACCTCAGCGTGGAAGGTTTCAATCTTCTACATCCAGAGCTCCAGCACCGGCACATCGCTCCAACACCTTCGGCTTCTACATCAGTTCATCCAGAAGCCAATTTCAGTAGAAGAACCCGACTTCCTCAGCCGCAGGAGTAACATGCTTCAACTGCAACAAGACGGGGTATTATGCCAATAAAGTTCAAGAAGCGAAAAAGTCGGCAAAGACCCAAAGCCGAAAGATCGAGTTCGAGTTCCGGCAGACCCCAAAGCCGACGGTCCAGTACACGAAGGGACGTGTGAATCACGTCACAGCGGAGGAAGCCCAGGCAGCACCGGATGCCGTTCTTGGTACGTTCCTCGTTAATTCGATACTAGCTTCAATCTTGTTTGATTTCGGAGCTTCACATTCTTTGGTCTCAAATAAGTTTGTGGGAAAATATGGGTTACCTATCTCTTTCTTAGTTAACCCTATGATAATCTATTCCCCGGGCTCGGAAATGAGGACCAGCTCTCTATGCCCAAACCTTACCCTAGAAATATCCGGAGTATATTTTCTGGCAGACTTGGTAGTCTTGCACTCTCAAATTTGGATGTGATTCTTGGAATGGACTAGCTAGCCAAAAATCAAGGACAGATAGACTATGCCAATAGGTCTATCACCCTCACCAATGAGCAAGCAATTTCAGTTGAATTCAAGCCCAAGACTTCTACCGGAAGAAGTTCCATCTTGACCAGCTTGAAGGAGGTGAAACTTGAAGATATACCAGTGGTGCAAGAGTACCTAGATGTCTTTCTTGAGGATTTACCCAGTATGCCACCGGATAGGGACATAATGTTCTTAATTAACTTAGTCCCAGGGACCGCTCCAATCTCAAAGCGACCTTACAGAATGCCAGCCAATGAGTTAGTAGAGCTGAAGAAGCAGATTGAAGAATTGCAGAACAAAGGTTATATTCAACCTAGTTCATCACCTTGGGGAGCACCAGTACTATTTGTCAAGAAGAAAGACAATAGTATGAGAATTTGTGTGGACTACAGATCGCTCAATGAAGTGACTTTCAAAAACAAGTACCAGTTGCCCAGGATTGATGATCTGTTTGATCAGCTGAGAGGAGCAAGCATCTTTTCGAAGATTGATCTAAGATCCGGCTATCACAAACTGAAGATCAGGCTAGAAGATATCCTGAAGTCTGCTTTCACCACCAGATATGGACTTACGAGTTTATAGTAATGTCTTTCGGTTTGACAAACGCCCCTGCTTATTTCATGAATATGATGAACAAAAGTGTTCATGGAATTCTTGGTTAAGTTCGTGGTTGTTTTCATAGATGACATTCTCATCTATTCCAAGGATGAAGAAGAGCATGAGAAGCATCTCAGGATAATTTTGGGAAAGCTCAGGGAACATCAACTTTATGCCAAATTCAGCAAGAGCGAATTTTGGTATTCGCTAAGTCAAGTGGCTTTCCTCGGATATATTGTGTCAGCAGGAGGAGTTGCAGTAGACCCTGCCAAGGTTGAGGCAGTAATGGATTGGAAACAACCCAGATCTATCACTGAAGTGAGAAGTTTTCTCGGTCTAGCTGGATATTACCGCAGATTTATTGAAGGTTTCTCCAAGACCGCAAGACCCATGACTCAACTTCTGAAGAAGGAGAAGAAATTTGAATGGACAGATGCCTGTGAGAAAAGTTTCCAAGAGCTAAAGAAGAGACTAGTTTCTGCACCAGTGCTAGTCCTACCAGATATCCATGAGGACTTTGAGATTTTCTGCGACGCATCCCGTCAAGGTCTCGGATGTGTGCTGATGCAGGAAGGCAAAGTCGTGGCTTATTCATCTCGTCAGTTGAGGCCACACGAAGGGAATTATCTGACTCATGATCTGGAGTTAGCAGCAATTGTGTATGCTTTGAAAATCTGGCGGCATTATCTCATTGGTAACCGCTGTGAGATTTTCACGGATCATAAGAGTCTGAAGTACATCTTCACCTAGTCAGAGCTCAATCTCTGACAGAGAAGATGGATAGAGCTGATAAAGGATTACGACCTTGGAATCCATTATCATCCGGGCAAAGCAAATGTGGTTGCAAATGCCCTGAGCAGAAAGGCGTATTGCAACACCATCTTGGTTTAGAAGAAACAACCAGAATTATATGAAGAACTGAAGCACTTGAACTTAGAGATTGTCAACCAAGGTTGTGTAAACGCTTTGAAAGTACAACCAACTCTTTAGAGTCAAATCAGAGAAAAACAGTTAGAAGATGAAGACATCAAAGAGATCAAGAAGAACATAAGAAGAGGCAAAGCCCCAGGATTTTTTGAGGATGAGCAAGGAATAGTGTGGTTTGGAAACCGCATCTGTGTACCTAGTCATCAGGAAATAAAACAGTTGATTCTGAAGGAAGCACATGAATCGCCCTACTCCATCCATCCCGGAAATACCAAGATGTATTAGGATCTAAAGGAAAAATATTGGTGGGTCAGCATGAAGTGAGAAATCGCTGAGTTCATTGCACGTTGTGATGTATGTCAATGAGTCAAGGCAGAACACCAAAGACCCGCTGGTTTGTTGCAACCATTACCAATTCCCGAATGGAAGTGGGAGGAAGTTGGTATAGATTTCATCATTGGACTTCCTAGGACCCAATCAAGATGTGATTCCATCTGGGTGATAATTGATCGGCTGACCAAAGTGGCACACTTTATCCCAGTCAAGACCACCTACCAGAGCTGTAAGTTAGCAGAGTTGTACATGGCCGGGATCGTCTATCTACATGGAGTACCCAAGAAGATCGTGTCCGACAGGGGTTCCCAGTTCACTTCCCTGTTTTGGAAAAGTCTACATGAAGCCTTGGGAACCAGACTCAATTTCAGCACCACTTATCATCCTCAGACAGATGGCCAGACAGAACGTGTGAATCTGATTCTAGAACATATGCTTCGAGCCTATGCCATAGAATATGGAAGAAGTTGGGACAAGAATTTGCCCTATGTAGAATTCTCGTACAACAATAGCTACCAAGCTAGTTTGCATATGTCTCCATTCGAAGCTTTGTACGGCAGAAAGTGTAGAACTCCTCTCCTTTGGGATCAAGTAGGAGTGCATCAGTTCTTTGGATCAGAGTTGATCAAAGAAGCTGAAAGTAAGGTTAAAACAATAAAAGAACGCCTAAAAGTGGCTCAGACCCTACAGAAAAGTTATGCTGATAACTGTTAGAGGGAGTTGTCTTTTCAAATAGGAGATTTTGTCTATCTCAGAGTTACTCCACTCAGAGGAGTAAGAAGATTCCGGACAAAAGGAAAACTCACACCTAGATTTGTGGGACCTTACAAGATTTTGGCAAGAAGAGGTGAAGTTACTTATTAGCTTGAGCTACCAACATCTCTATCTGCAATGCACGATGTCTTCCATGTCTCATAGTTAAAGAAATGTCTTAGAGTGCCAACGGAAGAAGCACTGCTTGAAAGCATTGACCTTCAAGAGATCTCACCTATGTGGAGCAGCCCATTAAGATTCATGATGTGGTAGAATGAATCACCAGAAGTAAAGTCATCCGTTCATGCAAGGTTCAGTGGAGTAATCATTCCGAAGAAGAAGTCACCTGGGAGCGAGAAGAAGATTTGAAAGCCGAGTATCCCTATCTTTTTGCTGGCCAAGTCCGAATCTCAGGGTCAAGATTCCTTTTAAGGGGAGTAGGTTTGTAACTGCCCAAAATTCAAATTTTAGTTGAAAATTAAAACTTAATTACTTTTGTGGATTTTATGAAAGTTTTAAAAGCTTTTCCCTAATTATTTTAAAGCCAAAATAAATTATGTGCAAAAACTATTAACAATTTTAAGTTGGAAATATTTTATTTAAGTCCAAAATAACTCTAAGAATTTCTGTGAATTTTTCTAGAAATTTTGGATTTTATTTGCTATTTTCTAAAGCCTTTTTGATTTAACTGAATTGTTTTAATCATTAAACCATTTAAAATCCCCAAAATCCTTTTGGGCCGAATCTCAAAATCTGGCCCAATTTCTTTTCTTTCAGATTGGCCTGCTCAAATTTCACACCGCATCTCTGCTCTCTCACCTCCCTACTCCTTTGCACGCCACCGCCTCCTCACTTCACGTGGGCCCGCGCCTTTTGTAAGATCGAGGAGGCCGACTAGAGGGGGGTGAATAGGCGGTTTTAAAAATTTCTTCGGCTAAAACCGAGTTTTATGCAGAATTGTAAATCAATTCGGTTTTGCACAATTAAAACATAAATCAACTAGTCTTTACTAAGTGCACCAACAATATGAGACTATATAAAAGATAGCAAACATACACATACAAGTAAGCAATTAAATACAAGGAATGTAAATTGCACAATGTGAAGCACAAGAATCAAACCACAATGACACAACGATGTTTTACCGTGGTGATCAGAGACTTGTCAGTTTCCCTTAATCCACGTTGAGGTAAGCCCTAAATCAATTGGACCGGCTTCACGAATTAAGCCAAACCCTCCGAGGTAAGTCCAACCACTTGGACCGGTTCCAACAAGAACCAACACCTCAATCCACTAGGGTTGCTCTTCCTCCACTCCGGAGATGGCGAGCACCAAGCCACTCACAAACGCCCGCGTCTTCTCACAACCTTCTTTGAAAAGATCACCGAATCACAACGCCTCCACGTCGTCTAGGTGTTGGCAAACACCAAGAGTAACAAGCCAAGCCCCTTGCTTGACTCTCACCACGTGCAACGAATGCACAAGCTCAAGTGGAAACAAAATCCACCTCTAGATGCAACATATGCAACTAGAGACCTCTCTCCTTGCTCACAAGGTGCAACACATGCACAATTGAGAGGAGAAGCTCACATTAGCTCAAGTGAGTAAAATGGGATGCAAAAAGTTGTCTCTCAACCGGCCAAGGGGGTATTTATAACCCCTAAACCAAAAACTAGCTGTTTGGAAACGAAACAGACCAAAACTAGCCGTTACAGACTTGGTGTAGTACTACCGCCCTCACAAGGGCCGGTACTACTATCCTGTGCGGTAGTACCGCTCTTCTCATGGTGGTCGTACCGTAGCTCAATTTTAGCACAGACGACACTCGGTAAAAAGGTCATAACTTTTGACTACGATGTCGGAATTAAGTGATCTTGGACTCTATGGAAAGCTTATTTAGAGGGCTACACAACCCACCTATTTGATTGATCTCAAACACATTTGATCAAATCAAAAAGTACAACTCCAAGACCCACTACCATGGTCTAAGTCCAAAGAAATAGCAATAAGCAATCTTAGACCATGCTAAGGGAAAACACATGAATCCCAACAATTTGTAAAACACATTTACAAACTTGGATCATGCCACAAGGAGTAGGTACATGGACATCAACTATTTGCAAAACACATTTGTAAAGTATAGTCACATGCTACAAGGATTAAATGCATGAGCCTCAGCTATTTGCAAAACACATTTGCAAATAATAGCATCATGCCATGATGAGCTAGTGCAAGCGAGATTGAGCTATCAACACATGATGAGACTCAAGCTACTAGACAAGATCCCTCTTAATATTACGGCAACCTATACTAGCAATCTGGTCTTCCAACCAAACACCAAGACCGGTAAAAGACTAGGAACACATCCTTAGCCCTACCTAGTCATACCTTTGCCTTGAGCATCTTCTTGAAGCTTGATGACGCACATCTTCACTTCAAGTCCGGGTCATCGTCTTGACATGCATCTACTCATGATGCATCATTTACTTGACCTCCATCAACACATGATGAGTCTTTTCTTGACTTGATGATCAACTCATGATCATCTCCTCTTTGAGATCTTGATATGCATCAACACATGATGCATCCTCTTCTTGAACCTTGACTTGATGACGATCAACTCATGATGCCATCTGAAGTCTCCATAACCCTGGAACATAACCTATTCATCCAACTCATGAAAAATGTTAGTCCCCCAATGATTAACATTAATTACTAAGATATATCTACAATAAATGCTTCTAAACAAGCCATCGCAGAAAGGTGTGGTACTACCGCCAACTAGAATCCGATAATACCGCTCTCCGGTCGTACCATTTCTCATGTGCGGTACTACCGATTTCCAACGAGAGGCACTGAACCAAAATACACCTCTACTGTTTTTATTGTACCGCCAACTAGAAATCGGAACGACTGCAATGCGGTAGCACCGCTGCAAGAGCCGGTCGTACCGTATTAGCGATTAGTTGGCTGAGACGTTCAGAATGCGGTAATACCGCCAAGTAAAGCGCGGTCATATCGGGTTGCGGTAGTACCGCACAACTTTCCCGGTCATACCGATTTCCACTGAAATTTTTCCAGAAGCTTTTCGAAATGCAATGCGTGACTCCTTTGTCTTGAGCCATGTCAATCTTTTATCATCTTTGCATTTCCTTTTCATGTCATCATTCAAACTCCGGGACTAAGCCTGGAACACATCTTAGCACACACATTAGTCCCACAACACAATTGCAAATAATTGAATATAAAGAAATATGAGTATATATGAACTACACAAGTTTTTATATACTCAATGGATATGTTTCAACGTAGAGATCCCAAATATATATGGATAAAGAAATATGGATCAATACTAATGAAACCACAAAACATAGAGTGAACTCCCCCTAAATGTGTGCATACACGAATGTGTAATAAAAACATATGCACATATTCAAGTTAAACTTTTGGTAGAGTTCAATCTATATTTTGGATCCGAGGAATGCAACAATATATAAGAATATGATGTCGAATGCATACCTCTTTGATTTTCACCTTTTCATCCAAATAAGACTACACAATAGGTATATCAATAGAAGTGTCAGTCTCACATATAGATTTGTCATTAATCACCAAAATACTCCATTAACTCATAATGGCGGGTCTAGATTCTTAACCTTTCTTCCTCCCTTCCTTCTTCCCCGCATAGCCAAGCCCCGATGTTGCTACCTTTGTTGCACGTGTCGAGCTCTGCAACGGCCACCTTAACCGCCCTCATTTTCTGCGCACGCGTGCGAACGATCTCCATGCCCACCTACGCCTTATCCCCCACCTTATCCCCTCTTCTCTGTGCTGGTTCACCCGAAGCCGCAACCGCCGCCGCCATTATCTCCAACACCACCTCGCCGCCCCGGTGCCCCTCGGCCCCTATAAAAGGGAGCACGAGGTAGCCCTCTTCCTCCTCAAACCAACCCCAAGTCTCCCATCTCCTCTTCCTCCCAAACGCTCGAATTTTGATTTCTTCTTCGCGCAACTGAAGCTTGAAGTTTTTTCGATTCCAGCGCCGTCCAAGGGTCTTCGTTGACGGCGACCACACATTCGGCACCACCGCCCCATCGCCGACCCCGTGCACGCGTTACCCTTGCCAGAGCGCCGTTAGGACTCCCCGCCGCCGACGAGCCTGACTTGTCGCCGCCATTTCCTTCACCGCCGACGTTCCCCTCACGCCCTTGCACCACCGCGGTGAGCCCAGTGATCCCCGCGACCTGCTCTTCCTTGTGAGTCCCTCGGCGGAGCTCGCCGTGGCGCGCAGCGCCGGCGAGCTCGATGCCGAGCCACCGTCGGATTTTGCCGACGTGGCACTGCCACGTGCATGCCACGTCACCGCCACCTCATCACTTTTGCCCAGGTGGCTGCAACATCATTTTTCCACGTGGCCTTCTCTTTTCCTTAACAAATTTAATTCGGCCGGGAAAAGAAAATCCTGAGGGCTGACATCATCACACGCAATAATTCGAATTTTCTTCAGAAAAATAAATCAGGAAAATCTATAAAATCTGATTTTAGGTTTTATTTAGGTTTACAACTTCCAAGAGCTCGTATTTCTTCATACGAACTCCGATTTAAGTGAATCAAATTTCTAAATTTATATAAAATCAAGATCTAGCTAAATAAACTAAAATTATTTGATTTGGAGTTAGTTTGTGTAGTCTTTTTTAATTTATTTGAGTTTATTTGAATTTATCGTATTTTCGCGTATAGATTTCGACGACTCCGGAGAGCTTGATCCTTCTGAAGATTTAGAGTACCAAGAATTCGAGCAAGGCAAGTTATACCATTGACCATGTTGATCCCAATATTTTAAAGTTGTTTATTCTGTTTTTAAATTATTATTGCATGCATAATTTTAATCAGCTATTTTAATTCTGTGTTTAAATCATTAGTTATTCCAATTCCTTTGTAAAGCCAATTTTGATTATTGTGTTACCATTCCTTTGTCCCCATTAGACAAAATAAAATTGAGAATACTTATATGCTTAGCCAATGCTTAGATCAGATCTGTGTATTTGGGAAGTTTTAGCCAAATTTATTCAAACTTGTTTAAATTGAGTCTATGGTATTGTTTTACCATAGAAGGTTTATAAAAATAATTTTACTTGAAATAAAATTAAAATGGGTTTGGACTTGGGTGAAATGGATGATTGGTGAGTGCAGGTTTATGCACAGGCTCAATCTGGGTAAGATTGAGGCCCAAGGGTTGTTTTGGAAGTCGCCCAAGTCAGGTAAGGACTGGTCTCTGAGCGTATTTTGCTACGCCTTACGGTACCACCACATGTCTAGAATGGGACAGATTTGGCTCAATAATTTGTGATACCTTAGTGTTATTTGTGCCATGTTGTTGTGTCACTTGGCGCAAGAGGGGGCTTTCGAAGGATGGTTAATTCGATGGAAGTGAAACCTTAGCGGGCATAAATACATTAAGGTAGAACATTGTAAATGCCTCATGATAATTGCTTAGTCACACGCCTTCGGAAGCGTGTATTGGCCGACATTAAAAGTAAATTATCTCGTGTAGGTAAAGCTGTACAAACTCTGCAGAGTAGAAAACTATTCGAATAGCCGTGTCCACGTTCATGGACATGCTGAGCAAAGTCACTCTGAGTTAGACTTTGTTTTTGGATTTTAAAATGTTTAACAGATGATTTTAGGATGGTAAATCCTTGTGGTAAAATTGGGCGGTTAGCCATGTGATAGGAGGGTATCCTTCACCATTCATTCATGGAGGTTATCCACTATAAAACTGTCAATTTAAAATCTGATTTTAGTTATAGATTAAAAATGGCCTTGGAAATTAATATGAGTATTTAAACTAAAAATTATGCTTTATGCAATTGAACCCTGCCAATCTCACTTGCTTACTTATGCATGCATCATAATTCTTTATTGGGCGTAACTTGCGAGCATGGATATTGTGCTCACACTTGCTGAATAATCTTTGTGTGGCCTAGTACCTTTATTTTCCGCTGTGTTATTGTTATTTGGCCTCAGGCCCATTTTGTATTAAACTCTGGTTAATAATAAATAAATAAATGATATGATTGTGATGTCACTTTTGTATGACTGTGTATGAACATAGAGAATTCAGGATCCTTCGTTCCCAGGTTCGACATTAAATAACATTTTCCTGTTTCCAGTGGTAACCCACGTTACCACACTGATTCACAATATATCCCCAGTTCTTGTAATAACAATGTTTGTGTCATATTCAATTCAACCGCTAAGCAGTGTCTAAGCACAACCAATAGTCAATATTGATTATCTAAGGGAAGTTTTACTCATGTAATAATTAACCTAAGGTGACAAGGTATAAGGGTTGTCAACAATGAAGGAGAGGAATAGTAATATCAACCTTTGTCATAGCTAAGTATCAACCTTTAACATAACATTTCATAAATAGTAATAAGCATGCAAGTAATACTTTGAAGAAAAAAAATACATTTGAAAAGTAGGTTCAACATAATCAACTGTAAGGACTTGCCTTGCTCAAGTGTGGATATTTCTTGGTCTTGGTCTTATCCTGAAGCAGTGACGAAGTCTTCAGTGACGTTGGAATATATTTAACCGCAAAACGACGACTTCGAATAAATGCACATAACTCAAATAAACTCAAATGAACTCCAAAAAAGTATTATTTTGATGCTGGTGGAAATATCTTAAATTTAAGTGAATTTATAAATAAAAATAAAACCATTTGGATCTAAAATGAGGGAGAATGATCTCTCCAAAGTTTGACCCGAGAGAAATTCCAGAAATTCTGAAATTTCTGATAGGTGGGTCCGGTTGGATTTTCATTTTCATTTTCATTTGTTTTTATTAATAAAATCCTCTATGACTAACAGGTGTGTCCAACTGGGTTTTTAATTTCTTTTCTATTTATTTTTATTCGGGAAACCCGAGAGACTTACAGGTAGGACCACAGTCCACATGGACTCGGTTCACCTAACAGCACACGTGGCCAAGGGGGCCACATGCCAGCGGCTTGGTCTACGGGCTAGGTCTACGCACTGATAAACTATAGTTGGGGCCCACATGTCATAGACTCAACCTCTAACCTATGGTTTAATTAGGTTTCCTAATTACCAAGGGCCCACAAGTCATGCATACATTAAGTACTTATCTAACATTAACTAATTACCTGCTAAACTAATTACCTAGCCACGTGCCATCACCGCTAGACTTATACATTAAGTAGAGGACAGAACAGAGGCGCCATTGCTGTCTCTCGAGCGAGCTCAGTGTCGGTAGACAGGACTCCAGTGTCCACCCGCGACTAGCAAAACAGGTTGCAGGGTCTTCGGCTATTCTAATGGCTACGACGATGTGCCGGGAGTTGGACTAAGGTGATGACGCTATGATGAGGCCATCAGCAGCGCTATTGTGCACATGGGCAACTACTCAATGTGGCTAGAAACTTGCAAACGAAGCCTATATTACCAACTACAGACTACAACGGCGCCACACGTTCGCTCGGTGCTCAAAACGCTATAGCGCAACTTGCTCTTCCACGTAGATTTGCGACGGCACAACGAGGTCCACAGTGGGTCTACGTTTTGACCATCTATGAGCTTCGTTGACTAGCCTAGAGGGTTTGCGAGACGAAAAAGGCTACAACAACAGAAGGGATTTTTTGGGAAACCAAGCGAGGAAGGAGATCAGCGCGGCGATGATGTTGCAAGTTCCTGGCCGACGACGGGAAACGGAAAAAGTAGGCGCACATTAGATAGAGGATATCAAGGTGACCAAGATGTGTGAGATGATGAAGGAAAATGCTCACCGAATAAGGTGGGAGAAGGCAGCCACGACACGGCGTGTTTTGGCGAGCTGCATGGATGGTGACGGCTACTTTCATCTCTGTGAGAAAACAAGCATAGAGGAAGTGAGCGTGAGGAAGAGAGAGTCAAGATGACCACAACAAGTAGGATGATGAAGTCAGGGACTCACTTTGGCAGTCAGAATCCAATGACGAAGCCGATGGCCAGATTTGGGGAAAAAGACAATTTCTTGACCACCCGAGGTGGAGAAGAGGGGAAAGTTGTGGAATAAGCAGCGAGGAGGTTGGCGAGCATGGTGATGAGCTCAGTTGGGGCTTAAATAGTGAGGAACAGTGGGGAACATATGAGGGCAGACGTGGCATGGCATGGGAACCCAAGGGGAGAGTGTGCAGGGCCTGGCACGAGAAAGAGAGGATGAGGGGCTCGATTCATGGACACATTGCTCGAGGCGAGCTGACGTGGCTTTATAGTGAGCGTATGGTGCAATGGGCATCGAGCAGGTGAGCTGAAGTGCGGGGAAAGATAAACAGTAATGTGCCCTAACAGGTGGGCCCCACATGTCAGCAGATGCAAGCGAGCTAGGCTATAGAGCTGGTGTGTGCGTAGATGGGCCATGTGCCTGGCTGGGCCACGAGGGAGGTGAGCATGGGGGCGGGTGCTGGCGTGCGGTTGGGTCGCAGCACGTGGGAACAGGCCAAGGGGGAGAAAAAGACTGGACTGGCACGGAAGAATTGGCCCGAGGGGAGAGAGAGGGAAAAAGAGTTTAACTTTTTGGTTTTGATTTTCATAACTGAATTTGAATTTGGAATTCAAATTCTGAGGAGAGTTAACACATTATTTAACTTGTTGATTTTTATACATCTTGCTTGGAGCAAGGAAGTTGATTTTCCTTTTTGAAAAGCAAGGCAATTTTTTTGTAAATTCTCAAAATGCAACAAAAGTTTTTTAAATCCCATAAATGTCATGCAACTTTCAAAATATTCAAAAATTGGGCTGTTACAAAACCTTCCCCCCTTAAAGAGAATCTCGACCCCGAGATTCAGGTTGGTCGGTGAAGAGGTACAAAAACTCAGCCTTTAGGGCTTCTTCTAGCTCCCACGTGGCTTCCCTTTTGGTGTGGTTGCTCCGTAGAATCTTGCATAATCAAATCGATAGTCTTTGCATCTGGCAATAGACCACTTCAAGAATCTTCACTGGGTACTCCTGGTAGGTAAGATCTGACTCGAGATTGATAGTCTCTAACATTGTTTCCTCTTCTGGGACTTGGAGACAGTTCTTCAACTATGATACATGCAAGACATTGTGGATGCCCGCCATCTCTAGTGGAAGCTCTAGTGGATAGGCTACTTCTCCACACTTGGCGATGATTTGGAATGGTCCAATGTATCGTGGTGCTAACTTTCACGAACCTTAAATCGCTTCATGCCTCTCAGGGATGAAACCTTAAGGTAGACAAAGTCTCCGATCTCGAAGCTCTGATATCGCTAGCGATGATCGGCGTAGCTCTTCTGTCTAGATTGGGTTGCCTTGTGTTTTTCTTGAATCAACTGGACTTGTTGTTCTACTTCTCTCAGCATTGCTGGTCCAACAGCGGTTTGCTCTTCTGTCTCCAACCATAGGAGATGTGTACTACATTTCCTACTGTAAAGAGCCTCGAATGGGGACATTTGCAGTGTGGCTTGGTAGCTGTTCTAAGAGAACTCTGCATAGGGTAGACTTTTCTCCCAACAAGCGCTAAAAGTGTGTGCACAAGAACGTAGCATGTCCTCTAGAATCTAGTTGGTTCGTTCTGTCTGTCCATCTGTTTGAGGGTGATATGTTGTGCTGAAAGCTAGGTAAGTTCCTAGAGTTCCTTCCAGAGTGACGTGGTTGACACGACCTCTGACCATCGACTGTGGTGCTCCTCCGGATTGACCGGTAGCTTGAAAAACTCCTTGATTGATGTTCGATGTTGGTGTCTTGGCCGGCGTAGCCCCAAGGTTGAGGTATACAGGAGTGATTGTTCCCTTCTGTGGGCACTGGTTGGCGAAGTGGCCTAGCTGACGGCAAGAATAACAAACTTTTTGTATATTCTGCTGGTTGTTCCCTGGATTTGGGTTGGCTGGTGCAGGATTTTGAAAGTTCTGAGTAAGTGGACAAGGTGCTGAGGTTGGTGCAGGTGTCCTGAAAGAGTTCTGTGGTGGAAAACGATTAAAGTACTGCAGAACTATTCTTGCCTTCTGCTGTGATTGGTGACTTCCTTGCTGAGCCATCCTGTGTTTGCGGTTGTTTTCCAGTTCTTTGCGTTTGTCTTCAAGAACCAACGCCTTGTTGACCAGCTCCTGGAAATCTGGAAAGGTATGAGTGATCAAAATGACTTGCAATCTAGTATTCAATCCCTTCAGAAAGTGACTCTAGCGAGCCTTGTCGGTGACGACATCTTCTGTAGCGTAGCGAGCTAGCTGAGAAAATTTATTGAGATAGTCTGTCATTGACATACTTCCCTACTTGAGAGCGCAGAACTCATCCTTTTTCAGATCAATTATCCCTTCCGGCACATGGTACTGACAGAGGGCTGTGGAAAACTCTTCCCAAGTAACATTTTGTAGTGTCTCATGCGCTGCACAGAAGTTCTCCCACCATTCGGCAGCTATGCCTTCCATCTGGTGAGTGGCGTATAGAACCTTCTCATGGTCACTGCATTGGGTGATCAGCAGCTTCCTCTCAATGACACAAAGCCAATCGTCGGCCTCAATTGGTGAGACATGCCCAGAAAAGGTTGGTGGATGAGTCCTCATGAACTCGACAAGTTTGGATAGTCCATGGTGACCATGAGCGACTGGGGCTCCGTTGTGGTGATTGTTGGTGCTGTTCTGATTGTTCATATTCTGAATTTGATTCATCATAGTGTACATCATTTGGGTCTGGGCTGCCATGAAAGCTCCAAAATTCTACAGGTCGATTGGGGGTGCTTGTGGCAGTACTACTCCTACGGGAGTCTGCTCATTTTCTTCTGACACCGGGGTGTCAGAACCACTTGCAGCAGCATGACGAGTCTGAACCATCTGGTGAAGCTCCATGGGTTAGATAAGGTAGCAAGCACAAGATGAGTTAAGAACTACTCGAGGGGGTAGATTAAACCCAACAAACACAACTCAAGAAACTCAACTGAAATACTTTTATTAATAGGGTCTTAGCATGGCTGCAACAAATGTTTAAGGGCCTTGGCAGCTCATACTCGCACACAAGAAATAAGAACGAACCTAAGCACACAATCTACCGCCTAAAGGCGACTCTTCTAACCTTAAACTGGCTAGGCCTAACTAAACTCAAACTTTAGCGAACTCAGTCGCTAAGGTAGTCTCCACAACCACAGCGGTTTTCCCACTTGTCAGAACTCGAAGTGAGTGGCATCCTCAAGAATCGATCACGGTGCCCGGGAGTGGTGCAAGAGGAACAGCATCCTGGTGCAGTACGCTTGGCTCCTCCAGCTCTGCGGGCTCTGCTGGCTCCTCAGGCAGACAAGAGGGTAATAACCAAATTAAAATAGCGGGGAGAGGAAAAATTTCAGCAATAGTTGAGTCAAGAAAGACATGAGAGGAGTTAAGCAGTTCAATTAATCTTGCAAGTTAATTTTTGCTTTAGAAAATAGTTTGGCCACTCTAAGACAGCTGATCTAACTAAGGTCAAGACCTATAGTCAGTATGGCTCTGATATCACCTCTGTTGGGACCCAAAAATGCAATTATGGACCCTCTGTGTTTAATGCACTAGTCCAGGATCACGCTAGTGCACACCGTGTTAACATAGATGAATATCGATCCCCACAAGATGATTAATAGCATAAACGAGTAATTTAAATAACAAATAATGGTTTTGACCTTATAGTCAAGTTTACATTTATTAAGCCATGCAGGGCTAGCAATAGAGAAATAAGCAACAGAACAAATAACTTCAGTGGAATCCCATCAATTCGCTACAGGCAACCGACTTGGATCAAGACCCTAACGATCAACACCTTCGTAGACTCTTTCTCAAAGGCAAGCGATGACTCCTCCACTTCTATTGATTGATTATAGCAAGCATGAGTACACAACCGTACCCGCAAGTCATACCACAGAATGCAATTTATACATGATGCCTTATTCCAAAGGAATGGCTTTTGTGGTCCTTTTGCAGAAATACAACATTTGCAATTAAATATGAATAATATATTGAAAGCATAATGTATAACAAATAAATAATATTAATTTTAACAATTTATTTCACAAAGAACACAAAGCCTAAACAAGTTATTCACACAGCTATAGGACTTATATCACACAGCTCCCTTCCCAAAGGTTTTATGAAAATCTACCCCTCGTGTGAAATCCCCACGCATGTTCATCGCCACGGACGCGGCTATTCGAATAGATTGATTTAACACTCTGCAGAGTTTGTACACCTTACCCACATGATACAACTAGTGTAGCTAGCACTAGTCATAACAAAATATTTCAGAAACTTCATCTCAAACATTGATACTCCCGATGTGCTTTACAGCCAGACTACCCCACACAGGAAGCCAGTCCGACACATACCGTTAGACCTAAAGACGACGAACCTCTCATAAATATGTACTACCTGGTAGTCCACACCTCCACCCATGCACACAGCCTAACCTAGTGCCTGAGTAATCAATGTCAAGAATCTATAACTTACTAAGTTGGGCCTGTCCCATCTGGCAAGTGGTCGTACAGTAAGGCCCAGTTCAATGGCATACAAAGTTAAGTCCTTAATTGACCAAGGCAAGACTTCTAATTTCTAACTATGTACACAGCTTATTATTCCCATGCACACAGCTCCACCATATCACTTAGTGTCCACCACTTGTCTCAGTCTAAATCCTTTACCACCCAGTTGGTTAAGTGCAACATATGCCATCAACGAGTAATAGCACACAGTACACACAGTTTTATCACAAAGTTCCATAATCACTTAGTTAGGTTTATATTTGCAACTCACATGAGATGATGACTCGTAGCATGGCTAAGCAATCTACTCGTATCTAACCAACCCACGTTGGTTCTATGATTATACCAACTAAATAATGAACCAATCTAGGGTGAAAAAAGATTATGACATAACAATAGACAAGGCGGATATAACAAATTGGATAATTACTACACCCAAAAGCATTTAAATAAATACTTGAAGTAAATGCAATAATTTGAATCAAAGTATTTTGAAAACTGGGTTCAACATGATCAAAGGTATAACTTGCCTTGGAATAGGTCTAGGTACTGATCTTACTCTTGAGGCACTCCTTCTTCTTCAAAGTTCCCCGAAGTATCAACGTCTACTCGCAAACGTAGCAAATAAATAACAGAAGCAAAACAAACTCCAAAAATTAAATAAAAATCTCAGATAAATAGATCTCGAATTTAGATGAATTTAGAAATTTTAATGGGCTCAATTGGAGTTCGGATGCAAAAGATATGGGCTTTAGAAGTTTGAAATCACATAAAATCATGAAAATCATAATTTATGGATTTACTGAATTATTTTTTTGAAGGAAAAGGTACTTATGACGTCAGCTGACGTCACTAGGGTTTTTTGGCCAAAAAGAATAAAGGACAAAGAAATTTATATATGTGGGTCCCACTGGTAAGTGAGATGGTGTATGATGAATTGGTTTCATGGACCTTTTGGATCGGTGAGACTTGGTTGTGCCACATGGCATGGCATGCAGGCGCCATGCAAGATCAAAGGGTGATGTCGCAGTCCAGCTGGCGGCTGATTCAGCACAGAGCAAAATCGAGCAGGGGAGGCGGCAGCCATGGCCGTCGACAAGGATGATGGCGGCGATGGTGACCGGAGACAAGAGAGGCTTGGTGAGGTAGCAAAACGGAAACCCTGGATCATAGCGATGCTTTGGGTGGCAATGGCTCGGCTCCAGCGGTGGCGAGGTGACAACAGCGGCGAGTTAGGCGGCGGAGAGGTACATGGCCAAGGTGACGAAGTAGATTGGGTGGCGCCCAACGAATACGAAGGAGAGCACCGGGATGGCGAAGGCACGAACGACAATCACGGGAAGCACCTCGAGAAGGCAGGAGGTGGACAATCGGCAAAGAAATCCAGTGGAGAAGCTTGCGGCGGGGGAGAGCTTCCTCGGCTCAATTCGGTGTGATGGAGAAGAGAGCAGACCCGGTGCCTTAGGGTTTCAGAAGAGGACATCGATGCGATCAAATTGACGCGGTCGGGCTCCTTAAATAGGCACCGAGACGAGGGATTCGAGTTGAAGCCGGCGGCACTGGCATTGAACTCAGACATGGCTCAAGTGTCCAGGTTGAAGACGATGGCAAGCGGAAATGGCGGGTCCACCAGTCAGGGAGTAACAAAAAAGGAAAAGGGATCGGCATGGCTTCACACGCGCACCAGGGACAAGGAAGGCGGCAGACTAGGCATCGGCCAAGAAAAAGAAAATGAATTTCTTAACCGACCGACAATTTGAAATTTGAGCGCTTATGCTGAAATGGACCTAGAGAGAGCAAAAGATTGGGCCGAGAGTTAAGGAATTCGGCCCAAGGAGTTTAACTAAGATTTTAATTGTTTTTTTTCTATTTTATAAATACCAGAAAAATCCAAATGGCAAGTAGAAAATAGCAAATGAACGTGGAAAAAATTCTAGAAAAATGTAGAAAATATATCCAAGCACATAGAACCCAAATAAAATAGTTTTGACCATTGTTGATGTTGACTTTAACCATATTAAATTGATTTGGTAGTAAAAGTCTAAGTTAAGCTTTTGAATTAAATTCAAGTAAATCCAAATTGTGAATTTTCAACTACTAACTAATAAAAGGATTTTTAAAGCTCAGAAAATTAGAATGTTACAACCCGTGACTAGCAAAATGGTTTGTGGGGTCTACGACGGTTCTAATGGTTGTAGTGATGCGGCAGGAGATGGTCCGAGGCGCAAGATGATGGTAGACTGCTCAAACCTCGGGTCAGGGTTGGGCTTGCCGAGCTTGAAAAGCCCGATCGCTAATCTGCAAGTTCAGAGTTCTACCTACCAAAATTGCTTTTCCGATTTAAAATTGATATTTTAATGATTTTTCATAATAAAAAGTAATTTTTAATTCATTTCAAGAATAAAAAAAGGGTTTATTTATTATTTTTAATGATTTTTGTCGGGCCTTTGGGCTTTTGGGCTCGGGCTACAAGCCGAAAAATCAGTCCCAAGCCCGGCTCGAACAGGGTCGGGCTCGAGCTGGGCCGGCGGGCCAGGTCGCCTGTGAACACCTCTACATGATTGTGAGGTCATCTGCAGCGCTACTGTCCACATGGGTAACTACTCAACGTGGGTAGAAACTAGCCAACGAATCCTAGATTACCAACTACACACTACAACGACGCTACACGTGCCCTCGATGCTCAAAATGCGGCGGTGCAACTAGCTCTTCCATGGTAAGTTGCAATGGTGCAACGAGGTCCACGATGCGGCTACGCTACGGCCATCTACGAGCTTCGTTGACTAGCCTAGAGGGTTTGCGAGGCAAAAAAGGCTTCGGGAATGGAAGGGCTTATCACAAAGCCAAGCGAGGAAGGAGAATAGCGTGGTGGTGGCATTGCGAGTTCCAGGCCGGCGATGGGGATGAAGTCTTGGCGACATCTTGGGTTCATGGAATGTAAAAAGGAGGTGCACAATATAGAAAGGAGATAAAGGCGACCAAGATGTGCAAGATGATGAAGGCAAATGCTCACCGGACAAGGCGGGAGAAGGCAGCAAAGGTGCAGTGTGCTTTGGTGAGATCCGTAGACGATGGCGGCTACTTTCATCTATGCACAGAGGAAGTGAGCGTGAAGAAGAGGGAGTCAAGGTGACCACAACACACAAGAAGATGAAGTCAAGGACTCACTCTGGCAGCTGGAATCCAACGGTGAAGCTATCGACCGGAATTGGGGAAGAAGACGATTTCTTGAGCACCCGAGGTGGAGACGAGGGGAAAGCTTGGGAATAAGCAGCGGGGAGTTTGGCGATCACGGTGATGTGCTTGCCCGTGGCTTAAATAGCGAGGAGCAGTAGGGAATAGATGAGGGAAAATGTGGCATGGCGTGGGCAACCAAGCGGAGCGCGTGTAGGACCTGGCGCGAGAATGGGATGAGGTCGTGGCGTCGCAAGAGTGGACTCGAGGCATGGCCAGAGTGCTCGACACGAGCTAATGCTACTCTGCGTTGACCGTACGGTGCAACGGGAAGCAAGCGGGCGAGCTGAAGCACAAGGGAAGATAAACAGTAATGCATCCTAACAGGTGGGACTCACATGTTAGTGGATGCGAGCTAGCTAGGCTGCGGAGATGGGCCTAGTGCCTGACTGGGCAACGAGGGAGTTGAGCGCTGGGCAGGCGCTGGTGCGCGACTGGGGAGAGGAGAAAGGCTAGGCCGCGCTGGGAAGAATTGGCTCGAGGGGGAGAGAGGGAAAAAGAGTTTAACTTTTTGGTTTGGATTTGCATAACTGAATTTGAATTTGTAATTCAAATTATGAGGATAGTTAACACATTATTTAACTTGTAGATTGTAATACTTCCTGCTTGGAGCAAGGAATTTGATTTTCCTTTTTGAAGAGCAAGCCAACTTTTTGGAAATTCTCAAAATGCAACAAAAGTTTTTGAAATCCCATAAATTTCATGTAGGTTTCAAAATATTCAAAAATCGGGTTGTTACAGGTGGTCAGACCGGCTGTTGCTTTAGGCTGAAATTTAAGAGTTGGTCCTAGGAGTTTGGGATTGGTGCATATGTTTGCATTATACATTTTTGGACTAATGTGGGTCAAGTTGTGATGACCTTGTACCCAGAAATAGTTGTTTGGTCTATTGTTGTGTGGGTGGCTTGGAGTCAATGGTCAACGACGAGGACCGGTACTTGGATAGGAGAACCATGGTCCAGAATGGTCATGGATGCTGGGTAAGATGGTTGGACGACTCAAGCAAGGTGCAAGATAGACAAGAACCATGGAGGGAAAAGTTTGAGCAAATACCTTTGCGATGAAACGGTACACTTGCCTTCAGATCGAAATAGGTCAAAGATTTGGAAAGATTTGCTTCGATCTCTTCATGGATTAGGTTCACAATATCTTAGACAAGGTGTGTGCAAAGTTTCAAGTTGGTTGGAGCCATGGATTAAAAGTTGCATTGATTTCTGGTTTTGAAATCGTGATGATTTCGGTTCTATTACGAGAGAGAGGTTAGACCACCCAAAAGAGAGCTCAAACCACCCACAATCGGTCAAATCACCCGGGCACGTATTGGCTCATTTTTCTTGGTTTTTCACATAGATTTCATTGTGAGAGTGGGCTCTAGTCTTCATAGATCCCTATAGCTATTGGAGTGAAAGAACCTTCAACTTCTTAAGACAAAAAGATTTGAAAAAGGTCGTTGCTTATGTGGTGTCTATTCAACCACCTTCTAAGCATCAACTCGGTCTAACAGTTTACAACCAAATCAACAAAAATGGCTCCTTAAGATAATTCGGGTTGTGCCTGACAACAACAAAAAAAGATTTCACTCTAATTGTTTTTTTTGTTTTCAGGCCAACATATAAACTCTTGCACTGTAATAATTTGAATTGAAATACTTTGCATTTGAAGTGTAGGTTCAACATGATCAATGGTAGGGACTTGCTTTGCTCAAATGTGGATTGCTCTAGGTCTTGACTTGAACAATGCCTAGGTCTTCAGCGTCGTTTGAATCTATTTAACACGAAATGGACGACTTCATAAAAATACTCATAACACAAATAAATCCTAATTAAATTCAAATAAACTCCAAAAACTATTATTTTGCTACTATTTGAAATATCTTGAAATTAGATGAATTTAGAAACAAAAATCAATTGATTTGGATTTAAAATGAGGGAGAACGAATTATCCAAAGTTTGACCCGAGAGATTCAAAAAAAAATCTAAACTCTCTAACAGGTGGGTCCCATTGGGATTTTCTTTTCTTTTTATTTTTTTATTAAATAAATTCAACTGTGGTTGACAGGTGGAGTCCACTAGGGATTTTCTTTTCTTTTCTCTTTATTTTTAATTAGGAAATCCCAAGAGATTGATAGGTGGGGCCTCAGTCCACTGAACCTAGTTCACGCGGCTGCGCCCGAGGCGTAGGGCCCACTGGTCATTGACTGAAGGTCAATGGACTTGGTCAACGAACTAACTCTTAACTTACAGATTTAAATTAACTTCTAATCGTGTCGGGCCCACATGTCATACTATACTTACTAACAGATTAACTAACCTTAATCTATCGACTTAACCTAATGACAGTCCACGTGGTGGTGCCACGTTAGCATCTCCCTCAGCATAGAGCAAACGCAAATGAGCTCCATGGTCAACTCGGGCGGAGCTCGTCACTGGCGAGGCGAGGCTAACACCTTGGAGGGGCAAAATAGGATGCGGCGGCTAAAGCGAAGCTATCAATGGCGGTGAAGCGTTAGGAGGAGGCCTGAGGCGGCGACACGACGGTAAGGCGAGGTGACGCTACTATGGTGTGGGGGCAAACCAAGCTATGGTGCTATTAGCACACAACCAATGCTCAGGTGAGCTACTAGGCGTTGTAGCGAGGCTAACTACGGCGGCAACGTGCAAAAAGGAACTCAGGAATGACACGGCTACAGCGGCCGATAGTGAGGACAAAGGTGCTCGCGGCAGTAGTGCTACAACGGCTCATAGGCTTCGATGACTAGCCTAAAAGGTTTTTGTGTACTAAGAACGCGATAAGACACGATGAAGGGAGGAAGGAGCTTACCGGAGACGAAATGGGGAAGAAGGGGCTCGGTGGCCTGAGGCGCCGACACGACGGTGAGGTAGAGGTGACATTACTATGGTGTAGGGGCAAACCAAGCTACAGTGCTATTGGCACACAACCAATGCTCAAGTGAGCTACTAGGCATTGTAGCGAGGCTAACTATGGCGACGTCGTGAAAAAAGGAACTCAGGAATGACATGGTTACGGCGGCCGATAGTGAGGACAAAGGTGCTCATGGTGGCAGCACTACAGTAGCTCAGAGGCTTCGATTACTAGACAGGTGCTCATGGTGGCAGCACTATAGTAGCTCAGAGGCTTCGATTACTAGCCTAAAAGGTTTGCGTATACTAAGAACGCGATAAGATACGATGAAGGGAGGAAGGAGCTCATCGGAGATGAAATGGGGGAAGAAGGGGCTCGGTGGTGGCACTATTCTAATGACCAGGACGAAGGGACTCCAATGCTCTAGTGCTCCAACTGGAAAACGAAGAGGAGAATTAGCAAGAGGGGAGTGATGCAATGCTGATGGGCATGGCATTCATGGTCGGGGCTCATCGGGGCGGTGAGAAATAGGCATGACTAGGGCCGCGACGGATCTGGCACTTAGTCCTTGGCTTCTTCCTGATGAATTGAGTGAGAGAGAGAGAGAGAGAGTGAAATGGGGCAATTGACAGAGGAGGTTGAGGTGTTCATGGTGATGTGCTCAGGAGGGGATTTATAGCGGCGAAGAGGCGAGAAGGTGGTAGCAATGTAGTGACCCAATGGTGTTTTTGTCATGAGAGGGCACATATTAAGTGGGCCAGCTAGCTGGTGGTTGATGGTACAAGGTCACGGCGGGGAGGGTGGCGCTCAAGGTCTGTTGTCCCAGAGGCACTCGAGTGCTTGGCTTGATTGCGTGTAGAGATGAGAGAGGGTGAGTGACGCTGGTGAACAAGCGGGGAAGATAAATAGAGTCGTGGCGCTGACGGGTTGGGCCGGGGTCCACCGTGCAGCGAGCGCGGCACGAGGGAGGCTGGCGAGACAGGTGTAAGATCGAGGAGGCCGACTAGGGGGGGTAAATAGTCTTTTCAAAAATCTCTAAGGCTAAAACCGATTTCTAATGTGGAAGCAGTAGACAATTCAGTTTAGCACAATTAAAACCTAAATATAATAGTTTCCCTTAAGTGCACCAACACACTTAGTCTAAGTAAAGGTTTGCAATCATAGTTTGTCATGCAATCAATTTAATTCTAGGAATGTAAATTGCACAAAATAAATCATAAGAGAGCAAACCACAATGACACAAGGATGTTTTATTGTGGTGTTCGAAGACTTGCCGGTCTCCCCTAATCCATGTTGAGGTAAGCCCAAACGAATTGGACTGGCTCCACGAATTAAGCCAACAATCCGAGGTAAGCCCAAACGAATTGGACCAGCTCACAACTTGAACCAACCACTCGATCCACTCGGGCTTGCTCTTCCTCTACTCTGGAGATGGCAAGCACCAAACCACTCACAAGACACCGAGCCTTCTCACAAGCTTCTTGGAAAGATCACCGAACCACAATGTCTCCACGCCATCTAGGTTGTTGGACCGGAAAGGCGACTAGAGGGGGGGTGAATAGGAGCACGATCACTTTTTCACCAAGATCGGATTCAACACGAATTTCACTCCAGTAGCTATGGAAGCTATGAAGATCAATATTCAAGTACAGCAGAAGACTTGTATTGAATCCAATCCAAAACCCCAAAGCATAAGATCAAAAGCTCAAATCACAGAAGCTGAGCGGTCTGATCGATTTGTATACTACGGTCTGACCGGATACTTGAGCGGTCTGACCGCTACCACGGGCGGTCTGACCGGCTGGCTGAAGAATGGAGAAAAGCTGCCCAAACTTAATCTGGTCGGGCGGTCAGACCGGCGTGCTGAGAATAGTCTGACCGATTTCTTCCAGGACAGTAAGAACAGCCCAAAAACCGAAACTCAAATTGGTCTAACTTTTGATATATGAGGCCAAACTCCACAAAACTTGAGACACACCTTCTCTAAGATATTAGGAACCTATTCCAATCAAGGATCGCATAGATCCATGCCAAAGTTCCTATCTTTTTCAGATTGAACGAAGTGTGCTCCAAAACCGAGTCAAAATCGAAATTTGATCTAGAGACTTGCTCGTGGGCGATTAATGATCAAGATGATCCTAGATGTGTTCCCACATGTCACAGCAATCTAGATCAAGGCAAGAAACCAAAGGAAAACTCGTAGATCAAGAAAAGCCCCAAAATCATCAAGTATAAAGGAAAAACACAAAAGGACTTAGCTTGTGAAATCTGGTTGGATTGATTTGAGATGGATGATTGTTGGTTTACAGCCACTCCATCTAGGAGGACAAAGCTCACCACGTGAGCACACACTCAATCCAAACCCTAGAAACCCTAGCTCTCCTCTATTCTCCTCAAAACCCTAAAACACAAAATAGGGCAACAAATGCAAGGGGTTAAGGCTGCTGGATAGCCCCTCCTCCTTTATGCAGTGGAGGCTAGCATCTAAGGAATATTCTATTAGGGCACCCATTAGACCCAACACACAAATGGGTTAACACACGCACGCATCTCAAAGCGCCGTCTTCGTCTTCGCTTGACCTAAACTACTTCTCCAAGCGCCGTCCCACGCCGTGGTTTAGCCTAGATCAAGAAGGTGGCTTCGCACACCACCCCTTTTCCGGTATAGAGCAATTTACCAAAATGCCCCTCTACCGACCTTTGGCGATTCCTTCGCCTCGAAGCATCTCACAAGCTCCGTCATTATCCATGTGACCCCAATGAATTCCCGCCAAGCCTCTCACGCGTTCGGATGCCATCGAACCGTCCTCGCTTGCAACTGGGACAAAGTCACTTGGCGCATCACATGTCTCACCATAACTGCACCCGGCTTCCTTGACCATTCAGGACCTCAGCTCCTCCCTGAGCCTAGTCCGGACCTCAACTCCTCCCTGAGTCTAGTCTCGGTCCACCTTGCCGCTGCCCGTCATGTTCATCACCGGTAGCTTCCGCTCTAGTTCCTTGTCTTCTCGGCTTGTAAGCACTCCGCTTGCCTTAATCATCTTCCAACACAACCTCGATCGTTCTGGACCTCGGTTCTCCTAACCTAGTCCCGATCTAGTCCGCCTCACCATGACCTAGCTCCGGTGTCCTACAACCATCATAAACAAACAAACTGTTACGTAGCACCGCACGATACGCACAATCATCAATCCTCATAATTGATGAGGCATGAGCACATACCTTCACAAACGCCTTTGCTCAAACTTTGCCTTCTATGGTTCTTATCCATCTTGCGTCTTGCTTGAGTCCAACCATCTCACCCGACATCCACGACCGTTTTGGACCTTGATTCTCCTAACCAAGTCCCGGTCCTCCTCGTCGTTGACCATAGTTGACTCCAAGCCACCTGCACAACAATAGACCAAGCAACCATTTCCGGGCACAAGTTCTTCACAACTTGATCCATGTTAGCCAAAACATGCATCATGCAATATCTATGCAATGAAACCCATGAACTTGACCTAACAAAACAATCATCGCCACCGAGTTGGCCGATGAACAAGCCAAAACCGGTCAGACCGCCACTTTGGCCGGTCTGACCGCCCAGCTGGGACTTAGCCAAAATTCCAACCCTGGAAATCCGAACCTTTCTGGAATTTTCAAACGAATAGAACTTTTTACTGGAAGCTCCAAAAAATATGAGACCAAGTGCAGAAGAATCCTCTCTCTTGCCTACACCCTCTATTTTTGGCTCAGCTCCAAAATCCAAGGTTCCTAAGGTGGCCGGTCTGACCGCTTAGTAGTAGCTAGTCGATCGCCACACCGCTTGGCTCGACCACCACCCCGCCGATCGATCGCCAAAGAACCAAAACAACCAACCAAACCAAGGCATGGCGGATCATTTCCCATGGCGGTCAGACCGCCAGAGGCTCGATGACAAGTGAAACCTCGCTGAAAACGCGTGTTTCCGCACACCCTCAACACCATTGCCAATTGTCTCATCATCCTAAGATTGTGGGCATATCCCCATGATATCCACATAGGTGTCGACAAACATCAAGAGTAATAAACCACAACCCTTGCTTGAAGGTTATCAAGTGCCAAAGAGATCAACAAATGACGCAAATGCACTTCAATGCTCTCAACTATCTCAAAATATGAAATATGAGCAAATGAGTAGTAGAGGGTGCACCAATGGCTCTAATGTATTCAATGAGGCCAGAACCAACTGAGCTTGGTGCTGGTGAGGGGGTATTTATAGCCCCCAACCTCAAATTCGATCGTTTGAAGCAAATCCCTAAAAAATTCGTCAGGTGCGGTACTACCGCCATTGATCGACCGATACAACCGCAACTATTGTTCAATGGTCATCCGTTGTTCATTTAATGCTTCTGAACTAGCCATTATAGTTTGGTGTGGTACTACCGCACTCACAAGGTCTGGTACTACCACACGGTGGTAGTACCGCTTGGCTCAAACAGAACTACCATTTTCCAGGACGGAAAAAAATGTCCAAAAACATGCTCTCTAGGGTAGCACGGTGGTAGCACTGCGATAGTACCACTCCTCAGGGGCAGTCATACCATTTTACTGATAATTTACAGATGCTGTTCTAAATGCAATGCATGACTCTTAGTTCATCAAGATGGCACAAAATAAGTCCTCAAGTTACTAGCCATGATCTCTCCTTATAGTACGGTATCTAGCCTATAAATTCAGTCTTTCTACCCAAACACCAAGACCGGTAAAAGACTAGGAACACATCCTTAGCCTATGCTAGTCATACCTTTGCCTTGAGCATTCATCTTAGAGTGATCACTTGATGACAAACATCTTCACTTCAAGTTTGGGTTCTTGATTTGATAATCATCAACACATGATGATTTCCTTTACCCCAAGTGCTTGACTTGAATATCATCAACACATGATGATCTTCTTTACTTCGGGATCTTGTCTTGAATATCATCAACACATGATGACATCCTTAATCCCGAATATTGACTTGATGACAATCAACTCATGGTGCCACCAAAAGTCTTCATCATCATGTGACTCAACCCGTTTCACCAACTCATGAAAATTGTTAGTCCACATGACGATTGTCATTAATTACCTAAATACTCCATTAACTCATAATGGTGGGTCTAGATTCTTCAGCAGGCTGGTGCTATGCTGGGCCAATTGGGCCATGTGAGGAAAGGAGGAGGGAGAAAGGAGGCGGCTGGCATGGAGCGCGAGCGGGCCGAGCGGTGGGAGAGTGGGCCGCGTGAGGGGAAAAGTGTTGGAAATATGCCCTAGAGGCAATCATAGAGATAATTATATTTCATTATGTTCATTATATTGGATAATATGTTATCTTGTTCCTAGAATAATATTGTTAATATTGATTATCAAGTATGTGACTTGATTGTGAAACTCTATATTTCTGCGATAATTATTCTTATACGTTCCCTGGTCGAAAACATATGAGGACACATATGAATAGACTAGCATATGTATTGGTTGATGACTATGTTTCACAAGTCATGGATATAGAGATATCAAACCAATAATTTGGACACATGTTAGAGAACATGATGTTGGATTAGACCCACCTTGAGACACTATTGAGATTGTTATGATTCTATTTGTCGTTAGTTGGTCTCAAGCAATGATGATGTATAATCCTTAGACCCGAGATCAAGATGGTTTCCTACATGTGTAATAGCACTCTTAGGGGTTGCCAAACGCTACTCCATAATCGGGTAGTTATAAAGGTAGCTTTGGGTATGCTATGAAACATGCAGAGGAATGTGACTGGTCGGATATGGGATTTGCCCCTCCTAACATAACAGGAGAGATGTCTCTGGGCCCCTCATTGTGATCGGATAAAGAAAGTGCATGGCCATGCCACTAATAGTCGAAGTGTTCGACCACGTGAAGTAATCCGACACTCGATCGAGAAAGTATTGAACAGTCCATGGATGACACAACATCTCACTTGGAGTTCAACCAGACATCATGAGGCAAAGGGAGTATACACGAGTAGGTCGCTTAGTTCGAACAGTTATGGACTGGTCATATGGAGATACGAGCTGGTCATAGACCGGTCGAACGTAGTCCTGTGGTGGTCGTAATCGTTGTAAGGAATTACGAATCGTCGTGGCCAAATCTGAATCGGTCAGATAGAGATAGGACTCGGTCATAAGTGATGAGGACCTGGTCATAGATCATATTGCATTAAGGTTCGTCCGATATAATTTGTGTGTATTCGGGAATCGTTATGTTCTGCTAGGAGCCGCTACGACTTGTGATTGGAAATGGTTTCCGAGTCACAACCGATTACGCATGAACCTACAGGGTCACACACTTAACGGGTTGGAACAAACCAGTACAAATACGATTCGACAAACGTGTTCGGATAGGATCCGTCACGAGCACTATATAAGGAGATGCATGAGGCTGTTGGGAGGGACGCATGAATCACCACCGAAACCCTAGCCGCCATCTTCCTGAGAGCTCTGTCGTGCAACTTGGTGCTAGTACACCGACGTATGGTTGTTCCTTCCCTGGACGTGTGGATACCATAGAGGTGCTACTGCGACTGTTGCGCTTGAGGACGATCCGCGATCTTTACAAGGAACTGCAGACGTTGCTGGAGGAGACGATCGACTCATGAGAACGCTGGACGATCGACTACGACCACTACATCGACGCGCTCTATGTTGGACCAGGCTGCTCCAACCCTTCTTCCACTGCTCTGCGCGTCTGGTGGTAGCGATCTATGATCATCTACTTGCTTGGCTTCCTGGTTTGCGTGGTAGAAATTTTTGTTTGTAGCTATTGTAGCCTACCCCGCGACCCAACAAAAAGGAAAGAGAGGAGAAGGAGGCGGGCACACTAATACAGGTGGGGTGAGCGGGCTGAGAGGGGGGTGGGGGAAGGAGAGAGGCTGGGCCACAGGGTGAGTTGCGGCCTGAGGAAGACAAATGGAAAAGAAAATATTAGGAAATTGTTTGAGAATTTCTTGAGATGAATTTGAATTTCAAATTCTAATTCAGAGGGATTTTGGCACTTAACTTTTCTTGTAGATTTTTATTAATTCCAATTCAGGCAAGGATTTCCATTCGACTTTTGAAATGCAACCAAGTATTTGTAATTTCACAAAGTGTGTCAAAAGTTTTTGAAAATTCAGACAATTCAATAATGTTTCAAAAGATCTCAAATTTGAGCTGTTACACATCCATTAGTGTCAGCACTTACTATAAGATATTAAGTGGCAATTGGCATACATTCTTGAGGTCAGGGGTGGAGCCAGACTTGGGCCATGCCTCGGGCTGGACTAACTCCTTCCTTGGCTAAGCCCACCTTCTTTAGCTGAGTCCATTATCTTCTACTTTTTTTGGCAATTTCTCCATGGGTTTTTGGTCCTAGATCCATGGCTGAAGTCGAGGTTACCCTAGGTCTAGATCCGCCCCTACTTGAGGTACTGGTCTTTATAAATTATTTAGTTTATAAATAAGTTAGTTGATCATGTCAAACTCTTAGTAGTAGTGTGTATGTATGCCAGGCTGAAGCTTTGGAGCACTTGCCCATGATCAATAGCTGGCTCACACAGTACAATATCAATGAATATCACATCCATACATGCGTTTAAGTAAAAGAGTACTTAATATTACATAAACAATCGGAAATAAGCCTTATGACCAAGCTCTTACATAACGGGCCGATAGGCCGACGATTCCAAAAAGAGTAAACAATGGCAGAAGATAGATAAACCAAAACAAGGCCTCCAAGATCTGCTATAGGAAATTGACTAGGGCTACGATCTAGTTATCACTGCCATCTTCATTTTCAAAGCCGGACGCACAGAAGTATGCATACATTGAGTCTTCAATCTCATAGTCAGAATCCACATATTTGAGCTATAATGAGTACAAAGGTACTCAGCAAGCCCTCACACCAAATGCAAATATATAGATGCTTGGCTTGCCAAAGGAGGGATCTTATGGTTATTATAGCACAAAGCAGGTTTTGCTCAAATATTGTAATTATTTTCCAAACCTATGACCTAGACCTTTCAACTTAAAACCAAAGTGACATTGGTATCATCCATTTTATCATAAAGCACAATTCCATCCACCTATTATTAATCATGAGGTTCCATCCACCTATTATGAATCATGATGCTCTACCCGCCTCTCTCTAGATATAAGGTTCCATCCACCTTACTCTAGATATACTACAATCATCTTTATGTTTCCCATCCCACATTTTTAGTAAAACTATCTAAGTGTGGCTTTCTTCATTATGCTCATAACCGGGAGCATGACTATTCGAATATATTATACACTCCACAGAGGTTGTACAACTTTACAATATATAATCAACTCATAATGTTGGCTAGTGACACGCTTCCTCATGCGTGCGATAGAGACGATTATAACAAGGCTTTTTAGATACATAATCTCGACACTTCTCCTGCCCAATGGGTGAACCCCTCAACATTGGGACCATGACCGTTACGAGGCACACCTAGAATTCTCCCATCAACAGGCTACATTTTCAATGAGGGCCCCGCGTTGAGGGAAGTCAACATCTCTTCTCAATGATAGAAATTGTATAGAGATTCAACCTACTACTTTGTACGGGAGTTATGCTGAAACTAAGAAAAGTACTTGGCCAGGTCGCGCCCATACTTGACTTGTGGTTGCACGATTATCAGTTTAGAAGTGTGGCACATGATTTGGTCCTTAATTGACTCAGGCGAGACAATCCACAAACCCGACTCTCGTGCAATCCCTTCATCGGTCTTATACAATCCACTCGCTGAAGTCTCCACTGTTTGATAAAATAATTTCCTGTTTCCAGTGGTAACCCATGTTACCACATTATGATTCAAATTATAACCCAAGTTTTGTAATGGTAATGTTTGTGTCATATACAATTCAACCACTAAGCATCTCTAGGCATGACCATTATCCATGTTTCCTTAACCAAGGGAAATATTTTAATGATAATTATCTTAGGGTGACAAGGTAGTCATTATATCAACAATCAAGGAAGGGAATAGTAACAACATATGGAGTAACTATGCATCAATATTTAACATAGAATTTCATAAATAATAATAAGCACGCAAGTAATACTTTAAAGCAAAGTAATTTGCATTTGAGAAGTAGGTTCAACACAATCAATTGTAAGGACTTGCCTTGCTCAACAGTGAAAATCACTTTGTCTTGACCAACAACGACAGCGATGTCCGAAACATCAAAGAATATAATCGTAAATATAACCAAATTCAACAAAAATTCAAATAAATTCAAATGAACTCCAAAAATTATGATTTTGGTACTGATGGAAAAATTTTAAATTTAGAAGCAAAAACTCATCCAGCAGACATGATATGTCCTAGGAAAGCAACTTACTTTAGCCAGAATTTACAGTTGCTGAATTTGGCATAAAGTTGATGTTCTCTAAGCTTTTCGGGAACTATCCGGAAGTGTTCCTCATGTTCTTCATTAGTCTTAGAGTATATCAGAATGTTGTCGATGAAGACCACTACAAACTGGTCTAGGTATTCCATGAAGATCTTGTTCATCAAGTTCATGAAATATGAGGGGGCGTTAGTGTAACACCCCAGCCCAACATAGAGCCTAGGATGCTACTAAACAACCCTATAGAACCTCTTTACTTCAACTTACTAATACAATTTCAGCAAGACATACAACAACAAATGATTTAGTTCTAATCAACAAGAACTAGCACAAGCTACAAATAGTCAAATTAAAAAATATCACCTATCATTTATTAATAATCTAGGCATGGATCTTGCTCTTTCTCAACCAATACCTGAACCAAACGATTAATAGTACACAATGAGAGTAGCTCTTTATCAAATAAATCTAAATCATCAAGTTTCATCAAAATTACGAGGATGTAAGTCTAATCAAGTCATTCAATTTATTCTATCAAGTAGAATTAATTAAATCAATATCTGAGATTAAAAGCATAAATTGAAACATCCACGATAAAACTTGGCTACCACGGTTACAAGTAAATCAACCACCACGAAGAAAGAACACAGTCTGTGAGTAAAGGTAATAGTAGGAACCTAAGGTTTTAGGTAAACAAGCTAATTTATTTGCCATGGGTGATCATGTGTGAAGTGCATCAAAACTACACCTTCCCATGCATGTCGCTGCCTCGAGAAGTACCTAAAAAACAATTAACAACAAGCATGAGTCTACGACTCAGCAAAGTACAACAATGATAATAGACAAAACATCACGATCAGCACGTGAAGGTAATAAATCCTCATATGAACATTGGCAAGGAAGCCATAATTAAAACTCTTGTACTTGCATGCAATGCAGATGTCCAGAATGCACTTTCTTCCTTCTTTGCGATTACCGGTAATACGGAGTAGTGCATCCGTCAATGCATACTCAAGCATGTGCCCTCAGGCACAGGGACCTCAAGCCCACACTCCATGAGTGTGGGGACCTAGGCCCGTCCAATACATGATGGGGATCTATGCCCGTCCGATGCATGACGGGGACCTGAAAAGAAACAATCCTTGGCTACCACGTAGTCCAAGGTTCAAGAATGAATGCCATGATGCAAATGAACTTCATATTCTCAATCCATCATGAGATAATAATATTCAGCAACAATATCATAGATAAAGTTCCATACAAATAAACTATGGCAATAGTTAAGAATTTAGCATCACAATTTACTCTACACTACTTGCACTTGCCTCAACCACAAAACGGATGTCGACGAAAGGTGGACACTATCCCCGGTTCTCACCACCACCTGGTATTCGTAAACTATACTAAGTATACCATTCAATTGCACACAACATAACAATTAAACAAAATGAACTCATTCGCTCCTAATCGCAACCCGAAACTTTACTAGTACATTCCCAAATTCCAGTCTGTCCAAAACTGACAGCCACCAAAGGAGAAACCATAACTTTTGATTCAAAACTCCAAAAAATTATGAACCCAAGTTCTTTGGAACCTACACACGCATACCCACAACTTCTCAGGTGACCGAAAGTTCAAATTATTTCATCTAGACCTTTGTTTTTATCTTCGAAGACAGTTATGTCATCTTCGGTACTATCGACTTAGGAATTTCATATCTTTTAATTGGTATAACCAAACCCAAAGATCTAAGCCATTCTAGAAACTATAGAGAACTAGCTTTCACAATAAATTTATTATAATTTTTCCCATTGTGCAACCAAGGTTGCTAACAGAGCAATCATTCCCTATTGTCCCCAACAGAAGGACATAACTTCAACAACAACTTCAAAATTTCATAACGTCCGTTCTAATTGTCCAAAAAATATGAACTAGTACTCACTGGAATCATTATAAAGTTATCTACATATTTCATGCAGATCAACCGACCAGATTTGTCCATCTCGAGACCGTAATTCACAAAACTATGCTCGCTGCCTGAATCCAGAGACTGAACAGGCACTCAGACTTGCAAAAATCATAACTAAATCATTATCCAACCAAAAATTATGAATCAATACTTTCCAGAAAGCTATCTATAACATCCCAATTTTCTGAGCTAAAAAAAACTTTTTAGTAGTTAGTAGGAGAAAATTCACCATTTGGTTTTATTTGAATTTAATTCAAAAGCTTAAACATGGACTTCGTACATCAAAACAATTTAATATGATTAAAGTCAACATCAAAAATGGTCAAAACTATTTTATTTGGATTCTTTGTGCTTGGATATATTTTTCATATTTTTTTGGAATTTTTCCAAGTTCATTTACTATTTTCTATTGCTTATTTAAATTTCTGGTATTTTCTAAAATAGAAAACCTATTAATAATCTCAGAAATCCTTTTGGGCTACAACCCATCCTTCCACTTCCTACCTTTTCTTTATGCAGCCCAACTCCTCCTCGCATGATGCGCTTTGCTCACGACAGTGGACCCGCTAGTCACGCCCTCGTTCTCTCTCTCCTGGCCTTTCGATTGTTCTCAGCCGTCCGATCGTATTTGAACGGTCCAATGGAGGTGAGCCATTCGGGCGGTCCGAACGTCACTGACGTTTTGACCCGTTCGATCAAATCTGGACGGTTGGATCTCGTTGTCCGAACGCGTTCGCTTTCCTTGTTTCTCTGCCAAGTGGGTCGTGTGTGTCGTCATCACCGACCCGATCTTCTTCCTCGCGCAAGCCAGTGCCGTCCACCATTGCCAATGTTCAAACTCGTAACGACAATGGAGAAAATCTCAACTAAACCGTCTCGGATTTGGTTATCAAATCTTATCTCTTGCTAAACCGCGTACGTATCTTCAATTAATCGTCCTCGAATCGGACTCTATCCCCTTCTATTTCGGAATTTCCTCTCGTATTCATCTCGGACTCCTTTTTGGGTGTTTCTAGATCTGTGCCGCCCAAGCCCCTATAAATAGCTCCCGAGGATCTCCAGGACCCCCGCATCCCAAACCCTAGCTCAATTCCATCCGAGAGCTTCATGTTAGAACTGCACTTCAGCGCAGGATTGCAGAAATAGACAGAGAGCTTCAGTTGTGAAGGTTGAAGAGGTAGTGTTAGGAGTTATGGAGAATGAACGGTTTAGATTTGAAGATACCCCTTCAAGTTCAGATCAACGACCAAGACTTAGCTCAGTATTTACTATTCCTATAATCAAGTTTTCCTTTACAGTAGGTTTGTAATGGGATAAACCCAGTTCGGTTTTGACTACTGAATCTTTACTTTTACTGCTTGTAAGACTATATAAGTTGAGATAATCAATGAAAACGGCATCGAATCATTATGCCAAACCCTAGTCTTACTTTAGTTTAGAATTAGCATTACACTTTCCCCTCCATGTGGAAATCGACAGATTCAATCGGCAAGCAGTTCAGGCTTATCGATCGGGATCTGACTAAAGGTATCAGAGCCAGTGCTGATCCTCGGCAGAGAGTCAATCGAAGAGACTAGGTTGGTGATTTCGGTCACTGTAAAATCCCTAGTTGATTAGATCTAAAGGGGCGGCGGAACTTTAGAAACTGGCGAGATTCAGGATCTGCTCTTCAGTAAGGTTCAGTAGCCAGATCTGAGCTCCTTGTAGAAGATGACCAAACCAGTGCTGAGATCCGAAAGTGAGGCATCTGAAATGATTGCGGTGAGGTAAGAAACAATGGAGGCCAAAAGTAAAGTGGAGTCAATGCAACAGCACCTGGGCGAACTTCAGAATCAAGTCACGGGTATGCAGTCGCAGATGATTAGGATTGAATCTTTATTGCAAGGCTTATCTGTAGCACAACATCAATCGGCTGATAGAAACCAAGGACTGGGTGTGCAACAGATGAGAAATGAGGAAACTGCGATGGCAAGAGCTCCAGTGGATCCAAACAAAGCCCGAAATCCAGCACAGGTAAATAGCACTCAGGGAGTAAATTTTAATGGCAACCATGAAGGGAATTATTATTATTATACCTCCACAGGACAGTCGGCTGCACCATTGAACTGGGGTCAGAACACATCACCTCCTCTTACTCCAGCTTCACCCACCTTGAACAACAGAACTTTACTCAAGATGCTCCAGCTTCACCCACCTTGAACAACAGAACTTTACTCAAGATGCTCACTATGGCAGACCGTGGAACCCAGATCCAGGTACAGACAGAGTTAATAACTTCTATAGATCAATTGCTAGAGGCCTTAATATAGAATTCCCTCGATTTGATGGTACTCAACCTCTGGAATGGATTAGGCAAATAGAGACTTACTTTGCAATGGCTAGTGTACCCGATGAAGCAAAATTCGATTTAGCTCAGATGTACATGGGAGGTAGAGCTGATAATTGGATTAGGAGCACTGAGCTGTTGTGGAATCCCCCTCCTTGGCAAACATTATGTCGAATGGTTTGTGACCGTTTTGCTCAGTACAGCTGCTATGAAGTGCTGGAACAGTTCCACTCACTGAAGTAGTACAACCTCAACATTTCTGATTATATTGACCGGTTTGAGGAATTGATGGCTGCATACAAAGGTGAAAATCCTTTACAGCCTGAATCCTTCTTCGTTAAATGCTTCATTAATGGATTGAGGCAAGACATTAAGCACTATCTTAAGCCACTAAAACCACAAATTTTGTGAGGCATATTGGATGGCAAAGGATATGGAAAAGGGGGTTGGAGCCATGGCAAGGAGAGGATTATCCAGTTCGGGTAGGAATCCTCAAAAGAGTGGATATATTGCCAACTCAACTAAGAATAAGGTCCAATCAGTCCAGAATTTTCAGAAGAAAGAAGTGGGTAATAAGCCGAACTCTCCATTTATACCAGGAATATGTAGACATTGTGGTGACAAATGGTTCCTTGGCCACAAATGCAAGCAATTTCAGAATGTAAATCTGATGGTGTCTGAATCCGAAGAGAATATACAGCCTGATATTGAAGCTGAAGATGAACTGTAGGAAGCTCATGAGTGTGCTGGAGAAGAAAATGAACCTCAAGAGCAATTGATGCACATGCAGGTTTCATCTCAAGCAGTTCAGGGTTACTCTAGAATCACTACCTATACAATGGAGGTCATAATAGGGGGAAGAAGAGGAATAGCACTTTTGGACAGTGGCAGCACTCACACTTTTGTGGACTTGAGGTTTGCCTCTAAAACAACTTGCAAGATCATGTGTAATAACTTGATGAAGGTAACAGTGGCCGGTGGAGGTACTATATTCACCGGGTCACATTTATCAAAAGTGGAGTATAGCATCAATGGACAAACCTTTAGTAACTCCTTCAAAATCCTCAGACTGAGAAACTATGACATGGTATTAGGTTGTGACTGGATATACCAACACAGTCCAATCAGCATTGACTTAAAGACTAGGAGGTTAACCATCATGAAAGAAGGGAAGTAGTCTATAGTTCTGGATGATAAATCAAAACCAGAATCAATGAGGATACTAAATTCCAAGAATCTGAACAAGATCACAGCAAAGGGGGTTATTGGCTATGTTATTGAGCTGCAGATTCCGAAAAGAGAAGAAAGGAACAGCAAGGTGAGTTCTCGGTTCCAGAATCTAATTCAAACTTAAGTGGATGTTTTTGAGGAACCACAAGGTTTACCTCCTGAGAGAGGGTGTGATCACTCTATTCCTATTAAAGATGGGTCAGTACCTCCTAATGTCAGACCTTATCGAGTTCCTCATCAGAAAAAGAATGAAATGGAGCAGCAAATCCAAAACTTATTAGAGGCATCAATCATCAAACTGAGTACAAGTCCTTATGCTTCTCCAGCCATTCTTGTCAAAAAGAAGGATGGGTCTTGGAGGCTTTGTATCGATTATAGGAAATTGAATGCATAAACTATTAAGAACAAGTACCCCATTCCAGTGATCGAGGATTTGCTAGATGAGCTCTTTGATGCTAAAGTATTCAGCAAGCTGGATTTGCGATCTGGTTATCACCAGATAAGGATGAACAAAGAGGACATTTGTAAAACGGCCTTCAACACATATCTAGGCCATTATGAATATCTAGTAATGCCCTTTGGACTTACTAATGCACCAGCTACCTTCCAATGTCTTATGAACAGCATCTTCGCCCAATATTTGAGGAAATTCATTTTAGTCTTCTTTGATGATATCTTAATTTATAGCAAGAGTGATGAGGATAAAGAACACTTGATTGTTGTGTTGGGTTTGTTGAGGCAACATCGGCTTTTTGCTAAGTTCAGCAAATGTGTATTTGCAGTTTCCCAAGTGACTTATCTGGGCCATGTGATCTCAGGTGAGGGGGTAGCTACAGACCCTGACAAAATCAATACCATTGTTGATTGGCCATAACCAAAGGATATATCACAGCTGAGAAGCTTCCTAGGTATGACTAGATATTATAGACGGTTCATCAAGAATTATGGTGTCATTTGTTGACCCTTATATGATATGTTGAAGAAGGGAGGATTTGATTGGAAGAATTCTCATGATGAAGCTTTTGTGAAGTTGAAACTTGCTCTTACTACCACACCTGTTTTGGCACTTCCTGATTTCTCTAAAAATTTTATTCTTGAAACTGATGCAAGTGGATTGGGAATTGGTGCAATCTTAATGCAGCGAGGGAGACCTTTGGCTTATTTCAGTAAGACCTTAGGGGTTAGAGCTGCTGCGTCCACCTATGATCGAAAAGCTTTGGCAATCATAGAATCATTAAAGAGATGGAAACACTATTTCTTGGGAACTCAGTTGATAATTAAGACTGACCAGCAAAGTTTGAAATTCATAACAGAACAAAAGGTTGCTGAGGGTATTCAACACAAATTAATGTTGAGGCTATTGGAATTTGATTATACCATAGAGTATAAGAAGGGTAAGGAGAATAAAGTGGCAAATGCCTTGTCAAGGAGAGGTAGTAGTGCTATGGCCATCTCAATTGCAATACCTTCTTGGATAGAAGCTATAACGAGCAGTTATCAAGATGATGCACACTACAAGGAGTTAATGGAGAAATTAACACTGGCTCCCAATACAGATTCAGCATACACATTAAAGTCTGGAGTTTTGATGTACAAGGGGAGAATCTATGTGGGTAAGGACCTTGAATTAAGACTAAACATTATTCATTCACTCCATATGTAGACAGTAGGAGGACATTCAGGGAGAGTAGCTACATATCAAAGAGTGAAACAATTGTTCTATTGGCCGGGAATGAAGAAGGAAGTACATAATGTGGTGAAAGAATGCGCGGTGTGTCAACAGTCCAAGGCTGAACATTGTCATTATCCCAGTTTATTGGAGCCATTACCGATTCCAGATATGGCTTGTACACACATATCTATGGATTTCATTGAAGGCCTACCAAATTCAAAGGGAACGGAGGTAATATTTGTTGTGGTTGATAGATTCACAAAGTATGCCCATTTTGTTCCACTCTCTCGCCCTTACTCAGTACAATCAGTAGCACAGGCATTTATTGACAACATCTTTAAATTGCATGGTTTCCCTATAGCTATTGTATCTGATAGAGACAGAATATTCACTTGTAAACTTTGGCAAGAGTTGTTCAAGTCCATGAGAGTGCAACTCAGATTTAGTACGGCTTACCACCCACAAACCGATGGGCAAACAGAGAGGGTGAATCAGTGTGTTGAGTCATATTTGCGATGTATGGTGATGCAAGAACCCAAGAAATGGGCGAGTTGGTTACCTCTAGCTAAATGGTGGTATAATACCACATTTCATACGGCCCTCAAAGTGTCTCCATTCCAAGCACTTTACAGTTTTTCTCCCCCATTAATTAACGAGGTGGCTATTCCTGGTCCTGCAGATAAGGAGGCTAGAGACTTATTAGAAGAGAAGCAAGTCATGTTAAAGATATTGAAAGAAAATCTAGCTCAGGCCCAAATGAGAATGAAGAAGTATGCTGATTTGAATCGGAGTGAGAGACAGTTAACAGTGGGGGATATGGTATATTTGAAAATGCAACCATACCAGACTGCTGCATTTGGTCTTAAACAAGCGTTGAAGCTTACTAGCAGATTCTATGGGCCATTTCGAGTAATGCAGAGAGTAGGCAATGTGGCCTATCGATTACAACTGCCTGCAGGGGTTGGTATACACCCAGATTCCACATTAGTTAGCTAAAATAGCACTGTGGAAAGAGTGTCATTCCCAGTCCAGATTTGCCTTTAGTTGGGAAGGATGGTAAGATCAAAACTAAACCGATTATGGTCCTTGAAACCTGATCCATGCCTAGAAACAATGAATTGGTCACCCAATGGTTGGTATAGTGGGAAAATCTACCACCTGAGGACGCCTCCTGGGACGATGCTAACTTCGTCAAAGGTATATTCCCTGAGTTTTACTCCCAAACTATTCGCTCTTGGTTTCCTGATGGCAACACTTGAGGACAAGTGTGCTGCTAAGGGGGGGCAACTATCAGAACTGCACTTCAGCGCAGGATTGCAGAAATAGACAGAGAGCTTCAGTTGTGAAGGTTGAAGAGGTAGTGTTAGGAGTTATGGAGAATGAACGGTTTAGATTTGAAGATACCCCTTCAAGTTCAGATCAACGGCCAAGACTTAACTCAGTATTTACTATTCCTGTAATCAAGTTTTCCTTTACAGCAGCTTTGTAATGGGATAAACCCAGTTCAGTTTTGACTGCTGAATCTTTACTTTTACAGTATCTTTACTTTTACTGCTTGTAAGACTATATAAGCTGAGATAATCAATGAAAACGGCATCGAATCATTATGCCAAACCCTAGTCTTACTTTAGTTTAGAATTAGCATTACACTTTCCCCTCCATCTGGAAATCGACAGATTCAATCGGCAAGCAGTTCAGGATTATCGATCGGGATCTGACACTTTAGCGCCGCCGCTAATTCGACTTTTAGGGTTTTGTTGCCGCCGCGGTTTTTCTCCAATTCCACCGCTGTTGACATCGCCCTGAGCTCGTGGTCTTCACCGCCGTGTTCAGCGTCGCACCCTCTACCTCCAGAGACCATTCACGCCGTCAATACCTCACCGGAGGCCCTGTCCGACAAAATCAGATCTGCTCCGCCGCTCAACGCTCGTCGTCAGCCACGTTACTCCACCTCAACCACCCGGAGTTGGCTCATCGGGATCGCAATAGTCTCAGCTACCTCCTGGAACCATCCGCTGACGGTGAGTCGCCGCCATTCGCCGTTGTTGGTAGATCCGAGCCTCACCGTCGACAACCCGACGTGGTGTCCTGGTCATCTTGCCACCTCAGCTCCTTGTGTGTGTGTTTGCCTGGGTGGCGCCTGTGTGTGTGCCGCGTGTGTGCATGCGTAGCAGTCCACCGGGTTCCGAATCCCGTGGCTCGGTAGACCTAGTCTATCGTGAGCCATGAGTCTGACGCGTGGGTCCCACGTGTCGGAAATTCTTTTTAATTTCTTTTATTTCCGAAAATCTCTTCGCTGACGTCAGCCGACGTCATTATTCCGATTTTCTGTTAAAGAATAATTCGATAATTCCTTTTTAGGGTTTTCTTTAGTTTTTCAACTTCCCAAGCTCATATCTTTTGCATCTGAACTCCGTTTGAGCCCATTCAAATTCCTAAATTCATCTAAATCTGAGATCTATTTATCTGAGATTTTTATTTAATTTTTTTGGAGTTTGTTTTGCCTCTATTATTTATTTGTTTTGTTTATTTGCTTTCGTTTGCGAGTAGACGTCGATACTTCGGGAAGATTTGAAGAAGGAGGAACACCTCAAGATCAAGATTAGTACTTAGACCTGTTTCAAGGCAAGTTATACCTTTGATCATGTTGAATCCCAGTTTTGAAAGTACTTTGATTCAAAGTATTGCATTTACTTTAATTATTTATTTAAATGCTTTTGGGTTTAGTTATTATCCAGTTTGTTATGACCTCCTTGTCTAATTGTATGCCATAATCTTTTGTCACTCTAGTTTGGTTTATTTAGTTGGTGCTATTGTATTACCAATGTGGGTTGGTTAGATACGATTAGTTTGCTTAGCCATGCTACGAGTCATCATTTCATATGAGTCGCAATAATAAACTTGACTAAGTGACTATCGAACCATTTGATAAAATTGTGTATACTGTGTGCTATTACTCGTTGATGGCATATATTGCACTTAACCAACAGGGTGGGAAAAGGTTTTGGACAGGGGCAAGTGGTCTAGTATACTTTTATGGTGGATCTATGTTGACGGGAATGATAGGTTAGAATTTGGAAGTCTTGCCTCGGTCAATTAAGGACTTAACCTTGTGCGCCATTGAACTAGGCCTCTCGTACAACCACATGTCTGGTATGGGATGGGCCTAACTTAGTAAGTTATGGGGTCTTGACATTGATTACTCAGGTTGTAGGTTAGCTGTGTCGGATTGGGTGGAGGTGTGTACTACCAAGTAGTCGCATCATGGATTCGTTCGTCGCTTCCTCGTCCAACAAGCAGCGCGTCTGTGGCGGCTAAGCGCACCGGGAGTGTCAATGTTGAGATCGATGAAGTTTCTGAAAGGTTTTGTTATGATTGCTCAATCACATACTTCTATATGGCGAGTCATGGCAGACATGATGAGTTAATCGTATCTTGTAGGTAAAGTGTACAACCTCTGCAGAGTGTTAATCAATCTATTCAAATAGCCACATCCGCAGTCATGGACATGCTCGGGGATTTCACACGAGGGGTAGATTTTCGTAAAAACTTGGGAAGGGACAGCTGTGTGAGGTAACTTATGCAGCTGTGTGAATAACTTGTTTAGGACATGTGTCTTTGGGAAACAACTGATAAAATTACTATTGGTTATTTGTTTTACTTAACGCTTTCAATCTATTATTCATATTCAATTGCAAATGTCGTATTTCTGCAAAAGAACCACAGAAGCCATTCCTTTGGAATAAGCCTACATCTATAAATTGCATTCTGTGGTATGACTTGCGAGTAGTACGGTTAGGTACTCATCTTGTTGTAAAACATGCAATGTAAATGGAGGGATCGTCGACCAACAAGGTCTACTTCAAGGATTGTGGAGAACTAGGTCGCAAGACTTCAACCGATTGCTGTGGGCATATGGATGGGCTTCACTGAAGTTATTCTGTTTCGTTCCACTGCAGCTTCACTGAGCTATTTTTCCTCTAAAGCATTAATTGTAAGCTTGACCTTAAGGTCTTTACTCTGATGTTTATTGTTATTTGCATATTTATTAGTTATCTTTATATATGGAAATGATATTTCACTGATGTTGCCACTGTGTGCACTAGCGTGATCCTGGACTAGTGCATTATACACAGAGGGTCCAGAATTGCATATTTTGGGTCCCGACACTATCGCAATTACCCACATAACTCTAGGATACCCTAATCCCTTATTATGCTTGGAACTAATTCAACCTTACGAATTAACAGAACTACAGCAATACTGATCTACAACAGCAGGGTACTAATCTGACTATCGGTGACAAATCACATATGAAAGAATTGAAATAGCTATTGAGGAACACGAATATACCCACGAAATTCCCCGATGGACCTCACTAAAGCCCTCGTGAAGATCCCCCTTCTTCTACCTCTTCCTCTCTTCCTCTTCTTCCTTTCTCCTCTTCTCCTCCTCTTGGCAGAAGCAAATAGGAAAGGGGTCACATAAGATCAACAGGCTATAGTGCGGTTCTTGGTACTATAGCAGGGGTGCTAGGATTTTTGGGAAGGGGAACCCCCCTCTTGACTCCACTAAAAGGTCGGCCCACTTGGCTAAGATGCCTTGGGCCGAAAGCCCAAGGTCCAATCCTTCCACAAATCCTGAATTTTCTTTAAATTTCCCTCTCTAAATAATATTGTACTCACTAATGAATGATCAGGATATTACAGTTAGTCAATCCAAACGAAATGACTGTAAACTCATACAATCCGTATCGGGTTGAGAATGTTGTCTTGGGAATATCTTCATGTCTGATTTTCAACTAATGGTAGCTTGATCGCAGATCAATCTTGGAAAACACACATGCTCCCTTAAGCTGGCCAAATAGATCATCGATCCTGGGAAAAGGGTATTTGTTCTTGATGATGACTTCGTTAAAAGAGCGATAATCCACACACATTCGTAGGCTACTGTCCTTCTTTTGTACAAACAAAACTGGTGATCCCCATGGAGACAAACTTGGTCTCACAAATCCTTTGTCTTTGAGTTCTCTTATTTGTTTCTTCAACTCTTCCAACTTGTTAGCGGGCAGTGCCTGGTGCCAGCTTGATGATGAATTCCATATCTCCGTTAGGTGGCATGCTTGGTAGGTCTTCTGGGAAAACGTCTGAGTATTCCCTTACTACGGGTACATCTTCTAACATAATGGCCTTCAAGCTATGGACTGCGCAAGCCTGGCAAAATGGGGTTCTAGCAATGAACATAACTTCGATCTCATGGGCGTTGACTAGGGTCACTATCTTATCGGCACAACGGATCTGATCTTGATGCTTGGCCAACTAGTCCATCCCCAAGATTACATCTAAGGTTGGGGAATCCAAGAGCATTAGGTTGGCTAATAATTCTACTCCCTCAATCTAAATCTTGGTGTTTGGGCTTACTAAACGGGCTCTCATTTCACCACCAGGTGATTGTACTATCATGGGGTTTCTAAGCAGAAATCTAGGCATCTGATGCCTTTCTATGAAATTACTGGAAATGAAAGAATGCAAAGTTCCGGAATCAAATAGAACAGTGGCAGGTACTGAGTTGATAGCAAACATACCCAGTATGATGCCTAAAGCCTCATGCGCCTCCTCAGCTATGACGTGGTTGATGCGCCCTTTCCCAAAATGTGGTCTAGCAGTCCGCAGTGTCTAGGCTAGTCCACGTATAGTTATTGGTGTCATTCATTCTTTGGTGGGGGTGGCGATCGGATTGATCCTCGCCGAGGTTCGCTGCTTCTAAGGGCATCCACTAGTAGTCAGCAGTGTCTAGGCTGGTCCAGTATAGCTATTGGTGTCATTCATTCTTTGGTGGGGGTGGCGATCGAATTGATCCTCGCCGAGGTTCACTGCTTCTAAGGGCATCCACTAGCATAATGCCCCTTCTATCCACAATGGAAACATGTGATCCCTACTATTGAGATGTTGCCTGCTTGCTAGTGGCCTCCCTGACCCGGGTTACGGAAAGCGGGGTTGGTTGGACGTGGTGCTGTAGGTGGCGCTCTGGGCAGTGTGGTAGGGATGAACCCACCGAGGGTGTAAGAACCTCCTCAAGCTCTCTGGGAGATGCTCTTGTGAAACCCCTGTTGTGGCATCTGCCGCCTGCAAAAGACTATGTGCTTCTTTTCTACCACAAGTGCCTTATCTACTAGGCGCTGGAAGTCAGCAAAGTCGTGGGAAGACAATTGCAAGATGATCCCCTCACGTAAACCATTCATGAGCCTTTCTTGTTTCTCCTCATCGTCCTCAACATCATTGGGGGCATAGCGAGATAGTTGGTTGAACTTGGTGAGGTACTCAAGAACTATCATGTTCCCCTATTTTAGCTCACGGAATTCCTTTTTCTTCAGCCGCATAAGTCAAGTAGGAATGAAGAACTCACAGAATGCCACCGTAAATTCATTCCACATAACAATATGATCCTCCTCTTGGGCTGCTTTGAAGTTATCCCACCAGTCCTCTATAGGTCCTTCAAGTTGGCAGCTAGCGTAGAGAACCTTCTCCGAGTTCCCATATCTGGCAATGTCCAACTTATTTTCAATGGTGTGAAGCCAATCGTCTATATCTAGGGGTTCATTCAAGGTTGCAAAAGTAGGAGGCTTGGTCCTCATAAATTCCCCTAGCTTGGATGTTCCTCCAGCTGACGTTGTATTTTGAGTGAGGATCACCAAGAGCTGAGTCTAGAGGGCCATGACATCAGCCATGGTTGGGTTCTCAGGTGGGGTGGTGGTGGCTGGCTATGGCGGCCTCCTGCCATCCTGTCGAGGAATCAGAATAGGTAAGGGGAAGAGGTAGTTATGGGGGTGTCTTAATAACACAAGGCACACATAAATTCAAAGCACTCAAAAGAACAAGGGATAAAACCAACTATGGAAATAGCATAAAACAAGGTCTTACATGACTGAATTACCTACCGCACTTAGGCGGATAAGCAGTTTGCGAGATACAAAAGGGTACAAAAACCCTTACATTGTCTAAGGTTATGCATAAAGTAAGACAACATCTCACTTCCAAAATCCAACTATGTGAGCTCTAGCAACCTATCCTATAGGTATAGTCCTGGATGAAACTTGTGATGCCATCGGATCTAGTTACTAAGGTAGCCACCAAATCCCTGACAGTGCTGCTCTTGAGTGTAAGTCAGAGGATGAGGTGGTGCTAACGCAAACTGGTTGTGGTAGTCTGTCGCTGGGGCATTGATAACTTGGGAGGTCGAAGGGGGCAGTAGTGGTGGCACCTCCTGGGGCTAGGCCAGCTCCCCCTACTTGGGCTCTGTTGGAGGTATATCTCCCTGGTTGTACAAAGCCTCCTCTAGCTGTGCAATCCTTGCTTCCGCCAGTTGTAAGGTCTTGTAGGCGCCACGGAGCTCCAACAACGTGGTGAACCAAAATGCACCTCCATCTGGGGTGCAGATGATGCACCCGTGGGGGGCACCGGGGACTAAACGCAGCTTGGTCCTCTGCCTCCTGCTAGCCTTTTACACTATTATCGCCATGGTCGTCATATTCTTCGTCAAGAACTTCCATGATATCTTAACTTTATATTTATTGTTAATATTGTTGTATTTTCTTTTCCTGTCATTAAACAACAAGGCCATTTCGCCACCCTCAACTTTTTTTTCTTATCATGGACCAAATTTTCTATGACAATAACCAGCTAGCAGTTATTGTAGAACAGGGGCGGAGGGAGGGGCCATGGCCCCCTCAAGATCCAAAAATTGCCATTGCACCCAGCTGACCGGTGAGAGAACCAGAATGCACCTCCATCCGGGGTGCAGATGATGGACCCATGGGGAACACCGAACGCTTGGCTCGCGAGCCCGATCGAGCTGGCTCGAGCTTGGGTCCGAGCTGAGCCAAGCCTCTCTTCTGACTCGTTTCCGAAACGAGCCGAGCCGAGCTTACTGTTCATCCGAGCCCGAACGAGCCTGGCTCGGCTCGGCTCATTTCCACCCCTAGCCATGGCCCTCTCAAGATTAATTTTTTTAAACCTGTACTCATTAGGCACTACAAGTAATCTCCCGTGTTAACCAAAAAATATAGCCATCTATCTCGTAAACCCAAGTTATAACGGCTCTGATCTATTATATACTAAAAGTCGATGACTAGTGGTTTACAACTGCTAAAAATATATATAAATAGCCTGAAAAATCTAACAAAAAAAGAAAAATATTCGACGCTTAATTAGTTTGGTGGGAGGCCAAGAGAGGAGGCGATGGCGACATCACAGTGGTAAGTGAGGAGGAGGGGATGATGCTTGCTCAACTGGCACGGAGCTAGAGGTAGCGACGGCGTAGGGGAGGATTAGGATGAAGAGGACACGATGCGGTGAACTCGAGATGGCGGCACAGCAAGGGAAGGACGCCTTCGTTTCTGCCTCTTCCTCTTGCGCCATCGATGCCTCCCCTCCTTTCCCCGGCGCCGCCGCTTCTCCTCCAAGGTACCGCCTCCTCCTCTCCTCCCTCCCCTCCCGGTGCCTTCTCCTATCCCCAACGTCGTCTCCCCTCCCCGTACCTCCTCCTGTCGCCGACACTACCTACCCGCGCCGCCGCCTCCTACACTGTCGGATCCCCTCATCTTCGTGCACGCCACCGTTGCAACCCGCGGACTGAGTGCCGGAGGGGGTTGGGATCTCTGAGGCACGATGCGAATGCCGAACGGGCGCAGGTGGCAAGTCACGGCGCGAGACAGGAAGGAGTGAGACAGCGACGAATTTCGGTGTGTGCGTTTGAAGAAGTGGAGCGGCGACGGTTTGGATGGTTGCGGAAGAAGTGGGGGCATGGATACATTCGCGAGTCACTGTGAGGGAGGGGGTGACCTTATCCCAGTTAGGTTGGGTCCACATATTGGTGCGCCTTGATGATAAATTTTGGGAGGGGTGGGAGAGTCCAACCGTGTGCACGGGAGAAAGGACATTGTCCCGCTGCGCGGGGGTAAACTCTTTTTATTAGTTAAGAAATGTTAGGTCTCAACGACTCTAAAATTTCATTAATAGTTATCTTAGTATTTTCAAGGTCAGAATGACTCAATTCAAAACTACAGAATGCAGTCTACTAACAGAAGTTCACCCAATATATTCTTTTATCTTCACATGTGAGAAAACATGAAGGTGATTATAATATTCTACACACCACAGGTTACAAAATGACAGTTCGAGTTGCTTTACAAGATGCATTGATTCAATACAGGTAATGCACATTCCAATATTTCGTTCCTATATTTTTTTCCCAGAAGTTCAATATAGGTAATGTGCATTCCAATATTACTTGATAGCTGACATGAAACACAAAATTTTGATACATGCAAAAGCATTGCAGTTAGCAATGCAAAACTCTTGACATTGCAACCACAAGAGGACCCAAGAAAGCCAATTTTATAAGAGGGTTCACAACCAAATCAATAAAAATGGCTCCTTCGGATCATTGGGGTTGTACCTGTTAACAACAAAACCGTTTTCACTCCAGCTGTTTCTTGTTTTCAGGCTGACGTATCCTTGTACTGCCCCTTTCAATATCATGTCAGTTGAGAATTTGTTAGACCTCAACAAAATACAATGAGGAAATAGAACAAACTGTATAACATACAGGCACATACCCTATATAAGTATGCAGAGAGGCGCAGGAAGCTTGCTGACGACTGATGATCGGTGGTTTCTTATCTGAAAACTGATTTTTTTTCTCTCTCTTTAAAGTCAGATGCCACTGCATATCTGAGGGCAGACAATGTTCAAGGACAACTTGGAATTCCAATGGCATTTTCTATGATGACTGATAAGTAGAAAAGGCTACAAAAGACACCCCAAACTTGCTTAAGATAGAGCACTGACAGTTGTGCAGCATAGATTAGAAATAATGCTGGTCGTGCACTAGACATTATGGTAAAAAAACAATTGCATTTTACAGATAATGTGTTTCAGAACAGCAAAATTGTACAGATAAAACATGCACCAGTGCATCAATTCAGCGAAGACAGCACTGGAGGAACAAAACACAACAGGTTTACAGCAGAAGGGCGACCGACATCAATGCCGGTCAGACATTCTTGAGCTTCCTCATCTTGGAAGGCGGCCACCTGCCCTTCTTCCTCAGCCGCCTCTTTTGGACAAGCCGCCTGCGCCGCTGCCTCAGCTTCTTGGCCAGCTTCATCCGCGCCCTCTGCTCCAGAATCATCTGCTGCTTGGACTCAAGCGGCATGTCCTCTATCGAAGCCGCCGGTTTCGGCTTCTCTGATTGCTCTGTATCAGCTGCACCAGTGTCCGTGGAGGCGTGGACAAGAACCGGCCTCTTCTTGGTGAAGGAAACATGGGTCGCAGTTACATTCAGAGGGTTCTGCAGGGAAGCAATATTCTTGCATTGCAGCCTTGAGGCTGCAACAACAGTAATGAAAAAGGGCAAACCACTTAATTGGATCTAATGTGCAGTATTTTGCACATGGCAATTATGAACTTTTGTATGTATGCCTCATAGCTCATAGCATATGCAATGCGGACAAGCAATTGCAGTGCGCTTGCTAATATCATCAGAAGAAGCTGGAATTGAAAAGGTATGGCCAATCTACTCATCTATAGCAACTAGCAAACCGCAAACGTAGTGTGCCTACTAATATCATCATGACATCATCTGCCTGTGGCGTATACTCGTAAAGCTATTGGTATGAGCATTAAGCAGGAAAGGAGCAAACTTTGTGACTCTACTGAGTTATCTGAGACCCGATTGAGGTAATATCTAGCCTCCACAGAAAAAAAAAATGGACGCAAGCTCCCAAGAAATTGCTGTAGGCGGCCTGTTCGAATAAATTCCCCAACGAGCCAAGCGCATCGCGGAGAAGCAGAAACACCGCGACTCTAATCAAAGGCGCGTATCTAGACCAATCCTCCCACCAATTTCGCCATCACAATTCACAGCAAGGGATTACTCTGTACCCACTTAACATAAGCCATCCAAGAATCAACCCCAACGAATGTACGGACCGTTGGCTCGAGGAGGTGTTAGCGGAGCTTACCGGGGATGGAGACGACATTGGTGGCGGTGGTGGAGAGAGCTCGGGGACGAGGAGAGGAGGAGGCGAGGAAGGAGACGGTAGGGGATAGGAGGAGCGCCATGGGTATAACCTGTGGCTTCTTGCTATCTATGCACAGCAAGACCACCTGGACTAGAGGGATAACTGGATAAGCCTATGCGGGAAGAGAGTGGTCTGCGGTCTGATCAAGAATCAGCGGTCAGATTTAATCATGCTTGAAAAGAGGGCGAGAAGCTGCCTCCTGTCCTGCACTTTGTTTAAGGGCATGTACGATGCATGGTAGCCTGAGTGGTGGTTTTATTCTCCATTTAACCATAAACCACTCGAGAGCCAAGATATTATCAAAGCTCCTATAAAAATACGAAATATTGCCGCAAGAGAAACTCAAGGGTTTATCTAAATTTATACTCATCAAGAGTTATAGATAAGGAACATTACAATCCGATTAGGTAAGGAAGCTCTAATCGTATACAACTCGCAGACATTGAAACGTGTATTGCGTGAATTGCTACAGTCAACGGCAATGACAAGAGACTCCAGAATATTTACAAGAAGTGCTTGCGTAATCCAACTTCTTTCAACAGCTCCTACTCACCCAATGTATGGAGCTTCAAATGGACCAGCAAACAACTTTGAATTTTTTTTAAATAATCTATTTTTTTATTCGAAATATCAAAAATATTCCGACGAATTTGTTTTTACAAAAATATACGTCTGTCGCCCAATGGTTGGGCGACTGAAGGCATATCGCTTGAACGGTTGGGCGATCGCAAGACTGCGCCCAACCGCTCGCTTTTAAATCGCACAGAGGCGAGCCGTTGGTAGAAATTATTACGATCATTTGCGGTTGGACGATAGGTTCGATCGCCAAATAAAAGCGATCGCATGTTCCACTCGCCTAACGCGCTGGCGGTTTTTGCCTACATAAGCACCACATGTCCCCGGCGATTCGTTTGCTGAGCCCAAGCAATTCATTGCGGGAAGAAAGAAAGAGAGGGAGAGGAGAGGAAAAAGAGGAGGAGAGGAGAGGAAAAAGGGAGGAAAATATAGAAGGGGAGGATTGGGAGAAGGGAAGAGAAATTTGGATTATGAGGAGGTAAGTTTGATTTGTTTTGTCTTGTATTTTTTAAGTAGGTATTTAGTTAGTTAAAATAGTAGGTATAAGTAGCGCTCGAGGAAACTGTAGTTAGAAAAAAAGTAGAAAATCGAAATGTTGTTAATTTATACGTAAGTGTATTTTGTAGTGTATTTTTTTGCGTAGGTAAATAGTTTATTTAGTTAAATGAGTAGTATCGTAGCACCCGTAGGAAATTGTGGTTAGAGAAAAAATAGAAAATCCTGTAAGTTTGTTTTATTTTGTAGTGTATTCTTTTAGTGGGTAAATAGTTTAGTTAGATAAAATAATAGTGTAAGTAGCGCCAGAGGAAATCGTAGTTAGAGAAAACAGAGTAGAAAATCGAAATGTTGTTGATTTGTATGTAAGTAGAAGCGATAAAAACTTTAGAAAATCCTCAAACACCGAAAGCATAGTAATAAGATAAAATAAATAGATGCGCGGACATTCAACTATAGTGTTTAATAGGATACTTCAAAGGAATCGAGTTTGGTGATACTTTTGCAAACATACGGAATGTAGAAATGTTATTTGCATATAGTCAAACCATTCTACAACTATTAAAATGGCATACAAACTTTATTCCTTCGTGTAGAAGAATTGAAGCATCGTAGGGCGTTCTCGTCGCCATGTGACTAGCCGATGCAATGCCGTGTAATGTAGTGTATTTTTGTAGCCGGTCAAAGGTTGAGTGTAATGTAGTTGATTTGTCGTGAAGAAAATTTATTTTGTAGTATAATTTTTGGGTGCGTAAATAGTTTATTTAGTTAAATGAGTAGTATAATAGCACCCGTAGGAAATTGTAGTTAGAGAAAAAAAATAGAAAATCGAAATGTTGTTGATTTGTATGTAAGTAGTAGCGATAAAAACTTTAGTTAGAGAAAAAATAGTCTGTGAGGGAGTATTATTAGTGTTGTTTGTGAGATGTATTGTAGTAGTGTCGGTGTGTGCGTGCCCGACTATTCTTGGGTGAATAATGCGTGACCGAGCGCATAAGGAGGATGAATTATTTGTATAAACTAATTAGTAGAAGTAAATTAGTATGAACTAACTGACTTAGGTAATTGGTAAAAGACCTGAATGCCACTTATAGCATTTCGGTTGCAAGTTAGCGTCCGAATCGGATAATGCACCGCTATGGAATAGCTCGGTTTTAGGTTGAATCAATATCGTACCACCACGTTCATTGCGGCCTCTGCCTTAGGGAATGAATGATGTCTTGATCATCTTTGTCGTGTAGTTATCGATTTATAGGCGAAGGGTCTTACAAATGTAAATTACAATGTAGCAAGATTTGCATGTCGTTTCGTTATGAAATGACTAATTGCAATGTTGGAAATATTTGCGACCATACAATAAGTCATGCCTGTACCCACTACATTGAAAGTGCATTACGGTGTTGGCACCGTCGTGAAGGTCCGTCGGTGTTGACTTGAGCAGCTTTTGACAAGCCACTCTGGTACAACGGACGGCGAGAATGCACGAATCGAAGATGTGAAGCACTGGCTGACCCGCAGCTTCTCTTTGAACCCTGAGGTGTGCAGCGTCGACATACAAGGGCTTTGGAGCCGGTCTTCCACGAACATCAACTGGGAGTTGAGAAGACCGCGATCGCACGGCGATGTGGAAGGGCTTTGTAGAAGGATGTCGGCGCCAGTGGATATGAGTGTGTGATACTTGTGCAACCATGCCCGAAAGAAGCATGCGGGGCCCCTCACGGATATCATCCGGGTGTTATGGCGGCTTCGGGTGCCCAACATGTTGGTGAAGAAGAGGATCCGGAGGGTCGTATTACTGAAGAGTTCAGAGAATGTTGCTTGTGATGAGCCCGATCGCGGTACATACAGAGAGGAAGATCGGCACGCATGGTGAGCCTACAGACGGTGATGAAGGAGAGCATAGGGATTACATATTGTATCAAATGGAAAGCGATGACCGGATGGCCTTGGTCAAGAGGAAGCTTTACAAGAAGACGACGAGGGCAGTTCCGATGAGGACGGAGCTCCCATCCCCCGGGAATGGAACAGATTTGACGCTGAGGGTCTATGTACGCACGACGAGCACGAATCGCCGTGGGAGTACCATGCCGCGGAGGTTCGGTTGCACTCAATGTTTGCTGATAAGACATCCTTGCGAGGATGCCATTAAGCCGTGAGCTATGTCTATGCAATGGACGCTTGAATCGTCAAATCTAGCTAAGAGCAAGACACCGCAAATGCGAAAGCGGTAGGTTGTCCTGGCGAGTGCACGCGCATAGACCGAAGTATGAGACTCACTGGATTGTCTCGAAGGTGGAGCCGCACTCGTGCATGCTCAGCAGTGTTTTGTGCAGACATCGTAACATAACGTCGACATTCATAGCTAATTTGATGTATGGAGAGATAGTGGAGAAGAAGGATATGGAGGCCAAGCACATTATGGTGGCTATTGAGAAGAAATTCAAGTACAAGATCAGCTATGGGAAGGCGTGGCGTGCGAAGCAGAAGGCTATGGAAAAACGGTTTGGATCTTTTGAGGCGGCGTACGACAACCTTCCTCGTATGCTTGAGGTGCTACAGGAGAGAAACCCGGGCACGTACATTGCTGTGAAGGATATGCCATCTAAAAATCCGCAAGGTTTTTTAGTAATGCATAGGGCCTCAGAGCCTTCGTCCCTCGTGATCGAGGCTTTTAGGCATATGCTGCCTGTGATCTCGCTTACGGACCTTTTTGACCGGGAAATACAAGGGGCAGATCCTTACGGCCATAGGCGTTGACGGAAACAATCAAATTCTGCCATTGGCCATCGCATTTGTCGAAGGTGAGAATTTCCTGGCGGTTGTGGTTCCTTCAACATCTAAGGGTGGGAGTTGTTGGAGCTCGCCTGGTGTGTGCGTGATCCATGATCGCCACGCCGATGTCAAGGCCATAAAAACTTCAGAAGACCCGAGGAGCCGTTCCTTGGCCGGATATGACGAGTAGATGGTGTATTCGCCATTTGGGGCCAACTTCTTCAAGAAGTTCGAAGCAACCCTTGGTGAAGCTATTCAAGAGGTCGGCTATCACGCGTAACCGGCAGCGCAAATTTGACGCCTTATGGGCACCGCCGAACCTGACAAAGAAGAAACACGGGCCGCGAGGAACCAAGGAGCGAGTTTGAACTCGCTTGGTCCGAGGCAGAGGACCTCGAGGAACATCGAGTGCTTCTCCCATCGGATCGAGGCCCACCATTGGACAAGTGGTCTCTCGCCGCATGACACGGACGGGCAAGGTACGGCATAATGACCACTAACCTTGCGGAGGTGTACAAGCTGGGTTCTTAGAGGGCTTTCTCGGTCTCGTCGCCATCGTGGAAGGTGTTACGCACAAAGACAATCGGGTATTTCAGAGGAGAGGCATGCAAATGCCGCACTTCATGCCACGAACCCTCAAACACCGTCTCGCTCAAGATTACGGCATACATGCAGCGAAGACACGAAGGGCGCCGCACACGGTGTACGTGATGGGCAATATGGAGCATCGTTTCGACGTGCTCTTGCGGGATAGAGCCGGATTTGGGACGGCTCGTTCTCTTGTCACCCACGAGGTGTGCCTTGGAGATCATGTCAACGAGCCTAGCTGTACGTGCAACAAACTGAAGCTCTTACACAAGCCATGCTCTCATGTGCTCGCCGCATGCGGGACTGTGCGTATGGACCCTTTGAACTTTGTGTCCGAGTATTTCTTGAAGGAGAGGGTGGTGCAAGCGTGGACTAGCGAGCTTAGGGGCTTCAGGGTTATGGGTAACTTCGCCACCTTGGATATTGCAAATAGGATCTGGATTCCGGATCTTGACATGCTGAAGGGTAGCAAGGGTCGTCGTCGAGTCGTCGTATACCAATGATATGGACGGCAGCACAAAGCGGGCGTTAGGTAGACGCCGCGAACGCTATGCGCCGAGGAGGGCACACACCCGACGATGCAAGGCACCAAATGAGGAGTAAACCTTTGCTATGCTTTATGTTAGCACTTCTTCCGATGTGCAAAGAGGGACCGAAATTACAAATCGTCGGTGTACATTGTCATTTGTACTTTGTATTGTTTATGTAATTGTTCGCTACTACCCAATTTTCATTTGATGTACGTAATGCCGTAAGACATGTATCGTATGTTGCACGTAATGTTTATTTAAGTGTTGCACGTAATGTTTATTTAAGTGTTAGTATGGACGATGTATTACCAGTAACATAAACAAAACTATTTACCCCAGTATGGGCATCGGAAGAAACGCCATCCCACCATCGAAAGGGCCGTCTATGGCACCGCGATAGCGTCCTCCCGTGTCCGCATTTCGGCCACTTAGGTTGAGCACGCTTGTTCGGCATCAACCGATGGTTAGGGCCGAAGTCCTCCATCCTTTCGGGGAGAAGGTCCGGCTTCGGTGAACCCGGTTGGACTGGTCCCTGAACGTCTGCCATCGTATGTTACTGTAAAACGGAGAAGGTTCTTCCTTCTACGGTTTGAAGGGTCGAGTGGTCGTAATTCGGAACGTGGGGCGTGCATTTTATAGGCCTGTGGGGGAGACTAACAAAGCGGGTTTGCGCAGTGATAAGACCACACGGGCCACCTTTGCGCAGTGATAAGACGACACGGGGCAGCTTTGCGCAGTGACAAGACCACACGGGGCAGCTTTGTGCAGTGATAAGACCAAAGGAGACAGCTTCTGCAGTGACAAGACCACACAGGGCAGCTTTGCAAACTGACAAGACCACATGGGGCAGCTTTGCGCAGTGATAAGACCAAAGGAGACATCTTTCTGCAGTGACAAGACCACACGGGGCAGCTTTGCGCAGTGATAAGACCGAAGGAGATAGCTTTGCGCAGTGACAAGACTACACGGCCCAACTTTGCGCACTGACAAGACCACACGGTGCAGCTTTGCGCAATTTATGGTTTAGGTTTAGGGTTACGCTTTTCAGATCGACTTGACAACCCTGACCACCTCGCCAGCTTTTAAGACCGAAAAGACAAGACTCTGTAAAGAAAGACGTGAAAACACTCTGCCTCGCCAGCTTTTCAGACCGATAAGACATCACTCCGCAAAGCAAGCCATGACTTCTCACTGCAAAGTAAGACGTGACAACAATATGCCTCGCCAGCTTTTCAGACCGACTTGACAACACTCTACCTCCTCAGCTTTCAGAATTAAAATACAGGACTCTCTACTCTGCATGAAATTAACCACACCATGCCAACCATGGAGCTTATAAAAGAGGGTTGAACCAAACCCAACTCTACACAACACTACACAACACATACCCACTATGGACTCTTGACAAACTTCTCGCGAGGTTGTTGAAGAAGCAAAAGTAACTTAAGCAGAAGAGAAGCAGTTACAATACCGGATAAATCAATGAAAGATGCTCCAATACCACCACGTTTTCCGATCCCGCGGTGTGTGTGTGGCGAACCGCGAGATCATTGATCCACACACCTGACACCGCTTGCGGGCGTACTACACATGCGGGCATCACCTGTAAGTGTTTCTTTCGCGCGTGACGATTTTCCTCTCCCAACGTTCAATTCCATAAATTTTAACTTCATCCCCACGTAATGGCGGCCCGAGATGCGCCGCCACTTCTTCGATGGATCGACGGCGGGAGATGTACGACAGGCATTCATCCAGCAGGTACATCTTTGAACTACTCGGTGCGGGCGAGAACTTCGTCGCGGTGGAAACCTTACGTCACGGACCTGTTGAGGAGGCACCAAGGGCCCAAGATCGCCGGGCGTAATCCATATCGATGGCGTCGATTATCGATATTTTACATCCTTATTACGTAAGGTTTCCTGTCACGGTACTTACATCCATCATACAATCGCGGAGACATGGACAACTTCGACATACCGGCCCGACGTGCACGATCCCGCGACAAAGGCAAGGAAAGGCTCATCGCGGTTGACCCGCGCCACAACGTATCCGCTTCGCCGGCGTAATCCGTATGGACGGCGTGAGTTACGAAGAATTTACATCATTCTTACGATTTTCACTATCGGTGCCCTTACATCACGGAATCGCGAGGACATGGGCGACTTGACATACCAGCCCGGCGTGGGCGATCCGCGACAAGAGCAAGGGAAAGGCTCATGCGGTGGAGCCCGACCGCCACAGGCGTATCCGGTCGTCCGGCGTAATCCGTGTCGACGGCGTGAGTTATGAAGAATGTAAATCCTTTTACAATTTCAAATATCGGTGCACTTACTTCATGGAATCGCGGGATATGGGCGACTTGATATACCACCGACGTGGACACTCCGCGACAAGGGAAGGGAAGGCGGCGAGGAGTTCAACGCCGAAATGGCAAGGAAGGGAAAATAGCCCGGTCCACGCAGATGAGTCGTCATTACGTAGTAGTCCCCGCCCTACCCCCATGTTTTTACTATCCCTAAAGGCATGTATACTTACATGGTCCGAATGCTTGTGTCACAATGTACCGTAGTAGTAGCGAGGATGACTAAAGCAATTAGCGAACCATCATGCCATGTGACTACGTGTAGCGATGCTTCTGACGGACTCTAATGTAGTTACGGTTCCGAGACCCATCAAAGCAAGACTATATTGCAAGTATGCCTCTTCTAGTGGAATCGAGAAAAAACCATTCGCACCGACATTGAATCCTTCATGTTTTAGGCCATCTTCATAATCACAATGGCGTTCTCACCCCTTCACTCATATTCTCATATAAGCTCCATAAAGTGCGACATCCGACTACGTGCGTACATACGCATATCGTTCAGAACGACTTCATCGAGGAAAGACTCCTCGCGCATCGTAATATCACTTACCTTTGTATTTACATATCATTCTTGTCTCAATCGTCCTCACAAAATTCAACGAAATTTACCGCTACAACAATATACAACGATCACAAAATGTTATTGCGAGTCGACAAATTTACGTACCCATGATATTCTACTGAAAATAACAAATGCAGACCAACCAACATCGTGACAACACTATTATTTTCAAAATAAATAACATGATATAATCAGATTTGCTAAATTTAATTAACCTACAAAATGTAATATTCATTACAACTGAATTAACAATAATTAAAAGGTAAAAAGTACATGGGGGCTCCTATCGCCATAGGGTGGGGCGACAGGACCTCCTGTCGCCGTAGGGTTGGGCGATGGACTGTCGCCTATTGTTAAGCGATTGCAAGCCCATCGCTGAGGATCTGGCGATCGGTTGCGATCGCCCAAGCTGACTCTGCTGATTTAATTTCAATCGCCCTACGGTTGGGCGACGAACTGGCGCGATCATATATCAGCGACTCCACTGAAATCGCTCAATCATTGGGCGACAGACGTATATTGTTGTAAAAACAAATATCGCCGGAATATTTTTGATATTTCGATTAAAAAATAGATTATTTAAAAAAATTCAACAACTTTGCGTTTCAGCCATTTAGTTTTTCTATTTCAGGCCTTGTTCTCTTTTTATTTATTAATTTAGTTCGAAATTGTACATAAAGAACTCTAGAGGAAGGAAACTTGTTACAAACTAGGCCCTTGACCCACTTGTTAGCTACACATCCTCACCATTTCGTCTCTTACCCCCCCCCCCTTATTTCCCCTTCCTGATTCATCTCCCTTGCCTCACTCTCGTCTCACTTTCCCTACCTCCTCATGGTCAAGCCATCGCCATCCTGTCTCCACTTCACGCTCTGCATTGCCTCGCCACAATTCTCCGCCGTCCCACTTTCTATTCTACATCGCCGCCGTCGCCACCCTATGAGGCCACTCGAAGGTCACTAGTGCCCAGATCCAACCAAATCTGGACTCTGTCGTCCACCTCCCTCACTTTCTTTCGGACCACACTCTCTCTCTTCCTTCCTTTCTCTACTAGGACTATACCCTTCCTCCTCAAGCACCTACACCTTGCAGAAGCCACTCTAACATCCTGCGAGGCACCCTCTCGCCTACACGGTGGCATCCGAGCCTAGGTAGCCATGTGAGGCACTCATACAGGACTACACGTTGTACATACTTTACCGGCCACCTGAGTTTCGTCATGGACCACGTGTCATAGAGGAGAGGAAAATGGAATTTTGGCTACCAACAATTGGTAACTTTTTGGTAAAAAAAATGTTTAAAACTAGTCAAAAGCTGCCAATTCAAAGGGGTGAGGCAAAGAGCTAGCCAATGATCCAGACGATGGAAGGGTACAGTCAAAATCTAGCAACAATTCAAACAGACTCGTTTTGCCATTGTTCTTCAGACTTTTTTTTTAGATAACTCGCTGAATTTCATTCACTTAAAGCGGGGACTACAGTCATGCTCTAAGCACTCTTTCAGGAAAGTAGGTGCCACTAAATACCACGAGCACATTTGCAAGTTACCAGATGCAAATTTAGCACAAGCATGAGCCGCACAATTAGTACGCCGACTAACAAACACAACATCAAAATCCATAAAAATCCTGCTTAGCCGCTGGATTTCATCAAGATATGCCAAATATCTCCACAAGTGCGTGCGTGTGTCAGTGGAAAATAAATCTTTTAGGGAGGAGCCTCGGTGAGGATCCTCCATCCACCGTCCATCATCAACAGTGCAAAGGGGGTGTGGAGGGATCCAGAGATGGGAGGGGAGAGGCCTTACGGTGAAGCCCTCCTCCACAGAATTTGCTTCCGTGTCTATAGTAGTGCGTGTCCGTGGGATGTGTCTGTATGCGAGTCCATTGTACTCTCCAATAGAAAAATGGAAAATCTAATGTGCCCAATCCCTAGCTATAAATAGACATGTTCAAACCCCGGGTTGGGTCAGGCTTCGGGCCAAGCCCGGCCTTGAATAGGCTAGCTCGGCCCGGTTCGGCCCGAAAATTGTTTTTCTCAATAAAATAATATTTGTTTTATTTTTAAATAAAAATAATATTTAATTCATTTCAAGAATAAAAAATAGTTTTTAACTATTTTTATTGACTTTGTTGGGCTTTGGGCCAAAAATCAAAGCCTAAGCCCAAAAAAAGCCGCCCATAAATAGGTCTATTCCAAAAAAAAACGAGTAGCGCTGCAGCCATCCGAGCAGGCTAGGTGATCGCGCCGCGTGTACGCGAACCCTGCTAGCGCCTGTGTTCCCTTTGGCTCGCTAGGGATTAGGAGTAGGGCATGTCTGGATACAAAGTTTTTAGAGCTGTTTCGATACAACAAACGTTGTAGTTTTCTAAACAGTAGTATTCAAATACCATGGCTTTTTTTGGAGTTTTGAAAAAACCACTTTAAGACCGTTTAAAAAAAAAAACCCGAGCTGGCACAACGCCTTGCCTGAGTTGCCTCGTGGTCACGTCGATCACCCGTTTTCTTCGCATCCGCAACCGTGCACGTATCACCGTAGTTTCCCCCGCCCATGTGATCTGCGTATGTTTCCTATGTACAGATGAACTTCTGTGTGGTATTTTCCTATGCGTACTTTAATATATTGATCATATCTTTAGTTAACGGAGGTTTGATGAGATTTGGGCGTCAGATCTTTTGAATATAGCTACAATTAATCAAAATGCAGGTTAGCTCCCATGCCTGTGTACAACTTTACTCATTTTTTCTCTGTAAAAATGACTAGTTATCCTAACAACGGAGTATGTTTTTAAACAAATGTTACATTGAAAACTGCAATATTGCCAAACGCATCTTGGTTTTTATTAGTGCTATGAGATACCGTCGTAACATACGATGCATCAAAAACTGTAGTTTTCAAATACTGTGGTTTTAAAAAACTATAACATCCAAACATGCCTTAAAGCTTAGCTAAGCACAAGTACGTACGAATCCTTAATTTCTGAAACAAAAACTAATCACACGAACGGGCTAATAGATCTAATCAATCAAATCTGGACCGTCCGCACGTAGGTTGTCTGTCACTTCAATTAATCGCCAATGGACCTGGCTGGATCGATCAAACCGACCGACCGACCGACCGACCGAGCTTGACAAGAAAGGAAATGTTCGATCGAGTCCGTGTCCATGTCGGAGTCCAACTCCCATCCGATAAATTCAGGGTGCACAGGGCAGGGCAGATTCTCCGGAAACCAAATTAGCTAGCTCTCTTGCCATTAGCATGGATCAACAACAAGCAGCGCGTTTCGGCCCCAGGGGGAGAGAGGGAGAGGAGAGGGTTTTGAATTTTTATTTGCGATTCAAATTTTGATTTGAATTTTAATTCAACTTCTGAAATGGTTTTGTACACAATTAAACTTTGAGAGACCATGTGGAGGTGTCCCCATGTTTGTGATGAGTAATTGACGGTCGGTTTAGTGAGTTTGAGTTTGTTTGAATTATTCGAGGGTTGAGTACCTTTATCTGTGCTAATGTGGATTATCTTTGTTTAAATGCGGTGCTATGTGATGGTTTGCTTATGCAGTATGATCGCGGGACTTGAACTAGGTCATGGTGAGGCGAGGAGGACCGGGACTAGGCACGAGGAGGTGTCGAGGTCCGAGACGGTCAAAGATGCCAAGATGATCGAGTCTCTTTGAGGTGGTTCTTGGCCGGAGGCGAGCGGCCGGAATTGTCCGTGGCGGACCTGACGAGCGATGACCAGCGGACGGGACTAGACACAGGAGGTGTTGAGATCGAGACGGTCAAGATGCTGGTCTGCGATCGTGTGTCGACGAAACTTAGGAAGGTGCTTGAGGCGTTTTGGTAATTTGACTCAAGCAAATGAGAGAATGGGAGGTTTTCCTCCATTTTCCTGGTGTTGACTTCTTGCCTCATTTTGTGTGTGGAGCAAGCATGTGAGTCATGTATGACATTTCTTGATTTGCTATTTGGAGGCGCCCTTGCCTTCACATGGTGAGGTGGAAGTAGTTCAATGAGGAAAGGATGAGCCGAGTGTGTAGCTCCCATGCGTGTGTTCAAAGTGTGTAGTAGAGGAATGAGTGAGAGGGGCATTATTATTGCTGTGGAGTGCGTGTGTGTTTCTCCCCTCAAGCTTGTAGTGCGATGAGCTATGGGTGTGTACTCTGAGTTCTCAAGTTCTAGTGTAATCATTCCTCTTGGCGGTACTGTCTTGTAAATGTGAATCAAGAAATTAGAGATGGCGTAAATGCTTTTAGTATCATGTCGAAGATTTGTAGCTGGTCCTTTTGGTTTGCAAGTAACTAGAGGTTTCGATTTCATTTTCTACCAACTTGCTTTGATTTTTATCATTCTTTATTGCCTTATCTCTCATGTTTGCCTGAGAGAAAATCGGAGATCTGTCGACTGTTGCCCGAGGAGCTCTGCAAATCGAGCTAAGCGGCCTCGCTCTGTCTTTGGAAGAAAAGGAACTTGGTTTTGTGGCGGCTCCTGTGTTCCGCAAAAACCGGATTTGAGTTGCGGCTTGTGGCTGTCTTTTTATTTGGATGCTGTTTGGTTTTTGGGTATCGGCCGATGTAGCTGCGATTTTGAGATTAGATCTATTTATTTTCTCTGTTTGCACCTTGGTAATCGATTTGTTGCTCTGTGTTTGCTAAGCTAATCGGCAGCAGATTTTTGTCTCTGTTTCTTAGAAAAAATATTTTGTTCCCGGCGCTTGAAGAAACCGTATGCTTTGTAGCCATCCTTTGTTCTTGTGATTGGTCTTTGGCCTTTAAAAAATTTGAGGCTCTGGCGGTGGTCGTCTCCATGTGAATGAATGGTCATTAGGAGAGAAGACAGTTGAGCTTGCTCAAATCTATAGACACAAAAATCAGGCGTGTCGCTCATTTATTCTTCTTATTTGCTATCAATCGATTAAACTTGCGATCGATGTAAACAGAAATCTAGATTCTAGCAGTTTTGTTGTTGGGGTTTTGTTTATCTTGACTTCCAATTAATGATGTGTCTTAGCTCGGTTTTAAATAGCGGTGGTATTTGTTTATGCTCTGTGCAGAGACACAAGAATCGAGTAGGCACTTGTAGAATCGGGAGCTCTTTGTGGCGAATGGATTGATCTCTCTGTTTGCATATTGATTGCTCTGTGTAGTTTTGATTTCACTTCTGTGCGTGTGCGTCTTTGTCCGGTGTAGTGGAGAATCCATACTTGGTGGTTGATTTATTGTTTGGCTTCCATCCGATCCGACCAAGGTTTTGATTTGATTTTGGTTGGCCGACAAGATGTTGCATTGATTAGTTTTTCTTGGTTTGTGCCCTTGATTATTGCGTTGAGGTTGGATCTGTTTATCTTTGGTCGCTATTTCCCTTGCGTGTTGGTCGGCTCGATATTGTGATCATGGGTCTTTGTGTTTATGCAGATCTCACTTGGAGATTTATTCTTGTGGACCAAAGCAGTTTGATAGCCTTAGTCTTGTGCGTGTCGTCTGGTCTTGAGATAGTTGTAGTCTTTTGCTTGAGGTTTGATCGGACTCAACACGGGATCCGCCGTGCTGTATCTGATCTTCATAGCTTTTATAGCTATTGGAGTGAAAGTAGTGTTGAGGTCGTCGAGGTGAAAAATAGAGAAAAGCGTCTATTCACCCCCCTCTAGTCGCCTTTCGGTCCTACAATTGGTATCGAGCGGTTAGCTCTTTTCAATAGATCTTAACGGTCTCAAGAGCCATGGCGATGGACAAGTACTCGACCAAGCCGCCCGTTTTGATGGCATCGATTACCCCTTCGGAAGAGCCGAATGGAGACATACATCCGGCCGGGGTATGCCATCTGGCGGAAGGTCAAGGTGCGATTATTTGTTCTGCCGATGAGAACATCAATGCCGGAACATGGGCGATGTTGAGGCGAATGCAAAGGCAAGAACATCATCATCCGTGGTTTGAGTCGTGGCGAGTTTGACCGCATATCTCACTGTCGTCCGCCTCGACATCTGGGTGACCCTCGATGCATACCATGAGGCACCACCCAGATCAAGACGGTTCGACGAGATCGGTTCAAGCGAATACAACAAATTTGAGATGCTTGCTGGTGAGTCCTCGGCGAGTGCTTTTCGCGATTTCACAAAATCTTGAGCAACCTCCGAGCGGTCGGTCTCACATACCCGACTCGGACAACGCTCGTCGATGCTCACGGCACTTGATCTTCGTGTTTGGGAAATGAAAGTGACTACCATCAAGGACACCACGGACCTCTCGACCTTGACTCTTGATGCGGCCAGACTCGCGTCTCAAGACTCACGAGATTGACATTGTCTCTCGAAAGTCGAAGTCACAATCGATGGCCTAGTCACCGATCGGTTAAACCACGGTTCTCTTGCTAATTCGTTGTGTGGTTTCTCCTTGTCGCTCTTTGTGACGAATCGATGATCGCTTAGAAGCGGCTCGAGGATGAGCAAATAGCCCTCCTAGCTCGGAAGTTTTTCCATGCTTACAAGAGGAGGAGGGATGAAAGAGAGGAGGACCTGTGATTTGCTTCGAGTGTGGTGGCCCCAACCACATTGAGACAAACCGCCCAAGCCGGAGAAGGGCAAGAACGACTACTACGGTTCGGGCAAAACGACTACACCGACAAGAACTGCAACAAGAAGCCTCCAGCTCGACGCCCAAAGAAGAAGAAGTTCATAAACGGCAAAGCAAAGAAGCTCTTCCATCGCGTCCTCACCGCTTGGACGACCTCGACCTCGGCGAGGTGGAGGGATGGAGCGGCGATGACGGACGGGTGACCAAGAGCCCAAGGATGGCGGCGACGACTTCTCGGCATGTGCTTCATGGCCCTCGAGGGCGAACTTCGTGACAATGAACAGACTCAGACTTCGGACGAGGTATGTCCCACCTCTGAACAGCTCAATCATGCTTTTCTTAAGCTAGGAGGTTTTCATGCTAAAGCTAAGGCTAAGTGTCTTTGAGTTAGAAAAGGAAATAGATAGACCGTCACTAGAGATTATTGCTCTTACATCCGCCTTCTAGTGATGATTGTGATACATGCTCGCTTTCTTTGGTTGATATGGAGAAGTTAAGGACCTCACATGATAGTTTGTCCTCTGAGCTTGATATTGTTAAGGTGGAGAATGCTAGTCCGCTTGTCGAGTTAGAACTCGAGTAGGATGGTCATTACCCTACTTATTCTTGATGAGACTACTTCTCCCAACTCATGTGAGGGTAAGGACATTCTTGCTAGAGGATCTTATGCCATGCTCCTTGATCTCGCCTGAGTCTTGTGAAAATTGCAATAACTTGAAGATGAACTTAAAACGGGCAGATCATAAAATTGCTGAACTACAAGCTTCTTTACTTGAGCCGATTGATTCATGCCCTAATTGTCCTAAGTTAACTGCTGAACTTGAAGCTGTCTCCAAACAGTTTCAAGATATGATTGATCATGAAAGGAAGTTGGCTCAGTTTGCTTCTAAGGACCCTGTTAGCTCACCATGCATTAAGTGTAACAAACTAAAATCTGACTTGATTGCTTTGGATGAGAAATGTGTGAAGCTAACTAAGGACCTTCTAGAGAAGCCACATTGTGCTTGTAATATGATTGTGGAGAAGGGGGAGAAGCCTCAGGGTAAGGTTGAGACGCTTAGCGACGTGAACCAACTGGCTAGCAGTAGGACTGTCCCTTCAGATTCGGCTGTGCGTGCACAAGCCATTCTTCCCTCTGCTGCTGGTTCTTCTTTTGCTTCCTTACCTTCTGCTTCTCTCCTTCCCCTGCTCTTCTTGCACCTCTCTTTTTAGAGTGTCGAGACCTTATGAACACTCTCGAGAGATTTGTAGGAGGCAAGAAGAAGCTCAATCTTATTCTAGACCAATCTAAGATCTGCAGATTTAATCGTGGTCTAGGATATGACTTCTTTGAGGACATGAGGAAGCATCCACCGCCGTGCTCGCACCCATAGCACTGTGTGATCGAGACCGAGCCCAGACCGAGAAAGTCCATTTCGAGTCGGCGGGCTATGTCCAGGATTTCGACGAGAAGGTAATTTCACATGTCGCTTCTACCTCTCGAAGGTGAAGTATCACCGCACCTTCGCCGGGATGGACACACAATCGATCGATGCTTGGCGCGCCAAGATCGCTACGTAGAGACCATGTTGAGTCTCTTAGGCGCATTCGTGGTCGGCCCTGCACCTTGAGTGCACTTAAGACCAACACGAGGTCTAGGCTTGTTTCTTCCGATGGGTTTGTGCGACATCGAGGACTTGGTTTTTCCGAAGTTTTACGGTTTTCGTCCTCAAAATTGCTTTCGACCGTGACTTCCGCCGCCCCGAGGGTAGATCTCGCTTTCCCCATCGAGATAGCTACTGCATGGCGTGTTCATCTGTTGCGGTGCTCGACTCGCTCGCCGTCAGATCGGACTCAAAGAACGACTTCGGTCTGCTCTTAGACCTTCTGCTGTGAGTGACAGAGAGCGTAGGGTAGATAGAGGTCGACCGGGCTTGACTACTTCATCCGCCGACGTGTTACTCAAGATTGGGTGCCAAAATCATCGTTGATTTATCCCAAGATCGAGACTTTACTCTGCTTGACTCGGAGTTCGCGGGTAGGGAAGGAGAAGGTTTGGCTTGTAGACTCCGGTTGTTCTCGCTATATGACCGGAGACTCCGTTGGTTCTCCTCCCTAGCCCGCGCTCGGTGATGAGACGATCACCTTCGGAGACGAATGCAGGCAGCGTCATCGCCAAAGGTACCGTATGATAATGCTTCTTTTATTCTTAAGGATGTTGCCTTGGTTAGTAAGTTGCAGACAATTTGCTTTCCGCTTCTCACTTCTGATGACGGTTTCGAGGTGAGCTTCAAGAAAACGCTTGCAAAATTCTTGATTCTTCTGGGAGTTTGGTTTATGGGATTTCTCGTTATGGGAGGATCTTTCGTCTGATTTTGCCGAGTCTTCCGTGATCCTCTCGGTGTTTAGTTGCTTCGAGTCCCGCGATCTCTCTTTACGGCATAGGAGACTTGGTCATATTGGATTTGACCATTTGACCCGAAAGTTAGCGACCATGATCTCATTCGTGGTCCGCCAAACTCAAGATTGTCAAAGATCTTGTTTGCACTCCATGCCAAGCAAGATGATTCCGCTTCTCATCCTCCCACCACAGCACTATGACCGATGCAAGACAAATGCTCCATATGGACACAGCTTGGACCAAATCGAGTCTTGATCGGCGGGAGGGAAGTGGTATGTTCTTGTTGTGGTCGATGACTTCTCGAGGTACTCTTGGTGTTTTTCTTAGCCTCGAAGGATGAGACATTTACACATTTCCGAGGTCTTTTAGTAGGTCATCTGTTGAGCTCCGGGTGCCTTCGAGCGATCCGCAATGACAATGGCACGGAGTTCAAGAATTCCTATTTTGAGAGTTTCTGCGGTGAGACAGTGTAGAGCACCGCTCTTCTCCATACGTCCCTCGGCAAAATGGCGTTGTGGAGAGGAAGAACCGTACCTTAGTCGAGATGGCGGGACGATGCTTGATGAGTACTCTACACCGAGGAAGTTTTGGGTTTGAAGCCATTGCATTGCGTGCCATGTTTGAATCGAGTTTTCTTGGGCACTCTTGCACCAAGACTTATGAGTCGAGATACTGCTAAAGCCCAGCGTCTCTCATTTTCGTGTGTTTGGTTGCAAGTGCTTTATCTTGAAGTGCAGGAACCTAGACAAGTTCGAGTCACGTTCTGTGACGGTATCTTTCTAGGCTACTCGACTTCTTGGCAAGGGCTTATAGGGTGCAGGCTGCGAGTCTAGCAAAATGGTAGAAACACGTGAGGTGACCTTTGACGAGGCGATCAGGGACTAGGCCGATATCTCGAGTTCTTTAGAGCAGATCCGAGACCATCTTTGTGGATGATGAGGACGAGGGAGACGATGGTTGTTTACGATCCAGCTCCTCTTCCTCCCCTTGAGATGCCTTCTTCCACGGCACCTCAAGGTGATCGACCTTGCCTTCCGTTTCCTCCGGAGCTAGTGGCTCTGTCCTCGCCACGCCCGCACACGAGGTAGAGGCCACTTCTTCTTCTCATCCAGACCTCCCGACATATCCAGAGAAGGCATCCTTCAGAGCGGATCATTGGAGATCTTTTGGCGTGTCACACGCTCAAAATCTGCACTTCTCTTTTCTGTCTCCATTCTCCTTTCATTGCCTCCTTGAGCCCAAGGATGTTGATCATGCTCTTCGATGAGTCTTGGGTCAATGCCATGCATGAGGAGTTGGAAAACTTTGAGAGAAACAAGGTTTGGTCGCTTGTTGAGCCCCCACGAGGTCACAATATCATTGGAACTAAGTGGGTGTTCAAAACAAGCAGAGTGAGGAAGGGGTAGTCATTCAAACAAGGCTAGGCCGGTAGCTCGGGGGTTCTCCTGTGTTGAGGGTCCGGATTTTGAGGAGACCTTTGCCCTGTTGCTAGACTTGAGGCCATTAGAATTCCGCTTGCCTTGAGCTTCTAAGGGTTTCAAGCTTTACCAGATGGATGTCAAGAGTGCCTTCCTCAATGGGCTTATTGAGGAAGAGGTCTATGTTAGACGACCTCCGTGTTTCGAGAACCCCAAATACCCACACCATGTCTACAAGCTCTCTAAAGCCTTGTATGGACTTAAGCGAGCCCCTAGAGCTTGGTATGAGAGGCTTAAGTCCTATCTGTTGAGTCATGGTTTTGAGATGGGTAAGGTAGACAAGACCTTGTTCATTCAAGCAGCATGGTAATGACTTTCTACTCGTCCAAATTTATGTGGATGATATCATCTTTGGTGGCTCATCTCATACTCTTGTTTCTCAGTTCTCCGATGTTATGAGCTCAGAGTTTGAGATGAGCATGATGGGCGAGTTGAGCTTCTTCCTTGGTTTTCAGATCAAGCAGACTCGGGAGGGTACTTTCTTGCATCAGGGCAAGTACACTCGTGACCTCCTGAGACGATTTGATATGAGTGATGGTAAGCCGGTGTCCACACCGATGGCTTCTACAGCCTATCTTGACCCAGATGAGGATGGCGAGCCAGTTGATCAGAAGGAGTATCGCGAAGATGATTGGCTCCCTCTTGTACCTCATTGCCTCGAGGCCGACATACACTTCTCCGTGTGTCTGTGTGCTCGATTCCAGGCTTCTCCTCGCGTATCTCACCGCCAGGCGGTGAAGCGCATTCTTCGGTACCTTCGAGCTACCATTGACTATGGTATCTGGTACTCTTCCTCATCCTGTCTTTTCCTTAGAGCCTACTCGGACGCAGACTTTGCTGGCTGTAGGATAGATAGGAAGAGCACCTCTGGCACCTGTCAATTCATTGGCACTTCTCTCGTTTCTTGGTCTTCTAGGAAGCAGTCCGGTGTTGCACAGTCCACCGCAGAGGCCGAGTATGTTGTCGCCGCCGATTCTTTGCAGACGAGATACTTTGATGGCCGACCTGCGGGACTTTGGGTTAGTTATAGAAAGTGTTCCACTCTTTTGTGATAACACTACGCTATTAACATTGCTAAGAACCCAAGCAAAGACTCTCGGACCAAGCATATTGATATCCGATATCACTTCCTTAGAGACCATGTGGAGAAGGGTGATATAGTGCTCGGTTGGAGAGTGACCGCCATTAGGTGATATCTTTACCAAGCCTTTGGATAGCTCTAGGTTTTCAGCCTTGCGGGGAGAGCTTGGGGTGGTTTGTCCTTATGGACTGTAGTGAGGGGGAGCTTTGTGCTTTACTGCTTTATCTTGTATATTATGCTCTTGCTCCTTTCTGTTGCATTGCATTTGGGTGCATTCGAGTTAGTCTTTTTAGCATAGATTAGAGTGTTTCTCTCGTCTAGTTGCTTAGACTTCTTCCTCTCATCTTATGCTCTAGGATGTTGCTTATTAGCTGTCTCTTCTCACTAGGTTGAGCTTACTCACTTCTTATAGGTTCTAGCAAGGGTTGGGCCACCCTTGGGTAGACAGGGAACGTGTTTGCTCCTTAGTGTGTTAGCCGGGCAGCTGATAGTCCTAGTGTCATATGGGGTAGATGAGAGTCAGTCTGAGCCATGGTATTCTCTATATCTTGTCTATGCTTTGAGGACTATCTGTTCCTGATTTCTTTGCCAGCTTCTCGTTTTATTGCTTTGGTTCAGGGAGAGTTCATTTGGGAGCTTTTGGAGTTTAATATTGATATAACTCAACTTGAACTAAACATTGCTTCACATGTTGAGAGGAGCTGGATTTTCTTGCTTTTAGCATTGTGCATTGTAATATAACTACATGGAGCCTTGACCATTATCCATATATGACATGCTTCAATGCATTACATCTTGCCATGATTATGCTTAATCGCTAGACTTATCATTGCTTCATATGTGTCGTCAAGCCTTTGCCATTGTTAAGTTAATTAAAATTGCACAACTTGAACTAAGACATGTCATGTTAGCTCTTGAGGCTAGACTATCTTTAGTTATCCTCTTATGATTCATGCCATGTCAAATAGGCTAAGTTGAGTCTTGAATCTTTAATTGAGCTTTAGTTTGAGCTATGCTAGTGTCATGATGAACCATGAGTGAGTACACTTATTTAAGAAAGCAAAAGATCTCTTTTATGTGTGAAAGAACCGATCTCACCAATTCTTTCTCATGAGGCCCTTGCCATTGCACTAGGCATGAACTCAGGGGGAGTTTTGGATGACCTAGATCATCTCCTTAAGCTTTTTGCTTGGAATGGTCGCATAAGGCCTGAGATCTAGCACATCACCAAAATTATGAGTTTCAAATGAAAATATGTGATTTGGGCTAAATTTGCTTAATTACCAAAAGAACCAAGTACTTGTGCAAATGATTCATTCTTGAACTAATAGCACTCTAAATTGACTCACTTCTAGCTTCTTGGTTCCACTTAGGTTATTGACATGGTTTGCATCATCTTTGGATACCTCTAGCTAGACTATACTCTTGAGTGGCTTGACATGCTAAGAAATTCATCTAATCTTCATATTGTTACTTACGTGGCTTGGCTTGATTATGCATCTCTTGTAATGATATTGATAGTTTTCATATATGTTATGGCTTGGTGTAATACTCGAATAGTCATTTTGGATAATCTCCATGGCTCTAATTGCTTAGCATTGCATAACATTCAACCACACCATGCTATATTCTCTCTTTTGTATCTTGATGACTCTATTGCCAAAAGGGGGAGAATTTTGGAGAAAAATCTCTTTTTGGGAGTTTTGGGAGCGTTTGAGGAAAACTTGCTCTTTCTTTTACTCCTTGTGTCTACATGGTCATTAGCATCAATTTCTTCTCTTGGACCATGTATGACTTTCAAACAAACTCAACTTATGTTTTTTCGGGGTTTGTCAATATACTCATCAAGGGGGAGATTGAGAGACCATGTGGAGGTGTCCCCATGTTTGTGATGAGTAATTGACTCGGTTTAGTGAGTTTGAGTTTGTTTGAATATTCGAGGGTTGAGTACCTTTATACGTGCTAATGTGGATTATCTTGTTTAGATGCGGTGCTATGTGATGGTTTGCTTATCTCAGTATGATCGCAGGACTTGAGCTAGGTCATGGTGAGGCGAGGAGGACCGGACTAGGCACGGGAGGTGTCGAGGTCCGACGGTCAAAGATCCAAAGATGATCGAGTCTCTTGAGGTGGTTCTTGGCCAGGAGGCGACGGCCATCTGTCCGTGGACGGACACGACGGCGATGACCAGTGGACCGGACTAGACACGGGAGGTGTTGAGATCCAGACGGTCAAGATGTGCAAAAGCGGTCGTGTGTCGACAGGAAACTTCCGGGAAGGTGCTTGAGGGCGTTTTGGTAATTTGACTCAAGCAAATGAGAGAATGGGAGGTTTTCCCTCCATTTTCCTGGTGTTGACTTCTTGCCTCATTTTGTGTGTGGAGCAAGCATGTGAGTCATGTATGACATTTCTTGATTTGCTATTTGGAGGCAGCCCTTGCCTTCACATGGTGAGGCTGGAAGCAGTTCCCAGCAGGGAAAGGGATGAGCTGAGTGTGTAGCTCCCATGCGTGTGTTCAAAGCTGTGTAGTAGAGGGAATGAGCTGAGAGGGGCAGCATTATTGCTGTGGAGTGCGTGTGTGTTTCTCCCCCTCAAGCTTGTAGTGCAGTGAGCTATGGGTGTGTACTCTGAGTTCTCAAGTTCTAGTGTAATCATTCCTCTTGGCGGTTTGTCTTGTCGTGTGAATCAAGAAATTAGAGATGGCAAGAAATGCTTTTAGTATCATGTCTGAAGATTTGTAGCTGGTCCTTTTGGTTTGCAAGTAACTAGAGGTTTCGATTTCATTTTCTACCAGCTTGCTTTGATTTTTATCTGTTCTTTATTGCCTTATCTCTGTGCTGCCCTGAGAAAAATCAGGAGATCCTGTCGGCCTGTTGCCCAGGGAGCTCCTGCAAATCCAGAGCTAGGCGGCCTCGCTCCTGTGCTGGAAGAAAAGGAACTTGGTTTTGTGGCGGCTCCTGTGTTCCGCAAAAACCGGATTTGAGTTGCGGCTTGTGGCTGTCTTTTTATTTGGATGCTGTTTGGTTTTTGGGTATCAGCAGTGTAGCTGCAGTTTTTGAGATTAGATCTATTTATTTTCTCGGCTGTACGCACTGTGTCTGATTTGTTGCTCTGTGACTGCTTAAGCTAATCGGCAGCAGTTTTTGTCTCCTGTTTCTTCCGAAAAAATCGGCTGTTCCCCTGTGCGCTTGAAGAAACCGTGCGCCTGTAGCCATCCTTTGTTGCGGCAGATTGGTCTTTGGCCTTTAAAAAAAAATTTGAGGCTCTGAGCGGTGGCTGTCTCCATGTGAATGAATGGTCATTAGGAGAGAAGACAGTTGAGCTTGCTCAAATCTATAGACACAAAAATCAGGCGGTAGTCGCTCATTATTATTCTTCTTGTTGCTATCAATCGATTAAACTTCGGTCGGTGTAAATGTAATCTAGATTCTAGCAGTTTTGTTGTTGGGGTTTTGTTTATCTTGACTTCCAATTAATGATGTGTCTTAGCTCGGTTTTAAATAGCAACAGTAATTGTTTATGCTCGTCTGTAGACACAAGAATCGAGTAGGCACTTGTAGAATCGGGGAGCTCTTTGTGGCGAATGGATTGATCTCTCTGTTGCATATTGATTGCTCTGTGTAGTTTTGATTTCAGCTTCTGTGCGTGTGCGTCTTTGTCCGATTGTAGTGGAGAATCCATACTTGGTGGTTGATTTATTGTTTGGCTTCCATCCGATCCACCAAGGTTTTGATTTGATTTTGGTTGGCGACAAGATGTTGCATTGATTAGTTTTTCTTGGTCGTGCCCTTGATTGTTGAGTTGAGGTTGGATCTGTTTATCTTTGGTCGCTATTTCCCTTGCGTGTTGGTCGGCTCGATATTGTGATCACGGGTCTTTGTGTTTATCTTGATCTCACTTGGAGATTTATTCTTGTGACCAAAGCAGTTTGATGGCCTTAGTCTTTGTGCGTGTCGTCACGGTCTTGAGATAGTTGTAGTCTTTTGCTTGAGGTTTGATCGGACTCAACACAGATCCGCTGTGCTCAGATCTGAGATCTTCATAGCTTTTATAGCTATTGGAGTGAAAGTAGTGTTGAGGTCGATCGAGGTGAAAAATAGAGAAAAGCGTCTATTCACCCCCCCCTCTAGTCGCCTTTCCGGTCCTACAAACTTTTAGATTTTTGTAAATCCAAATTTGGCACAAGGAAATTGTTTTAAAATTTTAAATTGCAAGGAAAATCATGAAAAATTTAAATGGGATACAAATTTGGGTTGTTACACACGCACAGGATTTGATTGGAAATCCGCAACAAATAAAATGAGGGAAATGGCCAGAAGGGGTATTAATCAGATGGCACATGGCTAGAAATTAGTTCCACCGAATCGCTGTTAGTGTTAGGTGATCGTTCACTAGTATGTTCACACTTTCGATATTCACAAATTGACTACCTCTCTGCATGCGGCAGAGCCCTAGAGAGGAAACATCTTTTTTAGAGTATTTACGCTGGCACAAGGCAGAGGTGCGCAGTATGTAAGCATTAGGGCTCATCTGGCGTCCAACCACTAGCGAATGGTCTGGATCAATAGCGTATAGTACCGTATACAGCAATAATTAGTAAAATTGCTACAGTAATTTCTGCCTACGGTAGGATCGTTACTTTTTCAACAGTACTCTGCGCAGTATTACTGTGGAGTACTGTATCATCGTACTCTGTAGATGCCCGGATACCCTGAGAAGAAGCTGCTCGCCGAGGGGGGCTGATACTGATGGCCTGATGGGCGACATCCGGAAGGCCAAGCCTTAGTTTCTATGCTGGCAGCTTCCCTTTCTCCCAAGTGGCCGGGCTCAGGTCTGACTACTTCGATGATATATAATCATTTTTCTCGGGAGCAAAATACTAACTTAATTTCATACATCGCACATCCATCCTGCAAGCTAGAACTGACAAGAAATCCCCCATTATTGCAGCAATCCATCAAGTAAGATCCAACACACGCCTCGTAGCAAGAAGGTAAGAAGAAACAGTTACCTATGATATGGTTGCTTCAGCGGCGAGAGGTGCGCCCCAACGCCGTGCAGTTGCCCTGCCCCCAGCATTGTGTTGTTCACCTTCACAACCCCATTCCCCGCAGCCGCAGCCGCAGCCGCAGCCTCTTCCACTGATGCTGCATACCACGCATACTCACAATTCCCCCAAGAGATGCCTCTGCTCCCCGAATGCTGCGAAGTGTGGCCAATACATATCACAACACTGCACGGCGGTTACCACCGCGTGCCCATCGGGCCCATGGATAAACACCCTCTTCACAATCTCCTTTTTTTTCTTTTCTCGGCCCCAACATTTGTGAAGACCTTATTGCGGTTGTCAGCCCACACGATAGGGACAGGTATCCTATAAGTCGATGCAGTCATGTTTAAGAGCATTCTAGTGTATTGAATCGACGTTGATTCAAAGTCATGTCACGTAAGTATTTTACGAACTGAGCTTATTTTTCTTCCATGTATTGAACCGATTTCTACTAATAACTAGGACCCACGTTACATGCCTCGGCTTGTCCTGGGGCCTCAATGCTTTGTCCGGGCATTGGATTTTACAGGATCTCCATCCACCGTTGTGAGATAGTACACGCCAACCCTTGTCATGCAAATTATAATGTATGGGTCTTCCCATTTGGACTCTAGCTTTCCTACTATGTTGGTGTTGGCTGTGCATTTGAGCACCATGTCGTCTGGGTCCAAGAGTCGCAGACTAACCTTCTTTGTTGTATGATGTGGTGACTCCCTTAGCATATCTCATCATCGTTGTGATGGCTTGTAATCGATCGTCCTCGAGGAGGTCTAGGAATACTACGTGTTCTATGGGTGCCTGCTACACCTAGGCACACAGGGAGCTTGCCTGGGGTCATGGCTTTGTCTCCGAAGAGGAGATTGAAGGGTGAGAACCCTATTGCTCTTGTGGGCGAGGTTTGGATTGCCCAGAGCATCTTGACGAGTTCCTCGGGCCAAAGGCCCTTAAGCATGCCCACCAGGCACTTCGTGACTTCTGCCAGGAGGTTGCTGTTAGCTCTTTCGACGGCTCTGTTGGATTCGAGTGGCCTACTGATGTGAATCGTATTTTGGTTCCTATGCCTTTGTAAAAGTCCTTGAATTTAGTTGAGTCGAATTGCAAGCCATTGTCGGTGATGATTCCCGAGGTACCCTGTAGTGGTAGATGATGGTTTTCCATGTGAATTTTCAAGCTGCCGATGTTGTGATTTTTGCGACGGGCTCCGCTTCGACCCATCTTGTGAAGTATCCGATGGCGACGAAGGTGAAGCGGAGATTGCTTTTAGTCGGGGGATGGCCCAATGATGTCAAGGCCCCATCTCGCGAAGGGCCATACCGGGGGAAGTGGCTGCAGCGGTGTTGGTGCGGCTTTAGCGTTGTGTCTCATCCACTGACATCCTTGGCATTTCTACACAAGGTCCTGGGCATCACGCAATGTAGTGGGACAGTACAAGCCTTGACGAAGGTTCTTAGCAACGAGGCTACGTGGAGCCTGGTGGACTCCATAGAGTCCTTGGTAGACTTATTTTCTTGATATGCATCGGAGGAGCAGGCTGCACACCCCTCGTTGTAGAGGAGTCCGTCAACGACGAGTAATTCCGCGCGCGTTGTTGAAAGACGCTTTGCTTCGGCCAGGTCCTCAGGCCCTTCCCCGGTGGTTAGGTATTTGAAGAGTAGTTCATGCAAATCAATGCCCTCATGATGATGTTGGTAGATAATGCAAACAGGAGTAAGAAACAGGGGTATGATTGCATATTTTCACCCGCACTAACTCCCTCCTGCGACTCGCACGATTCAACAACGATGGATGTGGTCAATCCACCATGTCAACGCTCCAATCCTACTTGGTGTGTTTGGGACCCGCCTTTATAGGTTTCCAGGCCTAGATACGCACTTCAAGAGTTTATGGACCTACTTGATGAAATGGTGATAGGGATCCTATCGGATCCTGTGGCGACATGTTCCCTTTTTTGCGATTAAATTAAATTTACAATTTTGGTATATCTAAAATTGTCTGTGCTACCGATAATTTTCGAAAACATAAGAAAATATGAGTCAGAGAAAATTTTATGAGTTTCGATGTGACCAAATATATTTGGAATATGTTTTAGGTAGCGCAATATAAAAAATAGCCCCCTTCGACGGTACAATATCGAAAATTGCCCCGTTCGGCGACATAATATTTTAAATAGCCCTTTCAGCGGTGCAATGTCGAAGATAACCCCGTTCGGTGATGCAATATTATAAATAGCCTCCTTCGGTGGCGCAATATCGAAAATAGCCTCGTTCGGCGACACAATATGGAAAATGCGCGACGTACTTTACGAATAGGGTGTAGTCATTTCATGTACGAAAATGTTAGAACTAGGGTGGTGTGGGGTGTCGCGATGCGGACTCCCTCACACAGTTATCTGTACACACAACAATAACAAATAGTATCGAAACACGAGACTAGCATAATGTAAGTTGTACATAAATTAATATTTACATAACAAGACTGATACATCTACTCGCGGACCCTCTTGGGACGTACCCCACTTGTCGCCCTTGGCCTCGCCCGGGCGGCTGCAGACGCTGGTGCGAGTACGTCCAAGGCTTCAGCGGCCGAGGTACCCTACCGACACGAGCAGCCTGAGGGGGTGTCCCTAGAGGGTGTGTCCCGAGGGGGTGCTGCGTCGGTTGGCTCGCTCATGGCGCACCATGCAGCTATGAAGCCCCAATAGAGACATGGTTGCCCTCGCTGTGTGGAGGCCCACCGCACGCTTGCCGTAGCGCCCACTCCTGGGCAACGTCGTAGTCCCCGGAGTCTTCTCCCTCTTGCGACCCTAGCTCCTCGTTAGGTAGGGGTCTACGACCTGTGGAACAACACCTTATGCATATAAACAAGAAGGAAATGCTAAAATAGTATGTTATACGTGTAAACACCATAGACATACCTGATTGCTGCATCGCAGCAGACGACACAACATAGTCCTACCCCAGGTATGAATGGTACTGAGGACCTGCCAAAAGAAAATGCCCTTAGTAACTAGTGGAGTTCGAAATTAACAACTAGACGTAAGTGTTTCAAGTGTACCTACGAACCGAGCTAGCTATTTGGGTACACCTTCTGATTGCCATGAGGACTGCCCCCACATTCGGGTGAGGAGCCGTGGGGCGTTACTCACTGTGGCTCACCCCCCATACATGCGTTTAAGTAAAAGAGTACTTAATATTACAGTGTCCAGCATCGTATGAATGAGACGTCGAGCTCGTCGAGGTTGAAGAGACAGAACAAGTCGTCGAAGGTCACCGTGAAGACAGCGTCTTGATGCACATGGTTAAAATGATCCTCCTTGAACTTGGCGGTGAAACCTGAGCGCCGTTGATCAACCGGCTTGTTGGACTGTTCCATGTACCATGTATGCAATTCCGTGCAATCCGGTCCTAGGGTAGGGTTGTCTAACTTCTCGAACAGCGGCTCGCTTAGCACGCAATTTACGGGCCAGCGGCAAGAAGGGATATCGGGGAGAGTCGATCGTCTTGATTTGCCCTTCTTTGCCTCGCTTTGTATAGGTCGACTTCACAAGAGTCGATTGAGCCGAGTGTAGATGCATGTGATGTAGCGGGCCTTTGTCGTGTCGGTCGGTGAGTAGCTTTGGTGCGATCGGTCCGTGGACTTGATGCGTTGCGAGACATTCCGTGAAGTTAACACTTTGGGCGGTAGCTCGAGCGGATGTCCTCCTTGGCCTTTGGATGAATGTTCCAGCGGCTTGCCCTAGAGTCATGACCTCATTGTTTGGGGAATTTTTCATTGCGATAGCCTCGAAATTGGCACAAACACCGTCCACATTCACTTTTGCGAAACCGGTGCTAGATTTGCACCGTGCACCAAAGCTCAGACAGGATGGATACACAGCCCCAGCGACATCTAGGGCAGCAGAGACATATCTCACTTGGAACTTGCACTTCATAGCCACCTACATACATAACGATACAAAATTAGCTACTCCAACGAGGCCTATCAATGGGTCGAGCATTCCGGAGATAATAATTATTACGGATGTCATCGGCCAGAAATCTGTCGTCACCTATTGGGGTAGGGTTAGGGTTGGACCTTGACTACTCGGAAGTTTGAAATGGCTAGCACATGAGGGCGGGGCTTGCAAGCGATTTGGGAGTTGCAATCCCTAATCCTTTCCTCAAAGGTCTCCATCTGCTTTTGCTCGGATGCACGAATCTCCTCTCTGAGGGATTGAGTGACCTCATGTCTGATTTTTTCAGTGACCTCCTCTCTGATTTTTTCAGTGAGCTCATCTCTAAGGGATGCACCAAGATCCTCTCATAGCTTTGCATCGCGCTCGGCTTTGGATCTCTTCCTACTCCGGTACGATCCGGAGTCCGCTTGGAACCATTTTTCCCATGTAACATAAACACCAGCGCCTCTCGTGCGACCCGGATGCTCACTGTTTCCTAGGACCGCAGAGAGTATATCTTTCTCCCTGTCTGCCTAGAATGAGCCTTGAGAAGATTGTGCACTCAGCGTTATCTGCAATAGCCCGACATATCATTTCACTTCCTATGAAGTTATGGAGTAATTACAAACTAGGTAGTTCGATTTCTTATCGGTATTTGGGACACTTCACGGTCTTGGGGTTTGGAAAGTCGCTTCCCGTAGACCCAATCTGTAACCTCGCAAATAACCACTATCGGGGCGCACATCGGTGATCTCGAGAAATAGCGAGGAGACATTGAGCGGCTTACTGCTTATTCTGATCCCTCCATATCGGGGCTTTACCCGCATACCAGCCAGTCTTAGAGTCGTGGGGGTGCTTGTTTTTTACTGGAGGGCCGTGTTCACCGCACTTTCACTTCTAAATTCATCTGCGTCTTCTTAGCCACAAACTCGGCCAGGGACTCTTCCAGAATGGATACTTATGGAAGGCGCCCTCGAGATCCTTCTCCACGTAGTTCTTGACAAGTGTGCTCTTGAAGTTCTTCCACGCTTTGCACGCTGTAGCAGCGTGTCATTACCTGAAGTCCGGTGTTCTCTGGGATCTCGAGCGATGCGAGAATATCCGCCCGACCTGGCGGTTTTTCGATGGTCGGGCACCACCTTCCACGAATCGTAGGTGACAGACCCGTTCCGTGCAACTATTCCGCCGTTCTCGGAATCACGGACGCTTTCGGCGAGGATTGATAGGGGTCCCAAAGCGATCGACCTCCGTGATGGTAAATCGGCCCCGGGCCTTTTCGATATTCCTCTTCTTCTACCGCGGTTGGATATTGTTCCAGAGGATGGTGCATCACAGAGTATTCATCTCAAGCCCAGCGCACCACATTGCAATATATTCCAGTAGTAGTATCAAAACAAATACCATATGAATAACTGACTAGAACAAACACAAATTCCTAAAACAAGTACAATTATCATGAGGACCATGATGATTATTGATAGAAATAGTTAGAAAGAGGCGTCGGGGTCGGCAACTTCGGCATTAGTTACCTTTAGGCGTCGAGGAGAAGGACGAGAGGGAGCGATCTGGGAAGCGGCGGCGTCAAAGGGCGCTTGGGAACTCGGGAGGAGGCGGCAGGCTCGGGCGAGGCGGCGCGTGGGCTCGGGGAGGCCTTGGGTGTAGGAGGAGGCTCAGCGAGCTCGGGGGGCCGGGAGCTAGAGGGAGGAGGCGGCGTCGCCGGGATCGGGGAGGAGTCGCGCCCGAGCTCGAGGAGGCAGCGTCGAGGGCAAGGCGACGGACTCGGGGAGGAGGAGCGAGGAGTTGAGAAACTTAATCATTTGAGAGTGACGGGCGCGGCAAACCCTAGCTAGAGTCCGAATATAAATAGGGATGGACAGCATAGACGGTTCTAAATTAGAACCGTCTGTGATATGTGATGTATCACAGACGGTTTTAATAAACAACCGTCTGTGATATGTGATGTATCACAGACGGTTTTAATAAACAACCGTTTGTGATATGTGATGTAAGACGGTTTGTAGTTCAAACCGTTTGTGATATTATTTTGTATTGGTTAATATCTAGATCTGTTTATTGGCTAGCCTCAGGAAATGCTAGCCATGCCCTCTGAAACAAGCAGAAAAGACAACAAGTACATGTATATACATCCAATTCACATTCATTTGAGAAACAATCACATCCATTTCATGGTACAAATCAATTAATTAACTCAAATGAACTAAAATTAACCATTCATCAGAACGTACATATATATACACACATTGTTCAATTAATCTTTAAAAATTAGCCCTTCATGATGATCAACGCAGTATGTAGCTAGTTTCAATCACGTTCTTCTTCCTCGACCCTTATGCCGTTTCGAAAGGAGGCAACTCGTCAAATTGATTGTATTCTTCCTCATCCACTACATTCTCAACTCCAACAATCCTCCTTTTCCATGAAGAACTACGTGGCGCTTCTTATTTGCCTGATTCGGTAACATAGAAGACTTGAACAACTTAGTTAGCTTGATCACGAATGGTTCGTCTTTGTATCCGACACATTCGAGGTCCACGATGGTGACGCCAGTACTTGTCGACCTTCACCGTGGGAGATGTACCCAACAAAGAAAATAGGGGATCTTGAAAAGCACGTGGTCGAGCTCCCATATCTCCTCTATTTGCCCATAGTAGGAGCTCCTCGACCCATCGATCTTGAATGCATCTATCACGGACACATTGATACAGTTAGTGCTTTTTATATCACGAGTGTCGAACCGGGGCGAAGGATCCCGAATTCTCTGTGTTCATACACTAGTCGGGATTTCTAGTGTACAGTTAAACAAAAGTGATAATCAAAACATATCACGCATTTTATTAATAATTATTGAGTTTATTACAAACGGGCTGAGGCCAAATAAAGTAAAACACGATGGAAATAAAATAGTAGTAGTTGACCTTGATTCACCACGAGCAATAAATGCAGGGGGCGTAACCTAAGCATCGATGTCCTCACCGTCTTGATAGAAGTCTTCTCTGAATAAAGATTATTCAACAAGAGTAAGCACTACCCTTGTGCTTGCAAGCTACACCAGTAAAATGTGATTGAATGCATGCATAAAGTGAGCAAAAGGGTAATGGCGGGGTTTATTTGCATAAGGCGACATTTTCAGGTTTAAATACTCTTAGTAATTTCCAAGGCCATTTTAGAATAAGATCAAAATCATATTTTGATTTCTCAATGTCAAGTGTAGGATGAACCTCCATACACAAATGGTGAAGGATTACCCCCTTACACGAGCTTACGCCCAAACCCATTTTCATAAACCGGTGACAAAGTCTTTTCAAACAAAACCGAGACTAACCCGAGTGGCTTTTGTTAAGCATATCCATGACCGCGGACACGGCTATTGAATAGATTAATACTCTGCGAGTTAGTGCGGCTTTACCCACAAGAGATAGTTTGCTTATTATGTCGCCAATACACGCTTAGTAGGCGTGCGACTAAGCGACTATCACGAGGCCTTTACCCTACATTATTTCAACATAATTATGCCCGCTAAGGTTTAAGTAATTGAAGGCTTCGCGCAAGCGACTACCCCTCTTGCGCCATGTGGGTATCATCAATAAGTCTTCACGACTCCCACATCTTTCCCAGACATAAACATGGTGAAATGATATAGCTTATTTGGCCAAGTCTGTCCCATTCGGACTTGTGGTGGTCGAGTTTGGCTTAACATCCATGACATGAGCCAGGTCCTTACATGGTGGGTGACTTCCAAAACAAACCACAGGTCTCAAACATTATTTGTATTGAGCCCGTGCATGAACTTGCACCCACCAACAATCCCAATTCACCCAAGTCTAAACCAATTTCATTTATTTTCTTTTGTCAAGACATTTTCCAATCATCTATGGTAAAACTTTATATTTTGGCGAAATTCCCAAATCATCTTTTGGTCTAAGCAATGACTAAGCATAAATATCTTAATTATTTTACTAAGGTGGCAAGGGCATGGCATTCCAAGCATCAAGATTGGCTATACAAAGGAATTGGCATAACTAAGAATTAAAAGCAGGGATTAAAATAACTTGAATAAAAATATGCATGCAATAATAACTTAAAAAAAGCAAATTAATTACTTTGAAATACTGGGATCAAAATGGTCAAGAGTATAACTTGCCTTCGTTGAAGTCTTGAGATTCTAAACCCTCTGAAAGATCTACCTCTCAGGAATCGTCAAACTCTATCTGGCGAGAAATACGACAAATTCAAATAAAATTCAAATAAATCCAAAAATACAAATCAAACTAACTCCAAATGAAATAATTTTATTTTATTTAGCTAGATAATAATTTTCTAAGATTTTAGCAATTTGAATCACTCAATTTGAAGTTGTGGTTCAAAAGATATGAATTTTACAAGTTTTAGTCTAAATTTGATATTTAAAAGAATTTCTAAAATTAAATACAGATTCAAAATAGCTTCAAATTAAATAATTTTGGTTTTGTTAGCTAGATAATGATTTTACATGAATTTAGAAATTTGAAACACCCAATTTGGAGATTGGATGCAAAAGTTATGAATTCTACAAATTTTAAACCTAAATCTGCAATTTAAATGAATTTCCCGAATTATTTTCCTAAAGGAAAATTGGGATTATGACGTCAGCGCTTAGAAATTGAATTTCAGCGAATTATTTTAAACTAAAAATCTTAGAGTCTATGACAGTGGGCCCTTGGTCAAAGACCAAGTCCACGAACACAGTCAGCAGTCCATCATGGACTGGTTCTCAGCTTGATTGCGGGGTTGCAGGGCGAGCCGCGAGGTGAGGTGGCGCCACGTGAGGCGCCACATAGGCTTTAGCGTCGGCGTGGCGACCGACACGACCATGGCGTGGGCGTGCCGCGTCGGCCCGACTGATGAGGCAAAAGCGTGACGAGCTCATCGGCGATTCGCCCGACGAGGTGCATGAGTGGTACTAAAAGGAAGAGTAGAGCGATCTTGAACATGATGCTCACGAAATTGCGAAGATCTTGGCGGAAAGGTTATCGTGGCGAGGTTGGCGGCGGCGGCTGGGTCTTCGGCGAAGAAGGAGCTCGGTGGTCCTTTGACGAGGTGGGAAGTGCGCCACGAGGTCGCGGTGGAAGCGGTGATCCGTCGGTGGTGGAGACGAAGTCGGAGAGTCGGCAGGTGGCGCGGAATCGGAGAAGATTGAAACGTGGCGCGGGGAGAAACTTCAAATTCGATCGCTAGGAAAGAAGAAGAGGGTGCGGGTGGTGGCGGCGAGATGAGGCGAGAGCGGTCGGAGCACCTATTTATAGGGCGTGGCGAGCTTAAGGTGGCGTGGAGGCACGAAGATCTCCATGGGGTCGGCGAAATCAGCGATTCTGGCCGAGATGGAAGGGCGGCCGTGATGGACGCGATTTGGCGTGGTGAAATCAATGCGCCGGAATCGGGAAGGATCTGGCGGTTGGGCAAATTTGGAAAGCTTGGCGGGCGCTAATGGCGTCTGCGTGCGACCCTCTGAGGAAGGAAGGCAAGGTAGGAGGCGCCTGGGCGGGCCCACGCGTCGATGGCGATGGAAAAAGGAAAGGAGAGAGTGATGTCTGGGCGTTGGATTCCAATTCAAGGGCCACGATTAAATGGCGGTGTCTTGGCGTGGGCAGGCTCGGCCGTCGTGCGTGTCTTGGCGTGAAGAAATGGGCCCCATATTCGGCCCATTCCTTTCTTGAGGTATTTTCTATTTGTTTTCCAATTGTTTTAATTCGATAATTAAAGAGGCTTTAGAAAATAGCAAATAAATTCCAAAAATTCTAGAAAAATTCACGAAATTCCTAGAATGATTTTGGACTTAAATAAAATAATTTCAACTTAAACTTTGTAACAGTTTTTGTACTTAAATTTGTTTTAGCTTTAGGGTTATTAATAAGAGCTTTAGTAAATTTTAGAAAATCCACAAAAATAAATAGGTTTTAAATTTCTCTGAATTTTGAAAATTTGAGGTTTTATTACTGCGAACTGCGTATAGAATGTGTACCCATTTATGTCGTATCCTCGCCATGTTACAAATGTAAATGTTGGCCCTTTTGCCAACCATGTCGAGATATCACTTGACGAGCTCCTAGCAAGTCGCTCCTTCAACCATTAGTTGAAATGCATTGTGTTGTCTCGTGATCCAAACATCCGACCGCACGGATTACATTGCGAAGCACGTCCTTGTCTTTGGTCGATATCTGAGGACACTTCAGTCATGTGTTGCAAGGCCGTGAAATGGGCTTGAGCATACGCATCCATATCTGGAGTGATTGCTTTCCTTAGATGGTCACGATACCCTCGAGCCTCCCTCATGGCGAGATCGAGGCACACCTATCGATTCGACTGAGCCATGTAATCGACGCAGAACTCAATGACCTCTTTGGTCGCATAACCTTCGGCGATCTTTGCCCTCTGGCGAGATCGATTCCATACATATGACTTGAGAATTCCATGAACCTCTCGAGCGGGTACATGCTACGTGGAACACGGGCCCGCACATCTTTATCTCCCTCACAATATGAACAATGAGATGGACCATGATATCGAAAAAGCAGCAGAGGGAAATACATCTCAAGATCACTGCGACTTCATGATTGTCTCTCGGACCTTGATCGGCAAAATACTTCCTAATTACAGCGAGGGAGCATTTGTGTCATCAACACATGACAATCATGAGACTTCATGCCAATTAACTTCAAATCTTCCATCGAAACAAGTTTCTTCATGTTGGCGAATGTAGGACGGAACTTTCACACCATGCAAGCAAGCGCAGATTCGGTTCTCTCGGCCTTGGGCGAGAGTGTAACAAGCGGGGAAGGTACGTTCGTCCTTTATCGGTCCTTGTTGGTGCTAACACAGGTCTGATGTTCATATCAACCAAGTCAAGCCGTGCGTTGACACCATCCTTTGTTTTGTCACAAATGTTCAATAAGAGACCAATCAAGCTGTCACATACATTCTTCTCTACGTGCATGACGTCGATGCAGTGGTGAACTTCTAGGTGCTCCCAATAAGGTAAGTCCCAAAATATTGATCTCTTCTTCCACATGTTCTTCTTACGGGTCCTCGATTTACATATCTTTCCAAGTACAACATCTAAATCCTTAACCATATCATAGACCTTATTTCCGCTTAAATGCCTTGGAGCTGAACTATCCTCCTTCTCTCTGTCGAATTGTTTCTTCATCCTACGGTATGGGTGAGCCCTCTGAAGGAACCTAAGATGGCCTTATGTACATGGTTTCTTGAGTGATTGACCACACACTCTCGGTATCATCTAAGTAGTGAGTCACGGGCTTTGGCTCCTTTTGTACTCTGGCTCGGCCAGTTAGCAAGGCGGGATAATCATTTGTGGTGCGAGAACAACAAGGAGCGTAAAGTGAAGTTCTCTCGTTTATACGCATCCCATACATGTACCCTTCAATCCACGGTATTTTTAGATCTTCCATCAATAGTGCTAGGTACACATCAATATCATTCTCGGGTTGCTTGGCCCTTGGATAAGTATCGATAACAAAATATACTTCCGCTTCATACACAACCAAGAAGAAAGGTTGTAGATCTGAGGCGTCACGGGCCAAGTGCTATGTCATTTGCTCATGTTACGAAAGGATTCATTCCATCTGTACTCAATCCAAACCTTATATTCCTCGGTTTACTTTACCGAAGTCGCAAACCTCTATCGATGTTTCTCCTTTGGGTGGAATCAGCAAGGTGTCTTAACTTTCCGTCATTCTTACGCTCCTCTGAGTGTCAATACAGCAATTTTGCATTCTTTGGGTTCACAAAAAACCGCTTCAAACAGGGAATTACAGGAAGATACCACGCCACCTTAGCAAGAGGTCCTTTCTTCACCTCGATTCCCTCGTCGTCATCTGATTGATTCTTACGCTTGTATCGGGATGCGTTGCACACCGGACATACATGCATGTTTGTAACAGCCCAAAATTTCAAATTTGGTTAAAGTTTAAAACTTATTTGAAATTGTGAATTTTCTGAAATTGTAAAAGCTTTTTCTAAATGTTTTTAAAGCTAAAATAATTTAATTACAAAATTTATTATCAAGTTTAAGTTGGGAATAATTTTATTAAGTCTAAGATGTCTCTAAGGATTTATGAGAATTTTTGTAGAATTTTTGGACTCTTTTTACTATTTTCTAAGTCTAAAAGGAATTAACAGATTATTTAAAATAGAAAAATCAAAAGAAAATCGCATAAGCAGTGTATGGGCGAAACCTAAGGCGGCCCGCACCACCCTCACAGCCCATCTAGGCGTGACCGTTGGATCTAAATCCAGCGGCCCGACCGCCCACACCTCCTATCTCTCTCTCTCTCTCTCTTCCTCGCGAGATCCTAATCGGACGGCATCTAAACCACCGCGTCACCTACTCCCGCACTGTCGGATCCAGATCCAGCGGTCCCGTCATCTTCTCCCCGTCCCCGTCGTCTCGCGCGACCAAGTCGCCTCCGCCATTTCATGCGTGGGCAAGCTCGCATGGCCGCCTACTCAACCGCCCGCGTCCTTGGCAGCGCGCGCCTGAGCCCGCGCCCACCTCGCCCTCGTTCCCCACTTCTTCCCTCTTCTCGCAGTGCGCCGAAATCGCCCATAGCGGTCGCGCCACGATCCCCACGATCCCTCGCCGCCTGGGCTCCCGGGCCCTATAAAAACACCCGGGTGCGCCTCCTCGCAAACTCAACCCCGCCATCCATTGCTCTCCTCCTCCTCGTAGCCGAATTTTGAGGTTCCTCAGCGGCGAACTCCGTTCTTCTCCGATTCGGCCGTCGTCCACGCTTCGACCCGCCGACCGCATCTTGACACCGTCGCATCGTTCTGGCCGTAGCACCCGTCCCGTCGTGGGAGGACCTCGGGATCAACTTCGCCGGCGGCGGCCGCTCTTCGCCGCCGAACCTCGCCGTCGGCGACACTCCGCCCGCGCTTCGCACCTAAGGTAGCCACTAGGATCGCGAACTCCCCTCTCTCTGTTGATGCCACCCGCGCGCCTCATGCATGCATAGAACGCCGGCGAGGCGTCGTCGGAGCACCACCGCCGTTCTTGTTGCGTGGCGTGCCACGTGCGCCACCTCGGCGCCACGCCACCTCGATCCGCGTGGCGCCTCGTGGCGACCACGTCGATCGCGTGCCGCCCACCTCACCGTGAGCCAGGCAGTGGACCAAGTCCACGTGGTAGTGTCTCTGACATATAAGGGCCCATGCGTCGAAATTTTTTTAATTTCTTTTAAATCCGAATTCCTTCGCTGGCGTCACCATGCGCAATAATGAAATTTCCTTTAGAAAAATAATTCAGGAAATTGATTAAAATGGCGATTTAGGATTTAAATTGTAAAATTCATAACTTATTCATCTTAGCTCCAAATTAGATGATTCAAATGGCTAAATTCTTGAAAATTATGATCTAACTAAATAAAATATAATTATTCAATTTGGAGATCATTTTAGTTCTGTTTTAGAATTTAGAAATTCATTTAAAATCAAATTTAGATTTAAATTTGTAAAATTCATATCATCTTATTACCGACTCCAAATTTATTGAATTAAATTTCTAAAATTTTGCAAAAAGATTATCTAGCTTAATAAATTAAAATTTGTATATTTGGAATTAGTTTAAATTGTCTCTTTTAATTTAAAACTATTTAAATTGCAAACTTAGAATTTAAACTTGTAAAATTTATATCTTTTATTTCCTAATTCCAAATTGAGTGTTTCAAACTTATAAAGTTTTATAAAATTACTATCTAGTCAAATAAAATATAATTATTTTATTTAGAGTTAATCTAAACTGTCGTCTTGATTTCATTTGAACTTCAAGTGATTTGTCGTATTTTCACGTTTAGATTACTGACGATTAGAAATTTGATTCTTAGAAGAATTAGAATTTCAAGACTTCAGCGAAGGCAAGTTATACTTTGATCATCTTGCACCTACTATTTTAAAGTTATTTAAATTCAGTTTTCAAATTACTAAGTGCATGCATACTTTTATTCAAGTATTTTAAATTCTGTTTAAATGATTAGATATTCCAAGCTGTCATTGTATGGCCAATATTGAATATTGAAATGTCATCCTTGTCACCATAGATAAATTGTTTGGAAATGCTTAGCAAATGCTTAGACCATGAATTTGATTTTGGGAGGATTTAGCCAAATTATTACAAATTTGTTTAAACTTGAACCTATGGTATTGTTTTACCATAGAATTTTGTAAAGATGGTTTAATCAAATAAAAGCGCTAAAATGGTTTAGACTTGGTAAAGCGGATGAATGGTGGGTGCGAGTTTATGCGGGTTTAATCTGGTTAGGATTATTACCGGTTTGATTTTGAATAGCCTAAGTCGATTAAGGACCGGTCTTGGAGCCGCATCTTGCTATGCCTTACCGTACCACCACACGTCTTATGCAGGCAAGACTTGGCTTAATAATTTGGGATACCTCGTAGATATTAGTGCCATTTTGTATGAGTGGGTGTTGGATGAGCGGTAGTCCCACATGGCGCAAGAGGGGCTCCGGAGGATGGATAGTCAATGGGCGAAACCTTAGCGGGCATGAGTTCTTTGGGGTAGATCATTATAACGACCTCGTGATAATTGCTTTGTCCCACGCCTTAGGAAGCGTGGATTGGCCGACACAAGGAGCAAATTATCTCGTGTGGGTAAAATTGTACAAACTCTGCGAGTAGAAAACTATTGAATAACGCGTCATGATCATGGACATGCTAGCAAAGCCACTTTGAGTTAGACTTGTTTTGGTTTAAAAATGGTTTCAACAGATGTTTTCGGGATGGATAGTCTGTGGGGAAAATTAGGCGGTTAGCCATTGTGATTGGAGGATATCCATCACCTTTCGTGGAGGTTATCCACATTATTCAATTGTCATTTAAAATATGATTTTAATTAATGTATGAAAATGGCCTTGCAATCTACTACGATTATTTAAATTAAAGCTGCTTTTTTTACATAAAATAACCTCGCCAATGTCCTTTGTTTACCTTATGCATGCATTACAATTCCATATTGGGTGTAACTTGCGAGCACGGTAGTTGTGCTCATGCTTGCTTTATGCAACAAAATTTGGGAAGACTACTATCGGGGCGGTGAGGACACCGCGCCTAAACTCGCCCAGGCGATTACTGTGGCGGATCGTTCTGACCTACTACTATCTTTTTATTTCATTTGTGTTATTTACTTCTTTATTTGGCTTCATGCCCATTTGTATCGAACTCGATTTACTATTAATGAAACGCGAGATTTGGTTATGTTATCATTTTTGTAGCTGTGTACACCGGAAATCTGGGATGGTGTATGAACACGAGGGTTCGGGATCTTTAGTTCCGGTCAAACAAAAGTGGTATCGAGCCATGTCATTGTATGGTCGTGGCCTTAGAATTGCCTTAAGGACTTATCTTCAAAAACTAAAACTATTTTGGGTCTATCGAGTCATGTCTCAACCTTTCTCTTTAAAATGTTTACTAACTCCTCTCCTTCTCAAAATTTTAGATGGTCAAATCTGGGGCCGCTACTTCCCACGGGCCTTTCTTTGAATCTTGGGCGAGATACTTTGGGAAATGATCTGACACAGGTTACGAAAGAGGCCAACTTTTCAAGGATTCAAGTACCAAGTGGAGAACAACAAGCTGTGGAGAGTAGAAGTGCTCATTTACTCCAATCTACTTGACACCGTCTTCCACGTCTTTGGCGCTCCGATCCGTGCGACACCTTTGATGAGGGCATGCGAGGATCGGCAAGAGAAGCGATCCGCCACCTTCGCTACACCTACAATCATCGCCTTGAGGCACCGGGTTTCATTATTACCCGATGCACATTCGACCAGACTTCGACGAGACTTTCAACTCCGCTAGAGCGAAGATTCCCCGGCCCGACACACGGTGGATCGGCTAAGGCTTTGGATTATGCCTCTGGAAACACCTTGAATGACTTGCTCACCGCTCGAGCAGACTACAAGAAGCGAAGAAAGTCAAGACCGTAGCTGCGAGCTCGCTAGCTACTAAGGCAGTGAGGCTAGCTCGATGGGCGGATTATACCCCCAGTACCCCATTATAGTTATCTTCCCTGTTAGCTCGACCTTTAGTTGCGAATTATGAGCTACTATCTTATTTGTGGTAGCCATAATCTTTGAATAAAATGACTTAATAAAGGAACTTTTTGGAAAAATCTGCTCTTTGTCTTGTGTGCTCTTTGTGTTCTTGGGCTATTAGAATGTACCCCTTTAGAACTTCCTATCTGTCTATCTCTCCTAAATCTTTGGAGTTCTAGCAGATGGTGACCACCGTCTGCGGCGATGGCGATGTCAGAGTCGAGAACAACGAAGACGCAGATTACGGGAGGATCCGTCGGACCACCACCGCCACCGGTGAAGGACCAGATTAGCGTCGGATGATGGAAAACCGAAATCATCGATTAACCTCCTAGCTCGATCCCTCAACAGCGTCGCGAGAATGTGCAAGCAACAACTCGAATCGCACCACCACCTCCACCGCGCAGAGATTGACCATGGCGATTTCATGCGCATCGCCAAACATTCTCCAAAGCTGACCTGAGCCGATGGATGCGATGGCTGGATCCGTGCTATCGGAAGAAATGGATATCACTCGATGTCTTGATCGTGAGAAGTCTGTTTGCCTCTCACCAACTCACGGTCCCGCATCGAATGGTGGGATAATTACAACATCTCCCATCTTGATGTGCGAGACTATCTCTTGGGAGGAGTTTGTGCGGGCTTTCCGCCATGCACATATTCCCGCGAGGATAATGACCCTAAAGAAGAAAGAGTTCCACAGCGCTCAAACAAGGCAACCGCCACGTTGGGTGAATACTGCACAAGTTCAACGGCTTGCTCGCTATGCCCCAGCGAGATGTGGCTAGTGATGAAGAAAGGCGAGAAAGGTTCATGGATGGTTTGAGCGATGAGATCTCGATCGGTGGTCTCCAATGACTACTGCGACTTCCGGCGGTTAGTGAATAAAGCTTTTCGCCGGAGGCCAAGCATCTGCGGATGGAGAACCGCATAGCGGAGGATGGCGCCTGAAGTTCAACTCGGAGGCAACCCAAGCCTCGCTTTGCTCGGCCTCGGCCACCTCGAGTGGAAGGTTCGATCTTCTACACCCGAGCCCGATCTGGCACTGGCGCTCCAACTCTTCCGGCTTCATAACAATGCATCTGCGAGGCGGTTTGACAAAAGAACCCAACTTCATCGGCGGCGGGGTGACATGCTTCCATTACCACGGCGGGACACTCGCCAACAAGTGCGAAAAAGCGGCGATCTACAACACCAAGCGAGCCGGCATCGAGTACCCGCCACCGGCGGCACCCAAAGCGGCGGGCGATTCACGAAGGGCGTGTGAACCACGTCACAGCGAAGGAAGCTTCGGCGGCACGGATGTCGTCCTTGATGCGTTTCTCGTTAATATGATACTGCATCGATTCTGTTTGATTAGAGCTTCGCATTCTTTTGTATCCAATAAGTTTGTGGGCAAAAATGGGTTACCTATTTCTCCATTAAGTAATCCTATGATAATCCATTCCGGGCTCGAAAATGAGGGCGAGTTCTCTATGCTTGAATCTTACCACGAAATATCAGGAGTTTCCTTCATGGCGGACTTAATAGTCCTGCATTCTCAAAATGCGGATGTAATACTTGGAATGGGTAGCTAGCCAAGAATCAGGGCGGATAGGCGTGTCTTGATAGGTCTATCACTCTCACTAATGAGGAAGGAGTCACAGTTGAATTCAAGCCCAAGACACATCTGGGAGAAAGTTCCATTCGACCGGCTTGAAGGAATTAAAGCTTGAAGATATACCAATAGTGCAAGAATTCCGGATGTTTTCACGATGATCTACGGCATGCCACCGGACGGGGCGTCATGTTCTTAATTGACTTAGTCGAGGACGCTCCAATCTCGGCGACCTTCTGAATGCTTGGGCCAATGAATTGGCGGAGATGAAGAAACAAATTGAAGAATTGCGAAGCAAGGGATATATTCGACCAGTTCATCACCTTGGGGAGCACACAGATTATTTGTCAAGAAGAAAGACAATAGTATGAGGATGTGTGTGGATTATAGGTCACTCAATGAAGTGACAATCAAGAACAAGTACCGCTACCTAGGATTGATGACTGTTCGATCAAGCTGAAAGGAGCAAGTGTATTTTGAAGATTGATTTGAGATCGGCTATCACCAATCAAGATCGGACGGAAGATATCCGAAGACGGCTTTCACCACGGATATGGACTATCTGAGTTCTGATAATGTCTTTCGGTTTGACGAACGCATACAACTTACTTCATGAATATGATGAACAAAGTGTTCATGGAATTCTTGGATAAGTTTGTGGTTGTTTTCATCGATGACATCCTCGTCTATTCGAAGAATGAAGAAGAACATGAGGACCACCTCGATTGATTTTGGGAAAACTTCGGGAGAACCGACTTTATGCCAAATTGACCAAGTCACGAATTTTGGCTAAGTCAAGTGGCATTCCTTGGACATATTGTGTCGGCGGGAGGAGTTGCCGTAGATCCGACCAAAGTCGAGCGATAATGGATTGGAAACAACCCAAGTCATCCGAGAGGTGAAAGTTTCCTTGGATTGGTGGGTATTACCGCAGATTCATTGAAGGTTTCTCCAAGTTAGCAAGACCAATGACTCAACTCTTGAAGAAGGAGAAGAAATTTGAATGGACAGATGCTTGCGAGGAGAGTTTCCAAGAGTGAAGTCGAGACTAGTTTCAAAGACTGTGTTGGTCCTACGGATATTCATAAAGATTTTATGATTTTCTGCGGCGCCTCGTCGAGGACTTCGGTTGCGTATTGATGCGGAGGGCAAAGGCGTATCTTATGCATCCGTCGATTGAGGCCGCATGAAGGAATTACCCAACTCATGATCTTGAGTTAGCGGCGATTGTACCGCATTGAAGATCTGGCGTCATTACCTCATTGGTAACATTGCGAAGTTTTCACGGATCATAAGAGTCTGAAGTACATATTCACCAGTCGACCTTAACCTCCGTCGAGAAGATGGCTGGAATTAATAAAGGATTATGACCTTGGAATTCATTATCACCGGGCAAAGCAAATGTGGTTGCGGATGCCTGAGCGAAGGCGTATTGCAACACCGTCTTAGTTGGAAGAATCAACGAGTTATACGAAGAATTGAAGCACACGAACTTGGAGATTGTTAATCAAGGATGTGTGAGCGCTTTGGAAGTTCAATCAACACTTGAGTCGAGATTAGGGAGAAGCGGATAGAAGATGAAGACATCAAGGAGATCAAGAAGAATATGAGAAGAGGCAAAGCCGGGATTCACGAAGATGAGCAAGGAGCGGTGTGGTTCGGTGACCGCATCGTGTCTGGGATCAACGAGTTTAAAGCGATCGATTACGAGGAAGCTCATGAGTCGCCTTATTCTATTCACCTGGCGTTACCAAGATGTACCGGGATCTCAAGGAAAGATATTGGTGGAGTCGACATGAGGCGAAAATTCTTTGAGTTAAGTAGCCCATTGTGATGTTTGTCGGCGAGTCAAGGCGAGCATCAAAGACCCATTGGTTTCTTGCAACCATTACCAATTCCCGAGTGGAAGTGGGAAGAAGTTGGTATGGACTTCATCACCGGACTTCCTAGGACCCAATCGAGGATGTGACTCTATCTGGGTGATAATTGACCGGTTGGCGAAAGTAGCTCACTTCATTCGGTCAAGACCACCTACTGATCTGACAAGTTAGCGAGTTATATATGGCTAAGATAAATCTGCACGGAGTGCCAAGAAGATCGTATCCGACGAGGATCACGATTTACATCAAGATTTTGGCGATGCATGAAGCCTTGGGAACCAGACTCAATTTGACCTTGCATATCATCCATGAGCGGATGGCGGTGAAACGAGTCAACGGATCCTTGAAGACATGCTTGAGCTGCGCCTTGGATTACGGAAAAGTTGGGACAAGAATCGCCCTATCACGAAATTTTCAGTATAACAATAGCTATCAAGCCGGTCTTCAAATGTCCCCATTTGAGGCTTTGTATGGCGAAATCGAGAACTCGCTTCTATGGGATGAAGTGGGAGAGCATCGATTCTTTGGGCGAGTTGATCAAAGAAAGTGAAAGTAAGGTTAAGGCAATAAGAGAGCATCTGAAAGTAGCTCAAACCCGAAGCGAAGAGTTATCTTGATAATCGTCGTGAGAGTTGACCTTCTTAGAAGGAGATTTTGTCTATCTCAAGTTACCCCACTCAGGAGTAAGAAGGTTCGAACCAAGGAAAACTTGCACCTAGATTTGTGGGACCTTACAAGATTTTGGCAAGAAGAGGTGAAGTTGCATATCGACTTGAGCTACCGGCATCTTTGTCCATTGTACACAATGTCTTCCATGTTTCACACTAAAGAAATGCCTTGAGTGCTGAAGATCGAGACTCTTCGGAAGGCATTGATCGCAAGAGGACCTCACTTATGTGGAGCAACCGATCAAGATTACGGGCGTCGCAGAGCGTGTCACAAGAACAAGATCATCCGTTCATACAAAGTCGATGGAGTCACCACCCTGGAAAGTGAAGCCACTTGGGAGCGAGAAGAAGATATTAAAGCGGGATATCCCCACCTTCTTGCCGGTCAATTCTGAATCTCGGGGTCGAGATTCCCTTAAGGGGGGGAGGTTTGTAACAGCCCAAAATTTCAAATTTGGTTAAAGTTTAAAACTTATTTGAAATTGTGAATTTTCTGAAATTGTAAAAGCTTTTTCCTAAATGTTTTTAAAGCTAAAATAATTTAATTACAAAATTTATTATCAAGTTTAAGTTGGGAATAATTTTATTAAGTCTAAGATGTCTCTAAGGATTTATGAGAATTTTTGTAGAATTTTTGGACTCTTTTTACTATTTTCTAAGTCTAAAAGGAATTAACAGATTATTTAAAATAGAAAAATCAAAAGAAAATACATAAGCAGTGTATGGGCGAAACCTAAAGCGCCCGCACCACCCTCACAGCCCATCTAGGCGTGACCGTTGGATCTAAATCCAGCGGCGGCTGACGCCCGCACCTCCTATCTCTCTCTCTCACCTCTCTCTCTCGCGCCAGATCCTAATCGGGCGGCATCTAAACCACCGCGTCACCCTACTCCCTTGCCGTCGGATCGAGATCCAGCGGTCCCGTCATCTTCTCCCCGTCCCTTCGTCCTCGCGCGACCAAATCGCCTCCGCCATTTCAGCGTGGGCAAGCTTCATGGCCTTCCTCAACCGCGCGTCGCCAGCGCGCGTGCGCCGAGCCCCGCGCCCACCTCCGCCCTCGTTCCCCACTTCTTCCCCTCTTCTCGGCGGAGTGCGCCGAAATCGCCCATAGCGGTCGCGCCACGATCCCCACGATCCCTCGCCTGCTGAGCTCCCGGGCCCTATAAAAACACCCGGGTGCGCCTCCTCCATGACAACTCAACCCCGCCATCCATTGCTCTCCTCCTCCTCCGTATGCCGAATTTTGAGGTTCCTCAGCGGCGGCGAACTCCGTTCTTCTCCGATTCGGCGCCGTCGTCCGCGCTTCGACCCGCCGACCGCATCTTGACACCGTCGCATCGTTCGCGGCCGTAGCACCCGTCCACGTCGCGGAGGACCTCGGGATCAACTACTTCGACGACGGCCAAGCTCTTCGCGCCGAACCTCGCCGTCGGCGACACTCGCCACGCCCGCTCGCACCTAAGGTAGCCACTAGGATCGCGAACTCCCCTCTCTCTGTTGATGCCACCGCGCGCCTCATGCGCATAGAAACGCCGGCCGAGGCCGTCGCGAGCACCACCGCCGTTCTTGGGCGTGTGGCGTGCCGCGTGCCACCCCTCGGCGCCGCCCGACATCGATCCGCGTGGCGCCTCGTGGCGACCACGTCGATCGTGCCGCCACCACCTCACCGTGAGCCAAGGCGTGGACCAAGTCCACGTGGTAGTGTCTCTGACATAAAGGGCCCATGCGTCGAATTTTTTAATTTCTTTTAAATCCGGAATTCGCCGCTGACGTCACCATGCGCAATAATGAGAATTTCCTTTAGAAAAATAATTCAGGAAATTGATTAAAATGGCGATTTAGGATTTAAATTGTAAAATTCATAACTTATTCATCTTAGCTCCAAATTAGATGATTCAAATGGCTAAATTCTTAGAAAATTATGATCTAACTAAATAAAATATAATTATTCAATTTGGAGATCATTTTAGTTCTGTTTTAGAATTTAGAAATTCATTTAAAATCAAATTTAGATTTAAATTTGTAAAATTCATATCATCTTATTACCGACTCCAAATTTATTGAATTAAATTTCTAAAATTTTGCAAAAAGATTATCTAGCTTAATAAATTAAAATTTGTATATTTGGAATTAGTTTAAATTGTCTCTTTTAATTTAAAACTATTTAAATTGCAAACTTAAATTTAAACTTGTAAAATTTATATCTTTTATTTCCTAATTCCAAATTGAGTGTTTCAAACTTATAAAGTTTTATAAAATTACTATCTAGTCAAATAAAATATAATTATTTTATTTAGAGTTAGTCTAAACTGTCGTCTTGATTTCATTTGAACTTCAAGTGATTTGTCGTATTTTCACGTTTAGATTACGACGATTCCGGGGAATTTGATTCTTCCGAAGAATTAGAATTTCAAGACTTCAGCGAAGGCAAGTTATACTTTGATCATCTTGCACCTACTATTTTAAAGTTATTTAAATTCAGTTTTCAAATTACTAAGTGCATGCATACTTTTATTCAAGTATTTTAAATTCCTGTTTAAATGATTAGATATTCCAACTGTCATTGTATGGCCAATATTGAATATTGAAATGTCATCCCTTGTCACCATAGATAAATTGTTTGGAAATGCTTAGCAAATGCTTAGACCATGAATTTGATTTTGGGAGGATTTAGCCAAATTATTACAAATTTGTTTAAACTTGAACCTATGGTATTGTTTTACCATAGAATTTTGTAAAGATGGTTTAATCAAATAAAAGCGCTAAAATGGTTTAGACTTGGTAAACGGATGAATGGTGGGTGCGAGTTTATGCACGGGTTTAATCTGGTTAGGATTATTACCGGGGTTTGATTTTGAATAGCGCCCAAGTCGATTAAGGACCGGTCTTGGAGCGCATCTTGCTATGCCTTACCGTACCACCACACGTCTTATGCAGGCAAGACTTGGCTTAATAATTTGGGATACCTCGTAGATATTAGTGCCATTTTGTATGAGTGGGTGTTGGATGAGCGGTAGTCCCACATGGCGCAAGAGGGGCTCCGGAGGATGGATAGTCAATGGGCGAAACCTTAGCGGGCATGAGTTCTTTGGGGTAGATCATTATATGACCTCGTGATAATTGCTTTGTCCCACGCCTTAGGAAGCGTGGATTGGCGACACAAGGAGCAAATTATCTCGTGTGGGTAAAGCCGTACAAACTCTGCGAGTAGAAAACTATTGAATAGCGCGTCATGATCATGGACATGCTAGCAAAGCCACTTTGAGTTAGACTTGTTTTTGGTTTAAAAATGGTTTCAGAGATGTTTTCGGGATGGATAGTCTGTGGGGAAAATTAGGCGGTTAGCCATTGTGATTGGAGGATATCCATCACCTTTAGTGGAGGTTATCCACATTATTCAATTGTCATTTAAAATATGATTTTAATTAATGTATGAAAATGGCCTTGCAATCTACTACGATTATTTAAATTAAAGCTGCATTTTTACATAAAATAACCACCAATGTCCTTTGTTTACCTTATGCATGCATTACAATTCCATATTGGGTGTAACTTGCGAGCACGGTAGTTGTGCTCATGCTTGCTTTATGCAACAAAATTTCGGAGAAGACTACTATCGGGGCGGTGAGGACACCGCGCCTAGGTTACTCGCCCAGATTTATTACTGTGGCGGATCGTTCGCCTACTACTATCTTTTATTTCATTTGTGTTATTTACTTCTTTATTTGGCTTCATGCCCATTTGTATCGAACTCGATTTACTATTAATGAAACGCGAGATTTGGTTATGTTATCATTTTTGTAATTGTGTACACCGAAATCTGGGTGGTGTATGAACACAGAGGGTTCGGGATCTTTCGTTCCCGGGTCCGACAATGTTTGTATACTCGTTACGGTAGAGGATACAGTCGTTCGGACATGCATGTATTCTTTCTACTTCCATTCCCAATGGACAAAGAACCTTCTTGGCTTTGTAGGTGGTTTTGGGCAACTCGTTTCCCTCCAGAAGCATGTCCGCTAAGAGACCTAACAGCTCCGTGAAACTCTTGTAGGACCAACTGTTGCTTGCCTTCAATTTCAGCAGTTTAAGCACGGATGACAACCTTGTGTATTCCGACTTGCAGCCTGGGAACAAAGGTTTCTCCGAGTCCTCCATCAAGCCCCAGAATTGAACATACTCCCTCTCATCACAGTTCCCTTCTACATCACGAAGCATCTGATCTAGATTGTTATCATGCAGCCTATCCGAATCGGAACCACAATCGACATCATTCGGCGGCATATCGTTGACTTCCTGTATAATATGCATATCGTTGACTTCCTGTATAATATGCTCTTCACCGTGACTGGTCCAACATGTATAACCCTTTGTGAAACCCGTTCGAATCAAGAGTGCTTCGATCTGCGTTCGGTTGTTAAACAACTTCAGATTCTCGCAGTCAATGCATGGACAGTACATATATTCCGCCCCTTATTCAACATATCCTCCTCGGTAGCTCTTGTAAGCGAACCGCCATTAATGTACTCTTCACTCACACGGTTCTCGGTACATCCACTTGGTCCACCACACGGTTCGTATTGAAAACCCCGAAAATAAATAAAAGGGTGACTTGGCGTATTTTACGAGGCTTAATTACGCTTGTTTTCATTTTTTCGGATTTTATTAACTTACATGTGGGCCCTACTTGTCAATGACTCATTTTTTATTTCATGATTTTATTTATAAAATCTATGGCGGTCCCACATGTCATAGACTCGTTAGTTTATTAACTAAATGATTAAAAACAGTAGGATTTGAAGCTCAAACTGGGCTTAGGGTGACATCGCATTGCTAATAGTCGTGGCTCGGCCCTAAGGTCACCTGAGGCGAACCGACGGTGATGTCCCGTGGTGGCGCCTAAAACTAGCGATTTCGGCGTAAACGCCTGAAACTACTCAAATTAAAGGATGCTTATGCTCCAGTAGCTCACCTCGATCACGAGGAAGGTGTCAATGAAGTCGGGAAGGTCCAAGGCGGTGGTCGTCGATCGGTGAATGAGGCGGCGGCGGCAAGCTCCTCGGCGACAATAGCCGAAATGGACCATCTGGCGGGCTCGATGAGGTGGCGATACTCAAATTGGGTAATATCACGAGGCGGTTTTGGTCATAGCCGTCGTGATACTTCCTGACGGTTCCAAACATGAACCGTCTTTGATATGACCTCTTCACGAGCGGTTTTAGCGCGGAGAATAACACGAGCGGTGGGTAAACAAAAATCATCTCGAGATTGTGTTTATCTGAGCGGTTTCGATGAACCGCTCGTGATCGGCGTCGATATTAGCATTTCTGTAGTAGTGGCCCTACCGGAGCGCCACCGCCACGTTCAACCGCCGTCACGGCTGCCTTCCTCGCTCGTCGTCGGCCATCCCATGCCACCGCATCCTCAAACCCGTGAGCACCGTGTTCGCCTCGCTGAGATGTAGCCGCCGGTGCCCTTGCCGCCGGTCATCTCCCGCCCAATCGCCGGTGACCCTCGGCTCCCGTGCGCCGCCGCTTCGGGTGCACGTGGCAGTGCTTAGGTGGCGCCACACCAGCGCCGCATGGTGCCACGTCACCGTTTTTGCGCGCGTGGTTGTCCAGTGGCACCCGCGTGGCATTTTCTTTCTTTTCCTTTTGGAAAATAATTCCAAAAATCAGGAAAACCCCTTTTTCTTGATTTTATGCAATTCTCTATCTTCCTTTGGTCATAACTTATTCATTCAAACTCCGATTCGAGTGATTCAAATTTCTAAATTCATCTAAATTTGTTATCTTCCTATTAATATTTATCTGGTATTTATTTGAATTTTATTTTGAGTTGTTTTATTTATTTAGCTTTGTTCGCATGTATAGATCCCAGTGTTTTAGACGACTTCGCAGACCCGACGACCGAAGCACCTCTACTCTTCAACGAAGGCAAGTCGTAGACCTTTGATCATATTGGACCCAATTTATAGAAATATATTGTTTGATATAAACATACATTGTTAATTTTATAATAAATGGTTTCGGGATTAGTTAATTACCTAATTGCCTTATGCCTCCTTAATAAATTGCAATTGACATGTATCCTTGAATGACATAGAACCTTGGACACCCTAGGATGGATAATTATTAGTTGGATATTATTGTACTACCAACCTGGGTATCGTAAATGCTTAGCCAATGCTTAGTTATACGATAGACTCACGATTACTTACTCAAAGAATGATTGAATTTTGACTCAAGGAAATATGGAACAGTGGCGGAGCCACTATTGATAAAAGATGTTATGCCATGACTAGGGTGGTCAATTGGCCGAGTTGAACCCAAATAATTTATACTCGGGCGAGTGATCGTGCAGTAAAGGGGATGATTTTGGGAGGAGGTTGCCTCGCCTGAGTAACCACTAAGGACTTAACTTTGTGCGCCATTGATCTGGACCATACTGTGCAACCACAAGTTTATTTATCGGGTGGACCTGGCCAACTAATTAGCAATGTTTTGGTTCGGTTCTGTTTTGGTTGGGAACGACGCAAGAGCGGGCCAGATCGAGGCGAAACCTTAGCGAACAGAACCGAGTCAAAACAGAACTTTGTAAAAGCCTTGTCACATGCTCTAACTGCTTACCTAAGGTAGTGAGCGGTGGCATAGATATATGCCGAACAAACTAGAGAATTCGTGTCTTGTGGGTCAAGCTGTACAACCTCTGCAGAGTGTAAAACTATTCGAATAGCCGTGTCCCCGGTTATGGATAATGCCTGGTGATTTCACACGAGGGATAGACTTTTGTCAAAGATGTTGGAATGGGCTGGTTATATCTTGTAGATGGTTGATGGTTGGGAAGTGAACAGGGTGTTCACTAGTTGTTTCAAAGAAAATTGATTACTTATGTATTAATCTTTAAAATTGTGCTTTGCAATCTACATACCGTATTTACTGTCAATATTGCTTTCTGCAAAATAGCCATAAAGATATCCTTGTCAAGCTTTGCATGAATATTACTTGCATACATTTCCCTATGAATTGCTGAGTACATTCAAAGTACTCACGGCTTGGTGCCCTCTGGTTGATCAGTCGCTGAAGAAGAACCAGGAAGCACCGAGTTCTATGAAGAGGACTACTTTGAAGATTATGCGAATTAGGTCGCGTCCTTCACTCGATTGCCGGTGGGCATATTGGGTGACCTCCACCAGTTGTTTGGTTTCCGCTGCAAGTTACCTTTTGTCGTTAAGCCTTGCGTGGCAAACTTTGTAAGACTTGACCATAAGGTCTTTTGCTAAATAATATTAATTTGTCTGCTTCATCTTTAGTTTGGTTGTGTGGATATGATTATACCAATATTACAACTGTGTGAGGTAGCTACTGATCATGGGACTAGTTCAAAATGCACAGAAGATCCTGAGGTTGTATACTCGGGGTCCCAACATTGATCTTCAACTCTTTCGGACGATTATGGGACTTCAACGTCTAACGAGAAAGAATGCGCAAAACAAATAAAATTCAAAAGACAAATAAAATAAACTCTAAATTGAAATTGAATGGTATCGAAAGGTATATAATTAATTTAGATGAATTTAGAAACTTGAATGGACTCAATCGGAGTTCGGATGAAGAAGATATGGCTCTCGAAAGATTGGAATTCACATGAAATGATGAAATTGATAGAGAAAATAATATTTAGATAATATTCCTTCGGATTAGATAAAATAAAAAGAATTGGATACTTACAAGTGGGGTCCACTGGTAAGTGAGAGAGAGATGAAATCAATAGGTGACATGTGGGCCAAGGTGCTAGAGAGAGAACAAGATAAAGAGAGAGAATGACAATTGAGATCCATAGAATATTCCTCAATTAAATTATTTCGGAAATTCTGGAAAAGGGTGGGTGGGTGACAGGTGGGACCCACTGGATTTATGAATTTCTAGAATTAAAATAATTCTAGAAATAAGGTAAAAAGAGCGACACGTGGGACCAACAAGATAAAAAGTCTTTTCAAGAATTACATTAATTCTCGAAAAGGTTAAAGTGAATGGAAAGTGGGCCATCGGTCTATAGACCATGTCCACGATCAAGGCTTTATGGTTCACAGCGAACTGAGTTTACACAATAGTGCACTGACACGCGGGGCCGGCTTGGCATAGACTTGGTTCACATGAACCATGTCCACACGGTGTGGTCTAGGGTTAGGATTTTGAGTATGCCACGTGGGCAGCTTAGGTGGCTGCCACGGAGGACAAAGGGGGTGGTGGTGACGTGGGCATGTTGACGTGGCACTGCGCTCGCCGGTGTTTGGGTTCGCGACGGCGGCATTGGGGTGGCAAAACGGGGAGCGAGGGCGAAGGCGAGTAAGGTGATGCAAATGCCATGTCCCGAGATCACCGGAGATGGCCGACGACGAGCTTCGAGTGGCGGCAACAGTTCGGCCATAGTGATGTCGGCGAGAGAAGAGAGTTTGGCCAAAAAGAAGATGAGCATTACCTAGAACGCGGTTCGGGAATCACAATGGTGGTGTTCCATGTCGGCGGAAGCTCTCCGGAGGTGGCGCAATAGATCGGCGAAGGTGGCCGACCGGCGTTGGAGGAGAAGGCCATGGCGCCGGTGAAGGGAAGCTCTGGAGTGTAAACGGTTGGTGTCATGCGGAGGAGGAGGATGGTGCGACCATGATGATGCGGACACGCCGGCTCGGGAGGCTCTACCAGCAGAGAACGATGAGGAGACGTGTGCGCCGGCTTCGAAGAAGAAGGCCACAGGCGGCGGTCTTGGCGGCGCATGGAGGTGACCCGATGGAGGAGAAGCTAGGGCATGGGGGCGGCGGCGCGAGGCGAAGTGAATGCGCGTGGGGCGGCGCCTTTATACAGCCTTAGGAGGCGTGTGTGGCGCGGACGCCTAGGCGATAGCGCGCGCTGCGAAGAACGCGTTGCGCACGTGTGCGCGAACGCGTTGAGACGATGGCGCTACTGGCAGGTGGGCCCAACGTGCTAGGGTTCCAGCGCACTCGACCGGTCGGGTTGGCGTGCGGGCATTCGGGAGTTGGGCTAGGCGATGAGGCATGACCCTCTAAGGGTTGCGACTGGAAGGCAATCGGGCCGAAGGGAGGTTGGGCTTAGGTGGGTCGGAGCGGGAAGGGATTGAGGTGGAGTTGGGCCGGAGCAAAATCAGCCCAAAAGGATTATTGGAATTAGAAATGATTTAGGAATTTAAATAAAAGATGAAAATCCAAATGAGCTCCAATAAATAGCAAATAAATTTAGAAAAAAACCAAGAAAATACCAGAAAATTCCTTGGAACACAAGGAAGCCAAATAACATAGGTTTTTTATTTAATTGATGTTTAGATTGGTCAAATTAAATATTTTAATTTAGGAAATTCCTAATTAAGCTTTATTAATTCAAATAAATTTGGTGAAGTTTTTCAAGGACCCAAACTACTCAAAAGATTTTTGAAAAGCCAAATTTTGGGATATTAAAATGCCTCATGGCAAAAGGAGACAATGTAAAATCCATTGATGATGATGAGCCTTCTTATGATGAATTAATGAATATGCTTGAAGAGTTAAATAAATTCCTTGGAAAAGAGAAGTCAAAATTTAAGGCCTTGAAGAGAGAATATCTCTCTCTAAAGGATTCTTATGAGGAGCTAAAGGAAGCTCATGACTCACTCCTTCTAAATGATTTCAACAAATCCCATTCAAATGTAGGAATTACTTGTGACATTATAAATGAGATGCCTAGTGTAGAAGTTACTCCTAATATCATTTCTATGACTAGTGCTTCTACCTTTTGTGATGATTTGGTAGCCATGCCATGTTGTTCTAAAATTGACTTTAATTCTTGTATGGCTAAGTCATGTGATCCATTACTCATTGTTGAAAACAATGAATTAAGAGAGCAAGTCACCAAGCTAAGCAAAAGTTTGGAAAGATATTTCAAAGGAAAGGCTACCCTTAACAAGTTATTGAGTGAGCAAAGGTGCTCATTCAATAAATAAGGACTTGGGTTCATTCCCAAGAAAGGTAAGAAACAAGTTTACAAACCCACAAGGTTTATAAAAAAAATAAAAAATATTGCTATAAATGTCATAGTGTAGGACATTTACAAAACTCGTGCTCCGTTACTAAAACTAAATCCTATGATATTTATGATTCATGCTACATACTTTAAAAAAATCTAAAGATGGTAAGGTTGTAGCTAAATTTGTTAGCACTTCAATTTTAGACGTCAAAAAGAATGCTATTTGGGTGCCCAAAGCCTTGGTTACTAACCTCCAAGGACCAAAAAAAAATTGGGTACCTAAAAGAACTTGACTTTCTTTTGTAGGTGAACTACAAAACTGGTGGAATGCATTGGGTGCTTGATAGCGAGTGCACTCAACATATGACCGAAGATCGAAAAATGCTCACGTCATTTGAAGTTGGGTATGGAAGTAATGACAAAATCATATTTGGAGATAATAGCAAAGGAAAGGTAATTGGTTTGGGTAAAATTGCTACCTCAAATGACCTTTCAATTTCTAATGTGTCTCTTGTAGAAATATTAAACTTTAATTTGCTATCCATTGCTAGAATTTGTGATCATGGACTTACTTGCAAGTTCTCTAAAGTTGGTGTTACTATTTCAAAAGAAAAAGAAAAAGATTTAGTTTTCAAATGCTTTAGATTTGGAAATCTTTACTTCGTCGATTTTTCTTCAAGTGATTCGTGCTTAAAAACTTGTTTAATTGCAAAAACTTCTTTGAGTTGCTTTTGGCATAGAAGACTAGGACATGTCAGGATGGTTCAACTCAAAAAGCTTTTCAAACATGACCTAGTCGTTGGCTTGAAAGATGTGATATTTGACAAAATAGATTGTGTAGTGCTTGGCAAGCCAGGAAACAACTCGCAAATTCTCATCTTTCTAAAAGTATCATGTCCACCTCTTAGTTATTGGAGCTCTTACATATGGATTTGTTTAGGCTAACAACCTATAAGAGCATCGGGGGCAATAGCTATTGTTTAGTCATTGTAGATGATTACTCAAGATATACTTGGGTTTTATTTTTACATAACAAAGCCGAAATCTCCGGCATTTTCAAAAGTTTTGCTAAAAGGACCCAAAATGAATTTGATTTCAAAATCACGAAAATCCGTAGTGATAATGGTTCTGAGTTCAAGAACACTAAAATTGAAGATTTTAGTGATGAACTTAGAATAAAGCATGAACTTTTCACTGCCTACACTCCAGAGTAAAATGGAGTTGTAGAGAGAAAAAATCGAATACTAATTCAAATGGCTAGGACAATGCTTGATGAGTATAACACTTCCGATAGCTTTTGAGCGGAAGCAATCAATACCATCTATCCTGCCATAAATCATCTTTATTTGCATTGCCTTTTGAAAAAGACTTCCTATGAGCTTCTCATTGGAAGAAAACCGAACATCTCCTATTTCCGTGTTTTTTTGTTACAAATGTTACATTTTGAGAAAAGTTGTTCGTCTTTCAAAAAATTTAAATTGTTGTGATGTTGGATTTTTACTTGGTTATTCATCAAATAGTAAAGTTTGTCGTGTTTTCAACAAAAACTCTGGTTTAGTTGAATAGACTCATGATATACAATTTGATGAAACTAATGGCTCTTAAGAAGCAAGGAAATTTGGATGATGTGGGTAACGAAGGATTAAGATAAGCAATGAAGAACATGCAAATAAGCGACATCAAGCCAAAGGAATATTTGAATGACTCACCATCCCCCATCCAAGTCGAACCTCCTACCTCTTCCACGATGAACTAAATTCAAATTGATGAAGTGGATGACGAGAAATATGAACAACCACCAAACCTACCCCCAAAGATCCACAACACAATTGCAAAAGATCATCCAATAGATCAAATATTAGGTGATGTTAGTAAGGGGTCCAAACTCGATCTCGTGTTGCTTCTTATTGTGAGCATTACTCGTTTGTTTCTTATTTTGAATCAAAACATGTAGATGACGCATTCGACGATCTAGATTGGGTGAATGCAATGCATGAAGAACTAAATGACTTCGCCTAAAACGACGTTTGGACATTGATGGAAAGACCCAACGAACATAACGTCATCGGTACAAAATGAGTTTTTAGGAACAAACAAGACTAAAATGGAGTGGTTGTAAGAAACAAGGCAAGATTAGTCGCTCAAGAATTCACACAAGCCGAATGTTTGGATTTTGGCAAAACTTTCACTCCTGTAGCTAGACTTGAGTTCATTCGTATTTTACTTACTTTTGCATCATGTTTTGATATTAAATTATTTAAAATGGATGTTAAAAGTGCTTTTCTAAATGGTAAAATATTCGAACTTGCGTTTGTCGAGCAACCACCCGGTTTTGAGGATCCTAAGAATTCAAGCCATGTGTATAAACTCTCCAAAGAGCTTGATGGTCTTAAACAAGCTCCTAGAGTATGGTATGAACGCCTTTGAGATTTTCTACTCTCAAAAGGATTCAAAATTGAAATAGTTGACACAACTTTGTTTACAAAAGTTATAGACGATGAATTCTTTGTATATCAAATATATGTTGATGATATTATCTTTGGGTCTAATAACCAAGAATTCTGCAAGGAATTTGGTGAAATGATGTCTAGAGAATTTGTAATATCCATTATCGGAGAACTTAGCTACTTTCTTAGACTTTAAATCAAGCAACTTAAGGATCAAACTTTCGTGAGCCAAAGGAAATATGTTAAGGACTTGATCAAAAGGTTTAGCATGAAGGACGCAAAGCCCATCAAGACTCCCATGGCCACCAACGATTATCTCGACCATAATGAGGGAGGTAAGCCGGTAGATTTAAAGCTTTATAGATCAATGATTGGTAGTTTGTTTTATCTTACAATTGGTGGTTTGTGTTAAGGGTATTTAGTTCTTTTCCTATTGTACTAGTGTTTGTGTCTTGTACTATATATATGCCATATGGGCTATTGCAATAGATAAGCTTCATTCATATTTACATGGTATCAGAGCCTAGGTTTAGAACCAAGCTTAGTCGTCTTCCGCTGTTGCCCCCGGGATGGTTCTCTCTACTCCCAGGGATGGCCACGTCACCGACCGCCACGCACGCCAACGTGCCTGCCGTCCAACTCCTCGCGCAGATCCGGTGCCATCACCCTCTCTAGCTGCCTCCTCCAACCAGACCCGGTCGAATCTGGCTACCTCCCCTTTCGGCGCTGGATCCGGCCTCCCCCGCCTCCCGACCCTTCGCCATCTCTCCCTCCCAGACAACCACCTCTCTGGCGCCGACTCCCTCGCCGTCGTCGCGGATTCCTACGGTGGAACTCTCCGCCGGCTCACACGCCTGAGCTTCGGCCTCCACACTGGCCTCCAGCACTGGATCCGGTCGTGCGGAGCCTCCAGCGCTGGACCCACGCCGACCTTTGGGGGAGGAGCTCTCCGTCGCCGACGCCCGCCTCTCCTCACTCACCGGCCTCCCCGGCCTCCTGGCCCTTTGCCGCTGCTCCCTCCCGACACACGGCGCCATTGCGCAACCTCCCAGCCACTGCGCTACGCCCGTGGCCGCCGTCGCCGCCGCACACGCGCTCACCCCGGATCACGCCGTCTCCACCGCTGGCAAGCTCGGATCCGACCTCTCCGCCGCTAGATCCAGCTTCCCCACCTCAGATCCGACTGCCGGGCTCTTCCTCGCGTCGGATCCCGCTGCCACTTAGCCCTCTTGGCCTCTCCTTTCAACCACCACCGCCAGATCCCGCCGCCACCGCTCCTATGGCCGCCGCCGGATCCCACCACCGCCTCCATTACAAATCAACGCTTGCCCGCGTGCGCTCGCGCCAACCTCTGCTCCCAGTTCCTCTTCGTCGCCTCGGTGGAGGAGTGAGATGGGAGGAGACGATGAATGGAGGAAGAAATGGCAGGGGAGGAAATGTGGAGGGGTGGCAAGAGATGTTGGATGTTTGGTTGGGATGGTGGTGGAGCTGAGAATATGTTGGAGCAAGATCTTTGGTGTTGGTGTGGCTGCTGCTATAATCTGCTGCCTTTGAGTCCTTTCTTTTGAGTCTTCTGTTTGCGTCCATCTAAGTCTGTAGCATCTCTCTCTTTGAGCTCGTCAAAGTCGTACGAGTCCACAAATCCTTGTTAGTCAGCCGATTGCTTTGCTAGCCACGATTAATTCTCTTGGATTGAATGTGGTCCTCTCCTTTCTTTTGCATGACAGCAGTCGCCGCTCTTCTCTCTGAGCCGCTGCAGATCGTAGAAGTCGTTATGATGTCGCCGCTCTCTCTAAGCCGCTGCCCCGAGCTTCTAAGGCCGTCGCGCTTCTTTCGCACTGCGCCTCCGTTGTGCTTCTTGTGCACTGCACCACCACCGTCTTGGGCTTCGATCTATGCGTCATGCTTCTATCTATTCCCCTTCGGCTTGATTTGACAAATTTCTCTATTCCTATCGGTTTCATCACCTTCTTCGTCGAATCGTCGTGCTATCGCGATCGACTTTGCTTCTGCTTATCTCTACTTTCTCAGCCCCTGCACCTAGGGGTGGATAACGAGCCAGCTCGGCTCGGCTCGGCTCGTTAAAGCTCGTTAAGAAAACGAGCTCGGCTCAGCTCGTTAAGCTAACGAGCAGAAAACCAGGCTCGGCTCGGCTCGTTAAAAAACTCGAACTCGGCTCGTTAGGCTCGTTATAAAAAAAACATCCATGTAGTCCACAATTCACAAGCTCGTCCATGCAGATCACAATTCACAAGCTCACAATCATCAATAAACATCTATAGCATTGATCACAAGTTTACAATCATCAACAAACATCTATATAGCATGCTAAATGTTAGAATCAAGAGGGCAGCCAAGGAACCGTCGCCCCCGTCCGCAGAACTACTCGTGCTTGCATCTGATGATCTGAACACCTTCATCATCTCAATTTCGCCTTGTCGGGAATGGCCAAACTGGTACTTCAGAACCCAAGCGCACACACAATCTTGCGATCAGAATAGAAATGCTCAAACCAAATTGGCACAATCGAAACATCAACCGCAAAATTGAAGGAACAAGCAACACATTTACCCAAAACTGCATCTTTTGACATCAACTCACCCCGGAGGCTGCAGTGACTTGAAGTAGGAAGAGGGAAGAGGGAGGAGGGGCGGCGGCGTCTGGCTCGGGAGGAGCTCGGGGCAGAGGGGCGATGCCGCGTGGGAGAAGGAGGACGAGGGGCGCCACGGGGAGAAGGAGGATGAGGGCGCCGGGGGGGAGGAGGGAGGGACCCACAGCGGGAGAAGGAGGAGGAGGGCGCCATGGGGAGAAGGAAGAGGAGGAGGGCACCAAAGAGGGAGAAGGAAGAGGAGGCAAGGCCACAAGAAGAGGAGGCGCCACACAAGGGAGGTGGCGAAGAGGGGTGGCGGAAGAGGAGGCGGCGCTGGGGTGGGGTGAGGTGGGTGGGTGCCGTGCCGTCTGCAGCGCCAGCAGTAAAAGGGGGTGGCGGAAGAGGAGGCGACGGAGGTAGGGTCTGGCGCGCCACCAAGCGGAGGTGGCGGAGGTGGGGTGGGTCGCGTCAATCGGGAGGAGGCGGCGGGGCGGAGTAGGTGAAGTCTGAAGAATGAGGGAAGGAGAAGGAATCAAGGTTAGGGTTGAGACTTGAGACTTCGCTGCGCACTGCGGGGCGTTGGGTTGGGCCTGCGACATCGATGAGTCAAACGAGCTAACAAGTTACTCGCGAGCCAACTCGGCTCGGCTCGTTAACAAAACGAGCTTTTTTGCCGGCTCGGCTCGGCTCGTTAAGGGACCGAGTTCGAGCCGAGTCGAGCCGAGCCCTTAACGAGCCGAGCTGGCTCGCGAGTTTCAGGCTTTTTTTCCACCCCTACCTGCACCTTGTGCTTTATGGGCTGTCACATGACCCCAGATGGGAGATTTTTTGATACTCGACATATTTTCCAAGAGCTGCACGCTACGACGACATCTTTAAGACTCGGACTTTGGATTTTTCCCTTTTTAGTATCAACCCTTTTCAAATGTAATGCTATTGCATATGTCTTACATTTGAGGGGGTGTTAAGGGTATTTAGGTCTTTTCCTATTGTACTAGTGTTTGTGTCTTGTACTATATATATGCCATATGGGCTATTGCAATAGATAAGCTTCATTCATATTTACAGTTTGCTTTAGCTTACAACATCTAGACCCGATATTATGTTTAGTGTTTGCATGTGTACAAGATTTCAAGCTTCACTAAAAGAATGACATTTAGTGGTTGTTAAAAGAATTCTTAGATATTTAAAGCATTCCTCTAATATTGGCTTATGGTATCACAAATGTGCAAATTTTGATTTAATTAGATATTCGGATTCCAATTATGTGGGTTGCAAAGTGGATAGAAAAAACACCTCAGGTAGTTGTCAACTATTAGGAAGGTCTTTAGTTTCATCATCATCCAAGAAACAAAGTTCCGTAGCCCTATCCACTGTCGAAGCCGAATATGTTTTCGCGGGTAGTTGTTGTGCTCAATTGCTTTGGATGAGGCAAACCTTGATAGATTATAGAATCAAATTCGACAACATGTCTCTTTTGTGTGATAATGATAGTGCCATGAAGATAGCAAATAAACCAGTCCAACACTCAAGAACCAAGCATATAGATATTCACCACCATTTCTTGAGAGATCATGTGAGCAAAGGAGATATAGTTATTAGCCACATATGGATCTATGATCAATTAGCCGATATCTTCACCAAACCATTAGATTAGAGCAGGTTTTGTAAATTAAGGAATGAGTTAAATATCATAGATCATTTTAATGTTGCTTGAAACTTATGCCTCATGTTATTAGCTACCATTTTGAGTTCTTGTGAAAACTATTTTAAAATCTTTCTTAAAATTCTCTAATTTAATAAAACTATGTTATTTGGGGCTTTTATTATCTATCTCATGCATAATAATCCTGAAAAGTATTTATTTGAATGTTATATTAAGGTTCATTTGCATCCTCTTCATTTTGATTCTTGAAAAACAGTACTACCACGGTCATATGCACGGTGCTACCACTGCTCGATTACTACTACGCGCCTTAAGTGTTGTACTATTGCTCCTGACTGGTGGTCCCAAAAATGGTTGTGGCTGACTCCTTATCCTTTGCTCTTCCTGTTCACTGCGGTCCAACCGGCTATTCACTCCAGAAACCACCAAGTCTAAAACTCACTTTTCTCTTCTCTCTTCTTCCTCAAAACTTTCAACCTCAAATCTTCAAGGGGATCTAAGGAAACTTCAAGTTCCTGTCATTCCCAAGTGCTTGGCAACCTTTCACTCCCATTCCCCTAGGTAACCCTTGTTGGAATTCTTTCTTTCCTCTTGTTTGCTACCGTTTTCAATTCTAGGGCTAAAAGCAAAATGTGCATGATTTAATTAACTTCTTTTGGGCAAAATGATTGGAACTAGTATTTGGTGACACATTATGTCTATCCCATGACTTTTCTCATGCCAAATACATACTAGATGCAAGTTCGATCAATGCCCTAAGAATTCCCTACGGGTGCCGTACCACCGCCCGAGACCGTGCTGTACTACCTCCCACCGGTAGTACTGGTGTGCCAACGGTGGTACAACCACTCCAGCAGAGAAAAGTTAAAATTATCATGCTCCTTTACTTCAGTCTTGTCCTACCTTGTCCTAATTTGGTTTTTCATTCCCCTAGCAAAAATGTCTCGAAAGCCTGCTCTCCCCTCTTCGTCAAAAAGAAAAGCGTCAACTGGAGATGAGTATGAAGAAGAGAGTGAAGAAGAAGAAGACATGACTGACAATGACACGAGCGTTGAGGACTATTTGCCAAATAAAATTCCTTTCTTTGCTTTAGATGAGAGGAGGATCAGAAGTGAAAAGTATACAACCTTGAGGCATACAAATCAGTTTCTTCTTCTCAAAAGTGCATCTGAAGCATTCTTCCATACCAAGTTCTAAGAGGATGTCTTTTATCATGTATACAAGAAGAAAAACTTCACAGATCATCAATATGTGTCATGGGTTAGTTTTGATCAGAATCCTCTCTACAATGGACTTCATCATCTGTTTCGACGAGTGAAATTGAACAATTGTGTGGCTTTGAAGCGCGATTATCACTCTAGAACCATAAAGCAATTCTTTGCTATAGTCCATGTCTCTCCCGAGCCTGATTCTCTCACTTGGATGACAGCCACTCACCAACTCAGTGCTTTAAAGATAGATTGTCATGACTCTTGGCTCATTCTTGAAAAATGGAGTTTAAGGTACACCTTGACAGCCCTTGGGATTTGACTCTAGTGGATGAACTGTATGATGCTACCCACACCTTTGTGCTTGGAAAAATGACTAGACTTCTACCCATCCCTAGCATCATATACAGAATAATAAGAGCAACCTTCTTTCCAAAAGGAGGTAATAATGATGAGATTTCGGGTAGAGCTTGGAATGTTATAAATCACATTCTGAATGGTACCAAGTTTGATGTTGTGGACTTTACCATAACTGAGATATCTTTATCAAAAGGGGATACGGAGAAAAGCATTTATTATGCTCCCTACATCTTGAAGCTGATTCAAGACAAATCTACCTTCAACTTTCCTTATGAAGAAGTTCATCAAGAATTCAAACCAAGCAATGCCCCTCCTCCTTGACTCAGCGCGTGAGTGCGCTTGAGCATCCATCCTCCTCCACGTCTTCATAGCCAGTGTGGCCTCCTTCACCACTTCACTATCGTCATCGTCGCCGTCGTGATCCATCCCCAAACTAGTGGGTTTTGGTACTCGATGACAGGGGGAGATCAAGGGGGAGCAAGGGGAGAAATGAAAAATGAAGCTAGTCAAGACTCTTATGATATCTTATATTATCTATTTGGACTTCTTTTGGATGTGATAAGATTGTAATAGTTAAGTTATTGCACTTATGAAGCTCCTTGACACTAGTGTTATGCTACATTGTTATCTTTGCTTACATTATCAAAGTTTATATTAAGTATATTTGTCATGTTGTGTTATTGCTTTATGCTTCATATGGTTAATCTTTACATGTTTCCTCAAATTCAATAAATAAATGAAACTCCACCAAAATTTCCAAAAAATCCACACATGTGTATGAAAATCACTTCATGAACCTATATGCACATATTTAGAGGGAGTTTTATTTATTTGATTGATTGACTTTGAGAGCAACTAATTCTTTATCTCCTTTGAGCTCATCCCAAGAATTAGTTGCAAATCAAAAGTCAAAACAAGAATATGCAACTTGTTTCAAACTTGGTGTATATTCAAACCTTTAAATTCATTTATATTGCTTAGGTTGTCAACAATTACCAAAAGGGGGAGATTGGAAGCATCTAGACCCCTAAAAATAATTTTGGTAATTAATGACAACAATGTGTTAAGGGACTAACATGTGTGTTAAGATGTTTTAAAGGTTTTGTCCTAGATTATAGATGACAACATAGAAATGACAATGCAAAGACGATAAAGGATTGATATGGCTCAAGGCAAAGGTATTTTGTAGCCTAAGGACCCTTTTATAATTTTTATCGGTCTCGGTGTTTGGTGGAAAGAACGGATTTATAGGCTAGACGTCGTACTAAAAAGAGAGATCATGGGTAGTAGCTTGAAAACTTATGATGTGCCACTTTGATCAACTAAGATTCATGCATTGCATTTAGAACATCCTCTGAAAAATATCAGTAAAAATGATATGACTGCACCTGAGGAGTGGTACAACCGCAGTGCGGTAGAACCGATTTCTAGTTGGCAGAACGTTATTTCCAGAGAGCGTATTTTTAGGTGTTTTTACTCCCATGGAAAGCGATAGCTCCGATTGAGCCAAGCGGTACTACCGCTGTGCGGTAGTACCGACCCATGTGAGTGCAGTAGTACCGCAACAGGCTGTAACGGCTAGTTCAGAAGCATTAAATCACTACTAGAAATCCTCATTTTTCCTACAATTTAAAACGTTCCCTAGTAGTGGAATTGTAATCCAAAGGAAAGTATCTATCCGTAGGGTAAGGTTAAAAAAACCTAGGGAACGAAATCGTTCCCTACTGTTTATGTAAATTACTACGGAAAGACTATAGAGAGAGAAATAAACTATGCCTTGTCAGTGCCATGGTGGCAACTTTCCCTACTCGGATGGGTAAAACCGTAGGGATTTTTTTCGTTTTTGCCTCTCTTTTTACCTCCCCGCTAGGTTTTTTTTGGCTGTGCGCGCTGTTTTTTCAAGCGTTGTGCCAGTTTTTTTTGGCTGCTCTCTACTTGCCTCACGACTTTAGCGCTGCCTCCCGAAATCCCCAAACCACTGCCTCCCTAATTTCCCCAGACCACAACCTCCCTTGTCGGAATTGCTGGCCGCCGCCCTCACGACTTCAGCGCTGCCTCCCAAAGATCCCCTTGTTCCTGCTCTCTTCGCCATGTTCCTCTCCTCTCCCAACATGAGCCAGTGATCAAGAACCCTAGGAGGCTGCCACCCTTAGCAGGCCGTGCCGCCCCCAGCAGATCCCTCCACCTCGTCTTGAAGACATCACGAAGCAGCATGCTGCCCTCCACCATCCCCAATCCTAACCTCCGCGTCGTCGTTGTCGTCGCGCTATGCACTAGGCCGACTAGCCTCGCCATCCCAGGCTTCCCGCCCACCACGGTGCCGGCACCTGTGCCAGTCTCGGAGCCCATGCTGCCGTGGTCGCAGATGCCGCGGCGATCCTTCTCGCAGCCGGCGTGCCGCCTGCGGACCTCCGAACTACGGTTCCTCACAGAGGAGGCGAGGGTGCCCACGGAGGACCTCTCGCAAATGTTGCGGTGGTGCCCACGCATGCTCGTGTCCCCCGTGGTGGCCCGGCTCCAGCTGACGCTCTACTTCCTCCGGGCGCTCGGTGTCCCAAACCTAGCCCGCCACGCTGACCTGCTCTCCTTCTCTATGGAGGACAAGTTGCTCTAGCAGATCGAGTTCCTCGATTCGCACGGCCTCCCCTTCTCTCTGTGAGTTCCCCCTCCCTCCTCGATTCGTCGATTCTTCTCCAATGTTTCCTTCCTGCAGGAACGATCTATCAAACCCTTATATAAATTGCAATGGAGGGTTTGGTCTCCTCTTTTGCACCAAACTGATACCAAAATGTTGGTGATTCCACATATTGCTAGCATTCTTACCGCATCGTAAGGATGAAACTAATGTTGGTGGTTTTCTTCAGAAATAAAATTGGAAGGCACAATTGTTGATCTGTGATTCCTTCTGACATCCCTACTATTAGGGTATTTAGCAGGTTAAATTTAGATGGTTAAAACTAAACTGGGAAAAAAATTGGTTCCATTTTTTGTTGACAATTCATCTTGGAACTACGGAAGTTAATATATCCAACATATTGTCCATTATATCCTTTGTTAAAATATTGTTGTTCACTCGATGTTTTACCTTGGTAATTTTAATGTGGTCATGTGGAATCAATTTTAATCTGCGTCCAGGCGAGCACCAAAGCTATAAGATGAATGAGGGCTTTCTTTTAAATCTTGTCTCACTTTTAAACTTTATGCGATTCTTTGTTTCCCCACTATGTTTTCTACCATGTACCTCCTCCCTTTTATTGTGGTATTGCTCTTTGTTGTATTCTTTGAGATAGGTGAGTTCTCCTTCATTATGTATGTTATTTGTGTAGTTTTGGCTCCTTCTTTGGGCCATCCAAGCGGTGATCACCGGCGAGTGATTGAAGAAAGAAAATCAATGAAAGAACTACAGAACACAATGTACAAAGATCGAAGACCTTTTGGAGTATGTAGTACTACACCTGATCCTGATTATCATTGATCTAACATTTAGTAATTGCAGTTAATATGTGTGTAGAAGGACATCCCATCATCTTCAAAAGTGCAAGCTAAAACAAATGGATTTCACCTTAAACAGAAGATCGTTAATGAGGTACAAAGGATTTACCTTCACTGGATTGTTTATATATTTGCTATATTAAACTTGAGCCAGTGCGGTCACAAAATAGCAGCTGTGATTTGCAGGCAAAAAGAAAGGCCAATGCACTTAAGGATAATTGAGACTATCCATTTCTACTCTCAGATGATGCTGACATTTCATCTTCTCCAAAGGAAAAACCTATGGCTAGGTCTTCCTTGACTAAAAAATCTGGTAAGTTTGAACTAACAGACGAGGAAGATGCCTTGGCAACGATCAGGAGTATGTTCAGGTATTGTTCTTGTCGTAGGGGTGGCACAACAGCCCCCACGACCTGGCGAAGAACGAAGCGCGCACGACCCGGTGGCCAAAGTCGCCCTAGGGACCCGATGGTACAAATATTCCCGAAGGCTAACGAAGGTTCCCGAAGGCAATCTGAAGGGTCCCGAAGCCCTCCGAAGGGATCCCGAAGGCTTCCGGAGGCTAACGAAGGATCCAGAAGGCAATCCGAGGGGTCCCGAAGCCTCCGAAGGGATCCCAGAGGGTCCTGAAGGGTCCGCTTAGCACCGAGCCGGCCGGAGCGTCCCTGTGGCGGGAAGGCCCAGCGAAGGGCCGCGGAGGGCTCGGAGACCCAAGGGGTCCAGAAGAGTTACTGTACCCCTGGACAAGTACACCAGCAGGGTAGACCAAGTCTAGGGCTGTCCACCACGTGCCAGAAGCTAGTCCTAGGGGTAGGAAAGGTCCCTGTAGCCCCTACCGCCGTAGGATCTCATAGGGGGTAAGCTTGTAATTCTATGTACCTCTTAGAAAGGCTATAAGTAGCCACCTTTCCCCCCCATTGTCGGGGAGGTTTTTTGTATTGTCGAGATCAAGTTGAAATATAAGTCTAATTGCTTACTGACAGCGAGTCCCCTCTTGAGGACCCTTCGGGTATCGGAGGGTTCCCCTTATCTACTGTTTAGTCTTTTAACTACGTCAGTTGGCGCCGTCCGTGGGGATCGGCAGGTAAGCTGCGAAGCACTAACCCGGCATATCAGGATGGCCCCCCGAACAAGGGCCAGACCCAAGGCTTCGGCGGCCAAGCGGCCATGATGGCGTCGGCCCGGCGACCGAGGCCAAAGGAGCCGAGCCAAGGCAGAAGCGCCCCGCCCAAGCCTCAGAGGAAGAAGCAAACAACTCGGCGCACGGGGGAGCAAGCCAGAAATCATACGAGACTCTCCAGCAGGAACTGGCGGCCCTCCGCCGGGAGTTGGCAGACCTTCGGCAATCGCCAGAGACAACCCTCACGGCCCCGCTCGACAAGCTGCCGCGAAGCAGGCAGAGCCAACCCCGCACCCGGCCCGCTCGTCAACCGCCGAGAACGGAGAGAACCCACCTGCGACCCACACTCTAGTGTTTGGGCGACCCAAACTCACCATTGGCGCCGGGTGGGCGGCAGTGGCCACCAGATTCAAGATGCCGGAGGTCGCGCCCTTCGAAGGGTCCACAGACCCCTCACAATTCCTCCGGGTATACGAGACCGCCATCGAGGCAGCCGGAGGAGACGATACCACGAAGGCAAAGAGCGTCACCCTGGCACTCAAGGGTGTTGCGTTGACTTGGTTCTTCACGATACCTCCTCACTCCGTGTACACGTGGGAGCAGCTCCGGGATCTACTTCGCAACAATTTCCAGGGGAACTACACGGAGCTGAAGGACGCTGGACATTTGTTCGTGGTGAAGCAGGCGCCGAACGAATCCCTCCGCAGCTTCTTCAGAAAGTTCGCAGAGATCAAGTGCCAAGTACAAGGCGTCAACGAGACCACCATCATCAACGCAGCAACGTGCGGCCTCCGCAATGGGCCACTTTCGGAGAGGCTGGCACGCAAGCCCGTGCGCACAGTGATAGAACTCTTCGACAAAATGGAGGAGTATGCCCGAGCGGAGGAAGACAGCGTTCAGAGGGGAGCGGCCGCGACTCCTAACCCGAGTGTCACCCCTTCGAAAGAGGCGGTCAGCACGACACCAGCCGGAGCATCCGGCAAGCCATGAAACAATGACTATAGGCAAAAAGGCCGGGGAGTCTACCATGTAGACAGCGCGCCACAAAACAAAGGAGGAAAAGCGGGGCATGGGGCCGAGGTCATGTGCGAAATCTGAGCCGCCGACTGATAATCATTTGGAGCACCCGCGCCGTTTTGTGACCTCCACGGTGAGGGTACGCACACCACCAACGAATGCCGCACCATCGCCGCTATCTTGCGGGACTACATCTTGCCGTGACCAACCAATGAACCCGATGGCAAGAGGGAGTGACAATCGACTCCCCGCACCACCGCCAATACCGCGCATAGGAGGCCGGGCCGAGCACCACCGGAGGGTCATCAACATGATCATCGAAGGGTCCTCACTCGGTGTTTCCTCAAAAAGACAGAGGCAGGCATATGCCCGACAAATCCACCACCTGGCAATGTACCCCGCGTCGAGCCCACCTTGCTACTCTGAAATACCCATATCTTTCGGGCCCGAGGATGCCCGCGGGGGTGTATTTTCCGCACCAAGACACCCTCATCATTTCAGCCAACATTGCGGATTTCGAAGTAAGGCGCATCCTCGTCGACAGAGAGAGCTCGGCGGACCTCCTCTTCGTGGACGCCTTCGACAAGATGCTGATACCCCATGATCGCCTTACTCCTCCGGGCATCCCCCTGCTAGGCTTCGGAGGAACGCCTGTCACGGCATTGGGCCAGATCCGCCTCGCCGTCACGTTCAACGACGACTTCGCATCCCGAACCGAGGTCGTCACGTTTGATGTGGTCCAGATGGCTTACCAGTATAACGCAATCCTTGGCCGAGCCATGCTAAACACCTTCAGCGCAATAGCTCACCACAACTATTTGTGCATGAAGCTCCCCGCCCCATCAGGCATCGTCACGGTCCGAGGAGATCAAGACCTCGCAAGACATATAGAACTCGAAGTACTATCTCCGGCTCGGCACGTCCACGTCGTGGGACCAAACCGAGACTAAGCAGCGCCACCCTCCGCAAGATGGGCGTCGAAGCACAAACCGCAAGGTCAGCTCCGAAGAGTGCCATTAAGGGACGGCTCACCAGAGAAGACGGTGGCCCTCGGCTCGGACCTCCACTCGGAGGCATACGACGCAATCCTCGAGGTGCTTCGCAACAACGAAGAGGCCTTCGCTTGGGGACCCGAGGACCTCCCCGGAGTGGCAAGGGCAACGATCGAGCATAGGCTAGCCCTTCGAACCAACGCGACGCCCAAGAAACAAAAGCTGCGGCGCATGTCGGCCGACCGCCTCCAGGCTGCCAAGAAAGAGATTCTAAAGCTACTGAAAGGCGGGGTCATCCGCGAAATCAAATATTCCAAATGGCTAGCAAACCCAGTCCTCGTCAAGAAGGAGACGGGCAAATGGCGCATGTGTGTCGACTTCACCAACCTCAACAAGGTGTGCTCCAAGGATGACTTTCCCTTACCTCGCATCGATCAACTGGTGGACGCTACCTCGGGCTGCGAACTCATGAGCTTCCTCGACGTCTACTCCGGCTACCACCAGGTGCACATGGCAGAGGAGGACGAACCGAAGACCGCCTTCATCACCCCAATGGGAACATATTGCTACAAACGCATGCCCTTTGGCCTCAAGAATGCGGAGGTGACGTTTGCCCGCCTCATCACGAAGGTCTTAGCCACCCAGCTTGGACGCAACGTAAAAGCGTACGTCGATGACATAGTGATTAAAAGCAAGCTCGCGGGAACGCACGCCAAGGACCTCCAAGAAACCTTCACCAACCTTCGCACGGAGGGCATAAAGCTTAATCTGGAAAAGTGTGCGTTCGGCGTGAAGGCGGGGAAGCTCCTCAGTTTCTTCGTCTCGGAGAGAGGGATCGAGGCCAACCCGGAGAAAATCAGGGCCATCCAAGAGATGAAGCCCCCTCACAATGCTCGCGAAATACAAAAATTGACGGGCCGCATCGCCGCACTTAGCCGCTTCTTGTCCTGCTCGGCGGAGAGAGCACTACCATTTTTCAGAACACTCCGAGGCACGGAGCCGTTCCGGTGGACAGCTGAATGCTAGAAGGCCTTCGAGGACCTGAAGTTGTACCTAGCGGAGCTACCAAGCTTGACCAGTCCGGAGCAGGGAGCCGAGCTACTGCTGTACATCGCCGCTACCCCATCATCGGTGAGTGCGGTGCTCGTCCAGGAGCGCAGCGACCAGCGCCCAATATATTATGTATCGGAGGCCTTGCAGGGAGCCAAAACCCGCTACACGGAGCTCGAGAAGCTCGCGTACGCTTTGCTCATGGCCTCGAGGAAGCTCTGGCACTATTTCCTGGCGCACCCCATCACGGTCCCAACATCCTACCCGCTGGCGCGGATGCTGCGAAACAAAGATGCCTCGGGTCGGATAGGCAAATGGACAGCTGAGCTGGCGCCCTTCGACGTCACCTTCGCTGTAAGAACGGCTATCAAATTGCAGTCCCTCGTGGACTTCGTCGCTGAATGGACCCCGTACACGGAGGACAACACCGCCGCGGTCGAAACACCATGGATAATGTACATGGATGGGTCGTGGTGCGCCGCAGGGGCCGGCGCCACGGCCATCCTGGTTTCCCCAGATGGGTGAACCGCATCGCATGCAGCCCGCCTCGACTTTCCGACCACGAACAACGCCTCGGTCTGGCACTCTTGCTTGGCCTCCGTGGGCGAAGCCCTCGGGCGAAGCGTCCTTATCAAGCGACTCCGCTTTGTAGCGAGTCACTTTGACAAGACCTTCGTGGCGAGGTGCCCCGAGATGAACCGTTACCTAGCCACGGTACACGAAGCGGCAAAACATTTCCTTGGAATCACAGTCCAAGCAATTCCCAGAGGTAACAACGAGGCGGCGGATAAATTGGCAAAAATGGCAAGCGCTGGAGAGGGACCCCCCGCAGAGGTCTTTTACGAAGTCCTCACAAAACCCTCATGGCGCCCGGCACAAGGGCTCCTTGGATGCACAAGGCTGCGCCCAAGACGAGGAATAGCACGACTAGTCTTGCCCAAGCAATGAGCGGCGTTGGTGAGGGACTGGCGAGACATTATTATCAAGTACCTCGCCGGCGAAGAACCAGAGGACCCGGTCGAAGCAAAGTGCCTTCGCTGCCGAGCAAGAAACTACTACATGGTCTCCGGCGAGCTGTACAAGGGGGGCGTCTGCGCCCCCTTCTTGCGTTGCGTATCACGGGAGGAAGGCCAATCGCTCCTCAAGGATATCCATGAGGGCTTATGCCGCGCACACCGGGCGCCTCGAGGCTTTGTAGGGAAAACATTCCGCCAAGGCTTCTACTGGCCGACAGCGCTCCGAGACGCACAAGACCTCGTCCAGCGATGCCAGGGGTGCCAGTGGGCCAGTCGCAACCCGAAGGTGCCCACGCTTCCCCTGCATCCCCTGCCACCAGTGGGGCCCTTCGCACGTTGGGGGTTGGACATCATCGGCCCGTACCCTGCGTCCAAGGGTAACCTCCGGTTCGTGTTCGTTGCCATCGAATACTTCTCCAGATGGGTCGAAGCAGAACCAGTCGCCAAGATCACCGCCGCAGCCGCCCAGCGATTCGCTTGGAAGAACATCATTTGCGTCTGATTGTATCAAGGACGTCGTCACCGACAACGAGCATAATTTGACTCCGAGCACTTCCGAAAGTTTTGCAACGACCTGGGCATAATAGTATGCTTCGCCTCCGTCGGGCACCCAGAGTCTAATGGAGCCGTCGAGCGAGCCAACGGCAACCTCCTCGATGGGCTGAAGAAGCGCCTCGTAGGCCTCCCTAAAGGACTATGGCCCGAAGAACTGCAGAAAGCCCTATGGTCAATACGCACATCGCCCACCAGGGCCACAGGATTCTCTCCTTTCAAGCTCCTCTTCGGTGATGAGGCCATGACGCCAGCGGAGTTCGCTGCCGGTTCCTATCGAGCCACAGCCCAGACAAGCCTGGGGGGACGGAAGCTTTCTCTCGACCTCCTCGAAGAGCAACGCGTGTAGGCCATCTCAACCATGCAAAGATACAGCGAAGGCATCGCCAGGGCGTACAATAGAAAGGTCAGAGCCCGCCATATCGCCCCGGGCGATTTGGTCCTGAAACGAGCCACGAACCAAGCAACGCAAGTACTTTCCAAGTGGAAAGGGCCATATGTCGTTACAGGCACGACAAGGGCAGGTACTTTCCACATCACAATCCCGGAGGGGGACCAGTTGGGCCATACCTGGAACATAAAAACCCTCCGAAAGTTCTACCCTTAGCAATCGTGTAAAACCGGCTGCGCCCGGAGAATAGCCCCGCCGCCTTCACTAGGCAAGGGCATGTACAAAGATTTTGTTGTAAACCGGCGGCGCCCGGAGAATCGCCCCGTAGCCTCCGCCTGGCCAAGTGGTGGAAATTATCTACCTCGAGTCACTTTGCCCGGTTCTTTTCAGTGTATAAACGAAGCCACCACGCATGGCCTAGGGCCCTGGTGCACACCGATGCCCTTTGCGGACACGAGTGTATAAACGAAGCCACCGCGCATGGCCTAGGGCCCCAGTGCACACCGATACCCTTCGTGGGCATGAGTGTATAAATGAAGCCCCTGTGTAGGCATAGCAAAGATAACGTGCGAATCGTAACCCAACCTGGTGCCGTCCGAGGGCCAGCCCAAGCCGGGGGGGACGGTGTCGGTTTCGCCTCCCCCTCGCAAGCGTAAGGGCTCCCCGGAGCCCTATCTAAAAAAGTATGGGGGACGGAGCGAGGCTTCGCCTCCCCCTCGCAAGCGTTAGGGCTCCCCGGAGCCCTATCTAAAAAAGTATGGGGGGCAGCGTGAGGCTTCGCCTCCCCCTCGCAAGCGTTAGGGCTCCCCGAAGCCCTATCTAAAAAAGTATGGGGGACGGAGCGAGGCTTCGCCTCCCCCTCACAAGCGTTAGGGCTCTCCGAAGCCCTATCTAAAAAAGTATGGGGACGGAGTGAGGCTTCGCCTCCCCCTCGCAAGCGATAGGGCTTCCCGGAGCCCTATCTAAAAAAGTATGGAGGGGCAGGCGCGAGGCTTGCCCTCCCAAGCATAGCGTTAGGGCTCCCCGAGCCCTATCTAAAAAGTATGGGGGCGGAGCGATGCTTGCCTCCCCCATAGCGTTAGGGCTCCTGGAGCCCTATCTAAAAAAGTATGGGGGACGGCGCGAGGCTTCGCCTCCCGCTCGCATAGCGTTAGGGCTCCCGGAGCCCTATCTAAAAAAGTATGGGGGCAGTAGCGAGGCTCGCCTCCTCCATAAGCATTAGGGCTCCCCGGAGCGTTATCTAAGAAACTATGGGGGACGGAGCGAGGCTTCGCCTCCCCCTCGCAAGCCTTGGGGCTCCCCGAAGCCCTATCTAAGAAAGTATGGAGGACGGCGCGAGGCTGCGCCTCCCCCTCGCAAGCGTTAGGTCTCCGCGGAGCCCTATCTAAGAAAGTATGGGGGACGGCGCGAGGCTTCGCCTCCCCCTCGCAAACGTTAGGGCTCCCCGAAGCCCTATCTAAGAAAGTATGGGAGACGGCGCGAGAAAGAAAAATATGATATATACATGTTAATTCACCCATCACATACATTATGCACCCATAGGGAGGACGTTACAAGCACACGGCCGTATAGCACGGCGAACAGATGACCTATCGACCGCACGCGGGCGCAAAGTTGTCGGCCTCGCGCTCTCGTTGCTCCCGCAGCACCCACTCGAGTAGCTCTTCGTCAGACGGATGCGTGGCCATGAGACGCGTGTACTCCCTCTCCACAAAGACCGGTGATACCTCAAAGAACTTCGAGGAGATTGTAGGAAGAGGACGAGAAGATGGCTCCTCGGGCACACCCCCCACACCGCGGTTCAGCCAGAAAGATAGTATCTCGTCCAGCGCATCCAAAGCCTTCTGTTCATGCAACCGAAAGAACCTCTTCATAGACCCCTCCGGATTTGTCTTTTTCTACCGTTTCCACTTGGCACCATGGCACACTATACCATGGTAACAAATCCTTCGAGGCCACTTGCAAACTAGCAGTTGTTCATCTTTCGTATCGCGTAAAGGAGCATAGGACTTCGTGCGCCACCACGGAGGAACCGTGCCTCGTCCGGCGGTACGGCGAAACAACATCCCCCCTGAGCAAAGCAAACGCCAACGTGAAACAAGCACACACCAACAAAGAAGTCCCCTTCGGTGTATATTAATTAACAAAATAACGGTTACAAACCACCGACAGTAGTCACTAAGCGGCTCGCGCCAGCGATGCGAGCAAGCAACAAAAACGGGACCCGAAACCCTAGAACAAAAGGGTTCTCGAGGAAGATAGCCGAAGGGTCACACCTTGTCTCCAGGGCCGGCCCTCCGCTCCGCTACGCTTGCGCCATCCGTAGGAACCTTTAACCATACGGGCCAAAGACGCCGGGCGGCTCCATAGTGGCGTCCGTCGACGCCGAAGCCCAAGTCCTTGGCAAGGGTATTGTTGGCCCGCCGACTGCTGACCCGGCGACCTCCGCGATAGAGAAACAACGAGCACAGTACGACCGAGCGCATCAAAATGACCACACCCACCACGTTGCAGAGAAACAAAGGCGGCCGTCCACACCGCCTTCGCGCAATGGTTGCCATAGGCATGAGCAGTCGGGAGAAAAACTTCCCCCGCGAGGCGAAGATGCTCGAGGGTGGCAGCCAACTAATCCACAGTGTGCCTCCGCGGAGGGGGCACGGCACCAAGCTCAGACATGGCACCCTCCATGCGATCCAACGCCTCCCAGCTGGCCTTTGCCGCAGCAGACGAGACAGACCGCTCCGTCGCAATCTCCGCCTCGAGCACGGAGCGGGCGCTGCGCAAAGACTCCACTTCCTCCTGCAGAGTGCGGCGCTCACCCTCTAGTTGAGCAACCTTGGCTTCCAGCCCCTCCGCCTTCTCGGCAAGAGCCAAGCTGCCTTCTGACTAGTTGGGTGTTCGAGCGAACTCTAGGTCGACTTCATTGCTTGAATCTCAGCGTCAGCTCTGGATGTCCCTTTCGGCGGCGCGAAAGAATGATTATCGCCAAACAAAAATGTCAACAATTCGTCCATAACGGGAAGACAGCGATTACGGACCTACCTTCATCGCGTTAGCCTCGAGGCTCTGAACATCTTCTCTGTGCTCCATTTTACGAAGAGCTCCGGACCGCGCAGGCGGGCGTGCAGTTCGACACTTCCTCAGACGGCGGCCGGGGCCGACCTTGAATCGGAGGAGAGGAGGCCCCAGTTCGCGAGCCAGCATGGTACGCAAAACGCGGCGCCCTCCTTCCCGCCGAGTCGAGCCACGTCACCACCCGCCCTGTCACCATCTCGGGGATTCTCCGCGGACGGCGCGCCCGCGGAGGCAGCGTCAGCGCCATGATCCTCCTTGACGACCCGCCCTGCAAGGACAACCGTGTCAGCCAACTACAAGTAATGGCACGAGGGTGAGCGAGCTTACCGATCGCGGCAGGGAGATCGGTGCGATCCTCCACCATAGTGTCCTCGGTACCCTGACCATAAACATGAGAAGGGGTGCCACCAGACGCATCTTCGAGGGCCATGCTGGCAATCCCAAACGAGCTTGCAACTGCCTTTGCAACTCGAGCATCGGAGGAGCAGCCAGAGACCCCGTGGACGAGCTTGCAGCGCTCCTCGTTGGCCTCGGCACCCCGGGCTCCCGTGATACCTTCTTCGAAGACAGCCCAGCCGAGCCACCTGCAGCGAGGCCTGCCTTAACCGCCACAGCACCCCCGACAGCGCACAATGGCACAACGCTAATTGGGCCTAAGCACTCGAGCTCCTCTGGGCTGCGAACCCGTTTCTTCTTTCCGGCGTCAGGATCGGGCTGCTCCAGCAAAAGAATGTTCGGATCTTGATACACACGATTCAACCGACGGTCGTGCACCGAGTTCGCTCGCTTCGAGTGCTCCTCCCCCGTGTAGGGTCCGAGAAGCTGCTCCGCAACACGCTCAGCCTCGGCAAGAGGCAAGACTGTGCAGGCGTGAAGCAGATGAAAAAAAAAGTAAAACCCGAAGGACACACCTATGCGGTCCCCAAATTTCAGGACGGGCATCCCATCCCTCGGCTCATCAAGAACCACCTTCTAGCCTTGCGCCAGCGGCTACAGCCGGAGCGCACAGAACTCCTCTACGAAGTCCCGCGTCGACATGCGTCGCGCTGCGCTAAGTAGTACAGGTAGCAGACCCTCCTCCCGGGGTGAAAGATCGATGGTTGGCGTTGGGATAAGTTCAATAGGCCCCCCGGCTGAGCGAAGCCCGGCCTCGTCAGAACACTTGTGATAGAACCAACGCCGGGTCCAATCAGTATCCCACCTATTCCGAGCGGCCGGGGCAGGTAGGTAATGGAGAAGGTTCGCCTTCGGTTGGAAGTTGACACTGCCAAAGTTCAAGGTGTCCCCTGTGTCCTTCTTCTTCTTGGGTGCACCACTTTGTCGTGAAGATCTGTGAACAACCGCCTCGCTACTAGTCACCCAGCGGTCAAAGACTCCACTCAAAACGCCAAGCAGACGATCGAGTTAGGCGTCAAGCGTGCCAAGTCCACCTCAGATAGTTGAAGGACTTGGTAAAGCGTGTCAACGCAAGGCATACGAAGACCCGCATCCAGATACGCCACGAACAAGATTGTCTCCTCCTCCTTGGGAGCAGGAGCAACCTCCAACCCGGGGGCTTGAACATCGTCCAGGTTCGCAATCTTCCCCTCATTTTTCAGGGCCCGCAGAACGGAAGCCGTCACCAGCGAGCGACCCAGCTCGTCGGTATAGGACACGACGCCACCTCCATCCTTGACCCGCTTTGTCATCGTGGGAGCACAAGACAAACCGCTTCGGGCACCGAAGGGGGTGGTAGAAGCGAACCTCGGGAGCACAAGACAAGCCTCTTCGGGCACCGAAGGGGGTGGAAGAAGCGGAAAGCCACGAAAGAACAAGACGGCGCTCGGAACAAATGAAGAGAAGCGAAGGATCAGCACGCGCAAGCACGGAGGTGATGGGACCCAAGGCCACCTATTTATAGGCAGCAGTGCCAAATTATAGAAAACGAGGAGCCTACCACCAAACAAAGCGTGACACGTGTTAAACAACAAGCCATTAAGGCGCGCGAAAATCGAGGCGTCACATTGAAGTACGTGCCGACCATGCAGCCACGACACGGAGCGTCGCCTCGAAGCACGCGCCAAGCAGGGAAACGGTGTGGGGAACTAAGCAACCCAAAAGCGATGAAATTTATGACGCGTAGAACCCAACGACGAGCGGCGTGGAACGCAACAATAAAGCTTCGCCAGGCTGAAGGGGACGGTGTACCTGTACCCTTCGGGGAGAAGCGCGGTTTCAGCCATGACGAAGCAAGACCTCGACCGCGAGGGGCGTGTCGTAGGGGTGGCACAACGGCCCCCACGACCAGGCGAAGAGCGAAGCGCGCACGACCCGGTGGCCAAAGTCACCCCGGGGACCCGATGGTACAAATATTCCCGAAGGCTTCCGGCGGCTAATGAAGGTTCCCGAAGGCAATCCGAAGGGTCTCGAAGCCCTTCGAAGGGATCCCAAAGGCTTCTGGAGGCTAACGAAGGATCCCGAATGCAATCCGAGGGGTCCTAAAGCCCTCCGAAGGGATCCTGGAGGGTCCTGAAGGGTCCGCTTAGCACCGAGCCACCCGGAGCGTCCTTGTGGCGGGAAGGCCCAGCGAAGGGCCCCGAAGGGCCGCGGAGGGCTCGGAGACCCAGGGGGTCCGGAAGAGTTACTGTACCCCTGAACCAGTACACCAGCAGGGTAGACCAAGTCTAGGGCTGTCCACCACGTGCCAGAAGCTAGTCCTAGGGGTAGGAAAGGTCCCTGCAGCCCCTACCGCCGTAGGGTCACGTAGGGGGTAAGCTTGTAATTCTATGTACCTCTTAGAAAGGCTATAAGTAGCCACCTTTCCCCCCATTGTCGGGGAGGATTTTTGTATTGTCGAGAGATCAAGTTGAAATATAAGTCTATTTGCTTACTGACAGCGAGTCCCCTCTTGAGGACCCTTCGGGTATCGGAGGGTCCCCCTTATCTACTGTTTAGTCTTTTAACTACGACAGTTCTTTATCATTGTGCATAGTTATTGCTATAAAGGGCTATAGGCTAGGTTAGTATTTTATGAGCGTCAGTGTCTACTAGAGTTGGAATAATTTACTGAACATGGGTTTGAAACTGACTATGCCAAGCATTGTGCTGATTGCAATACCTGTTGAAATGTTAGCTTGGGCTTGTGATTATGCACTTCTGTTTAGTGATTTTTTTTAATAATAGGTCTAGTTTTATGAAAATTTTATGATATGAGTTAGTTTTAGATGATGTAGTGATAATACATTACATTCAGAAGAAAACACATATAATTTTGGGCTTCCTTTACCACAGAGACTCTATTAGGCAAACGTGGATGCCATAAGGTAGAACTTTTCCCTGGTAATGCACTATAGAGGTTTTGTTTCATATGTATCTAAATCGGTGCTTTCTAGGTGAGCACTTGCAAAGGCTAGAAAAGGAGAAGGGCATTGTCATTCGTTTTGTTATTGGACACATGTATGGTCTAATTTAGACCAGGGAAAAACAGTCATTGTGGTACCTTAATGTATCAATGAATTATTGGACTTACTTCTTGTAGTTCTTGTTTTTACCACAGACTCATGTTTCCAAATTAGAACTATACACACATATCCTGTTTAAACAGACTCATGTTTCCAAATTAGAAGTACACACATATCCTCTTTAAAAAGATTTAGACATTCTATTCAATTAACAAAATTTTAGGACATGCCATTAAAGAGTCCATGATTATGTGTCTAATCCATGAATCTTTAGGCTATACATACATGCATTCATATGTTTCTTGGTCAATTGTCATGTGCAACACTTTATGTCTATCCTACTTACTAACTTTTATGCATTATGTAGCTGAAAACCGCGCAACTTTTACAATAGTTGCAGAAATTTCTACACTTGAAAAATCATGTTAGCATAACTGTATTTCTTTTCTGAATTTTTTTTACTGAACTTCGAACTATTTTTGTTATATAGCCTCATATTAGTGGTTCAGCTATTGGAGTAGAGAACCCGGATGATACATTGATTAGGATTGCTCGAGGAATGTTTGGAGATTATGTTAATGCATCTGTTAGTGCTGATGGGAACTACTCTTCTCTGTTGGATGATAATCTTGCACTATTTTAATGTCAACTATGGTCCAATTACATGTGGAAGCGTACTTTTGTTGCAAGTGGTGCATGTTACCTTCTTTTATGGAATGACTAACATGTAAGGGTTGCATTTTGATGTCTATAAAACCTTGCTAGCTAGTCATTTGTACTTCAGTATGCATGTGTGTTGTGCACTTGTGGTGCAAGCGTGGGTGTTGTTTTTTAGACTTTCTAATAGTGTGATTTTTACACTTGGATATGTGGTGGAAATGTGCCTCAAATAGTACCTGATGGTCTATTGAAAATACAAGATATTGTTATGTTTATCTCTGCATAAACTTTGTTTTGAGTGATAATGTGAATTTAGTGTATTTTGATTGTAACTAGGCATATAAATAAGTATTTGAATAATGTATATATATATTTTTTAAAAACAATAATTTCAGTACCCCTAGTGTTCATGTCAAACTTTAGGGGATGAATTTCGAATTACCAATAGGAAAATAATGTTTATATAAAAATGTTCCCTAGGGCATACAAGAAATAACATAGGGAATTTGTTGGATTCTTTTCCTAGGCTGGCAAAAAGGTAACATAGGGAAATAATCTTTCCACGTCAGATGGTAATGCCATGTGGATGAGATTTTCCTACCGTTTAAAATACTAGGGAATGATTATTTCCCTAGGTTTTTCCAAAAAAAAATAGTAGGGAACATTTTCTTTCCCCACATTCTTTTCCCTAGTAGCCGTTCCCTACGAATGCCACTAGAGAAACCAATTCCATATAGTTTTTTGCATGTTCCCTAGTATATTACTCACTAGGGAAAATGGGGATTTCTAGTAGTGAATGAACAACATATTACCGTTGAACCCTAGATCGTAATCTTACCGTAGATAAATGACGGTAATCAAGACCTCTTGATTTTTGGGGATCTTGCCCCCAAACGGTTGAATTTGCGGTTGGGGGCTATAAATACCCCCTCACTAGCACCAGGCTTATAGCCCCTAACCTCATTGAATACATTTGAGCCATTGGTGCACTCTCATCTACTCATTTGCTCATATTTCTCATTTTAAGGTAGTTGAGAGCATTCAAGTGCATTGCATCATTAGTTGATCTCTTTGGCACTTGATAACCTTCAAGCAACAGTTGTGATTTATTACTCTTGGTGCTTGCCTACACTTAGACGACTTGAAGGAAGATTGTGCGGTGATCTCTTCAAGAAGGTTGTTAAAAGGCCCAGCACCGGTTGTGAGTAGTTCAGTGCTCACTATCTCCGGAGTGGAGGAAGAGCAACCCTAGTGGATTTGAGGTTCATTAGGCTCAACTTGTGGAGCCGGTCCAATTTGTTTGGGCTTACCTCAACATGGACTAGTGAATACCGGCAAGTCTTCATTACCACGGGAAAACAACGATTGCCTTTATTGCGGTTTTCTCTCTTGTCTTTACTATTTCCGCATTTGCATTTCTAGCTACTTATTTGTATAGAATTGCTTAGCTAAAATTGTATTTAGTATTGACATAGCCTTGGGGTGACTCAGTGAACTTAGAATTTATCTCTTGATTTGTGCTAGAAATCTTTAATTAGACCATACTTGTTAAAATTGTTTATGAGAGCACAAGATTTTTAGAAACCTTATATTCACCCTCCTCTAGTCAGTCATCCTTGATCCTATAACACTCACGCACGCTTCTCAAAGTAGATGACAAACCGGGCTTTCCAAATCCGTTTCTTCGTGATCTTTATCTTCACTTGACCTAAACCGCCTCTCCTTGCACCGTCTTGTGCTGCGGTTTAGCCAAAGGTCGCCAAGGCGATATTTTGGTGAAGTTATCAAAATACCCCTTCTCGATCCTTCTCCAAAGACCGAGTCCAATCTTCATAAAGCAATCCCATGCTTCACTACGTGTAGATTGATCAATGACTCTCTTCATGTCGACATGTCTCCCCCATCCGGCTCCCACCGAAACTACTATGGCACTTGCACCGACCCCTGCGCCGCTTGATTCAATCCGTCACACCGAACTTCCCGTTCGGTCATTCTTGTCCATGTTGTGCCATGATTGAATCCAATGACTTTACTCGGCATCCTCGATTGTTCTGGATCTCAGCTGTCCAAGTCTAGTTTCGATCATGTTCGTCGTTGATCATCGTTGACCTCCAAGCTTCCTGCATAATAATAGACTAAGAAATTGATTCCAGACATAAGTTCTTCACAACTTGACCCACGTTAGTCAAAATATGCACCATGCAACATATATGCACTGAAAACCATGAATTTGACCTAACCCACGAACATCGCCGCCTTGCCGGCTAGTGAACAGGAAAAAAATGGTTTGGATCACAAAATTGAATTGGGTTTGTGGAAATGGAGTCCCAATTCAATTTCAAGTAGAGTTGGAATTGAGCTACACATCAAATTATAGTGTTTGGATGCCAACATATTTGTAAATTGGAATAAGATCCAAATAAATTCTAAGTGTTGTTTGGATGCACAATCTAAAAAATCTGTAAATGAGCCAAATCATATTAGAGAACAAGAGGTCGGTTCAAAGGAGAAGAGCTTGAAACTGAAACTGATGGTACTTGGTAGGATCGATTGCTAGCGGAGGATGCTCACCAGTGGCGATGGATGGATGAGAAGGAGGCTCACCGTCGCCACCCTCAGCAGTTGTGTTCCACACTACCTCGTGCTTCCCCCAATCACAAGCGCATCATGCACCTGAGCTGCCTCGACCTCCTCATCGGCCCCGATGACAGCGACCATACATGGGCACCGAGCTCCAGCCCAACTACACCACCATGTGGATGCTGGCCGATTTGGACTCCATGGAGTGGAGGCTTGAGCATGGGGTGACCTTTGGAGGTGTAGTAGAGCTCCCCTTTTTAACATTTTTGTTATATCTCTTTTGACAATGAAGTCATCAAGAATCACGCCTTCTTCTCATCCAAAGATGAAAAATGCAGAAATAAGAAAAAAAACATAAGAAGGAGGTTGAATGAAATGCAATGGAGTGGCTTCATTTTTTTTAGATTTTTTAATTTTTTAGTATAAGAAGCTTTAGAGATTACCCAAAAGAACAAGCTAGTATTTCTACTATTACTCAAGACATATCAAGTATAACAGTGTTATCGTGCTCATGTTAAGGCATATATATCAAAGCTAAGCTAGAAAGTTCAAAACGAATCGATGAATTGATCACAAGTTAAGCAAAGCTTCAAAATGAGCAAGTTCATCAAAAGATGAAACCTCGCCTTCCGCCACACGGTCTTCCACGCCACCCTGTCGTTGCCCCCTCTCCTACATGGGCACCCTTCTCCCTGCATCCCTAGGTTCAGCTGCTCTTCCTCGCTCTCCTCCTCCAATAACATTACCAGGTTTGTCCCCTCTTTGAATTTCTCCTACTACTGATTCGTATCCTCTCATCGGTTTCTATTTGGTTAATTTCTCCTATTGCAGATTCATTAATAGATCAAACCAATACACCATAATTTTCAAGTTTTTGTCTCAAATTGATAATTTAATAGATTCATTGACACTTATATTTCTGGTCAGACTGTTGTGGATATCTCCTGATTTTCATTAATCTAAAACAAATGGAAATCACAATTCATTTGTATTTCGATATTTTTGGCTCCACTACTTTCACAGATGGCACATCAACCACACTTTGCTTCTTTCATCCTATAATTAATTATTATGATAGCATTCTTAATTTGCATTGTCAACACTTATCTGTTTATGATATGTAGGAAAATATTATCTCATTGGTACGGGTTATCCCAATCGAAAGGACTATCTAGCTCCTTACAAAGGACAAAAGTATCATCCACTGGAATTTCGATATGGTCAACAACCTAGTGGCAAATACGAGGTGTTCAATCATGCTCACTCATCCCTTCAAAATGTGATTGAGCATTCCTTTGGCGTGTTGAAGATGAAATAGGAAATCTTGTTGGCTTTGCCAAGTTACAAAATGGAGAAGCAAACGAAAATTACAATTGCATGTATGGCGCTTCACAACTTCATCCGAGATAGTGCTTTATGTGGTGAACTTTTTGAGAGATACGATCTTGACGAAGATTATGATCCAAACGATGCACAAGCTATATCATCTGGAGGGGATGGTGTTAATGGATCAGCAGTTGATGATGGAGGCATGAGTGCCTTTCGTGAAAGTATTGCTGCTTCTTTGATGGTCACAAGAGGATAAATATGTTATATTAATATGATAAGAACATGTTACAATGACAATATAATTGTATCAAATGATCAGATAATATTTGTTGTTTTTGTGGTATTTTGTTTGGTTAGCTAATATTTGCCTTTTTATAGTATTTTCTTTCATTACGCAATGTCCAAAATTCATGCATGCATGCACGTTCAAATTTGCAGCCAACAACAATTTATTTTGTCAGGCCTTGGTACCCACACTCATGCATGTACGAGCTATATATATATTGTTTCATATGTACACTTGCACATATCGCCATATTTTCAATTCCCATGTAAAAAACATTAAATACATCCATAAACAGGTCCTCCAAACCCTCAAGGGCAATTCAGACTTTTATCCTTTTACCCACAACTGAAGAAACCAGATTAACAAACACCCTAGTTTGGCTTAAAAGCTAATGTGCTTATAGGCTGATTAAACCAAAAAGCTAGCTTTAAGCTATAAGCCGAAAAGTCTATGCCTAAACAAATAGAGCCTTAATAGTAGGAAGAATATTTATATCAAGCTGTTAGCTATAAGAATGCTAATGAATTTATTGATGCATGTTGGCAGAAGGGGTAAAATGAACAAAATCCCTACTAGATTGTGATGCCAATACATTTAGGAAAAATATATTTGATAGGTATTATTATGTTGATTGCTATTTATATTTTTGGCATTGAAAGTGGCAACCTAAGAAGTATCGAAAAAATGTTGGTGCGAAAAATACGGTTATAAAGGATTGGTCAACAAATGATTTTCGTTTGTTTGATTAGTATTCTAGTCAAAAGTCAAATTGATCTATGTTGATAATTGATAAAGTTTCTCTAGTAATAGATAATAAAAAAGTTGCCCTCCCATTCGATGGTACTCTTGCCATGCCTCCCAATGTAATTGATAATTTGCCCCCTATAATTGAAATGCTTAAGGATACGCCATTACAAACGAGTTTACCTCTCTCCTTCTTCGAGCTCCTCTCTTCTTGTCCACCACTAGCCATGCCTCCCTTATTTTGTGTTACCTCTCCATCCAACTCCTCGTCTAGGTCCCTGGTCTCCTCTCTCTGTCTCTCCCCTTTCCATCTCACCACCGCCACTCGCTCCAGTGACTATCGTGTCTAAGAACGGGGCAAGGTCGAGGCCACAAACGACTTCCGATTAAAGATGACGACAAGGTAACTGTTGCCACTACCGCTGCTGCTCGCTCCCTCCCAATTCTCCACTGCATTGCTCAATCGATCTCTCCCAGTAGGGTCGATATATCCTTAACCCGATTTGGAGGGCGGTAGGGTCTTGTCGCCCGGCTGGTGAGTTGCGAAGTGGTCTCCTCGTCCTCAATTCGACGCCGACGGGAGCGAAGGGATCAATTTTGGTCTACGACGTCGACATCGACAACCACTGAGTGGCAAAGGCGACCACGTGAACTCAATGGTGATGGGTGGTGACGCAATGAGATGAGAGGAAGGTTTGGGAGGAAGAAGAAAGGGGAGGGGTGAAATGGTTAACGATCATTATCCGTTTTGTATCCAACCTGAATCAATATTTAAACATTGCTATTATCTTTGGATAGCCATATTAATCACATATATTACCCAACGATTTTCTTTTTTTGGCGAGTGGATTCCTAAAATGCACCACCGACCTTCTCCACCTTGTCCGAATGACTAAAATACAACGCCAGCATTCTCCATTTGGTCTTTCTTGCATGATGCTTCCCACGTTTTTAACCGCCTACAATTTGCCGCGTTGCTGCTTTATGTCGATGTTTAGCTAGTTTGCACCTGTTAAGTACATTATTGAACATTGCATAAATAAAATGTCATTATACCCTTAAAAACATACTATGCACAACATTTTTTGAATGTTGCATAGAAAGAATTAGCCATATTTTTCCTCGCAAAAAAAGGAAAACGAAATTAGCGGTAGCGAAGCAGTAGACGATAGCCTAGCAAGGGAGGCGTGCGCGGTTGTCCACTTGTCCGGTTGAACCCTAGCTGAGAAATCTCCGGACGCAAGTCCAAGTGTCCAACACGGCCCATCGTCCATTCTCCCAGCAAGCACAGCAGCACACGACAGCGCATCAGCGTCGCTCCCACCCCACTCCCCCGCACGCACACGCACCCGCCCCCGGCACCCCACCCCACCCCGTCGGGCCGTCCCCAATTTAGCCACCCGCCCCCCGTGTCCTCTCCCCATTTCCGTCTCCCACACCCCACCCCGTCTCCTCCCCAAAAACTCACGCCTCCGATCCCCACGCCGAGAAGTCAGCCTTAGACCTAGCCACCGCCGCCGGACAGGGCCCCCCGATTCCGCGGGCACGGGGGAGTGAAAGGTACCGCCACGCCCCGATCGCGGTGGCTTCTTACCTGACGCGTAGAAGTTTGTGCCATTCGGCCTCGGTTCCGGGCGGGTGCCGCTGATCGGGCCGGGGCGGCGGCGGCGTTCGCCGTGATGCCGGGCTCGGCGTTTTAGGATCGGAATGCCGCGGAATTCGGGGTGTATCGGGTGGGATTGCTCGGGACTCGTGGGATCTTGCCGTGCCTGTGCCCGTCGGATCTCTCGAGGGTGCCGGGATGCTTCTTGGTGGTTACGGCTTAGATAATAGCTTGCTTTGGTTCTCAGGTGGTGATCGGATCTTTGGTTTTGCTTTGTCAGGGTCCGTGGTGAGCTTAGATCCTTGGATGGGGTGGCGTAATAGGGCGCTTTTGATGTACGGACGCTTTTTTCATGCAATCTGATGGGTGATGATTAGGGGATGAAGCCACAATGTTTTATTGGTGTGATGCTTCTGCTGATGTGCATGCATGCGTATACGACGTTTATAGAATAGAATTGCTTAGCAAATGCGGCGTGTAGTTCCTGTTACATGATTGTCCTGCCACCATGTTGTGTTGTGCTACTTACCTTGTTTGTGCTCTGTATAATGGAATGGCTTAGCAATTGCAGCACGTAGCATTTCTTAGTTGATTATTCTGTCATTATATGTTCATTATGTTGTTCTGTACCTGTGCAGATGTTTGTGCGTGTGTGTGTGTCATGGAATAGGATGGCTTAGCAAATGCAACAGAAAGTTCTTGTTAGATTATTATGTCATTGTGCTGTGCATTGCTATTGTTTGCTGGTTTGGCCGTTGCTGAGTTTGGCATTTTCGTTCTTGCAGATCAGTCTACCCCAGGCTGAGTTGTGGCTGGTATTGGCGATATAATCGTTTGTTAGCTGTTTTCTCCTGTGTCTTGGGTCTTAATCTTTGGTTAAGCGTCATTGAAAAGGCTGTACATGAGAAAACTCTTTTGTTGAAACATTTCACTTGTAATATGAATGTATTGTGATCATCCTTCTTCCTGTGCTAGAATCATATATTTCAGCTTCAAATCTCTTATGGTACTTTTCAAGTTTCCTATCTAACCGAATACCTCATGCATTATTTCTGAGCTTGTGATGAACATTCATGCAAATTCGTGGATATTAATTCAGAACCTGGTGGCATATTAACCTTGGATACTTGGTCAACCGGAAAATTGGAGCTCCTTGTTCATGTCCTCGATGGAGAGCCTAGCACAGTTAGAGGTTTTGTGTGAAAAGCTTTACAATTCTAGAGACTCAGCTGAACGAGCACATGCAGAAAGCACCCTCAAGTGCTTCTCGGAGAACAGTGACTACATTTCACAGTGCCAATATATATTGGACAATGCCTCAACTCCATATGCCTTGATGTTGGCTAGTACAAGCTTGTTGAAGCAAGTCTCTGACAGGACTCTTTCTTTGCAATTGCGCCTCGATATCCGTAATGTTTCTTTTCCGAAAACATATAGCATGAAATCATAAATCATTGAGTTTTGGTTGTTCCTGTTCTGCTGCATCTGCATGGCATGTTGGCATTTATGTCTCTTTCTATTTGTTCACATATGAGTTGCGTGTCGTATGCAGCATGTAACCATACAAAGTAGCTGTAGCTCATTTATAGTTATGTTCAATGTAAGTTACCATATGCATAAGTTTTGTCGTTTCCTTGATTCTCAACTTATTCCCGTTTTGTCCTTAAAAACATTTTTGCTTCTGTAACATAGCCGGAGAAGATAATTACTTATTTCCATTTTGTCCTTCGTTTTTTAATGCTTCTGTAACATAGCTGAAATATATGATTATTTATTTCCATTTTATCCCCAATTTTTATGCTTCTGCAATGTAGCTCAAATGCATGACTTATTTATCTGTAACCAATGTTTTTCTTTTGCATACCTTTGTCTCTCTTTTATTACTACTTTTAGACTAACCTTTATGTGATCTGTATGAAGGGAATTATGTCATGAACTATCTTGCCACAAGAGGACCTAAATTGCAGGGCTTTGTGACTAAGTCCCTAATTCAGCTCTCATGTCGGATTACAAAATTTGGATGGTTTGATGATGACAGGTTCAGAGAGATTGTCAAGGAAGCAACAGATTTCTTAGCTCTTGTAAGTATGTCTTACGTTTTTAGGCATTGAGATGGGAGTTCTCTAATTGCCTGCCACGTATTTAAGCTTAGATAGCTACTATTGCTTGAAGCGGAGTTGTATCATCACATAAGCCTTAGCCAGTTCAGTGACCGAAACCTGTTCTTTGGAACGAAGTAACCTTCAATAGATAACCAGCACTGTCAGATAAATCAACATTCGTGTATGCAAATTAATGTATGCAATGACTCGTGAGAACTTGATAGCATTTGAAACGCAAAGAATTGTAAATCATGTTATTTTAATAATTTGATGGCTTGAGCTGTATGATTAGGAACTAATTATTTTACAGAGAAGATTTGTGTTGGTTTTGCATCCCTTGGTAACATCCAACTTAATCTTTTTAAAGCCATATGAGAAGAAAACACTAACTTTCAAATCTGCCAGTGATACTCAAGAAATTGCTATTTCAGTTGATAATCATATAGGAATTGCTGGTGTGCATTTGCTTAACTACACTTGTCAGATTCTGTTTCAACCCTCTTCTTATGAAAAGATCGCTTCGTTTTGTATTTTCTACACTTTTCTAGCTGTTGAATCACTCCAGATTATTTTAAAAACCTTCTACAACTGTTTCAGTATCCACATGTTATTACATACCTTATATAACTGTTGCTATTTATTTTCTTTATACTTCCTCTGTTCTTTTACAAATGATGTTTTAGCTTCATGCACACATGCTAAGAAAATGTGCAGGTTTTTTTTTAAAAATGAGAATACAAAGGAGGAATTGTGTATCTTTGTTTTAAGAAGAACGGGAACTTGAACCCATGAACTCAACTAGGGGAAAAAAAACCGGCCGGTTACCGCCGATTACCGGTCTTACCAGTGGGGACCGGGAACTGAAAAACCGGCCGGTTTTTCCCGGTTTAGCAAATTCAAATTCCAATTTTCGAATTTTGGCTAGTTTTTAAGCAAATTCAAACAAACTTCGTCCGGATTTTTTCCGGGAAATCCGGTAACCGGCTAGGTATTTTTCCGGCCGGTGACCGGGATTTCCACCGGAAACGGGTATTGGATTCTTGATCTCAACAACCACAACCTTGTGCTCTACAAGTAGGCCACATTGGTGTCCCAAAAATGCACAAGATTATCATCATACTGTTCCAAAATTTCTCTTTTACTATGCCATTAAATTTGTTCACCACCCCCCTCCCCCCCTCCCACACACCCCCACCACCAATCCACCCATATTTGGTCTAAGGGACCAATGAACAAGAATCTCTCCCCAATTAATGGTCTCGTACAGTGAATTATGCATTAAACAAGTTCAGGGTAATTTAGGAATATGTATATGCATTAAACAAGTTCAGGGTAATTTAGGAATATGTATCTATATTTTACCTCGAAAATGTAGAACATTTTTATAAAAAGAAATAAAATATCTCACTAAAGCACCATTTGTAAAAGGACAAAGGGGTTAACTAGTCTGTTTGATGAATTGCACTTTTGAAAATGCCTCTCTTTTCTTTTTGTCATGCAAAAGTCATTGTTCATGCTAAAACTTGATCATATGTCCTCAATATGCAACATTAGTGTCAATTAAATAAATTTATTTACTGAAAAGGGGAATACAATGATAACCAAGCTTCTGTTATCAAATAATTTATATGTGACGATATTATATTTTTAATTCCCTGCTCTGTTCCAAGTTACCTGATGCATTTTGCTAATTTTGTTGCTTATGCTTCTGTCATTTCAGGCATCTCAGGATCATTATTTTATAGGATTGAAGATACTAAATTTTCTTGTAATGGAAATGAACCAGGTGAGACCTAGAATGTTTTCTGCTGCTAATATAGGTTTCATGAGTAGTTTCTATCCTATTCAGTATGATCAGACATTCACGTTAATATGTGGATTGATTAAAGTTTGATTGAACCTTGCTTCGAAACATTGTCGATACGGTTGCTTCTTCCAGGCTGCACAGATTTTTGTTGTTTAAATCTGCTCCTCATGTACAGTGTTGTTGGCACACATATCTAGCTTGCATGGTGCATATGGAAGCCACATGCACATAGCTACATAGATAGAACACTGCATGAGAGGGTCAGGCATACATAACTACATAAGGGAGTACATATGCACTTCTGAACAACATAGGCACTATCTTGTGGGTGACTACATTCGTACCATAACAAACAGCTATCAGAAGCATGCAATTAAACATGTATAATCTCTATGGTCGGAATATTAATGTTTAATCCCACCAATTTTAAGAAGAGGGCTTATTAAATATTAATGCTATGGTCGCCTGGTTGGCATATTAATGTTAACTTTTAAAGAGCTTTAGTATTGATGGGAATAGGTGGAAACGTAATAGGTGGGGTTGTGGCACACATTTGGCAATAGTCCCTGGGACTGAAGTGTATAGATGCGGAAGAATTTTTTACCTGCTTGGAGCTTTGGTGCACATTTAGTAACGTCCTTTGGACTGTAAAGTGTAAATCAATCTTTTTTGTTAACCTACCTTACTGTTAGTACGATCTGTCATCCACATCTTTTTATGCCTTTCTTCTTCTTCCTCCTTTTTTCTTGTATAGCTTCTTAATGTACGATTGCATCTCACTGAACTACTCAATAAAGTGGAGTTCCATTTGCTTAATAACAGTACCTAGGCTTGCGCCCTACTTAACATGAAGACATAGCGTACTAGCTTGGCTTAATACGGAACATAAAATTCATGTTGTGTATCCAAGTAGTTTCTATCTCACATCTTAGTTTTCTGTTTTTCTTTAACAATTCCCCCCTCCTATAATAGTTGGACCAATAAGCTTTCTCAGTATGTAGTTAACCGCTGTATACATTTTGCAAACTAACGTCTGCTTATGGTGTCCACTAATATCTTTACCTCTGGTTGAGGTTTTTATTTGTTACTTCATTTTCTTTTTAGTGCTGTTTAGAATGTCATAACCAATTTTGTTCATTCCTTTTCCTCTGTAAGGATAGCTGTAAGAGAAATTTGACTAATGTTTATTATGTTGGTTTATGCATATAGCCGAATACAATGCCTTTGACACTTCACAGAAAAATTGCAAGTTCATTCAAGGACCAGTTTCTTCTACAGATCTTCCAAATTTCTCTAACCTCATTACACCAATTGAAAAGTGAAGGCAATGTTCAAGGTGTTACGTTGGCATGATTTTTCTTTCCATCTTCTGATACAACCTGTACTTTAATTGATTTCATTTCCATCTTCTGATACAATATGTACGTAAACTGCAGTACCAGATGACTTTAGGCATGTCCCTCTTTCGCTTGCATTGAAGTGCTTGTCATTTGACTTTGTTGGTTCTCCAGTGGATGAAAGTTCTGAAGAATTTGGAACAGTGCAGGTATTTTGGTTGCATACTTGTTAGTTTCTCTTTATAATAATTAAACTGTCATTGTATCACATTTTGGCTCTTTCTTGTTTATGTATACTTTTATCTTGATGCAGCTTCCTGCATCTTGGAGGCCTCTCCTTCAAGATCCTTCCACTCTCCAGATCTTTTTTGATTACTACAAAGTCAATGACAATAATGTTTCAAAAGAGGTACACTTTGCTTGGGTGATTTGATAATAAATAGTAAAACAGTCTGCAAATTTTTTATTGAGTGATTTGTTCATTAATTCAAAAGTGGTACATTTTGATCCACAATTCCACATGTTTCAAAAGAACTACTGTCTGATGGGTCTGGTCATTAGTACAATTTGCAAATTTAGTATTGGTTAGTGGTTACTACAATCTGCAAGCTCAAGTGCTGGTGTTGAAGTATTTTAATTGACTTCCATGTAATAGCAACCCTTTCTAATGTTGTCTTGTCTGAGTCTTTGAGAAGCATATTTTTTCCCAATCTGTTGTGAATTTAACATCTTCTGGTGGCTTCTTTAGAACTTTATCTCACATCCAAACATGCATTATATTTTATTTTCCCTGTAGGAAATGTGTCAAGTTCAGTGTAGTACTATATGCTTTATTTTCTACACTCCCCCCTTCTCTCTCTCTCTCTATTGCACTTATATGTGTGCAAGCCTTTTGTTTTCTACAGGCTTTGGAATGTCTTGTCAGACTTGCTTCTGTCCGGCGCAGTATTTTTGTGGAGGATCCTGCACGGTCCCTGTTTCTCTCTCATCTGATGTCAGGCACCAAGGAGATACTCCAAACAGGCCAAGGTTCTACACTTAAAACTTTTTGTTACCAAGTCAGTAATTGATGCTGGTTTTCTTCTTCTTACAAATTTCACTTATTAGGAAGAATAATCTAGATTTAAGTCCTCTTACATGAAGTAAAAGATCTCTTTTCTGTTAGTTAAGAAGCATTTGCTCTCAGCATGAGTTGATTAACTCACCTCTAGTATTGTTGTATATTTTAGGAGACTTAAATAGTTAAATGGACCTAATCACAACTATTCTGTATATTGTAGAAGCCAAATTTGATATCAGAGAAGTAAAAGTTGTCCTTCGATTTGATATGCTTACAATAATTAATCTTCCCAAGTAGATACGTTTGTTGGTTGAGGCACTCCATGCAGGGCAAAAATAGATGATTTATGTAATTTATTTTGACTCTGCAGGTCTTGCTGATCATGGTAACTACCATGAGTTCTGCCGTCTTCTCGGACGTTTCAAAGTGAATTACCAGGTTGCAACCCTGTTACTTAAATGAAGAGTGACCCTAACTCTACTTCATATCTTGGTTGTTCTATAACCAAGGATATGCTTTGTATTTTTTTAGCATTTATTAGAAAATTGACAAACTTAGTTTTTTATCGATTAGTGCATTGCTTGGTTACTATAGTGATGCAACGATTATGAAGTATGCACATAGTTCTCTTGCAAAAGTTTTTTCTTCCTGATTTGTTGACACATGCTGTATGTTAAAGGAACAGCAGTACAAAATACAAATTTGGTTCTGTAACTTCTAATCTTTCATGTTTACCGATGAAAAGAACTAGTTAACTACTTATGCTAATAATATACACTTTAGTTCCATTATTCTGTGGTGTGACCGCTGATATTTGCTTTGTGCAGTTTAGTTAGTGGCCATAAAATAATTACTGTAGTTGAGGAAACAATGAATTAATATTATATTTGTAATCCTTGTTATATGTCTTAAGGTGTGAAGTATTGTGGTTATGGCCTCCTCATGTATGAGGAAATGTATTAAGGTTTCAAGTGTTCCTCTTTTGCAAACTTTTGTTGCCTGAGACACATTTGGTACCAGTGGGGATGGTTATTGTTCTCAATTGAGGATGATGGTATCCAAATTTTCTGTATTTTTGTCTTGTAACAATGAGCTATAGCTTATCGCTGTTTGTTGTCAGGTTGTATTTTGTTGTTTTAAATGTTTTGAAGTGAAAAAACGGAATCTTAATGTCATTTTGTCATCATACTGTATTCAAAGTTTGTCATGCATCTCAGTTCCTTTTTATTTATAAAACAATTTGATAATAACACACCTTAATCTTTGGTTGATGTTGAAGCAACATGTTGGTTTGTTATTTGTGAATCTACATTGTGTCATCATCAGAATTGTCTACAACATTGACTGCCAGATTATTTGGTTTATATTTGATTGTTATCGATGCTTGGACAAAAAGATAGAATAAATTGCTTGGTTGTTGTACTGGTTTTGTTGATGCATTTTCCATGTTCCATTGTTATTACTTATTGGAGTAGTGGCCTTTGGTGTAGGAACAAACCCTTTTGATATTAAATGTGATGCTTGAACTTATTGTACTGTGCAGTTGTCAGAGCTTCTGAATGTTGAATTTTATGGTGAATGGATTGGTCTAGTAGCAGAATTTACAACTAAATCCTTGCTGTCGTGGCAGGTTTGTCTTTCTTCTTGCTCATTTACTAGTCACTAGATCTTCAATAATCAATGTTGTGAGTGTTATGAACTTATGACTGGTATGCTATCGATTATTTTTTCTGTAGTGGGCCAGCAACAGTGTCTACTATCTTTTAAGTCTTTGGTCAAGGCTGGTGACATCTGTACCTTACTTGAAAGGAGACACACCAAGTCTTCTTGATGAAACTGTACCCAAAATTACGGAGGGTTTTATCACTTCTAGAATTAACTCTGTCCAGGTACTGGCTTCTGCAAGAGCTGCAACTACTGCTTTTATTTCAGTTCAAGAAGCAACTGTTGTCACTCTTATTGTTTGTTATTTCTATTCATCTCAGGCGAGCTTTGCAGACAACTCATTAGATAATCCTTTGGATAATGTGGAAGTTCTCCAGGAACAGCTGGAGAGTCTTCCTTACCTTTGCAGATTTCAGGTTGCTACTACCTCATGAATTTTGGTTTCTTATTTTAAGAATGATTTTTCTTTCAAAACTATGGTTTTACTTCATCTTTGAAACCATATCCAACTGAAAATAAGATGTCTTAACTACTTAATCATTTGAACACTTTCTGTTAATGGAATTTAGGCCCTGTTCCAGCTTCTCAGAAAACAGGGTCCAGGGTTCTCATGTGTCAAATTTGGATTCAAACATATGAGTTGTAGGCTTGTAGCTATGTTTTTACAGCTTACTCCTTGCACTTACTTTCAGTTCCTGTATTTAGCACAAGAATTTTCCTGCTGCTCAAAAAGGAGAATATACACAAAAATAATGCAATAGATACTTCAAACTTCAACAGCATTCTGCTGTTCATCGTGTTGCATTTGATAAGATGCTGTTAAAATGTTAGCAACCACAGGCCATTTTTTCTACATTGGGTGCTTTGTTCAATTCATATTGTGGACGAACTGTGAATGCAGAAAATATAACAAATAGAATAAAAATGGAAAATAAAATGGTAAGGAATTGCAAAGTGCTGTTGAATCAAGTGGTAAGATACAAATTGTTGACTTTTCGTTGGAGTGATCTTTTTGAATGTGATGGCAGAAGGGTAGAATTCATCAAGAAATTTCTTTATATGTCCAATTTCGAACGAAACAAGATATTCTCTTATTCCATTACAAATAGTAGCTATCTGCTCTTCCGCTGGGAGAGGGTTTGATCGGGATTGGTTAAGCAATTCCTGTTACCATTGACCCCTTTCCGATTTATGCTGACTTGTCCTATCAAGAACGGAAGCAATTTGTGGAGAGGCTACTCTGCAACGTGAGCTAGGATTGGATAGATTTATTATGTCATGTTGCAACTCGCCACTATGAGGGTTTATATCTGACTTCATCGTTCCCTAAAAGAGATGGAGCTCTCTTATCATCAGTTCTTCTGTTTTCCGCAAAACTGATATATTGCTTCAGTTTATATCTGTTACTTTTTTTTTATCCGGATGGATTTTTATAGAATTACTTCAATCATAAGTAATCTCATTAGCAATAGGATGCAGAAATTAAATGAAACCCCTTATTGTTTTTAAAATTTTGCGATTTGCTTACATGCCCTGATTGTTACTTTCAATGAGTTGCAGTACCAAAGCAGTAGTCTTTACATCATAAATATCATGGAGCCTCTTCTACAAGCTTACACGGTATGTTAGTGTTATTCCACAAACTATTTTTTTTAGAAGAGTGCTATTCAAAGTCAAATAATTTTTACAGGAAAGGTCAAGATTGCCAGCTCCTGGAGATGCAGATGAGCTCTCTGTAATTGAAGGGCAGATTGCATGGATGGTCCACATAATTGCAGCCATTCTCAAGATTAGGCAGACCATTGGTTGTAGGTGAGCAACTAATTTTCCTTGCTTGTCAACATTTTTCTGCTATTCTTTTCATGAACAAGGTTTTTCATTTTCTTTTGCAGCCAAGAATCACAGGAGTTAATTGATGCAGAACTGTCAGCCCGTGTGTTACAGTTGATAAATATTACTGACACGGGGGTGCATGCACAGGTTAGATGAAAATCATTTGGTCACTAAACATGAATTATGAGCGAGTGTACTCGCAGGCATGATGATTTTCCTTTCTGAGTACTATCTACTAGTATAGAATACGACCCCTGTGTCGGTACGAGTGTAGGACTGGTGTGATGTTTTTTACAACAATTTTATTTTTGAAGAATTTTCAATGGTTAACAGCGTTAATATTTTGCAAATATCACATCATAAATAGCCAATTGCTCATTTCTCCATTTCCTGGGAAAATTAGAACTCCACTGCCGCAAATGTCTAATTTTGAAACTTTTCGGTGTTTCTTACAGCCACCATGAAAATTCCACTGATGCAACCTGTTAGTTTTCACTTTTGACTTTTTTCATGCAAAAGTTGTTGAAATTGAGTATATAATGAAAGTGACTGAGCACTTAGTATTTGGCATTCAGCCTACTTCCAGTGCCAGTCATGTTACGAAAATGTAACTCGACAAACTATGGTTTGAGACTTCTTTTCGCTTATAAATGTTGGTTTCAAAAGCAGACATCCTACTTTTTTAGGAAATGTTACTTCATTTTCTTGTTGGCTCAAATCTCCTTCCCTGTTTTGGTGATAGTAATATTTTTATGGGTTGCATTGGGTTGACAGGTGGCCAACTGGAGTGTCCAGCTAGCAGCAAATAACTTAGAAACAATAACCATATATGATGCAGTAAAAACACAATTTTATAGGAGCTATAATTAACACACTGCTTGGCATTGCGGTGGCTTTTCAAAAGCATTAAACTTTTTCTATTTTTGGATATAGCAGTTTGTTGATAGCATCTTTTTTTGAGCCATAACAGCAAAAATCATATTGGAATTAGTAAAGATTAGCACAACTGATGCAAACTGGCCCTAAAACCTTTTTTGCTGTGTCACAAGAGGTCTTGTGTTGTGCCCCAACTAAGGCACTAGTGAACATTTATGCTCCGGTTGTTGTTGAACACTTGAACTGCTGAACTCACACGGGATTTCCATTTTATTCTTTCTTTATTCTGGCCTTTTACTTTGCTTAACACATGTTAGTTGTTTTTTATAAGCTCCACAGGTTTGTTGCGTGAATGAGAACTGATTGTACTTTCATTGCAGAGATATCAAGAATTAAGTAAGCAAAGGCTTGATCGAGCTATTCTCATCTTTGTGCAAAATTTCAGAAGGTCATATGTAGGAGACCAAGCCATGCATTCTGCAAAGGTTTAGAAGAAACGAAATAATATAACAATATTTTTAGTGCATCTTGATATACCTTTTTTGTCAAAGGTCATAAAGCACTGCTTCTTTGATGCAGCAGTTGTATGCAAGATTTTCTGAGCTACTTGGACTGAATGACCATTTAGTTTTACTCAATGTCATTGTTGGGAAAATAGCTACAAATCTGAAGTGCTACGCTGAGGTGACTTTTCATCTACTGATTTCAGCTTTGACTTTGATCTATAAGCTGTTGTTGACTATTGATGTGGTTGCAGTGTGAGGATGTTATTGATCATACTCTGTCCCTTTTCCTGGAGCTTGCATCTGGGTAAAGTTGTAGTTATATGTATTCAATTTTCATATTCTCATGTTTGGCATGATGGCAATTGTTCATTTTGTATTGTCATAGCAGCTATATGACTGGAAAGCTGCTTCTCAAGCTGGAGAGTACAAAATTCATCATTGCAAATCATTCTGTAAAGTTTTCCCACTAGCTTTCGTTTTATATGATTTCTGTGATCCTTGGTCTTAGAAATGATTCCATTTTCATTATTAATCCTGCCAGCGGGAAAACTTTCCGTTTCTTGAAGAATACAGATGTTCCCGCAGTCGAACCACCTTCTATTACATCCTTGGCTTCTTGGTCTTCATGGAAGACGGCCCAGTAAAATTCAGAAGTTTCATGGAGCCACTTCTGCAGGTGCATATCTACTTGTTTTCATGCTAATATAAATTTATCACATTCTTATCTATTTTATTCTTCGCTTTCATCACAGGTCGCAGTTAATTTGGAGGCAACTACTGATGCTGCTTTCCGGACTGATGTTGTGAAGTATGCACTTATTGGTTTGATGAGAGATCTACGAGGCATTGCGATGGCCACAAACAGGTGTATGCTCTGAACATATACATTTTACAATTATCAAGTTTATAACAGCTCCTATGTGTTGAAAGTAACTGTGCCTTTGTTTGTCTAATCCAGCCGCAGGACTTATGGCCTCCTATTTGACTGGTTGTATCCATCTCACATGCCACTTTTATTGAGGGCTATCTCACTGTGGACTGATGAGCCAGAGGTTGTCAACCATTACCAATGTACACTTTTGTGTCGTTGCATACCTGTTGCATGTTTTTGCTGAATAAGCCTAACTTTATTATTTAAAACCCTAGGTTTCTAAATCTTTTCTTCAATTGTTCGAAAATATCACCTTATGCAGGTCACCACACCTTTGTTCAAATTCATGTCCGAGTTTGTTTTGAACAAAGCTCAAAGATTGGCATTTGATTCGTCATCACCAAATGGGATCCTTCTATTCCGAGAGATTAGCAAGCTGATTGTGGCTTATGGTTCACGGATTCTATTGCTTCCAAATGGCACTGATATTTATGGAAGTAAATACAAAGGCATGTGGATTTCACTGACTGTTCTTTCAAGGGGTGAGTATAAATTGTGTTTTGAAACATTTTCTTTTATATTCTGCAAGGTTATTAAGTCGGCAAGTCGACACTACTCTCGTAATGACCGACTTGCCGACTAGTCGACTAGTCGGCCGACTAGTCGATATGTACTGTTTATAGGAAATCCTTTGTTTCTCCTGGTCTCCACCCCAGTTAGCTGCCCTTTGATCCCACCCAGTCGGCCCACAGGAAATAAAGCCCAACCCACCACTTCTTCTCTCTCCCTTCTCAACCCTAAACCGGCGCGTCCTCTTCTCACCTCTCTCCCTCCCCCGGCGGCGGCAAATCCTCTCTCCCTCCCCCGGCGGCGGCGGATCCTCTCTCCTCCCGTGGCGGATCCTCTCTCTCCCCACGGTGGCGGCGGCAAGATCTCTCTCCTCCCGGATCCGGCAGATCCTCTTCTCTCTCTCCTGATCCGGCCAGACGGGCCTCCTCTGCTCCGCCTCCGCCCAGATCCGCACGGCGGCAAAAGATGATGACGGCGACAAAGCGGAGGCGATTATTCCTCGGCGGCGCCTTAGGGAGCTGCGACGGCAAGCTGCGACGAAGGCGGCGGCGGCGGCGACGAAGGCCGGCTGGCGCAAGTCGAGTCGCCAGATCCAGTCATTTCTTCACCGCCGACTTGTCGACTAGTCGACAACTAGTCGTCGACTTAACAACCATGATATTCTGCAAGTCAGTTGATTGCAGTTTCCTGGGGCTAGATGGTGGTATTCACTGTTGCGCAAAATTTTATTATGCTATGAACTTTTTTTTTCCAATTTTATAGAGCTCTCATCACACGGGTTTTATTTTTCATATTTATGCTTTGCCCCCTTTCTAATGTTTCCGATGGCACTTCTGCTGCGAAATATTCTTTTCATGCCAATTGCATTGTATGATACAAACAATTCAAACACTTGAGTAATAGACTTCTTTTATCCACTTGAATGAGATCCTTATTCTTGTGCACTCTATATTGACCTATACTGCAAAATCTTGTTCATTTTGTGGAAGATGGGACTCCTTACCCAGTCGTGACATTGGAGTTGCATCCTTAGAGATGTCCCGAGTTGAATTTTGACTATTCAAAATAGTGTGATAACTGTAGTGGTTGAGAATATGCATGATGATTTGTAGCTCCAGAATTCCAGTACAGAATATGGTTCAACTGACTAAACTGTAATGTAACTCATGACAGTGCTTATATTCTGTTATAAAATATTGCAGAAGTTTCATATTCATTCAGGCGGGCCCTACGTTATTGATTTACTTGACTGTGATACCTAATATTATTGGGCTTTCAGTAATTGACTTTTTTTTTTGTCTTGTAGAATGCACTGTATTCTTTTGTTATCTTCGATTGCAAAACTCAACTTTAACATTTCTAGTTTGTCAGAGTTAAGTGTGTCAGACCCATTTTGATACGATTCATCATGTTGTATCGGCACCTTGTTGACTGTTTTGACCAGGGTTCAGACTTCACAAAACCGGTAGTAACTTGCTGGTTCCACTGGTTTCTGGTCAAACAAGCCAGTAGCAGTTCCTAATTCCTAAATGTTTTTTAGTTTTTAGTGCAATGAGTTACTTGACTTGCACTTTATTCCAAACCATTCAAGCTGATTTTTACCGATTTGGGAATTATGACTTTTTTCTGGTAAATGTCGGGATCCACCAGTTCTTGGCCACTTTCTAGGGAACCTAATGGGGCTGGGAGACAGCTTAGTTCAGGTTTTGCAAACCCTTGCTATGATTTCAATCTTACTTTTGTTTCCATTATTATGGTTAAAATATGACCAAAGTTTGTACTTTTTCATAACAAAGAATGAAATTGGCTGAGTTCCACCCAACTGTGAGCTCATTACTGTGCTTATACTGTATTCCTTGAGAAACATTTTAATATGCATTGCATACTTAAGACTTGCAATCTCCTTGCTGATTATTTTACTGTTCTTCTGATTGACATTTACTGGAAATATACGTACAGCTTTATGTGGGAACTATGTAAATTTTGGTGTATTTGAGCTTTATGGTGACAGAGCACTTGCGGATGCCCTTGATATATCTCTAAAGATGACCCTCTCTGTTCCATTGTCTGATATAATGGCATTCAAAAAGGTATTCATGCCATCTTTGGTAATCTAGTTTACAATTGTTTTGCCATCCTATGCTATTGCTTTTCTTGTTATGTTTGTTAGCTTTCTCAAAATATTCGTGCTAAGTTTGATAATGGTTGAAGTAGTTGTTCTCAGTTATCACAGAATGTAAATAGGAACAATGGGTGCATAGCAGAGGTAACTGCTCGCTCATCAGAAACTGGGCCAAGTGATTTTAGTACCAATCTGATCGAGTTAGGTGTTTTTTCTCGTTATAAATTAAGCTCCATGTATATAGATAGTTGGTGTGTTAAATATGTCAGAGTTGCATTGTGGGTGCAGCCAGGACCCAGGGTTCAAAAGCCCGGTGGCAACTGGCCGGTTCCCCGTAACCAGTTTAAGACTGGGGTTTCTAAATTTTGGCAAAATGTGATTATCATATGTGTGCTATTTCAATAGAGTATAGATATTTGCTATCGTTCATTGTTTATATAAAATAAAAAGTAAAATTCAGATAAATATAATGTACAAGTGCAATACAAAAATGACCACAAAGAATTGGGAAACAGGAAATGTCTTGCAAAATAGTGGGGTCCAGAATCTTTGCCTGAATCAATTTTTGGAATCTTGGCTGCAGCAATTTTTTTACTTTATACCTAGCGATTTAGAACAATTTCTAAGACCATACTGATACTCCAACCCCTAAAATTCAAGTTGTCAATAAAAGATATATTAAGCAGAATCTAAATAGTAAGCAGTACCCCATGTTTGTAGTTTCCTTGTATTTTTGCAATGCGCTGGTTATGACCTATGATACATTAGCTCCTATGCAATTACTAGCCAGTACCCTTTACACAAGATTAGTATTACGTGGTCCAAATTGCGTGTTTCCATTGGCTCAAGCGTTTGCATCAATAGAGAACCTTTTCCTCTGTATGAATCGATATTACTCTATTCCAATTTCTTCCCGAAACTTCCCAAGGTCATATACAAATGCACGATCTGGACACTGTAATCCAGATCTTGTGACAACTGACAACATACACTTCTTTGTGGTCGGCCAGATGCTTGAACTCTTTTCCATTTCATCTGTAGAAGCATTTCAGAATGAGCTATTGCTTTGTTGCAGCTATCAAAAGCATACTATGGATATATGGAAGTTCTGTTCAACAACCATATCAGTTTTGTTCTCAATTTGGATACAAGCACATTCGTACATATTGTCAGCACGCTTGAATCTGGCTTAAAAGGTCTAGATACGGGAATATCAACACAGGTACGTTACTATGGATCCTCTTTACCACTTGAAAAATGTTCTTGTTACAACAATGTGGTGTCGTATTGGGGAGACTTGGTTGCAACTTGTGGTTACTGGCACCTAATAATCATAGTTACCAAAAACGCGGTTCGTCCGAATCGCGGTACGGGATTCGGGTTCGCAGTTCGCCACTTTTTCTTCCAATTTCCACTACGAATACGAACCCCATACCCTAAACCGGTTTAGGTTCGATGAATCCGGTTCGCACAACACCGACACGGATACGTCGACACAACACCGACACGGGAATTCACCATTTTCCCAAAAATACCGATACGGCGACACGGCTATATATATTTAAATAATAAGAATAAATTACACATATGTATTTTTTTATATATTTCTTCATTCTTGTCAAACTGAAATATTGTGAAGTGTAAAGGAAACTCGGAATATGTACCTCTCAAAGATGACCCTCGCCTCTTCATTCTTCTTGAAGACTGCAGTCAATTCATGAATTATGATATGTTCAATTGTTGATATGAATACCATTTCCAAAAATCAGAATTCTATTAACCTTCCTTACGTCATTACCTGGGAAAAGAAGTAACATGATCAGCAAGAGTTGCAAGACTATAAAGATAACATCATAACATATATACTTGAATACTTGATTCTTGAACAATCAAAGCAATAGAGCAACAACAATTGATAAGCAATAAAAATTAGCAAGTAGCCAAGTTGAAACATAGAAACCTACATGCAGGGTTCAACCAAAAGCAAGGTGACAGTGCATCATTGCATTCATTTATATTTCTCTACTTCTCTTCTCTCTGCATGTATTACTACACATTTACACTTTTCTACAATGATGCACTTATCTGCAATTTGCATGTATTTATGTATTACACATTTATACTTCTGGAGTTCTGGTCTTCTGGACTGCTAGCTGCTAAAGTGCTAATAGCCATCGCCCATCGGTGCCCAACGCCCATTAGCATCAACTAAACAACCATCAAGAAGACAAGAAGAGGGACTTACGCGTTACTGGGAGAGTCAAAGAGGTTGGAGGCGCGAGGGAGGTCCGAGGTGTCTTCTGCCGTCTTTGGAGCCGGGCGGTGCGAGCAGCCAGGAGCTCGATCCGCGACACAACAGCCGATGGAGGAGCTGGGGCCGGCGGCGTAGCGAGGGAGAAGGGCGCTTGATCCGGCGGCGTGGCGCGCAATGGAGGAGCTGGGGCTAACGGCGGAGCGAGGTAGGAGGGCGCTCGATCTGGCTTCGCGAGGGAGGAGGGAGCTCGATCCGGCGGCACGAGGGAGCTCAAGGCAGCGGCGTGGCGAGGTGGATGGGCGCGAGGGAGGGGAGGGCAGACTGTGTCAGGTTCGGGGATTTGGGATGAAGGTTAGGGGATGCGCCTATGTTGTACACGACTGGGGTGTGGGCTGTGTCCTGAACCGTGTTGGACACGTGTTAGGAATTTTCATAATTAAAATTCAATTTTAAAACAGCCGACACGCCGCAGACACGTGTCTGTGTCGTATCCGTGTCGGACACGGTGTCCGACACGGATACGGCAGTTCACAGGAGTGTCCGTGCTTCAAAGCTGCTAATCATGATGTTCGATTCTATTTTATGTGTTTGCTTGAAGTTAGTTTATTACTTGTCTAATAATAATAAATTATTCTTGGAATCCACATTTTTCTTTAGTACAAGCTGTTTGCGATCTGTATTCTGTTGTTTCCTTTTGGCAGTGCGCTTCTGCGATTGATAGCTTGGCAGTCTTCTATTTTAACAACATTACAGCTGGTGATGGCCCTCCATCACCAACTGCATTGAATCTTGCTCGGCATATTGGAGAGTTCCCCAGTTTGTTTCCTCAGGTTTGTGTTGCTAATCTTTTCTACCATATTCTGATAGGATACTATATGATAATAACATTATTTTTGCGACAGATACTGAAGACACTTTTTGAGATCATTATCTTTGAGGATGCGGGTAACCAATGGAGTCTCAGTAGACCAATACTGAGTTTGATAATGATCAGTGAACAGGTGCCTTATTGTTGCTGCTGGTGTTGTTGTTAGAGTAAATTGCATCATGGGTCACCAAACTTAAGTTGGTTCAAGTAGGTCACTGAACTCTGAAACTGCAGATTTAGGTCACTAAACACGTTTAAGTGAATCACCAATGGTCATTAGCAGGCCAGCCGGGCTACGACAATGACATGGCCCAGTGCCACCGTGGCAAAGGTCACACTGGCGCCAATTTACCTGCCTGGGTACCCTGTATGTATTTTTATGGATTTCCCCAAATCACAGGAGCCTCGCCCATTGCTTTTCTGCTCCGCCGCCCACCAGCCTAACCGTTCGCTCTGCTCCTCTCTTCCCCCTAATCCCATGCGCTTCCCAGCCCCCTGCGCACGCAAGCAGCAAGGCCCTCTGCTTCTCCCATTCTATTTCTTCTCAGTCCCCGCTCCTCGTTCCCCTTCTTCCAAAATCGAAATCCCTAGCCCAATCCAAAAAATCATCCTCCAAGGACGACGAGAGGGAGCTCACCTCCAACAACCAGGATGCTTGTCTCTGTTTACTGTTGATATTGTGGTTTGATTGTGGCCTGAGGGACCACCGTGAGCGAGGAAGTTGGAAAGGATCAATTTCCTGTCCGACTCGCCACGGAGCATGACGCTGTTGTGGCAGGTGATCATGTCTGCCTGGTTTTTGGCTTCTGCCGAGCTCATAGGCTTCAAGTAGCACTGCCTTTGCACAAATGGCAGCCATTTTATAATCGTGCTTTTGATTCAAGAACAGAGTGTTGCTAGCTAGCTAGAAACTTTAGAAAGGGAAGGAAGGGTGTTTGCTTGTGTTCTGATGCTGAGTGATGAGGTAAGTGAAGTGCAAAACCACTTATCAATCGGGAACTTGTCCATCCACAGGTCTGGCCACAGGCGCTCCAAATCCCGATGCTGACATGATCTTCTAAGTCGTAGCAGGCCAGCAGCAGCCAAGGGGTTGCGATCAGGTGGGATGGTAATATGAAAGGGTGTCTAATCTAGGGGTTTTAGTGAAAATTACATGTGCCACTCACGTGTGACCTTTGCCATGGTGGCACTGCCATGCCATCGCCATAACCGAGCTGGCCTGCCAATGACCTTCAGCGATTCACTTAAATGCGTTTAGTGGCATAAACGTGCAGTTGAGGAGTTCAGTGACCTACTTAAACCAATGTGACAAGTTTGGTGACCTGCGGTGCAATTTACTCTTGTTATTATTATTATTATTCATATGTCTATTCTCTCTTTTACACTCTTTTCCTAGTCTCTGTTTGTCTTCATGTCATTTTGATTTGTTGTTTTTGTGTGCAGATGTTTAGTGATCTGAGAGCACAGATATTAGCATCACAGGTTAGAGTACTCTTTTGTTTGAAGTTCCATTGTGCATTACCTCATTTCTAATTTTGTTTTTCTTCTCTTGTTGAAACTTTCTACCTTGTCATCAGTATGTAGGCCTATCTTTTATTTTTAAGGCGAGGAGATAAATATTTTTATTATCAATCATCTATCTACATCCTTTTGATATGAATTGTTTATGGCTATCATACGGGTAAACTATATTTGGGGTTACTTTATGACTATGATGTTGTGAATCCAGTTTAGGGTTAACCGTTGGCTATTAATAGCTGCACTTTTACCAAATAGATGGTACATTTGAGTACATAGATCTGTAGGTTTGCCTTTGGATGTTCTTTTTTTGTGTGTGTACGGAATGGTAGAGTACCTGAGATGGTGCAACAAAAATGTTAGTGTTTGTGACATAATTTAAATAGGCCAGGTTTCTTGTTTATAGAGTTTTAATTAGGCGGTTAAATTTTCGGAATTATATCAGAAAATACATTATGCAGATATCAAAGCTTTCAACAATGTTTGCTTGATAGTCACGGACTCACGACAGAATCAGTAACTTTTGGATAATGGTTTCCTTAGAATTACTCCTTCAAAATAGTAGTTGTGCGAAATGTTTTTTAATAGAAGATGAATTACAAAAGCTTTGGTTTCTTTAACATATTGATAACGTTCATTATAAAAAAAACAAGTGCTAGAGGCTGCATCTAATCTTTTGTAGTGATATTGTGACATCATGATTTTGCATCTAGTAAAAGGCATCATGTTGATGAGAAAAGAAAGAGCATGTGTATTTGGAATTATTGTTGATTCAAAGCCATACTTTTGCTCTTGTGAAGCAAATTGAACTGTCATTTGGTAACGTCTACTGCATGGAATATTAGAATCACCTCCTGTATGTTCCACTAGCACATGTGAAGATAAAAGAACATATTGGGGTGAACTTTTATTCGTTTCATTAGCAGACTGCATTGTATGGTTTTGAATTGGATAATTTTCTTGAATATATGGCTGTAACTAACAGAATGAGTGATTATCCTGAAGAGCTAATGTACCTCTTGTTTGCAGCCTGTAGAGCAGCAACAACACCTTTCACAATGTTTTGATAAGCTGATGACTGATGTCACTAGGAATTTGGAACCAAAGAACAGAGACAGATTCACTCAAAATCTTACAACCTTCAGACGTGATTTCCGAGTGAAGTAACAGTTGTTCAGAATCAGCTACCAGTTTCAAGAAGGTGCTCCTGCATTGCTGTAAATACTCAGCTTGTTTTCATCTTAGGAACCATCATTTCGTGGGGGAAAAACTTATGCTTAAAAACTCAGTTTGGCTTGCATTGGCCGAAAACTGAAGGGTTCTGTCACTGCATGTGGTGGCGAAAAGCAGTTGTAAATCTCTTAGCTTGTCGTTTGTATCAGAATGTTGAATGGTGGGGATTAACATTTTTTACCTTTGTATCCCTTCTCTTCTGCTTGTACAGCAACATTCATGTTGAAACCGTGATGGCTGTTTCCCCGGGTTGTTAGGGGGAAAGCAGCCATCCCTCAAATCTAATTCATTGGTTAAGAAGCTAGAAGGAAAAAGGATGTAAATGATAGTGTTGGCTTTGCTCTTAAGGTGAAAAATGAAATCAGGGAGAATTTTTTTAAAAAAAATTGCCCAAAGTACATCAGAACTGTATTTGTTAACTAACATCTTCCCTGCAGATCAAGCTGTTTTCTCTACATGTCATCTTTGTATCGATGTTTTGTGTTGAAGGTCATTCGCAGGTTGATGTGGTCGCCACAGTTTTCCATTCGGTGCTGCACGGCATTGCTGTGTCGCAAGTGTTTGCAAGTCCAGTGTTTTGTTGGTGATGGATAAGTCTCTTTTGTGTTGGCTTTTGCTGCTCTTTAAGGACAGCATCTCTTTAGGACAGCTTTTGACTAGCATCTAGGATAGCTTTTGACTAGCATCTCAGGACAAAGATCTTAGACTAGCATCTTAGCATATGCTTGGTGGTTAACACTTTATAATTTGTATCCCCAACCCCTCGGGTTGGAAGAGCATTGTGTGAGAAATAAACAAAGAAAATTGCCTCATCTCCAAGTGTCATCCTCTCGATGAGAGTAAGGATCTTCTATCACCAAGTGCAAGAATCCAAATGACTAACAAGTGGTATCGAGTCAGTACTATCCTCAGAACTCGAGCATTTCTGCTCAATCCCTTCTCCACCTTCGCTTCGGCCCAGCCGTTCCAACCAAGAAAGCGGCTCTCTCTCGCAGTTAGCCTCGGTACGCGCCATGTCCGCAGATAGATCTCGGCCTTCGATGCGCCTCGAAAGACGCTGGCGGCAAAGAAGTCGAATCATTGTATGGCGAGGAACGCGAGCGAAGGGCAGACAACACAGCCAAGGCGGCGAAAGGGTTAAAAAGGGCGGCGGCAAGCGGAGGTGGAAGCAGCGGCGGCGGCAGATGCGCGTCAGGCGGCAGAATGAGGTCGAGGTTCTCACATGCGGCAGAAGCAGCTCCATCTCTCGCCGATAACGGCCGACGACGGACCTTGAGTCACGGAGAGGAGGCAACGAGCGAAGCAATAAGATGGCAACGCGCAAGACGCCCACGAGCGCGGCGGCGGCCAGAGACAGGACGCGCGGCGGCGCTCTGGAGGAGAGCGCGACGGCGGCGGCGGCAGACGGGTCAACGGAGAGCGCTGCCTTCACAGCGACGCGTCTCTCTCCCGGTTGATGCCGTGGTCACCACGAGTACCAGTGCCGTCGAGGACATCGGCCCCGGGCGGGTGGCCTACCTCATCAAGACCAACTACGCCGAGCGGGTCGCGGTGATGAGGGTAAAGCTCCAGCGCGCATATGTGGGATGCGATCCGTGACGGAGACGCCGACCACGACCAGGGATCGACGGGCGCCGATGCTCTCATCGCCGCAGCCCCGCCCGAGATGCGCTTCGCTACCAACAAGCGGATCGCCAAAGAGGCTTGGGACGCCATCGCCGCAAAGACGACGGCAGCGACCGCGCCCGCAAGTCTACATTGCAGGCACTACGCAAGGAGTGGGAGAATCGCCTTCAAGCCAAAGTGAGGACGTTGATGACTTTGCTCTCCGCCTCAACACCTGTTGCGAAGTTAGTGCGGTTCGGCGACGACACCTCGGCGAGAGAGAGCTGTGGAGAAGCTCTTCCGCCGCGTCCCCGAAAGTACAAGCAGATGGCTCGCTCGATCGAAGTCTCTGCTGGACCTTCCACGATGACGATCGAGGAGGCGCGGTCGCCTCAAGGTCGCGGATGGCGATGAGCCACAGCGTCTCTCGGGACCCGTCACCATTGGCGGGAAGCTCCTCCTCACTCGGGAGCAGTGGGCTGCCGGCCAAGGTGACAGGAAGAAGGGGGAGCCTTCTTCCACGACAGGCGGCCGCAAGCGTGGCAAGCGCGGCAAGCCGCGTAAAGACGCCCAGGCAGGGGCGCGAGGACGTGCCGAGGGTGATGACCGTGGAGGCGCCCAGGGCGGCGCTGCTGGCAAGCAAAAGCCGGCACGAGACGACTCTTGCCACAACTGCGGCAAGCCTGGTCATTGGGCCAAGGATTGTCGACAGCCACGACGCGGCCAGGCCCACGTCGCGCAGGCGGAGGAGGAGGAGCAGCCGGCTCTGTTCATTGCTCATACGAGCATCGAACTACCTCCAGCGGCACCGGCCGCAGCGGCTCTCCTCCACCTTGACGAGCCAAAAGCACACGCCTCGGCGGCGATTCCAAGAACGACAAGATCGACGGGTGGTGCCTTGATACCGGCGCCACCCACCACATGACCGGCGGCGGAGTTCTTCTCCGAGCTCGACTTCAGCGCTCGAGGCACCGTCAAGTTCGGCGACGCCCGCCAGTGGAGATCAAGGGCGTCGGCTCTGCTGTCTTCGCCGCCAAGACTAGCGAAAGCACCGGCCGCCACCGGTGTCTACTACATCCCGCTGAGGAACTCCATCATCAGCTTGGGACAGCTGGATGAGAACGGATCGCGCGTGGAGATTGAGCACGGGGTGCTGCGCATCTGGGATCATAGTCGCCGGCTCCTCGTCAAGGTCAACAGGAGCAACCGCCTCTACGTCCTTCACGCGCAGGTGGCGCAACCTCTTTGTCTTGCAGCCCGCCGCGACGACGACGTTTGGAGGTGGCACGAGCGCTTTGGGCACCTCAACTTTGAGGCCCTGAGACAGCTCGGCAGCAAGGAGATGGTGCGGGGCATGCCGCACGTCGACCACGTGGAAGCGATTCTGCGACACTGCGTCCTCACTAAGCCGCGGCGGCTTCTTCCTCGCCAGCGAAGCTTCGCAAGGAGAAGCTGGAGCTCGTACACGGTGACCTCTGTGGCCCCGTGACACCGGCTACACCTGGAGGCCGGCGCTACTTCCTCCTCCTCGTCGACGACGTGTCCCGCTACATGTGGGCTGTCCTGCTCGACGTCAAGGCAGCCGCGGCGGACGCCATCAAGTGGCTTCAAGCTGCTGCGGAGGTGAGCGCGCCGCAAGCCGGGTCCTACGCGGACAACGGCGGTGAGTTCACGGCGGCGAAGTTCGCGCGCATCGCGCCAACGAGGGATCCATCGTCACTTCTCCGCTACCAGTACACCCCGCAGCAGCAGCGTCGTCGCCGAAGTAACGAACTGCACGGTGGCACCGCCGCCGCGCCTCCTCAGCGAGAGGATGCCGCATTCTCTCGGGGTGAGGCGATGATGATCGCCGCTCACTTGCTTAACCGCTCCCTCACCAAGGCCCTCGACGGCAAGACGCCATACGAGGCCTGGCACGGGCGCAAGCCCGCGGTGAGCCACCTCCGTGTCTTCGGCTGCCTGGCCTTCGTCAAGGAGCTCAACCACGTCGGCAAGCTCGACGACCGGAGCACGCCAGGAGTCTTCATTGGCTACGCGGAGGGCGCCAAGGCCTACCGCGTCCTCGATCCTACGACACGGCGCGTGCGCATCACGCGTGACGTCGTGTTCGACGAAAGCGGCGGGCCGACGGGACAAGATGGTGGATGACGGCTCGACTCGGCGACCGGCGATTTCGTTGTCGACCACGCCCACTTCGAGGAGGCGGGAGCCAACAAACTGCCTTCACCTAGCTCGCCTACCCCACCACCTCGTTCGCCACCACCTCCGGTGAGTCCTTCACCACCACCACCACCACTCCCGCAAGCCCACGAGCTCGGTGAGTCCACCGCCAAGACCACGGCCACGCCTCGTTCTCCCACACCGCGCCTACTCCTTCAGTTCTAAGACCGCAGCTTTCGCCCACGACGAGCAAAGACACGGTGGAGTTCGCCACTCCCGTCTAACGACGAGGATCGATCGACGCTACCACGGCGGCGAGCCTCTGCCATCAGCGTCGTGGGCGACCTCCTCGGTGAGTAGCGGTCCTCGAATCTGGCGCAGCGACTTCGAGGCGAGCCACCTCGCCTGACAGATTTACGGCGAGCCTCGTTCCTTCGCCGAGGCGGAGAGAAACGCGGCATGGCGTGCCGCGATGCAGGAGGAGATGGACGCCGTCGAGCGAAACAAGACGTGGGAGCTGGCCGATCTTCCAGCCGGCCACCACGCCATCTCTCTCAAGTGGGTCTTCAAGCTCAAGAAAAACGAGGCTGGAGAGGTGATCAAGCACAAGGCGCGTCTCGTGGCACGAGGCTTCGTCCAGCAGGAGGGAGTCGACTTCGACGATGCCTTCGCGCCTGTTGCACGGATGGAGTCCGTGCGTCTCCTCCTCGCCCTCGCAGCCCAGGAGGGCTGGTGCGTCCATCACATGGACGCTAAGTCTGCTTCTCAATCGGCGACTTGAAGGAGGAGGTCTCGTCCGCCGGCCACGGATTCATCATCCCCAAAAGAAAGCAGGTCCTCCGCTGCGCAAGGCCTCTACGGCTTGGCGAGCACCGCGAGCTTGAACGCCAAGTCGACTCCACCTCAAGCAAATGGGATTCCAGCAGAAGCGCCACGAGGTCAGCGGTCTCACGGCTGGGCAAGGAGGCAATGCCTGCCGATAGGCGTTCACGCCGACGACCTTGTGATCACCGGTACCAAGGAGAAGAAGATCGAGGCGTTCAAGGCGGAGATGAAGGCCACCTTCCGGATGAGCGACCTCGGGCCCTCTCTTTCTACCTCGGGATCGAGGTCCACCAGACAGACTCCCAGATCTCTCTTCGCCAGATTGCCTCGCCAAGCGCATCGTGGAGTGGCGGCCTCACCGACGCAACCCACCCACACTCCTATGGAGGAGAGGTCAAACTAAGTCGTGAGAGTACTGGCGAGGAGGCGGACGCGACGCAAAGATCGGCGCAAGATTGGGGCGACCTTCGCTACCTTGTCCACACGCCGATCGGACTTGGCGTTCGCCGTCGCCACGCCGGCTCATGCATCATGACCGACGACGAGCACCAAAGAAGTCGTGAAAAGGATCCTCCGCTTCGTCGCGGGCACCTCCGACTGACGGCTTGCACTACCCAAGGTGCCCGGCGCAAGACTTCATCGTATGGCGACAATGACCACGCCGGCGACATCGACACGAGCAAGAGCACCGGTGGATGTCAGACTTCCTCGGCAAGTGTCCGATCACCGGCGATCGGTCAAACAACAGGTAGTGGCTTTGTCTAGTCAGCAGCAGAGTACATTGCAGCCACTACCGCTTCTACTCAGCTCGTGGTCGGCACGGTACGCTGGCGATCTCCTTGGCAGAGACGCAGAGGCGATGGAGCTCGTGGTGGACAAGAAGTCCGCCTTGGCCTCAGCGAAGAACCCCGTCTTCCATGAGCGCAGAAGCACATCCGGTGAGGTATCACTTCATCGGTTGCTGGATGAAGGAGCGTCCCAGCCAACTACATCAACACCCAAGACCATTTCCGACCTCCTCGACCAAGTCTCTTGGCGGATCAAGTTCCAGAGCTTGGCCAGATCGGGATGGCTCAGATTCTCACAAGGAGACACACAAGACTTAGGGGAGAGTGATGGATAAGTCTCTTTTGTGTTGGCTTTTCTTTGCCCTTCAAGGACAAAGATCTCTTTAGGACACTTTTGACTAGCATCTAGGGCTGACTAGCATCTAGTTTGACTAGCATCTAGGACAACATCTTAGACTAGCATCTTAGCATATGCTTGGTCGGTTAACGACCTATAATTTGTATCCCCAACCCCTCAAAGTTGGAAGAGCGTTAATGTGAGAAATAAACAAAGAAAATTGCCCCATCTCCAAGTGTCATCCTCTCGATGAGAGTAAGGATCTTGCTATCACCAAGTGCAAGAATCCAGCGACTAACAGTTGGTGTGTTGTCCTGAACTGATGTGTAGTCGAGCAGGGTTTTGGAAGCATGACTGGTTGGTTGTCCTACAGCGGGCATGCTTGACAAACTTGGTTCATGGTGTCTGTTGAAGTAATTATTATGATTGTCGTAGTGAAAACAGACTAGACAGTAGATAGAAGGAACCCCAGTGTCAGAGCGAGGGGCTGGAGGGTCCTAGGGAGGGGTTCCGTTATGAATGTATTTGTATTATTTTCTCCAAAAATTGGGATCCTTTATTACATGGGGTAGGGGTCTATTTATAACCTCTCATAAAGTATCCGAAATTACATATGCACCCCTAAAAAGGTATGATAATCATAGGGGTAGCAGGGGCTTTTCCTAGCCTATGAGTAGCCTTCGGCGCATGATGGACCCTCCTGGTTTGGGTGCACCTGGACCGTGCGCTTGGTCCATCTGTCCTGTTCCTTGATCACGAGGCCCCTTTAGAGGCCACCCTCGGGGAGCCTTCGAGGCCCTCTCCGGAGTCTTCGGAGTCACCTTCGGGGCCTCTGGAGCTCCTTCGAGATCTCCTTCGGAGCCCTTGGACACCCTTTCGGGCCTTCGGGACCCCTTTGGGGGTACCTTCGGGATCACCTTCGGAGCCTTCAGACACACCTTCGGGACCCCTTCGGGGGGTACCTTTGGAACCCCTTCGCGCTTCGCCTGGGTCGTGGGGTTAGTGGGCCGCCCCTACGACAAGCCCCTCGCGGTCGAGGTCCTGCTTCGCCATGGCTGAAATCGCGACGTTCTCCTGAAGGGTCCAGGCTCACCATCCCCTCTGGCTTGGCGAAGTGTATCTTGGAAGGGCCTGCGAAAGTGGTCCAGTTTGTAGGATGTTTCTGGGGTACCGTGCGCCATGAATGCACCGTTTTACATCCGTTGGGGTTCCGTGCGTCGATGTTGGATGGTATGCGCTGTAATGGTGTTAGGCCTGTGGTAGGCCTGGTCCACGTGGCGCGCACTAAGTGGCGCTTGGCACTTCGCCTTCGTCCTGCTGGCCTATAAATATGTGGCCTCCCTCCTGTTGTCTTGCTCCCACTTCTGTTTTGTCTCGACTGCCGTCTCGTTTGCTTCATGCGAGGTTGTCTCTACTGCTTCTTCGGTTATGACGAAGCGAAGTAAAGAAAGTCCTGGGGAAACGGTGTATACGAGCGACCTGGGGAGGTCCACCATGACGGATCTGGTTCTTCGGACCCTTGTAGATGAGGGTAAGCTGGAGAGCCTCGAGAAGGTCCGTGCCCCCGGGAAGGAGACCGTCCCGATCTCTCGGAAGGATGAGGTGGTGGTCATCGTTGCGTTTTTTGACGCTGGCCTCCGGTTGCCGTGCGTCGATCTAGTGTCGGTGGTGCTTCAGCTTTATGGGGTGGAGTTGGCGCAATTGATGCCAAACTCCATTGTGAAGCTGGGGGTCTTCGAGTGGATGTTGCGGGCGGCCGGGTTACTGGTGAGGGGCGCCTGTTCGCTTATCTTCACGACGGTCGCTGCCAACCGAAGAAGAAAAAAAGCACGGGCGAGACGCTGAGCTTCGGCAGCGTGAACTTCCAACCGAAGTCTCGGTGCCAGATGTATTTGCCTACTCCGGCAGCACGGAATTGGTGGGACATGGACTGGATTCGGTGGTGGTTCTACCACACGTCCGCGGCGGGGGATGGTTTGCAATCTCGGGGTAGGCTGATACGCCTTATCGCCAGCCCGGAGATTGATCTTAAGCGAGGAGGAGGCCCTTCGCGGGTTTTTTGGGCCGGAACGAGCGCCTCTCTACCGTGGACTCGTGGAGGAGTATTGTGTTTTGATTCGGCCGTTGGCGGGATTGGAATGTGGAGGTCGGGGCTTCGAAGTCTGGGCGCCCAACCATTACTGTTAAGGGGCGCAAAGGTGCGGAACTCGACCTTTCTCTGCTTTCCTCTTATTATTGTGTATTTGACTTTTATTGATGCTTTGGCAGTTGCGCCTATCACCGAGGCGGTCCGTGCCGCGGAGGTGCTTCTGGGCCCATATATGGGCGAAGAACACTCGAAGCACATCCTGGTTGTGCGGGAGAATCGCCTTAACCGGGCGTACGGTTCATCGGTTCGCCTTTCTGAACGTCCAGACCCGAACGTGGGGAAGAAAAAATGCGCCCGCACCGCCGAGGTCGCTGGGCCGGGGCCGCTTGCGGTGGCCCCACTGCGTGTCGTTGCTCCTCGCAACGCGGGCGACCCGCCCAATGATGCGGAGGATGCGGACCGTCCTGCCAAGAGGAAGGCGGGCGGTGTGGAGCGGGTGGAATCCTCCGGGTCCAGCAGCTCTTCTTCGAATGAGCATGCGGGTTCGGTCGAGGAGCCCACTTCGGAGCACGCGAGTGGGCGCCCCGCGGCGGAGGTAGCTGCGGCGACGACCACGTTTGGTCTGGCGGGCATGGTCATTGGCGAGTCCTCCGGCGGTGACACCCCGTCGCGTGTTTATGCTGAGGGTACCGATGTCGTCATGGGCACCCTCTCCTACCCCGCGGGGCGTCGGTGTCGTCGTCGACAGTCCTCCTACCTCGCGGTCGCCTATAGGTATGCGCGTTGCTCCTGATTCTGTGATGTTAACTCTCGGTTGTAATCGCTACTTGGCCGTGCAGAAGTGGCCGATGATCCGGGTAGGGAGATCGAGGAGGATGCTGTGGCCGATGATGGCACGACTGGCTCGGTGGGCTCCGGGGCTCTGCATCCGCTGACGCCTGCTACGGCTGCAGCGAGCACGGTGGACGTGCTTCCCATGTGCCCTGCGAACTTCAAGGTCAGCGAGGGTGCTGCTGGGGTTTGTAAGGTGGTTGGGGACTTCGCTTCTCCGCCCATCCTTCCAGAGCTCTTTGTGAAGATGTCCATAAGGGACATGCTCCGGAGCGTCGAGGCGAACGCTATGAAGGTTTGTTTGCGCCGCTCGATTTGCTTGCTTCGCTTTTTGCTTGTTTATGCGTTAATGTCGCTTTGTCACGCAGACCTTGATGCTTTTCGCGAGCACTGGACGGTGACGTCTCACGGTGCTTTGCCAAGATTTAGAGCCGGGTGGACGAGGATCATGCCCAAAACGAGGTCCTCAGCGGTGAGCGCGATTCGCTCGCTGTGAGGGTGAAGGCCCTGGAGGCTCAGGTGGCGGGCTTCGAGGCGGAGCGCACCGGCCTTCAGGCTGATTTGGATGCTTTGCGGAGCGTGCGAGCGATCCTTGAGGAAGAGGTCCAAGCGGAGCGCGAGCTGTCGACCTCTGTGGGGCTCGCTGCCTTTGAGGCCATGGAAACTCTTGAGGTGGTCGTGTCGCAACTCGGCGCGGTGCCCCCGCCGAGGTGTCACCGGCCGGCGGAGATGGACATCACCCTCGAATGCCTTCGCCGCATTGGAGAGGTGTGTGTGCCGGCTGCCCGCACGTACGGTGATCATTGCGCGAAGGTAACTTGGTGCACGACCCTAGCCTCCCTCGACAAAGCAGGATGTGCTCATATGGACGCCTTGGCCACCCGGTCCGTTGCCATTGCCACTGTCGAGGAGGTAGCCAACGCGGAGCGCCGCACGTGTCGGGTGAGCAAGGTCCTGTTGGAGGACTACTGGGGGCGGCGTGATCACGAAGACGCGACGAGGTCCTTCCGGGAGGTGTAGGCGCGACAGGCAAAAGGGAAGGCGCCGACAGATCCTCCGGCGAAAGTCCCGGAAGGCGGCAAGCAGGGGTCCACTCACGGAGACAAGGTGTGACCCTTCGCTTGCCTGAAGCGGCTCAAACTTCTTAGATTGTCTAGGCTAGGTTTTTGCTTCGTATTTTGTTGCTCCGCCTGGGGCTCCGACGAGGGAGACCTCTTTTTGTGTAACGACCTCCTTCTTTTGAATGAAATGCTTTTGGTCCGCAATCGTGTGTTCCGTCCTGGCTTCGATTGGCATTTGAACTTGCACCTCGTGGTCTATACAGGGAGAATGATGGTTATTTAAGTGCGCCGCGCGGAGGGGTCCTCAACAACCCATGGGGCGGAGGATCAAGACTACTGTCCCTACGCGGGCATCGAAGGATGAGCGCGAGGTTTTGTTGAAGTGGCCTTTGTGGATTTGTTATCGGGGAGTCATATGTCATGGCGCCAAGTGGCAACGATGGAAGAAGGCTAACCCTACTGGGTCCATGAAAATCTTCTTCCGCTTCCGCGCGCGGTAAGCTGCGAGGGTGCGTGAGGAGGTGCGGGCCTTTTGGGAGTGCCGGGGAGTTGCGGCTGTACCCGAGGGGCCCTCGCCGCCTCCCATATCACCGAGGGCTTCGACAAGCTTGTTTGACACGCCCGAGGATTTGGCCGTGCAGAGAGAATATGTGGAGCTGATGGCCACCGGGGCATCGGATGAAGAACTGCTGGAGTGGGCAACGCGCAAGGAGGAGTGGGACTTCATCCCATAGATGCATGGTGATTTCTGCGGTGTACCGTGGCAGAGATTCGAATTGTACCAATTACTACTCGCATTTTTTTCATTTGGATCGGACCCTTGTAACGTATGTATCGGTTGTGCTGAGTCCAATAAAAATTACGTGATTGTATGTGGTAGACGAAGTGTCCCCGAGGTCCTTTATTGTTGCCCTTCGTGTCCAGGTCCTCGCTTTGCGATGCATGGCTAAGTCGAGGGGAGTTTCCTTGGAAGGGAGAGGCGAAGCCTCGCACCATCCCCCATACTTTTTTAGATAGGGCTTCGGGGAGCCCTGATCTCTTTTTTGCGAGGGGGAGGCGAAGCCTCGCGCCGTCCCCCATACTTTTTTAGATAGGGCTCTGGGGAGCCCTAATCTGTTTTTTTTGTGAGGGGGAGGGGGCGAAGCCTCACGTCGTCCCCCATACTTTTTTAGATAGGGCTTTGGGGAGCCCTAATTTGTTTTTTTGCGAGGGGGAGGCGACGCCTCGCGCCATCCATATCACTGGGGGCTTCGATAAGCTCGTCCGACACGCCTGAGGATTTAGCTGTGCAGAGATAATATGTGGAGCCGATGGCCACCGGGGCGTCGGATGAAGAACTGTTGGAGTGGGCGACGCGTAAGGAGGAGTAGGACTTCATCCTGTAGATGCATGGTGATTTCTGCGGTGTACCGTGGCAGAGATTCGAATTGTACCCATTACTACTCGCATTTTTTTCATTTGGACTGGACCCTTGTAACGTATGTATCTGTTGTGCTGAGTCCAATAAAAATTGCGTGATTGTATGTGGTAGACGAAGTGTACCCGAGGTCCTTTATTGTTGCCCTTCGTGTCCAGGTCCCTGCTTTGTGATCCGTGGCTAAGTCGAGGGGAGTTTCTTTGGAAGGGAGAGGCGAAGCCTCGCGCTGTCCCCTATGCTTTTTTAGATAGGGCTTCAGGGAGCCCTGATCTCTTTTTTTGTGAAGGGGAGGCGAAGCCTCGTGCGGTCCTCTATACTTTTTTAGATAGGGCTCCGGGGAGCCCTAATCTATTTTTTTTTGCGAGGGGGGAGGGGGCGAAGCCTCGCGCTGTCCCCCATACTTTTTTAGATAGGGCTCTAGAGAGCCCTAATCTATTTTTTTTTATGGGAGGCGGCACGCCGCCGTCCCCCATACTTTTTAGATAGGCTCCGGGCCCTAACTGTTTTTTTTTTGAGGAGGAGAGCCTCGCGCCGTCCCCCATACTTTTTTAGATAGGAATCCAGGGAGCCCTAATCTCCTTTTTTTTTGCGAGAGGGAGGCGAAGTCTCGTACCGTCCCCCATACTTTTTTATATAGGGCTCCGGGGAGCCCTAACGTTTCTTGCTAGGGGGAGGCGAAGCCTCGCGCCGTCCCCCGTAGTTTTTTAGATAGGGCTTCGAGGAGCCCTAATTTATTTTTTTTGCGAGGGGGAGGCGAAGCCTCGCGCTGTCCCCCATACTTTTTTAGATAGGGCTCCGGGGAGCCCTAATCTGTTTTTTTTTGTGAGAGGGAGGGGCGATGCCTCGCACCGTCCTCCATACTTTTTTAGATAGGGTTTCAGGGAGCCCTAATCTGTTTTTTTTGCGAGGGGGAGGCGAAGCCTCGCGTTGTTCCCCATACTTTTTTAGATAGGGTTCCGGAGAGCCCTAATCTATTTTTCTTGTGAGGGAGAGGCGAAGCCTCACGCCGCCCCTATACTTTTTTAGATAGGGCTCCGGGGAGCCCTAATCTGGTTTTTTTGCGAGGGGGACGGGCGAAGCCTCACGTCGTCCCCCGTACTTTTTTAGATAGGGCTCTGGGGAGCCCTAATCTGTTTTTTTTTTATGAGGGAGGGCTCGCTACTGCACTTCATACTTTTTAGATAGGGTTCCGGGGAGCCCTAATCTATTTTTTTTGGGAGGGTGGGGGGCAAAGATCGACGCCGTCCTCCCTGGTGCACTTTGTTTCGGGGAATGCTTTGCGCCGAGGTTAGCCTTGTGCGTCATCTTCGCTTGGATATTGATGCCTGCGGAGGGCGTCGGTGTGCACCGGGGCTGAAGGCCATGCGCGGTGTCTTGGTTTATACACTCGCGCCTGCGAAAGGCCTCGGTGTGCACCGGGGCTGAAGGCCATGCGGGGTGTCTTGGTTTATACTCTCGCGCATGCGAAGGGCCTCGGTGTGCACCGGGGCCAAAGGTCTTCGCGTTGTCTTGGTTTATACACTCGCGCCTACGGAGGGCCTCATGTGCACCAGGGCCGAAGACCATGCGTGGTGTCTTTGTTTATACACTCGCGCCCGCGGAGGGCATCGGTGTGCATCGGGGCTGAAGCCATGCGTGGTGTCTTCATTTATACACTCACGCCTGTGGAGGGCATCAGTGTGCACCGGGGCCGGAGGCCATGCGCGGTGTCTTCGTTTATACACTCACGCCTGCTGAGGGCCTCGGTGTGCACCAGTGCCGAAGGCCCTGCGCGGTGTCTTCGTTTATACACTCGCGCCTGCGGAGGGCATCGGTGTGCACCGGGGCCGAAGGCCATGCGCGGTGTCTTCGTTTATACACTCGCGACTGCGGAAGGTATAGGTGTACACCGAGGCCGAAGGCCATACGCGGTGTCTTCGTTTATACACTCGCTCCTGCGGAGGGCATCGTTGTGCACTGGGGCCGAAGGCCATGCGCGGTGTCTTCGTTTATACACTCGCGCATGCGGAGGGCTTCGGTGTGCACCGGGGCTGAAGGCCATGTGCGATGTCTTGGTTTATACACTCGCGCCTGCGAAGGGCCTCGGTGTGCACTGGAGCCGAAGACCATGCGGTATGGTGCTCGTTGAGTGGCACGTGTTTTGTTTATTATGCAGGGACAAAATACCCAAAAGCATACATGCGTTTGTATAGCTCCCCTCACTGGTGCGGGCGGTGTGGTGGCGATTGGCGAGACACCGGTCGGTTCGTTTATGAAATTCAAAATGGCCTAAGGGTAGAACTTGCGGAGACTCTTGGTGTTCCACGTATAGTCGAGCTGCTACCCCTTTGGGGTGGCGATGTAGTATGATCCTGCCCTGGTGCTTCGGGTGATGATGTATGGTCCTTCCCATTTGGACTCGAGCTTGCCTATTGCTGTAGGATTGGCGGCTTGTTTGAGGACTATGTCACCGGGTGCCAAGGTGCGAATCCTAACTTTCCTGTTGTAGGCCTTCGCTACTCCCTCTGCATACTTTGCCATGGTTGAAATGGCTTGTATGCAATTTTTGTCGATTAGGTCGATGGAAGTTTCGCGGTTGTTGGGGTTGGCATCCTGTGTTGCTCGAAGTGATCTTGCGTCGTGCTCACCGGGCGTCATCGATTCGTCAGCGAATAGGAGCTTGAAGGGGGAGAAGCCTGTGGCTCTGGTTGGTGTGGTGCGGAGTGCCCATAGGGCCTTCTGGAGCTCCTCAGGCCAGAGCCCCTTGGGCAATCCCACCAGGCGTTTAGTGAGGCCTGTTTGTAGGTTGCCATTGGCCCTTTTGATTGCCATGTTGGACTCGGGGTGTCCTACTGATGCAAAGGCCGCGGAGTCAAACTGGGTGCCGTTGTCAGTGGCGATGTCACGCGGCACCCCGTACCTGCAAATGATGCTCCTCCATGCGAAACGCTGGGTCGCGGTGGCTGTTATCTTGGCAACGGGCTCGGCTTCCACCCACTTGGAGAAGTACTCGATGGTGACGAATGCAAACCGAAGGTTGCCTCTGGCTGCCGGAAAAGGCCCGATGATGTCGAGCCCCCATCGCGCGAAGGGCTAGACTGGGGGCAGCGGCTGTAGCGGGACTGCGTGTGCCTTGGGGTTATGGCTGGCCCATTGGCAGCCTTGGCAATGCTGCACAAGTTCTTTGGCGTCCTGAAGCGCCGTTGGCCAGTAAAGGCCCTGGCGGAAGGCCCTCGCTACGAGGCCCTGGGGGCCTGGTGGGCACCGCAATCTCCCTCATGGATCTCCCTGAGGAGGTCTTGGCCTTCTTGTCGGGATATGCATCGGAGGAAGGGGGTGCAGACGCCTCCCTTGTACAGTTCGCCGCCAATGATGCGGTAATTCCTGGAGCGGTGCCTGAGACGCTTCTCTTCGGTTGAATCTTCGGGTTCTTCACCTGTGAGGTAGCTGATGATCTTACCTTGCCAATCTGCTCCGCTGATGGGCATGATGAGGCACATAGCCCCTTGTTCTTCCGACTCCATGCTTGTTTCGGGCTCAGCCCCTTGTGCTTCGGGTGGAGCCCCTTGCGCTTCTAGTGTAACTGATGGTGAATGAAGCACCTCGTAAAATACCTCTAGAGGCGGTTGGCTGGCCGAGCTAGCCATCTTTGCGAGCTGGTCCGCTGCCTCATTGGCGTTTCTTGGGATAGCTTGCACGGTGATGCCGAGGAAACACTTGGACGCGGCTCGAACCATTGCCAGGTATCTTGCCATCTCGCGGTCCCTAGTCACGAAGCTTTTGTCGAAGTGTCCCGCCATGAGGCGGGAGTCGCTTTTGATCACAAGGCACTTGGCCCCCAGGGTTTTGGCTTTGCGAAGTCCTAATAGCAGGGCCTCGTACTCAGAGGCATTGTTGGTTGTGGGGAAGTCGAGGCGTCTTTGCATCGACAGCTTCTACCATCCGGGCGGCCAGATGGCCCGCCGGCCTCTGCACACACCAGATCCGTCGGTGTGGATATCCCACGGTGCCTCAATGGGACTTGAGGGTGGGTCTTCGGCTTGAGGGGTCCACTCGGCGACGAAGTCCGCTAGGGATTGCGATTTGATGGCGGTGCGTGCTACAAAGGTTATGTCGAAGGGTGTGAGCTCTGCTGCCCACTTCCCGATACACCCCGATGCGTCCCTGTTGCGCAGCATGAGTGCCAAAGGGTAGGACATCGGGACTATGATGGCATGCGCGCGCCATGAAATAGTGCCGAAGCTTGCGTGAAGCCATGAGCAGGGCGTATGCTAGCTTTTCAAGCTCGGTGTACCGGACCTTGGCCCCCTAGAGGGCCTCCTATACATAGTACACTGGCGCTACTCAAAGATTCCTCTGGGCGAGGATCGGCACGACGGCCATGAGGAGGCAAAGGAGGTCTGAGGAGGAACCGCGCACCAGGGTTTGGGCTGGTTAAGCTCGGGAGTTGGTTGAGGTATTGCTTAAGGTCTTGAAATGCTGTTTGGCAGGCCTCAATCCATCGGAATGGCTCCGCACCTCGGAAGGTCTTGAAGAAGGGTAGGGCTCGCTCGACTGATCAGGACAAGAATCGACTGAGGGCGGCGAGGTGGCCCGTCAGCCTTTGCACTTCTCGAGCGCTGCGAGGTGGCTCCATTCTTGTATGGCTCTGATTTTTTTGGGGTTGGCCTCAATGCCTCTTTCCGATACGAGGAACCCCAGCAACTTTCCTGCTTTGACCCCGAAGGCGCAATTGTCTGGGTTGAGTTTGATTCCTTCCCTCCGAAGGTTGGCGAAGGTTTCCTGCAGATCATCCGCGTGGGAGCCCGCAAGCTTGCTCTTGACAACTATGTCGTCCACATATGCTTCGACATTGCGCCCGAGCTGCCCTGCGAGCACCTTGGTGATGAGGCGAGTGAACGTCGCTCCAACGTTTTTGAGGCCGAAGGGCATGCGGTGGAAGCAATAAGTTCCGAGGGGGGTGATGAAGGCGGTCTTCACTTCGTCTTCCTTGGTCATGAATATCTGATGGTACTCGGAGTAGGCGTCGAGGAAGCTCATCAACTCGCAGCCGGAGGTGGTGTCCACTAGCTGGTCAATACGAGGCAGGGGAAGTCATCCTTGGGAGACGCTTTGTTGAGGTCGGTGAAGTCGACGCACATTCGCCATTTGCCTGTGCTCTTTCGAATCAGGACAGGGTTGGCTAGCCACTTGGAGTGCTTGACTTCGCGAATGACCCCCGCCTTTAGGAGTTTGGCTATTTCTGCCTTCGCCGCTTTTAGGCGCTCCGGCGTCATGCGACATAGCTTCTTCTTCTTGGGGGTTGCATCACTCCGGATGGCGAGGCGATGTTCCATTGTCTCGCGAGCTACCCCAGGTATGTCCTCTGGGCTCCATGCGAAGACATCTGCATTGCTGCGGAGTACGTCGAGGATGGTGCCATGCTCTTCTGCTGGAAGCTCTGCGCCTAGTGCGACTATTTTTTTCTGGGGAGGTGTCCCTCAAGGGGACCCTCCGTAGTTGTCCCTCTAGTCTGGCCTTCAGAGCCCACTTGCCGGAGGAGGCCTCCGCTGGCATGTCGGGGTTGGCTTCGACCATGTGGACGCGACTGTTGGGCAGATCTACCTCTCGCTCGGTTTGCCGGGCTAGGTCCTGATCGCCCCGGATCGTGATGACGCCTTCCGGTGCGGGGATCTTCATACACATGTATAGTTGTGGTGGGCGATTGCGCCAAAGGCATTCAACGTGGCTCGGCCAAGGATGGCGTTGTATTGGTAGGGTATTTGGATGACGTCGAAGGTGATAGTTTCTGTGTAGGAGGCGAAGCCATCGCCAAACGTGACGGCTAGGCTGATTTTCCCCAAAGCCATCACGGGCCTTCCCCCAAAACCCACGAGGGGTATGCCTGGTGGTGACAGGCGATCCCTTGGGATCATCATTTTGTCGAAGGCTTCTGCGAATAGGAGGTCCGCGGAGCTTCCCCCGTCTACGAGGACGCGCCGGACTTGGAAGTCTGCAATGCTGGCAAAAATGACAAGGGGGTCTTGGTGAGGGAAGTATATGCCCTTGGCGTCCTCGAGGCTGAAGGTGAAGGGCACCTCAGCGTAGCGAGGTGGTCTGCACGCAGGACATGCTGCCACGTGGTGGATTTGCTGGGCGTAGGCGCGTCGCTGTCTTTTGGATGTTATGCCGAGCGACGATCCTCCTGTGATCATATTTATGACCCTTTGTCGTGGCTCGTCATGGCCCCCTTCGATGTGTGGCCTTGCAGGTGGTGCGGGCAGCTGATTGCCCACACCCATTGGGTCTTCGCGCTTGGCTGGCTGCCGTGTGCGGTTCATGTAGTCATGCATGGCTGCGATGGTGCGACACTCCGTTGTTGTGTGCGAGCATTCGCCATGAAGGTCGCAATAGGACGTGATGCCCTTGGCGGTGCCGTGGGTGTCTGGATGTTGCCCATCGCGGCGTCCACGGCCTCTGCCCTGGCCGCAGCCTGTCTGGCCGCCGCGCTTCGCTCCCTCGGAATTTTGACCTGCGTCGACATGGTAGACATTCTTGCACTTGTGGCGGAAGTTGTTGCGCGGCTTAGAGGTGGCCGGCGTGACGGGGGGTGTTGTTTGCTTGGTTAGGTTGGTGGTTACTGGTGTGGTGTCGCGGGCGTCTCGTCGGCCTTGATTACTATCTTCTTCCTTGCGGGCATACTCTTCCATTTTGTCGAAGAGTTCCGTGACCGTCTTGAACGAGTTTCTGGCTAGCCTTTCTAATAGAGGGCCTCTTTGGAGTCCGCAGGTTGCCGTATTTATGATTGTTGTCTCGTTGACGCCCTTCACCTAGCATTTGACTTCAGCGAATTTTTTTGAAGAAACTGCGGAGGGTCTCACCCGGGGCCTGTTTGATTGCAAACAGGTGCCCTGCGTCCTTCGGCTCGACGTAATTTCCCTGAAAATTATTGTGTACTAGATCGCGTAGCTGCTCCTATGTGTATATGGATCGGGTGGGGGGGATGGTAAAAAACCACGTGAGGGCGACACCTTTGAGGGCAAGAGTAATGCTTTTTGCTTTTGTTGTGTCGTCCCCCCTGTGGCCTCTCATCTTGTTTCAGACACCCGAGGAATTCCGAGGGTCTGCACCTTCAAGGGTCTCGACGTCGGCATTTTGAAATCCTTGACAACAGTATTTTTTTGAGACCAGCTCAGCGGGAATTGGGGTCTCCCCGGAGCAATGGGGCCGATGGTGGGTTGGCTGCTATCCTCGGAGGATCCTGCTCCGGTGCCGCGGGCTCTGGTTGTGTTGGGATTGTGAGGCTGCCTCCGGCAGGTTACCGCAAGGTAAGCATCTCTCGCCGGAGGTCGGCCAACTCCTACTGGAGTGCTTCGTAGGCCCCCTAGGTCACTCCGGCCCCTAGGAGTGCACCAGGGGGTTGGTTGTCGGGGAGGGATGCTTCGGCCAGCGGGGCGTCGCCCCCGATGATGTCCCCATGGGTGGAGTTGTTCACTTTTTCCTCCGCGGCTCGTGTGGCATTGCCACCCATGAGGTCTTGCCGTTTGGCCTTTGGGTGCTCGGGGCATGATCATGATATTCTTCTTCTTCAGATTCTTTGAAACTTTGGGCATGGACTTTCGGGGGGGGGGGCATCTGATGTGTGCTCTGGTGACCTTCTTGCCGAACCCCACGGACGGCGCCAACTGTCGTAGTGGAAAAAGACTAGACAGTAGATAGGAGGGACCCCGATTAATGAGCGAGGGCCGAGGAGGTCTGAGGAGGGTTCCATTATGAATGTACTTGTATTATTTTCTCCAAAAATTGGGATCCTTACATGGGGGTAGTGGTCTATTTATAGCATCCCCATAAGGTATCCGAAATTACATATGCACCCCTAAAAAGGTATGACAATCATAGGGGTAGTAGGGGCTTTTCCTAGCCTATGAGTAGCCTTCGGCGTATGGTGGACCCTCTTGGTCCGGGTGCACCTGGATCGTGCGTCTGGTCCACCTGTCCTGTTCCCTGATCGCGAGGCCCCTCCGAAGGCCACCTTCGGAGAGCCTTTGAGGGCCCATCTGGAGTTTTCAGAGTCACCTTCGGGGCCTCTGGGGCCCCTTTGGAGGGTGCCTTGGGGATCTCATTCGGAGTCTTCGGACACCCCTTCGGGCCTTCGGGACCCTTTGGGGGTACCTTCGGGATCATCTTCGGAGCCTTCAAACATCCTTTCGGGGCCTTCGGGATCCTTTCGCGCTTCGCTTGGGCCGTGGGGCCGGTAGGCCGCCCCTACGACAATGATCAACACCATGTTTAGATTTATCTGATTTATTCATGTTTTGTATTTTGCCTGCTTTTCTATCTCTGCATGCTATTGTAGCAATGATAACTATGTTTATCTTCATGGAAACAAAGTTTTGTTCAGGTTGACCTGGTTATCATTTTAAATTTGACATCGACTGCTGAGATTATTTTGCGAGCTTACCTGCAAGTTTCCTGACAAGTAGCGTATCCACAGTTCCAAATTCTGGATTCAGCTAGATGATATGTATGCTATGAAATCACCCTTTCTGGTGTACTTATGCAATCACCTTTCGGTTCCGTCAAATCAACATAAAAATTTTAGGGGGGAAATGACAATGTAGTCTAGTGTTTTAGCACTCTTTAAAATTTTCAATTTCAAATTCAAAATGTGCTAGAAGAAATAATACACTATTTTGTTTTTTTAATTGGCAAGAAAATACGGTGAATTAGATTCACTTGAAGATGAACTAACACTTTGGCCAAATAGTCTGTTGATATTTGGATCCGTATATGATCTAATCTAATATGGAAGTATCTGGAATATGCTATATTAGCAGATTAGTGTTCTACTTGGACTCTAAGTCCTTTTACCCCTTTATATACCTCCTGTAAGCCATACGGAGAGATGAGACGTCTCATTGTAATCCCCTACGTTTTGTAATCACTTTTCATATAGTGATCATTGCTGATTGGCGTTCGTAGTTTTTTCCTGAAAGAGTTTTCCACGTAAAAATTCGTATCTTCTTTATTTCTATTTTTTTTAATAAGTGGTATCAAGCATAAAAGATTAGAGTTTCGAGAGATTCGAATTTTTTTTTCCAATCCGGGTGCCGCCGCGCAGGGCGTCTTCGTCGCACAAGCAGATCGCGCACGCCAGATCGATTCCGATCGCAAAAATCACCCGGCCGTCATCCGCCACGTCCGCCCGTCCCTCGCGTTTCCTCGGCGCTCGTCCCAGGCGCTGCGCATGGCGCACCAACAGAAAGCGACAGCGTGCACGTGTACGCGTCGTCTCGGTCCAAGCGTCAAAGCGCGCGTCGAAGGCTGCAGGCCAAACCAAGAAAGCAAATTCAATCCAGCAGCCGTTCACCGAGCAACCTTTCTGTTGAATCACAGCACAGGTCCAAGATCAATCTTTTTTTTAATCAATCTCACAGCAAGCTTCGTCCATCCAATTCACAGGTTCTGTTGTCCAAGATTCCGGCGAATTTTGCTAAGTCCACACGAGAAGTGTACCAGGTGTTTCGAATATCTTTGGTTCGCGTACACAGAAGGCGTACCAAATAGGTCGTGATTTTTGCTAGGTTTACATAGATTAATACCAGCAATTTTTAGGATTTATTCCTCAAAGCGACTTTGAAGTATGATCTTCCACTCCTGGGTCGAGACACAAGATTTTCGTTGTGGCAAGTCAAGATGAGGGCTGTGCTGGTATAGATGGATTTGGATGATTCATTGGAAGGATTTGGATGATGCATTGGAAGGATTTGAGAAACAACCTATCACATGGACTGCAGATGAGAAACGTAAAGACCGTAAGGCTTTATCTCAGATCCACCTTCATCTATCAAATAATATTTTGCAGAAGGTTTTGAAGGAGAAGACAGCTGCTGCATTATGACTGTAGTTGAAACAAATTTGCATGATAAATGATCTCACCAGCAAGATACATCTCAAGCAGAAGTTGTACTCTCACAAATTACAAGAAGGGGGATCCGTGCTTGATCATCTTTCATTGTTTAAGAAGATCGTTGCCGACCTAAAGTCGATGGAGGTAAAATATGATGATGAGGATTTGTGTTTTATTCTTTTGTGTTCCATGCCTAGTTCTTTTTTAAATTTCAGAGATACCATACTATATAGTAGAGATACTCTCACTCTTAATGAAGTTTATGAAGCATTGCATGCTAAGGAGAAGATGAAACAGATGGTACCTTCCGAAAATTCAAATCCAAAAGGAGAAGGCTTGTTTGTTCGTGGCAGGCAAAAGGAGAAGAACTCAAACAATGGATCTCAAGGCAAAAGTTCGAACGACTACAAGAATCGGTCGAAATCCAGAGGCAAATACAAGTCGTGCAGATATTGCAAGAAAAGTGGGCACGACATCTCTGAATGCTGGAAGCTGCAGAATAAAGAAAAAAAGAACTGGTAATTATAAGTCAAAAGGTAAACCAGATGATAAAGGTAAAGCCTCCCCTACTGCTGATGATAATTCTGATGGAGAAGTTCTTGTTGCTTTTGCTGAATGTGCTAAGACCAATAATGAATGTGTGGATATCATGGGGATATGTGCACGATCTTAGGATGATGTTACAATTGGCAATATCATTAACGGTTTGTCGAAACACGCGTTTTCGTCAAAGTTTGAAAAGTTGTCAGGGTAGGTGCGGTCAGACCGGTATTAGGGGCGCGGTCAGATCGGCCAGCAGTCAGAACGGGCTGCGGTCAGACCGCCCATTCAATGGCGGTCTGACCGATCTTGTACTGTTCATCGGCCAATCGTGGCGATGAGTGTTGGGTTAGGTCAAGCTCATGGGTTTCATGGCATATATGTTGCATGATGCATGTTTTGACTAACGTGGGTCAACTTGTGAAGAATTTGTTCCCGGAATCGATTTCTTTGTCTATTGTTGTGCAGGTTGCTTGGAGGTCAATGACGGTCAACGGCGAGGATGATCAAGACTAAGCTTGGAGAGCTAAGGTCCAGAACGATCGGGGATGCCGGGTAAAGTCAATGGAATCAAGCATGGCACAAGAGGGACAAAGGTGACCGAACGGGCAGTTCGGTGCGACGGGTTGGATCAAGCGTCGCGGGGGTCGGTGCAAGTGCCATGGTGGTTTCGGTGGGAGCCGGATGGGAGAGACTTGCCGACATGATGAGAGTCGCTGGATCAACCTACACGTGGCGAAGCATGGAAGTGCTTCACGAAGATGGGACTCGGTCTTTGCAAAAAGATCGAGAAGGGGTATTTTGGTAATCTTACCAAATACCGCCTTGGTGACCTTTTGCCAACCCGCGGCGCAAGACGACGCATGATGAAGCGGATTAGGTCAAGAGGAGATGAAGACGACGCTTTAAAATACGTGCGTGTGTGACCTGTTTGTGTGTGGGCCTTAACGGGAGCCCATTAGGGTTAATGCTTCTAGAAGCTCTAAGCCTCCACTATAAATAGAGGAGGGAGGTGGCTGCACCCCCTTCAACCCTTTCATTGTTTTGAAACCCTAGTTTGCTTAGGGAGAGGATTAGTGGACGTTAGGGTTCTAGAGAGTTGGATTTGATGTCGTGCTCATGTATTGAGTCTTTGTCCTCCATTGATGGAGTGGCTGTAAACCAATACCATATCAAATCAATCCAAGGAAAGATTGCTCAAAGATGTGTCTCTTTGCTTTCCTTCTCTCTATTTGATGATTTTGAGTACTTCTTTGATCCACGAGTTTTTGCTTGGTTTCTTGCTTTGATCTAACTTGCTGTGACATGTGGGAACCCATCTAGGATCATCTTGATCATCAATCACCCACGAGGAAGTCTTTAGATCATATTTTGTATTTGGCTCGGTTTTCGAGCCACATTAGTTCAAACTAAAAAAGATAGAAACTTTGGCATAGATCTCTGCGATCCTTGATTGGAATAGGTTCCTAATATCTTTGAGAAGGTGTGGTTCAAGTTTCGTGGAGCTTGGCCGTGTGAATCAAAAGTTAGACTGATTTGAGTTTTGGTTTTCGGGCTGTTTGCACTGTTCATTGTGCATCCGGTTAGTCTGAGCTTTTGCCTCCGGTTAGTCCGGCCTCCGGTCAGTCCGTGCTTGCGCCACCGGTCAGTCCGGCTCGAGCGGTCAGACCACACTTTGGCCGTCGGTCAAACCGCCCTCTGGATTAGGGTTTGTGATTTCTTGTTTTGGTCTTTTGCTTTGGGGATTTTGGATTGGATTCAATACTAGTCTTCCGCTGTACTGGTATATTGATCTTCATAGCTTCTATAGCTACTGGAGTGAAATTCGGGTTGAATCTGATCTTTGTGAAAAAGTGAGTGTGCTCCTATTCACCCCGCCTCTAGTCGCCTTTTCGGTCCAACAAGTGGTATCAGAGCCCGGTTAGTTCAATCTTGATCTTAACCGGTCGCTGAACTTGGCGATGGATAAGTATTCGACCAAACCGCATGTCTTCGATGGGCTCGACTATTCCTATTGGAAGAATCGCATGCGAGTCTTCCTTGAGAGCGAAGGACAACCTATATGAGAGGTTGTTCGAGCCCCGCTCGTTTTGCCCGAAGTTGCTTCGCCGGCTTCAGCAGTTCTCTTGGCTAACAACAACAAGGCAAAGAACCTTCTATATGCTGGGCTTGGTAGGCAGGAGTACGATAGGATTTGCAACATTGTGACCGCACATGAGATTTGGAACACCCTCGAAACTTACCATGAGGGATCGTCTCAAATCAAGTAAGTGCGCCAGACGGTCTACAAGCGAGAGTATAACAAATTCGAGATGCGTCCTTGTGAGAGCATCGATGATGTTTTTACTCGCTTCAACAAGGTGATCAATCAGATGAGAGCTGTTGACATTGAGTACTCTCAATCTAAGAATGCCACCCACCTCTTGGCTGCAATCAACACCAAGGAGTGGGAGATAAAGGCTACTGCTATTGAGAAGAACGTCGATATCTCTAGTCTCACTTTGGAGCTGCTTTATAGCAAGCTCAAGACTCATAAGATCAAGAGAGGTAGTCTTCCTAAGAAGGATAACATGGCTTTGGTGGTTGATCCTCTCAAAGGGACTCCTGATGGTTCTTCTGAGTCTTCTTCTGGCTTTTCTCTTGCGTGTATATCTACTGTTGAAGGAGAAGAGTTTGAGAGTCTTCCTGAGGCTGATTTAGCTCTTTTAGTCAAGAAAGTCACACGGGCATAACAATGTTAGAAATAAGAAGAGAGGTGGCCCTGTGATGTGTTATGAGTGTGGAGAGCTATATCATATTCGGGCAAATTGCTCCGAGCTGAAAGGTAAGAGCAACCACAAGGAGGAAAAGCCAGCTTGGAAGAAGCCTAAAGGGAACAAGCCCAAGTACAATGCTGTCAAGCTCATGAAAGCCACTCACCGGGTTCTTGCCTCTTTTGGAGAGCAATCCATGAGCGATGTGGACTCCGGGAGCGAGGAGGACAAGGAGGAGGAACTCTCTCAAGACAAGAAAGGGAAGGCCAAGGACTTTACTAGCATGTGCTTCATGGCCGACTCCGTCGACGCCGATAACGACGACGAGGTACCTCTCTCCTATGAGGTTCTTTCTGCTAGATGCGACAACATGTTTGAGCAACTCATGAGTCAGGATAAGGCATTAGAGTTTATCATGGCAAGGAGCAAGGATTTAAAGTCACAAGTAGACAATTTGACGTTAGAACTTGCTAATGCTAAGACTCTTGAATCTGATGAATGTTCATCTTGCCATGCATTACATTCTGAATTTGCTAAACTGCAATCTGCTCATGATATTGCTTTGCATCAACTTGAAAATGCTAGGATTGAGCTAATTGATGTTAAATCCGCTCCTTATGAAAAATGCTTAGAGTCTAGCAAGTTGGATGCCTCTGGTAATGTTAAATCTAGCTTTTGCTCTTTCTGCTTAGAACGTGAACATGAAGTTAAAGACATTCTAGAAGCAGTTAGAGCTAAATATGCCAAGATTAAGGACACAATTGAGTCTACACCGTGTGCCTCATATGTAGCCTATAAGCTTGAAGTTGCTTTTCTTAAGGAGAAACATGCTAGAGTCATTAAGGCCAAGACTTGCGATTCATGTGTTAACTTTGAAAAAGAAAATTCTTACCTTAAGGGCACACTAGAAAATTTTTCTAAAGGTAAGAAATAGTTAAATATGATTCTAGACACGTCTAAATCTCCTTATAAGAAGCAAGTGTTAGGATACAACTCTGCCCAGGACAAATCCAAGCCTAATGTCATTCAGGTCTTGGAAAATGGCTTAGTTGAATTCACAACCCAACCTGCAAAAACAATTTTCAAATCTACAGGTTTTGTCGAACCTTCTTTTGAGTCAAAAGGTGCTTCTCCCAGTGGTACCAAATACCGTTGCACCTATTGCAAGAAGAGTGGGCATTTGGTTGAGTTCATTGGCATGAAATTCAAGAACGCTAAGAAAAATATTGCTAGAATTTCATCTAATCAACCTAGAGCTTTTATGAGACATGATCATTTAGAAAGGAAGAAACCTGGACTAGGATTTGTTTCGCATGCTCATCATCATAAGTTCCCTAGACAGGATGCTTCTCATGTTTGTGTAACCATTGCTCATAACAGAACTTCAAATAAAATCAAGGATAGCACTTCTGCTTTGCATACTACTCGCAGATATGTGTCTCAGTACTGGGTTCCCAAGTCTTGTTTAACTAACCCAGTATTGAGACACATCGATCTTTTGTGTCTTGATTTTCAGGGTCACCGCGGAAGGAGGAAGAACACGTGGCTCGTCGACTCTGGCTATTCACGCCACATGGCCGGAGACTCAAGATGGTTCACTTCTTTCACGCGGTCAACAGGTGATGACTTCATCACCTTTGGAGATGATACACAAGGGTGAATTGAAGGAACAGGATCAATCAAGGTGAATGACAGATTCATCTTGAAGGATGTCGCCCTTGTGGACAAGCTAAGGTATAACTTGCTTTATGTTTCGCAGCTTATTGATGATGGCTATGAAACTCGTTTTAAGAAAAATACCTATCGTGTGCTTGATTCTGCCGGTGAGCTTGTTTTTGGAATTTCTAGAGTTGGTAGAATCTTTGGACCTTATTTTTCTGAATCTCTTGCTGGATCTCTCAAATGTTTAATTGCATCTTGTTCTGATATCTGGCTTTGGCACTGACATTTGGGGCACATAGGTTTTGATCATCTGACAAGAGTTAGCGGCCTTGATCTCGTGAGAGGTTTTCCTAAACTCAAAGTCGCTCAAGGTCTTGCCAGATAAGCGCTCAGAGGCATGGCAAGCAAGTTGTCGCCTGACACCCTTCATTGACTATGGTCATAACTGATGGACCATGATAGTTGCTTCATATGGATACTGTTGGTCATACTAGGGTTCGGTCAGTTGGTGGCAAATGGTACATTCTTGTTATAGTCGATGATTTTTTGAGATACTCTTGGGTGTTCTTTCTTGCTTCGAAGGATAAAACTTTTGATCATTATCATGATCTTGTTCTTCGTTTGGCTTCTGAACTTTCTAGTGCCTTGAGAGCGATCCGCAGTGACAATGGCACGGAGTTCAAGAATGCTTCTTTTGCCTCTCTTTGTGCTGAGCGCGGTATTGAGCATCAGTTCTCTTCTCCATACGTCCCTCAACAAAATGATGTTGTGGAAAGGAAGAACACAACCTTAGTCGAAATGGCTAGGACGATGCTAGATGAGTATATGTAACATCGTAAATGTATAAACAGGTGCGTGTTTCAAATGTAAGAAAATGTGTAGAAATTAAAACTTTTTCTCACATCTTGAAACTCTTGAACTCCTCTATAATTCTTATCAAAAGTTGTGGAGTTCAAGAACCTAAACCTCATGTGGACTAAAGTCCAACCCTTATTCAACTTGTCACAAATCTTGTGCCAAACTTGGGAAAGCATTTTCTCTTGGTTCTAGAGTTGATGTGGGACCCCTCTGAAAAATATCATAAGTTTTAAAACTTGTTTGATAATTTTTGGAGGTAAGTCAAACCCTAGAACAGCCTTTAGGAATTTCTGGAGAAAAATGCAGTGCACAAAAACCTCTGGAAATTTTATGTAAGGTTAATCCTAAAGTCAGCAAGCTCCAGTTAAAATTTCATAAATTTTGGAGTTGATTTGCTATCTCATTTAAATCTGCAAAGTCTCAGCTGCTAAATTCAAACTCTAAGGGTCTGCACTGTTCCTTGGGCCTGAGCCATTTTCCATGTGGGTCTAACCCAACCGCATCCCTGGCTCAGCCTGACCTCCTTTTCCCATGCGTGAGGTCGTAGCCGTTGGATTCAGATCCAGTGGCCACGACCTCCTCCACAACCATCGCGGCCCAGTCCTCCCACCTCATCGAGGTCGTAGCCGTTGGATCAAATCCAATAGCCATGACCTCCCCCTCGTTATCTAGCGCACAAGCCCTCCCCTCGCGGTGTGTTGTGCGCCGTTGGATCAAAATCCACGGCCAAGACCTCCCCGTGGTGTCACGCGCATCAGACCTCCCACCCGCGCGAGGTCATAGCCGTTAGATAGAGATCTCACGGCCATGACCTCCCTTCTCATCTCGTAGCCGTTGGATAAGGATCCAACCGCCACAACCTCCCTGTGTGCTATGCGCAACAGCCATGACCTCCCTCTTTTGATCAGCACCATTGGATGTAAATCCAACGGCCCTGACCTCCCCATGTGTTGTGTGCCCTTGGATTGAGATCCAATGGCCATGACCTCCCTCTCTGCCTTGCGCACTGCTCAAGACCTCCTCTATCCATTGTGTGCCTTTGGATGTAGATCCAAAGGCCACGACCTCCACATCCCCTTGGCGAGATCGCTACTGCGATTAAGTCCTCTCCATCCGTCCACGCCTTTGGATTCAAATCCAACGACCAGACCTCCTAGCCCCTTCAACAAGATGACCTCCCCTTTCTTTTTGTGCAACCGCATGATGGAGATTGTGTGGTCAGTGACCTCCCTTCCCTTTGCGCCCAGCGCGATGATGATCTTGTGGTCACGACCTCCCGATCTGATCCAATGGTCTGTGACCTCCTCCCTTTCCATTTAAAACTTACTGCTTTGAGATCTAGGGTCAGACCTCCTATCCTTCTTATCCAACGGTGGAGAGCAGTTCCTGTTCTTCTCCTTCCTCTGTCACGCGTGCGAGCGCCATGGCAGTGGGTGTGTAGGTCCTGTCTTGTCCCCAACGGCTCTGAGCTGCGCGCATTAAATGCATGTCAGTCTTTCCGCCCCTAGGCCATGCCCTAGCCTACCCACCCTGTCACCTCCACGTCCTGTCCAAGCCATGGACCGCGCCATGGGCTAAGCTCACCATGAGCTTAACTCTTGGCTCATGACCTCCATTTCCCTGGCTATAAGACCTCCCCATTGTTTTCCTTGGCTTCTTTTACACATTTCCCCATTGCTCTCAGTGCTGTGGAACTCAAGCAACCGTGAGCCCTTGGCCGCCATTGTTGGAGCTTGGAGCTCCTTGGTGGCACAGTGCTCCAGTGGCTCCCCTCTCCCTCTCTTTGCTTCAATTTGTGCCATTCCCCTCTGTGACCAAAGTCCTAACTTGTTTAGTTGGGACATTTTCATAGGTGGCCTAACTCGGAGCTTGGAGGACTTCCCCTTTTGGCCGTGGAGCACCCTTCTTCACCATCGCCGGTCCTCCTCTCCTCCGACCTCCTCAGCACCTCCAGGACCTCCAGGTAACCTCTTGGTAGTCCTTTAGATGCTGGGCACCTCGCTGTATGGATTGTTGCGGAGCTTTAATTCATATTGTAATTTTGGCTGTGTTGGTCATCTTGATCCTCTCCGGCTCGTTAGCATTCTAGGCTGCCGCCGCCGTCGAGAGTGGACCCATTAGGTGCGCAAGGCTATTGCACACTCAGTGGTGTCCTTGGATGTCGCCGGCGAGGTCTGTATCGCCGGCGATGACCACTTCTTTGCGCTTGGGATTTTTGTCGGATGAAACATCGGTGCTGTTGTCGTTTAAGGACAAAGATCCTCCCCTTAAATGCGTCAATCATTGCTAATCGTTGGTAATCATTGGGTTAGCCATTAATGCCTTAGATCCTGTCCTTGTCGCGCAATTAAGGCCCGCACGCCTGGTCTCCCCGCACGCGCGCATCGCTCTGGGACCCCTTTGCCCAAGGACCACCCCGTGGACTTTTGGCAAAGACCACCCCAAAGACTTTCCCTCGGGGTCCTCTTTGCAAAATATCACCCCTGGTCTTTTGAAAGGACCACCCCCAGGACCTCCCTCCTTACGATCTTGATCGTTCAGGACCTCCCCATGGAGATCTGAACCGTCCGGACCTCCCCTCTGTTAGATCTTATTGTCTAGGACCTCCTCGAGGTCATCTTAGCCGTTGAGGTCCTCCCTGTGTCGATCTCGTCCACTCAGGTCCTCCCTCGCTAGATCTGGGCCGTTCCGGTCCTCCCTCGATGGTTTTGGTCCGTTGGATGCAGCATCAACGGCCACGACCTCTTTCCCCTTTCGCGCGCGCGTTGCCGGGAGGACATGGACCGTTGGATCCAAGATCAACGGCCCATGTTCTCTGGACCTGCGCAGGCGCGAATGAGCGTTTTCCCTGGGAGGTCTTGGGCCGTCCGATCCAGGATCAACGGCTCATGTCCTCCCCTGTCATTTTGTTTTTTAGAAATCCAGAGAGTTCTTATTTTGTAAACTGAAAAAGGTATGAACTTGTAAAATGCATAACTATTTCATTTTAAATCCAAATGAGTTGATTCAAATTTTGGTAGCTCTGGTATGAACTAAAATTTAATCTAAAAATGGTTGTAAGTTGAGTTCAGCTCCAAAAAAGTGATTTGGTAAATAGGTTTCAAAATTAACTTTAAATATTGCCCCAAAACTTGTAAAATGCATAAGTAATTCTCTGTAGTTTATTTTTAAGTGAATCCAACTTTGTTGGCCTCCTCTGTTAGTGAACTAAATGTTAGAATAGGATTTAGGCATGTCACTATTTTCAAAATAATTGTGGGAGCATTTTATTTGTGCTCATTTGAATATCTTTGAAAAATCATAAAACATGCATCATAGCTCCAAATGAGATGAATCCAATTGGGTTGTTCATCTTATGAGGAGCTTGTTTTACTGTAAGAATTTCAATTGCACCACTTTTCTAGAAATTTTTGCTAAACAATTTAATTTTGTGAATAGTAGCAGTTTGCATTTTTAGAGGCTGAGCAGAATTGTTTTGCTCATATCTTTTGCATTGAGAATCCAAATCAATTGATTCTTGTTGCTAAATTCTCTAAAAATCATCCTCTTGCTGCTATAAAAATTTCAGAGCATTTGGAGCTAGTTTGCTGTGCTGTCTTCTTGGTTTTCGTCGTTCTTATCGATTCTTTCGCCTTTGCGATTAGGTGTTGACGAGTGTGTTGATCGCGTGAGCGAACCTCTGCAGCAAACTGAGCATAACAAGCAAGGCAAGCAGTTTGATCATATCTCATTATTGTCCCATTACTTTAAAGTTTAATACTTTGTTTCACTTGTATGTATGCATGCTAATTTGTGTTAAAATATCGATTAGTTGAGCCTATAGATGCATATCCTGTAGGTAAATATTCATTCTCTACTACTAAGCCTAGAATTATCTTGCTGTGATTTAGAGTTCGATGGATGGACTCTTATCACTTAGTAGTTTACGTTGATAATGCTTAGCAATGCTTAGATAACGGTAGAAATGAGCGGTTGTCGACATTATGTCGATGACCTTGATCACACAAAAATTATTATTCCATTAAGTCCATCTTGTGCTTTGTTACTTTGTAAACAAATAAAGCAAAAATGAAAACAAAATTGTTTCATGACTTGGGCACAATAGATGTTGGTGTGATCTGTTAGGTGTGAACGGAATGGTGCCTAAGTCCCCAAGGACCGAGTTACTTGCGCCATTGATCCAAGCACTTTTGCGTGCTTACCACACGAGGGGGATATGAGACCTCTCTTGACTAAGTACTTTGGAGGGTGTTAATTATGAGTTGGATGGTGGGTGTTTTCAAAATGTGTTGTGTTGTGAGGGGAGCATTAGCAGATCGGCTGTAAGTTGGCTAATGTATCTTTCTCTCGTGGGTTGCGGCTCTTAATTAGCATCATCCATTGGAAATGTCTCATAGGACTTAGCCGTACCGGCATACCAAAGGAAGTGTGCTAATAGCTTGGCGAAAAGCGATGCATGTGTGGGTACATTGGTACACCCTGCGCAGGGTTAAAACTATTCGAATAGCCTCGTCCTAGGTTATGGACACGCTTGGTGATTTCTCGCAAGAACTAGACTAAACATTTAATTAAAACTTGTTGGGTGGTATGAATTGGGTAATTCATGCTATTGTTGTGGTGACTATTGGGTTAGTCACTTCCAGGTTGTTTTTGTTGTTGGTTATTATTATTGTATCGTTGTTACTTCAACAATTAAAAATGCTTTGTCAAATTGCTTTCAATCTATTATATTATTGCAAATGAAAACTTGCTTTCTGCTAAAATGAGCCTAAAGCCTTCCACTTAAATAAAGCCTGCATGTAGTTAACTATAGTTCTGTTATACTACACGTCAGTCTTGCGAGTACATTATTGTACTCATTTGCTTTGCTTAACTGTAATTGTTGTAGAGGAAGAAGTGGATCCCCAAGGGATGCCCTTTTGTGAGTTGTGCTGCGGGTTCGACGACTAGGTTGGTGGTTCGGTTGGTTGCCTTGTGGGTTAAAGGCACACTAATTGGCTCTTTTATTTATTGCCATCTTATGGCTTTTACTTCCGCTGTTTATTTATCTCTTTAGTTGTTTAGCTCTTTAGTTGTATTTGGCCGGTCGGCCTCTTTTGTAATAACTCTCTATTATGTATGTCTTTTGTTTAATCTAGTTCGTGCTTGGTTCTATGTTTGTATGGAATTGATGCATGATTTTGTAAAAGGGTGTATGTACAGCACTTCTGGGATGTACATATTTTCCCGAGGCACGAGATATTTTGTTTGTGATGCTAGGGTTAATGATAACTAAGCATTAGAAGCTAAATACCCCGGGGTCTCACAGTATAGCACACCGAGGAGGTTTTGGGTCGAAGCTATTGCTACAGCTTGCCATATTTCAAACCGTGTCTTCTTGAGACTGTCTTTGGGCAAGACTTCTTATGAGCTTCGATTTGGTAGAAAACCCTCTGTCTCTCATTTTTGAATCTTTGGATCAAAGTGTTTTATTCTCAAGACAGGAAACCTAGATAAATTTGAATTAAGAACTTGTGATGGTTTATTTCTGGGTTATCCTGCTCATTCGAGGGGTTTTCGGGTCTTTAGTGTTGAAACTAACATTGTCCAGGAGACATGCAATGTCACTTTTGATGAGACTAGCCCTGCAGCTAGATCCGATGTTTCAGGTGACTTACAGGTGAAAGAGAGCATTTTTGTTGAAGAAGATGAGGATGGTTTCGATATTGCTCCTTCACCTGCTGCTGATGTTCCTGTCCAAGCTCCAGAACCTACAACGACTGCTTCACCTCCAATTGAGGCTCCTGCCGCATCTTCTTCATCAGCAGTACCTGCGAAGGTTGAGGAGATGTTGTCTCCCCCAGGTGCTCCACTGCACATTCAGAAGCAACACCCACCGGATCAGATGATTGGTAATCTTCATGAGCGAGTCACTCGCTCCAGGTATCATGATCCGAGTCTTTTCTCTCACTCTGCATTTGTAGCTTTTTTTGAATCCCGTGATATATCACATGCTTTATCTGATTCTAGCTAGGTCAATGCCATGCATGAGGAGTTAGAGAATTTTGAAAGAAATAAAGTCTGGAACCTTTCTTAAGAATGATTTTGAAATGGGAAAGGTAGATAAGACTTTTTTCATTCTTAGGCATGGCAATGACTTCCTGCTTGTTCAGATTTACGTTGATGATATTATCTTTGGTGGTTCTTCTCATGCTCTTGTTTCTAGTTTTTCTAAGACCATGTCCAGGGAATTTGAGATGAGTATGATGAGAGAGCTCAACTACTTTCTGGGGCTTCAAATCAAGCAATGCAATGAAGAGATTTTCATCCATCAGATGAAGTATACCAAGGATCTGCTCAAGCGCTTTGAGATGGGTGACTGCAAGCCGATCGTCACTCCCATGGCGACTTCGACTGCTTTGGATCTAGATGAGGAAGGAGAAGCTGTGGATCAACGCGAGTACCGCAGCATGATCTGCTCCCTTCTTTACTTGACGGCCTCAAGACCGGACATCCACTTCACGATCTGCCTCTGTGCGAGGTTTCAGGCGTCTCCGAGGACTTCACATCGCCGAGCCGTTAAGCGCATCTTCAGGTATTTACACTCTACCCTTCAATATGGCATTTGGTATTCCTGCTCTTCTTTGTTGTCCATTTGGGGGTTTTCTGATTTTGATTTTGCGGGCTGTCGACTAGATAGGAAGAGTTTCTCTGGCACTTGTCATTTCTTAGGCACTTCTCTTGTCTCTTGGTCATCTAGGAAGCAGTCCTCTGTTGTACAATCCACTGCTGAAGCTGAATATGTAGCTGCTGCTAGTTGCTGTAGTCAAATTTTGTGGATGGTGTCCACTCTTAAGGACTTTGGGTTAAACTTTGCTAGTGTTCCTCTTTTCTGTGATAACACTTATGCTATTAACATTGCTAAGAACCCAGTGCAACACTCTAGGACCAAGTACATAGACATTCACTATCACTTCCTTAGAGACCATGTTGAGAAGGGTGATATTGTGCTGTATTTTGTGGAGTCCGAGGCTCAGTTAGCCAATATCCTCACTAAGCCTTTAGACCCAACAAGGTTTGCCACCTTGAGGAGTGAGTTAGGGGTAATTTATCCCTATGGGTTGGTTTGAGGGGGAGTTAGATCTTTTCTGATCTTTCCTTGTTCATCTGATCTTTTCTTGATCTTCTGTTGAACTTTTTGATCTTTTTAGGTTTTTTGAACTTTTCTTGCATCTCATTGTATCATATTACATTCATATGAAAAATCCAAAAAGTTGCATTGTAATATAAGCTTTTCCGCTTATCTTTTAAAATTGATGAAGCTTTGCTTATTACCCTTTGGAGCTTTAGTATTTTAATTCTTGTTTAATGCCATGTTTAGTTCTTTGACTTGCTAGAATTATCATGCTTTCACATGTGTAGCTAAGTTTTTGCTGAATGAGCTAGAACTCTAAAACAACTAGAATATAAAAACTGCAATTTGTGGATGTTTTAGCTAGTTGCACAATTAGTGCTCCTTTTGTGATATTGGCCCTGTCAAAATTGCATTGTTACCTCTTGAATTTAAAATTGATCATTACTTGGGCTTCTTGTTCTTCTGAGAATCTAAAACTGCGTTTGTGCAAAATGAAAAATGAAAAATCAATTTCAAAATTGCCTTATGCTTAAATTGTGCCAAATTACTCTTACGAGACTGCATGTCATAGACATGAACTTAGAGATAGTTTTATGATCCAAACGATCTCATGGGGACTGCTTGTCAAAACTGACATGAACCTCAAGATTTGTCGCCCTAGTAGAAGCTTAGGAAGAGTTTATAGATGGCTCCTAGTCCAGGATCTTCTTCACTAAGATATACCTTTAATCAACTTCTGGTCGAAGCTTAGGAAGAGTTTGTGGATGGCTCCTAGTCTAGGATCTTCTTCACTAAGTTAGACCATTAGTCAACTTCAATATTCATTACAAATGAAAAATTGTTGAAAAATGGGCATTTGAGCAAAATGATTCAATTCAGGACCTGTTTGTCTCTTAATGTGGTCATTGTTAACTTTTTGATCTCACATTGACATTTTGATATGGCAAGTATCATTTTAGGATCCCTGTTGATGAACTTGCTAAATTTGAAGTTTTGCTTAAATTGTTACAATTCATAGCTTTACATTGAGCCTTCGAGCTTAGCTTTGATATATATGTCTTAACATGATCTTGCTAGTGCTTTCAGGCTTGATAGGTCTTGTGCAATATTAGAAATGCTAGATTGTTTTTTTGGGTAATCTCCAAAGCTTCTTGTACTCAAAAATTAAAAAATACAAAAAATGAAGCCACTCCATTGCATTTCATGCATTGTCCTTCTTATGCTTTTTTCTCATTCTACATTTGTTATCTCTGGACGAGAGGAAGACGTGATTCCTTGATGACTCTATTGTCAAAGGGGGAGAAGATATTTCAAAGATGTATAAAGGGGAGAAGTTATAAAAGTGTCAAAAAGGGGGAGAAAATTGGAGAATTTGAAATTTTCTGAAATCTGAGGATCATAGTGAGGGGGAGTTTCTTATTTGCATTCTTATAGTCTTATTGCTACTTCTGAACTTGAATTGCAATCCTTGATCCTCACAATGATCAAAGGTCATTTCGAACAATTGCTCTTTCATATGGACATTAAGTGAGATTTTGATTTTTTTTAAATGGAAAATGAAGCTTTCTCGCTTTCTTTTGCCTTATCTCACTTGCCTCTGCTATTCTAAAGTCAACTTGGTCATTTTCATTGCTTTCACTTACATTTGGACCAAGTTGTGCCTTTGTGCAAAAACGTCGAGTTTTTACTTTTCAAACCTCAAAATTTGCATTTGTGGGAAATTGCCCATGTGTTCATCAAGGGGGAGATTGTGGATATCATGGGGATATGTGCATGATCTTAGGATGATTTACAACTGGCAATGTCATTAACGGTTTGTCGAAAAACGCGTTTTCGTCAAAGTTTGAAAAGCTGTCTGGACAGGTGCGGTCAGACCGGCATTAGGGGCGCGGTCAAACCGGCCAGTGGTCAGACTGGCGATGTAGACGTGGTCAGACCGGCCATTTAATGGCGGTCTGACCGATCTTGTAATGTTCTTCAGCCAATCGTGACGATGAGTGTTGGGTTAGGTCAAGTTCATGGGTTTCATGGCATATGTGTTGCATGATGCATGTTTTGACTAACGTGGGTCAAGTTGTGAAGAACTTGTTTCTGGAATCGATTTCTTTGTCTATTATTGTGCAGGTTGCTTGGAGGTCAATGATGGTCAACGGCAAGGGGGTTGAGGTCCAGAACGATCGGGGATGCCGGGTGAAGTCAATGGAGTCAAGCATGGCGCAAGAGGGACAAAGGTGACCGAACGGGCAGTTCGGTGCGACGGGTTGGATCAAGTAGCGCGGGGGTCGGTGCAAGTGCCATGGTGGTTTCGGTGGGAGCCGGATGGGAGAGACTTACCGACATGATGAGAGCCGCTGGATCAACCTACACGTGGCGAAGCATGGAAGTGCTTCACGAAGATGGGACTCGGTCTTTGCAAAAAGATCGAGAAGGGGTATTTTGGTAATCTTACCAAATACCGCCTTGGTGACCTTTTGCCAACCCGCGGCGCAAGACGACACATGATGAAGCGGATTAGGTCAAGAGGAGATGAAGACGACGCTTTAAAATACGTGCGTGTGTGACCCGTTTGTTTGTGGGCCTTAACAGGAGCCCATTAGGGTTAATGCTTCTAGAAGCTCTAAGCATCCACTATAAATAGAGGAGGGAGGTGGCTGCACCCCCTTCAACCTTTTCATTGTTTTGAAACCCTAGTTTGCTTAGGGAGAGGATTAGTGGAGGTTAGGGTTCTAGAGAGTTGGATTTGATTTCATGCTCATGTATTGAGTCTTTGTCCTCCATTGATGGAGTGGCTGTAAACCAATACCATATCAAATCAATCCAAGGAAAGATTGCTCAAAGATGTGTCTCTTTTCTTTGATGTGAGGCACATTCCAAATTTTAAAAGAAACCTTATCTCTTTGAGTACTCTTGATGGTAAATTATACAAGTATTCTGGTGAAGGTGGAGTTTTGAAGGTATCAAAAGGGTCTCTTGTTGTGATGAAGGTTGGTATTAAATCAGCTAATCTATACCATCTGCGAGGTACTACAATATTATGTAATGCTGCTGTAATTTCAAGTTCATTATTTGATTCTGATGCTACTGATCTTTGGCATATGAGTGAAATTGGTTTGACAGAATTGAGTAAGGGAGGACTTCTTGATGGACATAGAATCGGCAAGCTGAAATTTTGTGAGCATTGTGTGATTGGCAAACACAAGAGGGTGAGGTTCAATACTTCAGTTCATACCACAGAAGGTATTTTGGATCACGTGCATTCTTATTTATGGGGGTCATCTCGCAAGACATCGCTAGGAGGTGCTCGTTATATGTTAACAATTATTGATGATTACTCTAGAAGAGTGTGGCCTTATTTCCTGAAGTATAAATCAAAAGCATTTTCAGCATTTAAAGAGTGGAAGACTATGGTTGAAAGGCAAACTGAAAAGAAGGTAAAGAAACTTCGCACTGATAATAGAATGGAATTCTGTTATGATGAATTTGAATCATATTGCAAGACTGATGGCATTGTTAGGCACTATACCGTTCCCGGTACTCCTCAACAAAACGGTGTAGCTGAGCGTATGAACATGACCATTATTTCCAAGGCCCGTTGCATATTATCGAATGAAGGTTTGCATAGGCGTTTTTGGGCTGAAACTGCTTCCATTGTTTGCTACCTTATTAATGGGTCACCCTCTATTGCAATTGAAAGGAAAACTCCAATTGAGGTATGGTCTGATTCTCTAACAAATTAATCAGAATTGATAGTTTTTGGCTGTACTGCTTATGCTCATGTTAATAATGAAAAATTAGAACCTAGGGCTGTTAAGTGCATCTTTCTTGGTTATAAATCTAGTATCAAAGGATATAACTTATGGAATCCTGAAACAAATAAGGTTGTGATTAGCCGAAACGTTGTCCTTAATGAATCTACTATGCTTCATGATAAACTTCCCACTAGTGTTCCTGTTGAAAGTGAGCAGAATTCAAGTGTTTAGGTAGACCATTTTGTTGGTTCAAATGACACATTAGATAAGGAAAATATTGTTGTTCATGATGCACCTATTGTTGAGGATACTCCTATTGTTGAGCAGCCACCACAACGGTTCATTGTAGTTGATATGCCTAGGAGGGAGATTAATCCACCCAAGAGGTTGTTTGAAGAAGCTAATATTGTTGCTTATGCTTTGAGTGTGGTAGAAGAAATTGAAGGTAATACATAACCTTCATCATACTCTGAGGCTATTAATTCCACTGATTGTAATAAGTGGATAGTTGCCATGCATGATGAGATGGAGTCACTTGAAAAGAATGGCACTTGGGAATTAGTGAAATTACCAAAAGAGAAAAGCTTGTTCATTGCAAGTGGATTTTCAAAAGAAAGGAAGGTATTTCTCCTACTGAACCAGCAATGTATAAAGCAAGGTTAGTTGCTAAAGGTTATAGTCAGATTCCAGGTATTGATTTTAATGATGTCTTTTCCCCAGTTGTGAAGCATAGTTCTATTCACACTTTACTCAGTATTGTTGCTATGCATGATTATGAACTTGAGCAATTAGATATTAAAACTGCATTCTTACATGAGGAATTGGAAGAAGGCATTTATATGGACCAACCTGAGAGTTTTGTCATTCCTAGAAAATAAACACCTTGTTTGTAGATTAAAGAAATCTATTTATGGTTTGAAGCAATCTCCTAGGCAATGGTACAAGAGATTTGACTCCTCATGATTTTAAGCAGTCTGATTATGATAGATGTGTTTATTTAAATACTGCTAATGGTTTAGCTATTTATTTGCTTCTCTATGTTGATGATATGTTGGTTGCTGCAAAAGATAAGTAAAAAATAGCAAAATTGAAAGTACAATTAAGTAATGAATTTGAGATGAAGGACTTAGGTGTAGCAAAAAAAATTCTTAGCATGGAGATTATTAGAGAGAGACAATCTGGCAAGTTATACCTTAGTCAAAAAGGTTATATTGAGAAAGTCCTTCGTCGTTTTAATATGCATGATGCAAAACCAGTGAGTACTCCATTAGCTTCGCATTTCAGATTATCTTCAGCCTTATGTCCTAAGTCAGATTATGATATTGAGTACATGTCTAGAGTTCCATATTCCAGTGCAGTTGGTTCTCTTATGCATACCATGGTTTGTTCTTGCCCTGATTTATCCCATGCACTGAGTGTTGTTAGTAGATACATGGCTAATCCTAGAAAAGAGCACTGAAAAGTAGTTCAGTGGATTTTCATATATTTCTGTGGAACTTCTAATGCTTGTTTGCAGTTTGGGAATTCTAGAGATGAACTTGTTGGTTATTGTTGGTGTTTTAGAACCGAACTTACGTAAAGATTATTTGATTCGGGGCTCCCCTAGGCTCAAAATCACACAGAGAGGGAGACACGGATTTTTATCTGAGTTCGGCCTTCTCACAGGAGAATAACAACCCTACTCCTGTGTGTATGTATTGAGTATGCTGGATTACAAGATCAAGAGAAAGACTAGAGTATAATGTCTTGAGCTCCAGATTGTGTTTCTGATTGCCTCTGAATCCCCCCGATTGTCCTGATGATTCCGCCTTTTATACAGTCCTCGAAGCGCACCATTGCATCTCCAGTCTAAAGGCCGCCTTAATATTTCAGATTGTGGAGCCGTTACTGGAGGTTATTGTGGGAGTAGTAACGTTCCCACGTTGCTAGGCAGTTATCACCATAACAGGGAGTTTAAATCGTGCTATTATTCCGAAGAATAATAACATAATTGATTGCTCATATCCTTGGATATGGTACATAAGATTCCCTGATCGACTAGGCCCACATGTCTGTGAGCCTTATCGATCAGGGACTGATCGTAGAAGAACTTACGACCAGGTGGTGGTCGAAGAAGATCTTCGACCACGCATCGATCGTGGCGAGGACTTACGATCATGGGATAGTCATAGAAGGACTTACGACTATGGGGTAGTCGTAGGAGGACTTACGACTACTAGGTGGTCGTAGAAGAACTTACGACCTCCAGCTTCCCCCTTATGACTATTAAGGGTTATGCTCAAGAGTTATATGACATCATTATTATCCATAATATGAATTATAGATAAATGATTAAATGAGGATTATTATATCCTCGTCATCTAGCCCCCCAGTTTCAAGTGAAAATAACTTACTTGAAAAAGGAGTTGTAGATAATCTTACGACCAGTAGATGGTCGTAGAACAGTGGTCAAAGGAAGAACTCTTCGACTTGTGTTTCATTTGACCAGAAATTTACTTGGTCAAGAAATTCGTAGAATAATATTTTGACTTACAAGGTGGTCGTAGAAAATCTTACAACCACCGAGTGGTCGTAGTACTGTAGTCGAAAGCAAAACCTTTCCGATTGCTGTTGCATTTGACCTGAAAATGACTTGGTCAAGAAGGTAATTTCGCTTGAGGTGTAAAGACTGACTCGGTTTTCTCGAGCAGACAAATTTAAGAATATGAATCAACTCCTTCATACTTGTCTGTTGGAGCAGTTCCCGAAGCGACTTAGGTCTTTTACCTTCCCCCAAATCGCTTATACTGTTCAAACTTTTGAGTTCTCCGCCACTGACCAAATAGAACTTCCTCCCAAAATCTTCCCAAATCCAAGTCTTCGATTCCTGAGAGAGATGGCCGGAGCCGCTTCCCAGTAGGCCGAATCGGAGATGGACGCGACCAAGGTTAAGGCTTTGTTCATTGCCGAGAAGATCCTGAAGAGGAAGTTCGTGAAGTGGATCGAGGCTGCGGGGCAGCATTGGTCGTCGGGTGAGATTGGGCAAATCCCTATCTTCCAGGCATTCTGTGAGTGTGGCCTTCGATTACCAGCTCATCCTTTCCTCACACTCGTACTCAAACACTTCGGTGTGGAGTTGGTGAACCTTGTTCCCAACTCCATTACGATGTTGGGAGTGTTTGTGTATTTGTGCGAGACCTACCTAGGGATTTCAGCCCACTTGGAGTTGTTCTAGTACTTCTATGGCATAACCAGACTGTCCGGAGTCACCGGTAGCTGCAGTATGAAGCTTCACGATGGGAAGTCGAAGGAGTATATTCAGATGTTTACCCTTTGTCATGGCTGGGGTGGAAGAAGAGGTGGTTCTATTGGGAGATAACCAATGAGGATAGCCTCTCCTTCGCCGGGAAGCCGGCCGAGAAGATCTCTTCTTGGGATTCGACTCCCAAGGATCTCGGTCGAATCGCCCCCTTTATTCAAGACATTGTAGACTTGAAGGAAGAGGGGCTTACCGGATGGCACGTGGTGAAGGATTTCATCACGCGCTGCATAAGTCCTCTAAAGAAGAGGGCTCATTCGATGATGAGGTACTCTGGGCTGAAAGATCCGACCAGGGACTACGAGGAGGGTAAGTAAACTTCAAGCTTAGCCTTCTTTCTGTAGATTTTGAATTTGGCTTATTGAAAGTTTTCTTATCCCCACAGACCTCTCAAGAGGAGATTGATGCTCGGGTCAAGCTTATCTGTGAGAAACTACCAGCCCATGTGGTGGTGCCTCCATTCCTGGCTGACCTGTCCCCAGAGGACAAGGTGGAGCGCCTAAAGGTAATCAAGAACTGATTTTGTCTTTAAGACTTTGTAGTCGTAGAAGAACTTACAACTGAATACTGTTCGTAGAAAAGCTTACGATCAGGTACTGGTCGTAGAAAAGCTTACAACCAGGGGGTTGTCGTAGAAATGCTTACGATATGGAGATGGTCGTAGAAAAACTTACGACTGACTTATAATATCTTCTCTTTCTGATCTCTACAGAAAGTAGGCATGGAGAACCATCGGGACGATAAAGAAGTCAAACTGATAGTTGTTGGTGCTGCTGTTGAGCAAGTAGACACTCCTCAGATCAAGAGGAGGAAGCTCGTGCAAGTAGCCGACAAGGATGGCACAAGTTCGAGCTCTGCTACTTCGTCTGCACCTTTTCTAAATATGCGGTGGAAATAGCTACTACAGAGGAAGCAATCGCAGCAGGAGTAGCTGAAGTATTCAAACATAAAGCCCCCAAGACCAAGGTACCCTTCTACTATAACAATAAAACCTTCGTAGTTTCTGCCTCTCGCGGCTTTGTCAAGCGACTAGAAAAGGAGAACTGGAAGAATTTCATGTCTTTTGTGAAGAAAACTACTGCACCGGCAGTAGCCGTGGTCGAGGGTAGTGCTGCCCTCAAGGTGGTCGAGATTGGTCTCGACCATCCAGAGAGCGAAGAGGCTCAAGGAGCGATGATGCTCGTTCAAGACCTACGACCAGACGTGGTCGTGGCCGTTTCCCAACTCGAGTCTCGACCAGACGTGGTTGAGAAAAAGTCGAAGAAATCTTCCCTAGGGAAGGCTTCTTCTAAGTTTAAGATTAAGTCCGGAACTCGAAGGTATGTAAAGAGATAAAAATGTAAGAACATCATTTACCTTTTGCTTTTTATCACCTTATGTGCTTTCCTTTTTATGATCTTAGTCTGGCTCCTCTCACCATCAAGGATGTTCCTGTCAAAGAACCCACTGTTGTTTCTCCGCCAACCAGAGAAATAACAGTGGCGGTGGTCGAAGGGTCGTCCACTGTCCAAGTGGTGGAGGATGTCGTTGGTGTTGAAGCGCCTACGACCACAGGAATGGCCGCAGAGGTCGATGTGATGACGGCGTCTGGTGCTGCAGAAGCATCAGACCAGGGCGATGGATTATCAGGCCATCGCGCCGGGAAGGAAGACGTTGCAAATGTTCCTCCTGGTCCTCGAGGGGGAACTGGCGTTGCCAAATCAAAGGATGAAGAATATGCCAACTTCGCCTCCGAGTTCTTCGGACCATCTTCCGCTGTGGGATCTTTTGATCTTAGACCTCGTGCTCGTGTCCCTCACCCTAAAAATATTCCTGATGAAGGGGATGTTTTTGATGACGTGCGTCTCGAAGAGGTGTGGTGGGACCGAGTCCGAGAGATTGATGAACTGAAGAACCCCACGAGGGTAGTGTCTTCGTTTGCACGAACGACAATGAATGTAAGTACCTGTTGATCGGTATTTGCACTCATATCTTTTCTTGCTTCTAACTGTCTTTCTTTATGCAGAAAGCGTTGGAGCAAATTGTTACTATTGTTGAATACAACATGCAACTTGTCCAACTGTGACAAGAAAAAGCGGAACTCTGCGAATAGGCAGAGAGGTGGTAAGTAACTACTTTTCGAAGTCTTTTATGTTTCGACCACTTACACAGTACTTGCTAGGGTTCTCGTAGAAAATCTTACGACTAGGTTCTGATCGTAGGAGAACTTACAACTAGGATATTGTCGTAGAAGATCTTATGACTGGGTTCTGATCGTAGGAAAACTTACGACCAGGGTATTGTCGTAGAAGATCTTACGACTAGGTACTAGTCGCAGGAAGGCTTACGACTAATGTATCGTCGTAGAAAGACTTACGACTAGATCTTGGTCATAGAAGAATTTACGACCGCTTGTTTTATGCTGACGTCTACGCTTTCTCTTTGTAGGTTCAAGAGCGACGATAAGACCTTAGCTGATTCTCTCGGCTATGAGAAAACCGAGACAAAAAAGCTAAGTGAAAAGGATGAAGACCACTTGAATAAGCTTCAGGAGGCAAACTCCGCAATCCAATGGTTGCAGGGATGATTGAATGGTATGTGTTGAACTTAAGACCGTTTAGGACCTTCTTTTGTTTTTCTGACTTTCATTCCTTTTTAGAAAAAGACCAAGAGGTCTAAACGTGGGAGCAACGCTACATAAAGGAAGCTGCTTCTCACGCCGAGGAAGTCAAGAAGTTAGATTCTCGACTAGTTGGTAAGCAAATCTTCACCTACGATTGATTGTGTTTTCCTCTCGAGGTCATTTTATCTGATTGGTTTTATTCTTTTCAGAACAAGCAGTACAAATAAAACGACTTCGCGAGGCTTCGACTCGCAATTAGGATGAAATGAAGTCTGTGAAGGGAAACATTCGAGACAATGTTTCACTTCTGAACAATGTACTAGGTGTTGCAACTTCCTCCGACCAGTTAAAACGAAGCGAGTTTACCAAAAATAGTCAAGCAAATTTGAAAAGTGTACTCTGCTTAATTTATTTTCCAAAAGATGAATGAAGAAATAAACTAAGTACTAAGAGTCGGTTTGACATTATTTCGACCATGTTTTAAACCCAAGCTCTTTTTTGTTGGCAGCAAAAAGGGAGGAACGAGTCGACACTAGGAAATCCCTTCTAGTGGGCGGGACCACGTGTAGAGAGGAAAGACTTCGACTAGGTGATGTTACCATCCTTTCGACCAGTGTAAAGATGAACTGGGTACTGGCCTTAGAATATCTTACGACCAGTGTATTGTCGTGGAAAAACTTACGGCTAGGAACTAGTCGTAGGCAGACCTTCGACCAGGTTATGGTTGAGAAAATGTCAAAGCACTACTCAAAATAAGACAATAAAGATAGAAAGAACCTGATGCTTTATTGTACAGTTGGTCAATTACACGTAGAATTTGCGTAACTGGTCGATATTCCAAGAATTAGAGAGAATTTGGCCGCTTCTATTGCCACTCGTACCAAACCTGGATGCATAACTTCGACCATTGTGTAAGGACCTTTCCACTTGGGGGAAAGTTTGTTCCGATTAGACCGGGATTGAACTTTCCTCAATACTAAGTCACCTCTGACAAAGAAGGTCGTGAGGTTGGACCCTCGATCATAGTATTTCTTGCAGGCTTCTTTGGTAGACTTTGAGCGGATTAAGGCTTGATTTCTCTTCTCTTGACGGAGTTAATGTCATCCGCTCAAAGTTGTTCTTGGCCGAGTCATTGAAACTCTCGACCCTTGTAGACCGATCTTTAGTTCTGGTGGAATCATGGCTTGACACGAAAACTAGGAAAAAGGGTATTTCGCGTGTTGCGACTAACATCGTCTTGAATCGCCCATAATCTTGAGGGTAATTCTTGTACCCAAGCCCTCGATCGCTAACAAGTCGGGTCGAAGACTCGAGTTTTAATTCCTGCATTATTTGGCCATTAAACGTTGTTCGCCCCATTACTTTGGGGATGGGCAGCGAAGCGTAACGACTTGGTACCCAACTCGTCATAAAAATTCCTGAAATTTTGCGCCGAAAATTGTTTACCATTATCGTGATTATTCGACTTGGGACTCCAAACCGAGTAATCACGCTTCTCATCATGAACGGTTTTACGGCTTTCGTTGTTATCCTAGTCACAGGTTCGGCTTCGATCCATTTTGTGAACGTATCAATAGCCACAAAAGGAACTCGAAGCCTCCTGAAGCCTTCGGGAGCGATCCTAGGATATCGAGACCCCAGGTCGCAAAAGGCCAAGATAGAGGAATTTTTTACAATTCCTGAGCTGGTTGGTGTATTTACCTGCTATGAACCTGGCATTGTACACATTTCTTAACCAGCTCTTTGGCATCGTAGAGAGCTGTTGGCCAGTAAAATCCTTGTCGAAAGGCTTTTCCGACCAGCGTTCTGTAGGAAGCATGAGTTCCACAGATACCCCCATGTATGTCATGAAGGAGGTTTAGTCCTTCTCTTTGCGGTATGTATCGCATGAGTACCTCTTGAGTGCCTCGTATATAGATGACTCCTTCGACCAAAGTATACATTTTGGCCTTTCAGGATAGACGATCTGCCTCGAAATTATCGTTGGGTACAGAACCCGTCTGAAGATACTCATAGATGGGATTCATCCAAGTATCCTCATATTCTAGGGAGGCTGTCTCAATAGGAGATGTCTCTGGTGCTTCCACTAGAGATGGCTTCTGGAGTTGCTCCAAGAAGACTCCTTTTGGTATTTGTGATCGGGAAGAAGCTATCTGAAAGCTGGTCTACGAGGAAATTATCCTTTCGAGGGATGAATTGTACCTCAAAACCGAAAAAATGCTTTTCAATCTTACGAACCTCCGATAGGTACCGAGACATGGTCCGATTAGAGCACTGGTACTCTTTTCCGACTTGATTCGTGACTAGTTGAGAGTCTCCTCTCACGAGTAGTCGTCGAATCGCGAGTGCTTTCGCAGCTCGTATACCAGCTAGCAAACCTTCGTATTCTGCCACATTGTTAGTGGCCTGAAAGTTTAATTGATGGCATACTTTAAGGTCTCTCCGTTAGGAGATTCGAGACCACCCCAAATTTCCCAGAGCTACTTAAAGTAAGTGACGATCAAAGTATATAGATCCATCGGTCGTGGGTATCGTACTGGGGATCCTGAACAGGTTTAGGATTTGTCTATTCGGCGAAAAAGTCTGCCAAGATCTAGGATTTAATGGCCATTCGGGACACGAAATGGAGGTCGAACTCCCCAAGTTCTACTGACCATTTAGACACGCGTCCCGTTGCTTCCCTATTTGGAGGATCACTCTCAAGGGAAACTCAGGCATCACAATTATCTTGTGCGCCTGAAAATAATGTCGCAGTTTCCTCGAAGACATGAGGAGGACATAGAGAAGTTTTTAGACCTGAGGGTAACACTCCTTAGGCCTGTGCAAAACTTCACTTACATAGTACACTGGTCGTTGGATGTTTTCACGTTCTACGACTAGTACTGCGCTCACTGCTTGTGGCATGGCAGCTAGATAAATTAAGAGCGTCTCTTCTGGTTTCGGAGAAACCAAAACAGGAGCACTCATAAAATATCTCTTGACATCCTCAAAGGCAGCGTTTGCCTCTTCCGACCACTCGAAACCCTCATGCTTCCTTAGAAGTTTGAAGAAAGGTAGTCCTTTTTCTCTCAGTCGTGCGATGAAACGACTTAAAGCCGCCATACACCCTGTGAGTTTTTGGACTTCTTTCTTTGTGGTTGGAGGGCGCATCTACACGATGGCCTTTATCTTTTCGGGATTTGCTTCGATCCCTCGTACAGAGACCAGGAATCCAAGCAATTTTCCCGAAGAGACTCCAAATACACACTTCTCAGGATTGAGTTTCAGGCAGTGTTTTTTGAGGTTGTCGAATGTCTCCTGCAGGTCCGAAACATGATCAAGCCATTTGATACTTTTTACGACTAGATCGTCAACATAGGCTTCCAAATTTTGGCCTAGCTGAGGTAAAAAAGTCGATTGCATCAAGCGTTGAAAAGAAGCGCCAATATTTTTTAGACCAAATGGCATTTTGACATAACAAAATATACCAAATGGTGTAATAAACACGGTCTTTTCTTCATCTTCTAGACATATATTAATATGATGGTAGCCAGAATATGCATCTAGAAAACTTAATGTTTCGCAACCAGCAGTAGAGTCAACTAACTGATCGATATGAGGTAAAGTAAAATCATCTTTTGGACAAGCTTTATTAAGATCAGTGAAGTCTACACACATTCGTCACTTGCCGTTAGACTTCCTAACCATTACAGGGTTGGCCAACTACTCTGGGTGGTCGACTTTTCTTATAAAGTCTGCCTTAAGTAGCTTGTCTAATTCTGACCTTATAGCATCTCGTCGATCAGGGGAAAATCTCTGTAATTTTTGTTTTACGGGTACTTTGTCAGGGCATAGAGCTAGCATGTGCTCGATCACTTCCCTGGAAACTCCAGGCATGTCGGGTGCTTGCCACGCGAATACATTTGTGTTTGCCCGGAGGAAAGTGATGAGGGCATCTTCCTATTTTGGGTCGGAAGTATCCCCGATGCGAACAGTCTTCGAGGGCTCCTCTGGATCCAGGGGAACCTCCTTGACTTGGTTGTTCGGCTTAGGTATAGCTTTAGGCTTCGACTGCTTGGTCGAAGGCTGCCCTTTTTCTTCCCAAGTTGGTATCTGACTAACCATCTCGAGTGACCGACGGTCACATGTATACGCCATCTTCTTAAGACATTGATACCCATAATGAGTTGCCATTAAGAATTTTGCCAAAACTGGTCATCTGAGTATGGCGTTATATGCCATATCGAAATTGACCATATCAAAGGAGATGTTCTCTGTCCTGAAATTACTTGATGAACCAAATGTTAAAGGAAGAGAAACTTGACCAATAGGTTTGGCCGAAGACCCCGGTACAATACCATAAAAAGAATATCTTACCGGTCTTACCTTGGTCTTGGGTACTTGCATCTCGTCCAAGGTATTCGTGAACAGAATGTTCAATGGGCTACCACCATCAATCAACACTCGATTTACTCGATAGTTGTTGATGGCGGGTTCGACCATGATCGGAAAGCGGCTTGGTCGAGTCGAAAGGATTGTGCAGTCAACCTTCTCGAAAGAGATGGTGACTTCCGACCACTTCGGCAATTTATTGACAAGAGGAGGGTCAATGGAGTTTACCTCACGTTCGACCGCCTTAAGCTGTCACTTTGACTTGTATGCCGATGATCTCCCAAAGATGTGCTTGATGGTTTGCTCAGGATCTTGAAATGACATCTCCTTGTTATCGTTTGACTGTGTACGACCACTAGCTTGCCCAACCTCTTCGAGGGTTGGAAGTTGTCCTTTGCCGTTGTAGTAGTCCTCGAGTTTTCGTTGGAAAACTCAGCAGTTGCGAAGGTCATGTCCTTCCTTTTTATAGAAAGGGCACCACCTAGGCTTATCGTTCTTCCGTTCAGGGCGCTTACCTTTGCCTCGATCAGGGTATTGCTTGGCAGTTCGTGGCTCCTTATCGCTTACTGCCAGGACCTCCTTAGAACTATTGGCTTGAGGCTTTTGGCCTTTTGCCTTGTTCTTAGATTTCTTGGCCTTTTTATCCTTCTTCTTGCCACCTTCGCCAACCTCAGGAGGGTGCTGGTCATCTCGATTGATGATTTTGGTCCACTCGACTACTTCATTGGCAGTCGTGTACCGATCAACCATCTCGAAGAGTTCAGCGATAGTAGCCGGAGGGTTCAAAGCGATGTCCTCTATGATTCTTTTGCTGCGGACTCCCTGTTTGAAGGCTCTGATAACAAACGAGTCAGAAACATTAGGAATTGAGTTGCGTACCTAACTGAAACGCCTGATGAATTGGCGTAGTGTCTCGTGGTCGTTCTGTCTCATCTTGTGCAGGTCGTCCTCCTTCCCGGGGTGATGGTAGGTGCCCTAGAAATTGGCAAGTAGAAGGTCGCAGAGGTGTTGCTACGAGTAGATCGACTCGAGTGGTTGGTTTAACAACCACGATCGAGCGGACCCTTCGAGCATAGTCGAAAGGTAATTCACTATGACACGCTCTCCTCCTCCTGCTGCTCGGATAGCGGTCGTGTAGATCTGGAGAAACTCGATGGGATTTTGAGATTCATCAAATTTCTCCATGTTCCCTCGTCGAAACCGCGACAGCCAGTGAACTACTCGGAGGTCAGGTGAGAATGCCTGACATCCGGTAATCACGTTGTAACGCTTCCTTTGTAGGAAAGAGGGGTTGACGTCGCGAGACGATCGTACTCGACGATACTCGGCAATGGGTGAATCCGACTTATGATAAGTCTCGATCCTACGAGGGTAATACTCCTCGTATTTTGCCTACTATTGTAGACCCCCGGGTCGCAGTGGTGAATGATCACCTCTCTTGGGAGCCCTTTGATCATCAGGCGTTCGAGAAACCCTTTTTCGGTTTGGGAAACAATGTAATTTGCGTCGATCTCCATGCGGTGATTTATTCGAACGACTGGAAGCTGATGGAGTCGTACTGCTATGACTTCCAGAGTGATTTCGACGAGGACGTTCGAGCTTGTTCATCGTGCTTCGTAACCTTTGTGCAATATCTTCAGCGAAGAGGTCGTAGCCAGGTGCTCGGGCAAGTTCTCGAGATGGGTTCTCGAGCAGGTTGTTGATACATTGAAGTTCTTGAGCTTCTTCCGACTGGTATTGAGTGCGCCCAGGCAAATTTCTCTAGGCGGCAACTCGTTTTCGTCGGATTGTTTCAGAATCATCCATACTTGATCCTTGAGCTTACCTTAGTGAAGTGCGATGATCTCGAGCATTTCTCGCACGCTCATCAGGGTATTGACTCTGGTCATCGTTGGAGGTGTCCTTGTCATTGCCACGAGCGGTCGTAGGGTGTGATCGTCCTCAGTCCTATCTCTAGGAGAGTTATTGCTACCTGAGGGAAGGACGAAGACCTCCTGTTGATGATCTCCACTTGCGCTTGAGGCCTCCTCGCTTGAGGAGTAGTCGAATGACACCATCTAGCGACTTGGAGCAAACCCTCCAGGAAGGGGAATTCTGGGTTATAACCGTCTCCGTTCGCAAATGAGCCCTACGTTGGGATGGTCGAACTCGCAGGAAGAACATGTTCGATCGCATCCTTGGCTGGGCTAGCCGGAGAGAGAGAGAGAGAACTACCAGGTGCTGATGAAGATCCGGAATTACGACTTCCAAGAGTTGTTGTGCCAGGTCGGACTGCCTCAAGTGGATTTGAACATTCGAATGGAGAACCCTCATCATGCTCTGAGCCTGCCTTGGGACAGTCCTTGATGTGGTCGGATTGATCTTTGCCCTCTGAGAAAATTGGTTCCTCATCTAGACATATCGTTGCAAGGGATAAGGATCCCTCCTCAACTCCATCGATGGGATGGTCTCCTGGAGAATGATCCTCGGAGGTGACATCACCATCGGATGATGCATCACTCGGCTCGTAGTCGAAACCAGCATCCATGTCGATATCTGCGTAATCGGTCAAGTCGAACCAGTTCTCCTTGTTCCACTCTCCTGCCATGAGAGCATGAGAGTTTGGAAAAGTCGAAGGAAAGCTGATGACTCGAGATTCCCTACGGTCGGCGCCAACTGTCGGTGTTTTAGAACCGAACTTAAGTAAAGATTATTTGATTCGGGGGCTCCCCTAGGCTCAAAATCACGCAAAGAGGGAGACACGGGGATTTTTATACAGGTTCGAACCTTCTCTTGGGAGAATAACAACCCTACTCCTGTGTGTATGTATTGAGTATGCTGGATTACAAGATCAAGAGAAAAACTAGAGTATAATGTCTTGAGCTCCAGATTATGTTTCTGATTGCCTCTGAATCCCCCCGATTGTCCTGATGATTCCGCCTTTTATACAGTCCTCGAAGCGCACCGTTGCATTTCCAGTCTAAAGGCCGCCTTAATATTCCAGATTGTGGAGTCGTTACTGGAGGTTATTGTGGGAGTAGTAATGTTCCCACGTTGCCAGGCAGTTATCACCATAACAGGGAGTTTAAATCGCGCTATTATTCCGGAGAATAACAGCGTAATTGATTGCTCATATCCTTGGATATGGTACAGAAGATTCCCTGATCGACTAGGCTCACATGTCTGTGAGTCCTATCGATTAGAGACTGATCGTAGAAGAACTTACGACCAGGTGGTGGTCGAAAAAGATCTTACGACCACAGACTGATCGTAGCAGGACTTACGATCATGGGATAGTCGTAGAAGGACTTACGACTATAGGGTAGTCGTAGGAGGACTTACGACTACTAGGTGGTCGTAGAAGGACTTACGACCTCTAGCTTCTCCCTTATGAATATTAAGGGGTATATTCAAGAGTTATATGACGTCATTATTATCTATAATATGAATTACAGATAAATAATTAAATGAGGATTATTATATCCTCGTCAGTTATGTTGACTCTGATTATGCTGGTGATTTGAACAAGAGGAGGTCTCTAACAGGTTATGTTTTCACCATTAGTGGTTGTGCTGTTAGTTGGAAGGCAAGTTTGCAAGCTACTGTTGTCTTATCAACCACTGAAGCAGAATATATGGCTATTTCTGAAGATCGTAAAGAAGCTATTTGGTTGAGAGGTTTGTACACTGAGATTTGTGGAGATAATTCTTGCACTACTATATTTTGTGATAGTCAGAGTGCTATATGCCTTACAAAGGATCAGATATTTCATGAGAGAACAAAGCACATTGATGCAAGATATCACTTTATTCGAGATGTTATTGCTCAAGATGATGTCAAAGTATGCAAGATAAGTACTCATGATAATCCAGCTAATATGATGACAAAACCAATTCCTGTTACTAAGTTTGAGCTTTACTCAAGCTTAGTTGGTATTACAGTTTAGTCCTAGAGACTAGTTGGCGCACAATGATTTTTATCTTACAGGGGAATTATTTGGTGATTGATGATTCTTTATTTTTGCTACAAGAGGAAATTCGTCTCAAGGTGGGGATTGTTGATATTTGGATCCGTATGTGATCCGAATTTCTAATATGGAAGAATATGAAATATGCCATATTAGCGGATTAGTGTCCTACTTGGACTCTAAGTTCTTTTACCCTTTTATATACCTCTTGTAAGCCGCACAGAGAGATGAGACATCTCATTGTAATCCTCCTGCATTTTGTAATCACTCCTTATATAGTGATCATCGCTGATTGGTGCCTGTAATTTTTTTCGGTAAAAGTTTTTTCACGTAAAAATTTATATCTCCTTTGTCTCTATTTTTCTAACATAGCCGAATAGAAATGTTCACAAATATTCCTCGCAAAAAAGTTCACGAATACATACACCTTGTTATGTAATCGAATTCAAAATGCTCTAGAAGAAACAACACAGTATGTTGTTATGTACGGATAAGTTTTTTTAAAGAGTACGGATGCGAAGCCGATTCGGTAATCGAATACGTATTCTGGTGAAACCGAGACCCTCCGCCTCCGCGCGCCAGCACCAGATTTCTCACGCCGAGAACGCGGCGCGCTGCCGCCTGTCCCTCTCGCTGCTCGGGCCTTTTTCTCCTCGCATCACAACTTGCGTGCGCACTGCGCTAAGTAGGAGTGTCCCAAGAACTGAACACCAAAAAAACCTGAAATGACGATAGGATCGACTCCGAGCAGAAGAGCTAACCCGGCAGCACGGGTCCAAGCCCTAGGCTCACTCAGCACGCACACCACCCAGATCTGGGCGCCCACAGGTGGAAGAAGTGGAGGAGAGGAAGGATTGAGATGAGGAGATGATGGAAGTTCCCTTGCAACCACCCGCAACCCCAAGAAACCCTAGCCCGCAAACCCTAGGTGACCTCGGTTGAAGCCATTGCGCCGCCTTCATCCTCAAAATCCTTGTCGTGTCGCCGTCGCGTGAAGCACCGCCCTTGACCCATGTTTGCCTTGTGATCGCCTCGCCCTCCTTGCCTTCCTCTCCTCACTTTTAGCAGCAGCCTTGCCTTGGCTTTAAGGCAGCGGCTCTGGCCGTTGGGCGGTTGGGCCCGACAGGAGTTAGCAGTAGTGGGCACCTGATGTCGTGGAGCCCATTCTTTATTCATTCAATGTTGGCCTTTTCTTTGTTCCATGCACGGTGATTTGATTCTTGTTCATCCGTTTAAAATAAATTTCCTATTCCAACTATACACATTATTCTTTAGCCAAAAATAATGAAACCCTAGCTCTGATCCATTCATTAAACACATATATTTCTATACAGCGATCAATTGTCATGTATGAATAGTATTTTAATACTATTCATTATCGTAATTTTCTTGAAAACCTAATTAGACATTTTATGTCATTTTCGATCGTCTCGAGCCCGAAAACACATTCTCGACTCCGTTCAGCTATACCAAGCTCCAAATAAACCTTTCCACCTTCCTAAAGTTTCTTTAATCCTCTACAATATTTTTTGTTGTAGTTGGATCGAATCTCAAACTCCGTTCAATCCAAATAAATACAGATAAATCCACCAACCGCTCCACCCTTCCTTTAAGTCTCTTTTTGGTTTTATTTACTTGCATTTTGTTCCCAGCTCTTTCCTTGTTGAGCTAGTGTTTACTTGTTTTCTTTTTATTGCATTGCTTCTCGTTGGAGTTCGATCTAGGCGACCGGGCCTTGAAAGGCGTCGGACAAGACCGACATCCACGAGGACTTTGTGCAAGAAGGCAAATCGCATTCCTTGAACATTTGAACCCGTGTCATATATTTATATTGATACTTTCATTATCTTATTTGAGCCAATTACTTTAAATCTTGAAATAATACTTTGGAATGACATGATAATTAGATAAATCCTATAACCCCACATACAAACCTACCCGACTTGTAGGCCATATTCACCTTGACAAATTCACATAAAATGTTAGCTATATAGTAGCTTTGTCTTTCAAAATTGTGATCATCAATCAAAAGCGATATTGGCGGTTAGCCAATGGTTTGGAGTGGAGAGTTGAGGTTGTGTCCATTAAGTTGGACAACCCAATATACTTGGTAAAATGAGTCATCGGTGAGATCAAGAGGTGGGCAACGCGGGTTGGGCCATCGCCTCAGCTGGTGACAAGTAAGGACAAGAACCTTGTGCCAAATGCGGAACCACGATGAAACCGCTCAACCACATGCGTGGTCATTACTCCCTAGCTTAGTACCTTTCGTCCAATTGAATATCTTGTATCAAAGGTGAGGCAGGTGGACCCTCTGGACACTCATTGGTTCTTACAGCAGTATGGGCCCGTCGACATCGGGTCTGAGAGTCCACTATTGGCGGTGGTCTCCAGAAATTGTGGATTTAGACCTCTCGGGTAGAGGCTAAAAAGGATAAGCGATGAAAAGGCTTTGTTATCCTAACTCGGTTATGCGTAAACATGATGCGTGGCAATGTGAGTTTGTGATATCGTGTGGGTAAAGTTGGGCAACTCTGCGAGTGTATAAAATGTTATTGAATCTGGGTGCTTAGGTTAATGAAGGCGTGTTAATGGGTGATTCGATTACGAGGCATAAGTAGAGTTTGGAGATGGTAAGATGGTAATTGTGGTTTGTTGAAAACCCCTGTTGTTATTATGTATTATGGTTTCTTGTCTTGTAAAATGCTTTAAGCGCAAATTGCATCCACATATATTTGTTAAGGTAAAACCTAACTATCCTTTGAAATCCTTGCATGTAATTATTACTTGCATTTTGTTCCCAGCTCTTTCCTTGTTGAGCTAGTGTTTACTTGTTTTCTTTTTATTGCATTGCTTCTCGTTAGGTTACGATCTAGGCGACCGGGCCTTGAAGGCGTCGGACAAGACCAGCATCCACGAGGACTTTGTGCAAGAAGGCAAGTCGCATTCCTTGAACATTTGAACCCACGTGTCATATATTTATATTGATACTTTCATTATCTTATTTGAGCCAATTACTTTAAGTCTTGAAATAATACTTTGGAATGACATGATAATTAGATAAATCCTATAACCCCACATACAAACCTACCCAGCACTTGTAGGCCATATTCACCTTGACAAATTCACATAAAATGTTAGCTATATAGTAGCTTTGTCTTTCAAAATTGTGATCATCAATCAAAAGCAGTATTGGCAGTTAGCCAATGGTTTGGAGTGGAGAGTTGAGGGTTGTGTCCATTAAGTTGGACAACCCAATATACTTGGTAAAATGAGTCATCGGTGAGATCAAGAGGTGGGCAACCGCGAGTTGGGCCATCGCCTCAGCTGGGTGACAAATAAGAACAAGAACCTTGTGCCAAGTGGCGGAACCACGATAAACCGCTCAACCACATGCGTGGTCATTACTCCCTAACTTAGTACCTTTGCTCGTCCAATTGAATATCTCTTTGTATCAAAGGTGAGGCGGTGGACCCTCTGGACACTCATTTGGTTCTTACAGCAGTATGGGCCCGTCGGCATCGAGGTGCGAGAGTCCACTATTGGCGGTGGTCTCCAGAAATTGTATGGATTTAGACCTACGGGTAGAGGCTAAAAAGGATAAGCGGTGAAAAGGCTTTGTTATCCTAACTCGGTTATGCGTAAACATGATCGCGTGGCAATGTGAGTTTGTGATATCGTGTGGGTAAAGTTGGGCAACTCTGCGAGTGTATAAAATGTTATTGAATCGCCGTGCTTAGGTTAATGAAGGCTGTGTTAATGGGTGATTCGATTACCACGAGGCATAAGTAGAGTTTGGAGATGGTAAGATGGTAATTGTGGTTTGTTGAAAACCCTGTTGTTATTATGTATTATGGTTTCTTGTCTTGTAAAATGCTTTAAGCGCAAATTGCATCCACATATATTATTAGGTAAAACCTAACTATCCTTTGAAATCCTTGCATGTAATTATTTAGCCTTTCCATGTGGCTTGTTGAGTCTGTAGTTGTACTCATTCTTGCATAATCTGCAAACAATCTCTGAAGAAACACAGGAAAATCTGAAGATCTGGTTGATCAAGACTTTGGTGGACCCACGGTTGTAGCGATTCTTTATTACTAGGTCTCGGCCGCACTCAAGTGTGCTGTGGTTAGAAGTTCTTTTGTCTTGTATTATATTAACTTTGGGCTTGGATGCCCATGTTAGTGTCAAAAGCTGGTATTAAGCCTTAATCTTATGTAATAAAGGTTGACTTTTGTTGAAATCAAAAGCTTGCTTGAAACTCTTGCTTGCTTATAGCGCACATCACAGGCGGTTGTGAAGGGTTTAACGTTCCCCGGAATTTGGGGGCGTTACATGGGCGCCCACAGGTGGAAGAAGTGGAGGAGAGGAAGGATTGAGATGAGGAGATGATGGAAGTTCCAGAGGTCCGAGGGAAGCCAAGGGGCGGCAACAAAGTTGGCGGAGGTTTTTTTTTTTTTGCGTGTGCATCAACAATGGAGGCGACGACAGAGGGAAGAAGGGGGAGAGATGACGGCAGGTGAGGGCGAGGGTGACTGGCGGCGCCGGCGATGGTGGGATGAGGGAGACGGCTAGAGCGGCGGAGGCGGACGCGAGGTGTCGCCTGCCGCTGGCTGTGGGGTAAAAGAAGGGAGGCAGGCAGGCAAGCCCGCGTGTCTAGAGAGGAGCGAATAGAGTAGAGGGGAATTCAAGGGGAGGACTGAGGGGGTGGGGAGTGGAGGCCGTGCGGCGACACATAGGGAGTGGCAGTGCGGCGTGTAGGCAATGACGTCATTGGCGGGTGGGAGGAGGCCTGTGACGACGATGCTCGGTTGGAATGACGATGTTGGCGGGTGGGATGAGGCCTGTGGCGACAATGCTCGGTTGGGAGGGGGAGAGAGAAAAATGGAAGAATATGAGACATGGAGTAGAAGGAAGGAAGGAGAAGAATTGTGGATGAGACCGTGAAAGCAGTTGCTGTGAGCTACGGAAGGATTGTTTTTTTCCATGAGAGAGATGACTCTACCTGTGGACACAAAAGGTAGAAAGGATTTGCGCAAAGCAAATCAGCATGGGTGGAAGGACGGACGACAATTAATTCTAATTTTTAAATAGTAGAGATAACAAAAATTTAAAAAATATAACAATATAAAATTATTTTTAATGATAGATCTAATGATATTATTTGCACGTACTTTTGTGTCGTATTGGCGGTCAAAGTCTTGTATGTTCCTTCAAAGTGCTACCGCTATTAGCAGCTGGAATGCTGGGTCGTCGCACGCCAGCCGCTACAGTACAATTATTAGCAACTGGAATGTGGAACCATGCATGGGTTGATTAGTACAGTTGATTGGTAGATGTGTAGTGTAATCTTGACTTGGAGAGTCAACCTGTGCGATGCGTCACCGTCCGTACGTACCTGCCGTCGCCGATCACATGAACGCAGCGACCTACGCTGGCTTTAGTTTCTAGATCGTTTGCCGATATTGATATTGCGAGCTAGACAAGATTAAGCAAAAAAAAAAAGTGACATCTCCGACAATTAATTACTCCCTCGGTTCTTTTTTTTTGCTTGACGTCCGTGCTGTCAAACTTTCCGCCAGTAGGCTTAAAATGGTTTCGCTAAACAACGTTCTATTGTTTTTTTTAATCAAAATAATCAAATTTTTATCCATCCGATATGTTATGAGATTTGCACTTCTTTCTATTTGATGAATTAGGTCCGAATTTATTTATTTTTCTTCGGAACATAACGAGTTCACCATATTGCCGTATTTTGTTGGTATAGAATTTCATTTTTTTGTCTTTGTTTTTGCTCAATATCTCAAAGTATATGTTAGATTTTGAATCATGTGATGGAAATATGAGTTATTAAGACTTTCAAGAATAATTACAATAATCAAGAATAAAAATTACGTAAACATATAATAATGAAGTTATAAATGAACTAAAATTTGACTGTTTTAGGCTGAGAAAACAGTTAAATATTGTATAGACGGACCAGGTTTAAAACTATCTAAACGGGACGTATAAAAATTGTCTAGGACCAACTGATGACACGAAAGGAACATTTTATGCATAATGCATACGTATCAACCGTCGCTAGTAATAAGCTCCACAACGGTGGCGGAGAAGAAATTGAAGATCACGGGACCCACTAAAGTATGCAGTGTAATTATGTTCCATGAGGGGATCCAATACAGGAAGGAGGGATGAACTGCCACTGAACATGATCACAATCGCGACAAACTGTTGGAACACATGTATACATGAACACGTAAGGGTTTATATTTCTGTCAGTAATTCTTTTGGAAATTAAATGGTACCTACGTACCCACTCGAAAACCATGATGTTTCTCTCGTTAAGATTGCCCCCATCCGAAGTGTAGGGTGGCAATGTTTGGAACGGTAACCCTGATAAGCTAAATAGCAATAACATCGGCAATATCAACGAATAACTGTATGTAAGCCAATACATAAATTCAGCTATACGATATTGAGTTCAAACGTTCTAATCGACCAAGATCACTGCCTAATAAATACAAAGTTCCATGCATATGACATTCTAATTACCACGTTAACCGGTGAAAAAAGAAAACGATGTACTATGAAATTAGAATTTTAAGACTAAACTATTAAATCTAACCGCGCAGTTGCATGACGAGCATGACACGGTCGATCGTATCTCTATAGCCATTATAGTCATGTGTTTAGAAAAGTTGGAATGGGTAAAAAGAAGTTCTACTATTTAAATTACCGTGGCAGTGCTTTTTAAGTATTTCGTTTTTTTACCTCTGTTTTGGTTCGCTTTGATGGGTACCCTAGGGCTAGGGTTCTCTCATTTCATTTGGGCGATGAATCTAGGATGAGTGAGAAATCATGTTTCCCAGCTATCTGTAGTATCTCACAAAAAATGAATTGTTTGACCTCATTTCAATGTATAGTGCTGATTTTTCAAACAGATAAGCTTAAAGACGAGAGAAGTTTGAGAGGGGCAGACGCCTAGTTTAGTTGGTCACTTGAATACTATGCCCTACATTATTGCAAGTTACGCAAAGTTTCAAATCTCAGGGGCAAGGTACCTTTGAAATTTTTGGATCTTGGAGGGGCATGTGCCTCTCCCTCCACCCCAACTCCATAGGAACTACCAGCTGGTTATTGCCATATAAAATGGAATTATTATTATTAATTAACTTTTTTTAATTTTATTTTAAAGTTAACCCCCTACGAACTTTATTTCCCAGTCTAACCCCTTTGATCACACCACCACCCTTACATGACAAAATAACACTGTCACGCCAGCCTGTCACGCCATCACATGTAGCGTGACAGTGTTGTTTGGTCACATCACGATCAGTGGCGTGACAAAAAAGTGATATTTTAGCGGACTTATTCTATGGCGTGATAATGTTGTTTTGTCACGCCACGGGTGATGGTGTGACCAAAAGAGTCCGAATTATAAATAAAGTTCACCGGGGTTAACTTTAAAATAAAATTTAAAAAGAGGTTAATTAATAAAAAAAAGTTATATAAAATGTGGCCAATAAGAAGAAACAATATGGAGGGTGACGAAATGGCCTTATTGTTTAATGACGAGAAAGCAAACACAACAATAGTTATTGGGGCACAATTCCGCGTGCTAAAGAGATGCAATACATGGTGTACCGCTGAGCATGATTGCAATCGTGACAAACTGTTGAAACACATGTATATGTAAACACGTAAGAGTTTATATTTTTGTCAGTAATTCTTTTAGAAATCAAATGGTCTCTCGTTAGATTGCCCATATCCGAAATGTAGGGTGGCAACGTGGAACCATAGCCATAATAAGCTAGATAGCAATAGCATCGACAATATCAATAAACGGAGACATATGCATGTAAGGAAAGTACATAAATCCATCTATGCGAGTTTGGGTTCAAAAAATTCTAATCAGCCCACCAAACTTGGGCGTAATCCCCACCTATCCAAACAAGCCCTAAATGATTGTAACAACAACACTATTTTCCTTGTTAAACGCCAAACAACAAGACTTTGAGGAGGAGGCGGGAATCAGGCAAAATATACGGTAAATGAAGGAAACCAAGTTTGAAACCTTGCAAAGTTGCAATAAAGGAACCAATCACGAGGCACACCTAGCTAGTGCTAATGTTGCAGCTCAATTGGAGATTTGAACATTTTCTAGACAAATCTGCAAACCTCAGGACCGACCCATTTCCGTGGAAGTGCTCCAACGCTTCAGCCTAGCGTACATACACAATACTGCGTGCTTGGTTTGAACCTCGGCGGCAAATTGCCAGGCCGTGAGAGGCTCTGGAAGCTGCCGGGTGTTCGTTTGATTGCCTTCCTACATCGCTGCCAGGTTCAGGCGAGCAAAAACTAGCGCCTGGGAGCTAGTTGCTCCAACCACCGTACATAGCTTCGATCCAGTGTTTTATTTTTCATTCACCAATTTTAGACATATACTTCCAACCAAACAACTCATCTTCAGATTTATCTAACCAGACAAAAATAATATCATTTTCAGATTACTAACTAGCATCAATTTTTACCAGACAAATTGTCTAGCCCTCCAACCAAACAAGCACTAAGAGTTTGCCATGATCAACTAACTAATTTATAAACTAAATAATTTATAAAGACCAGTACCTCAAGAATGTATGCCAGTTGCCACTTAATATCTTACAGCAAGTGCAGACAGTCAACAAAAAACCGTTATGACCCAGCGAGCCTTATCTTAGCCGCGATCAGAGAAGCCGGTTTACGAGTCTTGTTCCTTTCTTATATCGTTGTAGGTCCCTAGCACATGTGTGTGTCATGTGCTGTGCTCAAGCGAATAAAGAGGGATTTGCATCCTCTCCATTAAAGCAGAGTTCTAAATGCAGAGGTGCTACAGTATGGTGCATCAGAAGTAACCTTCCACCGTCCGATCTTCGAGGAGACAAATCAAGTGATTAGGTAGCACTGCTACAGGAAAATATCTACAGTGTTTGTTTGGTTCTCCAACAAATTTTCAACTGGCATGATATTGAAAAGGACAGTGCAAGCTTGCCTGAAAACAGAAAACGGCTGAGTGAAATCTTTTTTTTTTTTGTCGTCAGGCACAACCCGAATTATCCGAAGGAGCCATTTTTGTTGATTTGGTTGTAAACCCTCCTATGAAATTGGCTTTCTCGGGTCCTCGTGCGGTGCAGCAGATGCTAACTGCGACGCTTTTGCATTTTTCAAAATTTTGTGTCCTTGTCTTTTTCTTTTTGTTAGGGAGTGCCCTGTGAGCCTAAGAGATGTGCATGTTAAGAAATTGTCGCTGACTAGTCCAGTATGAACAATCACCTCATAGATGAAAGTCGATTCACACAGAATAATCAATAACAGAATAGTAGATTGAACACAGAGATGTAGAGGGACTTCTTTCTTCTCTTTATTTCTTTTCCACAAAAGCATGTATAATAGTTGAGGGTCCCCCTTTTATATAGTCTACGGGGTGGACGAGGAGCCCACCATGGGCTAGGCCTGTGAGGTCTGGGTTCGGTTTCTTAACACTCCTCTTTGGGCACTCATCCGTCATATTCATGTCTCATCAAAACTCTATAAAAATCTAGTGGAAAAACTTTAGAGAAAGAGTAGATAAAACACGTTCTGATGTGTTGCACGAATTGACTCATTAAAAACCTTAGCCGAGAAATTTCAGGAAAAACTCGTCAAGGGAAAAAGAGTACAATCCACCCAATTTCATTTAATCTCTAGGATTTATTCCTTAGGTACTCGATCTTCATGATCAAGTTTCAATAATGAGTTTGTGAAGATTCTCTCCCTGAATTCTGCACTTCTTTAAGTCTCATAATTCAAATTCCACGTATGCATCTTTCAAAGCTAGATGCTGGAAATGACTTAGTGAATAAATTTAAAAGATATTCACATGACTTAGTATGCAGTACTTTAATTTCATCCATCTTTTGCAATTCATGAGCATAGAAGAACTTGGGGTTGATATGCTTTGTGAGTTGACTCTTCACATAACCCATCTACACTTGTGCAACACAAGCTGCATTATCTTCATAGATAATAGTAGAAGTTTGCGCGGTATTCAATCTACACGACTACTAGATGTGGTGAATCATCTGCCGAAGCCAAGAATATTCTCGCGAGGCCTCGTACAGTGCTATGATTTCTGAGTGGTTCGTCGAAGTTGATACAAGACTTTGTTAGACAATTTCCATGAAACTGCAGTTCCACCACATAGGAATACATATCATGTTTGCGACTTAGTTGTATGAGGGTCCGACAGGTAGCCGGCATCTGCATAGCCAGTCATAGTTAGATCTTGATTCTTTCTGTAGAACAGACCAAGATCTTTGCTTCCTTGGAGGTATCGGAAGATGTCCTTTATTCCCTGTCAATGCCTTTCGGTAGGTTCCGTACTATACCTTACTAATAGGTTCATAGCAAATGCAATGTCCAGTCTAGTACAGTTTGCTAAATATATGAGTGATCCTACTGCACTCAAGTACGGGAATTCCAGTCCCCGGACTTCCTCTTCCTCTTCTCTAGGTTTGTATGGATCCTTATCTTGCTGCAAGGATCTTCCAACCATCGGCACTTTCGAAGGGTATGCCTTTTTAAAGCCGAACCTTTCTAACACCTTCTGAGCGTAGGTTAACTGATGCACTAAAATCCCTTCAGAGGCATGCTTAAACTGCAAGCCTAGGCAATATTTGGTTTTACCTAAATCTTTCATTTCGAACTTTGACTCTAGGTAAGAGCTTGCTTTCTTAATATCTTCTAGGGCTCCGATGATATTCATATCATCTACATATACTGAGATGATACAAAATCCATCCTGGGATCGTCGTATAAATACATAGGGACAATCTTCATTGTTTGTGTAGCCTTTCTTGCATAGAAAGTCGCTTAAGCGATTATACCACATCATGCTTGATTGCTTAAGTCCGTACAGTGACTTTCTGAATTGTACACTGCATAGATTTCTATTAACTCTATCTTAGTTTAGGATAGGGATACCTTCAGGTACATTCATATAAATGTCTAAATCCAAGTTTCCATAAAGGTAGGCAGTTACCACATCTATCAATTTCATTTCTAAATTCAGGTTTACTGCCATTGAGATTAAATATCTAAAGGTAGTTCTACCCATGACCGGGGAATATGTTTCTTTTCTTCATAATCGACTCCTGATCGTTGAGTGAAACCTTGTGCAACGAGCCTTACTTTATATTTTACAACTTCATTATTTTCATTTCTCTTTCGAACAAATACCCACTTATGCCCTACGGGATGCACATGGGGAGGCGTGCAGCTTACAGGCCCAAACATCTCCATTTTATTCAGAGATAATAATTCTGCTTCTATTGCCTTCTTCCAATCGTTCCAATCTGATCTTTTCTTACATTCAGCAACCGATGCAGGCTCTGGATCAAGATCGATGATTGCGGCAATTTTCTTTGCAAAATAAATATCGACATTGGCTATTGGTCTATCCATAGATCCTCCCGTGGTCACGTAATTTATAGCTATTTCTTCATAGGGCGATTCTTCTAATATTTCTACTCGCTCACCGCTGCTTCTAATTACGGGGGCAAGTCCCTTTAGTTTTTCAGCTCTGATGTGTGCGCACACATCCATGTTAATGTCTCCCTCCGTGGGGATGTTCAAATCCGGTATCTCTTTTACTGAAGGTTCCATACTGGCGCCAAGTCTCAACTGGCTCCCCTTCTGGTTCTAGGGGATTTCAGTGATCGGCTATGTCAAGTTCTTCTTATCCTTTTTCGTCAGGCATCCCCGGTTACATGGGATTCGAGGGGCCGGAGTTCTCATCCTTTTATTTTGAGGCCTCTGGATGGGATTAGGGGTACCTTCAATTTTATTGGGTATTTCAACCCTCTCCGGTGCATTGCGTGCAGGCACATGCGACTTGGTCACGCTCTTCAAATCACTAAAGTGGTCAGACAGTTGATTCGCTAATGCTTGCAAATCAATTCTCTTCTAGACTTCTCTATTTGCTTCACTAGTGCGCAGGTCGTGTGCATGGATTCCCGTGGCTTGCCACGTTATTTTCCGACATTTTTCATCAAGGGGTTGATCCCCCCCCCGGGAATGACGGGAAACTATCCTCATCAAATATGCTATCAGCGAAGTGGGTTGTACGCAAATCTCCAGTCATAGGATCTAGATACCTGATTATAGATGATGTCACATAACCAACGTATATTCCAGACTTTCAGAGAGGGCCCATTGCAGTTCGCTGCAGTGGTGGTATATGTACGTAAACCATGCAACCAAACATACGAAGATGAGAGATTTTTTGTGCTGACCCTTCCACTAGTTGTATAGGTGAATGGATGTTATATACCGACGGTCTAAAATTGATGAGAGTTGCTGCGTGCAGAACTGCGTGTCCCCAACAGGTAGTTGGTAAATTACAATTCTGCAAAAGCGGTCAGGTAATACATTTAATTCTTTTAATTAATACTTCTGCTAGTCCATTCTGGGTGTAGACATGCGGTACAAAATGCTCAACGGTAATTCCTATTGCCATGCAATAATAATCAAATGGCTTTGAAGTAAATTCTTCGGCGTTGTCCATTGTGATGGATTTCACATGATGATCCGGGAAATTATTCTTAATTTTAATTATCTGCGAGATCAGATTTGCAAAGGCGTGGTTTCTCGTAGACAATAAACATACGTGGAACCATTTCGAGGAAGCATCGATGAGCACCATAAAGTACCTGAATGGCCCTGACAAGGACTATATAGGACCACAAATGTCACCCTAGATACGGTCCAGGAATGTAGAGATTTCATCCTTTACTTTTGGAGCAGAAGTTTTAGTAATTAATTTCGCGGTGGCATATGTGGGGAACACAAAATCTTCTTGATTAGGAAATTATTTATATTGATATTATGTCCATGAGAATTGTTAATTATAATTTTTCATCATCCTAAAACCGGGGTGGTCTAATCTATCATGCCAGAGACAGAAAAGTTCAGAGATTCTAAAAGTGATTTCCAAGACAGTATAGGCTGCATGTGCCTTAATATTAGTATAGTATAGCCCAGTTTCATATGAAGGAAGTCGTTCTAATACCGTTTTTTATTTTCTTCACGCTTTGCAATGAGAAGGTATTCCTTACCATACTCTTCTTCAGTCTCTACGTGGAAACCGTTAGCGCGAATATCCTTAAAGCTTAGAAGAGTTCTAGTCGATTCTGGGTACAATAAGGCTTCTTCAATTACCAAAGTTGTGCCAATTGGGAGTATAATTGTGGCTCTTCCTGAGCCTATTATACAAGTATCGCTACCTGCAATTGTCGTAAGACTACCAGCATTCTTGTTGATCGACTCAAAAATTTTTGTCTCTCTCAAGATGATATTTGTTGAGCCGCTATCCGCTAAGCACACTTCATCCATAGGATGTCACACGCGTTCTGATATAAAGTATTTATTAATATGAGGTAGGAAGCAATCCACACATAAATAAAATACTGTAAAACAGAACAAAACTTGATGTTATTAATACGGGAAAAAAGTTTTACAGGACTCATCATAAGAATTTAATGCTTTGCTCTTCTAGAGCTTACAACCATTATTCAAATAGTTCAATGTTCTATAACCATGAACTACAAATAACTATATAAAAAATCGAAGTGCAATGCGTGCACTAGATCGAATCAGCGAAGTACGAAGAAATTTTTGCCTAAATCTGTTCCATTTCCATCTTCTCTTCTTTGACAACTATGGTTGCGGCCACTGCGATGTCCAAAGAAGGGGTGATGGTGGCTGCTGCTGGGCTGTCTACATCCATGGGTGCAACCAATGACTGTGGATCCTCCGTGCCTACAATGGAGAGGTGTGCCTCATGCTATCCTTTGCCCTTGTTCTTAGACTGGAAAGCATCAATCATATTCTGTGCAAAGCAGAGTTGTACTCCCCCACGGTCTTGTAGTCAGCAAAACGTAGTCGGTTCCATTCCTGCTCTGCCCGAGGAAGAATGGTGTACTTCAGCTTCTCGAACCGCTTCTTCAGTGCGGTCCATAAAACTAGTGCGTTCTTCTAAGCCATATAATCATTCTTGAGCGTTCGACAGAGATGGTGCTTGAGGAAATGAAGTGCTTGATCATTTTCCTCTGGAGTTGGAGTGACATACTTTGAAGTGCCAAGTCCGATAGCAGCACGGAGCATCTTGGCTCCAAGTACGATCTCGACATCTGATGCCCAAGTCAAGTAATTCTGGCCATGCTAGGTCAGTTCTTTGAACTCCCGGTTCGTAATGCTAGCCATCTGTATACTCATGCAAAGAGTTCATAAGATTACTGTTGGTAATTTGCATAAACTGGTTGCAAGAATTCTCATAATGTTCCCAAATTTTTCTACACATTTTCCATGATTTACTGCTATTTCCAATTATTAAAAGCAATATAAACAATTACAGATAATCAAAACAGTAAATACAATAAATAAATTGCATAGAAATAACAACAGAGTTAAACATGCTTCAAAAGTTCAAACTTATTCAAAAATTGAATTCACAAGGCCCTTTTCTTCTAGAATATGAATTTTTGGCAAATTCTGTAATTTCCAGGGGCTAAACAGTGAATTTTTAGTTCTAAGAAAAACATTTGTGTCATTTCAAAAAGCTGAGGTGTTTTATGCAAAATTTCCTTATACTCGACAAAATTTCTCATGATTTTCATAATTTCGAAGGCCCTTTTGCAAATTTTCCTGGTTTTTCCTTTTTTCTTTTCTGTTTTCTCTCGAAATTGACTTTGGCCGACCCCACTCGACCTTTTCCAGCCCGCTATGGCCCATGACCGGCGGTCAAATGTGCGCAAGAGGTAGGGTTTCCCCTACCCTGATTTCAGAGGCGGCGGCGCCTTGCGCGTGTGAGGAGGCTGCCGACTAGCGTCTTCAAGCACAACGCGGTGGCGCCCGTAGCGTGGTGGCTCGGTGACGAATAGCGGCGGCCACACATGTCTTGTCGCCACCAGAGTCCGTCTTGAGGCGTCTTCTTGCGCGTCGAGAGGCGGCCGGCGGTGGCTTCAAGCGCGGCGATGGCGCCAGCGTGGATCGGCGACGAGGCGGCGAATACGGCGGCGTCGTCGATCTTGTGGCGAGACGGCCGCTTCGGTGGAGTCTGACGGGCGCTTCGCGGGAGGCGGCCGGTCATCTTGGGCGTGGCCACACAGAAACCGGCTATCCGAGGCGGCAGGCCAGCGTGGGACGCGATGGAGACGGCAGCGAGTGGCCGGGGTTGCGCCGCGTCGGTAGCGCGCGTACGCTTCTGCGCGACCTCGAGCACTTCGGCTCGTTGGTGGTGGCGTAGCGTGGCGGCTTCGGCTTTAGCGTCGCGGCGACGCGCGAGCCCGATGGCGGCCGTGGTCGTGCGGGGGCGGCGCGCGCGGCTTCGGCGGCGGCACCGCTGCGTGGCCGTGCGTGGCTCGGTAGGTCGCGGCCTGGCTTCGATGGCGCGCCATGTGCGAGTGGCGGCATGGCCATGTGGCGATGAAACATTGCGGGGCGGCGAGGGTGGTCGCGACCGTCTTTGCGTCTTGGTGGCGGCGTGGCCGGATGGGGTTGCGTCGCCTTTTTTCTTTTTACTGTTCATGCATTCACCTATAGTTTACTGTTAACTGTTCATGCATCGATCTACTGTACAATCAACATCCTCTCTTTCATGTGATGTACCGATCAGCTTGGCTGGTGACTTCAAGTCAGCTCGCGGTAGATTAGAGTAGATTTGCACCGTAGAGAAACAATCTAGAAAGCAACAATTGCGGAATTGAAAGTGATCTAGAAAATACCATTCAATCTACGAGCGTCGTGCTACGACGGTTACCTTTCGATCCGAGTAGAGTAGGCCTAGTGGTAGGCTGGAGTCGTTCGTGCTGATAACGTGTTGAGGAACCGTCACTGGCGTGTCCAGTCTGAGCAATCACCTCGTAGATGGAAGTCGATTCACACAGAACAATCAAAAACAGAATAATAGATTGAACACAGAGATGTAGGGGGACTTTTTTCTTCTATTTATTTCTCTTCCACAAAAGCACATACAATGGTTGGGCGTCCCCTTTTATATAGTCTACGGGGTGGATGAAGAGGCCACCATGGGTCAGGCCTGCAAGGCCAAGGCCCGGTTTCTTAACAGTACATAGCTATTTCGCCTGCACCTTTTACATTTGACTAAAAGGGCTTATTCTATTCTATTCTATGTATAAAGGGGCTGATGCTATTGCTTTGCGTGTTCTTCTAACATATGATCAACTAATTTGTACTTTTCATAGTGTATATTTATTTCTCATGCGACTGCCTTTCTAGCACAGCTTATTCTGAATTTTATCCAAACAACTTCGTGCTTAATGGAACATTCTATTCTTGAAGATTTTTGGAAAATTATTGTGTGTTTTTCCCGTAGAATCCCCACACCATTTATTTATAGTCTAAACATTGAATTCGACTCTAACACAACATTAAATCCGATTCTTACATGGCTCCTTACTAGATCTTAATACTAACTCACCAATACTCCCCCTCAAGATGGCCTGAATATATCAATCGTGTCTATCTTGTTACATATTGTAGAACACTCGCTAGGACCTAACCATTTAGTGAAACAGTCAACCAACTGTTCACCAGACTTTACATACTCTAACTTCAGCATCTTACCATCGAGCTTCTCCTTGATGAACCTATCAATCTCAACGTGCTTAGTACAATCATGCTGTATTGGATTGTTAGCAATGTTAATTGCAGATTTATTGTCACAATGCTACACCAATAGATTATTCCTCTATACTCGAAGCTCAGACAATAAACCTTTCATCCATATCATTTCACTCACACCCAATGTCATTACTCTGTACTTTGCCTCTGCAGTAGACCGAGCCACAACCTCTTGTTTCTTGCTTCTCCATGACACAAGGTTACCTCCCACAAAGATGCAATATCCAGAGGTAGACCTCATGTCATCTACACTGCCCAATCAGCATCGCAATATCCTTTCGCATTCAGATATTGATTCTTCCTGAACTAAAGGCCTTTACCAGGGCCACTCTTCAAATATTCTAGGATCATGCATATATCGACTAACCATACTGCATATAAAATATCAGGTCATGTATGATACAAATAGATGAGTCGTCCAACAAGCCTTTGATAAACTTTCTTGTCAACTGGATCTCCCGACTCAGCACATAGCTTGTGATTCCTATCAATAGGTGAAGCAATAGGGCGACACACAAGCATACCTATTTCTGCCAGTAGATCAAGGACATACTTCCTCTGGGAGAGAACTATACCATTCGAAGAACGGGCAATCTCAATCCCAAGAAAGTATCAAAGAGGTCTAAGATCTTTCACCTCAAATGCCTCTCCCAGTTTTTTCTTCAAGGACTCGATTTCCTCGACATCATCTCCAGTAATCGCAATATCATCAATATAGACTATCAATATGGTGATATGTGATCATCTATGCCTATAAAACACAATATGATCTCTATTGCACTGAGAATAACCCATACTACAGACTGCACGCTTGAATCTATCAAACCACGCCCTTAGAGACCACTTCAGACCGTACGAAAACTTCTTGAATTTACACACCTTCCTATCAATCTGCCTGTTCTCAAAGCCTGAAGGAATCTCATGTGTACCTCCTCTTGTAAATCACTATGTAGAAAAGCATTCTTCACATCCAACTGATGTAGGGGCCATCCGAAGTTAGTTGCATAGGAGATCAACATTATTACCGTGCTCATCTTCGCCATTGGTACAAAAGTCTCATCATAGTTTATCTCATATGTTTGACTATAATCTTTTACAACCGACCGTGTCTTGTATCTCTCTATCTTGCCTTCAGGAGTTTACTTAATCATAAACACTCATTTGCATCCTCCTATTTTTCCTGCTGGAAGTGGAACAAGACCCTTTGTCTTGTTCTTCTGAAGTGCACTAAGTTTCTCCTCCATGGCACCCTTCCACTTAGGATCCTGCTTAGCAGCTCGCCAATCCTTTGGAACATACACTGTCTGAAGAGATGCAATGAATGCTTTGTATACAGGTGAGATATGATAATATGAGATGAAATTTGCAATGTTATGCTCAAAGCCATACTAGACTAAAGGATTTCCGACATTAGCTCTAGTTTCCCTAAGTTGTGCAAGTGGTAACTCTCGATGGGAGTGATTAGAAGGAACATTACCGCTTGCCCCAAGGGGAGGCAAGGAACTTGATGGAGAGAGACCCGAGGAGGAATTTGGGACTGGATCAACTGACAAGGATGACTATTCAGGTTGTGGTTGTTCCGACTATTCATCCAACTCCATTGGTGACTCAGGTGTTGACTGCTTCTCCCCTTATTTCCCAAAGCGTATTTGCTGATAAACCTTCAATTCTTTTGTTCTATCACATCTCTCGCGTATTCCGTTAGGCTTGGACACGAAATTGTTTCCACAATGACTTCTTCTTCTTGTTGACTATCACTCTCCTTGTTCTTCCCCTCTCAACTGCCACCCTCAGTGATAGGAGAGAACTCCAAAAACTGATTAAGAGTACATCCACTCGTGTAGTAAGGCTCAAACTCCCGGAATGTCACATATATACTCGTGAACAACATTCGTTCAACTGGGCTCCAGCATCTATAGCCTTTTTGACTTGATGAATAGCCCATAAAGATACATTTCAATGCTTGTGGATCCAACTTGCCAACCACTAGTCGGTGATCCCGTACAAAACACACACAACCAAACACCTTAGGAGGTACCTTGAACTTCCGCTGACCCAAAAGAAGTTCAGCTGGAGACCTCATTCCAAGTATTTGAGACAGCATACGATTGATGAGATACGCCGCCGTCATCACTACCTCACTCCACAATCCCTTTGGCACATTCATCTGAAACATGAGTGAACGTGCTACCTCTAACAAATGTCGATTATTCCTTTCAGCCACTCCATTCTAAGGTAGGGTTCCTGGACAAGTAGTCTAATGAAGTATCCCTTCTTCTGAGAGATACGCTGCACACTCCTTGTTAAAATACTCAGTTTCATTATGTGTTCAAAGAATCCGAACCTTTGCATCAAACTGAGTAGCAACCATCCTATGAAAGTCTTGAAAATACCGAAGGACCTCGCTCTTGTGCTTCATCATATAAATCCAAGTCATATGAGTATAGCTATCAATACATGTTACAAACCATTTAAAACCACTCACAGAAGTAACTAAGCAAGGAGCCCAAACATCCGAATGTATTAATATAAAAGGATCATAACTCCAAAGACCAATGCTACTATATGTAGACCGTGTATGCTTTCCAAACTCACAAGCATCACGTACCAATTTACTCGTGTCTACTTTTTTGAACAAATCAGAGTATAACTGACTTAAACTCTCAAATGATAGATGTCCCAAGCGACGATGATGTAACAAAACTTCTCCCTCGATTCCTCCTATAGCCACAACCAATGTTGCATCAACCTGATCAATGTACCACAGTCCATTACGCTTTATTCCAGTCTCAATCCTCTTCCCAGTTCTCTTCTCCTAGAACAAACACGAATCCTCATCAATTGTGACAGTGCATTTGAATTGGTCAATGATAGAACTAACTGAAAGAAGTTTGACTGGAAAGGAGGGAACATGCAAACTGGAGGATAAAGCAATGGATGGTGTGCACTCTACAGATCCTACAACCTGAATAAGCTGGGAGGTTCTATTAGTTCTTTGGACAGTTTCAGAATGAGTACACGGGGTGGAAGATACAAATGCACTAAGTGAATCCGTGACATGCTTGGATGCCCCTGAATATATGATCCAAGCAATATGAGAGTGCTTATGTGTAGATGTAAGTGCATGTGTCTGAGTACTTTCGCCCACGTGGGCATAGTTGGCAAAGTTACCAAAGGAGGTGGAATCAAGAGAAGTCTCCAATGCTTTTTCCTGCTGCCACTTCTCCCACTGCATAGCTTACTCGCCTGTTAGAGTAACAAACATGATCTCCTCTATCAGGATCATATTAGCCCTGGGGCCATCTCAGCCCCTTCCTCGACCTCCACCTCTGCGACCACCACGATCTCCACCTCGGCCTCGCTAATCTCCAACTCTACCTTCACGACCACCACGACCTCCACCTCGATCTCCATGCTGCGGAGAAGGACAAGCACGGCTCAAATGTCCTCTCATCTCACAGTTGTAGAACTCCCTATTATCTAGTATGTCGTGTGCGGATCTGATTGGATTGTTGTCCCCCATTACTCGTAGTCGAACCCCCTCCTACACCATAGCTGAAATAGCCTCCTCCATAATAGGTGAATTTGCCAAGTGAAACATGGTAACCCTTCTACTCTTAAACTTTGGGTTCAGTCCCTTCAGAAAGTGTGTAACCCATTTGCATTGCAACCACACCCTGCTAGCCTCAATATCACCAGCACATGTTAACTGCAGTGGATCATAGTGATCTAAATATGCCTACAGTTGCTGCAGTTCACTAGCATACTCCTGGATGGTCTTCTCCTCCTATTTCAGGTCCTCTACCTTGCCTTGGACCTCCACCATAATAATCACATTTCCTACCCTGGAGTGCATGTTGCTTAGCGTCTTCTATATCGCCGGTGCACTCTGCATCATTTTCACCATCCGAGCGATGGATTGAGACATCGAAGTTAGCAACCAAGCTACCACCACATAATTGGTAGTGTTCTACATCCTCAAATTCATGCTCGCCTTGTCTGTAGGCTCAACACAAGTCTCCCGCAGGTAGTGTTCCACTCCCTTCGTCCTTAGAATTAGCTGAGCACTACTAGACCAACTCAGGTAATTCTTACTTTCTTTCAACTTTTCATCATTAGGCATCAGCTCCAGCTTTAAGTGGATACACATGCACTACCTAAGGCAACACATGCAAGTGCATGTGTCTGAGTACCTTTGCCCACGTGGGCATAGTTGGCAAAGTTACCAAAGGAGGTGGAATCAAGAGAAGTCTCCAATGCTTTTCCCTGCTGCCACTTCTCCCACTGCATAGCTTACTCGCCTGTCAGAGTAACAAACATGATCTCCTCTGTTAGGATCATATTAGCCCTGGGGCCAACTCAGCCCATTCCTCGACCTCCACCTCCACTACCACCACGATCTCCACCTCGGCCTCGATAATCTCCAACTCAGCCTCCACAACCACCACGACCTCCACCTTGATCTCCATGATGTGGAGAAGGACAAGCACGGCTTAGATGTCCTCTCATCTCATAGTTGTAGCACTCCCTATCATTTGGTATGGCATGTGCAGATCTGATCGAATTGTTGTCCCCCATTACTCGTAGTCGGACCCCCTCCTACACCATAGCCGAAATAGCCTCCTCCATAATAGGAGAATTTGCTAAGCGAAACATGACAGCCCTTCTACTCTTAAACTTTGGGTTCAGTCCCTTCAGAAAGTGTGTAACCCATCTGCATTGCAACCACACCTTACTAGCCTCAATATCACCAGCACATATTAAATGCAGTGGATCATAGTGATCTAAATCTGCCTACAGTTGCAGCAATTCACTAGCATACTCCTAGACAGCCTTCTCCTCCTATTTCAGGTCCTCTACCTTGCCTTGGACATACACCATCATCATCATATTTCCTACCCTGGAGTGCATGTTGCTTAGCGTCTTCCATATCGCCGGTGCACTCTGCATCATTTCCACCATCCGAGCGATGGATTGAGACATCGAAGTTAGCAACAAAGCTACCACCACATAATTGGTAGTGTTCTACATCCTCAAATCCATGCTCGCCTTGTCTGTAGGTTCAACACAAGCCTCCCGCAGGTAGTGTTCTACCCCCTTCGTCCTCAGAATTAGCCGAGCACTACTAGACCGACTTGGGTAATTCTTACTTCCTTCCAACTTTTCATCATTAGGCATCAGCTCCAGCTTTAAGTTAGATGAACCTGCACCAGCCCTCGGACCTATCATACCCGTCGTGAAGAGGCCCTGTAACATGCTTCTCATGTCACCTTATGTCACCAGCGGGAAAGTAGTTTCAACAACTGTCTTCATTTTCTCTTCTACTGCCCTCATTGCAGCTTCTTCCTCCTCCTGCCTCGCAGCCTCAACTTCCTCACGGGTCATCTTCTCAAACAACTAGAGCAATACCAATTACTACCAAAATATGCTGCGCGCATCTCCCACGATCACGACAATTCTTCATGCACCAACATTCTGCCGAACCTGGATGACTGCCTTCACAATTACCCAAATCATGCAGAGCCGTAGCATCAATTCAATTTTTTTGTCAAACAGTGAACTCTCTTTTTTTCTTCGAATCTTTCTTTTCTCTCTTCGCCCTTTTCCTCCACCGACACTTCGGTTCCTTCACAGCTTTTCTTCTTCTTCCACCCACAACTTCCCCTCCTCCTCAGCGAGAGTAGCAACCCGAGAACTCTCCTATTCTTTCACTCCCCTTCTTCCTCCTCAGCAGCGTCATAGCAACCTGCTCACAGTGGTGGCAGCCCTTGTGCTCCTGAGCAGCGTTGGGCGGCCCGAGTGGCAGCGATTGCCCACGCAGTGCGGCCTGCACACCTGCGGTGGATCTGGATGGCATCGACCCGAGCGGCTTGTCCTCTCAGTGCAGTCAGGACTACGCATACTAGATGACGACCTGCCATCTAGTGTTCTCCCATATGGTCGAGCCAGTACTCACCACAATGGTCATGAGACGATTCGGGCTTTACCGGAATGCCACCGCCTCGGGATGACCTCTTGTAGCGAAGGCCCACAGGTATGTTGTTACTTGGTTTTCCTGTTGGCTGCATCTCTTTTTTTCGATTGCCTAATGTCCAAATTCACCTGCAGGCAAACGAGACAAGGGCGGAAGAGCAACGACTAGAGGGACCACGACTACGATGGGCGACGCCAGGCCGAGAGGCGGCGATCGGCGTCGTCAGGGGAGGCACGACCGCATTTATCGAGACACACACTGCGTACTTGACATGGTACGTTCCGCGCACTAGGAGCAGCCTTACTAGTGCGCTGCTCCAGCGCCCTACGGAGGTCACGCACGATGCCGCTGTACGAGTAGGTCCTGACACTCATCGAGCGGCACGCCAAGACGAGACGGTAAAATATTCTTCGCAGTTTTTTTGCACGGGAAACACGTCTAACTCATTCTCGGTTTCCTTGTAGTTAGACCGCCTTCAGAGTATCAACAGCGAGGCTGCCCAGGGTCTACGACGTGGGAGGACTAGCACCTCCTCTCAGTTCCTAGGTATGCTGAGACGCGTCTATGATGACTCGATAGTGGCAATCAGGAACATGACTTGTGGTCGGCACAGCGACGTAGCTGGGCGACGACGACGCGGACACTGAGAACAACCTCCTTCCCCACCGCCCTCAGCACCTCCCTCCGCACCACCGTCTGCATGTCCGTCGCACTCCGGGAGTCGACCTAGTTACCGTCGCTCTTCCTCCACGCGCCTCGACCTCAGGCAAGCGGTATGTCAATTACGATTTGTTGTCCTAACTGTTTGCACGTGCCCTTATTTGTAACGTATATCTCACTTCCGTTTGTTCTTTCAGCACTTGCGACGTGACAGCACTCTGGTACCGCCCCCTTCGTCACGGGGGCCGACACAAGATCGGACTTCAGACAGCGACTCTGACTTGCCGCAGCCCCAGCGCCGAGACGAGGCATTTCCCACGTTCGCATCGGAGCATGAGGGCAACCCATGGTTCGGGTAGTCATTCGGAGCAAGCACTGTGCACTATTTCGGCGCCGATTGCACCGGAGCATCATCGTCCGCCTGACCACATACACAGTACATCAGCGTGCATTTAATTCAATCTTCCCATTACACGCTACGGTAAACTCACGTAGCCCACCGACTTTGCAAGTCTGGAGTGACCAATTGGGACATGAAGGCCAAGAATCGTAGTCCGCACTTCCGACTTTGGAGGTACATCCTTTCCAACATGACTACGATTGCAAAGGTCATAACATCTGTCCTAACGCAGTAGTGCCGTTTCTGCAGGACGAGTGGGTGGGCGATATGCTCCAGTCTTACCCGGCTCCCTATAATGAGTTCTATGGGACACCGCCTCCCACGTAGCCTCCCACGCAGCAGTTCCACTATGACTTTCGAGAGGCACGCCACTCCTCTGACAGGTTCACATTCCCTTCGGAGCAGCTATAGCGTCAGGGCAGGCGACGGAGGCAGGGACCATGAGTTTTAGTGTGTTCTACTATTATTTCTTGTTCCTACCAATTAGAAGTTCACTTGTAATGAGATTGTAATATCCACTATTTACCTATGCATCGCAGTCCTTCATGAATGGATCAACTGCCGCGTATCCTTGCATTACACGAATGAGTTTGTTCAATGCATATTGACGCCTATAACTTAAAGCACGCGACACATCGATGCAACATGTCAACTCGATAAAAGGCAACCGCAATAACGCGTCCACCATTTAGTTACATGCTTTAGGAGATTGAACATAAGTGCGTACAGAAGGGGAGACTACCGACGTACAAGCTTCTCCGCCCGTGCCTAATTGTAGAAGTGTAACGGCCGGGGATAATATCAGTTACTGTTCACTGTTTTTAATTATTTGGTCAAAATTTGTAGAGCAGTAGTGCGAACAAGGATTACATAGGTAAATAGGGAATATTATTATAAGACCAAAATGTAACATCCCTAAGTTAATTAATGATAATTAGTATGCATCTTATCAGCATGCATAACATTTTGGAAATATTTGCATAAATTATTGCACTTGAAAATCTTAATCAAAGATTAAACATACACTTTCAATTTATGAACTCCAAATAAAAATAGCAACCAAAAACATTTGATTATCATCTAGAAATAATTTATTCAAATACTACTTTAATTAGCTGGAACTAAAATAATTTTTCCCAAATTTTTGGGATTACTTTCAAACCTTAGAAAATTCAAACTCAATCTAATAACCTATTTCGGTTGTGGATTTATTTTTGTACAAACTATTTTGGGTGCAGTAAGGTTTAATAATTTTTTGAGACACTACGCCGTCCCAGGAACACCTCTGAGTTATTTCAGAATTTTACTACGCCGTCCCAGGAACACCTCTGAGTTATTTCAGAATTTTAGGAATTTTATTCCTATTTTTAAATCCCCGGTCAAACCTTGTGAGCTTTGGTCAAACTAAATTCAAAACCTGGGCTAGCACTGTTGGCTCGACCGCACCTTGGCTCGAGCCCGACGCACCAGCGCACTTGACCGGACCACCTAAATGCACTCGCACGCGGACCGTCTGATCATGATCGGAGGGCTCAAACGGAGTGGGCCGTTTGGACCGTCCGAACGGCCACTCAAATCCTGACCATCCAATTTAGATCGATTGGCCCGTAATGGTTGGGCTGTTTGGACCATCCGAAGATCCCGTGCAATCCTGACCGTCCAAATCAAATCGTGTGGTTATCGAACGCCCTAGAGCTGATCGGACCGAGCCACAGCCTGTTCCGAGCCGCAACCAACCGATGTGAGCCGTTGGATTTAGATCGGAGGGTCCTTATTGAAGTGAACGTACGGACCGTCCGAGATGGGATCAAAATCTGACCGTTCGTTTGAAATCGGACGCTCCAAAACGCGAATACGTTAGGACCAAGCGAAAGTTACTCAGATCTGGCCATTGAGTTGTGATCCAACGGTTCACAAAGATTGAGAAGGATACACGCGGGAGTAAACGAGAGGCTGACACGCGGGCCCCACGTGTCAGTGAGAGTGTGAGAGAGAGGAGGTGAGAGTGCGGGTGAGCGGGTGAGGCTTGGGCCGTTAGATTTAAATCAAACGGTCCACAATGAAGGAGATGTTCGGACCGCCCGGAGGTTCCAATGAACTCGGACCGTTGATTTGAAATCAGACGTTCCACAGCGATTGAGACGTTCGGACCGTCCGGAAGTTTCATCAAGATCAAGCCGTTCAAATTTGATCCAACGATTTAGATGCGTTGGAGATGAAAACGCGTGGGCACGTGTGGAAAGAGAGAGAGAGAGACTGACGGTGGACCCCATTGTTAGCCAGAGAGCGTGGGCGCGTTTAACAATTTGGCCCGAGGACTATTTGAGGATTTATAAGGATTTAGCTAATTAAATAATTCCAGAAAATCAAAATAGCTTTAGGAAGCGAGAAAATAGATCCAAAAATTATGAGAAAATTCATAGAAATTCTCAAAGGCATTTTGGACTTAAATAAAATAATTCCAACTTATATTTGATAATAGTTTTTGCACATAAATTTATTTTGGCTTTAAAATAATTAGGAAAAAGCTTTTAAAATTCCAGAAAATTCCAGAAATTAATTAAAATTTTATTTTTCAACTTAAATCCAATAAAACTCCAAAATACTTCAACAAATTTTATTTTTGACTTTTAAAACTTCAGAAATTCAAGAAAAGCAATTAAACTCTTTCAAATTTCAAGAAATCCAACAAAATAATAACTTTATTCGCCATGGTGTAGTGGTAGTGGCACGCACATATGCTGCTAGGGTTGGCATAGCAACATGTGGGATCATAGGAACTTCCTATGTTGACGACCTCCTTATTGTCCCTCTCGCACTGCATCTGTTGGCGGAGGTCATCACTTTGCTCCTTGAGATCGTCAATTTGCGCCTCCAAATCAACCGGTAGTTAGGGCCGAAGTCCTCCCTCCTTTGCGCAGTGACAAGACCACACGGGGCAGCTTTGTGCAGTGATAAGACCAAAAGAGAGTTTCACTGCGGTGACAAGACCACATGGGGCGACTTTGCGCGATGACAAGACCACAGGCGACTTTGTGCGATGATAAGACCAAAGGAGACAGCTTTCTGCAGTGACAAGACCACACGGGGCAGCTTTGCACAGTGACAAGACCACACAGGGCAGCTTTGCGCAGTGATAAGACCAAAGGAGACAGCTTTTTGCAGTGACAAGACCACACGGGGCAGCTTTGCTTAGTGACAATACCACACGGGGACTCTCTACTCTGCATGAAATTAATCACACCATGCCAACCATGGGGCTTATAAAAGGGGGTTGAACCAAACCCAACTCTACACAACACTACACAACAGATACCCAGCTATGGACTCTTCGGTAAACTTCTACGCGAGGATGTTGCAGAAACAAAAGTGGCTTAAGCAGAAGAGGAAACAGCTACAATACCCAGATAAATCAATGAAAGATTCTCCAGTGCCACCACATTTTCCGATCCCGTAGTGTGTGTGTGGCGAACCGGCAGAGATCATTCAGTCCACACACCCAGACACTGCCGCCCGGGCGTACTACATATGCGGGCACCACCTCGTAAGCGTTTCTTTCGCGCGAATCGATTTTCCTCTCCCAACGTTGAATTCCTTAAATTTTTAACTTCATCCCCACGTAATGGCAGCCCGGGATGCGCTGCCACTTCTTCTGATGGATCGGCGGCCCCAGATGTACGACAGGGCATTCATCCAAAGAGTACATCTTTGAACTACTCGGTGCGGGCCGAGAACTTCGTGCGGTGGAAACCTTACGTACCGGACCCTGTTGAGGAGGCACCGAAGGAGCCTAGCACTTGCCCGGGCGTAATCCATATCGACGACGTGAGTTATGAGGAATTTACATCCTTATTACAATTTTTACTATACTGTGTACTTACATCATAGAATCGCAGGATATGGACGACTTCGACATACCAGCCCGATGTGGACAGTCCCGCGAAAAGGCCAAGGAAAAGGCTCATGCGGCTCAGCCCGACCGCCACAGCATATCCAGTCGCCCGGGCGTAATCCGTATCGATGACATGAGTTATGAAGAATTTACATCCTTCTTACGATTTTCACTATACGATGCACTTACATCATGAAATCGCAGGACATGGACTACTTCGACATACCAGCCCGACGTGGACAGTCCCGCGACAAGGGCAAGGGAAAGGCTCATGCGGCTAAGCCCGGCCGCCACAGCGTATCCGGTCGTCCGGGCGTAATCCGTATCCATGACGTGAGTTATGAAGAATTTAGATCCTTCGTACGATTCTCACTATACGGTGCACTTACATCATGGAATCGCAGGACATGGACGACTTCGACATGCTAGCCCGACGTGGACAGTCCCGCGACAAGGGGAAGGGGAAGGCCGGCGAGGAGTCCAACGCCGAGCTAGCAAGGAAGGGAAAATAGCCCCGGTCCACGTAGTAGGTTAGGTCGTTACGTAGTAGTCCCCCGTCTTACCCCCCATGTTTTTTACTATCCCTTAAAGACATGCATACTTATATAGTCCGGATGCTTGTGTCGCAGTGTACCGTAGTAGTAGCGAGGATGACTAAAGCAATTACCCGAACCATTATGCCATGTGACTACGTAGCGATGCTTTCGCGGACTCTAATGTAGTTACGGTTCGTGTCTCGCTAAGCCATCAAAGCAAGCCTATATTGCAAGTATGCCTCTTCTAGTGGAATTCCAAAAGAACCATTCGACCGACATCGAATCCTCCATGTTTTAGGGCATCTTCATAATCTGTGAGCGTTCTCGGCCCTTCAATCATATTCGTATAAAGCTTCATAAAATGCGCCATCGACTACCGCCTATATACGGCGTATACGTTCGAGACGACTTCATCGAGGAGAGACTCCTTGTTTTAGGGCATCTTCATAATCTGAAGCGTTCTCGGCCCTTCAATCATATTTTGTATAAGCTTCATACAAGATCACGCCTTTTTATCCCACTTCTAAAAGACAACAAGCGTTTGACACACAAAGTTTGCTTGGACGACATCCTCAAGGTTATACCTAAATGCGATATGCTTATCAATCATCCTTTCTCTGAACGAATCAAATAATAGAAAAATTACAGAAGCAACAACACTGTGACGGGAGGCTCCACAAAAAGTTTCATAATTTTCTAAACTCATTTGCTACATTTTGAAATTACTACAAACAGCGCTGAAACCGCGACGAAACACTGATTTTGGAGAAAAGGAAACCCTAATTTACAAACCTCCGTACCCATATTTCTTAATAATGTTTTTTTAACAAATATCAGTGCCCGTAGAAACCCTAACTGAAATTACTGAAAAAATTTCGTATTCACAAAAGCGCTAACCGTAACGAAATCCTAGACCGCTGGAAACTCTAACCATCCTGCTAGAAACCCTAATCCCATCATGTTAGAAACCCTAATCCCATCCCGCCGGAAACCCTAATTCCATCCCGTCGGAAACCCTAATCGTCAAAAACAAAAAATCTCGAACCCTAATTAGCCAACAATATTGGTGGTGAAACCCTAATGGGGCTATTCCTTTCATGATGCGGCCATCGCAGTATCTTGGCCGACCTTCGCGCTTCGCCACCGCAGAAGTGCTCGCCTTCCGCTTCCTCCACCGTGGAAGGTGGCTTTGCCCCAGTCTCCCGCGCCCGCGTTGCTCTTTCCGCGGCGAGGCTGCCTTCCGCGCTCGCCGATCGCGGAATGGGACACGCGTCGGCCGCACGGCGATTCCGCACTCGCATGTGGTCTACTTTTGCAAATACGGTGGAATGGGGGTTATTTTTGCAAATACGTGGCCTTCTGTACGTAATAGTAAAAATTCTACATATAGGGGGAGCCGAACAAATACTGTATTTTTTATGTTATACACTAAACAAGAAATTCAATGCACATGCTTGAAAAAAGCTGTATATGTGCTTCAAGTTTTGAACACATACATTTTAAAAGGGGTTGTATATATATGTTTTGAGTTATTTTAAACTAAAAGTTCATGAAGAGTAGAACACTTATGACAGGATGAAGGGAGCCGTGGCCCTGCCAGTCTCCCCCTCCCTCCGCCACTGTTTGTGCCACCGGTTGACTCGAGCTTGCTTCCTCGCAAGATGACTGGATTGTGGCCTGATCTCGACGAGATGGCAATCAGAAACACCGAAATGGCTCGATCTTTGCGTTGCGATGGATTGGCGGTGGGCAGCGGCGAATCCGGGATGGCGAGGTGGGTCGAACTGTTCAAGCCTCGAATGACTAAATTAATTTGTAACAAACATAGTCTTGTATTCTTGTGCAATCAAATTCATAGTTTCATACATAAATAAAAGCAAAACAAAAAAAGATAAATACAATAAAAGTACCTCGATAATGAAAAGTGCATCCCCAAAACATGTAAATATGGTTCCATAGGTAATAATCAGACATCAAAATTAGAAAAATTAGTAATACAATAGCAAATTATACTTAAATAATCATGAACATTCAAAATAAAAGAACCATACCACTAAGGCGCTAGCTTGAATCACGACTTTCATGAGGCAAATTCATTCTGCGATTTTTCATGCCTTGGAAGGATCTTATGATTGTATCATCATCAATAGATCTAAATATATCTCGCTCGATGTAGCACACCATCAAATCATTCACCACTCATCCGATACCTTGTTGCGCAAATCTGCTTTGATAATATTCATTGCGAAAATATTCTCTCAACAGATCTGCCGCCCTTTCGAAGGATCAATATCAACTTCGATGAGACGATATACCAATGGAAAAGTTCTATCTTTTTTTGTTTCAACCATCAATTGAGAAAGTTTTGAAATATCGTGACATCCATGGAATTTCTCACTTCTCCTAATGTTGAGAATGAAGGTTTGAAGCTGATTTCTTAACAAGAATCAGTCAGCCACCGTGAAATCATCAGCATAAATCTTAGAGAATGAGTCACTTGGATCAAGACAAGACATGCATACCAATAACTCCGAGGAAACTTCATTGAAGCGATGATTCATCTCATTCATAGTTGCATCAAGAGCAGCATTGAAAATGTCAACTTTGTAGTAATGATGTTGAGTCACTGTATGCTTCCAACGTACAGATTTACCCATAACTCCAATGACATCATTCATATTTGGCACAAAAATCTCATATGCCTCACAAAAGCCTTCACCCTTCTTCACAGCCTTCTTCTTCTCTTCTCGTTCTTGACCAAAAAAATCAAGCACTCCGTGCGCTTGCCCTCTCTCCAGACTCCAGTAATAGGGCGAATCCCACCACCGGGCGGTCCGGACCGGCCGCAGGGCGGTCGCTCCTCCTCGCTCCTCCCCAAATCGCCTCGGGCCTCCACTGCTCCTCCTCCTCCCCAAATCGGCTCACTTGCTCAGCCTCCGGTCTCCTCCCCAATCGCCCGGACTGCAGGCGGCTCCTTGCCTCGGCCAGTACTGCCGCCCGGCGCCCGCCTCCCTCCGGCTCCTCTCGGCCCGCCGCCAGATCCGCCTCCTCCCACGTTGTCCGCCAGATCGCCCTCACTCATTGCCTTCTTTGCCCTCTCCTCGGCGGCAGCGGACAGCGGTGGGCGGGCAAGTGGCTCATGGCGGCGGCCTTCGCCTTTCTCTCCGGCTCTGGCGCTCTACCGCTCTAGATTTCTCCTCGGTCTTGTCGATTGAGCAGAAATCGATTGGGGAATTGGGGAATTTGAGCGTGGACCGGTGGATTGGGGAGTTGGGCCTGGGCTTCGGCAAGGACAAGGCCCACACGTTTTTTTTCACTTACGATTGCTCTTCTTGACTGCTTGTGCTTGACTTGCTTTCTTCTTCTTGGCGCAGCCGCTCCCGGAGAGCCGGAGGACAGAGGTTGAAGGAAGGACTCCGGGGGGGGGGGGGGGGGGTTCCTTGCTCGTGTGCTGGCACCGATTACCCTAGCATCGACCTCTGGCTAGTTTCTCACTTTACTCCCCCACCATTTAATCGTGATTAAGTATGATCTGACCGCCCATCAACAGGTCTAGGTGACAACTTCAGGTGACGATCGACAGGAGAAGATCCTTGCATGATCGAGCGTGGGTCGGGCCCGGGGAAGCACGACATGGACGGGCCAGGTGAGGGCTGCGCGTTACTTTGACTGCGGACTCCGGAGTGGATGCGCGCGACTTTGACTGCGGACTCCGGAGTGGACCCGGGAACGGATCTGATGTGCCACGACTGTGTGCTTACGCTAACGTACGTACGGATGCAAGACCATCTAGACGCGCGCGCGGCTGGCGAGTCAACCAACAGGCCAAAGGCCAAGGCTAATTAACGACGTTTCGCTCGCATCGCTGGAAGGCTCGATATTTTCTTAAAATATAATATAAATTATAAACTTAAAAAACCAATATATATAATTAATTATCCCTGCAAATCAAAGTTTCATACATAATTTGTATCCAATCAACAAGCCCCATATACCTTACACAAACCAAAAACACACATAATTTGATTATCCACAGAAGATCTTTAAGTGTCTTATACATGTGTGTACATATTTAATAACAAAATATCCAACCAACTCAAGAGAGGGTAGATGACAGACTCACCACCACCATTATATAAAGTGGGCTTTAATGAATTTTCTTGTGGAACTCACTTTGGGGTATCTTATAATAATTATTAGAGTATGCTCAAATTGATAAATATGTATAACCATACGATTTAAGTGGTATACGAGAAGTAAGAGTATATATTCCCAAGAGTACCATGTCTTTTTCCTACGATAGCGCTATTCTACTCCTAAGTGTAGAATAAGTTATTCTACGCTCTGGCCGCCCTCCGCACAACCAACTGTAAAACCGCACGTCCCACGCAATCGTTATGCCTTTTACTGCATCACTACAAGAGATTTACAATCACGCTAAGTACAGGGTGGGTAGAGAGAGAAGCGTTGGTTAATTACAAACTTTAAACGACAATATCTCCTAAATTATTTATCCTTTTTACAATTCGTTTGAAATGTTTTGCTGGAAAAAATGTGCTTAACGGTGTAAAAAAATTTACTACATCAAAAGTTCATATTTATTGTATCTAAGCCAACCAATTATTGCACAGTTGTGGATATCATGGGGATATGTGCATGATATTAGGATGATGATACAATTGGCAATGGCTTTTGTGGTTTGTCAAATCATGCGTTTTCGACAGCTTTCAAAATTTGTCAGTCATTTGGCGGTCTGACCGCCACTTTATGTCGACCGCCTTGCCTCGGGTTGATTTTGAGTTTGGTGGACGGCTGACCCGGCCAGTGGCGGTCGGATCGGCGGAGGAGGCGATCGACCGGCTACTCTGGCGGTCGACCGACCAAAAGGACCTTGGATTTTTGAGTCGGGCCAAAATAGAGGCGTAAACAAGAGAGGGTTCTTCTGCTCTTGGTCTCATAATTTTTGAGCCTCTAGGCAAAAGTTCTATTCATTTGAAAATTCCAGAGAGTTCTCGGGTTTCGTGTTGAAAATTTGGCTAAGTCCCAAATAGGCGGTCGAGGCCGGCCGGTGGGCCGATCGAGGCCAAGCCAAAATGGCTCGACCGATTTTGACTTGTCTCGCTCGTCAGTGTGGCGCGATGTGTGTTCGTTAGGTCATGTTCAAGGATTTCATTGCATATGTGTTGCATGTTGCATGTTTTGGCTAACGTGGGTCAAGTTGTGAAGAACTTGTTCCCGGATTCGATTTCTTTATCTATTGTTGTACAGGACGCTTGGAGGTCAACGACGGTCAACGACGAGGATGATCGGGACTAAGCTAGGAGAGCTGAGGTCCAGGACGATCGAGGATGCCGGGTGAGGTCAAGAGACTCAAGTATGGCGCAGAATGGACAAAAGTGACCGAATGGGTAGTTCGGTGCGACGGGTTGGATCAAGCGGCGCGCGGATTGGTACAAGTGCCATGGTGGTTTCGGTGGGAGTCGGACGGGAGAGACTTGCCGACACGATGAGAGCCGTTGATCAACCTACACGTGGCGAAGCAGACGAGTGCTCCACCAAGATTGGACTTGGTCTTCGGAGAAAGATCAAGACGCGGTATTTTAGTAATTTCACCAAATACCGCCTTTATGACCTTGGACTAAACTGCGGCGCAAGACGGTGCGTGGAGAAGCGGTTTAGGTCAAGAGAAGATGAAAACAGCGCTTTAAGATACGTGCGTGTGTCCCGTTTGTGTTGGGCCTTAACGGGAGCCCATTAGGGTTAACTCTTCTAGAAGCTAAGCCTCACTATAAATAGGAAGGGGTGCTGTCATTCAGCCCCCAAGCACTTCATTTGCAAAACCCTAGTTTGTCTTAGGGCTTAAAGAGGAAGAGATAAAGGTTTAGGGTTTTAGAGAGTTGGATCGATTTGAGTGCTCATGTTGTGAGCTTTGTCCTCCTTGAGGGAGTAGCTGTAAACTAGCAACAACCACGAATCAATCTATGCAAGATTTCTCAAGATGAGTTTCTATTTGTTCTTGCTCTCTATTTCTTGATTTTGGGTGTTTCTTTGATCCGATGGGTTTCTAGTTGGTTCTTGCCCTCATCTTCCTTGCTGTGACCTGTGGGAATACATCTAGGATCATCTTGACCATCAATCTCCCACGAGCTAGCTTTGGTTCAAGTTTTTCGTTTTTGCTCGGTTTTGAATCCTCCTTCGGTAAAATAGAAAAATGTTGAAACTTTGACATAGATCTACTCAATCGCTACTTGGAATAGGTTCCTAATATCCTTAGGAAGGTGTGTTCCAAATTTGATCAAGTTTGGCCGTGTAGATCAAAAGTTAGACCGATTTTTATTTTGGTTTTTGAGCTGTAGGCACTGTTTCTGGTCAGGTCCGGTCAGACCGCCCGTGATAGCGGTCAAACTGCTCAAGGCTCCGGTCAGACCGCCGTATACAAATCGGTCATACCGCTTAGCTTCTGTGATTTGAGCTTTTGATCTTATGTTTTGGGGTTTTGGATTAGATTCAATACAAGTCTTCCGCTGTACTTGAATATTAATCTTCATAGCTTCCATAGCTACTGTAGTGAAATTCGTGTTGAATCCGATCTTGGTGAAAAAGTGATTGTGCTTCTATTCACCCCCCCTCTAGTCGCCTTTTCGGTCCTATAAGTGGTATCAGAGCCCGATTAGCTCTTCTCATAGATCTTAACCGGTTTTTGGAGCCATGGTGACTCACAAGTATTCAACCAAACCACCTTTTTTTGATGGAGTTGATTATGCTTACTAGAAGGCACGCATGCATGCCTACATCGAGGCTCAAGGGCACGCTATTTGGCTTAAGGTCAAAAATCCATATGTCGTGCCAGCCAATGACGATGTGATCACTCCAGATGTTGAGGCAAATAGCAAAGCTCGAAATTTTCTGATCCAAGGCCTTAGTCGATCTGAGTTTGAGCGTGTTGCTCATTTGAGGTTTGCTCATGAGATCTGGAGGTCTCTCTGTGATTACCACGAGGGCTCCACTGCGATCAAGGAAGTGAGACAGATCCTTCATGATTTATGTGCTGTTGATCTTGTATTCACTGAATCTGAAAATGCACGTCAGTTTTTGGGTGCTCTTGATGTGAAGGTTTGGGGGATGAAGATCACATCCATCAATGACAACACTGTCATGAGTGAGCTTACCATGGATAACCTCTACTCGAGGTTGAAGACGCATGAGATTGACTTCATCTCGCGTCTCCCCAAGACAGAGTCGATGGCTTTAGTGGTTGACCCATCTAAGGGTAGTTCTTCTGATTCATTGGATTTTGGTTCATCTGGTTTTTTCTTGTCCGCTTTGCATTCTTTGAGTGATGAGCAGCTAGAGAAGCTACCTGAGGATGACCTAGCCCTCATATCCATAAAATTCTCCAGAGTGTACAACAAGGTGAGAACGAAGAGAGTGGCCTGTCACTGCTTTGAGTGTGGTGAGCCGAACTACATTCGCCCAAGTGCCCCAAGTCAAGGGCAAAATGGAGAAGGACTCTCGAGGCGTCCTCAAGCCAAGGATGCGAAAGCCAAGAAGCCCAACTATCGCAAGTTTATCAGTCGGATCCTTGCCGCTCTTGAGAGTGTTGATATGAGCGATGTGGACTCGGGGACGGAGGACGACGAGGATGACTCTCATGGCAAGAAGAAGGCTCAAGATTTCACCGGCATGTGATTCATGACCCACGACGACGTCGACTCCTCCAATGACGGCGACCCTTTCAGCGATCCCGATGAGGTATGTCCCTCACTTGCTGATATGAAACGTGCTTGGTCGTTGCTGAACAAAAATTGAAGAAGCAAGCTAAAATGATTAAGAGACAGGACACCATGATTGATAACTTGAACCTAGAAGTTGTTAGGCTCAAATCCATTAATCCTGTTGACATTTGTGATGCTTGCTCTAGCTTGAATAATGAATTGACCAATTTGAAATCTGCTCATTCCTCTATTGCGAATCAACTAAAAGATGCTCTTGATGAACTAGAATCTCTCAAGTCTAGTCCTGGTTGTATGAATGTCATTGCTTTAGATGTGACTGCTGTAGATGCTATCACTTTGTCTTGCTCAAATTGTGCTTTGCTTGAATTAAAATTGGATAGCGCTACAAAAGAATCGGTTCCGTGTTTTGTACATGGATGTTTCTTTTCTTATTTTAGCAATAACCTTCCATTGGAAGCTCTGATTTACGAACGGTTTTCACTGGTAACTTGGTGATGACGAGGTTAACAAAATAATATAAGTCTCACAAATAAAATCTCTTTGCACGTTTACTAAAAAGTATTTACTGCATCGCTAAAAAATATTTACTACAACCTCCGCATGACTTTACTATCATCTTAACCACTAATACAGACAAGTAGACAACCAACTAGTAAACAATAAGTTCCTTGTTTTGTACATGAATGCTTCTTTTCTTGTTTTCGCAAAAACTTTTGATTGGAAGCTCTGATTCATGAATAGTTTTCACCGGTAGCTTGGTGACGATGAGGGTAACAGAATGATATATGTCTCGTAAATAAAAACATCTATGTGCGTTTGCTAAAAATATTTACTGCATCGCTATAAGGGATCTGCTGCAACCTCCACATGACTTTACTGCCATCTTAGCCATACTAGTACAGACAAGTAAACAACCATCTAGCAAACAATCGGTTCCTTGTTTTGTACATAAATTTTTCTTTTCTTGTTTTAACAATAACTTTTGATTAGAAACTCTGATTCACGAAAAGTTTTCACCGGTAGCATGGTGACGACAAGTGTAACAGAATGATATAAGCCTCTCAAATATAAACCGCTTTGTGTGTTTACTAAAAAATATTTACTTTATTGCTAAAAGAGATTTACTACAACCTCCACATGACTTTATTGCTCTATTACAAAAAAATTTACTACAATCTCCATATAACTTTACCGCTCTGTTACAAAAAGATTTACTGCAACCACCACATGACTTTATTGCTCTATTACAAAACGATTTACTGCAACCTCCACATGACTTTATTGCCATCTTAGCCAACTAGTACACACAAGTAGACAACTAACTAGCAAACATCGGTTACTTATTTATACATGAATGTTTCTTTTCTTATTTTAGAAATAACTTTTTATTGGAGATTCCGATTCACGAACGGTTTTCACCAGTAGTTTAGTGACGACGAGGGTAACAGAATGATATAAGTCTCTCAAATAAAAACCTCTCTGTGCGTTTACTAAAAAAAATTCATTGCATCGCTAAAAGATATTTACTGCAACCTCTACATAACTTTACTGCTCTGTTACAAAAAGATTTACTGGACTCCACTTGTAGTTTACTGACACATCCACCCATGCATGTATGAAACAATCGTAAAAAATATATAAGCGCGGTGATACGTGCGACAATAAAATTTCTATCACAATTACTGTTGACCTCGTCATAGCGCGCACTGGACGCGTGACGTCACAACTGAGGGATCATGGATTAGTGGGCCAAAATGGCCTGTTCGGCATTCCGTAGGGGCGGCTCGGTCGGTGCACAGTCGGTTGGCCTAAACGTAGAATAACTTATTCTACGCTCAGGCGCAGAACAATTATTCTACGCCTAGTCAGCCCACCACGCGCGACCCAGGCCAGGTGTGACGTGTGCATGTGCAATCCTCATACAGCTGGCCCACCAACTGCAGCCGGCAGGCCGAAAACGTCCACGGCCGCGTGGGTCTTGATTTGACGGTAATTGTTAGGTGTCGTAACAATAATTCGCGTATCCCTTTTACTGCATGTTTCTGGGGAATGCGATGTTTTGAGCTCCTATGTCAGTTAGTAAAACATAATGGTGTACACAGTAATCAACTTCCCGTTTTTTCCACCACTTTTTTGCAATCACTTTTTTTTACAGTAAAAAGTTAGTGTCAGGATAGTAAACATTAGCTATATGTAAGGTAATTGCGTTAGGTCACCGAGTAGGTCCAGTAAAGTAAGGTGCACGCAGTAATTATGTTTTCTCAACACATTAATCATTAAAGCAAACACACAGCAACTTATTGATTAAGTGCATCTATTCTCGTGCAGGCCAAGTGAGAGGCGGCAATATCGAGTCAAGTATCAACAACATAATAGACTCGATTGAAGCCAACGTGATCCTAGGGTTACACCCTGCTACATACACTACACAGGTCCCATTCGAACCTGTGGTTGCGGTGGGCCACAAGTTACTGCCCACCATCCCGGAGCAAACCGAGGTATTGAATGCAATAAAACGCGTAAGTATAGTCAAGTAAGGTTGGTCGTTCTTACAGTAATTCATATTTGATTCTTTTTTATCGTAGGACATAGTAAACGAGGGATCCAACGATGTCCCGTTAGAGCCCCCGACAGTAAAGGAGCACACAGTGGTAACAACACAGCAAAACATCAGGGAAAAGAAGTAATTTTACTTACTTTTGACAGTAAAACATGAGGTAACGGGATCCATTTTTTTAATTTTTTTTGCAGGTGCCAGTAAAGGAGAATGAAACTGTTGCCCAGAGGGGCCTCCGCCAGTAAAGGAGGTAGAGGAGGCCCCTATTGCTGCTAGCGTCAGCACGCCAAAGGTACATACTAGGGCCACTAATAGTATTATGGACAACATATACAATAATTTGTTGTACACATGACAGTAAAACGTTGTTCATTTTTCCACCACAGGAACCAGTGAAAGAGGGAGCAACGGACGCCCCTGAGGGGCCTGTCCCAGCAAAGGAGGCAGTGAAGGTGCCTACTGATGTGCATAAAGACCCGCTGGGTAGACCCAACGTGGCAAAGGTACATGGCGTCGACGACCGAGTCGCCGATCTTACGAAATAAAAGAGAAAAATGACGTGATATATCCTGGGAGATAATGGGACTACTTTTTATTGATATGAACTGGATTTACAAGAGGGTGCTTTACGACTCGGATGGGGACTAATCCTAATTACACCGAATCTCACACCTGCTATGCTAATCAATCAGACTTAAAGCACGAATCTAAGGCTGATTACGTCGCTCTAATCTGATGTTGCTGTCTTGCTTGTCTTCCAGATCCTCCTTTGTCTTCTGCGCTCCACTTTTAAATAACTTCCGAAGAGGTGGCAGTTACTCCTGGAGAAGGCGTCCCTGGTGAAGCGTCGTGACTGGCCGGAGTGAGGTGTCAGTTGATAATGTGTCAACTATTTTACGGTTAAGTGTCTGTGAGACACTCAACCGTATGGTGGTTGTTGTTAGTGTCTTAGGACTATGTAACATCGCGTGGTTTGGAATATACAACACGTGTTCTATTCATCACACGGTTAAGATGCCAGTTCGTAGTTCTTCCGAGCAGTTACCTGGTCGAAGACTAGGCACAGGACCTTGTCCGACCAGGGTACCCATATGTAACCTCTGGAATCCTTACGACCAGTGAGGTCGTTAGCCTTAGGGGTTACGACCATGAAGACATATGGTCTTTTATTATGTATTAAAATAATACATAGAGGTTTTAATCCTCGTCACATGGTTCATATCAGTAACTTATCATGATATTTTTTTTAGTAAAGACAAATACTATACAACAGTAAAATAAGAGACACGAATCTATTTCCGCAGGTGCCACCATCAAGCCAAAGCTCAAGATAAAACTTGCCGATCCTAGGACGGCAAAGATGACTGGCACAGTAGCAACCAAAAAGGGGGCGCCTGTGGAGAAGACAACTGTAAGGAAGAGAGTCCCCCCCTATCCTAGAGGGACACTGGTGACGCTAGTGCATTGGGAAAGAGGCTGACAAAAGCTCCCAGCAAGCTAGTGTCACCATTCAAGCCATACAAAAGGCGACCAGAAGTGCCTGCGGCCACAACTGTGGAGGTGAGGGAGCTGATATGCAACGATAAGAGCCTCAAAAGTTAGGAGAATATTGCCACACTTTTACTGATACTTGAGTGTTTTTTTACTACTCTGTCAATAGAGAGTTTACTGGATCAACCAACGTTTGTTTTACTAAGGGTTCACTTATGTTTTATCGATGTTTCACTTATGTTTTACTGCTAACACGCACAACCTTCCTACTGCAGCCTTGCTCTACTCCAGTCTAGCAACGAATTCACAGCGGCCACCGGAAAAGACATGGCAGAGTCATTCAAGGACGAATAGATGACTGAAGACATGTTCATCTCTCAATTCATCGAGTGTTTGCACCAAGACAACGCTGACCTGAGGCCACAAAGCAATGGGTACAGGGTGTTCCTCCCCATTGAATTGTCGGTAAGATGTTTTTTTTTCACAAAGCCTCTTTTTACAGTAAATGGTCACTCGTGTAGCAATAAATCCTATCATCACCCTCAGTAAGTTTTACACTACTGTGTTTTGCCCATTGATAGAAACTGCTAAACGTAGAGGAGTACGTTAAAACGAGCAGTGAACAAGTTGTGAACATGCGGAAGGAGCACATGGCGGCCGTAGACATCACACGTGTAAAGCTGGTAAGTATTTTTTTTATGGGTTTTTATTCCCTTTGTAGCTCTTCCTCCCAGTTTTACACTATCAGCACTGGTCCGTTTACTGCTTCAACCTAGCGTAGAAGCGCATGGAAGTGCTGGACTACAACGATTACAAGCAGAAGGGCACAAAAGTAACGAACCACCATGACCCAGTGAGGAAGAGGATCATCCCTTGTCTGTGTGCAGCCCTACAGGCCGTGACCGGTGGAAAATTTCCGATCGTCGACAACTGAAGGGTGAACAACATGGGGATGCCGAAGTAGGTCCTGGAGAATGACCGTGCCTTCTTCGTAATGAAGTACTTGGAATTCTGGGACGGTGAAAGCTCGACACTAGCAACATCGATAGAGTCGGTAAGAATTTCCCACCACCCACAACATGGAGTATTTTTTCCACATGTATAGCGTCTGACACGCGACCTTTTTTATCATATGCGTGTAGGAGAAGGGAACGAGTACAGGGCCCAGATAATGTTCTATCTGTTGTTCCATAGGGTCAACAACGTCAAGTTCCTCCCTGAAGCTCTGGAGAAGTATAGGTTGCTCAGCAAATAGAAGTAGTTTTTTTTTGTGTTACAACCATTTATCAAGTAAATTCTTTTGTAACTAACAGTAATACGTGTTACATTTGACAGTAAAACGTATGATTACTGGAAGAACATGCGTAACAGCTAGTAAATTTATGTTTTTCAGCGGGGTATACCAGTAATGTCGTTTTCAAACAGTAGTAAAATGTTATCAAACTCACGGTAACTACCAAAAAACACAAAACACAAGCTTGTTACAATAATAACACGGCATGCCTTTCGAAGTAATAATATGCATCACTTACGGCAAACAATAACATTTACTAGATCAGCAACGTGATGCATTTTCCATACTAAAACTAGCATCCTGAACATTATGGTCACCTCTTCCTCACCGAAACGACAATAAAACCTTTTTATATAACGCTACGGGGTGACGCATGATCATTTTATAGACAAAATTTCACCACCATTCACGTGTTGGTAGGTTTGTACCATCAATTTAGAACAGAACCGAAACAACCTAGGAACGATATTGATGTGTACCTAGCACTATTGCTAGAAGGTCTTGTGACACTGTTGAACGAAGGAGTATAGGTATGGGATGCGTACAAATGAGAGAACTTCACTTTACGTGCCATATTGTTCTACACCATCAATGATTTTCCTGCTATTGGTAACCTGTCGTGGTTAAGTACAAAAGGAGCCAAAGTATGTCCGCACTGCTTACATGATACCGAGAGTGTGTAGCTGAACAACTCGTGCAAAACTGTGTACGTGCGTCACCGTAAGTTCCTTCCTAAGTATCACTCATACCACAAGATGAAAAAACAATTCGACGGAAATAAGGAGGACGGTTCATCTCCAAGGGATTTTAGAGGGAAAGAGATCTATGATATGGTTAAGGATATCTATGTTGTGCTTGGAAAGAGATGTAAATTGAGGACCCATCAGAAGAACATCTTGAAGAAGCGATCAATTTTTTGACACTTACCTTATTGGGAGCACTTAGAAGTTCGCCACTGCATCGACGTCATACACGTAGAGAAGAATGTATGTGATAGCTTGATTGGTCTCTTATTAAACATTCGTGACAAAATAAAGAATGGTGTTAACGCACGGCGTGACTTGGTTGATATGAACATAAGGACCGAGTTAGCATAGAAAGAGACCGATAAAGAACGAACGTACATTCCTCCAGCTTGTTACACTCTATCCAAAACTAAGAGAAAAAACTATGCTAAAATTTACATGATGTGAAAATTCCATCCAGTTACTCAAATATACACACAGCGAGTAATTGAGGCCGCTCGCTAGCAAATACTGGTACGAACGAGCGAGCATACATCTATATAGATATATGTACGACGACCGTACGTGGTTCACCTGTGTGCACGTAGGTAGCAGTTATACGTGGCTGGATGGCGATGGCTTGCGCGACACTCCAATCCACTCCACTGCAGCGCTAACATGCAGCTGCCACGCGGCCTCGGCCGGCCTCCTAGAAAGCAGCGAGCTTATCTGGAGAGGAGAGCCTCTCCATCCAATCCGTTTCCTTTCCTTGCAGCCGAAGAAGCGTCGTTCATCTGCTCATTTATCTGATATATCTGATAAAGTAGTTGGATCTATCATCTATCCATGTACCAATGATAGTGGGAAAATTTTAAATAGAGGGTTTACACTTCAAACAAGTTTAAAGTTTTATACAATAAACAAGGAAAATTTGACCTTAATCCCTATATATTGTCCGCAGGCTTTATTTTTTTAGTGCGCAGGTGTGTACCGGGTACCCTCCCTGCTCCGCGCTCTTCTCCGTACTTCCTAGCCAGCATGAGTTTGCATGCATGTTTAGTGGCCGGCCTGCATGCAATACGTAATTAATGACGCAGACTAGGTGCTCTGCAATTAGTAGAGCGGTGGCAGATAAACTTAGCTAGCCGCGTCCTCCCCAGTCAGCTGGTATCACGTTGATCCCGCCGGTGGGGCGGGGCCCGGCCTCTGACAACGCGGCTTGACCCCCCCACGACTCTTTCTTTCTCCCTTGTTTGCTTTCTTTCTCGGAAACGGACCAGAGCGCGCGGCGTCTGTGTCAGAGGTGCATCGATCGCCATCATCATCATCACCATGGTAGGTGGCTCCAACGGTACAAACAATTTCGGTTCACACTTAGAGGGCAGTAGCAAAATCACCGTAGAGCTTTGATTTTTGATTGGATAGTGGAGACGGTTTCTAATATAGGTTAATTCCTTATTTGCTAAGTTGACAATTTTAAAATCTGGTCGAAAAATTGTTCAATTTTTTTTTTGCCACCGTTCTCAACTTTAATCTCTTTTTTGTCACTCCGGTCAGTTGACCGTGGATTTGACCGTTGACTTGGACGCGAAAAGACGATTTTGCCTCTTAAAATTAGAGAAAAATATATTGCAAACAAGACCCTATAAAAATTACAGAATAATCTACACTATGTCAGGAGCTTCCCCTAAAAATTTCATAATTTTTAGAACTATATTATTATGTCAAACAATCCCCTAAATATCTCAGCGTACTTAAGGGCAAAATCGTCTTTTCACTTCCAAGTCAACAGTCAAATCCACGGTCAACTGACCGGAGTGGCAAAAAAGGGATTAAAGTTGAGAACGAGTGGCAAAAAAGAGATGAACAATTTTTCGATGGTATTTTGAAAAGCTCGTCAACTTCAATGGTAAATAAAGAATTAACACTTCTAATATCATGCACCCATTTTTAATCAATAGAGATAGCTTCTAATACCATACACCTTTTAATACCATATATTATAGACCATCTGCGTTAAATCCTTCGATACAATAATATCTCAATCCTAGATTACAATAAATTCGGTTCACACTGCAGAGGCAATCAAAAGGATCCTGGTCCTCGTTCTTTAATAATAAAATTAACACTTCTAATATCATGCACCCATTTTTGATCAGTAGAGATAGTTTTTAATACCATATACCTTTTAATACCATATATTATAGATCATCTGTATTGAATCTTTCGATACGTAATATCGCAATCCTAGATTACAATAAATTCGGTTCACACTGCAGAGGCAATCAAAAGGATCCTGGTCCTCGTTCTTTAATAATAATTAATAGTAGTAATAATAATAACCTTGGCCTCACTCAAATGATCGATCCGATCCGACCGAGTGCCTGCCATGCAACAATGCAAAACTACTGGTCGCGTGGATCAGCCTGTGCGCATCGCCCAATTAAATGGTGCGATGCGAATGCGATGGATGCTTGTTCTTGTGCGTGAGAGAGATGGATCGGTCGATTTCGAACCAAGGCTTGGATGGGAATTGGGATCGAGCGTACATCATCGTCGCTCGGTATCCTTCCTCACAAGGGTGTAAAACGAATTCGAATAGTCCCTTTTATCCGAGCTATGAATGTGGTAAAAAAATAGCATTCACTCATATTTAGGGCTGGAGTTAGGCCTCGAGCCGTTCGGACAATGGTCAAAGATTATGATAAAAAAACCCATAAAAAATCTCTTGAAAAATCGTCGAAATACGAGTTTGGCCCAGGAAGAGCTGATCCGGTCCAAGACTTGGGCTGCGGCTGGCTCCACCTTTGTTGGTATTGCAAAACAAATGCGAATGTGGTATGAAAAAAATATAGTCGAATACGAATACAAATACGAATAATATCCGGATCCGACGATTTTATTTCCTTATCATCTAGTCCACTAACATTTTTGCGTGTTTTATGTTACTGTGCTGTTTGTGCGAATTTGATATGTTAATCCATATATTGGGACTCTATTTATAGATGTTTAGAATTTGAGCTTCTTGTGTGAAACTTCGTTATATTTTAAAATATTCGAATTCGACCGAATTAAGCAAGTATTCGTTATAACGTTCAATTCATATTTATATTTGAACATATTCACATTCGCATACGCATTCGTTTAAAAATACTGCTAGGTGCTGTGCTGGGCTTTGGATTGAGCATTTCTGTACTGATTAGTACACTACTAGTACTGATCCAGCCTCCAGTAGGCGACAGTAGATGGACGGACGCAGTTACCATCGGAGAGAAAGAGTGAGAGGTGCCTTTGCCTCAGTATACAGAGATTCAATACAGATAATTTGTCGTGTATGATATTAGAAACAATTTCTCTGCTGTCTAATAAAAAATCACAGTCAAGAACAATAACTATAATATTTATTTGCCACAGTGAAAGTGAGCGGGTAAATTTTTTTTGCCACAGTGAAAGTGATACGGTAATTTTTTTCCTATTGCTGCAGTAGTTAGTGACACTACCACTACATAGCATTCTTCACACACTCACAAAAGAAAAACTATTTGCTTAGGACATCTCTAATAATGTATTTATTATCATCTTTTAACTATGTCACGTCAGCAAAATCCTACGTAGAGGAGAGAAGGGAAGGAGAGAGAGTACAGGTCGTCTCTTTCTGAAGAGACGGTCGTACACGCAAAATAAGATATGATACATTAATCTATTCTAGTTGATATGTAAGACCGTTTCAAAAAAAATTATAAAATATAAATGTTAGAGAGTTTGTTAGAGACTATCTATTAAAGATATTATTTCTAAAAATGCTATAACATATGTTAAAAATAAAATTATCTCTCATTATTAGAAATGAACTCAGTAACGCAGATGATCCTTATCCGGTGTCTTTCGAGAAACTGAAAGGACGCAGTGACGACGGACCAAAAAAAGAGGAGATGAATTAGCCACCAAGCCAGCCAGAATGATTATGTGGGGTCCATACGGCAGCGGCCCACGGCATGGGATGGATGGGTGGATGGATCGAGCCAGCCAGCCACCGCGCGGGCCTCCATGCCGCGACGCGGTTTCTCCGATCCTCCACCCCCACCCCCTCTCTCTCCAGGCATCGTATCCAATCCCACGCGTACCCTGCGTCGCCCCACCAAGCGGCCACCGCCTTGGCTGCGTCGCCTCTAGTACGAGGGCGCATTGCAAAATGCAACTACGTTGCAGCAAACAGTGGTGATGTGCGAATGATTACTTAGGCCTTGTGTTCTGCGCAAGTCGTGCCAATATATATACTCGTTTCGGTCACGAAAACACGCCGTTCATTTTTGGGATACATTGCGGTCAATTTTTCGGAACTTTGGCTATAGATGTCCTTTTGATGCTACTAATATGAGTTTTGTAATTTTTTTTCTAAATTCGATGAACAGGAGAGTGTCGCAATATTAACTTTGGAGTTTCTTTCTTTTACGAGTATCTCCGTTTTAACTCTAGTTTAAAGCCTGTGGATACTTCCGGAGCGAGCATTGTAATTACTGCTTTATCATATCTGAGTTCCAAGTTTCACCGTGTCCTTAAATTACACGAGAAATAATTCATGCAACGACTCTAGGAACAAATACAAGGAGTACACCGCCGAGTGCGCCGACCATTTTTGCTTCATACCACATCCCCTTGGCCTATAAATGCCCACCCCACCGGCCTCTCGCTCTGCCTCCCCCCAGCCTTCCCCGCAACCAAACCCAACCGAATCCAAGAAGCCAAGCAAGCAAGAAACAGCTCCTCCCTCCCATGGCGAACCGCTGCGCGAGCCTCGACCCCACCTGGGCCCACCTCCCCGCGCCCGTCCCGAGCCCCTGGCCTCGCGCCGCCTGGCTCTCCCCCGCCGCCGCCTTCGAGAACGACGCGCTCACCTCCGCGCTCCGCGCCTCCATGTCTTGCGCCTCCTCCCCGACCCCGTCCTCCTCCACCACCTCCTCCGCCTCCGAGATCCTCGCCACCCCGCACGACGCACCCGCGGCGCCCGGCCCGAGCCCGGCCCCCGGGGCCACGGGCCGCGTCTCCAAGCGGAAGCTCCGGGCGTCCCGCCGCGCGCAGACCACCTACATCAGCGCCGACCCGGCCAACTTCCGCCGCATGGTGCAGGAGATCACCGGCTTCCCCGTGCCCGGAGCCGAGCCCGCCCTCGCCGCTTCGTCGCCGGCGCCCAGGCCGGCCGCGCTCGCTTGCGTGCTCCCGACGCTGGACACGTCCGCCTTCTTGCTCGACCGCGCGCCGGCGCCGCCGAGGCGGGAGGAGGACAAGACGTCGAGCGGAGCAGCAGCCACAATGGCCGCAGCTGCTGAGGCTGCGGCAGAGGAGTCGTCGCTGCTGCTGGAGCTGGAGGAGATGGTGAGCGCGCAGGCCGCCGTGTCCGCTTTCCCGACATTGGAGAGCTGTGACTTTTTTGAGTTCTGGAGAGAATAGAAAGAGTTGCCGGTTGCTTGTTCATTTCCCCCGTTTTAACCTTTAGGAGCTTTTTGGTCCGTGCGATCTCACATCGGACGGTTGTGGGCGGTCGATGCGGAGCTAGACGGCCCATGATATGCTGTGGTAGGAGTTTTCCATGTGGTGTAAGTGGTGTGTGCTACTCCATTACATGGCATGCTAGTTCCTGCCTTGTAGTCAAGTTGATTAATGAGATGCTGTTAGTTACTCTTAGACCATCTTCAATGTTGTGTTTTAGCTGGTTCAAATGAATGTTGTATTTTAGCTGGTTCAAATGAGGAGAGAGAAGATATTGAATTGATTCAATACATTAGAGGGGTAGATTTCAACAAAAAAAAATGTATGGAACCGAACTCTACTTACGAATCGATTCAAAGCATTAAACAACTCACATGAGCATTAAGACTATCTTTAATGTTGTGTTTTAGCCGGTTTAAATGAGGAAAGAGAAGATATTGAATCGATTCAATACATTGGAAGAGTCGATTCTAACAAAAAAAATGCATAGAACTGGACCCTACTTAGGAATCGATTCAAAGCATTAAACAACTCATATAAGCATTAAACAACTACATAGAAGAGAGTGCGGTTGAGAGAGAATATTATTATTTTGTGATTTTTTTAATGAAACGTGGGTTCCAGTTATTAGTAAGAATCGGTTCAATACATTGGAGAAAAACAAGCTCGGTTTCTAGAATATTTACGTGTCATGACTTTGAATCGACGTCGGTTCAATACACTAAAGATGCTCTAAACAACTACATAGAAGAGAATGCGATTGAGAGAGGATATTATTATTTTGCTGTTTTTTAATGTAACGTGGTTTCAGTTATTAGTAGGAATCGGTTCAATACATTGGAGAAAAACAAACTCAATTCCTAAAATACTTATATGATATGACTTTGAATCGACGTCGATTCAATACACTAAAGATGCTCTTATTAACCTAATCTAAATACCACTAGCACTTTGAGTCGAGACTGGTGTGAACGGCTTAAATGTGGCCGTGCCTTTCAGTTTTTGTTCTTGTGTACGTCGGTCGCGCACAGAGAGGGATGGAGAATACAGACGTCCACGATTACACGGATCAATCGTGAGTTCGTGACAAACAAATTATTCGAGACTACGCGTATTACATTACATCAGGATCTGAACAACAATATGCACATCAGTTTGTACATGTGTACTAAAATGGACGAAACTTCTCAAGTTCTACCTAGTCCCCTTTTTCCATTTTCACCTTCTCAATTGACACCATTACGTCCTCAAATGATTTCTGCACAGTAGATATAACACATACTGAGTTCATTTACTAGTAATAACATCCCAAGATGCAAACAGTTGGCAGCAAGAATACAGTTCAGGTGGTAATATATGCACTGACCAGCTTGAGGGGTTTGTTGTCAGTAATCTGACCACTCGCACCACCCAGCTGAACTGAAACATCTTCACTGACCAGCTTGAGGGGTTTGTTGTCAGTAAAAATGCTTTATGCCCTTATCTATGGTAGGATATGATTTTCCATATTTGCGTTTACCAGTGGGCACATTCTAAAATTCCAATTGTACTGCAACGGAATTTACAACATGCTGATAATTACCATAAAATCTCCGTAAGTCTTAAGCCTATACACAATTCCACAAATAACCGCATCAATGTGTTTCAGGTAGGTAGGCCTTGCATAGAGTATCTAACATGCTACCCTTGTTGACTTGTCTGCAAAAAAAGGCATAGAAAACATACTGTAGTATTAAAAAATTGAAATCAGAATATAAAGGACCTATTTTTACAATCTAGCAAACAGAAGAAAGTGCATGGGCTCATTATAGCCGCTGCTGCTAAGCATGTCAATAACATTTGCAGTGCATAATCCACGTGGAATCAAATGTTATATATGTGTAGAATATTTCAGCTCAACATGATTCAGTTAAAAATGGTATTCCTAAAGTAAACAATAACTCTGTTTTGCTAACAGGGTTAAGTTACATACATATCGAAATTTAAAATTTCTCAAACACAGATGTTATTTTCATAAAACAAATGGAGAACATCATTCAAAGACCTGAATGTGTTCCATAATTCCCAACACAGTATACAATTACAACAAAACGTACCAGAAAAATCCATATTAAAGCATTCTATTTCCTATATTTAGCAGCCTTACCGTTCAGTCATTGTGACATTTGCTACTAACCTACCTACCGGGCAGCCTTATCGTTTCATCACATTCTGAACTTCTAAATCTGAATAAATCTTCGACTGCGGTCCTTTTTACTTAGTGAACAAATCGGCTCCATTTTTGTGCCGAGCACAATCACGCAAGGACAAGATGTTGAACGGATAAAATGAGAAAATTTCACCATTCTCATTCTTTTATCAATTTCCCAAAGTACACCTTCTGACAGTTTCCAATCAACCCCTCCATAGTTAGTTTCACTCAGCTCCCCTTTTATCATTAACAATCAAATTAACAAGCTAATTGCTTGCCTACATGGTTATTAAGGCAGTAAGGCGAGGTGACCCACCCCCCTCACACCTTTTAAGCGTTAAGACGCGAGGTGAGGCGATGCCTTAGGATGTGTAAGGCGACAGTGCAGAGCGGCCGCAGAAGATCCCGGCAGCAGCAGCAGCAGCTCTGATTCCTGGTGGCCGCAGAAGATCCTGCTGCCCGCCCTACCCCAGCGGCCCTACCGCCTGGTTGCCCCTTGCCTCTTTTCCCCTCGCTGCTGAAGGCCACGCCACGGCCAAGGCGCTGCCTTAACCACCCGCCACTCCTCCGCCCGCTCCTGCGCCTCCTCCTCCTCTTCTCTGCCTCCTCAAGACTGGTCGCGTCGCCTCCTCCGGTCCTCCCTCGGCAAGCCACCGCCCACGTCAAGGCCGACTCCTCCCTCTTTCTCTCGACTCTCCCACTCCTCCGCGCCACGCCGTCCGCAAATCCTCCTCCTCGGCCGGAGGCGCCAAGCTCTGCTGGCGTCGAGTCTTGGGAGGAACTGCATGACGAGGAACCGCAGGGAGGAGGCGGCAGATCCGGAGCAACCGAGCGAGCTCCGGGCGGAAGAAGACACCCACGGGCGGCAGAGTACCCCTGCGGCGCAGATCCGGAGACAAGACGACACCCACGGGCGGCGGAGTACCCCGACGGCGCAGATCCGGAGACAAGACGGCGGCGATGCCGAGTGGTGAAGACGAGGCCGCACTTTAGGTGCCCGATCCAGCACGGCTCCTGGCCGAGGAGGATCCACAGCCGGTGCAGATCGTGCGAGGAGGCACCTTGTCGACGAACTCCAACATCAAGGTGAGCTCCTGGCTCCTCTCTTCTCTCCTTCTACCTCCCTCTCCACCGAAGGCTCCGAGCAGAGGACGCAAGGCGGGGCGACACCTTGACACCTCGGACCGCCTTACCGCTTAGGCAAGCGTCGCCTAAGCGACGCCTTAATAAGCATGCTTGCCCAGGGGCGGATCCATTAAGGCCCACCAGGGTGCACAGGACACCGGGTCCAAAATCGTTATATATACGTGTATATATCTTATATTCTCGTGTATAAAAATACTGTACTGTCTGGACACCCGTTGGCCAAAACGTAGGACACCGACGGGCGACGGACTCGTGAACGTAGCAGTACGCGTTGCAGCGTGAACTGCGACTGCTTCCTTTCCGGAATTCCGGCGCCAAGAAGAGACCAAATAAGTCGGTAGAAAGCGGCGAGGCGCGCCCAGCGCCCAGCCCAGCGAGGCGGCGAATCACGCGGGCCCACCCGGCATCGAGGCGGCGCGTGCGCGTGGAGCCGCCGCAGCGAAGCGGTGAAAGAGCGTCGCAATACAAGGGTGGGCGTGCTGCGTGACTTCTAGAATTCGAGCAATCGCCATCAAAGAAACCACCGAGGCACCGAGGCGAGAGTTCGAGACACGCCGTGGATCGCTCGACTCGAGCGAACAATAAGATCGGTGATCGATGTCCATCACCCATGTCAGCTCCAGATCACCAGATGGTCCAGATGTATTTGGACAAGCTCAAGAATGGGCAGCCCAACTGCTGCATGCAAGGATGGATTCGAGGTAAGGGCTCTGCATCAATCCATGCTAGGATGTTGTTTTTTGTTGATGCTGATCATCTTTTATCCATAGTTTGAAATTTTATCCATTATTTATTCACTTTGCACAGTTAACCAAAACTACTACTAAGAGTATAGGATTCTTTGTCTTGGTAAGCACTTTAATGGCTATTATTTTTCATCCGTCATGTTGAATTGTTTAACACGTTACTATTCTAATTTTTATACAACATTACTTCATAATTAGACATGTGTGATATGTATGGGACACCCGGCCATTTTCGTTCTGGATTCGCCCCTGTGCTTGCCTGTCATTCACATAACTTATGCCCACATGGACCGCAATGTACAAATTAATTACCAAATTTAATAGTTTGTTTACTAGTTTATCACAAATATGGGGGCTTGATTGAAATATATTCAAAAGAACAGGAAGTCAATTGATTAAATCAAGGGAACTCATATGGGTATTGGAAAAAGAATGAAGAGACAGAATGAAAGGTACCCTAAAGAAAATACTAGAAGTTCACCAGCTATATACTTACCCCATAATTATTCGTCTTCCAGAGTTCCAGAATACTTCCATCAAGAAAAGCTGCCCCAGCCAGCAAAACACTGCAGTACAGAGTAATAATCATGGGCCATCAATCTCAATTTGCTATCTTATGTCAAATTGAAATATCACCCAAAGTAGAATACATAGGAATACTACAAGAATCACTACAGGAAACGACATGAGTTTGCAACATCCAGTACATGTTATCTATCTGGAAGCTTTTACAAACAATACATGACGCTTGCCAACCGCCTTGCTCAAACATTGTCTTCAACTACCAGATCTAGTTGGTACCACCAACAGTAGCCATTTCAAATTTAAGTTTCACAGTTCTAATTAACAGTACTTTCTCAACAATCAACAGTTATGAAGTAAGTTGCCATGGCATGAGATCGAATATGTATTGAAATTCAAAATACATTGAACAAATTTTATTGGGAAAGGTGGCTCTCCACGTTTTTATTATGGAACTGATCACCCACTCCAAATGCATTCACATTTGACCCGACAGCAATGGTAAAGGTCCCTATCTATTTTCTGTCAGTCTTAAACAGACGTGAAATTTCTAATTGGATACAAAAAATTTGCACTTGTAGTAAGCCATATTTGCAGATTTGATTCTATTTTGATCTCCTCAATCAGACATTCATAATAAACCATCCTCTTTCTCAGAAACAACAACAAAAAATCCTGTGTAACAATCATGCAATGGCAATGGCTTTTCTGATTCTCCCTTGAGAAGTTAAAAAGGTAATGGATCAGCACAATAACTCAAGGAAGAAAAGTATCGACGCCTATTGAGCTTACCAGGAGAAGCCCAGATTAATGAGGAACCCTCGCCGCGTCACCGCCTTCAGCAAGAAGCCCCAATCGAATCCCGCCGAGGCGGCCGGCACCAAGAACCACCGCCGCGGCCGGGGCCGTACCCGTACCCGTAGCCATACGAAGCCGAGGACGACGAGGAGGCCCAGGCGGAGGAGGAGGCACGGGCGTAGCAGGAGGAGCGGAGGCGGAGGTCGTACTCGGCCCTACGGCGATCGTCGGAGAAGATGTGGTAGGCGTCGGAGGCCTGGCGGAAGCGCCGCGCGGCGTCGGCGCGGGCCAGCACGTCGTCGGAGTGCGCGTGGTGGTCAGGGTGGTCGCGGAGGGAGCGGCGGCGGAAGGCGGCCTTGACCTCGGCCTTGGTGGCGTCGGACCGCAGCCCCAGCGTCCGGTAGTGGTCGCTCGTAGCAGTACGCGGCGCGCGCGGATTCCGTCGGTGGATCGCGAGGAGGCGACGAAAAGGGGGGTATTTCGAGGGAAGAAGACGACGGCAGCGTGCCGCTCTGCTTTGCCGCGCGTTCTCCGAGCCCGGCCCTGATCAGTCGGGATGGATTTGTGCCAGATAGGCCGGGCCGGCTGGCCTAGCAAACTGGGCCTTCCAGCGCGGCTATACACACGACATTTTTTCATTGTGCGCAACAATGCACCTGTGCCGGCTGCACGACAGCTCTCTTCTTTACTCTTCGCCGGATCCATCCTTCTCAAACAGATCTGTTTTATCCGACATCCGTATTCAGATAGTAGCGAATGTGATAGACAAAAATACATATGTATTGCAAAACAAATACGAATTCGGATAGTATCTAGATTTTTTTTTATCAAATACGAATACGACTGTGGCATGTAAATTAGGTGTCGAATACGTATCTTTTGCATTTATCTTCAAATTGAGTGTATTATATATACATTTTGATCGTCTCAACGAGACCGTCGTCACGGCAGACTCTAATTTGGCATTTGTTTTTTTAATTTATTTAGGCACATCCCCCAATAAATATTTTTGCATGCTCTTTTTAGCCACATTCGACATGTTTATAGCCAATTTATTTACGGTATCTCTAAAATTGGTTAGAGAAAAGGATAAGATGTGTCGGGACTCATGAGATTGGATTTGTTTTAAGTTAAAAGATTATACCAGAGGCATAATTTTTAACCAGGAACAAACATCATTTCACGTTTCCGAATATGTGTCTCACATTAGTTCCCAAGATCAAAGACTAATGTGCACATATCCTAAACAACATTTGTACACAGTCATACATTATACATAAAATGATATTACACGGTACATAATTTACATCAATGTTCAGCAGTCTTTAAAAACAAAAATTACAGCGAAAAATAAGTATAAACACCAAAAGTTCCAACTAAGTATGCCCATCACTCGAGGCAAATGAGTGGAGGAAGAAACAACGTCATTCATTAGCGTTGCCATAATCGGCACTAACGGATGGGTGGTAAACATACCCGTTCTCACCTGCAACAAGTGGTTAATTCAACTGAGTACAGAAGGTACTCACAAGACTTACACAAACTAATAAAAGAAAGTGTTTAACATAGCCTATCCAAAGAATTAGAGATTATACATGTTAAAGGCTGTCTAAAGGAGAGGCTATATTGGTATTAGTTTAGCATAAAGCAACAGATTTTACTCCTACACTTTCTAATTTGTAAAGGCCATTAGTAAACAATGTTTGGACCAAAAGACAACAAGTAATAATGTTATAACATAAAGTCAAACATATCAAAGTGGCTATCCCCTTTGATAATCCAAACCGCATGGACTCCTATCCATGCTGAAACCAGTCTCACCTAAGTCATATTTTTATTTCAAAGTCTAACGATGATGTTAATCAAAACAAGTGTCGTTTGTAATTGTGCACACGGCTATTCGAATAGTTTTAACCCTGCAGGGGTGTACATCTTTACCCACACGACTTGATCAGCCCATAAGCCTCTGGATAATGGCACACTTCCTTAGGTATGCTGGCCGGGTAAACCAAGACTCGGTATTTTTCAGCAAGTTGGTCTTATTGAGTTGAATCACCCTTGCGAGACGAGATCCCACTTAGTACAAGCTACCGATAGAGCCTGCTAACCGAGGCATGCAAGTTGTGTTGGGAATGCCGACCCAATGAACAGAAAATTAAAACTGTGCTCACTCGCACATATTAGATTGCAATCGGATCCCTATGAACATATGATCAAACACATATGCCCTCACACCACTTGTTTTCCAACTCAATAAAATCTTCCCCTTACTTAACCAAGCGGCGCCCATACACTGCATGCGAAAGTACGTATGGTACTTGAATTGACAGCCCAAAGTTTGGTCCTTAATGATCCGGACAAGACTACCACAATACTCATTCTCGTGCACGAAGACACCCTCACTATCAATCACTTGTCCAGATCTTAAACCATGTTTTTAATAGACAAATTTAGACTTAACCTTAGTTTCACGATTCTGAACAAAGAACCAAAAATTAAAACAAGTTCAATGTCTCCCATGATTGATAAGATAACCTTGTCAACCAAACTACCAATCTATTGACTTGCATGTCTAAGCATTTACATAAGGGTTACATATTCTAGCATATGATTTCTATCTTAAGCTCAAGTGTATAAAAAGATTAAGGATAAGCCTCAATGATTAAGACATAACTAGCTAAACTCACAAATTATTAATTCATCAAAATAGCATGCATGCAATTAACATTGCATTTCAAAATACTAAGCTATCAAAACTGGGATCAAAATGATGCAAAAGGATGCTTGCCTCAGAAATATAATCACTCACGTCGGGTAACTCAGAATCTAGAAAGAGTGATAACAAATGAACATCGAGAATAGAAAAGCGAAAAAGCCAACATGCCGAAAAATGCATGATAAATTCACAGTAAGAAGGTTCTGCTTCTAAGTGAATTTAGGTGAAAATTTTGGTTCAGTTGGAGTTAAATTGAAGTTTCTGTGAATTTTAAAAGGTTAAAGTTCTTAAGGTACAATTAAATTAATTAACAAATTTTTCTGTAATAGGAACAAGTGTAAGAGTTATTCCAGATTAAACTACAATAAGAATTATAACTAACAAAATTTACTTCGCTTGATTTGGAGTTATAACGAATTACTTATGAATTTTTGAAGTTAAAACCATTTTCAGTGAAGAAATAAACTATTTCGGGATTTCAAAAACGTAACAAAACTTTTTATACCGATCCTCATCTAGTTCCAGGCACTGACATGTGGGTCCTAAGAATAGGGTTTGACTCAGTCGGAAACTAGTGGTTAAAGCTCACGGGTTTCTGTGCTGGGCCCACACATAAGCAAAATATTACGCATTAATCACTCTGAGCTAATGATTGCCTAATCCAAACCGACAGCACTTAATGCTAATAAGATTCCTACAGCTCCGATCGAAAATCCGACAACATGGGATCCCGCCTCCGCAAGTTTGCTCGATGGCTCGCCGGCGCTGTGGTCCACGGTGGCGCAAGCTAATGCCCAAAATGGATGCACAATAGCTTGCTGAATCTAATGGTGGTCGGAATATGGCCGACAGTGAGCCCTAGCGGCGGCGCGATAATTGCTGGCACATTGCGCATCTAATTACTTGGTTAAGCTCCTATGAGGCATAAAGAGGCTACCTGAGCTCAGGAGGTGACTTAAGAGGCATTGAAGCTCGCCGGCGACAAAGACCTAACGGCGGCGATGAGGGTGCTATGAGGAGAGAAAATCTTGGGAAAAATCCAAGGAAGGGAGTGACCGAAATAAGTTAAGCATACTCCAAAGATGGTGTGGCAAGAAGTAATTGAACAGAAATGCACCGTGCCGGAGATGATAACGAAAAACTCGAAGTTGACTGGAGATAGGGAAAACCCAAATTCCTGATAACCCTATGAATCAAAAGACAAATTGATTGAGGGTTTTTGCTCATTATATCTTAAGGCAAGATATGACGCACAAGAAATACGAATGATCCCACTGGAGTGAAGAAATCCACGATGGCGGCGCTCCGGGTGCGCTTTGGACTGACAAAGAACAAGCTCGAATTCTTGGGGCTGCAAGCAATACCAAGATCTCAAGTTAGCACAAGGATTAAGGTATGGCGATAGAAGAACAAGGGCGCAAGAATGCTTAGGAATGCCTGAGCGAAGAGGAAGAAACAATGGCCGCCCTGATTCGGCCCAGAGAATGGAGAGGTGGTTTTGATGGTCTTCTTCACTGGAGAAAACAATGACGATCACTCGTGGCAGCACCAAAGTAGGCCAAGTGGTGATTGCATGCACCGAAAAACACGGATGCTACGCCACCTCGCCCTCGGCTTTGTGCGGCGCTGGCATGGCGCGGAGAAGACAAGAGAGATGAGACTGACTTGTGGGCCCGAGTCGTCAGTCTCAGGGGCGAAATGACGCGGCTTGGTCCGAATGGTGTGGATGGTCCGATCAAGTTTGAACGGTCCTGATCGAGTGGCTGTTCGGACAGTCCGAACGGCCAAATTGATCTAGACTATCTGTTTCAAATCGAACAGCTCGCGTGTGCTAGGTTCAACCAAAAGGAAATGGCGCAGTCCGATTGAAAATTGACGGTCCAGATCGCATGGAGCGTTCGGATGCTCCGAGCGGCCCAATTGATCTGGACAGTCCGTTTCAAATCGGACGGCCCGCGCATTTCCTCGGTCGGTCCGAACGGCACTCTATTGGGTTTAACCAAGTTGGTTCGAGTCGCTACAGTGCCAAGTGGCTCGGGCTGAGTCTAACCAGTTGACCGAAACTAATTCAAAAGATTTAGGTTTGACTTGGGAGTTTAAAATAACAAATAAATTTATAAAAATCTAAAAATTTTCAGAGACAATACTGGGATGATATAGGCCCCATATAAATTTTGAAAACTTAATGTTCACGATTTAAATACTTAATTTAAAATTCTTAACCGAAAGGTTTTAAATAAGAAGCCAAGATTTTTCTTAAGGTCAAACTAATTTCTAAAAATTTGACAAAAATTATATTTATTCTTGATAAATAATCTAGTATTTGATTAAATTATTTTCTAGGGTTCTTTCCAAGCATTATCTTTAGTTTTTCTTTTGGAGTTTCTTTTCAAGTTTTAAATTTGAATTGAATTTAAATTTTTAAATGCAACCAATTGTGCAAAGGATTCAAAAAGTCATGTATGCTCATGAAATGCATATAATTTCTGTCTATTTAATTTGAGGCTATTACAAGATTTTGCATTGATAAATTGAGTATGCCTCACTGTTCCCCTTCTGTACTCAATGAAACATCCCAAATTTTGGCCCTTTTCAAAATTTATTTCAAATTAATTGATTCAAAGTGTTGGCTTTCTTTTCGAGTTTTTGCATTCATTTAAATTCAAAATCCGAAATTCAAATCCTTTTTCCATCATCTCAATTCAAAATTCGCCGCCAAATTCCAAATTCAAATTTTGTAATTTGAATTTTCCCGCAATACCACTTGGCCATTTCTTTTTTCCTTTTCCTTATTCTTTTTATTTTTTCCTCTTTCTTTCTTTTCTTTCTTTTTTCCTTGTTCTTCGTCAGTTCGGTAGAAATCGCACCATCTGGCCGTGCTTATTACCATGGCAGCGTCGCTTCGCCAGACCGCCCATGCGTGTTCCAGGTATGACAACTGCGTAATACCTCCGCGCCGCCTGCGCCATCAAACCCTACCATTCCCGCTCACGTTCAATCCCCCTAATGCCACAAACATTCAATGCGTTGTCGTTTCGTCAGTTTCCATATTCATGTCAGTAACGTCGTCAGCAATGCCACTCACAACCGCGTCCATTCAAACCCCAGCCAAGTCCATAAAGCAAGGACACAGTACCTCCTTCACCCCCTTCAAACCACCGGAATAGTCGTCTTCCCGAGTACCGACCGCCACTCCGCTTCGTGCTCCCGTCGCTCTGGTGAGAATTTTGAACCCCAAACCACATCATGTTGTGTTCCGAGCTCCATTAGCATTTCCCGTCAATCAATATCATCTTTCGTTTCAGTTCATCGCTGAATTTTGTCATCTTCTTCCTCTAGGCCAAAACTTCCTAGTTGCCTGATCTCCTTCTCCGGTGAGCTTCCCGCCAATTGAACCGTATCATCATGTGTTTCTGGAGATTCTCAACCCATCCCTCACCTCAATTTGACATCTTTGTCACCAGAGAAAGCCACCGCCACTACCACCTTCATCCTTGCCGCCGGTGCTATTACCCTACCGCCTCGACCGCCCCCGAGCCACCCAGCAACTTCCCTGCTTGCCTGCGCCACCCAAGCCGCCGCACTGCTGGCGCCCTCGCACGTCTGCGCACACCGCCGCCACCTCGTTGCCCCTTCAGCGCCGCTACCACTAGTGAGTAGGGAACCCCTTTGGGGTTCCATTTTTTGGGTCGTCGTTCGTCGGCGCCGTCGCCGCTCCCGTGCTGCCCAACACTCCTCTGCTCTACTATGTTCTGTTGTGCTCTCTTTGTGTATTGTTCATTGAGTCAATTGCACTCATGGCCCACATGTCATTCACTATCTACTTCACTCTCTCTCACTAGCAATAGGATCCCATGTGTCATACCCTGTGTCTTTGCATATTAAAATTAGAATGGAATATTCCTCTCCTTCTTAATTTCCAAGAATTTCCTATTTCGATAAACTTCCAGGAGTTCGTTCTCTTCCGTACGAACTCCGAATCAATCGATTTTTGTTCCTAAATTCATCTAACTTCATACTATATCTGTTTATACTAATTTTATAATTTTCAGATTTTATTTGTTTTTTCTATTATTTATTTTCACACGTGTAGTGTCCGACGCCGCTGACGCTAGTTTGGACCAACCTGACGTGTTAACCTCCAACTTCGATGATGGTGAGTCTCCTTTGAACATTATGTACCTAGTAATCCTAGCATAGTAATTCTACAATATTGATCACAACATTGTGGAATAGTTAAACACGGTAGAATTGCTTAGACATGCTTTTCGGTCTTGATCAACCTTTAGGGGGGAAAAACCATTATTACCCGTTATGCTATAGTTTGGAAAATGTATAATATTATGTAATGTCAGTAATTGGAAAATAAAATAAAATAAAATAATAGAAAATGTTTAGACTAGGGTGAGTGGTATGAGTTTTGACTGTCTCGCCCTGGTCGATTAAGGACCGACGCTTGTGTCTATTCAAACCGAGCAATACCGTACAACCACATGTCCTAAATGTGAAGGATATGGCTGATTAATTTACTAAGTCCAAACATCTAGCCTGCAGGTTGTAGCTGGTAGGAGTTACTTGGGTAGTGCAGACGGTGGTAATTGACGTCCATGTTTGTCAAGGCTTGCGCCGGGCGATGGAAATTGATGTCCAAGTCTAGGCAGGTTATCCCCCACAACGGTGCGCTCCTGGTCGATGGTAAATGACGTCTATGACTTGGGGTTAAGCTCATCGGGCAGGCTAATGTAAGGATAAAGTAATGTAAAAGCCTTGTGATAATCGCTTAGTCGCACGCCCAAGGAAGCATGTCATGGTCGACATTATAAGTCGATTATCTCATGTGGGTCAAGCTGTACAACCTCTGTAGAGTGTAAAATAATTCGAGTAGTCGTGCCCACGGTCAAGGGTGGGGAAGGTGTGTTCACACATAGTGTATTTTAGTTTTATTTTTAAAGAATTATTTTGGGAATCTGGGAGTAATTGGAACGCTTAGATTGTTGTTCTAGCAGTTAGAGCCAATTGGGCAGCTAGAGTCTTACTCATGAAAACTTGGCAGTTAGAGCCAAATTACTAGTGACTAGTAGCTAGAACCTTCACTAGACAATCAATTTAATTTAATTGTCGAATCTACATTTGTAAAATGAGCTTTATGAAAAATCTTTAAACATAAAATATTGCTTTTTGCAAAAGAACCCTATAAGGCTAATTGTTAAAGCTATACATATGCATATTTTTCCAAGACTCGCGGAGTACTTTGTGTACTCACATGCTACACTTAAAATAAATCTCAGAAGTCTTCAATGATGCCGAGGACGACTACAACTTCTACACTTGCGGGTTTGATGAAGGACATCCGGAGTACTAGGCTGCGCTCCCCAGTCGAATGCCGTGGGTGATTCAATGGGGCCATCTCGGAGTTTACTCTTTTATTGTTTTCGCTGATGTAAGACTCAAGGTCTTTTGACCTCTTTTGTAATAAGTGGCCATAAGGCCGATACTCAATTGATTATTAATGTTATTCTGTGATTCGAGCTTGTTATCAACACTGTTTCCATTGTGTACACTAGCTACTGATCTGGGACTAGTGCAGAAATACACAGAGGGTTCGAACTCAGAAATATGATCCCGACACTCAACTCTCCGGATTGCATCTTATGACAGTTTCTAATAAACTCCCTAGCTCCTTAATTAGTTTCAGTCAATTGCTCTTTTATCATTAACAATCAAATCAACAAACTAATTGCTTCCCTGCCGTCCACGTCTCATACTCCCACATGGACCACAATGTACATAGCTACACACTAGTTCACGAAAAGTGTGGGTTTCGATTGAAATATCAAATATATTCAAAAGAATAGGGAGTCGATTTATCAAACCAAGGTGATCTCATTTGGGTATACAATGAAATTAAGGTACTCTAAATGAAATATTAGATTTTTTTTTAGTGGAATGAAATACTAGTCGTTGGCGAGTTATATATAGACTTACCTTGGAGTTCTTCGCCTTCCAACGAATTAGTACAAAATCTCCAACCACCAAGGAACTACAGTAAAGAGTCATCATCATGAGCCATCGATCTCAACTGGTATCATTCATACTTTGAAATTCTAAAAGATCGCCATGAGATGGAGCACCTCAAGAAACACCATGTTTGACGCTATATATTTAGCTTAACAAGTTAGGTGCCCGTGCGTTGCAACGGCAACACATATTTTGAGCTAATCATTTATGTACCGTGTGAAGCGTATAAAGCTGAAGTTTTCTGTATAGGCATGTCTAGAGAAGCTCCCACTAAAAAATTTCAATAAAGTTAGGAATGCAAAGCAGCTATGAATTGTACTCTATGTCTAAAAAAAGAACAAAAATCTCAAATTGATGTTCAATGCAAGCAAAAAAAGAGGAAATTTATATCGAAAAATCTAGGCACACAAAATCTCAAATTTATGTTCAAAGCAAGCAAGAAATTAATCAAGAAAGACAAATTCTCAAATTGATGTTCAAAGCAAGCCTAATACTGATCTTGTGAATGGAAGCAATTATTTAGACAGAACTGCTGACCTTGAATTGCAGAGTCTAAAAAAACGCCTTCATTTTCCCTCTACGATGAGTGGTGAACATAACATATACTATGCAACTAAATATGTATAATTCATGAACCTAGATTAGGAGTTCTAGTAGGGAAGAACTGTTCATTTTCTGCATGATTTGATCCATCAGGATCATGCTCTATAGGTGATGATGCTACATATACCTGCCACGATTGAGAGTCTGGACAGAGTATCCTTCGTCTTCTCAGACTATCAGGAACATGCTCCATAGGTGAGGATCTCTACATCAGCATTAAGTTGGCATAGCAATATTAGTTGTTTCACAATTTCACAACTGCATGTGCATAAACAATTAGTATAAGTATGACATCTATCAAATTTCCTTTTAGTTCAGTAGATTGACATAAAAAAATTCATGCCCAGGCATATGGCAGTAATATTTAGGTTGGGCATTAATCATGTCAACCTAGTGCAATATCTTAAACATCTCATGACCTATTGAATACATCAAGAGTATCACATTTCGCATTGGTAGATTAGAGAGACGCATTGATATTGAGACATCATACTCAGCTGTTGCCTACCATCTCACATCCGGTTCCATAAAATTACAATCGAGTGATCAATACCTCATCTATGTAATTAGAACTTCTCTGTAGACAATGTCTTTTGTGAAGGTCCCCCTCATCTTCCTAGATGTGCGCCGCTTAACCTTCTCCTTATTCGCGACGTCGAGGATCTTGATGTTGCTTCTGGCGGTGGCTCCAGATAGCACAACGTATAGTTGTCTGTGAGAGAGCACCGGATCAGGGAGGTGGACACCAATGTTCGGGATGGTCTATCCATGTGCCTTGTTGATCGTCATCGTGAAGCTGAGCCTGACGGGGAACTGCATCCTCTTGAATTGAAATGGGAACATATTGTCGTCAGAGGGGCATAGAGTTATCCAAGGCAGAAACACCTTCTTCCTGTAACATCCCAACTTTCTGAGCTTTAAAAATCTTTTGAATAGTTTAGTAGTAGGAAAATTCACCCTTGAGTTTTTATTTGAATTTTATTTAAAGCTTAAACATGGACTTTCAGTATCAAAACCATTTAATATGATTAAAATCAACATCAACAATTGTCAAAACTATTTTATTTGGGTTCTATGTGATTGGATATATTTTCTAGAATTTTTCTGAGTTCATTTGCTATTTTCTATTTGCCATTTGCATTTTTTTTGGTATTTCTAAAATAGAAAGTCTATTTAAAATCTCAAAAAAGTGTTTGGGCCAAAAATTAACCCTATTCCATTCCAGCCCGGCACTGTGCGGCCTAGCGCGCTAACACTCGCGCCCGTCTCTGCTGACGTGTGGCCCCCACATGTTAGTCTCTCTCTCTCTCTCGCACCGCCCGGTCCCACCTGCCATACCCTGCTGCGTCGTTTGTTACGCGATCTTACCCGAGCCTACGTCGTTGACGCGTGGGACCCACCTTGTTTACTGTTCATCGTCTCGACCCGATCTTATTCTGATTTTGTCACGTGCTCCACTGCCATTCCCGAGTTGGACTCTGCCTCTCCGATCCTATTTAAGGCCTCGTACCCAGCCGCCTCTTCTCTGAGGCCACAAACCCTAGAGCGCCGCCTCCTTGCCGGAATCGGAGCTCGAACCCTAGCGCTGCCGCAGCCTTCACCGTCAAATTCAGCCGTCGTCGGTGAGCTCCAGCCATCATCAAGCACCTCTTCGAGTTCGCCATGTCACGGTCTATGTGATGCGCGCGTCCTTTGTACTGGGAAAACCCTAGATCACTGTCGCCACGTTGAGCCGCGCCGCTCCGCCACTTATCTTGTCGCCGCCGTCATTGTGATTATCGCCGACAAGATCTGAGCGCGTCATGAGACTCCCCGAGTTGCGCTCGTCTAGATGCGCACTTCCGCCGTCGCCGGAGAGCCGCCGTTCGCTAGAACCGTGTTCACCAGAGTATCACCATCGTTGAGCCACCGTGGCCGTCCATGTCACCGCCGCGTCCTCAGCCACCTCAGCCTCTGCGCCTACATGTCGCCTACGTGGCGTCCGCATCAGCGCCACGTGCGCACACATGTGGCACACCAAAACCCCACACCAGATCTAACCCCCGTAGATCCAATCCATGGTGAACCGTGTCTATGAAATGTAGGGCCCACATGTCAGTCCAATTTCCCAGGATTTATTTTAATTCTGAAATCAGGGCTGACGTCAGCATTGCGTCATGTTCCGATTTTTCAATAGAAAAATAATTCGGATATTCCAGAAATTCCAATTCCGAAATCAGCATTGTGTGCTATTACTCATTGATGGCATGTGTTGCACTTAACCAATAGGGTGGGAAAAGATTTAGACTGAGGTAAGTGGTGAAAAAACTGTGATATGTTGGTGCTCAGTGCTTGGGGTTTAAATTATGGTTACTTAATTAGAAATCAGAAGTCTTGCCTTAGTCAATTAAGGACTTAACTTTGTGCACCATTAAACTGGGCCTTTCGTACAGCCACATGCCTGATGGGACAGGCCTAACTTAGTAAGTTATAGAGTCTCAACATTGACTACTCAGGTAGTAGGTTAGGCTCTGTCCTAGGGTGGAGGTGCGTTTCTGTCTCCGTGGCGACTCACTTCACGGGACGGTTCGCCGCTTCCCTGTCCAACAATGTGCGATGGACTAATTTCCTCATGATGGACCTTCCCAAGACGTTACCCATCTATAGATGGACAGCGCAACGCTACCATGGTGCATCTTGCCCAGTTTGCAGCTGCTCAGGAAGAATCCTTGGAGTTGGCCGCCATAGAGTTGGAGTACGTCTACGAGACTCTACAGATGACAGAGGAGAGGATCACCACATTAGAAGAAGCTCTCTACGACCAGCTTGAGCACGAGGAAGATCATGAAGAGGAAGACCCTGAAGAAGAAGATCCAGAGGAAGATCAAGAAGTGGCCGAGGAGCCAGCAGAGCCCGAAGCACCGGAGGAGCTGGTTGTGTTTGCACCAGGAATGCTTGTTCCTGCTGCACTTGTTTCGGGGCACCAGGACCAGTTTGCAAGGATGCTAGTGCAGTTCCAGGTCTACAACAGGCGGGAGCACCGTCGTGGTTGTGGAGGTTATCTCATCGAGTAGTTCACTCACATTTAGGTTAAGTCAGTTGAAGCTCGGTGTGTTTGAGTCGCGTCAGTTTAAGATTAGGAGTGTCGCCCTTTAGACGGTAGTTTGTGTGTTAGGTTCATTCGTTTTTTTGTGTGCGAGTATGAGCTGCAAAGGCCCTTAGGCATTTGTTGCAGCCATGCTAAGACCCCTATTTAATATAAGTATTTCAGTTGATTTCTTGAAGTTGTGTTTGTTAGGTTTAATCTACCCCCTCGATTAGTTCTTAACTTATCTTGTGTTTGCTACCTTATCTAACCCATGGAGCTTTCACCAGATGGTTCAGACTCGTTATGCTACTGCTAATGGATCTAGAACCCCTGGGTCAGAAGAGAACAAGCAGACACCAGCAGGAGCAGTCCCGCCACATGCACCTCCAATTGATTTCCAGAATTTTGGAGCGTTCATGGCAGCTCAAATTCAGATGATGTACATGATAATGAACCAGATGCAAAATATGAACAGTAATCAGAACAATAACAACAACAACAACAACCATAGTCATCATGGACCATCTAAGCTTGTGGAGTTCATGAGAACTTGCCCACCCACCTTTTCTGGGCATGTCTCACCAGTTGAAGCCGATGATTGGCTTCGTGTCATCGAGAGGAAGCTGCTGATCACCCAATGCTGCGATCATGAGAAGGTCCTATACGCCACCCATCATATGGAAGGCATAGCTACTGAATGGTGGGAAAACTTCTATGTCGCGCATGATGTAAGATCGAGGAGGCCGATTAGAGGGGGGTGAATAGTCGTTTCTAAAAATCTCTAAAGCTAAAACTGATTTCTAATGCGGAACCTAAAGACAATTCGATTTTGCACAAATAAAACCTAAATCAACTAATCTTGACTAGGTGCACCAACAATAAGACTATTGATAAAGATAGCAATCATACAAATACATGTAAGCAATATAATTCTATGAATGTAAATTGCGCAAAGTAAATCACAAGAGAACAAACTACAAAGACACAACGATGTTTTACCGTGGTGTTCGGAGACTTGCCGGTCTCCCTTAATCCACGTTGAGGTAAGCCCAACCACGTTGGACCGGCTCCACAACTTGAGCCAACACCTCCGAGGTAAGTCCAACCACTTGGACCGGCTCCAACATGAACCAACACCTCGATCCACTCGGGGTTGCTCTTCCTCCACTCCGAAGATGGCGAGCATCAAACCACTCACAACACGCCGGGCCTTCTCACAAACTTCTTGAGAAGATCACCGGACCACGACGTCTCCACGCCATCTAGGTGTCGGCAAACACCAAGAGTAATAAGCCAAGCCCCTTGCTTGACTCTCACCAAGTGCAACACATGCACAATTGGACGCTCAATCCAATTCTAGTTACAACACATGCAACTAGAACCTCTCCCTTTACTTACAAGGTGCAACACATGCACAATTAAAAGGAGAAGCTCACACTAGCTCTAGAGAATGAAATAGGATGCCAAGAGTTGCCCTCCAACCGGCCAAGATGAGTATCTATAGCCCACACACAAAAACTAGCCGTTGGAGGAGAAACTGCTAAAAATCGGGGAAACCCGGTCAAACTGTAGGCATAGGGCCGGTCAATCCTGGCTATAGTGCAACAGTTATAAAAATAGCCGTTACATACAATTCCCAGTCAGTCCACCCTCACACGGTCCGGTCTGACCGGACCCCTGGTCAGTCCGGGCCTTTCGGGTGGAAGAAAAATGAAAAACTTGCCCTCTAGAAAAACTTGACCGGACTTATAAGGGCGGTCAGTCCGCAGGCATATGGGTGGTCAGTCCGGGCTTTCAACTACGGTCAGTCCGGCCCTGGATTTCAGCACAGATAACTCTCAGAAAAACGGTCATAACTTTTGACTCCGATGTCGGAATTGAGTGATCTTGGGCTCTATGGAAAGCTTATTCAGAGGGCTACACAACCCATCTATTTGATTGATCTCAAACATATTTGATCAAATCAAAAGGCACAAATCCAAAGAGCCAACACCATGGTCTAAGTCCAAGGAAATAGCAACGAGTAATCTTAGACCAGGCCAAGGAAAAATGCATGAATCCTAACAATTTACAAAAACACATTTGCAAACTTTAGTATCATACCACAAGGAGTAGGTATATGGACTTCAACTATTTGCAAAACACATTTGCAAAGTATAGTCACATGCTACAAGGATTATGCATGAGCCTCGACTATTTACAAAACACATTCGCAAATATCGGCAACATACCACAAGGAGTAGTTGCATGGACTTCAACCATTTGTAAAACACATTTATAAATTATGGTCTCATGCTACAAAGAGTTAATGCACGAGCTTCAACTATTTGCAAAACACATTTGCAAACAATAGTATCATGCCATGGAGAGCTAGAGCAAGCAAGATTGAGCTGTCAACACATGATGAGACTCAAGCTACTAGACAAGACCCCTCTTAATAGTACGGCAAACCTATACTAGCAATCCGGTCTTCCAACCAAACGCCAAGACCTGTAAAAGACTAGGAACATATCCTTAGCCCTAGCTAGTCATATCTTTTGCCTTGAGCATCCTCTTGAAGCTTGATGACGCACATCTTTACTTCAAGTCCGAATCATTTTCTTGATATGCATCAACCCATGATACATCCTTCACTTGACCTCCATCAACACATGAAAGATCTTTTCTTAATTTGATGATCAACTCATGATCATCTTCTCTTCGTGATCTTGATATGCATCAACATATGATGCACTCTTTCACTTGAACCTTGACTTGATGATTATCAACTCATGATGACATCCAAAGTCTCCAACTTCATGGAACATAACCTATTCATCCAACTCATGGAAAATGTTAGTTCCATAATGTGATTGTCATTAATTACCATAACATACCATTAACTCATAATGGTGGGTTAAGATACTTCAATCTTTCCTTCTTTGGTAATTGATGATAACCACGTCAATTTGCAGATAATTGAATATAGATCAATATGAGTATATATGAACTACACAAGTTATATATACGCAAGGGATATGTTTCAAAGTAGAGATCCTTAATATGTGTGAATAAAGATAATATCGATCAATACTAATAAAACCACAAAACATATAGTGAACTCCCCCTAAATGTGTGCATACACGAATGTGTAATAAAAACATATGCATATATTCAAGTTAAACTTTTGGTGGAGTTCAACCTATATTTTGGATCCGAGGAATGCAACAATATATAAGAATATGATGTCGAATGCATACCTCCATGATTTTCACCTTTTCATCCAAATAAGACTAAACAATATCATAGTCAATAAACATATTAGTCTCACATTTAGATTTATTATTAATCACTAAAATACTCCATTAACTCATAATGACGGGTCTAGATTCTTCACATGAGAAGCCACAAAATATTACCTGGGAAGAGTTTTCAGCGGCTTTTCACTAGTATCACGTGCCAGAAGGAATTATTGATCTGGAGAAGGATGAATTTCGTGCCCTCAAGCAAGGAGGCATGTCAGTGACCGACTACCACAACAAATTCTCTCAGCTTGCCCACTATGCCACGGAAGATGTCGCTACTAACAAGGCTTGTGGGGTTGCGGAACATGATCTCGGCGTCTATCGCATTTGACGAGGATCTAACAATCCTCATTTTATCTTTTATCTATAATTCTTATTATAGATAAATATGATGTCATATAGACTCTGAGCATACCCCTTATATTCATAAGGAAGAAGTCAACCAGTGGTCGTAAGTTCTTCTCGACAACCCCCATAGTCGTAAGTCACCTTTCGACTATTTCATAATCGTAAGTTCTTCTATGACCACTCTCGATCGTAAGGTCTTCTATGGTGGTATCGATCGTAAGTTATTCTCGACTATCTTATGGTCGTAAGTTCTTCTCGACCGGTCATTCTGACCACCCAATGATCGATAGAGCCTACAGACAAGTGGGCCCAATTGATTAGGGAATCAGCGATCAATATCTGTTGTTATCCTCACGAATAACACACATAATACTCCATTATCTCGGCGAGTAGCGCGGGCGGCGTGGAGGAGTTAATACTCCGGTAATTACTGCAAATATGCGCACGTTACAGAACATGATGAGGCGCCACTTCACCTGGAGAAAAGACTACTCCTTCACCGACTATATAAGGCAAGCAATCGGAAGGAGAGAGGGCGATCAGAAAGAGAGCAAGCAATCGGGAAGACAGGCACTATTTTCTGTAATAGTCTTAGTCTTTTCTCTCGATTGTACAAAATACACTCAATACCATACACACACAGGAGTAGGGTTGTTATTCTCCCCGGAGAAGGCCTGAACCTGTATAAAAATCCCCGTATCAATCTCTCTGCGTGATTCCATTTTAGGAGACCCCCCGAATCAAACAATCTTTACGTAAGATCGGTTCTAAAACACCGACAACATTCTTCTGGAACCCTTGTACCACCAGCCTCGTCCCGTTGCATAGTCCATTAGCGTGGGTCATTGTTCCGTAGTAGTATGCGGAGGCAGCCCATTAGGGGTCAGGTTGTTTAGGAATTGGGGGGTAGTAGCTGTGGGGATCGTCCTTCGCTTGGTCGAAGCTATGATACACCATCTCCTCCCTGTGAAACAGGTTAATCATCTTCATATTGATCCTATTGACATACTCATTCCGGGTTGATAGGATGGCCCGAGATGTGATATAGTTTGGGTTTGAAAGGTTCTCATCCAGCATAGGGAACACGCTTTGTATGATTTTATCGAAGTCGATGTCCTTCCCCGTATGCGGCACACAGATCTCGTCTGGAAGCTGTAAGCAGCCATCCTCATTAGTCTCCTTGGTGTCGTTCTCGACCCAAAGTAGGAACTCTGCGAACTCAAGATCACTATGGGTCCTCATGTTATGGACGAGCCTGAGTTGACGTATGCATTCCCATAGGTATGACTTACGCAACGTCATGTCGGTTATTTGTGGCCTCGTCCCCTTGTGAACAATCGGAAGAACCTGCTGGAAGTCTCCACCGAACACGACCATCTTCCCCCCGAATGGTACGTCACGTCAGCCCATGATGTCACACATGCTACTATCTAGGGCCTCGACCACCTGCCGCTTTTTCATTGAGGCTTCGTCCCATATGATCAGCGATGCCCGCTGAAAAAGTTTAGCGGTCCTGCTCTGCTTTGTGAAGCTGCAAACCGTCCCATCATCAATGTTGAGTGGGATCGTAATCCTTGAGTGCATTGTCCTACCTCCAGGCATGATGGAGGTGGCGACACTGGATGTCGCAGTTGCCACTGCTATCTTGTCCTCGCCTCTGACCTTTGTGAGCAATGCTTTATACAGGAATGTCTTTCCCGCGCCACCTGGGCCATCTATGAAGAAGACGCCTCCATCGCCGCTGTCAACCACAGATAATATCTCGTCATACGCAACCCTCTGCTCGGAGTTGAGGGAGGATGATAGAGATGCATGATCAGGGTCTAACTCGATCATTGACTCCTCAAAGATCTCCCTGGCCTCTCCGTCAGCGTTGTTGTGCGACTCATTGATAGCGGGGAGAGGGAACCATGTTATGTCCTTCCCCATCGACTGGAGCATATTTCGGATATCCAACAACACCATTTGCTTGACCGTGTGCGGGCATGCGTGGGATCGACGGTTGTCGTCCGACATTCCCTCGAGGTGCCTGTCTCAGAGGCCACACATGTCGCTTGGATCGCGGAAGACCAATATAGTCGCTAACAGCCTTTAGAGCGAGGATGCAATCTGGAACAACTCAGCCTCAATAAGACACTCTTCGATGGTGTTGTCGGCCTCGATAAGTCCCCTCTTTTCGGTGGCTTCATGAAAGAACGGGGAGACTACACTGTCCACCATCCTGAGGTCTTCAAAGGAGGTGGCTCCTGGCACGTGGTTTAGGAGCACCCTAAGATAGTACCGCTCCCCCTCGTTTGGATGGGTCGACACAATTTTGCCAACCTATGTGCATTCTGTCCTCGTCTTCCATTGCTTCTGACCTAGCTACCACACAAATGTCGCTAGAAAATCTCTGTACAAGATGCCTCGAGGCTTCTCATTTGTACAGTTCATCTTTAAATACACCGTAAGCATGGACCTTTCAACACTGTGCCTAGCGACGACATCTTGAAGATCTTGTCCCGCGTGGAACGAGACCATGTGCATGTTCGGGAGATATAGTTGCATCTGCAACACGGGTGGGGAGACCTTGCTGAGGTCAAAGCTGTAGATCCTTCATAGAGCTTTCGTTGGGGTAACCCACCTCGCGTCCCTGGAATACTTGATCCCGTTGATGTCGCCGTTGCTATCGTGCTCATTAAGAGAAACATAGGCACAGTCATGCCCCTTGTAAATGTACTTGAAAATGTACTTCATGGCCTTTATGCTCGAGCAGACCTCCACGTTGATGTGGCAATTGTACTTCCTCAAGAGGTAATGATTGTAAGGCACAACCCACCTGTTGTCAAGCATCTGCCCTCGAACCTTTGCATGACGACTGTCATCTCGTCTCCTATACACGGGCTACAAGTCCTTGCCCTATATGGTAGCTACATTGAAAGGGCACGGGTAGTAGTTTTTGCAAGCACTGTCATGCGTGCACACATTCTTGGGATTAAAGACTCCGCAAGGGCCATGCATCATATGCTTGACGACCATCTCGTATAGCTCTGGGTACTTTTTCTTGTCTGGGAACTCGGTGGAGATGAGGCAGTTGTACTACTCAGGACACGTGAGTGTGCACCCTCCCTTCATGATCAAAAGGAAGTGAACATGTGGGAGACCCCTCTTCTAGAACTCGATGACGTAGACATAAGCAGCTACTATGCCAAGGATGTGCCTCTTGAGTACTTGTTCCTTGAGGTCCTCAAATTTGGATATAAATACCCGAACGATAAGATCAGGGTGGTCCTATGGAGTTTTTCTAGGCTCGAGCTTGCGCATTATCTCTTGTCAGTTGGGGTTGCAGGTCATTGTTAGGAAGATGTCCGACTTCCCATACTTCTGCACAAAGGCCATAGCATCCAAGAATCTTCACTTCATATCTCTATTGTCCCCGAGGAATGATGTTGGGAGCACAGTCCTTTTACCCACAGCATGCGCTTGGCTCTCTCCAGACTCTATGCTATCAACCACGCCATGGTACAGGTCGGCATGTATCTCCGTCTGGTGATCCCTGATGTAGTCTAGTCTTGAACTCTCCACCTTGATGTACATGTCAACCGCGTACTGCTGGAACAAGCGTTTGTTGTACAATATGACATTAAATATACCACGACAAATTTGAAATTTGTAGCAGTAGCAGTCTCTTACAGATACACATAGCCGACTATTTGAATCTACGCACAAGAAGGGGCCATAAAATGTTAGGCGACTGTTGATAGACATGATAACAAGAATGACTAAAGCCACGTTACCCCAAGACTAACCAGAATCCTTGCCATTGTTGTTTTCATTGTTGTTGTCACTCTACCGGATTATAGCTTCCATGGGCACGCCATATTTCGGGATCTCTGGATGCCAGCCGAGCTCCCCTCCCGGGAAGAAGAGTGGATACAACAAGGGGTCGTAGAATCCGTAGTATGGCTTGATATTGTATTTCTCATTGTTGTTACCGTAAAGGATTACGCTAGGATTGAATTCCATGCATTGCTTCTTCCCCTCGACTCACACAGCGGCCACCTCTGACGTTATTGGCTTGTTGTAGAACCGTTGGTCCATCTTTAGGTCAGTGTTCAGAGAGACGCGGTATTCCTCAAGGTCTTCGACTTGGCCCAGGCTCCAAAATGTTTGAGAGTAGGGGTTGTCCCCAAGGATGTTGACCAGCCTCCTAATGACTTCCTGGTCTAGGCTAGGAGAGTGGCGGAGCTGATGATTTAGACTTGGGTCATCGTCATCATAGAAATAGAGCTCCAAATGATCTGGGCCATAGTCCTTGGACCAAACGAATGTACGTTGTGGTAAATTTGGTCGTGGGCCCAGAACATGTACACACTCCTAACCTCATGTTGATGTAGTTCTCGTCGAGGCTCACACCGAGGGTGGTCAAGGAGAAGTGATTGTTGAAGAATCTAATGCTATCCCAAAAATGCCTAGCGTCGGGATCTGTACTCGACCAGAGCCTCTGGAGTTCAGGGGGGCGGCTCCGGGTCCAACAGCCTAATTTGACCGTTCCGACAACAAAACCCCTTGGTCTTGTACTAGAACTTCTTCGCACCACATTTGTCATAGTCCGCCATAGGCTTTATCAGATGCGTGCTATCTGGTATGTTGCTATACACACGGTCGTAAGGATCTTGGACGTTAGAGCCTATGATGGACACATCTGCTAGCTCATCAAATTCTGTGTCCTCCATTGTGTCGTCACCTAGATGGGCTTAGAGTGAATAAGTTATGACAGGTGTTATATGGCGTGTATAGTATAGAAAAATGGCATTGGTAATACCTCTACCGGCGAACATGTAATATGTAACATCCCAAAATTTGGATGTTTCTCAAGTTGTGTAAAAATGTGAAAATTTTAAAACTTTTTGATTCGTCTTGGTGACATTCGAACTTTCATGGATTTTATTTGATTTATTTGTCGAGTTATGGATCTTAAGATCAATTTAGGGAAATTAAACCAGAGTTTAAGAGAGAAGAAAAACAAAACCTCGAGAGTGTGATCCAAGTCGAAAACTATCTGGCCCAGCCCGACACCTCCCATTCCTTTTTCTTATTCTCTTTTCTTTTTCTCTCCTTATCTTCTCCTTTTTCTTTTCCTTCTCTTTCTCCTTTACCATCCCAGGCCCTTCCCAGGCCCACCCGCAGCACCTGGCTTTCTTCCTTCTCACTTGTTTCCCCGGGCCGCCCATGACGCACGGCTACCAACGCCACTTCGTTGCCAGGTCACTGCCGTCCTCGGCCAGCTACCAACCACTCATCACCGCCACTGGCACAATGTAGCTGCCCACGTCGTCATCGCCCTTGCCCAGCTGTCGCCCAAGAGACTCGCACCTGCCCTCATCCCATCGCACGCCATCCTGCCCTCGCAGTTCCCACATCGTCGCACGAATGCACCATCACCTCGTCTCCTACTTCTTAAGCCATAGCCGAGCTCGCGTTTCCTCTCCCTGTCCCTTCTCTTTCTCGCGCAAAGCATCAATGCAGGGAGCTCAAGCTCAATCCTGGCCACTGCACGCCTTCCATGCCGCAACAACCACTTCCATCGCCCTCGCCACAACCTCCCATCCTTGTGCCACTACCGCGTCATCGCCGTCCTACCCCCATCACCGTCGCCTCCTGCGTGCTCCCATCTTCTCGCCGCCACTATGGCCGTGCCGCACCCTCGTCATTGCCCCAATGTCGCCCTCATCGCCCCACCTCCTACCCATTTAAGCCACGAACGAGCTGCCCATTCTCATCCCCCCTTCTCTGTGTCCCCTCCATCCATTGCTCCCCCCTCCGCACTCCAGCTCTCTCCTCCGCAAGCCCAAGCCGCGCTGGCCGCCACGCCTACCTCACCGTTCCTGGTAATCCAGTGAGCTCCATCCAAGGATGACCACCTCACGTCGTGTTCCCTAACCCCACGAGCATTTCCTATCCACCAATTTGGGGCTTCCGCCACCGGAGCACCGCGCGTTCCTGTCTGCCCCGATTCCAGCCCAAAACCGCCGTCGCGACCACCATATCCACTCCGATGAGTCCCTCTCCAATTCCACCCTACCGGAGCACCCCTGAGCCTCCCTCTTCCTCCCCCATCACCCACTGAGCTTCTCTCCTCCCGAACACTGCCACCAGCTCTCATCACCAGCCCTCCCCAGTCATCCCCCGCCCTCATCCTCAGCATGGGTGAGTCCCCCTCACCTCTCTCTCGCTCATGCACACCCTAGAACTCCCCCTCTCCTTCTCCGGCGCTGCTACCCCTTTCCTCTACCACTACCGGCCGTCGCGCGGCGCCTCTAGCCCACCATCGGCCACCTCCTGCCACACCTCCACCCCCACTGGAGTTGCCTCCCTGGCCCGGTTCCATTTTTTCCCTCTGTGGCCGTCGTCGTCCTCCCACCTGCCGGCAACCAGCACTGCCCCGAGCCGCCTCTGGCCTCCCCTGCTATGTACTTTGCCTCCTCCTCCGTAGCCCCCTCTTAGTCTCTCTCCTCTCTCTCTCTCTCTCTCTCTCTCTGCACTCCTCTGACTAGTGGGCCCATCTGTTTGAGTGAATAGTTAGAAGCTAATTAGTAGGGTGATTAGCAATGGTAACCCAAGGTAGCAAGTCCATTCCTAAATTAAGTAATTAGTAAATAATATAAGATGATTAACCTAGATAATTAGAGGTTAACTAAAAACAACCAGTAAGTTATTATCTTTCTAGTGCGAATACAAATTTAAATCATTTCAAAATGATAATAGTCGTAAGGATAGTGGATTAAGATAAATCAATGCGTCAATACGTAAAGATGTTAAGAAATAAAACTTAAGCTAGGAGGATCAATGGGCCACACTTTAATTAAGGAAGGCATTTTATAACTAAAAAGATTAAAGTAAGATTAACTGATCATCATTAATGCACAGTTAGCAAGTCAGCATGGGGAGATATTAACAAACAAAACACCATGGTTAATGATCAGCAGACTATATCCATTAGGACTTGGGTTCAAATGAATAGTCTGGTTAATACTTCCATAATGACTTGGTTCCACTTAGTCTAGTATCATGTAAATTGAATAAGTATTGAATAACAATTAAATCTATCACACTAGTTAAATATATTATTATAATTGATTGAAACTTAAATCACTTAACTAAAGGTTTAATTGATCATTGGTCCTAGGCCAATGTAGTAGTAGTAGTAGTAGTAATGGGACGACCAAAAGGTTAATCAAGGAATAAGTCTAGTGATTAGGTGATTGATAGGAATAGTATGTGTTTAACAAAATAACCGATTCAGTTAAAATAAACAGTAGGTCGCACCTGTAATTCAGAATCATATTAAGATAAATAATGGTTAGCTTAGGTGACTAGGTGACGACTAGGATTGGTTGGCACCTCATCGGCCCATAAGACTCAGACATTAACTAGTGATGTTAATGATTAGTCAAACGCTATGACAGTGATTAAGTAATACATCGTAGGAACATACACTGGTAAGTAGGCTCTTGCCAAATTGTTGAATGGGTAAAGTGATCGCTATAGTTGACATCTAACTAGGGTTATGATAAGTCACCAACACCTAGACCTATACATTAATGAGTAATAATAGTACTATTAGATAGTCGTGAAGGTTAGCGGTAGCTACGACCTAGCTGCATGTTAGTAATAGTAAACAGGGTGATAGGGTGGATCACAAAACAATGACTAGTAGGTAAGAGCCATAGATCTTGTAGGGTATTAATCTACTTAACTAGAAGTAGACGTTAGCAGATGTCAGAGCTAAGGATTAGTCTAGTGTGATATGTTGCTTTAGTGTATGCCAAGCCACGCAAGTAATGAAGCTAGCTAAAGATCGCTGCAACGATGAACCCAAACCCATAGACACAACTGAGGGTACGAGGTTAAGGTCTAAACAATGCTTGGAAGTTCCAGCTATGGCTCATGGAACTTCCTCAATAAATATTAAATCATAGAAGAAATCATTAAGGGAACTAGATCCCATGTGTCGATGAGACTTATATCTACCGAGAGCGAACCCCGCACTTATGCATAGGTCTCACCTGACTATCATGGAACTTCCTCGATAAATAGGAAACAAAGATTAAAAGAACCATTAGAACAGCTAGGCGTTGTGTGTGAGTAGCGGATGTATGTTCCCAAGTGGATGATAGCAGTGCAGCCACCAAACAGTATCGCCTAGGCTCTAACCATCATCCATCGCTATTCGCTCCCAGTAAAAGGACAATTCGTGGTCTGAAGGTGTATCAGAGGACCCTAACTAGCAAGGTGATCTCTCCCATCTAGATAATCGACGAGGAATATTCTTAGGAATATTCTCTCCCTCCCATTGGAGTCCTAACTCCTTGCACCAGCGGACTTCCCGAGAGCCTGATCCCTCTCGCTCTCACTCCGGATCAAACGGTTACCTAACCCTAAGTTTGATTGTCAACCCAAAACCCCACCACTAGGCCAAACAAGTAGAGTTTGGGTTTATCTAGTTTGGTCTGAAGTATTTCCTTCACTCCAAATATCCCAGGATGTACTTCATTCCGTTTGAAGTATTTCCTTCATCAACTTCCTTCAGTCATACTTCGTCCAAAGTATTTCCTTCCTTGACTTCCTTTGGATATACGTCGTCTGAAGTATTTCCTTCATCAACTCTGCTAAGTATGATTAGTTTCATCTAGAGTACTTCTTTCTTTCAAGATACCGTTAGATAAGCTTGGTTTCATTTGAAGTACTTTATGCTTCGCACACCCTTAGGTTGATTGACTTTCATTTGAAGTGTCTTCGTTTGTTTAATTGTCTTTGGATTTATTGGATTTCCTTTGGTTGCTTTCAGACGTTATCGGGTTCAGTTGTACTTTCATCTAGAATCAAAAGCCACGACGAAGCAACAGTTCAAGCAAGAGTAAGAACATGACCAAGGTGATCAGAACATTGAGCAAGGAGAGTCAACACTTTGATCATTTTGCGCCTACTTTTGAAATGCAATTATATTATTTTAAATTATGAAATTGCATTGCTATGATTTACACAAATATGTTGATTTAGCTCACAGCTACTACCTTAATGATAGTTGTGTATAAACTCTTAATTCTTGAACTTGGACACTATCCTTTGTCACCCTAGGCTAATGGTATACATACTAGTTACTAAGTCCAAGCCTAAGTGTCATGCTTAGCCTTGCTTAGGTACATTGGTGTGCGGGCAATGATTTGTCCTAACATTATTTAAAACTTGAAATTGGATTTAGGCAGTCGAGGTTTGAGCCTGGCTAGTATGTTGATTAGAAAAGTATTTCAAAACAAAAGAAAACTAAAAAACAGATTTTGAATTAGGTGACTGGAAAGCGTGGTGGGTGCTGGGAAGAGAACGACGGAGTGGGTATGGGGAAGTACCACCCGAGTCAAAAAAAAAAGGACCGAGTTCTTGTACAGCCTCTCTTGTAAAAATAGCGCAACCAGAAATCTATAATGGGTATGACCTGGATAACTAATTTGTCCGCCTCGATGTGGCTTCACCATTGGTGGGTGTGTGGTGTGGGTATGGATAGAAGCCACAGGAAAACCACATGGCGCAAGACTGGGCCTCCCGGGAGCGTGACTCAGGGAGGTGGAAACCTTAGCGGGTGGGGTTGCGTTGAGGTGGGGCATTGTAAAGACCTTGTGATAATCAACTTAGTCACACACCTATGGAAGCGTGCCAAGGACATTATAAGATGATTGTTTCTTGGGGGGAAAGTGTGCGAACTCTGCAGAGTGTAAAAAATATCTAGATAGTCGTGCCCACGATCATGGGTGGTGTCGAGAACTTACTTGAATTCAATTTCACAAAACAATTTTTGGGTGAAATGAAAAGATGGGTTGGAGCTCAGAGATTTGAGATGGCCTGGTTGAGAACTAGTGAGAAATACGGGATATGACCCAAGAAAGATCATGAGAATTGGGTGGATGAAGCCACTCAATGGTATAGGAGGTTGGAGCATCCACTAGTGGCATGGCCATGCACTTTCTTTACCCGACCTTATCGAGGGGCCCAGAGATATCTCTTCTGTTATGTTAGGAGGGGCAAATCCCATATCTGACTAGTCACATTCCTCCGCATGTTTCATAGTATACCCGAAAGCTACCTTTATAACTACTCAATTATAAAGTAGCGTTTGGCAACCCCTAAGTGCACTATTACACATGTAGGAAACCATGCTGATCTTAGTTCTAAGGATTATACATCATCATTGCTTGAGACCAACTAACGACACATAAAATTATAACAATCTCAACAGTGTCTCAAGGTGGGTCAATCCAACCCCATGTTCTCCAACATGTGTTCACATTATTAATTCAATATACCTATATCCATGATCGGTGAAACATAGTCATCAATCAATACATGTGCTGGTCGATAAGTGACTAGTGTTCCGTTTAGTGACATCCGATCATGGATACTTTTATAACGACATCATATAAGTTAAAAGAGTTTCACCAACAAGTCACATACTTTTTAATCTTATAACTAATGATTCATCCAAGGAACAGAATAACATTTATTTAACAACTCATAAACATAGACGTGATACAATCATCTCCATGATTGCCTCTAGGGCATATCACCAACAGTCTCTCACTTGCACTAGAGTCAATCATATAGGTATCTTATACTCATTGCTCTTGTGTGTGCCTCATGCTTAGGTTGCGGGAGAGGCTTTGTCAACGGATCAGAAATATTCAAATCCATGTGTACTTCGAATATCTTCGCATCACCTCTTTAAACGATCTCACGAATAATGTGATATCATCGAAGCATGTGCTTAGACTTTTGATGTGATCTAGGCTCCTTAGCTTGTGCAATGGCTCCACTATTATAACAGAGATCCATTGGACTGAAAGCACTAGAAACCACACCTAGTTCATAGATGAACTTCCTTATCCATACGACCTCTTTTGCTGCTTCTGAAGCTGCAATGCACTCAGCCTCTGTTGTAGAATCATCAATCATTCCTTGCTTAGAACTTTTCCAGCTTACTGCTCCTCCATTAAGACAAAACACAAACCATTTATGTTTGGAAGCTAGCATCGGCGTAACCATTTATGACTAGCTCTTCCTCACCTCCATAAACATGGAATGCATCCTTACTCCTTCTCAAGTACTTAAGGATATTCTTGACTGCTATCCAGTGACCATCACCTGGATCCGATTGATATCTGCTCGTAACACTTAGAGCATACGACACATCTGGTCGTGTAGATAGCATGGCATACATGATAGATCCAACAGCCAAAGCATATGAGATTCTACTCATTTTGTCTCACTCATCAGTGGTCGTAGGACACTGACTCTTGCTAAGATTAATGCCATGTGCCATGGGTAAGAAACCTTTCTTGGAATCTTGCATGTTGAACCGTTTCAACACCTTGTCCCTGTACATATCCTGGCTTAATCCAATTAGCCTTTTAGTTCTATCTCTATAGATCCTTATACCAAGAATATATGCTCCATCTCCTAAATCTTTCATTGAGAAACTATTTCTTAATGAAGTCTTAACAGATTCAAGCATTGGAATGTTATTTCCGACCAGTAGTATGTCATCCACATACAATATCAGAAACACAAGCTTGCTCCCACTAACCATCTTGTAAACACAAGGTTCTTCTTCGTTCCTGATGAAGTCAAACCCTTTGATCACTTCATCAAAACGAATGTTCCAACTCTGAGATGCTTGCTTCAGTCCATAGATGGATTTCTTAAGCTTGCATACCTTTCTAGCTTCCTTTGGATCGACAAAACCCTCAGGTTGTGTCATGTACACATCCTCACTTAGGTTTCCATTTAGGAAAGCTGTTTTGACATCCATTTGCCATATCTCATAATCGAAATATGAAGCAATAGCTAGAATGATCCAGATAGACTTAAGCATCGCGATAGGAGAGAACGTTTTATCATAATCAATACCTTGAATTTGTCTGAAACCCTTTGCGACCAGTCATGCCTTATGAATGTGAACATTTCCATCCATATCTATCTTTTTCTTAAAAATCCATTTGCACTCAATGGTTTTAACACTATCAGGTGCATCAACCAAATTCCAAACTTGATTATCATACATGGATCTTATCTCGGATCTCATGGCCTCAAGCCATGACTCAGAGTCTGGGTCCACCATCGCTTTCGCATAAGTTTTAGGCTCATCATTATTCGATAATAAAATGGCATGCCCATACCTTATAGGCAATTGACGTGGCCTTTTTTTATCTACGTGGGGCTGATGTCTCATCTACAGGTTCAACAACATTTTGTTCATCCTATAGAGGTTCAATAGGAGTTGAAATATTTTCAGATGGTTCCCGAATTTCTTCGAGTTGCACCTTGCTCCCATTGACTCCTTTGGAAAAAAAACTCTTCCTCCAAGAAGACACCATTACGGGCAACAAACACTTTGTTATCAACACGGTTATAAAAAATAATATCATTTAGTTTTTGTAGGATACCCCGCAAAGAAGCACTTATCGGACATGGGTGAGAGTTTATCAGACGTCAAACATTTGACATATACCTCACAAACCCATACCATGAGAAAAGATGATTCAGGACTCTTCTCGGTCCATATCTCATATGGTGTCTTCTCTATAGTTTTTGATGGAACCCTATTTAAAGTGAAAGCCGCTGTTTCTAGAGCGTATCCCCATAATTGCAATGGAAGATTAGATTGGCTCATCATAGACCGAACCATATCCAAGAATGTTCGGTTCCATCGTTCAGACATCCCATTCCATTGAGGCGTCCCCGGTGGAGTAAGTTGTGGAACAATTCCATATTTCTTTAGATGATCACCAAACTCATGCCTCAAATATTCACCTCCACAATCAGATCGTAGACATTTGATTGTCTTACCAAGTTGCTTATGCACTTTATTCTAAAATTCTTTGAACTTTTCGAAGGATTCTGACTTATGCCTCATTAAATAGACATAGTCATATCTACTGAAGTCATCAGTAAAAGTTATGAAGTACTGAAAACCACCTCTGGTCAGAGTGCTCATTGGTCCATATACATCTGAATGTATTACGACCAGTAGATCACTCGCCCTCTCACCTCTGGTCGTGAAGGGTGCCTTTGTCATCTTGCCAAGTAAACAAGATTCACATGTTTCAAATGATTCAAAATCAAATGATTTTAGAAGACCACCTTTATGGAGCTTCATCATGCGCTTCTCATTTATATGACCTAGACGACAATGCCAAATAAAAGTGGGATTCATATCATTAGGTCGAAGTCTCTTAGCATTTATATTATAGACAGGCATATCCTCAAGATTCAAAACATACAATCCATTCACCAATGGAGCATGACCATAAAACATATCTTATTTATTCTGAACTCATAACCTTCTGCTCCTAAACAAGAAGCAGAAATAATGTTTTTGCTTAAGGCTTAAGGCTGGAACATAATAACAATTATTTAGTTCCATAACTAATCCTGAGGGTGAAGCTAATGGTAAAGTGTCAATAGCTAATGCAGCAACTCTTGCTCCATTGCCCACATGAAGATCAACATCTCCTCTTGCCAAGTTTCTACTCCTTATCAGTCCCTGCATCGAATTGCAAATATGAACAACCAATCTGGTATCAAATACCCAAGAACTGGTCGAAGAAGTGGCAAGACTAATTTCTATAATATTTATACCTGAACTGGAAGTCTTACTTTCTTTGTTCTTTTTTATTTCTGCTAAGTATTTCTTGCAGTTTCTCTTCCAATGCCCAGTCTCATGACAATGATAACATTATGTGTCAGGCTTAGGACCTAGCTTAAGCTTCTTAAGCTTAGCCTTGAGACTCTCAATCTCATCTTGAGACTTTCCTTTGCCCTTTTCCTTTCCCAACTTACCCTTCTTCTTGAAGCTGGTAGTCTTTTGAACCATCATCACATGATTGAAACTTTTCTTGATGCTCTCCTCAGCACCTTTAAGCATGCCATGCAACTCAGTCATTGACTTCTCCATGCCGTTCATATGAAAATTCAATATGACAGGCTCAAAGCTCGTAGGGAGCGATTGGAGAATCATATCAATAGCCAACTCTTGGCTAAGGGGAAAACCAAGCTTTTCCAAGCTCTCAATGTGACCAATTATTTTGATCACATGAGGACTGACTGGGTTACCCTCCGACAGCCTACAAGAAAGCAATGCCTTCGAGGTATTAAACCTATCAGCCCTTCCTTGATCCTGAAACATACCTTTCATGCCCATAATCATATCGTAAGCGTTTGTGGTCTCATATTGCTTCTGAAGCTCAGAGTTCATGGTTGCAATCATAAGGCAATGCACATCGACTACGTCATTGCAATGCTTCTCATAAGCATTCTTTTCAGTACGAGTAGCATCTGCATTTGGTTCCTCGGGATAGGGACCCTCTAGAACATATTCCTTCTTTTCTTGTTTGAGAACAATTCTCAGATTACGAAACCAGTCAATAAAGTTGGTTCTATTCAGCTTTTCTTTCTCAAGAATAGAGCGCAAATTAAAGGCAGGTGTAGAAGAAGTAGTAGGTGCCATGATCTACAACAGAAATATATGCAAAAATTCAGCACTATGTTTATGTAAGATCTTCTATTAGATATTCATGTTGGTGGTAATGTTCGACCAGTTTACGACTAGCTCGTATCTCCATACGACTAGTCCGGACCTAGTCGTATCTAATCATCAACAGTCAATAAAAGATGCTCCCACTATATGTTCTAAACCATGTTTCCCTCTAACATCATATAGTGAGTTCAAGATCCAAAAATCATTAAGTCCTAGTGAGCTTTGGCATCACTGCTAGAAACCTAGTGATTTAGGTAGGCACCCTCTTGCCAATCATATCTCATATGACTCTTGTTTGTTGGGTGGCATCTCTATGCCCCGACGACCAACACTATGCCCCAAGGCCCAAAACTATTTTGATAGCCTTGTCAAGTCAAACTAACACTATGCATGTGGGTGTCCGACACCCACTCTATCTTATTAAGATAGTTTATGTCACTCTACTTTGGTAGACCATCTTGTCCTTTTAGCTCATACCTCCTCGTAACCCATCTACTACCGTCGAAAACCGATCGATCTTATTGACCTGTGCCTAGATCGTTCCATCCATATGAACCGATCTAGATTACCAGACCCGACCAGTAATAGATCCAATCTACTACTGCCACATATCAAACATATGTGATCGATCTAGATCAAAAACTATGCAGGATGGCTCTGATACCACTGAAGGGATATAGGTAGGCTATACTAGCTGGCAATTCAAAAAATATACCACGTAAACCAGGACGCCATGCAAGCAAGAGATCACAGGTCGTTACCACCAGACGCACATTGCAGCAGAAGAAGAGTTAGAGTAGCCTGGTCCAACGAAGAGCGTGTCGATGTAGTGGTCGTAGTCGATCGTCTCCTACAGCAATCAATCGCTTTCCTTGAGAAGTAGTGGATTGTCCTCAAGCGCAACAGCAACCGTAGTAGCACCTCCACGGTATCCACACGTCCAGGGGTGGAACGTCGTACGCCGATGTGCTAGCACCAACTTGCACAGTATGGCTCTCTTGAGAAGATGGTGGATAGGGTTTTGGTGTAGCAACTCACGTGGTCACACCCCTACCCCAATAGCCTCAAGCATATCCTTATATAGTGCCCATGACAGATCCTATCCAAACACGTTTGTTCCAATCCGTTAAGTGTGTGACCCGTTAGGTTCATGTGTAATCGGTTGTGACTCGAAAACTCCTTTCTGATCACGAGTCATTAGCGGCTCCTAGCAGGACATAATGATTCTCGAATACATATGAATTATATCGGACGAACCTTAAAAGCAATATGATCTACAAGTGGGTTCTTATCACTTACGACCAGCTTGTATCCCTATACGACCAGTTCACGATCAGTAAGTGATCACGTTCGACCAGCCTACCACCAGTTTGTATCTCCATACGACTAGTCCGTATCTGATCGAACTTGTAGGACCAGAAAGGCGACTAGAGGGGGTGAATAGGAGCTCTATAAATTTTTCGCTTAGATTGGATTCAATTCATATTTCACTTCAATAGCTATGAGAGCTATGAAGATCAATCAATAAGCATAGTGGAAGCCTTATGTTGACTCCTAATCAACCCCAAAACACAACAGTCAAAGAACACATATGATGTGTTAAAAAACCAAAAATTGGTACGACCGCAGGCAAATGAGTGGTACGACCGGACATCGGTACGATCGGCGTACAAACCGCGGTACTACCGATAATCGGTACAACCGCAGGTAAATGAGCGGTACGACCGATTATCCTGGAGTTCAACCCGACAGTTTGAAAACGAAGACCAAAAATGATATAACTTTTGATTCACCCGACTAAACTCCATAAAACTTGAACCATGTCTTCTCTAGGAGGTTAGGAACCTTTTCTAATCAAAGATTTACTAGATCCACGTCAAAGTTCAAACCTTTTGCAATTTGAGTGAAGAAGGTTTCAAAACCGAGTAACAAACCTAAACATGATCTAAACCTTGCTCGTGGGTAAAGAATGATCAAGATGATCTTAGATGCATACCCACATGTCACAGCAAGCTAGATCACATCAAGTACTCGAGGAAAAACCAACAAGACATCAAAAAACTCAAAATCAACAAGAAGAGAGCACGAACATGAATAAACTCATCTTAGGGAAACTTGCTTGGATTGATTCGAGTTTGATGGATGTTTATAGCCACTCCATTCTGGAGGACAAAGCTCAACCAAGGAGCACACAATCAATCCACTCCCTAGAAACCTAAGCCTCTCCTTTCCTCTCTAAGCCCTAAGACAAACTAGGGTTTTGCAAAATGAAGTGCTTGGGGGCTGTTTGACAGCACCCCCTCCTATTTATAGTGAGGCTTAGCTTTTAGAAGAGTTAACCCTAATGGGCTCCCGTTAAGGCCCAACACAAACGGGACACACGCACGCATCTTAAAGCGCCGTCTTCATCTTCTCTTGACCTAAACCGCTTCTCCACACACCGTCTTGCACCGCGGTTTAGTCCAAGGTCACAAAGGCGGTATTTGGTGAAATTACCAAAATACCCCTTCTTGATCTTTCTCCGAAGACCAAGTCCAATCTTGGTGAAGCACTCGCCTGCTTCGCCACGTGTAGGTTGATCAACGGCTCTTATCATGTCAACAAGTCTCTCCCGTTCGGCTCCCGCCGAAACCACCATGGCACTTGCATCGACCCCCGCGCCGCTTGATCCAACCAGTCGCACCGAACTACCCGTCCGGTCATCCTTGTCCATTCTGTGCCCCGCTTGAGTCTCCTGACCTCACCCGGCATCCTCGATCGTGCTGGACCTCAGCTCTCCAAGCTTAGTCCCGATCCTCCTCACCATTGACCGTCGTTGACCTCCAAGCATCCTGCACAACAATAAACAAAGAAATCGATTCCGGGAACAAGTTCTTCACAACTTGACCCACGTTAGTGAAAACATGCATCATGCAACACCTATGCATTGAAGCCCATGAACTTGACCTAACCCAAAACCAATTCTCCAAAAAGGTCGACATTCACAACACAATCGGTACAACCGCGTGTATTCTGGCAGTACTACCGATCTTGGTCGTATCGCTCCAATAACAAATGATCGTTCGATTTCCAATGAAGACCAGAACTCCACAAAACATCTTCTCTGGAATTAACCTACCGCCATATATCAATCGGTACAACCGCACTCTGGTACTACCGCCATTGAACTTGTGGTCATACCGTTCTGTGGTCGTACCGTGCTTTAAACGCCGGTACTACCGATTCTCCTGATACTTTGCTGAAAACAACACTTTCGACAAAACTTCAAAGCTATTGCCAATTGTCTCATCATCCTAAGATCATGAGAATATCCCCCATGATATCCACAATCTTCCCCTTGATGAACACATTGGCAATTTCCCAAAAATGTAAGTTTTGAGGTTTGAGAAAGAAAAAACTCAACGTTTTCGCGCAAAGGCACAACTTGGTCCAAATACAAGATAAAGCAATGGAAATGACCAAGTTGGCTTCAGAATAGTAACGACAAGTGAGATAAGGCAGAAGAAGACTAGAAAGCTTCAATATCCATAGAAGAGTCAAAAGTCTCACTTAAGGTCCAGATGAAAGAACAATTGTTCAAATTGACCTTTGATCATTGTGAGGTTGCAAGAATTGCAATTCAAGTTCAGAAATGACAATAAGATCGCAAAAATGCATATGAGATGCTCCCCCTCACTATGATCAACATATCCTCATAAAAAAAATTCACTCCCTCTTCATTTTTACCATTTCTCCCCCTTTGACAATGGATTCATCAAGGTGCATAAAGGAAGATAGAGCATGAATGACATGGAATGGCTGCAATTAATTCATTTTTAACACAGGGAGCCATGAAAATTATCCGAGAGGACTGTACAAGTATTACACCAAGCCATATTATGTGAAGAAGCTATTGTGAATCATGGCAAATCATATAGAGCAAAGCTAAAGCCAAAAGAGCAATAAACTGTGATTAAATGAAAGTTTAGCATGTTAAGGAGCGCAAGATCATAGTTCAGCCAAAGGTATCCAAAAATGAGTCAAGCCATGTCAATAAACTAAATGGAACCAAGAAGCTAAAATTGAGCCAATTGAGAGCATTATAAGTTCAATGTTGAATCGATTTGATCAAGCACTGTGAAATTTAGCACATTTAACACTTGCTAAAGTTTGGTTTTATCTTAGTAAAGCAAGTCCTGGACTAGGAGCCATCCACAACTGTCTCCTAAGCTTCAACCAATTTTTGAAAAATTGTTTTGTTTTTAGCCAAGTGCTAGATCTCAAGCCTTGCCGCGACCATCCCAAGCGAGAAGCTTAAAAGAGTGGTCTAGGTCATCCAAAACTCCCCCTAAGTTCATGCCTAGTACAATGGCAAGCCGTCTCATGAGAAAGAATTGGTGAGATCAGTTTTTTCACACAGATTAGATCATTTTTCACTTGCTTGAATCAGGAAATAGTATAGCTCAATCTAAAACTCAAATTAGATTCAAGACTCAACTTAGCCTATTTGACATGGCATGAATCATGAGAAGATCACTATAGCAAAACTAATCACAAGATCCAACAAATCATGTGTTAATTCAAGTTTTTCACATTTAAAAGAGCCAGCATGGCAAAAGCTAAGCTACACATGGAAAGACATGATAAACCTAGCAAACTAGCACAAGACATGGCAAGGTATAAAGAGTGAAATCATGTCACACAAGGATAATAAACAAAGCTCCATGATTTTATATTACAATGCAAGTTGCTGATTTAAAATACAATATGATACAATGAATGCAAAATATCAAACTCCCCCTCAAAACAGGCCAAGAGGACTAATAACCCCCAACTCTCCCTGCAAAGAAGCAAAACGAAAAGAATCAAGAGCCTTAGTGAAAATATCCGCAACCTGCTGCTCAGACTCTACAAAGTGAAGCACAACATCACCCTTCTCTACATGGTCTCTAAGGGAATGATATCGAATATCAATGTGTTTGGTCCGTGAGTGTTGCACTGGGTTTTTGGCAATGTTAATGGCAGAAGTGTTGTCACAGAAAAGAGGAACACTATCCAAAGACAACCCATAGTCCCGCAGAGTAGATAAAATCCAGAGAACCTGAGAACAACTACTCGCTGCAGCTACATACTCAGCCTCGGCGGTGGACTGTGCAACAGAGGACTGTTTCCTAGATGACCAAGAGATAAGAGATGTGCCTAGGAAATGATAAGTGCCAGAAGTACTCTTCCTATCCACTCTACACCCCGCAAAATCAGCATCAGAAAAAGCCCGAATAGAGAGAGTAGAATCAGAAGAATACCAAAATCCAAAGTCAAGAGTGTCCTAGAGGTACCTGAAGATGCGACGCACAGCTTGACGATGAGAGGCACGAGGAAGCGAAATCGGCGCCAGCAGACACACGATGGTGTATGTCGGCCTCGACGCCGTGAGGTAGAGAAGAGAGCCAATCATGCTGCGGTACTCCTTCTGGTCCATGGGCTCTCCATCCTCATCAGGGTCCAACACAGTGGATGTGGCAATGGGAGTAGACATTGGCCTACTGCTTCCCATGTCGAAGCGCCGAAGAAGGTCCTTTGTGTACTTGCTTTGATGAATGAAGGTACCTTCTTTCAGTTGCTTGACTTGAAGACCAAAGAAGAAAGTCAGTTCGCCTATCATGCTCATCTCAAATTCCCTACTCATAGAATCTGAAAATCTGGACACCAAAGCATGAGAAGAACCACCTAATATAATGTCATCCACATAAATCTGAACCAATAAAAAGTCACTGCCATGCCTGAGAGTGAACAAGGTTTTATCAACCATCCTCATTTTGAAATCATTTTTAAGCAAGAAACTCTTAAGCCTATCATACCAAGCTCTAGGGGCTTGCTTCAATCCATACAAGGGTTTTGAGAGCTTAAACACATGGTTTGGGAATTTGGGATTTTCAAAACCAGGGGGTTGCTTGACAAAGACCTCTTCTTCTATGAAGCCATTAAGGAAAGCACTCTTGACATCCATTTGATAAAGCTTAAAGCCCTTAGATGCTGCGAATGCTAGCAAAATGCGAATGGCTTCTAATCTAGCTACAGGAGCAAAGGTCTCCTTAAAGTCTAAGTCTTCTACCTGGGAATAACCTTGAGCTACAAGCCTAGCCTTATTGCGAACTACCAACCCATCCTCACTTTGCTTATTTTTGAAAACCCATTTTGTTCCAATTACATTATGATTAGGTGGAGGTTCAACTAAGGTCCAGACTTTGTTTCTTTCAAAATTTTCAAGCTCTTCATGCATGGCATTGACCCAAGAGGAATCAGGTAAAGCATGGGTGACATCTCGGGGTTCAAAAGACACGACAAAAGCAGAATGTGCATGAGAATCTGGAGAAATAAACCTGGAGCGGGTGACTCGCTCATGAAGATTCCCAATCATCTGCCCAGATGGATGATGTTGTTGAATGTGAAGAGGAGGTCCTGGTACAGAAGTGACCTCTACCTCATGAGCTGTGGAGGTAGGAGCAGAGCCACTCACATCGTTGGTGAAGGTAGGAGGAGGCTGCTCAGCTAAAACTGGAGAAGTAGAAGTAGGCTCTCCAACCATCTCAGAAGTGACTGGAGGATGGATTGGGTCCTCATCCTCTGAGTCGTCATCGACGAAGATGCTCTCAGAAACCTGTGTACCTGCATCATCGGGTCTAGTACCAGGACTAGCCTCATCAAAAGTGACTTCGCAAGTCTCAACAATTTTGTTAGTATCCAAATTAAATACACGATAGCCACGAGAATGAGCAGGATATCCAAGAAAAATGCCATCAGAACATCTTGATTCAAATTTATCCATGTTGCCATGTTTAAGAATGAAGCACTTGCAACCAAAAATCTTGAAATGAGAAACTTTAGGCATATGACCAAATCTAAGCTCAAAAGAAGTCTTGCCTATGACAGATCTCAAGAACACCCTATTGGATACATAGCAAGCGATGAGAGATCGCCTCATTAAAAATCTCCTAGGAGTGCTATGCTCATCTAGCATGGTCCTGGCCATCTCTACAAGTGTCCTGTTCTTCCTCTCTACAACACCATTCTGCTGAGGAACTCTAGGTGAAGAGAACTGGTGCTCAATTCCCCTATCAGTGCAAAAAAAATGGCAAAGGAAGAGTTCTTGAATTATGTCCCATTGTCACTCCTAATGGCTCTCAAAGCTCCAGGAAGATCAACAGCTAATCTAAGGACCAATTCTCTAAAATAGCCAAAAGCCTCATCCTTAGAAACCAGAAAATAAACCCATGAATACCTGGAGAAATCATCCACTATCACAAGCACATACCATTTCCCACCTGCAAACTGAACTCTAGAAGGGCCAACAGTGTCTAAGTGCAAGAGCTAACCTGGACCATCAGTCATCACTAAAGTAAGAGGTGGATGAGAAGCAGAAACCATCTTACCATGTCTACAGGGAGTGCACACAAGGTCTCTAATAGGCTTAAGTCTAAGCAACCCTCTAATCAAATCCTTGCTACTGACTCTAGTCAAATGGTCAAAACCTATGTGTCCAAGTCTACGATGCCACAAAACTAGATCATGAGAATCAGAAGCCACAAGACATCTAGGACTGGAAGCAGAAGAGTCACTAAAATTAGCACAAAAGATCTTCTCAAACCTAGAGATCCCAAAGACATGCTCACCCGAGGAGCCTAGAACTCTACACTCACCGCTCTTGAACCTCACTTCCAGACCCTCATCAACAAGCTGATAAACAAATAGCAAATTATACCTCAGCTTACTTACCAAAGTGACGTCCTTAAGCATGAACTTGTTGTTGACGCACACTGTGCCCTTGACTGTCACAGTCCTAGTAGAAGCATCCCCAAATGTAATCAATTCATTACCGGATGCACGTGTGAGGGAGGAGAACCATCTAGAATCTCCAGTCATGTGTCGAGAACACCCGGAGTCAACAAGCCATATGTCCTCCTTCCTCGCACGACGGACCTACAGAGCACGAACAAGAAACATCTGTGCCTCAGTACTGGGGTTAGTGATTAAAGACTTGGGAATCCAGTACTGAGTCACACGATGCTTAGGCAAAGCAGTAGAAGTAGCAATAAAATGGTTAGGAGAAAAATCATAAGAATGCACACGTGAAACACCTAGACCTCTCTGAATCGACCTACCAAAAGGTCGGTACTCCCCCTGTCTAGATGCTACCCGTGGTCTCTCCTCACGATTCCTAACCCAAAATGCTGCCTAGAGCCACCAAAGGAGTCAAAGAAGTCATCTACAAACCTAGGCTTATGTCTAGCATGAACGACAGGCTGCCTGGCTCTAGAGACTATAGCAGGTGAAGGAACTCCTCTAATGGATCTCAAAGCACTCATTCTCTCCTTCCTCTCAATCTTGGCTCTACGGAAGCAGAATTCAACGATGTGGCCATCCTTCTTGCAGAAGGTGCAATGGTACTTGACCTTTTGAGGGGTCTGACCTATTGAAGTAGAAGCACATGTCTTGCTAGAAAGAGTTTGGGCAAAACTTGCAGATCTAAAAACTACCTTAGATAGCTCAGGGGGTTCTACCTCAAACATACCACTCTCAACGGCTCTCACAATCTTAGGTGGATGGTTCTTGGAATGCTCTAGGGAATTAAATCCTAGGCCATTTTTCTTCACACTCACCTTAGATTGGTCGAGGATCATGTTGAGGTTCTTCTTCCCACTAGAAAATCTCGCAAGGGTCTTTTTGAGATAATCATTTTCTTTGGCTAGGTCCTTATAGGTGACACATCTATTTGACTTGATTGTCCTAGCAAGCTTTTCTTTAACAAGAGCTACCTCAACCCTTAAAGCCTCACAAGACACACAAGAAGCATTCTCAATCCTACTCACTTGCTCTTTGAATTTGACTCTAAACGCCTCTTGTATCTCATCTAAATTTGTCCCAACTTTAGTACAAAAAGCACAAGAAGCATAATCAATAACTTTCTTGGATGTTGTTATGGACATGGATTGTTCAATTTTAGCTTTCTCCACTAGAGTCTTGTTTAGAGCTTCATTCTCCATTGTGAGTTTAAAGCAATTTTCACATGATGCAAATTTAGAATGAAGAACCATTTCAGCCATTTCTTTCATTTTAATCTTATTATCCTCACAATGAGAGCAAGTGTGACTAGCATCAAATTTCAGCAATTCTTTTGAAGCGCTATCCAATTTTAATTCAAGCAAAGCACAATTTGAGCAAGGTAAAGGAATAACATCTACAACAGTCACATCTAGAGCAACAACATCCATGCACACAGGACTAGACTTGAGAGATTCTAGTTCATCAAGAGCATCTTTAAGTTGATTCGCAACAGAGGAATGGGCAGATTTCATATTGGTCAATTCATTATGCAAGCTAGAGCAAGAATCACAAACATCAATAGGATTAATGGATTTGAGCCTAACAACTTCTACGTTCAAGTTATCAATCATGGTGTCCTGTCTCTTAATCATTTTAGCTTGCTTCTTCAGTTTTTGTTCTGCAACGACCAAAGCACGTTTCATATCATTGAGTAAGGGACATACCTCATCGGGATCGCTGAAAGGGTCGTCGTCGTTGGAGGAGTCGACGCCGTGCAAGTCCTTGGCCATGAAGCACATGCTAGTGAAATCCTGAGCCTTCTTCTTGCCATGAGAATCATCGTCGTCGTCCTCCGTCCCCGAGTCCACATCACTCATATCAACACTCTCAAGAGCGGCAAGGACTCGGCTGACGAACTTGCGATAGTTGGCCTTCTTGACTTTCGCATCCTTAGCTTGAGGACGCCTTCGAGAGTCCTTCTCCACCTTGCCCTTCAGCTTGGGGCACTTGGACCGAATATGGTTTGGCTCACCACACTCAAAGCAAGTGACAGGTCCACCTCTCCTTCTGTTCCTCACCTTGTTGTAAACTCTCGAGAATTTTGTGGATAGAAGGGCTAAATCATCATCAGGTAGCTTCTCTAGCTGCTCATCGCTCAAAGAGTGCAAAGCGGACAATGAAAAACCAGATAAGCCAAAATCCAAAGAATCAGAAGAGCTACCCTTAGATGGGTCGACCACTAATGCCATCGACTCTGTCTTGGGGAGACGCGAGATGAAGTCAATCTCATGCGTCTTCAACCTCGAGTAGAGCTTATCCATGGTAAGCTCACTCATGACAGTGTTGTCATTGATGGAAGTGATCTTCATCCCCCAGACCTTCACATCAAGAGCACCCAAAAGCTAACGTGCATTCTCAGACTCAGTAACACAAGATCCACAACACGAAGATCATGAAGGATTTTGGAAAACCTTTCCCACAACTCATCCAAAGATTCACTAGGCCTTTGTTCGATCATGAAGGATTGGAATGTCATTTCTGACCAATAGTATGTCATCCGCATACAATATCAGAAACTCAAGCTTGCTCCCACTAACCATCTTGTAAACACAAGGTTCTTCTTTGTTCTTGATGAAGTCAAACCCTTTGACCACTTCATCAAAACAAATGTTCCAACTCCGAGATGCTTGCTTCAGTCCATAGATGGATTTCTTAAGCTTGCATACCTTTCTAGCTTCCTTTGGATCGACAAAACCCTCAGGCTATGTCATGTACACATCCTCACTTAGGTTTCCATTTAGGAAAGCCGTTTTGACATCTATTTGCCATATCTCATAATCAAAATATGCAGCAATAGCTAGAATGATCCTAATAGACTTAGGCATCGCGACAGGAGAGAAGGTTTTATCATAATCAACACCTTGAATTTGTCTGAAACCCTTTGCGACCAATCGTGCCTTATGAATGTGAACATTTCCATCCATATCTATCTTTTTCTTAAAAAATCCATTTGCACTCAATGGTTTTAACACCATCAGGTGCGTCAACCAAGTTCCAAACTTGATTATCATACATGGATCTTATCTCGAATCTCATGGCCTCAAGCCATGACTCAGAGTCTGGGTCCACCATCGCTTTCGCATAAGTTTTGGGCTCCATTGATTATTTGAATATCGTGAATCATTTGTCACCATAGGATGGTCAATATTAGTTGGACATATTTTTATCACCATCATGGGTATCGTAGAGATGCTTAGTCATGCTTAGATATGATGGGCTCATGATCAAATGTTTAATAATATTGAATTTGACTTAATGATATATGGAATTATGGTGCGATACCATTGTTGTGCAACTGTGGTGTGATATCACTGTTGTGTCGATTGTGGTACGTTGCCGCCATTATAAAATTTCGTGCCATGACAGAGTTTGTCATTGGTTTGGGTGAACAAAAAGAATTATGCCCACGCGAGTGATCGTGCAATAAAGGGGGTGCATGAGGCACATTGTTTTGGATGAGGTGGTCTTGCTTGAGTAACTTGTCAAGGACTTAATCTTGTGCACCATTGAACTGGACCATATCGTACAACCACATGTCCAGTATGGGATGGACCTGGCTAAATAATTAGTAATGTTTCAACTCTAGTTCTGTTTTTGGAAGCGTGAGTTCCAGGATGGATACTCACAATAGCGCAAGAGGGGGGCCCTGTCTGGTTGTGATGACATTCAGTGTTGAAACCTTAGCGGGTAGAACTAGGTTGGGAAGGAGCTTTGTAAAGGTCTTGTGATAATCACTTATTCGCGCACCTACAGAAGTGTGTAAACGGACATTATAGGTTGATTTATCTCTTGTGGGTAAAGCTATACAACCTCTACAGAGTTAAAACTATTTAAACAATCATGTCTACGGTCATGGACATGCTTAGGGATTTCACACGAGAGGTAAAGTTTCTTATAAAAATGTGTCGGAAGGTGAATGGGAAATTCACTTGGTGAATGTGATGTTCACATGGTGGATGGGATATTCACTCGGTGGCTTGGTTGGGAAGTGAGTGAGCGGTTCACTGGTTATTTCAAGGCAATTGTCTATTTATTTACTATTCTTTTCAATTACGCATTTCAATCTATTTATTGTCAATACTGCTTTCTACAAAAGAACCATACAGTTATTCCTTTGTTCAAGCCTTGCATGAATATTAATTGCATATTGTTCCCTACGACTTGTTGAGTACTTTATGTACTTACGGTTTTAAACTTTGCTGCTCAGTTAAAGAATATCAAACTGCTTAAGAGTTCTACGAAGAGTTTTGTGAAGGTTTTGTGAAATAGGATGTGTGCTCCATTCGATTGCCAGTGGGCATGTTTATTAGTCTTCCCAAGTTTTTCGTTTCGTTGCAAGAGTTTATTTGTTTCTTTAGCCATGTGTGGCAAGTTAAGTAAACGTTGATCATAAGGTCCAGTTATTACTACTATTTGTTATTTTGAGATCTTTTTAGCTAAATCGATAAATGGATGGTATTTCATCGATGTTTCTTGAGTGAGCTAGCTATTGATCTGGGCCTAGTTCAGAATACATAGAGGGTTTCAGATGTATAAATACAGGTCCCGACAAATAAATGGTGAAAAGCAACTGGGCAAGTAGTTTCAAGAATGTCTGGTGATACTGTGCAGTTTCTAAAGTCCAATAAGATAATGAGTTGAAAACATTATAAACTTTCTGGGCATACATTGGACAATTTCATATATCCATTGTAGTACTTTCAGCTTTGCTTATCATTTTTCTCTTGCTCATTGGAAACCAACTCATGTATTTTCCCATGTTTTTCTTGTATTGGAATGAGTATCTAAGTAGCAAAGAAACTTGAGCATTTCTTCTGTGAAAGTTGTGGTGCTGAAAATGGAAAGAAGATTGAAAATTCCCATGAAGCTATTGGCCAATTTATGCAAGGAATTAACTATTGAGATAGCCAAATTTGCAAACTTAATCATCAAGGACAGAAACAACATGCAGATTGGAATTTGATAAAGATGGATTGGTCATAGTTTAATCAAGAAAGCAAGATGATGAATATAGCTCACAGAAAATACAATAGGGCGTTATGAAAAAGGGACTAAATTTCTAATAGTCTCCAACCAAATGTTGTTACGGAAAGATACACAAACATGCCAATACAAACAAATGTACATGTGAATGCAATAATAAAACATGTCCAATATCCCGTTATATCACTAATCATCTCAGCAACATCTCCACTAATCCCAAAGGCGTCAATGAGTAGCGCTGGTAATCACCACATAAGCTAGGTATTCCCACCTCCTCTCAATAAATCTTCTAATGGATGTGAGATCAAATGTTGCAACCACCAAGGAGTGTCAAAAGTCTACAATAATAATTTAGTGATGTGTATTAGAAAAAAATAAATTGAAGTTTTTTGTATGGAGTCATTTCTTATTACGATGATCACTTACTTTGATGTGCATGTGTTGTAGGAAGATTCGGGGTGAATGCGAGTTTTGTGTACTGGGTAGTCTCCACACACCATGTTATCAAGTTCAACATGTTAGGAGTACAATTCATTTAATGCAGTATTGCCTCTAGTATGTAATATTTTGTAGGGCAATGAATCGAATATCGTACTTGAAATCTTTTTTCAACATAGTTGCAAGAACGACATGGCGACAAGCCCCAACGGTCGACCAGCTGAGCACATGCTAGGTTAAATGCTCATCCCAAACTTGAAAAACTATGAGATTAAAGCTACAATTTGAACATAGAAAACATATAATTATTATACGCCAATTAGTACTAATATTAATAGATCGATAACAAACCGTACTTCGATGAAAATAGAAATACCTTGTGTCTAGGAGTGTCTACTCTCTATTGGCTATACGGCATGGAAAGAATTGTTGGTGCTCAAGAACACCAACATGCACAACCACTCCAACTATATCAGCACGAATTATTGTAAGTACATTTGTTGCTACCAAAATCTCATTTATTATCCTTTAGTACATATGAAGTTCAAACCATACCTACAAAATTTTTGTTTGGTCGTGCATACACATCTTGAAAGGGAATGAAACACTTTGGGTAGAGTGAAAAATCCATCAACACCGCAGAAGATTCAATAGTTGTGCGGTTGGTGAGCAAACACTCATAAGAGCTTTGAATGTTTTGAAAATGAACTTCCTCGTAGTTAAGCTGGAACTCAACACGATGCATGATGTATCTGTTCCCTTCAGTCAGTGCTATGTTAAACATATAAGCATTTCTTCCCCAAACAAAAGCTTCAATTTTCGATCCCTTGAAGTGTAAAAATAAACCAAGTTAGCTTGTGGTACTAATGATATTTTTAGGAGTTTAGTTAACTGCGGGACTTACAGTCGCATCCATTAAGATAAAATCAAAGCATGTCACCATTACCTTCAATAGGAAATTTCGCCTCTACTCGAACACAAATGCTCCAAGATCTATCTACATCCCCGAACTCAATATCGTCGAATTCCTTGAATCTATAATAAAGGAGTATATTAATAGTTTCGATTGTTTTTCCTATTTAAAAGGACGTGACATTCAAGGACAACTCACATAGGCACCACTGGGCTTTTAGAAAACAACGTGTATGTTCTCTTCCATATCCAGTTGATTGGTGCCATTGAGCTGACATAATCATTCATATAACATCTTAGGAACCTTATCATAAAAATTAATTTTCTTTCATGGTGTCAGTAGCAAGCATGTTTCATATTGAGTCATTCACATACATATACATTTAAGGCATGCCACAGTTCAAAACATCATTGCAGTAACACCCATTGCTCACACAATTCAAAAATGCTATTCATGTATTATTATAGTCAAAACATAAAGAATAAAAGAGCAGAATTCACGGTAAATAAGCATTGTGAAATTAGTAGAACCTGAGTTATACCACACGGCACAAGGCATAAGCAACAAATTTAGCAAAATGCATCAGGTAACTTGAAACAGCATGGAATTTAAAAACATAATATCACCATATATGAATCAATTTATTTCCCTTTTCAGTAATTTTTTTTAATTGACACTAATGCTGCATGAAAAAAAGAAAAGAAAAGGAACAAGGACTTTTGCATGACAAAAAGAAAAGGACCACAGTTGTAGATTCATGAAATTATGTAATTCTGGTACATATTTTCTTCTAGGGAGATTTATGCATCATTGGTGGTCTCCTAATGATGCTCAAGGGTGATCCTTCCAATGCTGCCAACTTTGAGCTCGATCAGAGGCTTTTTCTACTAATGCGCAAAGTGTAGAACTACTAATACTGTCCTTGTATTTTTGTGTAACATCCCAACTGTATAAACATGTGTGTGTTTCAAATGTAAGAAAAGGTGTAGAAATAAAAACTTTTTCTCACATCTTGAAACTCTTGAACTCACATGTATTCCTTGTCCAAGAGTTGTGAAATCCAAAATCATAAAGCTCTTGTTGACAAAAGTCAAACTCATTTTCCACTTGTCACAAATCTTGTGCCAAACCTTTGGAAATATTTTTCCTTGGTCCTAGAGTTCTTTGTGGGACCCCTCGAAAAAATATCATAAGTTGTAAAACTTGTTTGATAATTTTTGGAGGTAAAACAAACCCTTGAACAGCCTTAATTAATTTCCTGAGAGAAATGCATTGCAAGTGGGAGGCCTACAAGTCGTCCAGGGCCGGCTCTTCCCGTCCTCGTTTCGGGCAGTCTCAGGGGTCCCATTCTCAGGCTTTGGCACCCCTGAGGTTGCTAGCACCTGTCCCTCGTCCTTCGCAGGCCGTGCCCCAATCACGTGCACCTGCGAGCCAGCAGAGTGGCCCCCGTAACCCGGCTGCCGGGGTCACTTGCTTCGCCTGCAACCAGAAGGGGCATTATGCAAATCAATGCCCTAAGAAGATGGGCGACCCCTCGTCCTAATGGAGGGCGCGGCACGCGATGGTGGATCTTCTCAAGATCAGAAGATTGTCCTGTAGCCCAAAGGCGTGGCGTGATCGCGTCAACGCCATCTCGGTGAGGAGGCACGAGGCGCTGGCGTCGTGTTGGAGTGCGCTTCTTGTAAACTCTTATCCTGCTCTTGTTTTGTTAGATTCAGAGCATCTCATTCTTTTGTATCTCGGTCTTTTCTTTCTTTGTTAGTGATCTTTTGTTTGCTCCTCTGTTGGTCCCGTTGCTCATTCGTTCTCCCGGTTCGGAGTTGAGAGCTGAATTGGAGTGCAGGGATGTTCCTATCGAGATTGAGGGAGTAGGATTTTTGGCAAATCTTATTCTCCTCAACGCAGCGAGCTTAGATGTGATTCTTGGTATGGATTGGTTGTCCCAGCACATGGGGCAAATAGATTGCGCCCGGAAGCTCATCTATCTTACAAGTCCATCCGTGACGAGGTTAAGCTTTTAGAAAGCTGTCAGGCCCTCATCTCTTCGCACTTGAAGCGAAGCCAGCTCCGGATATTCATGAAGTCCCAACGGTATGGGATTTCACGGATGTCTTTCTCGAGGATCTTCCAGGGATACCACCAGTTCGAGATCTCGAGTTCGTCATCGAGTTGGCTCCCGGTACCGCCCCGATTTCGAAGAGGCCTTATCGGATGCCACCGAATGAGTTGGTGGAGCTGAAGAAGCAACTCAATGAGCTTCAAGAGAAGGGTTTCATCCGCCCTAGCTCATCTCCGTGGGGTTGTCCAGCTATCTTCGTGAAGAAGAAGGGCGGTACTTTATGTCGTCGATTACCGTTAAACGGTAATGATGAAGAACAAGTATCCTTTGCCCGCGATCGATGATCTCTTTGATCAATTATCTGGAGCTCAGGTTTTCTCCAAGATTGATTTGAGAGTGGGATATCATCAAGTTAAGTATCCGACACGAGGATATTCCCAAGGCGGCTTTCTCTACTCGTTATGGCTTGTGCGAGTATACCGTCATGTCGTTAAACTTGACCAACGCTCTGCCTTGTTCATGAACCTCATGAATTCGGTGTTTATGGAGTATTTGGATAAGTTTGTCGTGGTCTTCATCGATGATATTCTTATCTACTCCAAGAACGATGAGGAACACGCCGAGCATCTGAAGCTTGTGTTGGGCAAGCTGCGTGAGCACCAGCTGTATGCGAAGTTCAGCAAGTGCGCGTTCTGGTTAAAGGAAGTGGCCTTCTTGGGCTATGTGCTTTCTGCTGGAGGCGTAGCCGTTGATCCTAGCAAGGTCAGTGATGTGCTATCCTGGAGTCAGCCCTGTTCGGTAACCGATGTGCGGAGTTTTCTCGGTTTGGCGGGATATTATCGTCACTTTATCGAGAACTTCTCCAAGATCGCGTAGCCGATGACGGAGTTGCTCAAGAAGGACAAGATGTTCGTGTCGTCCGCTGAGTGTGAGGAAAGTTTCCAAGTGCTCAAGAAGCGTTTGACCACCGCTTCCGTTCTCGTTCTTCCCGATATCCATCGAAGCTTCGATATCTATTGCGATCCTTCTCGTCGAGGCCTCGGTTGTGTCCTTATGCAGGAAGGCAAGGTAGTGGCCTATGCATCAAGGCAATTGAGACCTCATGAACTCAACTACCCTACCCATGACTTGGAGTTAGCTGCTGTGATTCATGCACTTAAGATTTGGCGATATTACCTAATCGTGTCGTTGTGAAGTGTATTCGGATCACAAAAGCTTGAAATATTTGTTCACCCACCCGATCTGAACCTCGAACAGCGGAGATGGTTGGAGTTGATCAAGGACTATGGCGTGGGTATTCACTACCATCCGGCAAGGCTAATGTCGATTCTTGATGCGCTTAGTCATAAGCGCATTGTAATGCCTTGTCGCTCAAGGAGCTTCAGCCCACCCTTCTTGAGGAGTTTCAGCGTCTCAACTTGGGTTTGGTTGAGCATGGTTTTCTCGCTACCTTGGTTGTGCAACCAACCTTAGTGGATCGTGTCAAGGCCGCTCAGCAATCGGATCCTGGAGTGAACAAAATCAAGGAAAATGTCAAGAACGGAACAGCCAAGTGCTTCTCTGAGGATGAGGATGGTCTTGTGAGGTTCGGACAACGCCTTGTGGTTCCAAAGGACATGGGGTTGCGGAACTTGATCCTCCGCGATGCCCATGATTCGCCTTTGTCCATTCATCCCGGGGCCACAAAGATGTATCAAGATCTCCGTCAAGGATTTTGGTGGACCCGAATGAAGAGGAGATTGCGAGTTCGTTCACGAGTCGGCGTGTGTTGTCGTGTGAAGGCCGAACATCGGCGTCTAGCCGGGCGCTTGACCCTGCACATTCTGAGTGGAAGTGGGATTCGATCGGGATGGATTTTATTACGGTCTACCCAGTCACCGAAGAAATGATGCCATTTGGGTTGTCATTGATCGGTTGACCAAAGTGGCACACTTTCTTCGATCAAGACCAAGATTCGTGCGATCGCCTTCTTTGAGCTTTACGTATCCGGGATCGTGAGCTTGCATGGTGTCGAAGACGATCGTTTACGATCGTGGTTCTATCTTCACTTCCCAATTACGCATAGCTGCGCAGGAGGCTATGGGAACTCGCCTTTCCTTGACCTGACATATCATCCCCAAGCGATGGTCGGGCCGAGAGGTCAACCAAGTTTTGGAAGACATGCTCTGTGCTTGTGTTCTTTCTTATGGGAAGCATTGGGAGAAATGCTTACCATTCGCCGAAGTTTTCTTACAACAACGACTTCGGGCCGGTCTCGGCATGGCACCTTCGAGGCCTTATCACGGGAGAAAGTGCAAAACCCCATTGAATTGATGCGAGACCGTGAAAGACCTTTCTTTGGCGGACTCGATCAATGAGGCCGAGAGTCAAATCCGACTTATTCGTGGCGTCTTGGCAGACTCAATCGAGCAAAAGAGCTATGCGGATCGCCGTCGTCGTGAGTTGAGTTTTGAGCCTAATGACTTTGTTTATCTCAAAGTCTCTCCTTTGAAGGGCCATCAACGTTTCGGCGTCAAGGGCAAGTTAGCTCCTCGATATGTGGGTCCCTACCGCGTTATCGAGAAGAAAGGAGCTGTTGCCTACAAGTTGGAGTTACTGCTGCACTAAGGGGTACATGATGTGTTCCATGTGTCCCGATTGAAGAAGTGCATCCGTGTTCCAAGCGAGGAAGCTCGTTGGAAACTCTTGATGTCAACCCGATTTGACCTATCGCGAGCACCCTGTTCGCATACTCGAAGAGGCTGAACGAAGAACTAGGAATCGTTCCATCAAGTTCCTTAAAGTTCAGTGGTCGAACCATTCCAAGGGTGAAGCTACTTGGGAAAGGGAAGATGCGTGCGTGTGCGGACTACCCTTCTTTCTTTTAAGTAAGCCAAAATCTCGGGGCGAGATTTACGTAAGGGAGATTTTGTAACATCCCAAGCTGTATAAGCAGTGTGTGTTTCAAATGTAAGAAAAGGTGTAGAAATAAAAACTTTTTCTCACATCTTGAAACTCTTGAACTCACATGTATTCCTTGTCCAAGAGTTGTGAAATCCAAAATCATAAAGCTCTTGTTGACAAAAGTCAAACTCATTTTCCACTTATCACAAATCTTGTGCCAAACCTTTGGAAATATTTTTTCTTGGTCCTAGAGTTGATGTGGGACCCCTCTGAAAAATATCATAAGTTGTAAAACTTGTTTAATAATTTTTGGAGGTAAAACAAACCCTTGAACAGCCTTAATTAATTTCCTGAGAAAAATGCATTATATAAAAACCTCTAGAAATTTTATGTAAGGTTAATCCTAATGTTAGCAAGCTTCAGTTAAAATTTCATAAATTTTGGAGTTGTTTTGCTATCTCAAATAATTCTGCAAAGTCTCAGCTGTTTAAATTGAATTCAAAACAATGCACTGTTCCTTGGGCTGAGCCACTTTCCAATTTGGGTCAAACCCAACCACATCCACAGCTTAGCAGACCTCCTTTCCACCTTGTTGAGGTCGTGGCCGTTGGATTGAGATCCAAAGGCCATGACCTCCGCAAAACCATCACAATGAGATCCTCCCATTTCGGTGAGGTCATAGCCGTTGGATCAAATCCAATAGCTATGACCTCCCTTAGATATCAACGCCCAAGTCCTCCATCTCGTGTGGTCTTGCGCCGTTGGATCAAGGATCCATGGCCATGACCTCCCCTCGCTTTCAAACCACTCAGACCTCCCACCTTGTTGAGGTCATAGCCGTTGGATCAGATCCAACAGCCCACGACCTCCCCGCGATATCAAGCGCACCAGACCTCCCCCATCTTGTGTTGTGCGTCGTTGGATTTAAAATCTATGGCCACGACCTCCCCTTTGCTTCATGCGCATCAGACCTCCCACCCACGTGAGGTCGTAGCCGTTAGATGTAAATCTCACGGTCATGACCTCCCTTGTCCTCTCCTTGCCATTGGATCTCGTTTCAACGCGCGAGATCTGTGGGCCGTTTGGACCATCCTTTTTAAGCCGTTAGATTTAGATCACGTGGTCTCTGTTGAGTGGGCCGCTCGGACCACTCCTGTGAGCCCTTAGATCTAAATCTAAAGGCCATGACCTCCTTTAGCTTCTGGCGCAAGCTCGAGACCTCCCTCTTTTGATCAGTGCCGTTGGATGTAAATCCAACAGCCCTGACCTCCTTTGTGTCATGCGCACCAACTCAGGACCACCCCATTGTTGTGTGCCCTTGGATTGAGATCCAAAGGCCATGACCTCCACGTCCTTGGCTGTATCGTGCGCGGTTTAAGTCCTCCCCATCAGGTCCGCACCGTTGGATTCAGATCCAACGGCTTGGACCTCCTATCCCCTTTTCCTTTGCGCATCCGCGCAATGATAATCGGAGGGTCACGACCTCCCCAGTCCAAATCAGAGGGCTGTGACCTCCTCCCTTGTCTTTCACTTAAGCCTTACCGTTTCAAAATCGCATCCGAGGGTCATGACCTCCCCATCCTCTTTATCCAACGGTGGAGGCCTCACCCTGTTTTTCTCCTAGCTTGGCGCGCGCGTGCGCCATGGCAGTGGAGAAGGTCAGCGCCATGTCACATCCCAACAGCTCTGTGCCTGCGCGCATTAAATGCATGTCAGCACCTTTCCGCCCTAGGCCATGCCCTAACCTACCCCCCCTATCACCTCCATTGTCCTATTCAAGCCATGGACCGCGCATGGGCTAAGCTCACCATGAGCTTAACCCGTGGCTCATGACCTCTTTTGCCCTAACTATAAAACCTCCTTGGTATCACCTTTGGCTTCTTTTATACACTTCACCATATTGCTCTCGGTTCTGTGGAGCTCAAACCACAGACCTCCCCTAATCGCCATTGATGAACTTGGAGCTCTTGGTGAAGGCAGTGCCCTGTGGCTCTCTCTCTTGACCTCTTGCTCCTTTGTGCTCCCCATATTTCCTGGAAGTTTTAACCCTAACTTAATCCGGGTTGACATTTTCAGGAGTGAGCCAAAGTGGAGCTGGAGATTTGGCCGTGGAGCACCCTTCTTCACAGTAGCCGGTCCTCCTCTCCTCCGACCTCCCAGTAGCCACGACCTCCAGTAATTACCACAGTAGTCCTTTAGAGGCAGCACCTGTTGTATGTATCATTGCAGACTCATAATCGCTGTTTGTGTTTTTGGCTGTGTTGGTCACCTTGCTCCTCTCCGGCTCGTCGGCGTTTTAGGCCGCCGCCACCATCGAGAGTGGGTCCACTAGGTGCGCAAGGCTATTGCACACTCAGTGGTGCCCTTGGATGTCGCCGGCGAGGTCTGCATCGCCGGTGAAGACCATTTCTTTGCGCTCGGGGTCTTTGTCGGACAACAGCAGTGCTGGTGTCGTTTTAGGACAAAGATCCTCCTCTTAAATGCCTCAATCATTGGTAATCATGGGGTTAGCCTTTAATGCCTTGATTCTGTCCCTTGTCGCGCATTTAAGACCCGCGCGCCTGGTCTCCCCGCGCGCGCATCGCTCTGGACCGTTCAAGACCTCCCCTCGTGAGATCTTGACCGTCCAGGACCTCCTCTTGTGAGATCTTAGCCGCCCAGACCTCCCCTGGAGGTCTGAGCCGTTAAGACCTCCTCCGCGTAGGACCTCCTCGAGGTCATCTCAACCGTTGAGGACCTCCCTCACTAGATCTGGACCGTCCCGGTCCTCCCCCTTTTTTGGTGGTCCGTTGGATGCAGCATCAACGGCCACGATCTCCTTTCCAGTTAGCGCGCGCGTTGCTGGGAGGACATGGACCGTTGGATCCATGATCAACGGCCCATGTTCTCTGGACCTGCGCAGACGCGTGCGTGTTTTCCTTGGGAGGTCTTGGGCCGTCCGATTTAACATCAGCGGCTCATGTCCTCCCCTGTCTTTGTGGTTTTCAGAAAATCCAATGAGCTCTTATTTATGAACTGAAAAAGGTATGAACTTTAAAAATGCATAACTAATTCATTTTAAATCCAAATGAGGTGATTCAAATTTCTGTAGCTCTGGTTTGGACTGAACTCTAATCTAAAAATGGTTATGAGCTTAGTTCAGCTCCAGAACATGGATTTGCAAATAGGTTTCAAAATTAACTTTTAAATGTTGCATTTAACTTGTAAAATGCTTAAGTAAATCTCTGTAGATTATTTTTGAGTGAATCCAACTTTGTTGGCTTCCTCTGTTAATGCACTAAATGTTAGAATTGGATTTAGGCATGTCACTATTTTCAAAAGCTTTGTGGGTGCATTTTAGATGTGCTCATTTTCATATCTTTGAAAAATTATAGAAAATGCATAATAGCTCCAAATGAGGTGAACTCAATTGTGTTATTCATCTCATGAGGTGCTTGTTTTACAGTAAAAATTTCAGTAGCACCACCTCTCTAGAAAATGTTGCCAAACAATTAAATTAGTGAATAGTAGCAGTTTTGTATTTTTAGGGCTGAGCAGAATTGTTTTGCTCATATCTTTTGCATTGAGAATCCAAATCAATTGGTTCTGGTTGCTAAATTCCCTAAAAATCATCCTCTTGCTGCTTTAGAAATTTTAGAGCATTTGGAGTTTGTTTGCTGTGCTGTCTTCTTGGTTTTCGTCGTTCTTATCATTTCTTTTCGCCTTTTCGTTTAGGTGTTGACGAGTGTGTTGATCCCGTGAGTGATCCTCAGCAACATTTTGAGCAAAACCAGCAAGGCAAGTAGTTTGATCATATCCCATTATTGTCCCATTACTTTAAAGCTTAATACTTTGTTTCACTTATATGTATGCATGCTACTTTGTGTTAAAATATCGTTAGTAATCCTATAGATGCATATTCTGTAGGTAAATGTTCATTCTCTACTACTAAGCCTAGGACTATCTTGCTGTGATTTAGAGTTCGATGGATGGACTCTTATCACTTAGTAGTTTACGTTGGTAATGCTTAGCAATGCTTAGATAACGGTAGAAATGGGCGGTTGTCGACATTATGTCGATGACCTTGATCACACAAAAACTATTATTCCATTATGTCCATCTTGTGCTTGTTACTTTGTAAATAAATAAAAATGAAAACAAAATTGTTATTGACTTGGGCACAATGGATGTTGGTGTGATTTGTTGGGTGTGAACGGAATGGTGCCTAAGTCCCAAAAGACCGAGTTACTTGCGCCATTGATCCAAGCACTTTTAGTGCTAACCACACGAGGGGATATGGGACCTCTCTTGACTAAGTACTTTGGGAGGTGTTAATTATGAGCTGGTCGGTGGGTGTGTTAAAAATAAAATGTGTGTGTGTGGTGTTGGGAAGGGAGCATTAGCAGACCGGTTAGGCTGTCTAATGTGTCCTTATCCCGTGGGTTCTTGACTCTTAATTAGCATCGTCCATTGAAAATGTCTCGTAGGACTTAGCCGTGCGGCATACCAAAGGAAGTGTGCTAAATCATGTGGCGAAAAGCGATCTGGCGTGTGGGTACATTGGTACACCTAGCAGGTTAAAACTATTCGAATAGCCTTGTCCTAGGTTATGGACACGCTTGGTGATTTCCCGCAAGAACTAGACTAAGCACTTAATTAAAACTTGATGGGTGGTATGAATTGGGTAATTCATGCTATTGTTGTGGTGACTTGGGTTAGTCACTTCTAGGTTGTTCTTGTTGTTATTATTATGTTATTATCTCGTTGTTACTTCAACAATTAAAAATGCTTTGTCAAATTGCTTTCAATCTATTACATTATTGCAAATGAAAGCTTGCTTTATGCTAAAATGAGTCCAAAGCCTCATCCACTTAAATAAAGCTTGCATGTAGCTATTTATAGTTCTGTTATACTACACGTCAGTCTTGTGAGTACATTATTTGTACTCATTTGCTTTGCTTAATAATTTTGTTGCAGAGGAGGTAGAGCCCAAAGGGCTTTACTTTTGTGAGATGTGCTGCGGTTGGGAATCTAGCTAGGCGGCTTAGTTGGTTGCCTTGTGGGCTAAAAGCAAACCTTGTGGCTCTCTTTTGTTTATCGCCATCTTATGGCTTTTGCTTCCGCTGTGTTATCTTTCTAGTTGTATTTGGCCGGTCGGCCCCTTTTGTAATAACTATTTTATATGTATGTCTTTTATTCTAGTTCATGCTTTGGTTCTATGTCTTGAATGGAATTGATGCATGATTTTGTAAAGGGGTGTGTATACTGCATTCTGGGAAGTATACATATCTCGAAGACACGGATTATTATGTTTGTGATGCTAGGGTCAATGGATGACTAAGTATTACAAGCCTAATAAACCGGGGTCCTCACAAAGTTGGTATCAGAGCCATACTGACCATAGAAACCCTAGCTTGGTCGTCTTTAGGATGTTTTGGAAAACCTATTTTCAAAATATCAAAGGGTTTATGAAAGCTTAAGTAAAGTCTCTACTTTTACTCCTTACCTATCTTAGGTTTCTTCTCTCATCTTGTTCTAATTTGAGTTTTAAAAGTTGTTTTCCTCTCCTCCTCTCAAAAGATAAACCCAATTAAACGATAACACGAGTTTTGGGAACCAATGAGTTTGGCAAATTGAAGTGTTAGCTGCCCATTTACAAGGTTTTGAAGCTTCTGGAATGGCCAATTTCGACTGGAAGCTTGGATGCAAAATCTGGACAGCAAGCGTCGATTTCTGGACAGCAAGCTCAATGTTCTAAATAGGATAGAAAATGAGAGGTTAAATCAACTAAAACTTGTGGGAATAAAAGGGTAAGATGTGACACTAGTTAGCTAAGTATCGAACACTTATTTTGCTGGTTTAACCTTGCTTTGTAGTAGTGTTAGAGCTAAAATAGCTTGCTGAAATTTTTCCTTCTCTACCGATTACTCGTTCATTCAATACGGGTTAGTTGCGTAGAGAAGTTGACCTTATTTCTTAAGTTTTCCTTGCTATTTTTAGAGTCTTTTGGGAGCTTTTAAAGTTTAATTACTTGCTGTTTTGGCTTTCATTTAGGGTGATATTCCATTCCCCTAGTCGTTAGCCTCCGTTTTTCTTTAGCTTCTAATTTCTGGATTTTTGGTTGCTAACATCTTCCCCTTTCAACAGGATGGCCGGTCGTACTCGTAGTGGCCAAGGCCAGGCAGCTGGTCCGGATGAGGAGCTTCCTCCTCCTCCGACCATGGTACAAATGCAGGTTGGATTGTTGGAATGTGTTTTCAGTTCATAAGATTTCTTCAATGTCCTTCGTGGAGTAGCATATGATGAGGCATATAGATAAAACTCCTAGTGTTGGGAAGTTAACACTGAATTCTTTCCTTTTTAGGCAGGTAGAAAAACTCTGGCTTACAAGTTTGATTATGTCATGAATGGAAAGCTTTACAAGATCTCAGAAGACACCTCCTCTTGTCAAAATACTAAAGCGTATGGTTTTGCTTGAACAAGAAGTTAGTGAACTAATGTATAGGTTTTCTACCTTCTAATACATTAGTACTATTTTGTTAAAAATGGTTAAAAATGTGTGTACCATATATGGTTAGCTTGGCCCTTGGGTGTATTTTGTTCACTTGTTGCTTCTTACCACATATTCTTTATCAAGGTTTTGGTCCTATAATATGCTCTTGCGGTATACATGTTAGCTATTAAATCCTCAACCGTTATTGATTCTTGAACTAATAACCAGTAGATTTCCCTGTCATTTGAGCTTGTCAAAGTGGACACCTCAACAATTAACTTGATGTTTTTCAAGTTGGTGATATGCCCTAGAGGTAATCATGGAGATGATTGTATCACGTCTATGTTTATGAGTTATTGAATAAATGCTATTCTGTTCCTTGGATGAATAATTGATTATAAGATTAACAAGTATGTGACTTGTTAGTGAAACTCTTTTAACTTATATGATGTCATTCTAAATGTATCCTTGGTCGGATGTCACTGGTCGAAACACTAATGACTTATTGACTAACACAAGTATTGATTGATGACCAAGTTTCACCGGTCATGGATATAGGGATATCGAATCAATAATGTGAACACATGTTGGAGAACATGGGGTTGGATTGGCCCACCTTGAGACATTGTTGAGATTGTTATGATTTTATGTGTCGTCGGTTGGTCTCAAGCAATGATGATGTATAATCCTTGGACCTAAGATCAGCATGGATTCCTACATGTTTAATAGTACACTTAGGGGCTGCCAAACGCTACTCCGTAACTAGGTAGTTATAAATGTAGCTTTCAGGTATGCTATGAAACATACGGAGGAATGAGACTGGTCGAATATGGGATTTGCCCCTCCTAAATAACAGGAGAGATATCTCTGGGCCCCTCGATGTGGTCGGATAAAGAAAGTGCATGGCCATGCCACTAGTAGTCGAAGTGTTCAACCACGTAAAGTTATCCGACACTTGATTGAGAAAGTGTTGAACAGTCCATGGATGACATAAATTGTAATACCCTAAGTTTCAACTAGAGTGAATTTATTTCGGGAGAGGGAAATTTATCCATCATCGAGTTTAGTATAGTTTAGAGAGGGATTTATCCTAACAAAGAAAGTATCCAACAACGATTAGTGGAAGTAAAAAGAGGTTTTTCGCATTTTATCGCCAACTTGGGCCCCGGGCCGTGGCCCAAAAGGCCCAAGAGGGGGCCGGCCTTATGGGGGGGCGCCACCCTACTTTCCCCAAACCCTAGCCGCCCAAGCCCCTACCCCCTTTAGCCGAAATCCCCTTTGCCCATCTCCCTTGGCCACCGCCCCTCCTGTCCCTCTCTTCCCCATGGGCACCTCCATCACCACCCTCAAGATCAAGCCCCCTTTGCTGCCATCTCCACCCCTCAAGATCAAGCCTCCATTGCCGGCCACAAGGAGGAGGAAAGGAGAAGGGAGAAGAGGGGAGAAGAGGAGGAGAAGAGGAGGGCTTCTTCGTGGGATTCGATCAGTGATATCCTGTGTTTCTACAAGGGTAACAATCGATGTTCTTCGCTGGTTGAATCATTGTAGATGTGAAATTGATTATGTTTAGTGGATCGAAGTCCTGCTGCGATTAGATCAGTTTCTGTCCAGTTTATGGTGCGACTGTTTTCATGTATTTAGAATCCAAATTAGAGGATCTCATCTCCTAGAGTTGTGGGATTCGTTCTCAGCTTTCCATAGACTCAAAGATTACTCAATTCTGAGTTGTGGTCTAAAAGTTATGATGAATTCTTTTCTGCTGTCCAGAAAGTCTGACGAGAATTAACAGTCACTTTGTTTATTAAAATATGAATATGTTAGGAGCTGATTCAGAAATATTGCACAAAACAAATTCTGTAGGTAATTCCATCAGCTTTTAGTATTGTTAAATAAAACCCTTTTTGGATCTGTAGAGAAAACGTTATGTACGTTTGAATTGTACTGTCCAGATTGTATATCGGGATCTGACAGTAGATTTCATCTGTGTGCCATATTTTGTTAAATGTAAAATCTGAGTATCATGCCAACTAGACTTTTGAAGGTTATGTTCTTAGATTTCCATAATAATAAAAATCTTGGTTTTTGGTTAAGCCAATCAAAAGATATGAATTTTTCTTTACTCTTGTTCAATTACGCTGGACAGTTATATATTAGACTTTTATCTGAATGTTAGCCTAAGTTGTTGGTTGAATTAGAAGATTCAGCCAACTAATTTAATGTGGAGGTCTTCGTTACCTTTCCATAGGATATGAGATCACTCCTTTTCGAGTCTCAGAGCAAAAGATATGATATTTTTAGTACCGCTGTCTAGTTTAACATCCTGCTAGACTGTCGGTTAAATTGGATAGAACAATTATATGAACCTTGGGTATAGGAAGATGAGTTTAAGCGTTGCGAGTAGCGTCTTTTCCACGGTGTTTCTTATTCAAGTAATGAAATTGTGTAGGAGGAGGGAATTCGAGATTAGTGGCTTTGTCCTTGCCTCCTAACGCCTCGTAGTTCAAAAGGCAAGTACAATTGACTTGTCTTGATTGTTGTTTGTTCCACTTGATTGATGAATATGCAATGGGTAATTTCGGTATTTCTCGTTTCCCTTCATAATTGATATACCATGTTTATTAGGTAATATGTTTACGTTTGAAATATTCATTCGTTCTTTCTTTCATGTTCACCCATGGAAGTGGGTAGAGAAGTCCCATCATTCTAATATGGGTAAGTACATTGTGTGATGAATTGCTGTTGTTTGTTCATAATACTTGTTGTTCATGCCATGATTAACTACTATAGTCTATGAGTAGTTTTCATTTATTTCTGTTTCGTTCCATGTATGTGAATCATGCTTCTTGAGTTTTCATCTTACAAATTCATATATATACTTTCATTCATACATTGTTCATGATTCACCCACGGGAGTAGGATGTAAAGACCCATCAATTCCAGTATGAGCATGTAAGACCCACCATTTCAATGTGAGCAAATTGGATCCCCGTTATGAAACATTCTTCATACGGGCCTTGGATCCCCGTATTTTGATAATGCGGGCATGAGTGAACACCGACAGGTGTTCACTGGCTATACCGGTATAAGCAGAAGTGGAGATCATGCATTTCATTCATTCATATGGTTTCATCCATTCCACATTCGAATTCTATTCTATGATGTTATGCTCTTATTCATCTATTCCACATTTGAATTCTATTCTATGATGTTATGTTATTATTCATCCATTCCACATTCGAATTCTATTCTATGATGTTATGTTCTCATTCAACCATTCTACATTTGTATTCTACTCGGTGATTGATATGTTCTTATTCAGTATTGTTCATATTGTTCTGTTGTACTTGCTGAGTCTTGGACTCATTCTTGCCGTGTTTATTTGTTTTAGGTAAACACTGATGACAGTATTCTTGGGAGGGAATAGTCACGAATACTGCATTCACTTCACATTATTCACTTTTAATTATATGAACTTGTCCTTTCCTTTCATAAATTAAGTATTGGATTGTAATAAATGGAGTATGATGGTTGATGTTATCCTTCATTATGATTGTGGTTGATTCAATAACTGCATGTGATCCTTGAATAGTTTATTGATAGGATTATCTTATTTGACTTAGTATGCTAGGATATTTAGAGTTTATGATATGTTGTTGAATTCAGATTAAATTCCTACATCTGTCCTATTAGCTGTTGATCTTTATATGTTATTAGTTGATATATTGTTGAAATTATTCTGTATTGTTGTTGTATGTTAGTCTTTTAAGTATCATCTTGGCTTCCGCATAGCCAGGGTGTTACATAAATCTCACCTGGAGTTCAACCAGATATCGTGAGGCAAAGGGAGTATACATAAGCAAGTCTTTTAGTTCAATCAAATACGGACTAGTCATATGGATATACGAGATGGTCGTAGGCTGATCGAATATGATCACTAAGTGGTCGAAACCTGGTCGTAAGGAGTTACGAACTGGTCGAGACCAAATATGAGTTGGTCGTACAGAGATACAAGCTGGTCGTTAGTGATAAAGACCTGGTCGTAGATCATATTGCATTAAGGTTCGTCCAATATAATTCGTGTGTATTCGGGAATCGTTATGTCCTGCTAGGAGCCGCTAACGAGTCATGATCGGAAAGGAGTTTTCGAGTCACAACCGATTATGCATGAACCTAACAGGTCACACACTTAATGGGTTTGGAATAAACGTGTTCGGATAAGATCCGTCATGTGCACTATAAAAGGAGATGCTTGAGGCTATGGGGTGACAATACGAGTCGATGTGAGTTGCTCCACCGAAACCCTAGTTGTCGTCTTCTCGAGAGAGCCCTGCTGTGCGACTTGGTGCTAGCACACCGGCGTACGTTGTTCCTTCTTTAGTTGTGTGGATACCGTAGAGGTGCTACTGTGGTTGCTGTTGCGCTTGAGGACGATCCGCGATCTTCACAAGGAACTACAGAGGTTGCTGGAGGAGATGATCGACTTGCGAGGACGCTGGACGATCGCCTATGACCACTGCATCGACGTACTCGATGTAGGATGATCGACTACGACCACTACATCGACGCGCTATTTGTTTGACCAGGCTGCTCCAACTCTTCTTCCGATGCACTGCGCGTCTGGTGGCAACAATCTATAATCTCTTGCTTGCATGGCATCCTAGTTTACGTGGTACAATTTTTGAATTGCTAGCTAGTGTAGCCTACATGTATCCCTTCATTTCATGGTCTTAGAGAAAATGTAACTACATAGGGTGTAGCCTATTATCTCTAAGCATGATGAAACATGATCGCGATAGAGTTTGAGCCTACAAAGGCAATTCTGTAAAGTGTATCGAACATCAAAGGAACTTTATTTTAATATTTCATCAATCATAATGAATTTGCACATTCTTTTCATCTGATGATGATAGCCATTAATTGGACATGGAAATTCCTTCAAGATCAATCTGATTTTTATGAAGAAAAGAAGGGAGCAAATTGCTTTAAAGAGTTTGTTTAGATTAATTTAAACTCCAGCTCTTCTGTGTCTAGGGATTTTGTTTTTTTATTTGCTATGTTTTCTTATGCGGAAGTTTTCTTTTCCTTCTAGGGAGGTTTACACATCATTTAGTGGTCTCCTAATGATGCTCAAGGGTGACTTTGAGCTGGATCAGAGGCTTTTTCTACTAATGTGCAAAGTGTAGAACTACTAATATCCTAGTTCTAATTTAGCAAAATGCATGAGGTAACTTGAAACAGTAGGGAATTTAAAAACATAATATCACCTCATATGAATCAATATATTTCCCTCTTCAGAAAATAAATGTATTTAATTGACACTAATGTTGCATGACAAAAAGAAAAGAAAAGGAACAAGGACTTTTGCATGACAAAAGGAAAAGGATCATAGTTGTAGCTAGTACATATTTGCTTTTGGTCTACATGTTTGCATTTTTGTGAGAAGAAATTAATGTTACAACTCTGAATCACTCCTCATGCTAAGCGACCAAATCAATGTAAAATAAAAAATAAAAAAGAATGGCAGGCAGGATCGGCTTCAAATATTAACCAATTTTCATGTAGAACACACAAGCACGATTGGGATCTTGAGTATATGTGAAGCATACCTCTTGCGTTTGGAGCTTGCTGTGATCTTCCTCCTCGCTGACTTCTTATCTTCTTCTTCCCTTTCAAAGCTGTACATAAGAAAAATGAAGAAATGCATCACCAATTTGTCTATAATATGAAGAACTTTCCCAATAGAATCAGCATGTCTACAGGCAAGCACAAACTTTTGTGAAGTAGCAAAAAATAACATGAAAAAGAATTCCAAAAAAAAGTTATGAGTGTTTAGTTGGTAGATTGTATAAGTGCTTCAGCAACGGCTGCAAGATTAACACCATGGTCAAGGTTAGGTCATTATAGCCATGCATGCATGCATAACATCATGCAGACATAGAAGAAGAATTATTTACCTCTTTTGGACTTAATTTCACAGTGAGTTGATTGGTTTGGTGTGATTGTGGTAGTGGGGTCATGGCCACATATGAATCATTTTATTTCCCTTTTCAGTAAATAAATTTATTTAATTGACACTAATGTTGCATATTAAAGACACATCATTTTAAGTCACAGAACACGATGATGAATTCAGCATCATACATATGCATATGCAGTCATGGTAAAATGGTTGCCTGGCACCATCCCAATCAGATGCCAATTGGGATTAGTTGATAAAATAAGTAATTACTATATCACAAAATATTTCTTTTGTCAGACCCCTGGACGTGGAATACCCAAAGATCCTATGTGTGTACCGTACTAGTCCCATGATCAGTGGCTAGTACACACATTCACAACATTTGGCATTCACATATACAAAGTTAAGCAAAATGGTACCTTAACTTAAGCGATTAGAATTATTACATCAATGGCTGACCGGCCAAATAAAAACAGGTATCAACAGAGTAAAAGTAGCAGCGGAAGAATAATAGTAGATAATTTCCAGTGGCATGCGCATCCAAAACCCAAAGGCAACCGACAAGAAACAAATCCTAGATAAACCTGTCACCGAACCCTCCGGTTCTAGGTGCAAAGAAAGCATCGTCTAGCATAGGCTCTTCCTCATACTCTGAACAACAATGTAAGCAAGATTGAGTACAATGCATACTCAGCAAGACTTGTAGTGTATCACAAAGTTTATATAAATGCAAGGCTGATCAAAGAGGAGGCTCTATGGTACAAGTTAATTTGCATTAAGCAGATTTTATTTGCAATATTTATAAGTAGTACTTTGCAATGGAATTTGAAAAGGAAGTTAAATAGACACAGGACAATAAGTAAGTAATCAAATGAGTAATAACAATAACTCGCAACCCTCCTCGGCTACGAGCAACATTTTACTTTCATCCATAAACATGGAATTCAACTCAAGTATAAATCATAAACCATTCCCACATTTTCCAACAAGAAACATTTTTGTGAAAACCAAGATTATACCCATTAAATCAACAATTTAAGCACACTCATGACCACGAGCATGGCTATTTAAATAGATTTACAATCTGCAGAGGTGTACAACTTTACCCACAGCACACGAATTCTCTAGTTTGTTTGGCATCCGTCAATACCACCGCTCACTACATTGGGTAAGCAGTCTAGATTATGTGTTGAAGCCTTTACATCATCTAGTCCTACCCTCGCACTAGCCAAGCGAATGTTTATCCTCACTTGACCCAGGGACACCATCGTCTCAATGAGGCATTCTTAGTTGTGTCTCCAAGCTTTGTACCCAACACCTTAGTGAAAGGAGCCCCTTCGGACCTGCTAGTACATTCGGTCATGCCCGCACTATACTACGGCCTACCTATGTGCTAGGATAGTTTTCAATGACTTAATTAGCTAATGCTGTCCCACACCGGCACATATGGTTGTACGCTTAGGCTTATATTGAAGTTGCTGGCGTTCGATCCTTAATTGACTCGGGCGAGAATCTTCCCCTATCTACTAGTGAGACTCCTCTCTTACTCTTCTCAGAATATAACATAACTCGCCCGTGTAGAAAACTAGGTTTTGTATTTTCATTTTTATAAAAAATAATAGAGGTACATCCCTTTGGACATTTTTTATCAATCTCCCAAACTCATGTTTATCATATTGTCCATTTATAACCTTTTTAGGAAAAACTACCGCTCTATTAAGCACTTGTGCGATATTCGCACTCAAAACTCACAATTGACATTATATATTGTCTAACCCATAACCTATTCACTACGATAGCGAGGACATCAACATATCAAGGGGATTCATTCATCAAATAGGATTTACAACTACTGACATCCCGACATAGCAATTTCATATCAAACATACACGCATGCATAATAGATTTTGCAAAAAGAAATACAATAAGTAAAATAGCAGGATCAACATGATTAAAGGGGGTGCTTTCCTTGCTCTGTTTGTTCTGAGTAGAAGGATGGTTGGTCATCGAAAATGTCGTTCGAGCAATCAGCGTCTATTCCAAAAAGAGCCGGAAACGAATTAAATAAGACAAAATAATTCCAACAGTAATAAAATCCAAATATTTTTGCATATTTAGGTAGAGCGTGATTTTAAATGAATTTATAAAAAAGATTAATCTCATTTAGAGTTTTCATGCAAAAGTTATTAAGGTTTTAGTTTAGGTCGGATTGAAAATCCAGAAAAAGAAAAAGGAGAGAGAATTCTCTCTCTGACAGGTGGGACCCGCTGCCTTTTATTTTTCTTTTTGATTTATTTTTTATTTGTAAAAATACCAGTGTATGACAGGTGGGCCCTGTGTATTTTCTTTTCTTTTCATTTATTTTTCTAAAGGAAATCTATTTACTAACGAGTAGGACCCACTGTCATTGGCTTGGCTCATAGAACAGTGCCTGGACTAGAGTCCACAAGCACAATGTTTTGGTCCACACGGTGGGTGCACACTGTGCACTTAATGCACGGGGCCCGCGTGTCAGCAACTCAAAAGAAAACCAGGTTTTTAATTACCCGCATTAACTGTTTACCGAGCCTGCACGTCAGTCCAACATAGCAGCAATTAAAGCAAACCTAATCACTGCTTAGCCCTAACTGACAAAGATTTGGTATAATGATGGACCTATAGTAGCTGCAGAGTTCGGACAAAACAGAGGCCCTCTTGGGTGATATTTGTCACGCTTGTCGCCAGCAAGGTGATGCATGGCGGTGCTGGGTAAAGCCCAAAATGGGACCCCCACTGATAGGCGGTGCTAAGGGTAACGGCTACGAGGGCTCCGATGAACCGTAGTGGCGGTGCTAAGGGTACCGGCTGCGAGGGCTACGACGAAGAGCGGCGGTGACATTCAGGCTCCAACGACAATTTCGCACCAGCTTTGCCCGAGCCTAAGAAACATGTGCATAAGCATCTATGAGGCACAGGGAGCTCACAAAAGTAGAGAGGGAAGACGGAGGTGCATGGTGGATGGTGGATGGCCAGCGACGAAGATTCGAAGCGGCGTGGTGGAGCTTCACGTGGGGAGCTCGTCGGGGAGGATGGTGAAGTTTGGGGCCACTTGGGGAAGCTCTGGGGCATCCATGCGGTGCTTCTGACACTAGGAATTGGACTATGTCTCACCGGAGACGACGTGGCGGTGAAGTTGGCACTTTGGCCGGAAATGAGGAAGAAGAGGTCGCTGGATAGCTCTTGTGAACAAAACGTAAAATCAATATGGGGGAAGACTCCTGGTTCTCTGGAACACATGCTGATGCGTTCAGTGAGGGAAGAGCTTCACTGGTGTGGCCAAAACGGTGAGGCAAGCACGACGGCCGAAATGGGGCTTGAGCTTCTTGGTGGAACTGGGCGAGGAAAGGGGTGGGGAAGGAGAGGAAATGGTTAGGGCAGGGAAATGGCGAGGAGGGGAATGTCCAATGAGGCTCAGGGTGACTTTATATAGCCAGGGGTGGAGGAAACACAAGGAAGAGCTGCGGGCAACGGCGGTGATGCGCTCGGGTGTACGGGCAAGAATGGGCACGTGACCGGGGATGCGGGCGATGCGGGCAAGGGAAACCAGGGGTGTGGCTAAGTCAGTGGGCAAGCGGAGCTGGCGTGGCACGACAAGAAGCGGCAGTAGCACTCAAGCGACACAACATGCAAGGCTACATGCCACGTGTGGAGGACGAAGCCTGGCCGTGGGGTCCACCAGTCAACAGGAGGGAAGAGAGATTAGGTTTTCATATTTTAGAAAATGGCTCAGGGTGTTTTAGGAATTTTTAGATATAGCAAATTAGCACTAAAATTTATTCAAAATTATGGGGAGGCTTATAACACAGTGTAGATTATGGTTTAATTTTTCTAGGGTTTTTTTGTTCTATATTTTTCTCTAAAAATCTTTTAAATTTATGTTTGCACGTATTTTCATTATTTGATTTGAGGAAATTTTGCAAAACATGATTTAATTAATTCCCCTTTTATATTCAATATAATTATGCTAAGTTTGGATTCTTAATTATCATCTTTCATTTCAATTTGTTTTATGTATCCATTAGGTTTATGTTTCAAAAATTGATGGTTAGGTTAAATCAAACAAAACCTTGAATGGAAATCCAGAAAAATCAAATGACAAAGGAATGCATCAAAACTTTTTAAAAGTTCACATTTTCACATATTTGAAACTATGCCCAAATTTTGGGATGTTACATCTTCATAATAGCAATCTCGTATAAAGCAGTAAAATGCCATCAAGGATAAAGAATGACAGCCCTAAAATATGCTAAATGTATTGATTTTTCTTTTATGCCGAAAGGTCTCTAAGATCATCTTAATGGAGATCATTCAATGAACAACTAAATGAATCATCATAATAGAACAATTCTTATCCTAAACACTAAAATCCAAGTCTCAATTCATTCAACAACATACCCTATGGAGATATGTTTCTGCGTTCTTGGATACCTATTCCCCTTGTAAAAAGATCTGCAAAAGGAAAGATAAAAGGTTAGAATAAGAGATCAAATTATCCATCCAGCTTTCTTAAAACATAAAAAAAATCCAAAAACTAATATGACAGCTTTAGTCGTCCTCATATGTTGTTGACAATAATACATTCATTGATAAAACTAAAACAATGCATAAGTTAATCTGTAGCAAACAACTAAGTTAAAAGAAAACAACTGTGAAAGCATAAATTGCAATTAATGAATCATCTAAGCAAAGAACCGTGAAGTCCTTAATGGAGATTAAAAAGAGAGCTAGAACATTGAGGATATCTTTCCTCAATCCATTAAATACACAAGCATGAACTAATGTACATTGCAACGTAAACATAGTAAGGTCATAGCAAATGTTTTAATGTTTTAGAAGGGTAGCAATTGCTCAATCGAAAGTGTAATCAAGTCTAACAAAGGGAAAGAGAGAGGAGCAGAGGAAAATGTAACATTCCAAAGTTATGTTACCAAAATTAAAATTAATAAAGTTATTATTTTATTGGGTTTTCTGAAATTTAAAAGAGTTTTATTGTTTTTCTTGAATTTACTAAATTTTAAAAGTTAGAAATAAAATTATTGAGTTTCCTCGGTTTTTATTGGATTTAAAGTTGAAAAAGAAATTTTAATTTATTGCTTGAACTTTCTGGATTTTAAAAAGGTTTTTCCTTTTTTCCAGAAATTAAAAAATAAAGATGAGCAAAAAATAAAAGCCAACTTTAAGTTGTAAATAATATTATTAAGTTCAAAATAACTCAAAGAATTTTTGTGAATTTGTCTAGAATTTTTTTAACACTTTTTGCTATTTTTCTAAAAGCTATTTCGATTTATTTGTTTTTCTGAAATTGAAACTCAAATAAAAATCGTTTCTTCTTTTTGGGCCGAAATCCATTTCTTCTGGCCTGTTTTCTTTTCGCTCGGCCCATTTCACCCGCCGGCCTCCCTTCTCTCTCTTTCTCTCACTGACGGCGCGGGCCCACCTGTCGGCGCCATCTTGTTCCTCCTCTTTTCTTCTTCACCCGCATGTCTGCCATTGTTACCTAGCTGAAGCTCCGCAACGGTCGCATTTTCTTCCCTCTTTTCCCGCGCGCACGTGCGCATCTCCTTCCCTGCGTCCCTCGTCCCGCCTCCTCCGTTTCTGCCCTTATCCTCCTTTTTCGCGCACCGTTTCGCCAAAATCCCCAACGACCGTTGTGTTCTTCGTGCTCCCGATCTCCTTTCCCTAGCCTCCTCCGGCCCTATAAATTGGAGCACGAGGTGCCCCTCTCATTCCTCACCTCATACCCCAAATATCCCCTCCTCTCTCGCTTCCTGCTCACTAGAATCCCCGTTTTACTCTCGTCGATCGTGCGCGCTTCCATCACCGATTCCCTCGCCGTCGATGACGTCCCGGTGACACCGTCTTCACCCTCGGCATCGTCAACATCGTCACTACGCGTTCTACCTAGTGCTCCCTCTATCCTCGCCGGAACACCACTGGAACCGCTGTACCACCGTCGATCGATTTGCGCTGTCGCCTTTGCCCTTGCCACCGTCCATCCGTGTGTGTCCCGCTGTTATGAAGGTGAGCCCTAGAATCCCCCATCCTCTCTTCTCTTTGATGGTGCCCTCGCTGGCCGTCGGAACGCCGCGTTCGCCGGACCCTGGGTCCCCGAGCCGCCAGCGCTAGCGCCATGCCTACATGGCACTGCCACATCACCACCACCGCACCGCTTTTGCCGACGTGGCCGCCTCGTCATCATCCACGTGTGCGCCCACGTGGCATTTATTTTTCTTCGTAAAATTAATTCGACCGAAATTCTTTACTCTAGTGCTGACGTCATCGTGACGCAGTAAATTCTTTTCCTTTAGAAAAATAATTCATTGGATTCCAAAAATTCTAATTTCACCATTTCATGTGATTTCCAATCTTCCGAGAGCTCGTTCTCCTTCGTTCGAACTCTGATTCAAGTGATTCATATTCCTGAATTCATATAAATTCAATATCTACCTCTCAGAACCTAAATTATTTAATTTAGAGTTTATTTTAATTTTATTTGAATTTGGCTTATTTTCGCGTATAGATTTCGATGACTTCGGATAGTTAGATTTCGATGTCGTTTGAGAACAACAACTAATTGAGCAAGGCAAGTTACTCTTTTGATCATGTTTGATCCCATTATTTTAAATTACGTATTCTATTTTAAATTATTATTGCATGCTTACTTTTATTCATAGTAATTTAAATTCATATCTTTAAATTGTAGCTAAATCCCAACACTTGTATAGCCAATTTTTGTCAAGATTGGTAGTATGGAGAATCATTTCGGGTGTGATATATTTTGGAGTTAGAAATTGAAAAGATTATATTATAGGAATATATTATTGTTGGATATTGGATTTTAGGAATAAATTACTTCGAATTAAATAAAAAAGGACATCTTGGCGGAATTAAATTGATTTTAGTTATTGTTGGAAAATTAGTATTTTGAAAGGAGAAATTGGATTTAGACCAAATCTCAGTTGAGTTAAATAGATTATTGGTAATTGTTGGAGAATTAGTATTGAGAAATTGATTTAGTAAAGGTGGTGATTGAAATATGAAAAGATTGGATTATCAGAACAATTTAGGATGTTAATTTTGGTGGGTTGGTTGAATCTTGAAGTATTTGTAAACTTTGTGGAATTAACTGTATGATTTGGTTATATTGAATTTATTAAATATGATTGAATAGTGATATTAGATTTAGATGTATTATTAGTGATTGTTGGTGTATTGACAAACTGATCGAGTATAGGTGATGAATAAAGAATGTGGTTGAACTATCATAATAAGTTATGAATGGACGCATCTCGAACTTGTTATACTCTTGCTTGTAGACCGTCTGGCGCACTTGCTTAATTTAGGACGATCCCTCATGGTAGGTTTCGAGGGTGTGCCAAATCTCGTGTGCGGTCTCAAGATTGCAAATCCTATCATACTCCTGTCTACCAAGCTCAGCATATAGGAGGTTCTTTGCCTTGTGGTTATTAGCCAAGAGGGCTGCTGAAGCCGGCGAAGCAACCACGGGCAAAATGAGCGGAGCTCGAACAACCTCCCATATGGCTTGTCCTTCGCTCTGAAGGAAGACACGCATGTAGTTCTTCCAATAGGCATAGTCGAGCCCATCGAAGATATGCAGCTTGGTGGAGTACTTCTCTATCGCCAAGTTCAGTAACCGGTTAAGATCAAGATTGAACTAACCGGGCTCTGATACCACTTGTTGGACCGAAAAGGCGACTAGAAGGGGGGTGAATAGGAGCACGATGTCTTTTTCACCTTGATCGAATTCAATACGATTTTCACTCCAATAACTATAAAAGCTATGAAGATCAATAAACAAACATAGTGGAAGACTTATATTGAATCCAATCAAAACCTCGAAACAAATAGACCAAAAATACAAAAACTCAAAACCTAAATGAGTTGGGCGGTCTGACCTTTGGAAATCGGTCTGACCTCTCAATACGTGGCGGTCTGACCTCTAGGCCAATGAACAGTAAAATCAGCCCAAACTCAAAATCACAAATTGGTCTAACTTTTGATTTGTGACTCCAAACCTTACCAAACTTGAGACATACCTTCTCTAGAATATCAGGAACCTATTCCAATCAAGGATCGTGAAGATCCATGCCAAAGTCCCGACCTTTTTTTGTTTTAGAGAATGTTGCTCCAAAACCGAGTCAAAACCAAAAGATGATCTAGAAACTTGCTCGTGGGTGATTGATGATCAAGATGATCCTAGATGTATTCCCACATGTCACAGCAAGCTAAATCTAGGCCAGAAACCAAAGAAAAACTCGCGGATCAAAGAAAGACCTAAAATCACGAAATAGAGAGTAAGAACACAAAGAGACTCATCTTGTGAAATCTTTCTTGGATTGAATCGAGATTGATGCTGGTTTACAGCCACTCCAACCAAGAGGACAAAGACTCAACACATGAGCACACAATCAATCCAACTCTCTAGAACCCTAATCTCCTACTAATCTCTCTAAACCCTAAAAACACAAACTAGGGTTTCTCAAATGAAAGGGTTAAGGAGGTGTTGGCTAGCACCCTCTGTAAAATCAAGGAGGCCGACTAGAGGGGGGTGAATAGTCATTTCTAAAAATTCTAAAGCTAAAACCGATTTCTAATGCGGAAACTAATATCAATTACAGTTTTGCCTAAACCAACTAGTGATCAACTAATGTGCACCAACAACAAGTCTAATGATAAGTATAACAATTAAGCATAGACTTGTAAGCTAATCAATTTGAGCAAGGTGAATAGCACAAAGCAAGGCAAGCATTCATACACAATGAATAAGCAATTTAATACAATGATTATAAATTGCAATAGTAAAGCACAAGAATGCAAACCAAGATTGACACGGCGATGTTTTACCATGGTGATCGGAGACTTGCTGGTCTCCCCTAATCCACGTTGAGGCAAGCCCAAACCAATTAGACCAGCTCCACGAATTAAGCACCCGCCTCCAAGGTAAGTCCAACCACTTGGACCGGTTCCAAACCGAACCAACACCTCGCTCCACTAAGGTTGCTCCTTCCTCCGCTCCAAAGATGGCAAGCACCACACCACTCACAAACCACCCAGGTCTTCTCACAACCTTCTTTGAGAAGATCACCGGCGCAACGACGCCACCACGCCGTCTAGGTGTCGGCAAACACCAAGAGTAACAAGTCTCCAACTTTCACTTGAACCAATCAAGTGTCTAAGCTCAAGTGGATACACAATCCACTACCTAAGGCAACACATGCACTTAGGGTTTGCCTCTCAAGCTCACTAAATACAACACATGCACAAATGAGAGTAGAGGGCTTGCTCTTTGCTCAAAGGAGTGTATAATGGCACCAGCTACTTTCCCTCACACGGCCAAGGTGGGTATTTATAGCCCACACACAAAAACTAGCCGTTGGGACAAAGTCTGCTGAAAAATCAGCAGGAGCGGTACGACCGCCAACCAAGTTGCGGTACGACCGCACCTCTGACAAAGCACAGTAATGGCTATGTCAGAAGCTCTGAACGAGTTGTTACAAGTCGGCGCGGTACGACCGCCAACCAACCTGCGGTACTACCGCTGAGCCCGGTCGTACCGCTCAAGGAGCACGGTACTACCGTTCGTAGGGTTTCGAACCCAACTGAAAAGACACGCTCTCTGGAAAAAACGTACCGCCACACAGGCATCGGTACAACCGCAGAGCGGTACTACCGTTTCGCAACCACGGTACTACCGATTTCCAGGAGAGGCTCCGAACCGAACAACACCGCTAATGTTTTAAACGAACCGCCAATTGGAAATCGGAATAACCGGACTTGCGGTCAAACCGCACCAAGATCCGGTCGTACCACCAGCAACATGCCGGTACTACCGATTTTCCAGAGACAACAGCAGCTTGCACCCAAAACAAGTTTAATTGCAAAACACATTTGACAATTGATAAGTGATGCAAACAAAGGATTCAAGTGAGATTCTCAACAAGTTGCAAAACACATTTGCCAACTTATAGAATCACACTACAAGGAATAAGGTACATGGACTTACACCATTTGCAAAACACATTCGCAAACTTAAGTCACATGCTACAAGGGTTATCCATGAGCCACAACTATTTGCAAAACACATTCGCAAATATTGGCAACATGTTAAGGTGAGCTAGAGCGAACGCAATGAGCTATCATTACATGACTAACTCAAACTACTAGTCAAGACCCCTCTTAATAATATGGCAACCTATACTAGCAATCCGGTCTCCCAACCAAACACTGAGACCGGTAAAAGATTAGGAACACATCCTTAGCCCTAGCTAGTCATACCTTTGCCTTGAGCAACCACTTGAAGCTTGATGACGCACATCCTCACTTCAAGTCCGGGTTCTTGACTTGAATGATCATCAACACATGATGAGTTCTTTACTTGATCTTCATCAACACATGATGAAGGTTCACTTCGGGATCTTGACTTGATGCTCATCAACACATGATGACATCCTCCATCCCGAGTCTTATATGCATCAACACATGATGCATTCTTCACTTGACCTCCATCAACACATGATGGGCCTTCACTTGACTTGATAATCAACTCATGATCATCTCCTCTTCTTGAACATCATCGACACACGATGATTTCCTTTACTTGACTTGATGACAATCAACACATAATGTCATCCAAAGTCTTCATTATCATGGAACCTAATATGCTTATCTAACTCATGGAAAATGTTAGTTCCACAATATGATTATCATTAATTACCACATAATACCATTAACTCATAATGGTGGGACAAGATACCACAATCTTTCCCTCATTGGTAATTGATGATAATCACTTCAATTACAAATAAATTGAATGTAGATAGACAATGAGTATATATCAACTACACAAGTCTTATATACTCTTATGAATATATATATAACTACACAAGTTATATATACTCAAGGATATATGAGATACACAAGCCTCATATACACACATGAATATATTAACTACACAAGTTATATATATTCAAGGATATGTGAGTACACATGAACTACACAAGTTATGCTATACTCACATATAAGTATATATAGACTACTCAAGTCTTATATACTCACATGAATATATTAACTACACAAGTTATATATATTCAAGGATATGTGAGTACACATGAACTACACAAGTTATGCTATACTCACATATAAGTATATATAGACTACATAAGTCTTATATACTCACATGAATATATTAACTACACAAGTTAAGTATATTCAAGAATATATGAACTACATAAGTCTCATATACTCATATGAATATGTTAACTACGTGAGTTAAATATATTCAAAGAACATGTTTCAAAGTAAAGATTCCAAATATAAGTGGACAAAGGAATATGGATCAATACTATTGAAACCACAAAACATAGAATGAACTCCCCCTAAATGTGTGCATACACGAATGTGTAATAAGAACATGTGCACATATTCAAGTTAACCTTTTGGTGGAATTCAACCTATATTTTGGATCCGAGGAAAGCAACAATATATAAGAACTATGAAGTCGAATGCATACCTCTTTTATTCTTTATATCCAAACGAGAGTAATCATGAGATAATGCAAATAGAAGAGTTAGTCTCACAAATAGATTTATCATTATGAATGCATATCTATTTGGATTTTTTCTTTTGTTTATCCAATGAATTGGATTTGTCATTAATCACTTGCATGCCTTCATGGTTTTCACCTTTATATCCAAATAAGACTACACAATATGTATATCAATAAAAGTGTTAGTCTCACAATTAGATTTGTCATTAATCACTTGCATGCCTTCATAGTTTTCACCTTTATATCCAAATAAGACTACACAATATGTATATCAATAAAAGTGTTAGTCTCACAATTAGATTTGTCATTAATCACCAAAACTCCATTAACACATAATGGTAGGTCTAGATCCTTTTCCCTCCTCTATTTATAGTGGAGGCTAGCTTTTAGAAGAGTAAACCCTAATGGGCACCCGTTAAGCCTATACACAAACGAGTTTCACTTACGCACGCATTTTAAAGCGTCGTCTTCATCTCCTCTTGACCTAATCCGCTTCTCCTTGCGTCGTCTTGCGCCACGGGTTGGCAAAAGGTCACCAAGGTGGTATTTAGGTGAAATTACCAAAATACCCCTTCTTGATCCTTTTCCAAAGACCGAGTCCAATCTTCGTGAAGCACTTCCATGCTTCGCCACGTGTAGGTTGATCAACGGCTCTCATCATGTCAGCAAGTCTCTCCCATCCGGCTCCCACCGAAACCACCATGGCACTTGCACCGACCCTCGCGCCGCTTGATCCAACCCGTTGCACCGAACTGCCCGTTCAGTCATCCTTGTCCATTTTGTGTTATGCTTGAATCCATTGACCTCACCCAGCATCCTCGATCATTCTGGACCTCAGCTCTCCAAGCTTAGTCCCGATCATCCTCGCCGTTGATCGTCATTGACCTCCAAGCAACCTACACAATAATAGACCAAGAAATCGTTTTCGAGAATAAGTTCTTCGCAACTTGACTCACGTTAGTCAAAATATGCATCATGCAACACATATGCACTGAAACCCATGAATATGACCTAACCAAACAATCATCGCCACCAAGTTGGCCGATGAACAAGTCAAAAACGGTCTGACCGCCACCCATGGCCAGTCTGACCGCCCCCTGGCCGGTCTGACCGCCACTTGTTGGCCGGTCTGACCGCCTAGCTGGGACTTAGCCAAATTTCCTCCCTGGAAATCCGAAATCTACTGAAATTTTTAAACGAATAGAACTTTTGACTCGAAACTCTAAAAATTATGAGATCAAGTGTAGGAGAATCACTTCTCTTGCCTACACCTATTTTTGGCTCAGCTTCAAAATCAAAAATCTATTTTGGCCGGTCAGACCACTGCCCAAAGGCTGGTCTGACCGCCATCCACTTGACCTAAGCCATGGTCGGTCGGCCTTGATGTTGATGGTATGGCCGTCACTCGAGCCGGTCGACCGCCACTCGAGCAGTCGACCTTTGAGACTGACAGCACAAGAACTTTGCTGAAAACGCGTGTTTCGACAAACCTTCAACGCCATTGCCAATTGTATCATCGTCCTAAGATCGTGAGCATATCCCCATGATATCCACAATCTCACCCTTGATGAACACATTGGCACTAATGTAAGTTTTGAGGTTTGAAAATGAAAATACGTTTTCGCACAAAGGCGCAACTTGGTCCAAATGCAAGAGAAAGCAATGGAAATGACCAAGCTGGCTTCAGAACAGCATAAGCAAGTGAGATCGAGCAAAAGACAGCAAGAAAGCTTCAATTTTCAGAAAGGAGTCAAAATTCTCACTTAAGGTCCATATGAAAGAACAATTGTTCAAATTGACCTTTAATCATTGTGAGATTCCAAAAAATTGCATTTCAAATTCAGAAAGGGCAATAAGATCAAAAGAATGCAAATTAAATGCTCCCCCTCACTATGATCATCATTTTTTCAAGAAAATTTCATTTTTCCCTTTTTCTCCAAATAGCTCCGCTTTTAGCATTTTTACTATATCTTCTCCCCCTTTGACAATAGAGTCATCAAGGAATCACGTCTTCCTCTCATCCAGAGATGATAAATGCAGAAATGAGGAAAAAGCATAAGAAAGAGCATATATGAATGCAATGGAGTGGCTTTATTTTTTTGTATTTTTTAACTTTTGAGTACAAGAAACTTTGGAGATTACCCAAAAGCATTTCTAATATTACTCAATACATATCAAGCTTGAAGGCGCTAGCAAGATCATGTTAAGACATATATATCAAAGCTAAGCTAGAAGGCTCAATATAAAGCGAAGAATTTGTAACAATTTAAGCAAAGCTTCAAAACTAACAAGTTCATCAACAAGGATCCTAAAGTGATAATGGCCTTCTAGATTTGATGACCACTCACTTGATTTGATGACCTTCAACACATTGAGCCATCAATTACCTTCATCATCATGTGACTTAACCTATTTCACCAACTCATAAAAATATTAGTCCACATGACGATTATCATTAATTATCAAAATACTCCATTAACATATAATGACGACTCTAGATTCTTCAGCAGGGGCCTACACTAGGCTACCAGCACCTCTACTCCTTATTGGCACCTCTTAACGAAATTTGCTAGTTACAACTCAAATACCGTTAAGCCAATTGGTGTTTGAGGCCTATGCAGTGATAAATAAACTAAATATTTTAAGATTTTATTTTAAATTGAAGATGCAACCATAGATTAACAGATAACTATGGTGTTTTGATTACTCTTCTTCCTCTGACCATTCCACTTTATTGTCTCATTCTTGGCGACACAATGTCTAAAAGGTAGAATGTTTTAGACCATAGTCGACACCTCACACCTACACGAGAATTCCACGAAGAGCTAAATTTAAGCAAATAAATGTGTAATTGTCTTTCAAATTGGCTAATATATTTTTTTTTTTTGTTTCGCTATCCATGCTACGTTGAAGACTAGTGAAATTGTGGCATGGTTTCTTCTTCTTTTGCCTACTTGCCTACAATCCTGGTTCCGCCCTGATGCTTATCGCCCACCCCCATTTAGGGAATGAATATGAGAAAGTTGGCCAGGTAAGGTTAATATCTACCAACTTAGTTATTAGGAGTTGGGGAAAAAGCAGGAGGCCTCCTTCTATCCATGAAAACTTCAAGGTAACCATTAGTAACTATTGTTCCCGTGCTCCACTTCTATTCTCATTTTATTGTTTGAGATATTGCCAACTTAACTAGTGCTCTTGTGTATCCAAAATTTTCTTAGCTAGCTGAACAAGAAAATATTTGATATGTAGATGTGACTTTCCTTGGTGACCGCCCATTTAGAATGCAGGAATTTCACAGAAATCAGGAAAAATTCTCGCATTCAAACGAGGCTTGAGGTTTCAATTGTGTAGCCTGAGATGATGTTGAGAAATATAAAATGTATCCAAAATAAAATTTCTCCTCATTCTTGCCTAGCATACTAGCCCTGTTTGGAATACGAATTGAGCTATGAATTGCAGTTAGCGACGAAAGTATATTGTTTGCTGTGCTAAATTTCTAATTTAAATATCCCATTAGTGTATTTTTTTAATACTACGTCGTCGTTATTGTTAGACATACACAAACAATTTACCTATCATAATTGTATCTATGTAGGAATCTTTTAAAAATTATTATGACATTGGATATCATATTTCCATCGCATACGAGGTTCTGTTTGGAGGAGCTGTAGTTTTTTTTAAGTTACTTTTTGGCTGCACAAAAGTAGCTGTAGCTTTTCTCCAACTTAGGACAAACTCATCAATCGGGTCTGCAATAAACTAGGGAAGCACATCTCACCGAGTTTTTAGCTTTTGCTAGTTATACGTGGTTTATTGCTTACGGCATAAGCTACCTGCAAACTAACCTGTTTGGGAGAGCGAGAGCTTATCGGCCTTTTGGAAGCTAAAGCTGGCTTTAAGCTCCACTTAGAGCGCCTGAGTATGAGCGAACATTGCTTATCGTGCAGGCAACATACTACGAGGACTCTTTACTTTTTAGTTGGATTTCATTTTTATATTTATAAAAATGTTGGGAAATAGTTGTTAACTTCCTAGATCCAAAACATTGCAAAGTAAAATATCATTACACTAAACGAAGCCGAATTTTTTGTAAAAATAACCTAGTTTTTATTTCGAATTATAGTAATAATACCACTTTTTTTTCTTTTTGCAAAAATAATCATCTGTCGCTCAACCGTTAGACGACTAGGGCTAGTTGCCCAACGGTTGAGCGACTTGGACACTTGTCGCCCATGGTGCACAGTGCATACCCTGCTAGCTTAACGAGCTGTACACTAAAACCAACCGTTGAACGACAAGTGTCCAAATCGCTCAACGGTTAAACGACTTAGGCCTAGTCGATCAACCATTGAGGGACAGATGATTATTCCTGTAAAATAAAAAGAAATGTGGTATTATTACTGTAATTCGGAATAAAAATTAGGTTATTTTTTAAAAAAAAATCAAACGAAGCCTAAGTTGAAACAGTCGTCATCAAGATCACCGAATGAATACCCCTGTACAGGTAACTACATCAGGCAGACAGGCACAACCAAGGGTACAAACTTCACGCAGTTTCCACTATATATTCACTTTATCTGAATTCCTAGCATGGCCAGAAAGGTGGATGCATTCCGATGGATTAATAATCAGATCTTTATACATCAGATCATGTGAGATGGTTAGGGAACAACAGAAAATTTGCTTCACAGAACATAGGAAACTTCATTTGCTATCTATTCCTCTATGGGCCCACGAGTTTCCCGTGCATGTGTGCGTGGAGCGAATGCTCATCGCCGTCATGGTGATGGAATACATATGTCAAAACTCCAACGAGGCACAGCACTGAGCCGACGAGGATCTTGTCGTAACGTTCCACCCAGTGAAACTTAATCTGGCTAGCACCGTAGAATGAGAGGGCCACCAGGGATGTCATCACTGTGATGGTACTGCAGACAAGAAAAAGAAATTCAAGTCAGTAGACGTAGGAAGCAAAGGATTTAAAAATGAATTAGGTAAACTGTAGAACGTCTAGTTAATTCAAAACAGAGCAACCGGAGGGCCGGAGGAAATTTTAAAGGAAGAAAGGCACTCAAATGATGACTAACACTACATACCCCTCCGGAAGCTATCTGCCATCTGTTTTTAGAAGACAGAAAGAGCTGAAATTAGATCAACTAATCGAAGTACGAAATAGATTAAAATCGAAAACGGTAGCACCACACTAACCAAGCTACCACTCTAATTTTACCATACCAACCATTCTTGACAATCCTACCACTGGACAAATACTGCCACGAGATAAGTAGTTCTGTATGTTCAGCAACCTTACTGATCATACATGTACTGCACAAGGTGCTTTTATGTTTAATTCCATATGTCCAAACCTGTGCTCATGACTCACAGACATGCCGCACTGTGTGCTCACGACTCAGACATGCCACACGGCCCACATCCCATACAAGATGGACCCTTTAGTTCACACCTGAGGCTGTTAACACTCCCTCAAGGTTTCAGGATAGTGGCAGTCAAGGCTTCAGAGCTATCTTTAAGAGTAGTTCTTCAGATTCTATTGATCTTATCCAGCACATTGTTGAAGGCTAAATATTGAATCAAATATCTCCATTTATGTCCGTACATGTAAAAGCTGTAGTTTTGTGGGAACATTTCACATCAATGAGGTTAAAAGGAGAGAAAACTTCTCTTATGCTGTTATTTGTTGTGTACTATAATCAGCTTATGTATTGTGTTGAATAAAGGTTCAGAACAGATTATACTATAATCAGCTTATTTATTGTGTACCTAAATCCCAAGCCACTTATGTGTAGAAGCCTTAGCTATATATGCAGTGGTGGCAAATTGGTAAATGAAGAAGAAAGAGAAATGTCTCAAAAGGAAAGCTTACATATGGAAATAAATCAGCCTTGATCTTTCTACTTTACCACTACATACAGAATACTGAAAAAAAACTCTTTTGATATTGTTCCTTTTTGTCCCAACATGCTGCCCGTATAAGTAGGGTGACATATTGGTGCTTGGCCCAACAAAGAAGGAATTCTCCAACTAAGCAGCTTCCTAGAAGCCTAGATTAATGGTATTCTAGTAAGTGCAATACTTCTCGACAAGCCAGCCCCATTATTTTAGCGGAAGGATAAAATATCACTCTTTCCCTTTAAACTCTAATGCATTAAAACAGTTGCATTTTAATTGCTAAATACAGACAAGCAAAACAACTGAAAACAGCAGAAGGTGAGCACCTGAAGAGGAGCACAATGATCGCAAGAATCATCATCGAGGATGAGTTGCCAACAGCAAGAAACACTGGAAGAGTTGTTGCACAAGGTGACAATGCAGGTACAAGTACAAGACCTGCGACTGCCATCTTCTCCATTGGATGACTATGAGCATGGCTATGACCACCTTTTCCTAACGCATACAACAGGATATAACTTCCTCCAAGAATAATTAGCAACAGCGAGGCAAGTTTGTGCACTGTTTCCTCGCCTGCTATAGTATTTGCCATAGTAACTGCAGTTATCCCAAGAAGAGAAGTAGAAACAACATGAAGGATGCCTCCAAATGCAGCTGCAAAAGTTGGGAATCTTTTCTTAATAACAATATACAGAAAAAATATCATTGCCAAATAACAAAGTACTCATCACTAACTTGCACAGAAAACACTATGGAGTAGAATAAGAAATTACAAAATACAGGTAACCTTCTTAACAAGTATGATAAAGCGAAAAGCGTAGTTCTACGACATGAACAGGGAACCAACCAGGGAGCAAAAGACCATTTTAGAAGCATTTAGAGCTTTGGCAACACAATTTATAGAGACTATATCTTGGTGGTTTACAGACACAGGGAACAGCATAAAAGATGTTGCTAATACAAAAATAACAATGAAATAAGGATTCTAGCCATTGCAAAATGCATTTCCAGTTATGCAAGTGTTTATGCACAGTTGTACAGAGAGAAAACAGTGCTTGTGCTTAATTCATTTAAATATTTATCCTAACTCATGATTACTATATCCATGCAAGATCAATGGACAAGTGGTTTTTACAATGCACATGCTATCAGCGTTAAATTACAAAAATAAGCTCAATAAAGAACCTCCAACTCCAAGGCCAATGACCGATCTTCACAAATATAAACAGCAACGGATCTCACTCATTAGAACACAAAATTTCCCCGAACTTATGACAATGAATCCTACTTCACAGTGGAACTGAATAGAAGCATGCAATATTAATTTAGTTTGCATATTTTGTTCAGGGAATATACCATTGATCAACATTCCACCTATCATGTAACTCCAGCATAGACTAATCACGTAGTTGCAGTGCATAAATCAAAACTTCATGCTGTCACATATGGTACACATCTTAGAAATCACAACGAATGTGAAGCAGCAAGTAGACTACAAAACTTAGATAGATGCAACCCATCTAATCACATATTGAATTATTGACAGCTGCTTTAACTAAGCCCAGATCTGTCATGCTTTTTCTCTGAACTTCCATTATGAATAAAATACATGGCATTACTAAGAATATACACTAACCTCATGACCCTAGGGGAAACAATACCAAACAGCATAGAATGTGAAGTTGAGGAGCAACAAAACAACGTATTCGGCACAAACATGTCCCATGGGTTTTAACGAAATTCAGAATTTCCTGAATGTGAAACAGGGATCCCCACGAAAAAGGACGGCAGTACAAGCCTGCGCCCTGCATCCTATCAAAGTATGAGTAGATTGTCCACCTTTCATCAACAACTTAAGATTTTGGGTGAACTTGCTGGTGTATGACACTCAACAAATCCAGCACTAATCAAATCCAACACTAATCATCAATGCAAATATAATTCAGTCTTCCGATAGGACAAATTCGTCCGCGCAACCACGCTGTGGGAGTGGTGGAAGCCTGAAGATGCAGGCGTTGCCCGGACAATACCGTCAGGGTGCCCCCGAATGTTCAGGTAGTGCCCTCCATGTTGTACACAGTACACCTTGGGTACCAATAGCATGGCACCACAACTGCCAGCATTTCATTATGCCACAACGATCCGGTTCAATTCAGCCACTGGGAGGAACTAACCCCGCTCCCCCTCCGGATAAACCCTAACCGGGCATCGCCCCTAGGATCCAGATCCGGGAGCGGTGAACAGTAAATAGCGACGGAAGCAACAAGAGGAAAAAGGAAGTTCAGGCGGGTACTGACTGACGAGGAGGGTGCGGGAGAGCGGCCAGCGCTGGGCGCGCGCGACGATGGAGAAGGGGAGCCAGTGCGTGGGGATGAAGGAGTGCAGCAGCGACACCGTCGCAATGCCCCCGATCGTCGACGCCTCCTCCGCAGTCCACCGGAGCCCGCCCAGGCTGCCGCCGCCGCCGTCCATCCCCTGATCCAAACGAGCAGCAGCAACGAGCGCCGCCCTTTGCCTCTCGCCGCCGCTCCTCGCCAAGTGTCCGGCGCGGCGGTGGGGCGGGAGATCTGGGAGGGAAAGAAGGTAGGAAGAGATAGAGAGGAGGCGAATGGGGTGCTAAGCGGGCGTGAATTTTTTTTTTTTTTTTTTGGCAAATAGCAGTAGCACGTATTTGCGATACATCATTAGAGAAGTAACCACCATCGTAACAAAATAGCAAATGTGAATTCTCCTTTGCACGGTTATTGATCGGACACGATGTCAACATGACATGTTGCCTTGTCTGGCCTGTACGGCCTGGTCATACGTCGAACGCCACTCCACCTCCCTCGTTCGGATGGTTACGGGCCGGACGTCGCCACATCCCCTCGACGTCACCTCCACCGTCCCCTCATCAGCTGCCGACGCCCGTAATTAGCGAAATTAATTAGCAACACGCTAATTAGCATAGAAATTTAGTCGTGTCCGGCTGGCCAGCGAAATTAATTAGCAATGCGCTAATTAGCGCAAAAATTTAGCCGTGTTCGGCCCGTGGCCGGCCGGACATGCCGCTTCCCCAGACCGCAGCGCACGCTCGTCCCCTCAACCCTCTACTCTGTCACTTCCATCGCGCCTTTGTCTATATGCATGTGCATGCATGCAAGAGATTGGCGTGGAAGGAATCTGATTCCCTTAGTAGCACCCTCTTGGCATCTATTTAATCGCATGAGAGTGTGATTTTACTTCACTGCTCTCGCTTTCTCGTTCTTTCAGTTTCGGTTTTTCGTTGATTTATTATTATTTGCCGCCATCATTAGTAGTCATTTCAGCATATATGTCTCTCCTCATACGTTATTTATTTTTAAATTTTGTGGTTAGTAAATTATTCATGGCAAAATTAATCTTACTTAATTTATTAGTTGTAATTTTTAGGCGTAGTTAATTAGTTATCAATTAATTAATTAGTCATAAGTACATTGTTTTACTCAATTCATTAGTCCAAAATAGTTAGTCAAATTAAGTATTAATAAATTAGCGGTCATTAATTAGTCGTTAGTACTTTAGTTGTAATTTTTAGGATGTGATTAATTTGCTTTCATCAATTAGTGGTAATTAATTTAGTACTAATAAATTAGCATTAAAGGACTGAAAAATAGAGAACAGCCACTTGTGCCAAATTTATTAACTACTTGCACTAATACAAGTAGTGATGTGATTCAGAGACTTGTTTCTCCATGAAATGACAAACTTGAAGTAGCCTTCCAAACAATGAAGTTTTGATTTTGACATAAAATTGACCTTATTTGCGGAGCTTAGACTTGAAGCATTGATTTACCACAATGCATCAAGGTTGTGAGTTAGGATATGAGATTCCATGTGATTATGAGAACTGCCCACGTTTGTCTGATTACATATGCAAATACAAGTGCTGACAACATAATTAAGGCATGTTTACTTGAATTCGGAACGATCTGGACATAAATTTTTTCATAGTATCATGTCAAAAGGTTACCTTTATGCATATCCCATCATCCCCCGTAATCAGACACCTCCATCACTTCCTTGTCCATGCATGCATGCATGCAAGAGATTAGCCTTAGTTATTTTAGTGGCCTTAGTTAGCCCTAATAATTTATGTTTTCACTAATAGTCTATCTCTTCCATGTCTTGCAAGCCATGCCTCTACCGGAGCTTTTAGAATACTTCTACGATGAGAATCACCGGTGCAAGTTATGGATCGACGGGGACGAGGATGGCCCTCCACCCTTAGCGCTTCGGGCCGGGAGGGAATGCTGGGAGCTAGACGCTCGCTGTGTCCCCATCCTCCGGGACACGGGCTTGTTGTCCCTCGTGAGGCTGGTCTCCGTCGGAAGCCAATTCACCCTGGACGGCAGCCTACTTTCAGCACTTGTTGACCGGTGCAGGCCCGAGACACACGTGTTCCACTTTCGGTGGGGTGAGATGACGGTCACCCTGCAGGACATCTCATTCCTGATCGGTCACTCGTCCGGAGCATGTGACGCATCAGGAGAGCCTCAGCCACTCGTATGATCGATACAACGCTTCGTGGCGTGGCGACACCGTGAGACACTTACAACATTCGGTCATTTCATTGATGATATTTGTACTCTTCATTACTGAACATGTTTTGTCTCTCACTTCAGTTGGAGTGGGTGTAGCGCATCGGAGAACGCCATCCGCAGCCCAGACACAACACCGGGGCTACTGAGAACTTTGAAATACTTCTTCGCGAAGTCGAAGAACATAATAAAGAACATGAGTTGCAGTCATTTGACGAATGACGTCCTGCGCACCGGGCAGCAAGTGGGAGGACCGTGCTCACCTACCAGGTAATCACGACCCAGCGAGACCGACCAGCGTCGTAACACTCCACGTCGGTCATCCACGGGTCAGATCAGTGGGGAGTTAAGTTACGTACAAATCTACGTTCTATTTTTTTTGGTTATGCCTTATATTCCGCTAACATCATGTAATTCTCCCGTCGTAGGTCCGTCGGGATGCAACACTTCTGTCATTCGCATCCCGTACACAGACTAGTGCTCCTCCTCGGTCATCTGCACTGCACATTTAGGAGGTACAAGATTCTCAGTTTACGTCCAGGCTATTTATTTTGACTAACATCGTTCCGTTTTGTAGCCTTCGGTTGACCGTGGGGGTGACGGTCGTCCGTCCAGTGATAAGGATACGGGACTCCCAACTCCTACAAGGTAGCAGTGCACGAGGTTTAGAGCGTACGCCGAGGTTGGACCGTTCGCACGATTTGGAGCGTACGCAAGGCAAAGCTCCCTGGGTTCACTGGCACACTGGATGTTCAAGGCCAGAGCTCCTCCACACAACTAGAGTTGCAGATATCGTACCTTGGGGGTGGAAAATTCAGGAGTGCATTTATTCGGTCCGTCGTTCATGACTTCATTGCAGGTGGCCCCAGTTCAGTATGTCTCAGCAGGACGACATTGACGCTTATTAGACTCAGCTTCCTCTGAGTTAGCTTGCTGGTGCACCTCCACCCACTCAACAGACACAATGGTCGCCGTACCTCCTCCGATCCGACAGGCGCTCTCCGGATCAGCTGACGTATCCCACGGGACATGCTCGACGCAAAACAAAGACATGGACGCAGACGTAGACGTAGAAGCAATGAGCAGAGAGCAGTGGCTCAAACGAGTGAGCCATATTGTATCATGTGTACTTGATCAAATAGGACAATCTTTGTTAATTTATCAGTTTAATGTGGATGGTATTCTTTAACACTATATTATACCACATGCTAGATTATATATTAATTAATTTGTCTCTATCTACCTTTACTCTTTGACTCGAGCTGGAGAAGGAGGCTACATGACTAGCTAACTTTGTACATACCTTCGTATTTTATGGAGAATGATGGGTGAGTTCGTTGTGGTTTCTCTTGGGTTGGTTCCATGTATGAACAGATGTGTTAACTATTTAATGTAATTTGTGGTTGCTAACTATTTAATTTGCTAACATCTCACGCGGCTAATCCAGATTAATTTTTACGGCATTATGTTTTCACGTCTATTTGCATAACTTACAGAACCACAAGAACCAGCCAAAAATACTTCATCGCCAAACTCTCAAGTGCCCTCTACTCATTAAATGCTCATTGCTCACCAATCTTTTGCGGATGTTAATTACGCGTCGTCTGGCCTGTGACCGGTCGGACTAAGTGACGTGTCGCGTGGACATCACATTCAGCCAGTGACCATGCGGACAAGGCTTTAGATTTGCTATTTCATTGCGACGAGTGCTACTTAGTAATAACGCGCCATAAGCGTGCTATTTGTGCCAAAAATTCAGCAGGCGAAAGGGTGTTGGGCTCTGCTGGTGCGGTGCAGTGGGGGTTAGGGCAATCTACCATTGTTGTCAAATCTTGTCTTCTAGCAATCCCTCCGGTCGCAAAGCAGATTTTTTAATAATATTAATTTTAAAAAATACAAAATTAAATAGTCGAAAAAACAATTGTAGTTCTAAGCTACCACCGCCAGTTGAACTGGCGACATGAGGCTAAACTTTTTTATTTTTGTGTGCAGAATTGGGGATAAACATTTATTATTATTTTATTTAAATTTCTACCATTATTCTAGCGTCCGAACCTCCACACAACACCCACCAACTAAACTACCGCCACCAACGGTGCCGCTGGCAAAGACAATGGTGGTGGTTTCAAGAAGAAGGTAAGTTACACATCACAATTGGATGCACGACATAATAAGAAACAAAATCAAACAATAATAAGAAAAACAATGTTAGCACAACATATTTGAAAGTAAAACATCATCACATAGTTTTTCAATAAATCACAAAAATGTTACATAACTTTCCAACATAATGTTATCACATAGTTTCGATAAATCACAATGATGTTACAACACATTTCAGCAAGACGTCGTCACATAGTTTTTCAACAAATCACAATGTTTTTACAACACATTCCAACAAGACATCATCACGTAGTTTTTCAACAAATTACAATGATAATACAAAACATTCAACACAATATATTTAGAGAAGACAAATCATTCTAGTGGTTGTTGTTCAGACTGCCGACCTCTCATTCATCCCGTGCACTTCTCGTAGGGCATTTCTTGTAGGTATGCCCGGACTCCCTGCAAATTGAGCATTTCTTCGTGCGACACCCTGCTTCTACTTCGTCAATGTCATTCCTGATACATCGTACCTGCCGTCGGTCAACCTTTCCCTTCAGCCTAGCGATGTCCACGGCCCAGATGAGTTGCTCCCAGGTCGAATGGCCAGTGAAATGGCCAACCACACCATAGTCATACACCTTTGCATCACCTCTTTCTTGGTAAAATATCCAGAAAGGTACTGACCGGGATACTGTGCCACCGTCGAACATACGGCCATGACATGTGAGCATGGCCTATGCAGAAGAAGAGGCTTGTTGCAGGTGCATATGAAACTAGCCCAGCGTAGCATGCACTCGTAGATGATCCTCTCGCAGTTCATCCCGCGGCATCCTTTCTCCCTGCACATGATCTCGAAGTGAAGCTCCCTTGTGCTCATCTTGAATACCCAGTGCATCTCACCCTTCTTGCCCTTCTCCTCCATGTATTTGGTGATCATGGCGGAGTATAGAACTCTATCATTTGCCATGGAGAGCGACGGGTTGTTGCTTCGGTCAACGAAGTACTTTATGGTACCCCGGAGAATTGCCTCCACAATAGCAACCAAAGGGAAGCACCTGGCGCCGCGCATGACCCAACTGTACACCTCTGCTAGATTGGTTGTCATGACACCATATTGAGCATCATCCTTGTCATGTAGAAGTGACCACTTCTCCTTAGGCTCATGCTCAATCCAGTCCGAGAAACATTTCACTTACGCCCATGTCTTCCTCGTCACACCAGGAGCATCTATTAGTATCTATGGCAATGCCTTGGGGTCTTGGTCAGCGCTTGCAGACGACCTTTTTGCTGCCTCCCTTCTATGTGTCTCGATATGCTCATCCAGAATCTTCCAAAGGACATCGAATTTTCTCTTCTGGTTGGGTTGCACAGACACTTGAATAGGTTCATCAAGTCTTTGTTGTGGAACTACTTCTAAAAGTTTGCACCCTAACGCCTCATGCACCACCGGCTCTGCAGATCCAACCACGGAAGTGCGTCGTTCTCCCCTTGTTGTAGCGGGGTTATTACACTCAACAGGCCCGCATGTTGATCATGTATGACGCATACGTTAGGACGGCCCTATACAACAGAGATCTTCACATTCCTTAGAAACCATAGCCAACTGTTTGTATTCTCGCTCTCAACGAATGCGAAGGCCATGGGAAGAACCTGATTGTTCCCCTCCATCGCTATTGTAGTTAGTATTTGGCCATTGTACTTCCCAGTCAGAAATGTGTCATCCACGCGCAAGATTGGATGGCAATGCTGGAATGCATTGATGCATGGACCAAAGACAAAGAATGCTCGCTTCAGTACCCTCTTGTGTTCCCATTGTGGATGTACGCCATCTTGAATGTAGACACAAGTGTTGGGATTTCTGTCTTGTATGACTCGGAGTTGGCCGGAGAGGTTGTGGTAGGAGTTCTCGAACGTATCGTACCTTGATTTTAGTGCTTCTACTTTGCCCTCCACGCCTTTGCATACTAATTGTATACTAGAACATTGCCTCTATTGCCCGAATGATGGATCGTGGTTCGGAATCTAGATTATCCACGATCTCATTATACATGATGTTTGCGATGAAGGCTGATGACGTGTTCTTGTAGGACTGTGTTGATTCAGCGACGACACATGTTTGAGGGACTATTATAAAGCATTTCCAGTAGGTGTCTCACTTAGGCTGGAATACGTGCACTTGACAAGGATGGTAGACACCTTTTCAGAATGGAAAGACAACACCAGACCACGCCACCTTTTCAGACTGAAAAAACCGCACACTGTCAGACCATGTATTTCCACCTTTGCAGACAGAAATGGTCACACACTGTTAAGGCACATACTACCACCTTTACGGACCTAGAGGACAACACACTGCAATACTTTCTTTTTAGATCGAAATGACCACACTCTGCCACAACACCTTTACAGAACGAAAAGACAACACACTGCGACGCTACCTTTTCGTACCGAAATGACCACACTCCGCCATGCCAACTTTTCATACCGAAAAGGTAACACATTACCGAAATGACCGCACTCTGACACCCTACTTTTTCAGATCGATGTCTTCGCACTTCTCCTTCCACCCTTAATACTACACCATATCCGCTCATAAAAGGAGGGAGAAGAAAGCTGGAGGACAACACTACAACACCATACCCAACATTTTACTCCAACTTGATTCACACAACAGAGAGGAAGGAGATGTCGGACTCGTCATCGAACTTCTACGCGAAGATGTCGCGGGAGTGCAAGTGGCTTGTCGAGAGGGGTAAACCCTACCCTGGTTATCCTATGAAGGATGTGCCAGTACCACTGGAGTTCCCATGCCCGCAATGTGTGTGCAAAGAACCGGCGAAGATCATTCAGTCCACACACCCGGCGACCATCGTCCGTGCGTACTACACGTGCAGAAACATCCTCGTAAGTGAATCTTATAAATTTTTCACATGTTACGTTGCATTCCACATATCCCTAACTTCATGGTTGCAAATGACAGCTGGAGATGCGATGCAATTTCTTTCAATGGATCGACGGCCCGGACATGTACGATAGGGCGTTCATCAAGCAAAAGTACATGTTCAACTACACGAAGCGAGCCGAGATCTTCGAACCCTAGAAACCTTACGTACCCGACCCTATTAAAAAGGCACCGGAGGAGTCCAGGAAAGCTGAGTAGTGGTGAAGGACTCCCGAAGGGGAAGTTGAGTACGACCAGGACGAGCACGCAACAAACAAAGGGAAGGTTCCTGCTAGTAGACCTGTTCAAATCTTGGGAGGGCTTGAAAAGCCCTAAAAAAATCAACGAACTGAGCCCTACCAAAACTAGATTTTCAGTTTAAAAGTATTATTTTAATCATTTTTGGAATAAAAAACTAATATTTAATTCATTTCCAGCATTAAAATAAATAGTTTTTTGTTGTTTTTATCGAATTTGGTAGGGCGAACTTCTGTCGGTAGGATTTAATCCCAAGCCCGCCCGAACGATGTCGGGCTTGGGCGGGGCCGCCCATGAACAGGTCTACCTGTTAGTGAGACCGACAGCTGTCCTAGTGCTCCCCGTCGCCCGGGCACACTCCGTATCGAAGAGGTAAGTTAGGTTCAATTTGTATCCTAATTATTAATTTGGCCATATATTCTGCTATCCTAATATCATTCAATCGTCCAAGCCTGTCTCGCAAAACATGGCCAACTTTGACACTGGCCGCCTCCGCGGGCAGTCCAGAGACAAGGGGAATGGACCGATAGGTCACCAGGAGTAATCGACTTCGTTCCAATCAGCCTTTTTTCGATTCCAAAAAGGTGCACATGTATCATAAGTGTATTTCGGTTTGTTGATTTGTGCATGTTGTCATTTCTATGCACATAACCAAATCCGACGCGCCATGTAATTCACAATTAAATTATAAAGTCTTTTCATACTTAAATCTTTTTCCCAAATATTTTGATAATTAAATATCATGTAATCTTTTCACAAAGGAATCAGTTCCACGGACAATACAATCGGGTCAACAGCGAGCATGACAACCATAATCTTATCCAATTTCTGATTCCGAACTACGCGGATACTTCAAGAAATTACCCAAAAAAAAATCCATGAAAATTACTAAATGTTTATCCCCAATTCTGCACACACACAAAAAAAAAATCAGACTCCTGCCGCTAGTTCAACTGAGCATAGAACCGCAATTGTTTTTTTTCGACTATTTAATTTTATAATTTTCTTAAATAATAATATTATTAAAAAAAATCTCGCAAAGGACGGGTGTAGTCAAAACATAATGATTTTGACCAAATATATTATCTAGAATGTATGATTTGTATATATAAAAATGGTATGATTGAATTTGTTATAAAAAATATTTTCATTATATTTAACTTTTATGACTTTCTATGATATAGAATGATAAAACAGAGCGGTCAAAGTGGTATTTGTGATCGAATGGAGTAATATTTTTCTTTTTGTTTTACCGATTCTACCGAAACTTTTCTCTCAGATATAACCATTTTTAATGGTAAACTATAGCCGATCAATTATTTATTGTATCTTCCCTCAAATAAAATTATTTATTTTGTACTAGTAGTAGAAAACCTTCACGTTTAGCGGATAGTTTCACATAATCCAATTGTCTTTTATGCGACTCGGGACAAAATCTTTATATATAAAGGGAGACGGAATTGAGAAGCAAAGAGAGGCGCTACGTCGACAAAAAATTTCTGACCGTCGGATCTCCGTTCCGCGCGTTCGCACCCGTCAGATGGCGTCGCGTGTTGGGTCCGCCTCGAGGCTTCGGCTCGTCTTGCGAGAAAAAAAGGCAGGCGGATCGGCGAACCCGTCCTCCCATGCGGCCGCAGCCCTACCTCCGCCTCATTGTCGCCCTCGCCCTCGCCCTCGCCGTCGCCTTGTCGCCATGATTCCGTTCGTGTCCCGCCTCTGCCTCTCTCATCTCGCCGCCTACCCGCCTCCCTCCTTCCACGCGCGGGCGCCGCCCGCTCCTTCCCCCTCCTCCCCTTTCGGGGCCGCCGCACCACCCGCTCCTCCGCCCTCCTCACCTCGGGCCGCCTCACCTCCTCCTCCGCCCTCCTCCTCCTCCTCCCTCCCCCGGTCTTCCTCCCAAGCGCGCCGCCTGCCCGCCTCCCTCCCTTTCGTCTCCTTCCCAATCCCCTCCAAGGCCGACGCAAGTAGCCAGGTAGGGATCGCAACCCTCCGTCTCCGCTTCCAGGTTTTTTACAGTGGCTCGCTAGGTGACTCGCCAGAGCGCCGCCGATTTTGATCTACATTTCTTTTTTTCCCCTTTTTAAGAAGAAAAAACTTCCTTTTTTACCCTATCGGTTGTGATGGATTCGCGGTGATAGCTATGTGTTTTTCTTGTTTGTGTGCGCTCCGGTGTTTGGTTCGTCTCAGCTGATGGATTCGTGGTGATAGCTATGTGCTTTTCTTGTCTGTGTGCACTCCGGTGTTTGGTTCGTCTTGGCTGAGTTGCTGGAGCTAGTAAAGCCCTTCCACGACCTCCGCACCCTCGGCAGGTACACCGTTCTTACGTCTTGATCCGTAAGATTCTTGAGAGCTCCTTGTTTGGATAGGTGGGTATAGTATGGAGGCCATAGACGCTGCTGGATGATGAAGAGAATCCTGTTTGTATTCGAGTTGTTATATTTTATATTTATATTTGTGTTATTAGCTTTCTTTGTGTGCCCGAAATGTTGTAGTTTGTGCATAGAAACGAGAGTAGAGAGAAGCACATTGTTTAAATTTAGTGCTTGCTTACATTTATTTTTTATGGAGCTTACTTACGTTTGAATCATAATTGGTCGATGTTAAGCTTCAAAGAATCTCGGTGAGCATATTTTTGTACTTACCATGACAGCGTTCATCATTTGGGATGTGCTCGATGCTAGGTGGTGAACACAGAGTCCTTGGGTTCAGAGGTAGACAATTGGAGCTACAAGGTATGTTCTCTGGTGTTTCCTTTTGAATCCCATGCTCGAAGCACGAAATCCTCTTCTGATCTATATATAGTTTTTCAGTATTTCAATGCAAATTATCTTTGTGTTTCCTGCCAAATGGTAATTGGAACATAATTTGATTGCTTTTAGGATTGAGAAATAACATGTAACAATTTTATGTTTCTCTTTAGTGCAGCTAATACCTATTTAGTTTGACTTCCTCCTTACCCATCTTACGGAAAGAAAGTAAGCTAATTCAAAACCAATAGAGAAACTCCCTAGCCAATGGGCACATAGATCATGTAGACTAATATCTTGCGATTAGCCACAAAATTATGTTAGCAGTTTAGTAGATCATGTGCGCTTTTTCTTGCGAGGCTACACTAATATTTGTTAGGCAATATGGAAACTACAACATGCAAGAATGCCCATGTTCACTACTAGACATGTGGTTTGAATGTAGCTCTTGCTTCTTTTTTTCTCGAAATTGAAGGTTATACATGTTCCTTGCTTGCCTAATTGAGTCACAGATGACCTAGCTTCGTGGACCGAATGGTAAGGCGTTTTGCATTAGTAGTCGATGCAGTCTAAAGTTAATTTACTGGCTCTATATAGTATGAGGGGTAAATTGAGTCTCATCTGAGAATAAAAGAATTTATACATGTTCATAGCGGTTTCGAATGCTGCTTCTACTCAAGGATCAAACCAAACCTCTGCTACTACAAAAAGACTTGTCATCATAAAAGATGCTTCGTATGAGACCAACATTTCTTGGTATAATCTTCGAATTATTTTGTTTTCTGCACTGGACATGCTTCATGTTGTCTACAATATCTTATTCTGTGTTATTGTTTATAGAGATCATGAAGTCACTGTTACTCTTTGGGGACAGCGTGCAAAAGAATTTGATGCTGAATATGTTTACGAAAACAGCCAGAAAAAACCCATAGCAATCCTCTTTATGGGTGTTCTTATGAAAAGATATGACCGTAAGTTCTTAAAACCTACTCTCTACCACTTTCTATGCTATACGTTACATAAACATCTATACTTTCCATATACCTAATCTAGCTTCTGTGCATGGTCGCCATGCTTTCTTTTTTTCAGATAGTTAGCACTTTTCATATAGTTAACACCCTGAAATCATGTTTTGTTATTAGCTACAGGTTCAGACGAGTATGCGGTGCATGTATTTAGTTTATCATCAGCTGCAGATATTCGCGTTACAGTATCTACGCACACTATTTTCTATTTTATTTGTATCGTTCTACTGGAATCTAAAGCAGTCTACTAGGATCCGAAGCAGTCTACTAAGATCCGAAGCAGTCCCACAATACTGTTAGGTGTACATGACAGCTTTTCATATACAAAGTACATGCACATATGTACAAAAAAAAAGTATTGATCTACAGCATTTTTTTCCCCAGTGTGTCCAAGTACGCTCCTGTATCTAGCTTCGTCCACATTAACATAGAAAATAGAGCTATAGCAAATGCGTATATTTAGGCAATCATCATCCACAAATATTTACATTACTGTATTTAACGAACTGTTGTCTCCTTTTTGAATATCAGTCTATTAAATTACAGAGTAGTAGATCGATGCTATTAAACATAGATAGCATCTTTTTTTTGTACAAAGGACATGCACATATACAGAAAAAAAAATGGTATTAGGGTGCAGCATTTCTTTAACAGTGTGTCCGAGTACACTCCTATATCTAACTTTATTCGCATTTTAGTATAGAACAGACATCCACCATTTTACATCTTACATCATAATTTAGTTCTGTGCTACACATCCTAACACTACATCTCGCTTTTTTAAGATGCTGCAGTACACACCACCATTTGTCTATCACGGAGGGGGAAAAAAGAAAGAGTATATCGTTCTTTACACTGAATGTTATGCTTCTTTTACATAAAACACGATGTCATCATCTGACATACCTGTTCTGTAATATGCTCAGCCTAGAGACAGCGCATGATATACCCAGCTCTGCACAAAAGAGGCTCTTTAGTGTAGCACCAACTTCAGATCAGGTCGACACCATTCCTATCTTTGTCTATACAATGATGAGGTAGTTTGTTACCGACTTATGAATAGGTTAGGTTGGATCATACAATTTTTTTTGCAGGCTGTTAGCATACAGGATGCACCTCCCACCAAAGAGCATACTTCCCATGCCATTACTGACGACGAAATCAAACCCACTGGAGGGAAAAAAACGCAAGATAAGTAGGTAAACACCGTCATGACCCTATAGATTACTGTGGTCGATATTAAATCTCTGTGCCATTTCTACGTCCTGTATATCCAACTTTTTAGCTTGCTCCATACTACCTCAGTATTGATCCCTTGTTCAGACTCTCATTCCAATAAAATAACATTATATCAACCATTCTTACATCTACTTTAGTTCTTTGATCGAGTGTACAATATACCTTTTTTGCTCACAGATTACATATTAGCTTTTACTGACATCGTTATAGCCTACCTTACAGATACACCTCGCAGCTACATTAGTTCGGTTATTATTCTGCGTGTGCAGGATATTTTTATAGAATGGTATAATGTTTGTTCATCGATTTGTTTTGTATATATTTTACCTGCACATATCAGAGACTTGTGTGCTGCTAAAAAAGATGCCTTTCTAATCTTAGTGGACATAAGACAACACATACTACGGCACCTATCTCTGCTCTGTTCATACAGAGTTTGTATTGTAATTATGTTCTATCTACAAACGATAGAGACTACATGTTAATGTTGCTACTCTTTTTTGCCCTCATGAGAGCCTCACTTATCTTTCTTTTTATGCAGCTCACCTTGCGGTTCATCAGACAACTAACAAATGTGAGATTCGATATAGCGGATTGTCTATTGATGTTTATCTCCTCCTATCTGTTATATGTGACTTCTAAAGCTGCTCTCTTCATGTAATCTGTAACAGGAAAGGGGAGCTTCCAGTTGATCTACACATCACCAGTCCAAACTAATGGCGTACTATATAAGCCCTCTTTTGTAAACTACAGTTCCAGACTTTGGACGGTTCCTGCAGTCTTTTAGCACCTACAAACCAACTTTATGTAATGTGTAATAGCGTAAAACATCCTCTAATATTTTGCGAACAACTACATGTAATATATGGCCAATCGGTGTATCTTGTGCTCTTTTGTAACGGCGATATCTATTAGTGTGCACTTTTATCTATGCTTAGTTTTTTCTTATTTCTTCCTGCCAAATGGTACATGCTACATCTGACTAAACATTTTCCTTTTTTGATGTATGTATTGTTATAACAATGTTTCCATTTTCTTCCCAAAGCAGCAGAGGATTAGAGCTAATGGACCGTCTAGCTAACTACAGACAGTAAGTCCGCAATGCCTGCTTATTACAATTGATGTTGGTATGAACAATAATAGCTTGCTCAAAAAACTGGTACATTATACTTTGCCAGCAGCTCACCTCTACAATTGGTGAATCACCATTTCCATTTCAGTGATAACTTTTGTTTATGTGCTTTATGTTTTCCAGACACACCATGGCCATCTTGAAAAGCTGGACACCACAGTTAAACAAGGCTACAACGAGAAGGTACCTGCCCCAGATTGACTTTAATGATTCCTACCAATTGCTGCTACCTCAACGATTCCTAATGATAGATGCTCATCTATAATATAACTGCGCCCAACACGTGCCTAAAAACAATCTCACATGCAGGTACAGGTGCTTAGCGACAATTTAGATTACCAGCCTGTATTATATAGAACACAGGACAAAAAAGATATGAGAATGTAATCGTTGCTTCTTTGTTTTGCACTTGCTTGGTAGAAGAAGCTGCCAACTGAGGAATTGACATTACCGCCTCCAAAGAGACAGACCAAATTTTAATTTCTTAAGGCTGCTTTCAGCCAATCAAAGCCAGGTAGTAGCCTCTCCTTGTTTGCTCCCACTTGGTGGCTGAACAGTCAGCTGAGGTTTGATGAGCAGCTGAGTCACATACTACAGGATGTCTAAAGGTATCTCTTTGCTACAGAATGCCTTGTATTATATATTCCTAGAGATTTTCTCATGTCCAAAACATTCCTTCCCAAAGTGTTGTGCTAGATCGACTGCTTTTTCCCCCTTTTGCTTGTTACAGCAATGTATTTTGGGATTATAACTCATTTCATAGTTTTTTGTATAGGTCGTATACATTACCTCTAGACAATACATGTGCCGTATAGATATCATCTTTTTTACTTCAGATATTGAGTAAAAATTGCTGGAGGATGATATATTGCTGCATATAAAAACGATTGCTATGATCGTGCTGCCCATTCCTGGACTCAACATACGAATTATCACTCTATACAACATTCTGATTCTTACTTTGAGAAAATCACCATTATTTTTTTTGTCTAAAAGTATATGACATGTCTTGCAGGTTCCTTTTACATCTGGTATAGCTCAAAACAAAAACAGGAGTACCAGCTAAAACAGCATGTTCGTTCCAGAGGAGATGCATGTGCATGATTCCACAGTCCCTTAGTTCAAGACTTTTTAGAGCTTAAAATACTTTACGTACTTATTGATAGACTCTCTACTATATTACTACATTTTCCTGCTTATCCGTATTTTTGTTCCTCACAAAGTACACGTAGTCTCTCAAATTAAATTCCCATATTGACGGATCCAGATAAGGCTTATATATTATTTGACCACACAGATGTATATTGTGCCATTCCTGATCTAATTATTTTACTCACACATACACACACACACACACACACACACACACACACACACACATATATATATATATATATATATATATATATATATATATATGTACACATAAAACTTCCAAATCATCATCATACATGGGGTTTTTATTTCGCCCGTGGCAACGCGCGGGTCTACCGCTAGTATACCTATAAAAACATCAGGTTGAGCCGGCGACGGCAGGATCCCAACCTAATCCATCTGAATCTCCGTCCTATCCACATGGATTGAGCAGGAACCTAACTGATTTTAAACCCATCCACATAAGCCTTACTCGGATCAACTAACTGGTTTTCTTTGAACATGATCGCGACACCTTATATTTTTAGATAAAAGATGTACAACTCTCGGTCTCTGTATCAACTAGAGATATACATAGCCATTACACTATCATCAACTAAAATGTTAAAATAAAAAACAGCCAAAAGCCAACAATGACAAACAAATTATTATGCAAAGGCTAGCCTAAAAAAAGACCACCTAGCCTCGCCTCCGGGACCCACCAGGAGATCGTCCACACGCGAACAGCAGCTGTGCAGCAAAGAGGTGATAATGAGCTAGTCTCCGTAGCGACGCCTCCAAGAAAGATCTAACCAGCGAAGGTCAGATCAGGAGTTTTCACTCTAGATCTTAGGTACTGATTCTCCAAAACAACGCCTTCAAGAAGGTAATACCGCTCAGGTCGATGTCGTTGCCAGATCCAACCAGCGAAGGCCAGATCAAGAGTTTTCACCCCAGATTGAAGGTACCAGCGCTCCAAGACCACGTCACAGCACGACCTCGTCACTAGATCCAACCAATGAAGGCCAGATCGCCAAGACGACGTCTGCAACATCCCCAACGGCCAACCACCGCCTTGACCAAAGGAAGGCGACGTCCACCGCAGCCCACGCGTCGGCCGGTTAAAAGCCGTCCACCGTGGAGGAGTCGAGCGCCGCACAAGCCACCGCCACCGAGCCGTTGCGATCTCTACCAACTGCGCTAAATCTAGATCTGCACCGCACTACCTCCATCGTCATGCCATCGACGAAGTCACGCCGTCGAAAGAAGTCGGCGTAGAAGGGCTCCGGATCGCCACGCTCGAAGACGAACCGGCGGAGAAGGGCCATAGATCCAACCCCAACAAAAGTCTATACCGTTGAAAATCGGCGACGACGTCGGCGTCAAGCGCGATCATGGTCGAGCGCCACCACCGAGAAGAAGAAGCCACCATCGCCGATGGCGGCGACGACCGCCAACGCAGAATAACGAGGAGGAAGGGAGGGGGAGAGGAGAGCTTGTTTGGTGATGGCTAGGATTTTTAGGAGGAAGTGCGGCCACAAGATGAGTTGTTATTAGGTGAGCGGTAATAGATTGATATTTATGGTCTAAGGAAAAAACAACGGTACCTACACAAGTATGTACGGCGCGCCTCACTTTGGTTCGGGCAAAAAGGCCCACGACCTCCTAAAGGACTCGACTTCACCTCCGACATTGGTTCGGACTCAATAATTTTTTTAAAAAAAACGAAGCAAAATTACATGAACCGACTCACGTCACGTGTGGTTCGGTCAAATAAAAAAGGCACTCAGAATTTGCATGCATCCTCTCAAAAACCTTATCCGGTTCACTAGAGAAACTTGGTTTTCTTGAGGAATCAGCATGAGGAAAGCACATCAAAGCTCTTCCCTTCTTCCGGCCAAGTCAAATAGCCATGCATTATTTGATAAATCTCGGTTGCCTTTTTTCTAGCATGCACGTTTCCATCTTCGTGCACACAACACCCACGCATCGATTCCTTTACTTGTAGCGCCCCTGCAGCTTCGTGCATGCACACCGGATGCACTACATGTTGATGTAGCACCGCAGTGCACTTCCTTCATTTCTTCAGTGCTCTCTGTCTCCCATGCTTATGTGTAAAACTGCACGCACACATGTGAGTATGTGACTATTAGACAGCAACATATTATCATTAGTAAGATTAAAATTATTTAGGAGCAAGTTTACTTGCTGTTTAATTAATTTAACATTTACTCGTGTAATCGGCCCAAGTGGCACTTCCTTGTTCCTTTCAACTCAAGTAAAGCTAGCCGTCTGTGTTGGATCATTAGAATCATCTTGAGCAGCACCACGTGAGGAGGAAAATGTACCAGTAGTAGTAGGCATGTCTCCTCAAGGAGGACCATGTCAAAAACCGATGATTAACTTAGGGCTTGTTTGGTTTATGACCTGAGAGCCGTGCCTGAGAAAAAGTGATGCTTGAGAGTAGTCTGAGAAGTAGATGATTTTTGTCTGATCAAGCAAGCCTGAAGATTTGGTGTTTGGTTGGTGATACGTGCCTGGAGATAGAATTCAAATATGAACAGTCGATTTCATCGATTATCTAAATGTTTTTTATATAAGTTTTAGTTTTTTAGCATGTCTAATTAAAAAGAAGAAATAAAAAAAACTAAAGAAAAGACTTTGCCTGGATCAGGCATTGGTTTTGAGCGCCTGGTCCGATGCTGCTATCTGGGCTAGGGAGCTTCCCAGGCTTTCAACCAAGCAAAGCACTGGCAGCCCTTTGACAGAGACGTCACCATACACCCAACCAAACAGCCCCTTAGTCTATATAACCTGTCTATTCAATCCTTCCCTCAGACTCTCCATGTTTCTTCTCTTCTGACTTGCCTCTCACTGCTTCCGACTTGCCTCGCACAGGCACCCCCCAAAAAAATTGAAATTTTTTAGGGTATATCTTGATATACTCACATTTGGCCCATCTCATTGAATTCATCCACACACCAACACAAGCACACACCAACACAAGCTCATTTTCTCCTCCAGAGCCCTAACGCGATCTTGGCCGCTTTGCTTCTCCTCCTGGGCTCGGCGAGTGGCGACTGCTCTCCTCGCCCACTGCCGCCGCCAGGCCGAGGCGCCGCCGAGCCGCCGGGGCGCTGCGGAGGACCAACAGACACTAAGGTAAACTCGGGTCTCGGGATTGGATTTGGGGAGGCGGGCAGCAGGAGAGCCAGGCGGCCAGAGGCCGAGCCACAGGCCATGGGAGGAGGGAGCAGGCTTGGGCGCCAGGCCACACAAGGGGAGGCAGGAGGCGAGGAGCGGGATGGGCCAGAATGCTCAGGTGAGGAGGCGAGCCAGCCAGGGCGCCACCAGGCCGATGAGGAGGGCAGGCGGCCGCCCACGCCGAGTGAGGCAGGAGCAGAGCCATGATTGGGGAAGGGCGAAGGGGAAATGGGGAATGGAAATGAAGTCTAAACGCTGAGAGAGAGAGATTGGCTTATTGGGTTTGGGAAATGGGAATGGCTGGCCGTGGCCGATGGGAATAAATAAAGAAGAGGAAAGCCATGCCGAAATTATGATCAATGCTTGAATCATTGAATGTCTACTGACTTCTTGAATATAGGAACTGTTTTATTTTTGAATGTCTTTTGACTTATGTACAAATAGATTGGTATTGGTTCTACTGGTAGCAACGGTGAGCATTGAAAGAGTATTTTCGGCGATGAATCTTGTGAAGAACAAGTTGAGAAATAGTATGGGTGATCAAGTATTGAATGATTGTTTAGTCACCTTTATAGAGCGAGATATCTTCTCGAAGGTTAGTGATGATGATATAATCAAGTGTTTCCAAGGAATGAGATCGCGTCGTATGGTATTGTAATTTCTATTAGCTATTTTGGACTATTTTATTCATGTAAGATTTTATTTGAACTAGTTGTATTGTACTATTAACTAATTTCGATTTTTTTTTTGTGTAATTGCGTTGAATTTGTGAAATTACTTACATGTCGTACAAGATTTTTTTTAATCTTTCAAGTGTGCACCCTCATCAGAAAATTTCTGGCTCCGCCACTGCTGTCTCGCTAAACTTACTGCCAGCTCAACCAACTACCTCAATTCTCTTTGGGGCCGAACCCAGCTTAATACAAAAAGGCAATTAGTAATTTAGTATAGTCCAAAAATGTTTCAACCCAAATGGGCAGCTTATGTGGGGAACTCTGCCAATTATGCCATTCAGGACAACCAACTTAGCCTCCAAGCTGTGAAGCCATTGGTGCCTCCAATGATTTATTTAGTTCGGAAGTAGGATAGCTAAAATTGGTTTGCTTTAATTTACAGTGATCAAAGTTTGGATACTAGATCCGGATTCTCTGTTGTTACCGCAAATAACACTGTATAAACAGTGCACATTCATGTAGCAACTGGTGATTTTATTGTTGTCTTTGATACCGTAGCGAGTTTGTTTCGAACGGTGAATACAATGTTTCCACGCTAACTACTGTAGATTGTCCGTGTTTTTCTCTCCATCTTCCTAGTATCCTTGTCATCCCGCCAGAAATGGCAAAAAGGAAGGAAAAAAGATTCTTCCTGCCCAGTTGGATATTCTGCTACTGCTGTTACCGGCTTGGTGCTGCCGTCATCTGAGGCGGCCACCAACTTAGTTTGTTTCCCTTGGTTGCTCAAATCCAATCACAACTAACAACAACAAAGCCAGCGGTGGGGCAGCTTTTTTATCAGATGGACCTCGGCAAAACACTATTTCCATTCCCTGGTAGCGATACTGTACTTCTATTTTGCACAAGGAAAATTTTGCGAATGCACCCCTGAAGGTATTCGATGAGGGTCACTCAACGGCTTTGACATCTCTCTTGCGAGGACTTATGGTTTTGGGATACCCCATGAAGGTCGTCTTATGCTAGAGATTGCGTGCTCGGTTTTACTAGTGGAAGGACGAAGCGTAAGATGTATTAGAGTATCTACAATAACTTGTTTCTTAGCTTTTTACTAAGAGAAGAAAGTACACAATCTAATAAAAAGAAACAATTCTTCTAATAAATTGTTTCTTGAGCTTATATCTAAGACTTTAATTGCTACAAGTGTGCATGATTCTTTATGATCAATAATGAAGTACAACTTTGTGGTCTATATGTTTTAGTTCATTTATCATATCAATAATGAAGTCAGGCTGTATAAGTGATCCGATGGATATTTTGCTTGGAGACAGTGGAACCCACAAAACATGTTTTTAAGTAACAAGTAAGTCTCAAATAGAGTATTTGGTTGTTTCTTATGTCTTGGTATTAACAATATGCTGGTTTCTTCATCTAGAAACAACATCATCTTCTCTCCTCCGCATCACCTAAATGCTGATGTGGCAACTCCTTAGTAACAAGTGATGTAGACTGTTGTAGATACTCTTAGAGCATCTATAATAGTCCATATCACTTGTTACTAAAGGATAGACACATCAGCATTTAAGTGATGTAGAGGAGAGAAGGTGAATTTGTTTCTAGATGAAGAAACAAGCAAGTTGTTGATACCAAGACACAAAAAAATAATAAAATAACTATTGGAGACTTACTTGTTACCTAAAAACTTGTTTTGTTGATAGCAATTAAAGTCTTAGATACAAGCTCAAGAAACAATACATGGGAAGACTTGTTTCTTTTTATTCGATTGAATACTCTCTCTTCTCTTAGTAACAAGCTAAGAAATAAACCACTGTAGATGCTCTTATATCTTTAATTTTTTATTGGTCTTCGGCGAAGATTAAATGCCATTATCCATTTTGAATGGGCGAATGCTATCCTACAGAGATCATATAAGGGCATCTCCAATAGTTAGAGATAACCTTGTCTCTAGTATATGCTACATCATCTTTAGAAACAATATCTCCAATAGATAGTCTCTAGCACACTCTCCAACATTTATATTTTATAATTTTTCTTTGAAATGGGCCTACATGTCAACTAGAGTAGATTAATGTACCATGTCTTGTTTCGTGTACACGGCAGTCTCTTCAGGAAGAGACAACCTGTGCTCTCTCTCATCCCCCTCTCTCCTCCACGTAGGATTTTATGGACGTGACATAGCTAAGAGACGACAATAAATACACTATTGGAGATGCCCTAAGAGAATTACAATGATAATATGTAAAAAAAACTCTTGAAATATGCACCTTGTTCGAGGCTTCAAGTAACCGTGAAGACCGATGGTAGCATCTATCACGCATATCTGTTGCGTATCGATCTGTACACTTGATTGTAAAGCATAAAAACCTGAGCTAAACTAATAAGGTCATCTTCAATAGTATATTTATTGTCGTCTCTTAGCTATGTCACGTCAACAAAATCCTATGTGGAGGAGAGAGGGGTGGAGAGAGCACATGTCGTCTCTTCTTGAAGAGACTGTCGTGCACGTGAAACAAGATATGGTACATTAATCTACTCTAGTTGACATGTAGGCCAGTTTCAAAGGAAAATTATAAAATATAAATGTTGGAGAGTGTGCTAGAGACTATCTATTGGAGATGTTGTCTCTAAAGATGATATAGCATATGTTAGAAACAAGATTATCTCTAACTATTGGAGATGCCCTAAGCAAAATGGCACCAACAATTCGTTTGTAGCATGCCACTTCAATGAACCAATAAGGTCCCATTCTGATTAGGGATGGTAATTTTGCTCCCCGATTACCTACGGGTAAAAACCTTAACTGAGGTGGCTATGTCCCTCATTTTGTGCTAATAGACACATTCGTGGTAGGAAAACTATGCCCGATGGGAAATTGGACATGGGGGAGCCCCACTCGTGCCTACTTCGTCTTATTACCCACCAAGCTACTGACATGCAGACCCTTTACTCCTCATTCCACCAATCCACCCCTTCGCTCAGCAATTAGCACCACAAGATGCACGCACCCACACCTCCACTCTTGCCCTCAGCTCCGTCCTCCCATCCCAAATACGCCTGTTGTACTCTCCCTCCTCCCAAATATCTCGTTGGCGATCAGTTGACACACGCCGCAGACCTCACCGTCCACCTCACTTCTCCACGGTTCCACCTCCCTCCCTCCTCTTGTCCTTCACGGGAGCCAGAGAAGGACAAAGTTGCCAAGATCTAAAGCCAGCACCAGGAGTCGCCTTTACCACCCTTAGATGAAGCTGGCACCGGTAGAAGTCATCGCCGCTTGGTGAGGATGCCCACACCAAGTATATAAACCATGATTCTATCCATTTCCCCTCCCTATCATGGCGGGCACACAGGCATGCTCACATGTGGCATGAGCAAGGTTCTTTACATGTCGCCCTTGACTGGTATACTGAAAGCATCTAGGCCCCTAAAAATTGTTTTGGTAATTAATAATAATATGTGAATATGGGACTAACATGTTTATTGAGTATTTACAAGATTAAGTCCCAGTGGTGAGTTTGATAACTTGAAGATGCATGCTAAAGGACAACATAAAGATCGATATGGTTCAAAGACAAGGTACAAGTAGTCTAGGATCCTTTTATGTTTTACCGGTCTTAGGAGAAATGGATGGAAGACCGGATTTTAGGTTAAATGCCGTACTATTAAGAGGGATCATGACTAGTAGCTTGATAGCATGTTCTTGTGCGATTTGGATTAATTTAGGATCATGCGTGCATTCGAAATTTGTTTTGGAAAGCCAACTACGCGTTGTCAGGACAATCGGTAGTACCGGCGTTGTATTGGCGGTACTACCGCTCAGCGGTACGACCGGGCTCGTGGTGCGGTACTACCGCAACCCGGTTGTTCTGAAAAAGAGTTGGCGGTACGTTATTTCCAGAGAGACACCTTTTCGGCTGGGTTGCAAACCCTAAAATGATAATACATAGTTGTTCAATGAACTACCACACCCCTATTTCAAAAGTTGGCGCTCGTATTTTCCAAGAGGGTACCCTTTTGGGTCCTTTGAGAAATGGTAGTACCGCCCTTGTTGAGAGGTATGGTCGGCCAGCGATAGTACCGTATGATGGTTTGCGGTAGTACTGTGCCGAGGTTTCCAACGACTATGTCAGAGCAGTTAGTGCCACTGTTGTAGTCGTTACGGAGCGGTAGGTGAGGTGCGTGTAACATCCCAAATGTATAAATGGGTGTGTGTTTCAAATGTAAGAAAATATGTAGAAATTAAAACTTTTTCTCACATCTTGAAACTCTTGAATATTTCCATAATTCTTGTCAAGAGTTGTGGAGTTCGAAAACCTAAACCTCCTGTTGACTAAAGTCAAACCCTTATTCCACTTTGTCACCAATCTTGTGTTAACCTTTGGAAATATTTTTCCTAGGTTCTAGGGATGATGTGGGACCCCTCTGGAAAAATTTATAATTTTTAGAAATTATTTGATAAATTTTGGAGGTAAGTCAAACCCTAGAACAGCCTTGATGAATTTCTAGAGAAAAATGCAGTGCATAAAAACCTCGAGAAATTTTATGTAAGGTTAATCCAGGAGTGAGGAAGCTCCAGTTAAAATTTCGGAATTTTTAGAGTTAGTTTGTTACCTCTAAAAATTCCTCCAACCTCAGCTTTCAATTTAAATTCAAAACTGGCACTGTTCCTTGGGTCCGAGCCGCTTCCCAAAGCAGGTCGAACCCAAACCTCTTCCCCGGCTCAGCCGTGCCCTTACCCCCGCGTGAGGTCATGCTCCGTTGGATCTAAATCAACGGCCACAGCCTCCCCTTTCATTTCGTCGCCATCGGATCCAAGGTCCACGGCCACGACCTCCCCTCGTTATCATGCGCACCAGACCTCCCACCCGCGCGAGGTCGTGCTCCGTTGGATCCAAATCAACGGCCACGACCTCCCCCTCTCATCTCATCGCCGTCAGATCCAGATCTCGCGACCACGACCTCCCTTTCCCTTTTCAGTGTCTTGCCCAACGGCCCAGACCTCCCGCACCTCAGCTCGTCGCCTTTGGATCGAGATCCAATGGCCACGACTTCCCCTCTCCTTGCATCGCCATCAGATCAAGATCTCACGGCCATGACCTCCTCAGCATCGTGCGCACCAGCCACGACCTCCCCTCAATGTTGTGCTCCGTTGGATGAAAATCCAATAGCCACAACCTCCCTTGCGTCGTGCGCAGCGCCCACGACCTCCCTCCTCTGTTCAGCGCCTTTGGATGTAAATCCAACAATCCTGACCTCTCTCTCTCTGTTGTGCGCCTTAGGATTACAATCCAGCGGCCACGACCTCCCTTGTGTCGTGCGCAACGCCCACGACCTCCCCTCATCGTGGTGTGTCGTTGGATCAAAATCCAGACCTCCCTTGTGTCGTGCGCAACGCCCACGACCTCCCCTCATCGTGGTGTGTCGTTGGATCAAAATCCAACCGCCACGACCTCCCTTCGATGTTGTGCGCCGTTGGATCAAGATCCAACAGCCACGACCTCCCCTCGCGTCGTGCGCAATAGCCACGACCTCCCCTTTATGTTGTGTGCCCTTGGATGTAAATCCAATGGCCACGACCTCCCCTCATCATTGTGTGCCCTTAGATGTAAATCTAAAGGCCATGACCTCCTATCCACTTACCGCGCGCTACCTCCCCCTTTCTTTTCGCAACCGTGCGATGGAGATCCCACGGCTGTGACCTCTCCTTTTCTTTGCGCCACCGTGCGATGAAGATCCTGTGGTCGCGACCTCCCCCTTGCCTTTCCAGACCGCACCGTTGCGAATCTAAGGGTCACGACCTCCCCCTTCGTTGATCCAACGGTCGATGCGAGGTCCTGTTCTTCTCCTTCCTCGGCTGCGTGCGCCATGGCGAGGAGGAGGCGGTGACTGTCACTTCCCCAACAGCTCTTTTCTTGCCAAATTAAATCTTTGGTTAGCTTTCCGCCCCTAGGTCTTGCTCGGACACCCCCATCACCTCCACATCTTTGTCAGGAGCCATGGACCGAGCCATGGGCTAAGCTCACCATGGAGCTTAACCCTAGCTCATGACCTCTGCTCCCCGGGCTATAAGACCTCCCCTTGTTTCCCCTTAGCTTCCTTTACACACCATTGAGCTCTGGCTTGCGCCACTGTGCTTGTTGAGCTCAAATCACCCGTGAGCTCCCCTAACCGCCATTGTTGAGCTTGGAGCTCCTCGGTGGCACAGGGTACCAGTGGCTTTCCTCTCCCTCTCTTTGCTTCCACTTGAGCCACTCATCACCCTGGTGCTTTCCCCTAACTTGATTTTATCTTGTCTCCACAGGGGTGACTTAATTTCGAGTTTGGATCGTTTGACCGTGGAGCACCCCTTTCTTCACCATCATGGTCCTCCTCTCCCCGACCTCCTCGGCTCCTCCGCGACCTCCGGGTAACCTCTGGTAGTCCCTTAGAGCCGGGCACCCGCTTGTATGGATTGTTCTTGACTTTACTTCATGTTTTACTTTCGGCCGTTTTGGTCACCGCCGTTCTCCTCGGCTCGCTTGCCGTTCAGGCCGTCGCCGCGGTGTGAGTGGCACCCTCATGTGCGCACCGCTATTGTGGACTTGTCGGTGCCCTCAGTGTGCGCCGCTGTGACCTATCTCGTCAGCTTCGGATCAAATATGAGACATTCATAATGTTGCATCATGAAAACATTACCGAGATGTATTCACGACTTAACAACATTGTGAATGAACTCAAAGGTCTTGGCACTAACCTTTTTGATGTTGATATTGTGTGCAAGATACTTAGGGCTCTACAGAACAAGTATGAGACGTTGGTGACACTATTTCTCAACTCTCCCGAGTTACCAAGAATGACGCCAACGGGACTTTTGGGCAATCTCATAACAAATGAGTTGTTCAAGAAAGACAAGGAAGAGCTCTTGGAGTCATCTTCTTCAAAGAAGAAGATTACCGCTTTCAAGGCCAAAGTGGAATCAAGCGATGATGAGGATGAAGAAGGAGACTCCGAAGAAGAGTTTGCCTTCCTTGTGAGAAAAATGAAGAAATTCATGAGAAGACGCCCGCATAGAAGCTTCAACTTCGACAAGAGAAAGAAAAGGCAATCCTCAAGTAACAACAAGCGTTATAGCAACATCCGGTGCTATAATTGCGAAGAGAAGGGGCACATTGCTTCTCATTGCCCCGCAAAGAAGGATGACAAGGGCAAGTCATTCAAGAAGAAGGAGTTTGATGGCAAGAAGTTTTTCAGGAAGCTTCACAAAGATGGCAAGCATGAAGCCCACATTGGAGAATGGGATTCCAATGAGGAATCAACCGACTCCGACTCCGATGAGAATGAGTCCCCTAAGAAGAAGGGACTCATTGGCATCGCCATCAAAGAGGCTCCATCACTCTTCTCCACTCCTACTTGCCTCGTGGCAAAAGGAGTTAAGGTAAAATCCATTAATAATAATGAACCAACATATGATGAATTAATGGATATGCTTGAAGACTTGAATGAATATCTTGGAAAAAAAATGTCAAAATATAAAGTCTTAAAGAGAGAGCATATCTCTCTAAGAGATTCTTATGAAGAGCTAAAGGAAACTCATGACTTGCTTATCCAAGAAAATTCAAGCAAGTCTTGCTCTAGTGTAGGAATTACATGTGATATTATTGATGAAATACCAAGTGTAGAAATTGTTAAGACTAGTGCATCTACTTCATGTAATGACCTACTTGCTATGCCATGTTGCTCTAGTATTAACTCTAACCATGATAATGTTGAGTCTCATGATGCAAAGCTTGTCGTTGAAAACAATGAGCTAAAATAGCAAGTGACCAAGCTAAGCAAAAGCTTAGAACGGTGCTTCAAGGGTAAGACCACTCTTAACAAGCTTTTGAGTGAGCAAATGTGCTCATTCAATAAGGAAGGACTTGGGTATGTGTCCAAGAAAAATAAGAAACCGGTAAACAAGCCTACAAGAAAGGTAAGAAACTGGTAAACAAGCCTACAAGATACCAGTTCGTAGCTCTTCCGAGCAACTACCTGGTCGGAGACTAGGCACAAGACCTTGTCCGACCAGGGTACCCATTATGTAACCTCTGAAATCCTTACGACCAATGAGGTCGTTAGCCTTAGGGGTTACGACTATGAAGACATATGGTCTTTTATTATGTATTAAAATAATACATAGAGGTTTCAATCCTTGTCAGCTAGCCCCCGAACGTTAAATGAACAGGTCGTGTGAGCACTTTCTTCCGACGAAGTCGTATCGGGCAGACCTTATTTAATGTCGTGACATACGAAGGGAAGGCCGATGAGTACATCCAAATGTACTCGAAGTCCTCATGGTCGTCATGGAAAAAGAACTGGTTTTATATGACAGTTACGAGGGATGATGGCCTCTACTTCGCTGGACTTAGGGCGATCGAGAATTCCAAATGGAGGGGGACTGTGAAGAAGACAGGGATGGTCGAAAGATGTGTGGATGCCATTCAAGATCTGAGGATCAAGGGCTTGACTTCCTGGCATGTGGTGAGAGATTTCACCAAACGCCGAATTATTCCTTTGAAGCTCCGGACCCAATCCCTGCTCTGGTCTATTGGTCGTGATGAAGCTATCACGGACTCACGAGATGGTAAGTCTTTGGAAGAAACTCCAACCAGTATAACTTATTACTTGATTATCACAAAACCTTAAAATCTGCTCTGTCTCCCTCTTTCTCTTTTTTTAAAGCATTTTCTGCTGAGGAAATCAGAGAGCGGATCAAGATGATCTGCGCCGGGGAGCCTAGTGAGAAGGCTGCATTCCTTGACATCTTGGCGATAGTCTCTGTTGAAGAGAGACTGGCAAAACTTAAGGTAGATAATCAATTGTCCTTTATCATATATACATATCCTCCGATCAGTTTATTGATCTTGCTCTAATTTTGTAGGCGGTCGGACTGAAAGTCATACAATCCGGTGAGGATCGTAATCCTACCGTGGTTTCGACCAATTCGTGCCAAGAGGCATTGGAAGAAGATGATTCTCCCGAGGTGATAGAGCATTTGAAATAATATATATACTCTAGATAAAAAATTTCATCACCTAACCAAACTTGTTTTTTGATTTAGGTGGAAAAGACTGAAGGCCTGCAGAGCAGAGCTGTGGAAGTCGTAGACCCCAGAATGGTCGTTCACGACCTAACAGTTGTTACTAAAACAACTGATCTGGAGGTTGATAAAACCACACCCTCCGACCTGATGGTCAGGAATGCTACCCTCGATCAGTTGGTCGAGCATATTGCTTCCGACCTCATGTTGGAGGATGTGAGGGGAATAACCAACCCTACCAGCCCAGAGCCGGTGAAATTGGTTGAGAAGAAAATGAAGGCTGGCGGTACGGAATTTATTCTACCGCGTTTCAAAGTCAAAACAAAAAAATCAACTAGGAATGTACAAATGAAAAAATCGTATGAGTGCATACCTTTAATAGTTTTTGATGATTTGGAGTTTTGAGCTTCCTTTCTTCGTTTTGTATAGGTCTTCTAGCGTTCCTATCATTTCTGACCAGAATATTCCTGAGGACCAAGCACCCATGGAAATCCTCATCCAAAGCACTTCTCAGGACAAAGTTCCTAAGGATAACGTGGTCGAGGAAGCCCCCAAGCAAGTGTCGATGCTGGCAGTCATTCAGGATCCATTGGTGATCCTAACTCCTTCTGCGGAGGTAGATGCCCCTAAAGGCCCTCAACAGGTCCCGACAACTGTTGGTAATCCCTCTCAACCTAACAAGTTCCCTTTTCGCCTCCGATTTATTGAGGATAAGGAGCTTAACGAGGCATGGGGAAGAATATCGGACCATCAAATCAACATAGGTCCTGATATCATTTTTGCCGATTATAATGATGTGGCAATCCAGGTAAGTATCTACGACCAGTTTCATAGCTTCTCTTAAAAAGTTTATAGGAAACTTAAAAGAAAAATGTTATTTATGTAGCACATGGTCGAGAATTTTGCTGTGGTCGGAGGACTGACCCAGCGAATAAAACTCCTGGAACAAAAACACTCCGAATTGGAAAGTAAGAATTTTCTTCTTAACATTTCTCCTTCTTCAATACTTTGTTCTTCTTTAATTATTCCCCCTTATCATATTCGATAGATTTGGAGAAAATAAAAGAAGAGGTCGTGGCTGAGAAAGCCAGAGTAACCGAGCTTGAGGAAGAAAATCAGGCTAAGGATTGGCCGATCGTGGAGGCGACAACCAGATATGAAATTCTTGAAAAGAGGATTGAAAGTAATTTGGTCGTAGACTTGACTTATTAACCTCCCCTAATCATTTTTACTTACTACTTGTTTTACTCGTATAGAGCAAACTAAAGCGTTGAATAGAGCAAAGAAGGCTTTGGAATTTGAGCAGGATAAGGAGGCGGCTCTTGTGCAAAGTCTTGATGAAAAGATCCACGCACTGAACAAGATGATCTTTGATATGGGATCAGGATCAAGTCCGCCTCCCTTAAGAGATCCAATAGAGAAAATGGCGTACTTGGGCCAACTTCTAGGAGATCTCAAGGGTCTGTTCAAGACTACTCGAGAGAACTATGCCCAGACTATGAAAGAAGGCGTAGCTAATGGAGTTAGTTTTGCATTGACTAAACTGAAGGCTTCCGACCCTTCCATCGATCTCTAAGCTATTGAAGAAGACTTCGACTTCTTGCCCGAAGATGTAAATAGGCTTCTCGAGGAAATGAAACCTCTTGGAAACAAAGTTGCAGAGGAAATAGAAGTTGGATCTCCATCAAGCAGCAATTAGTCTAGAGATATTCAAGAGTAGGACATTGTAATATAAGAATTATGAAATGTATAAAACTTACCTTTTTGTCATCAGCAAGTCTTTTGTTTATCCTTTTAACTTTTAAAGTACTTAGATATGCCCTAGCCCCCGACTAATTTATAGCAGAAGAACTTTACTATATAATCAGTATGCCAAGAAAAAGAGACCTTGAAGTCTTACCCATTCTGTTTGTTTTGAAGGCATATACTGATTATATGATAAAACCGATCGTAGTAATACTAGGGAATCAATTTGGTCGGAACCAGTGTATGACTTCGATTAGTTGTAGATCTGTTTTGTAATAATCGAAACACTAAACAAAGCAGTATATGGTCGGAAAAAGACTTGTGTTAATGAAAAGAGAAAATATACAAAGATGTATGCAATGAATGATAAGCAAGCTTATTTATATATAGTATCCAAAACTGGTCAAAAGAACTGCTAAGAACTAAAGACTTGAAAGACACTTCGCGAAACGTGTTCAGACTCAAGTCCGACTGGTAGCGAGGATCGTAGGAAAAGAACCGTCGCTAGGAAGCTCCTTCCAGTGGGCAGGACCATGTGTGAAAAAGGAGAGACTTTGACTAGGAGGCTTTCCGTGTCCTGACCAGTAGCCAAACAAGAGTAGAACAGAATTTTGAAATGATGAAATATAGTCTTCATAGTCTTAAGCATAGGAATTACTGCATGAAGTTATTGTTTATTATGCTCTTGTAACTCGTATGTTTCTTTGAGAAAAGAGTGTAGTCGTGCGTGGGAATCATGCAGGGAATGATCACGACTAGGACCCATACAGCGTATGACATAGAAGTCGTTGCCAAAGAGTAACAGAGATCCTTGTAAAGGATGTCGGAGAGAAGGTTGTCTTCTCTGACCGATTTAAATAACAACTGTAGATGACAAAGTATAGGTACAGACATATAAACAATATTGCTCGTCAAAATAAATAAAGGAATAACTAATCTTTATTTAAATGAAAAGAATTGAAAGAATGTAAAAAATAATTAAACATAGAACTTACGCAATTGATCAATGTTCCAAGAATTAGACAAAACTTGCCCATCAGACATGGCTAGTCATACAGAACCTGGTCGGGTGACTTCGACCACAGTGTAAGGACCTTCCCACTTGGGAGAAAGTTTGTTGCAATTTGCTTGGTTCTGAATTTTTCTGAGAACTAGATCACCTACAGCGAGACTACGAGGTTGCACCTTACAACTATGGTACCTTCGCATGGCTTGTTGATAGACCGCTGATCGTACCAGGGCTTGGTTTCGTCGTTCCTTAAGGAAATTGATGTCATCGAGTCATCGTTCATTCTAATCGTTTTCATTGAAACAATCAGTTCGAGCAGAGCCAAGTTTTAGTTCTGGAGCAAGCATGGCTTCAGCACCATAAACCAAGAAGAATGACGTTTCACCGGTCGCACGACTGGTCGTGGTTCGAAGGGCCGATAATACAGAAGGGAGTTCTTGAACCCAAGCTCCTGGCCGTTTGATTAACTGGTCAAACACTCGGCGTTTGATCCCTTGCATAATGATACCATTGGCTCGCTCAACTGCTCCGTTGCTCTGTGGATGAGCAACCGAAGCAAAATGAACCTTGATACCAAGTTCTTCGTAGGATTCTTGGAATTGACCACTTGAGAACTGGGCACCATTGTCTGTGATTATACGACTGGGTACACCAAAACGTGCGATCACATTTTTAGTGAGAAACCTCGTAGCAGCCGCCGTTGTTGTTTTAACAATAGGCTCGGTTTCGATCCATTTTGTAAACGTGTCAATCGTGACGAAAAGTAATTCGAAGCCCCCAGGTACTCTTGGGAAAGGTCCCAGAATGTCCAGTCCCCAGGTTGCAAAAGGCCAAGAAAGGCGAATTGTTTGCAAAGCTTGTGCCGGCTGACGTACTTATCGGCTATGAAATTGACATTGTACGCACTTTGTCACGAGCTCTTTTACATCATGAAGGGCAGTTGGCCAATAGTATCCTTGCCTAAAGGCTTTACCGACTAGTGTTCTATAGGAATGATGTGCTCCACAGACTCCTTCATGGATTTCGGTTAGCAATTTAATGTCATCCGTTTGAGATATGCATCTCATCAACACTCCGTGAGATCCTCATTTATACAAGGTACTTTCGATCAGAGTGTATGATTTGGCTTTTTGTGCTAAACGATCAGCCTCTACATCATCTTCTGGAATTATGTCATGCTGAAGATAATTGTAAATCGATGTCATCCAATCTCTACCCTGATCGCGATAGCGCCAACCGTCAACGACCTGTGGAGCATCCATGTTCTCTTGATCGGTTTGTACGACTTGTAAAGAATCATATATGTTCTCGAAAGGCTCGACCACCGAGGGTGAATCGAGTTGCTCGAGAAAAACTCTAGGTGGGATGGTCGACCTCGTGGAGGCCATCCGTGCCAACTGGTCTGCCAGAAAGTTTTCCTTTCTAGGAATATGTTGGATCTGAAAACCGAAGAAGTGCTTTTCGAGTTTCTATACTTCCGCCAAATAATATGACATCTTGGTACTTGAGCATTGATACTCTTTCCCTACTTGATTCGCTACTAGTTGAGAATCGCCTTTCACTAATGTCTGCGAATCCAGGTGAGCGAATTGCTTTCGAGTTACGCTAGTAAACCTTCGTATTCTGCCACATTATTTCTAGCAGGAAAATTTAACTTGATGGCGTACTTGATGTGTTCGCCAGTAGGAGATATCAAGACAACTCCAGCCCCTAAGCCTTTGAGCATCGAGGAGTCGTCAAAGTACATTATCCACTCATCGTGGAGTTTGTACTTGGGCCCTTGGGTGGGTTCAGGGTTTGTCCATTCGGTAATGAATTCTGCTATTGCCTGGGACTTGATTGCTGTTCGTGAGATGAAATGGAGGTCAAACGCCCCTAGCTCAACCGCCCATTTTGCTATTCGTCCTGATGATTCCCTGTTTTCAAAGACTTGACCAAGGGGATACCCGGTTGGTACGACCACTTTGTGGCTCTGAAAGTAATGCCTTAGTTTTCTTGAAGCCATAAGGAGACCATATAGCAATTTTGGTACCAGTGGGTACCTTTCCTTTGGTCCATGTAAGACTTAAACTTTGTAATACCTTTGGTCATTGGGCGTTGTCACGCTCTCGACGATTACTGCTTGCTAGCTAATCGCGTGGCGTTGCAGCCATGTAAATTAACAATGTTTCTCCCGGTTTTGGAGAGACTAAGACCGGGGTACTTGTAAGGTACTTTTTAAGATCTTCAAAGACATCGTTTGCCTCTTTAGTCCACTCAAAACTTCCATGTTTTCGAAGAAGTTTAAAGAAAGGTAATAATTTTTCCCTAACCTTGCTATGAAACGACTTAGCGCTGCCATACAGCCGGTTAGTTTTTGAACCTCCTTCTTCGTGGTCGGAGGGCGCATCCGGTCGATGGCCAATATTTTTACTGGATTTGCTTCAATATCTCTAGCCGAGACTAAGAAACCGAGTAGTTTTCCAGCGGAAACTCCGAACATACACTTTTCCGGATTCAACTTAAGGTTATGCCTTCTCAAGTTATTGAAAGTATCTTGTGGGTCTGGAACGTGATCGCCAGTGTTGATGCTCTTTACGACCAAATCATCAACGTAAGCTTCTAGATTCCGACCTATCTGTGGATTAAAGGTTTTTTGCATCAACCTTTCAAAAGTTGCACCAGCATTTTTTAGACCAAACGACATCTTAACATAGCAGTAACTGCCGTATGGGGTGATGAAGGAAGTTTTCTCTTCATCTTCTTTACACAGATTAATCTAGTGGTGCCCTGAATACGCATCTAAAAAACTTAGTAACTCACACTTGGAAGTAGAGTCTACAAGTTGGTCAATACATGGAAGGGGAAATCATCCTTAGGACAAGCTTTATTAAGATCTATAAAGGGTCTGTTTGGTAGAGCTCCAGATTCTCATTTTTGATTCGCTCACGATTCTCTGAGAATCCACTTCTCGAGAATCTGGAGTTGTCTGTTAAAAGCGTTTATCGGTAGGTTGGCTCCCAAAACCATATGAGGGATTAGAGGCAAATAGACCATGTTACCCCTGGTTGTAATAATTCAATTGTATTTGTGTCTTTCTCCTATGTATTTGTACACAAATTATATAATTTTTTCCCCTAAATTTATTTAGACCATGTGAATGTATATACGTTGTGCCTCTAAAAACAATCGATACTAAGTAAACATAGAGATGATTTCCCTTATTCGGGCTTCCTTTGGGAAGAACCAGTTTATAAATATAAGCGAGCGCGTTTTTCCTTTTTTTTTATGTAGTGCTCTCATCTATCTGATAAACATGTAAACCGCTTGGTAATTAGTATGAATTTTATTTGCAAGTGCATTTTGTTACATTTTGGATGAGCTCTACAATATTTGGCGTGAGGCGCCTGAGATGTCTTGTCCCAATTTGAGAAATGAATGGCCATAAAGTTCCACGATGCGGGGTAGTTTGCTCTTGTCACCAAAGATGAAATATGAGTAATAGAGTCGGTTGAGTGATATTTTAACATGTGTTTGTATGGAAGAGTTGGATGAATATATTGGATGAGTGTCTGAGCGACATTTTTAACGTGCCTTGTGCCATATTTTCATATGAATTAAGGTTTAGTGATCTTTGAGAAATTTTGCGATACGATAATATGCTACTTTTGGAGGAAGATTTGAATCTTGATGCGGGTTCCATAGGAACTTCGACTTTAAATTTAGGCTAATTCATAACCAATAGTCAGTCTCTTACCACTATCGGTTAGCACGAATCGGGTAACACATTGAGCAGTAAGGCCTTGTTTTAACATGTGTTTGTGCAATCGGAGACTATAGGAGTTCAATGGTTCAATCAAGATGCTCGATAATGCTAACACAACATGTTAGTTCCTTATTCTTGTATATCCAAACCCTCAAAGTACATTTTGCGAGTTGTTACTATACAAAATTATCTGAGATAGTCACTTGGAAACAAGTCAAGCGGTGTACAACCACATCAATTCTCTTCTCCATGACAATAGATGGCTACTTTTTACAACTTGGAGCTCGGTTTGTTGCAAATCCCAACTCGGATAGCACATCTACACGAGACTATCAGATGTGCAATCTCACGGAAATTCTTTTTGGGTTTCAAACCTTATTGATCAAGAGTCCCAAGATCTGCATTGCTTTGCTTTGATGGTAGACTTGGCGAGTGATGTGGGTTTTAGAACGCTCTTTGGATTCAAGGCCCGCGATCTTGAATATAGCCCACACGGTCCCGATGGCATGGTCGGTCGCATCAAGCCCTTCATTTGTCGCGGCGGTAACTTTCTCTCCATACTGCGGTGAACAATTTAACCATACCATGTAAGGAAAATACCACTCCTGTTATGGTCGATGATGTGGATAGCACATTCTTCCCACCACTTGACAACATCGCAAATCTTCCTGTTGGCATCGATAAAGGACATATAAGCGACACGATTACGAGAAGAAAATAAGTTTCCTATTACCTCAATATGAAGTTCGATTTCAAAAGGCATGGTGGCAAGCAGATAATGTGTTTTTGGTTTAGTTGACATATCAAGCTAAGGTCAGCAAAATCCGAGCTTGATGGCATCACCGGTGGGTGGTCAGATACAAAAATAACAAAAGATAAGAACCACAGAGCTTTCAACAAGCATAAGTGCATAACAACACATTATCCATATAAAGTGACAATAAAGCTTGTGTCTCCATAAGCGGGTCAATGGCTAAATTCTTTGAATGTGCAATCGAGAAAGTAGAAGGCTACGGGACTCACTATAATCAAGCTTAATTCACAAACTTCCTATTGTTCAAAAAAAATTGAAGACTCCCACCTCCTCGCCTTAAATCCAAGATTTTGACAAAAACGAATTATATCAAACTCTCTCTACACTAGTTGTGAGTTGTAACCACAGTTGAGGCGGTTGTAGTGAACACATACTTCACAATATCCACACATGGAATTGACAAAAAAAAAATCACCCAAAGATAGAACCTTTCTAGCATGTCGATTATTATTTGTAACAAGTCACAATGGACGGAGTTCACAAAGATCACCATGCAAACATATAGTCATTAATCTGAAAAAGAATGCACATGATGAGGCGTGTGGAGCTGCAACAAAACATTCATCAAATGTGCAAACCAAAACAAACAATGAACGAGGTAATTGCAAGGATTCCACATTACATCATCCACATACACCACATTCAAGGAAACAAGAGTTCAAGAACAACGCTAAGTTTTGCCCATCAAATTATTATTCTTTCATCGATCCGTAACATAAAGGGATGCCGCAGCGCGGCGGGGGCGGGGAAGGAAGGCTCACGATGTCGAAGGCGCACATTTCGCCTTGCCTTGCGTCGCGGCGCACATTCTGGATGTCCCATGGCTTGGGCTCGGGGGCGGCGGCGACCATCCTGGAGCTCGGCGAGAGCACGACTGGCAACCGAGCAGCGCGCGTGCTTGTTGAGCTTCGCGGTTGCGGGGCGCGCGGCGGCGTGGCGCTCTCGTAGGAGGTGGTGGCAACTTGTCGAGCCACTCGCCGGCGTGGACCTCGCAATCCGCGAACGCACGCGTCAATGTCCTCGGCGGTGGGAGGCCACTCGATGATCCCGCGTTAGCGGCGGAGGGAGGGTCGGACGGACGAGCCGACCACCTCCGACGCCCGCCGTCCGGATTGATGGCGAGGCGGACGATGCGGTCGGCGACCTTGGCGGAGGCGATCGCAGGCGCGCGCGGCGAGGCAGCCGAGAGGCGCGCGCGCGGGCGAAGCGAGGGGAGAGGTGGAGCGGGGCGGCGCAGGCGCGCGCCACGATCGCCATCGCCGCTGCTTAGTTAGGGTTCGTGGGAGATCTGAGGAGATGGATGGGGACTTGGGAGTCGGGAGTCGGGACTTGGGAGAGGGACCGGCGTGGGAGGAGGCAACGAACGGAGGACCGGCGGGGAGGAGGCGGCGCGCTCGAGGCCGAGGCCGACGCCGATGCGGGATGAGGCGGCTTGCTCGCGTCGCTCGTGAGAAGGAGAAAGAACGAAGAAATGACGAAGAAACGAATCGGCGCTGGAGTTTACGGGGGGTGATTGGATGGCAATCGGCGGGTAAATAATTAGAACTTCAATGGGTATTTTCGCTCTATCAAGTTGGATTCTCAGGAGAATCCAAGGAAAGGCTGCTTCTCCTCACTAGTGTATTTTTGAGATAGCTCCACGCGAGAATCAGAATCGGATGTTTTGATAATCAGGGTGTTTGGTACGGCTCCACGAGAATTAACTGAGAAGCTGGGAGTAGAAGCTGTACCAAACAGGCCCAAAGTCAATACACATTCGCCACTTTCCATTATTTTTCCTAACCATTACAGGATTGGTGAGCCACTGAGGGTGGTCGACTTCACGAATGAATCCAGCCTTAAGGAGCTTGTCAATCTTTGACTGGATTGCCTCCTTTCGATCAGATGCAAAACGCCGAAACTTCTGGTTGATCGATTTTTTGTCAGGCTGGAGAGCTAGCCTGTGCTCGATCACCTCCCGGGGGACTCCGGGCATGTCGGACGCCTGCTAGGCGAATACGTCCTGATTTGCTCAGAGGAAGGAGACGAACGACTCTTCCTATTTGGGGTCGAGTCTTGCCCCGACCAGTATCTTTCGGGTAGACGAGTCAGTGTTTCTTGACCCAGGTGGCGACTTGGCGCTGTCCGGAGAAGCGCCTTTGTCGAGTGGTACCTCCTTTGTCTGGTCGGAAGGCTTTGGCGTCATCTTTGGCCTCGAGTGCTTGACATGCACGGTAGATGGATTAGCCTCTCTGGTCGGAAATTCGTCGACCAGTTCTAAGGATTTCTGATCACATGCGTAAGCCATTTTCTGATCTCCTCGAACTGTGATAACTCCCTTTGGTCCCGGCATTTTCAAACTTTGATAACTGTAATGCGTGACTATTAAGAATTTTGCTAAAGCCGGACGACCAAGGATTCCGTTGTATGCGGATTCAAAATCCACCACATCAAACGAAATCCTTTCTGTTCTGAAGTTGTCAGGTCTTCCGAACGTAACCGGTAGGGAAATTTGTCCTATCGGTTTAGCGGTGGAGCCAGAAACTATACCTTGAAAGGCATATTTTACTGGTTTCACCTTTGACTTGGGAACTTGTATCTCTTCTAAAGCTCCTGCAAATAAGATATTTAAAGAACTACCACCATCTATTAAGACTCGATTAACCCTACAGTTATTAATAGTAGGTTCAACAACAATAGGGAACCTACCTGGTCGAGTCGAAGGAATGTGGCAGTCTTCTTTGCTGAAGGAGATTACGTTGTCCGACCACCTTGATGGCTTGATGATGATCAGAGGCTCGACAAGGTTGACCTCCCTCTCCATAGCCTTCAGATGACGCCTTGACTCATACGAAGAAGACCCACCAAAGATCATGTTGACCGTATCTTGAGGCTCCTGGTACTTTATTTCTTCGTCATCATCTTTGTCCTTCTTGGAACTCATTTCACCGAGTTTCTGTATCGCGGGGAGTGGTCCTTTGCCTGCATAGTAATCCTCCAGTTTTTTCTGCCAGGCTCGACAGGTGCGCAAGTCATGCCCTGCCTGCTGGTGAAGTGGACACCACTTCTTGTTTTTCTTATACCCTTCGATCGAAGCTTTTGATTTGCCTCGACCGGTATAGTCCTTCTTACCCTTCGTAAACTTTTCAGGAATAGCCAGGACTTCCTTATCGTCAGGTCTGCGGTTTTTCTTCTTCTTGAGAGATTTTTTATTCTTCTTCTCCGGTTTATCCAAGCCAGGTTGGGGGTTTTTATCCTTCCGATCAATGGCCTCACACCACTCAATTGCTTCGCTAGCGGTGGCGTATTTTTCGGCCATGTCGAAAAGTTCGACGGTCGTTCGTGGAGGGTCCATTGCTATGTCCTCCGTGAACCGTCGATTTCTTAGACCTGTTTTGAAGGCTTGGATGACAGATGATTCTGCAACCTCTGGTATGGAATTACGAACCTGGCTGAATCTCTTGATGTATTGACAGAGAGTCTCATCAGAGCCTTGCCGGATTCGGTGGAGGTCATCCTCCTTTCCAGGGCGGTCGTACGTGCCTTGGAAGTTTGCAATCAGAAAGTCGCAAAGTTGCTCCCAAGTGTAGATTGATCCGACCGGTAGGTTAAGCAACCACAACCGGGCAGACCCTTCGAGTACTGTGGGTACATAGTTAGCCATTACATTTTCATCACCACCACCAGCTCTGATGGCGATGGTATATATTTGGAGAAATTCTAATGGGTTTTGGGTCCTATTGAACTTGTCCAGGTTGGCCGGTCGAAACCTGTTTGGCCAACGTACAACTTGGAGCCCTGTAGAGAAGGCTCGACAACCTGTAATCGATTCATGGCACCTTCTTTGAAAAGGTGCAGTTATGTCGATCGAAGACCGCCGAGGTTAGATTGCGGATCTCGGTGTCCCTGATCCGTGAGACGCTATTATGACATCTTCGACCGCCTGCTTGATTTAGACGATGTTGGAGATCGTCTGGTCCAAGCGATTGTTCCTCTCGACGAGGTGAGGGTGTTGCTGCCTGAAACAGCCTTCTCCCCTCGTGACTCCTTGGTCGGAATCGTCGAGGGGGCCTTGCTATCGATTGTTCTCCAACACGACCATGCTGCCCTCTACCGATGGAGGAACATTGGGATAAAGTCATGGTTTGACTTCCTGAATTCCTCTGTTCCCGGTATACTTCCGTTCGTTGCATGGTCTGCTAAATAATCTCCGATACTTGGCCTACAAGTTGTACAAAACCTGGGGTCTCTGCTAGAGCAGGGTTAGAATTATTTAACATATCTTGAACATGTTGCAGGTTTCGTACCGCCACCGAAGGTCTCGGAGGATTCATACTGGTAGTAGGTATTTGAAGATCTGAACCTTCCCCCGACCTCCTGGTTTGCTCTGTCCGATCAGCTACTCTTGGTGGGGCAGAACCAGACAAGTTAACTGATGGACGTCGATCAATTCTGTTGCCTCCGGAAGTTGGTGCTTGATGGCCCGTATCATTTCTGCCAGCACGTGGTGGCGTGGCAGAGTGTGTAGGACCGTGCAAGGTATCTTGATTTGTATCTCCGATCGCATTGACCTCGTGCCTCCAGCAGAGATCTTCTGACGAGCTTCCATCGTAACTAATGGAGAGCCTTCCAATGCTTCTACTAGGAGTTTTCACGATAGAGAGCAGTCGGAGATGAGCACCTCCTGAGGTCTTCTTGGGGGGCTCAGCCTGATACGGCGGACTACCGATCGTATGCTGAGTCTTATCATCCCCACATGCCCTACGACCAGTGGAGGTTTAATCGACACCGTTACCAGGTGTCAGTTGGCCCCTAGAATCGTCAGAAGCCGTAGGTGAGTACCTTTCAGCCATGATTTCGTCGAGAATATAGAGATTCTCGGGTTGCGATGCTGAATTTTCGTCACCTGTTTTGCCGGTCGGAAGGACCGGGCTTAGAGAGGTCTTTAGCCATTCCGAACTGCTCGGGATGGCTGATTAATCTAGAAACGCTACTTGTCATAGTGGTGTATCCTCATCCATCTGGTCGATGTCGCTAACGTCGGCGACGTGCGAACCGGTGGAGGAGGAGGAGGAGGACATGCCGTTTTCTTGCATGGCACGGATGCATCCCTCCATGTCAGGGTTGGAGTAGTTCGCTAGGTCGAACCAATTCTCCTCATCCCAAACTCCTGCCATAGTCGCATGAGTGATTACGAGGAATGTGCGAGGATTTGACGAGCGAAAAGTTTCTTCAGGAGATTTGTGTCTTCCTCCCCACGGACGGCGCCAGCTGTCAACGATCGAGTCGCCGATCTTACGAAATAAAAGAGGAAAATGACACGATATTTCCTGAGGGAGAATGGGACTGCTCTTTATTGATATGAACTGGATTTACAAGGGGTGCTTACGACTCGGATGGGGACTAATCTTAATTACACTGAGTATCACGATTGTTATGCTAATCAATTAGGCTTAAAGCATGAATCTAAGGCTGATTGTGTTGCTCTAATCTGATGTTGCTGTCTTGCTTGTCTCAAATCGCCCTTTTGTCTTCTGCGCTCCACCCTTAAATAACTTCCGAAGAGGTAGCAGTTACTCCTGGAGAAGGCATCCCTGGTGAAGCATTGTGACTGGTTGGAGCGAGGTGTCAGTTGATAATGTGTCAACTGCTCTGCGGTTAAGTGTCTGTGAGACACCCAACTGTATGGTGGTTATTGTCAGTGTCTTAGGATTATATAACATCGCGTGGTTTGGAATATACAGCACATGTTCTATTCATCACACGGTTAAGATACCAGTTCGTAGCTTTTCTGAGCAGCTACCTGGTCGGAGACTAGGCACAGGACCTTGTCCGACCAGGGTACCCATTATGTAACCTCTGGAATCCTTATGACCAATGAGGTCGTTAGCCTTAGGGGTTACGACCATGAAGACGTATGGTCTTTTATTATGTATTAAAATAATACATAGAAGTTTTAATCCTCGTCAATAGTAGCAAAGGATAGGTAATAGGATTGGGTAAAATCGCTATCTCAAATGACCTTTCCATTTCCAATGTATCTTTAGTAGAATCATTAAATTTCAATTTGCTATCCGTTTCTCAAATATGCGATCATGGCTTAATTTGCTCATTCTCTAATGAAGGTGTTACAATTTCAAATGCAAAAGATAGTTCTTTAGTTTTCAAAGGTTTTAGATTTGAAAATCTTTATTTGGTTGATTTTACTTCAAATAAATCATGCTTAAAAACTTTTTTAATTGCATAAACCTCATTGGGTTGGCTTTGGCATAGAAGGCTGACACATGTTGGAATGATTCAACTTAAAAAGCTTTTAAAACATGATTTAGTTGTTGGCTTGAAAGATGTGAAGTTTGAGAAAAATAGACTTTGTAGTGCTTGTCAAGCCGGTAAACAAGTCGCTAACTCTCATCCTTCCAAGAGTATTATATCAACTTCTAGACCATTGGAACTCTTACATATGGATTTGTTTCGGCCAACAACCTATAAGAGTATTAGAGGTAATAGCTATTATTTAGTCATTGTGGATGATTACTCTAGATACACATGGGTATTCTTTCTAGATAATAAAGCTGAAACCTCTGGCATTTTCAAAAGTTTTGCAAAAAAGGCTCAAAATGAATTTGATTTCAAAATTAAGAAAATCCGTAGTGATAATGGTTCCAAGTGCAAGAATACTAAAGTTGAAGACTTTTGTGATGAACTTGGAATAAAATACGAACTTTCTACAACCTACACTCCGAAGCAAAATGGAGTTGTAGAAAGGAAAAAATCGTACATTAATTGAAATGGCTAGGATAATGCTTGATGAGTATAATACTTCCAATATTTTTTGGGTAGAAGCAATTAATACCGCTTGTCATGCCATAAATCGTCTTTATTTGCATCGTCTTCTGAAAAAGACTTATTATGAGCTTCTTGTTGGAAGAAAACCGAATATATCTTATTTTCGTGTATTTGGTTGCAAATGTTATAATTTGAAAAAGGGTGTTCATCTTTCAAAAATTGCAAGTTGTTGTGATGTTGGTTTCTTGCTTGGTTATTCTTCGAATAGCAAAGCTTATCATGTCTTTAACAAAAACTCCGGTTTAGTTGAAGAAAGACATGATGTCCAATTTGATGAGACTAACGGCTCTCAAGAAGAGCATGAGAACTTGAATGATGTAGATGATGAAGTCTTAAGAAAAGCTATGGAGTATATGCAAATAGGGGACATCAAGCCTAAAGACGACCCATCGTCTACCACTCAAGTTGAACCTCCTACCTCTTCCACTACAAATCAAATTCAAATTGATGAAGAGGATAATAAGGAAGATGATCAACCATCTAACCTACCACCAAGAATTCATAATGCAATTGCAAAAGATCATCCAATAGACCAAATATTGGGTGACGTAAGTAAGGGTATTCAAATTCGATCTCGTATCGCTTCTTTTTGTGAACATTACTCTTTTGTCTCTTCTATTGAGCCAAAGCATGTAGAAGAAGCACTAGATGATCCGGATTGGGTGAATGCAATGCATGAAGAACTCAATAACTTCACCCGGAATGAAGTTTGGACATTGGTGGATAGGCCAAAGGAACACAACGTCATTGGTAAAAAATGAGTCTTTGGGAACAAGCAAGATGAAAACGGTATGGTTGTAAGAAATAAAGCAAGGTTGGTCGCTCAAGGATACTCACAAGTCGAAGGTTTGGATTTTGGTAAAATCTTTGCTCCCATGGCTAGACTTGAGTCAATTCGGATATTACTAGCTTTTGCATCATGTTTTGATATTAAATTATTTCAAATGGATGTTAAAAGTGCTTTCCTAAATGGTGAAATATCCAAACTTATTTGTGTTGAACAACCTTCCGGTTTTGAAAATCCTAAGAATCCAAATCATGTCTATAAACTCTCTAAGGCGCTCTATGGTCTTAAACAAGCTCCTAGAGTATGGTATGAACACCTTAGAGGTTTTCTAATATCAAAAGGATTCAAAATCGGGAAAATTGATTGAACCCTGTTTACTAAAGTTTTAGATGATGATTTCTTTATTTGTCAAATTTATATTGATGATATTATCTTCGGGTCTACTAATCAAGATTTCTGCAAAGAATTTGGTGATATGATGTCTAGGGAATTTGAAATGTCCATAATCGGAGAATTAAGCTATTTCCTTGGACTTCAAATCAAGCAACTCAAAGATGGAACCTTCGTGAGCCAAACAAAGTATGCAAAAGATTTGATCAAGAGATTTGGCCTGGAGGATGCAAGACACATCAAGACTCCCATGGTAACCAATAGTCATCTTGACCTAAATGAGGAAGGTAAATCGGTAGATTTAAGGCTTTATAAGTCTATGATTGGTAGTTTGCTTTATCTTACCGCATCTAGGCCCAATATTATGTTTAGTGTTTGCATGTGTGCACGCTTTCAAGCAACTCCAAAAGGGTGCCATTTGATGACCGTAAAAAGAATACTAAGATATTTAAAGCATTCCTATAGCATTGGCGTATGGTTTCCCAAAGGTGCTAAATTTGATTTAATTGAATATTCGGATTCCGATTATGCGGGTTGCAAAGTGGATAGAAAAATCACCTCGGGTAGTTGTCAATTCTTAGAGATCCTTAGTATCATGGTCATCCAAGAAACAAAATTCCGTAGCTTTATCCATCGCCAAAGCCGAATATGTTTTCGCGGGTAGTTGTTGTGCTCAATTGCTATGGATGAGACAAATCTTGATGGATTATGGAATTAAATTGATAAAATGTCTCTTTTGTGTGATAATGATAGTGCGGTGAAAATAGCCAATAATCCTGTCCAACACTCAAGAACCAAGCATATAGACATTCGCCATCATTTCTTGAGAGATCATGTGAGCAAGGGAGATATTGAAATTAGCCACATCCGGACAAGATCAATTAGCGGATATTTTCACCAAACCATTAGATGAAGGCTGCTTTTGCAAATTGAGGAATGAATTAAATGTCATAGACTATTCAAATGTTAGTTGAACACTTGCCTCATGCATTTTGCTTCATTTGGTATTATTTGAAGCCTTTGAAGGAAGTATTTTCAAAATATTTATTAAAGATCCCTATGTTCATAAAAAATTATGTTCTTATATAGATATTAGTCTATTCAATGCAAAATGATCCTAAATGATATTTATTTGAGTGCAAAACTAAGAATCATTTGCATAATTCTCAAATCCAAAGTCAATTATTGAAGTTCCAGGATAATCGGAACTACTGGCGGGTTAATCGCGGTACGACCGCAGTGCGGTACTACCGCCTTGTGGTACTACCGGCGGTAAAAGTGCGGAACTACTGCGTCGGTTGGTAAATGGGCATTAACTGCCTTGCGGTTTCTTTAACCCTTCACCTTTTACCACCTAATGGTCCTACCGCACCACCTCCGTCCGTTTCAGTTCCTCTATCTCGACCTCTCTCTCTCCCCGAAGACTCCTCAAAATCCCCTCGAAAAATCCACAAAGTCCTTCGGTGTTTCTTCAATCCGTGTTGTTTCCTTGCATCTTTAGGGTTTCACTCCTTCAATCCTCAAGGTAAAACTCTTTTTCATCCTCGTTTTACCCTAGTTTGAAACCTTAGGTCACATTTAGGGTTAATTTAGAATGTAGATGATTTAATGCGGTTCTTGTTGGGCAAATTGACAAAATTGATGTTTCATGATGATTACACATCTATTCCGTAGATTCATTCCATAAGAAACATAAAAAATTTCAATCAAATTCGTGCCCTGGAACCTGTTTTGGGAAAGCGATACTACCGCTCCTTGAGCGCGGAACTACCGCAATGCAGTCGTACCGGCCAGACAATGGCGATACTACCGAATCCCGGTACTACTGCCCAAGGAACTGCGGAACTACCGATTTCCCTGACAGAAAAGCAAAGATCATTCCATTCAAATTAAACCTATTTTGTTTGATCAATTGCATTCTTTGTAACCTATCCTCTCTGAATGAAGATGCCAAGGACCAGAATTGCTACTCGGAAGTCCATTGGCCCTCCTCGAGGTCAATCTTCTTCAACTCTTGTAGCTCATGTTCAAGGAACTCGAGAGGTTCGCCATAAGGATGCTCATGACAAAGGCAAAGGGCCAGTGGCAAATGAGTCTGAAAGTGAGGAAAGGTCCTCTCAAGCTGAGTCAGGATCTGAGTCTAACTCTGAGACAGAAACAGAAATTCAGGAAGGATCAGATGAAGAAATAGGAGAACTAGAAGAGCATCAGGTTGATTTGAGAACCATTTCTGCTGATGACTATGCAATCTTGCGACACAGTGATCAATATCTTTATCCTTCAGACTCCATAAATCTAAGGTTCCACACTAAATTTCAGGAACGAGTATATGAGTAGCTTTATGGACCTAACAGAAAATTTGCAGATCATAAGTGGATCAAGTGGCAGCACATCAACTCTTTGGACAAGTATAATGGTGTGTATTGACTTTTTCAAAGAGCCGGTCTTCATGATCTCGTTGCTCTACGAAATGACTATGATGAGGAGATTATGTGACAGTTCTATGCCACCTTGCATGTTTCTCCAGATTTTTCCAAAATGCAATGGTTGACAGTAACCAGATATGTGGAAAGCAGCAAGGAAGATTTTGAGCGTGTCCTGAGAACTCAATCTAGCAAGTGGGAGAAGCTCTATGACATGCCTGCTTTACTAGCTCCTGCTTGGACAGATTTCTATGATCAGAATATCAAGTACACCCTAGGGAAAATTCATGGTTTTCAACCCATTCCTAGTCTGATTAATAGAATCATTAATCATACCATTCTTCCCAAGAGTGGGAACTTTGATGCTGTGAGAGGACATGCCTGGAACATTATTGATAACATTATGCATCAGAGAAAATCTGATATGGTGGATGTCATTATTAGGGGCATAGCTTCTTCAAAGAATGATAGGATAAAAAAGATTTACTATGCTCCCTACATCATGGCTTTGATACTCAGTAAGATTGAGTATCAGGGAGGATTGGGCTCTCCCCACAAGGCATACAAGCCACGAGAAGGTCCTCCTATTCGTTTTGAGGGTCAGCAAAGTCAGCAAAGGGATGATGCTCCAGAGGAAGCTGCTGTAGAAGAGGGTCAGGTAACTCTTGTTCAAATTCTCAACAATCAGCAGATGATTTTCAATAATCTGTAATTAGTCATGACTAATCAGCAAGAGCTAAAGGACACTCAGCAGGAGATGAAGACAGCACAGATAGAGTTCTAGAATGAGATCCACAACAGGATAGCTGCCCTGTCAGAGTGTGTCTTTTCCATGGAGCAGATTTTGACCACTCCTTAGTGCTACACCTCTCGTCGTTGCCCTAACACTCCTCCACGGGCTTCTACTTCATTTGCTCTAACCACTCTTCCTCGGGCCCCAGCTACTGTTCCTCCTCAGGCTCCAGCTCCTCTTCCTCCTTAGGACTAGAGGTGTTCATGGGTGGCCCGGCCCGAGCCCGACCTAGTCCGGACTGGGCCTAGGACTCCATTTTCGGCCCGATGACCCAACCCGAAAGCCCGTAGGCTCGACAAAATGAATAAAAAATATAAAAAACCCTTTTTTATTCTTAAAATGAATTAAATATTAATTTTTATTAAAAAACATTAAAATAACACTTTTTTTTACTAGACAAGGCAGATTTGGTAGTGCAGTTGAACTGCTTTCATTCTGACCGGGCTTTTCAAGCCCTACCAAGATTTGAATAGGTCTATTCAGGACCCAGCTGCTTGATATGTTTTTGGTACTTTGGTGCCAAAGGGGGAGAAGCCAGAAGAGAAGCATAAGAGAAAGATTTAGGGGGAGTAAGTTTATTATATACTCTATGTGTTAATGTTGAACTTGTTAATGTTGAACGTTGAACTTGTTATGATTATGTGCTTGTGCTTGTAATAGTTTAAAACTATGTTATGGCTTTAGTATTATCTTGTTGAACTTGGTGGTTAATATTATGTTGGTGTCATTCTCGAAATTGCAATATCTACTTTGGTCATATTATAATATTGCAATTTTCCTCAAGTTCCAATAAGCAAAAAAAACTTCGCCAATTTTTTTTTAAATCTCTACATGTGCTTGCAAAAAAAATAAATATATATATCATCTTTATGCACATGTTTAGAGAGAGCTTTCTTTAGATCGGCTTCAACAAGAAAATAATTCTCAAAACTCATTTGAGCACATTGCAAGAATTATTTTGTTGTTAAGTCATCAAAAGAATATACACTCGTTTAACAACAAGTAGTATATTCAAAACAATCTTTCTCACATATTAGTTGGGTTGTCATCAATTACCAAAAATGGGGAGATTGAAAGCATCTAGGCCCCTAAAAATTGTTTTGGTAATTAATGATAATATGTGAATATGAGACTAACATGTTTATTGAGTATTTACAAGATTAAGTCCCAATGGTGAGTTTGATAACTTGAAGATGCATGCTAAAGGACAACATGAAGATCGATATGGTTCAAAGACAGGGTACAAGTAGTCTAGGATCCTTTTATGTTTTACCGGCCATAGGAGAAATAGATGGAAGACCAGATTTTAGGTTAAATGCTGTACTATTAAGAGGGATCATGACTAGTAGCTTGATAGCATGTTCTTGTGCCATTTGGATCAATTTCGGATCATGCATGCATTTGGAATTTGTTTTGGAAAGCCAACTACGCATTGTTAGGAAAATCGGTAGTACCGGCGTTGTATTGGCGGTACTACTGCTTCAATGCACGACCGGGCTCGTGGTGCAAAGACTACATACCCTATTGTTCCAAAAAGAGTTAGCGATGACGTTATTTTCGTGAGAGACACCTTTTCTACCGGTTGCAAACCCTAAGATGATAGTCTTTGCAATTGTTCAAGCGGAACTACCCACCCCGGTATTTCCGAAAGTTGAGCGGTACGTATTTTCCAGTAGGTACCCTTTTGGGTCCTTTGAGAAACGGTAGTACCGCCTTTGTTGAGCGGTATGATCGGCCAATGGTAGTATCGCATGATGGTTGGCGGTAGTATCGCGCCGAAGTTTCCAATGGTTATGTCAGAGCAGTTAATGCCATTGTTGTAGCCGTTACGGAGTGGTAGGTGAGGTGCGGTAGTACCACATGTTACTTGGCGGTAGTACCGTATTTCATTAAAAGTTGAGGATTTTCTCTCCAACGGTCGTATTTGTTGGTGGGGGAGGGGGTATAAATACCCATCCACCTGCTCAAGGATAAGTAGTTAACATCCTTAGAGCCTTGAACATCCTTTCAACACCTCAAATACATTTGTACATTCATTATGAGGTAGTTGAGCCAAAATTCAAGTGCATTCATTCTAGATTGATCCATTGCACTTGAGTGCCGTCAAGCGAAGGTCGTTGATTTATTACTCTTGGTGTTTTGCCAAACACATAAACGACTTGGTGGTGTTGATATCTTCAAGAAGATTGTGAGTGGTTTGGTGTTCACCATCTTCGGAGCGGAGGAAGAACAACCACTAGTGATCGAGAGAAGGCTTAATTCGTGGAGCTGGCTTGATTAGTTCAAGGTTCCTCAACGTGGATTAGTGAAGATCGGCAAGTCTTAGATACCACGGGAAAAACTTCATTGTCTCATTTGTGGTTATTTCTTGTCTTTACTATTTCCGCAATTACAATTCTAGCATTTATCTTGTGTTGAATTGCTTAGCTAGAATTGTATCTAGTTTAGACTTAGTTCATAATTGGCTTAAATTGTTAATTAGTCAAAAAATTTAAAAACCTCCTATTCACCCCCCTCTAGTCGATTATCCTTGATCCTACACATACCCACAACATATGTATGGGTGAGCACTACTCGTGGCCGCCGCGCCTGATTGCCAACCCTAATTGTGATAGAGAATTTTGACCGAAAATTATGCATTGCTATAAAGAATTCAAACCTGAAAATTATTCATTGCTTTGCATCACCCAAATTTGCCATCAGCCCCCTTCCTCTCCTCCCAAATCGCACCCAAAACCCCCCCACCCAAAAGCAACAGCTCTCCACCTCCGCCCTTCCCTTCTCCCCAAACCGAAAGTTCTCGACATCGAAAAGTCTTCCTGTGCAAGCTCCCCACCGCCTCCTTTTACCTCGCCGGCGTCCGCCCATGCCTCCGACCACCCACTAGCGGCCGCAGCCTCCACCATGGCGTCCGACCGCCCGCTCCTCACCGCCACCCCGGACGCCGCCTCCCCGCCCCCGCCGGCGGTGGCGTCGATGCTCCCGCCGCCGCAGCCTGAGCCGCCCATCCGCGCCGATCGCCTTGCGTTCTCCGTTGATGTACCCGACCCTTTCCGCCCCTCCCGACGCGACCACCACCACCCCGACCCGTCCGCGTCGCAGCGGGGGGAGCTCCAAGAGGGGGACGAGTCCCGTGCCATCGCCGTTGGGGAGCCCTCAGCGGCGTTCGCGGGCAACGCCATCCGTACGGCGAAGTACTCGGTTCTCACCTTCCTGCCGCGCAATCTGTTCGAGCAGTTCCGGCGGCTGTCGTACGTCTACTTCCTCGCCATCACCGTGCTCAACCAACTCCCGCAGGTCGCCGTCTTCGGCCGCGGCGCGTCCGTGCTACCGCTCGCCTTCGTGCTCTTCATCACCGCCGTCAAGGACGCCTACGAGGACTTCCGTCGCCACCTGTCCGACCGCAAGGAGAACAACCGCCTCGCCGCCGTCCTCGCGCCGGGAACCGCCGGCGAGTTCCCTCCCAAGAAATGGAAGCACATACGCGTTGGGGACGTCGTGCGCGTCGCGTCCAATGAGACGCTGCCCGCCGACATGGTGCTGCTCGCCACCAGCGACCCCACCGGGGTCGCGCACGTCCAAACCGTGAATCTTGACGGGGAGACCAATCTCAAGACAAGGTATGCCAAGCAGGAGACGCAGGTGAGATTCTCCCAGAACGGCGGGGTAGGTGGTATCCTGCATTGTGAGCGCCCCAACAGGAACATTTACGGATTCCAGGCCAATTTGGAGATTGATGGAAAGCGTGTCTCGCTCGGACCGTCCAACATTGTGCTCCGTGGATGTGAGCTCAAGAACACCACCTGGACAATAGGGGTTGTGGTGTATGCTGGCAAGGAGACTAAGGTCATGCTCAATAGCTCTGGGGCGCCATCGAAACGGAGCCGCTTGGAGATGCAGTTGAATCGGGAGACAGTCATATTGTCCATTATGCTCATTGGTATGTGTACGACAGCATCTGTGCTTGCAGGGATTTGGCTGCTGAATCACAGGGGGGAGCTGGAGTTCACCCAATTCTTTAGGGAGAAGGATTACACAACTGGGAAGAACTACAATTACTATGGCATCGGAATGCAGATATTCATTACGTTCCTCATGGCAGTGATAGTGTATCAGGTCATCATTCCAATCTCATTGTATATATCGATGGAGTTGGTACGGCTTGGACAGGCATATTTCATGGGCTCCGACAAAGACGTGTATGATGAATCGTCAAGATCAAAGTTACAGTGCAGGGCTCTGAATATAAATGAGGATTTGGGGCAGATTAAGTATGTCTTCTCTGATAAGACAGGGACACTTACAGAGAACAAAATGGAGTTCCAGTGTGCATTGATTCGCGGGGTTGATTACAGCTCTGGCAAAGATACAGGCGGATACTCTGTTGTAGGTACGGCGGCTTTAATGTCTATTACTTGTATCGTGTTTGAGTTTATTAACAAGGCCTCTTGTTTGCTGGTTTTGCACAGTTGATGATCTTCTATGGACACCAAAGATGGCAGTTAGGACTGATCCTCGGCTTTTGAAGTTATTGAGGGATGGTGGCACAAATGAGGAAGCAAAGCTTGTCCTTGAATTCTTCCTTGCTCTTGCTGCCTGTAATACCATTGTGCCACTTGTCCTGGACACTAGAGACTCTAAACAAAAGTTGATTGATTATCAGGGTGAGTCCCCTGACGAGCAGGCACTAGTTTATGCTGCAGCATCTTATGGCATTGTGCTTGTTGAGCGAACATCTGGTTACATAGTTATTGATGTCCTTGGTGACAGACAGAGGTAAGATAGCTCTTGCTATTTGCTTTATGGACACGCTATTTTGCAGTCCTGCATGAGTGTGTTTTCAATAACATTTAGTAGCAGCTATGTACTTTAGAAATACAAAATTTGGTGGAACCAAACATGATTATGGGACTAGGAGTGAAGGAACACTACCTGATTTATGATCTTGACATCTCTATAAAACTATAAACAGACAAACTTTCTGCAACTGCAATGTCCTATTGTCAGCAACAGTTGGTAGTAATGTAGCATCAGCTATTTGATAGCGATTAGCGCAAGTTTTTATGCCTTTTGCTTTCTAGTGTTTACTGATGTCATTAGTTTGTCTTCTGTTATTGGTTTTTGGTGGTGTATTCCTAGTGTGTCTGCCTATGTCGCCTTCTATAATTAGTAAAATGACACTATTAATTATGATAACTTTATTTTTTTTCTTGCAAATTTGTACTATAAAAGGTAACTTCACATCTATTCCAAAATACTATTTGTATCTGTATCTTGTGCTGCTTGGTTGATTTTGTAATTAGGAAATTAAATGATCACACTAAATTGAATGTAACTTTCTTAGCACAATAATATGAACATTAGGATTTTTGCCACAGCTATAATTGAATTAAGTGGCCTGAAGAAACTGGCCAATTTGAACTGTGGTAAACAGTCATGTTCTTTTGGATACTCAATTAATGTGCTGAATCAATATCTGCACTGAAATAATACATTTGCAAGGATCTATATTGAACAGGCTGGCATTTCTATACAATCGAACTTGGATTTGCATCCAGACGTGCAGTTCGTTAGTTGGATAATTTGGATAAAACTATATCCTTTTCACCCAACTAGCAACCATTTGTGTAAAGTTGTTAATCACATCATTCCAAAAGGCATTCTTACTTCTTAGTGCCCTCATGTGCAAAGTCAACCTTTTTCTGGTCAGTTCATTATGTAGCTACTTTGCTTACGTGAGCCCCTAAAGTGCATAATATGTGTCTATCAGTAGGCCAAATATGTAGTCTGTACTATAGAGTTTTCTTCGCCTTTTTGTTATCCACTAGTCCTCATCTTTACTGGCCAGTATGTGTAGTTAGCGTCTACCATTATGATAATTTGCTTGCTTCTTTGGTATTACTCTATTACTATATTGACCCCTTTACTCCAGTGCATCATCTTTCTGTGTCAGTTTATTTCCATAGTTCATTAGCATGATTGACTTACAGTTCTGATGTATCCTACTGGTATGCTATGTGTAGATTTGATATATTAGGACTTCATGAGTTTGATAGTGATCGTAAGAGGATGTCTGTCATAGTTGGCTGCCCCGATAAGACTGTTAAGCTATATGTGAAAGGTGCGGACAGTTCAATGTTTGGAATTACCAACAAATCATTGGAGCTGGACATTGTTCGTGCTACAGAGGCACATCTCTACAAATATTCATCACTTGGTCTAAGAACTCTTGTTGTTGGTATGCGTGAATTGAGTCAACCTGAGTTCGAGGAGTGGCAATCGGCGTATGAGAATGCCAGCACTGCAGTACTTGGGAGGGGAAATTTACTCCGATCAGTTGCAATCAACATTGAGTGCAATATCCTCATATTGGGGGCCACTGGAATTGAAGATAAGCTTCAAGATGGGGTTCCAGAAGCAATAGAATCTCTTCGTCAAGCAGACATAAAGGTTTGGATTTTAACAGGAGATAAGCAGGAGACAGCAATTTCGATTGGCTACTCTTGTAAGCTGCTGACCAATGACATGACACAAATTGTGATAAACAACAATTCAAAGGAGTCCTGTAGGAAAAGTCTCGAGGAAGCACTTGCAACAACCAAGAAGCTCAGAGTTGCTTCTTCAATTGGCACCCTGAATCCAGAATTAGCATCAGAATCAGCTGGCTTAACTCTTGCTTTGATTATAGATGGTAACAGCCTTGTTTACATACTCGAGACGGAGTTGCAAGAAGAGGTACTAATCTACATATGGATCTATCAATGACTCAACTAATTTCCTTTTGTCCTTCTCATTAATAAGGTGTCATAACTGATGCATGGTCTGTCTTCTTTTGTTTGTGTAATCGTGTTAGCTTTTCGAAGTAGCAACAGAATGTAGTGTTGTCTTATGTTGTCGAGTGGCCCCATTACAAAAGGCAGGGATAGCTGCACTCATCAAAAACAGGACGGATGATATGACCTTAGCGATTGGTGATGGTATTATTCCCTCATGCCTTTCCTATTATGACATGTTTTTCTCTAGGTGGCAATATGTGCACATCTGATATATTTTACTTAACCTATGGCATTCAGGTGCAAATGATGTTTCAATGATCCAAATGGCTGATGTTGGGGTTGGCATCAGTGGCCAAGAAGGACGACAAGCTGTTATGGCCTCAGATTTTGCTATGGGGCAATTCAGATTCTTGGTTCCTCTTCTATTAGTTCATGGTCACTGGAATTATCAAAGGATGTCCTATATGATCCTTTATAACTTTTACAAAAACGCCACATTTGTCTTGGTTCTTTTCTGGTAAGAACTTTTTTTTCTTCAATGTGGGCAAATACTTTATGAACTTGGGAAACAGTTACTTTTTTCAAGCAGAAAATTACTTGGATGCTCTTCAAACCCTCCATATTATAACCTAGTTGGAAAAAGGCAGGACTTATTCATTTTACTAGCCTTATATCTATTTAGAATATTTAAATCTTGGATTATAAATATAGTATCTGGTTATGTTCAGTTGAATTATTGAAATTTTTTACTTTCTTATTCTTTTCTAATATTAACAGACATTTACAAAAAATAATATTTAGTGTTTGATCTCAGGTATGTACTTTATACAGCATTTACTCTGACAACTGCTATCACTGAATGGAGTAGCCTTTTGTATACTGTGCTTTATACATCCCTGCCAACAATTGTCGTTGGAATTCTTGACAAGGATCTTAGTAAGGCAACTCTGCTTGCTTATCCAAAGCTATATGGATCTGGCCAAAGGGGTGAAAAGTACAATGTGAATTTGTTTGTCCTCAATATGCTTGAAGCGCTTTGGCAGAGTTTGGTTGTTTTCTATATACCGTATTTTGCATATAGACAAAGCACAATAGATATGTCTAGTCTGGGAGATTTGTGGGCACTTGCACCTGTCATTGTTGTAAATATGCAATTGGCCATGGACATCTTTCGGTGGAATTGGATCATACACGCCTTCTTATGGGGCACGATAGCAGCGACAACCATTTGCCTCTTTGTGATAGACTCCATATGGATTCTTCCTGGTTATGGGTAAGTACTTCATCTCCAGCCTCTTATTACTAATGTGATAACCCTGTCATTATTTTTGTATCTATGCAAAAAACTGTGTTGTTGGTATTAAAAATGTAGTGATCTGATGTTTAGAACTGGCAAAAGATATTCATATTCTTTTCTGCAAGGCATTTTTTTAACGTACAAGATTTTAAGTGTCCTGAAATATGCATACACACACACACAGAGAGGAGTACGTTGGGAGTATGTACTCCTACTTCCAATATACCACTTAAACACACATATTATACTTCTTTATCATTTTTAGTATACTTAAATACCAATTGTAAGATACTCTAAGGCGACTTGATGGAAAAATTTTCATTGGAGCCCTTTGTTTTTTGCATATATAAAAGAAGTATATACAAAAAATTTACTATAAAAAGGGAACTCTAATGGAATTTTTCATGGAACTCACTTTGGGGTATCCTGTAATCATTATTGGAGTATGCTCAAATAGATAGAGGTATCATCATACGATTCAAGTGATATATAACAAGTGGGAGTACGTACTCCCAGGAGTACCATCCCATTTTCCTATACAGACACACATTATTCTGTAGCCATGCGTAGAATAGTTATTCTACGTCTAGCTAGCCCACCACGCCTTGACCGGGCCGGGTGTGACGATCGCATGCGCAAGAACCCTATCTGGTGGCCCACCAACTACTGATCGGTGGGCGAAAAAGTCTGCACTCATGCAGGCACTCGATTTTGACGGTAAATAATATGAGACTTGATAGTAATTCGTGAATCATTTTACTGTCTTTTTTTTTTGCGGTGCACAACTTTTTTTCGAGCCCGTATGTTTGATTGTAAAACATAACGGTAAGACAGTAAAGTTGTTTTACTGCTTTTATTGTGGCATGTGACTTTTTCATGCTCGTACATTTGATAGTAAAACACGACCAGTAAGACAGTAAAGTTGTAATGTGTTTATTGTCGAATCACGATGGGGATTTTGTTTTTACGCTCGAACAGTAAAGTTAAGCAACACAATCTGATGAAATTATCATGCACAAAGCGATGAGCGTATAAAAATGACATCTTTTTTTTACATATATTATATTACGTGTGTTTCGGCCAAATAGCGTGAACGATCGTTTTTGTTTTTATGTACATTGCTTGATCTAATATGAAAAGAAGGAAGGCCCTAGTGGTCAACGTAGGACCCTAACGCAGTCTTCAAGCATTCGTAAGCTTGTTTGTGGACTTCGGCGGGATTGAGATAAGGGAATACGTGGAGGAACGACTCCACCTAGTCCATCGCGGCGGTGAGTTGAGCTTGGAGCTATTGGTATTGAGGGTACACGTCGACCATGTGCCAGAGGATATCTTCAGCCTCTTCCACGCTATCGGTATCGTCGACCATCGCGCTCAGCTCGTTGATGTATCCATCATACATTCGGATCGACTCTTCGACATGATGCACGTAGTTGGTGAGTGTGACCTCGAACATGAGGTTTGCCTGCTAGATGTTGGAGACCAAGCCATTGGTTCGGCTGAGGAGGAGGTGCAGTCCACGGATGATCGGAGACACGATATCTGGGAGACAGGGGGATGGAGATTCGAGGAGGTCGCAGACTGCATAATGGTTCGCAGCATTGCTAAGGGTCCGATCAGAGAGGTGATCATATACAAGGGTGAGGTAGGCCAGAACTATCGTGGGCAGTTGAAAGGAAGAAGAGCTCAAAGGCATTTTTTGTTTACTGGTTTGTGTGAAAAATAATATGAGGTTTTTTTGTGTGTTTCTTGGTTAGCGGATGTTTATCCTTATAAGTCGTAGGGGGGATAGACACATCAGGCAGCCGAAGCGGCACCACATGTTTTTGTTTTGGAGATGAAGAGATGCATTGGTATCCATGTTTTCAGCTATGCACAAGCGAACATACAAAACAAAGAAGAGCAGAGGTAGTACAGTAAAATACAGGCCCTAATGTAGTCAAACACGTTTCGCATGCAGTAATTCCAAACAAATTAGAAGTTGAGTGATTGCTTGCGCATTTTACAGTAAAAGAGCTATCACATATCATTTTGTAGTAAATGTCGAGCGGGCAGTACAGCGCAAGTAAGTGTGACAGTAAAAGCGCATACATACAGGAAGAGGTAAAATGATCATTTATAAAGTAGTAATTCTGTATTTTTTTATCGTGTTTTCAACGTTACCGTATCCTTTTTGTGTTTAGCCAGTAAACAAAGAAATTATTGCAGTAATGTTATATGTACATAACAGTTAACAGTAGGAGATAAAAAAATCTTAAATATACTTTGGCCAAATAGCGTGGTCGGTCGCATTTTCTTCTTTTTTACATTGCTCGATAATAACAAAAGAAGGGAAGAAAGGGAAAAAGAAACGAGGCCCTAATGGCCAAGGCAGGACCCTATCGTAGCCCTTAGTCGTTCGTAAGCCCGCTCGTGGAGTTCGCCTAGGGCTGGACCAGGGAACACATGGAGATATGCCTCCACCTGCTCCTTCGCGGCGGCGAGTCGAGCTTGGCGCCGATCGAGCGAAGGAAGTCTGTCGACGATTGTCCAAATGAGGATGTTCGTCTCTTCCACGATCTTGGCGTCGTCGATCTTTTCGTTTTGCCTGCTGATGTAGTCTTCGATCCTCTGGATGGATGCTTTGACTTGATCCACGCAGTTCGTGAGGATGATCTCCAGGACGAGGTTGGTTCGTCGGACGTCGGACACAAGGATATTGGTCCGACTTAGCAGAAGACGCGGAATGCGGATGATTGCAGCTACCCTCTCCGGTAGACACGGTGGCGAAGCATGGAGGAGGTTGCGAACATAATCATGGTTCGCAGCCTCGATCAAGCTCTGCCAAGACAGCTGATCGTATATGAGTGCTAGGTAGGTTAGAACTACCGTTTGTAGTGGAGCAGAAGAAGAGCTTGGAGTCATTTTTGTTCCTTTTTTGTTTCTGCTATGCTTTTTTCGGAATTTTACTAGGGGGGAGGCTTTTTTGGGGGCGTCTTGCATATACAACACTTCGCAAGATGATGATATGTTATATTTATAAGTCGTCTGGGGGAGACGAAGAGACGCATCGGGGAGACGGAGTGGCATTGTGTACGGTTTAAAAGTTGTCTTTCTTTTTACACACGCAGTAATTCAATATTAAAAATATACGTCAGTAACGTTATTGGCGGCGTACAGTAAAACAACTACCACATATTAGTAGAACTAAGACAACCAATTGATCGTTGCATTCTTTTAGCCGAAAAAAGCAATAATCAATATACAAAAGACAGTAATAGATTATGGTCAACACAATAAACAAGCAGCAGTAATACCACGTGATATTGCAGTAAGAGTTTGAATATACAGTAAAACATGCAAGGAGAGCCGAATAGCGAGCTCTGTTTTCCAGTTAGCAGACGCACCACAGTAGCACACATACGACAATGCGATGAATGGTTTACTGAAACGTATCGCTATCATCTGACCCTGCGGGAAGACTATCGTCAGTGTCGCCCTTTTCTGATTCGTCCCCATGAATCAACTGGCAGCATGTACCGAACCTTCCTCTTCCTCACCCCCTCCTCCCTCTCCCCACTGCCACCGCCACCGCCACCGCCACTCCTGGCCCCTGGCCCTTTGCTTTGGGGTAGCGTTCTGCATGTAGCACTGTTGTGACCGTCTTTCACGTCGCATATGCTGCACGCCCTTGTCATCTTCTTCCCCACCGGTGCAGAACCTTGCTCTGGTTCGTCATCGGCTCGTTTGCGACCTTTGGTCTGCAACAGAGGAGGCGTTGATGGATTGATCATATCGTCGTCCCCTTCATCGGGCTCAATGGTCTCCTCAGCCACCAGGCCAATGTCGTTGAGGACCTAGCAGCATTTGAAGTGCCTTGAGGACCTCCATGGCTCTATCGTACGCAAGACTCGATTTGCACCCTGACCTAACCACGCCCATAGCCTCCGTCGGTAAGGCGGTGTGCCGATACATCTCAGTCGTCTCATCGGGTCCGACCTGCATGAGGTCGTGTCTGTCGTACGGCACATCCACCCTAGCATTCCTCGTGTACCTACAGAGCACGTACCGGCAAGTGGGTGAATGCCCACACAAGGTGTGCTTAGAAGAACCCTCCGTGGCGGTAAACCGAAGATGGATTAAAAGTAAAATATGCTGTCTAGGACAACAAAATGACTATACGCCATGGACAGTAAAAGTGTAATAGACGGAACTATAACTACTAGCCGGTAGACAGTAAAAGTACCCGTGTGCTCCTAGCATTTGCATTCACAGCTGTATGTACCCGTTTCCTCTTTGGCCACCACCTTGAAATCGTGCTGTGACCACGCGAACGTCGTAGACTGTTTCCCGTGAAATATGAGAAATAGGCCATCTTGGGTCATGTCCGCCCTTATGCGGAAGGCTGTACTAGAGAAGTAGGTCTCCTTGTACTCTTTGAACACCGCAGGCGTGTACACCCTGCCCAGCTATTCGAATGGGAACAGAGTGGCCCACACCGGTTGGCTCTGAGAGCACGCAAGATGGTATATGTCATGAAGAAGGTACATAAACGACATGAAGTAACTGACATACATAGGTTGCAGCAAAATGAGGGGAGTGAGAGACGTAGTAAAAAAAGACGGCTAACAGTAAATCATGGGAGAAATTGAAGTAAATGCGTATGGAAGTCATAGTAAACCTATTTTTTTTTTATCTACGTACCGTGGAACAGTGCATCTCCTGAGCCTCAGAGTGCTTCCTCTTCTGCAGCACACAGTGCATCTTCCGTGCGAATTGGTAGAGCGAAGTCATGTTATCCACGAAGTTCCGTTTCACCATCTTGTTCATACTCACTTCTCTGCATGGAGGTCATCCTACCGCAGTACACGTTCTTGAAGTACGCGACGATCCACCTTTCGCGAAGGTTATAGAGGCTAGCAATGGCCTGGCTCTGCTCGAGGTGGTACTCTCACACCAGATTCTCCCACATTCTCGAACTCTCTAGGAGTAAGCGGATGGTTTATGTTGGAAACCAAACGCCTCAAATTCACCGTTCGCGCGTATAGCTTGTTCAGTTCATTTGTATTTCTTGAAAGTGCGGTACCGCATACCGATCTTTGCGTGTGGAGGAAGATCGCGAGGATGGCGAGCGCCATGGCCGGGTCCTGATTTGCAGTATAATAAAACACATTAGGCAGCAAAATGCGGGTAGAGAAGCAACATTTTTTACCAACATTAACAATACATTCAGACCAGATACAGAGAACACAGTAAAACACAAGTGCGATAGACAATAAACTTGATAGACATATGCAGTAATTAGGTCAGAATGGTATGTGAATCACCAGTTAGCATGCAGATGGGGTCCTTGCCATCCATGCAAGTCTGGAACGTCCTGAACAGCCACTCGAAGGATGTTACCTTCTCATCACGAAGCAGCGCGACGCCGAACATGGGGTTCTGCAAATGGTGGTTGGAGCCAACAAACATAGGCAGAGGCATCTCATGCCGGTTCGTTCTGTAGGTAGTGTCGAATGTGATGATGTCTCCGAAGTCAACGTATTCCGCACGGCATCTCGCGTGGCTCCAGAAGACGTTTTTCACAACGCTATCATCATCCACCTGTATGTTGTAGTAGAACTTGTCGTTCTGCGATCGACACTCTTTGAAGAAAGCCATCAGCTTGTTCACATCGTCGGCGTGATCAACGCGCGTATTCACAGCCTTCCTGGGTTAGCCGGTACAAATGGACGGCAACTAACGGTAAATATACACCAACATGATAGTAATAACATGAATAAGGAAAGGACGGTAATTCGTCACAATTACACAAGTAAAGACAACGATAGGACACAATAAAAACCTATTTTCCAAGTCACGCGTGGTGAATGGTATGTTATGTTGTCCCCCGTGCATCTCCAACAAAACGTTCATCATAGCGTTGTGAGGGACCCTACCGTCCTGCATGGTGTTGACGAGCTCCATCAACGAGAGGTCAAAGTTCTGTGTGACTGCATGAACGTGACCAAGGAGGGCGTCCTATCGAGTGGATGGTTGTGCTCCAACACAACCCGCTTGATGCATACGGAGTTGTCTTTCGGGCTCTTATGCAGCTTCACGAACGCCCTGCACTCAATCCTCTTGGAGGTCTTGCTAAGTTCACGCTCCTCCTTCGGCGCGTAGAATTCGTGTTTCCCCTTCAAAGTGCAACAGAACTCTTTGATAATTTTCCTGCTCCTATTCTTTTTGACGCCAAAACCAGCATGTCGCGCGTACCAACAGTAGAACTGGTAAGCAACACCCTTATTTTCGAACTTCATGCAAACCTGAGGTACCATATGGTTAGGGACGTCCTCGTCCTGACATCAGTAAAACAGTTAACACAGCAATGTGCAATAGAAAACAAGTAAATGACTCTAGATATAACAGTAAATATCAAAGAGTGCAAAAGATATAACAGTAAATATCAAAAAGTGCAAAACACAGTAAATGGACGACATGCTGGTAGTAAAAAACGCACGCAAAGACCAGTAAAACACACATACGTGGGTGTACGTCTGATTGGCGTCGGGTGTCCTCATCTCGCTCGGTGAAACAGCATGGGGTGGCGTGAGGACCAAGGCGTGGAGGAGAGGATCCCGGTTGGCTAGAAGTCGTTCTTGCGGCCAAGTCTGGCGTTCTGGCGTAGCCATCTGCGTAGAGAAACTTGGGTCATCCGTCGTTTTGCTGGTCATGGCAGTAAATGTCGGGGGGAATCTGCATGCGTTGGAGGAAGATCTGACAGACACTAGCAATGGAGAACGAGCACCACCGAGCTGGGTTCCTCCATGCTCGCATGGTGGACGTCCAGTAGTCATTGTCGTTGGAAGGGATTGCTGGGAGGTGGCGGGGTAGGGAGAAGCGATAATGACCGGGCGAACGTGGGGAGGTGGGAGGTGGGGGCAGATCTTATGATCGGTTACGTGGGGAGCGCGTTTAGTAGGATGCATGGGATCGCCTGCCTTTTTTTATTGCTTCGCGCCACGAGAGGACATGTGGGAGCGTTTTTTTTTGTCCGAACGAACGGGGATCGAGTGGTCATATCGATAGGTTTGTCTTACGGTAAAACTCATTTTGGTGTGAAGTAAAACTAGTCAATAAGTTCCTCCAAGGCAGTTAAAATTCATGCACTTACAGTAATTCAGTTGGAAAAAACAGTAAACCTCGTTGAACATAGTAAACGAGCGAGGGGACAATAAATAGTGAGCTAGCAGTAAAATTAGATGGGTACTCGTGAGTCTACCGGTAGGTTTGTTACCACCGCACCAGTGATTCTTTGGTTTTACTATCGATTCTAGTAGTAACAGTTTTTTTACTGCCGATTTAGATGACGTGCGATCTTTTACTATCAATTTCACCGACAATCGTTTTGATATTTTGTTTTGCTGTCAGATTGGGCAATACCAAGACTTTTACCGCTGATCTTAATGGGCACGCGTGTGTTTTACCGCCGATCACACGTGGGAGACATGGGCACGCCGCGCGGCCCAGGCTGCGGTCCACGCGCAGAATAGCCATTCTCTGCGCGCGAGCGATGAATAGCACTACCATGTACACACCGTGCTGAATAGCGTTACCATGTACACACACACACACCAATGAATCGTCCGCGCTGAATAGTGCTACCATGTACACACACCCAATTAATCGTCCAAAGGAACATATAAAACTTGAGCTTTTATACCAACGAATTGTCCAGAGAAACAAAATACATTTTGAGATTTTATAACTGCAATCGAGAGGGTGAGCCTGTAATGTCTTTGTTTCTTTGTCCATAACATTTTTTGTTGTGTTGCTTTTGCACTATAAATCTTTTAGCATACTTAATTAAACACTATGTTCTTTTACAAGCATGTATGTGCTTCTTCCAAGTAGAATAAGCATTACGATCATGTTTTCTTAAGTAGGATTTGCTTATATGTGTAACTTTTTTATTGTTTGCGATTATCTATATAATATATTGCATAATAACTGATGTGAAACAATTATTCCAGGGCCATCTTTCATATAATGGGGACGGGTTTGTTTTGGTTACTGCTCCTTATCATTCCTGTTGCGGCAATGGTCCCACATTTTGTAATCAAGACTTTCACGGAGTACTTTAGGCCCAGTGATATTCAAATTGCCCGAGAGATGGAAAAATTGGAGGATGTAGATCAGGTGAACCGCTCCGAAATTCCAATGAGAACCTTTTCATGACCCTGGCAGGGAAATTATAGTGTTTCTTCTCGTTAATTTTCGTTTCTTTTTTCTTTTTCACCATTTCGGTGTGCATACGAGTCAATTCATTTAGCTGTGAGGTGATAGATTTAGCCTCCGAGGTGTATGTATGTATGTATGTATTCATCTAACATTTACTGAAAAGAAATTAGAAATTGTTGATGTATGATAATTTTCATCCTCGTGTAGGTCTACATAGCTGCAAGGTGAATGGTTGATAGTGTAGTGTATATGATCTCTTATTCTACCTGAAACATACGACGCTAGGAGATTTCCATGTTCCTGTCTCTCTATGTTGCTCATATGTTGATTTGTCTGTGTATGTTCATTTCTTAGTTTGATCAGTTTGTTCATTTTGTCTGTCACCTCCGCATAACAGAGCTATTTACCCCTAGGATTCAGTGAGGTAAATACATGTTTGTAATTACGTCTAAGCAAAATACAACAAAATATCATAATAAGCTACCAAGCAGAAAGGCTAAAATGCTGTCAGCAGTGCTGTAAGCGCTGACGGCCACAGGAGTTAGCATGCTTCACATCTAAGAATTTACTCAGGTAAATCTGAGGCTGTAAATGGCATCACTTGGAGCAGATTTATCAATGTCCAAACTGAACTGGTCTCATTTCAGTTCTCAAATTAAGCTAAGAAAGTGTTATATAACAAAGTAAATTGTGCTTTTGGTGCAGGTTAGCATTACAACCATTACGTGAACATGGGAACATGCTAGCTACATACAAACATCAGAGTATCAATCCTCCTAAAAATGAGAGAAAACATCACAACTATATTTTTCACCTCCACCACAGTAAGAGCTATAGATTTGGTGCTTGTAAATGGAGCGCGTTTTGAACTCCAGCATATACAAGCTCACAACGCTTCGGTTGGCGAACCAGGTTGCCCATTTCAATGCTGCAGCAATACTTCAGACTTGACCGGTGCCAGCAAAAGGTGTATAGACATGGATTCACTCACCTAATATTTACACAAATACTCCTGGGGGAAGCAGAGACTTCTGACCAACCTAAACATTGGCACAAAAATAAGTTCAGCACTGGCACTCCTTTACCAGATTTGAGTTGACTATAGAAGTGCTGCGCTCTAGCAACATAAAAATTTAAGACGATGCTAGAGAGGAACACTGCGACCATTCTGTGATATATTCGCCTTCCTTTGGGCAACATTTGGTGGTGGTATGGTGCCATTACGCCATAGATTAGAAACCAAACGGCAAGCTTCTCAAGTCCTCTCCTGAAATGACTGAGCGCGCAAATGCTGCTGGATTGGCCTTCAGAGCCTGAGGAGATTATGGTGTCTAGCCATTTTTTATGACCTTCGATTGGAACGGCTTGAATATGCCTTTCTCATCATCAGGTTTAATGCTGAGAGTATCCCAGATTGAACTCTTTGCAGCCTCAGTTGGGTCATCAATTCTAAGAGTTTTAGGGACCCATAGGTTCTTTTCTGTCTTTTCTTCTTCCTGCAGGTTTGCTTCTCTTGAATGCTTTCCCAACGTTGGAGAGTTGTTTCCTGGACCAGTAATTTTGTCTGGAGGGATAGATGGCACTGCAGTGCCATTACTTCCAGGCCATGGTGAAGTCCACACTCCATTAGGCCAGCCAGGAATGCAGCTCCAGAAAGGTGGAACGAGAGGAAAGGGAACAACAGGTGTACAAATTCCTGGAGCTGCCATCGTCGATGGAGGTGACCACAAAGGCGGACTGGGCTTCGCATTTTCTAACCCATGAACAGGATCTGTTGAGCACTGGGTAGCTGCCATGACAACAACACTGTTCCACCCGGGACACCAGGGAAACACCAGAGCAGGTCCGGTAGGGTAAGACTGAATGTGAGGGTGAGGCAATGTCGTGCCATTACAGTATCCTGACACGTTGTTGGGCCCTTCTTTAACATTACAGTATCCTGACACGTTGTTGGGCCCTTCTTTAACTGCATTATCTGGCATCCGATTTTCTGAGCAACCAGATACTGCTGCAGAAGATGCACATGATTTTTCTTCCTTATTATCACCAGAGGCCAAGGAAACAAGGTCAGTATTCTTCTGCTCTCCAATATTGAGGACTGAAGACATGGACTTACAAACTGGCACTTCAGATCCAAACTTTGTAACTGTTTCATTTTCTTTAATTGGCCCTGGAAGTGGAAGTGCTTGATGGTGAATAACTTCAGAAATATCTCCAGGAGCAGCTACGATATTATCACAAGGCATCATAGCATGGCGGTAGTGAGATGCATGCTTATTTCTGCGTCTACCAGCACCTACGGGGACATTCCTCATAGTTCCACCGGCAGTCCAATACCTCTGGCAGTTCCTGCAGAAGTGCCTGGGCTGGTTAACATTGTAATTGTTGAAGTAGCAGAACTTTGTTTCCATGCTATTGCAGCGAGGACATGGCAAAATCTTATCTGGCTTCTTGAGTACCTTCTCTTGGCCAGATACATCAGACTCAGTCTTAACTTCCTCGGACTTGGAATCAGTTTCCATTTTTCCACCCTGTCTGATGATAGCTTGTAAGTCATTCTCCTCACTGTTCTTGGAACAAAAAGGAATTGCTTCGACATTCAAAAGCTTGTTTGGGACACATGGTATGCCATCATTGTTTTTAACATCATTTGTTAGCTTGGTGATAACCTGAAACAGATTATTTAAGATGCATGAAACTGATGTTTCAAACAGGCATAGCATAGATTTAGACAATATCAACAGATGAAAAACAAAACACCAAGCAGAATTTCAGATTGATTCAGCTAAAAAAATATAGGCAATATAAAGTTGAAAACTTTAGAAGAAAAAAAGTAACAGTGATTAAGATGAAATACAACTTTGATTTCATAGTTCATAGTTCCTAAGGCAGGTACTTAACTATAATGCAATATGTACATGAATAGGCTTTGTATTTCTAAAGGCAGGTTGCAAAATTATCTTGGGAATCGGTTTGACATGTGAAATTGTTACAACGTATAGTAAATTTGTTCTGTTAGCAAATGACATATATGACACAATTTGAGTTTCTGCTTGCAGCTATGTTGCTCAGAATCCATTTTTGATGTTTTGAAACATATTGATACACCATCGGTATACCAAGCATCACCAACAATCTAAACAATAGTTCCAACTGGTTGGCGTAGCTTTGGTTCTATCATGAATCATAGCTGAATTTCATGATCAGCGGCTTTGGCGTTCTAAAACAAAAACCATAACTGCTTTTAGAGGTTGATAGCAGTACTGTTTGCAAACCAAGTCTCCCTCTAATCCCAGAACCAGAGTATAAACACTACTTTTCCAGGACTCCAATTTAGCATTTTGATTCTGTTGTGTATCATAACTACTGGAGCACAGACCGGCCTAGTTTTAACAAGATGCTTTTTATGGTAACAAACACAGAAAGGAAGTTAAATACCTGAATTGCAACTCAAAACAGATACACTTACTCAAAGAACCTAACTTTGATTTTTCATTTGCCAACAAAAGGTTAAATAAATCCTTACAATATCTGATGTAAGTTAAAAATATAAGGATTTGTTTTACTATTCCCCTTTTCAATACAAAACCGTTCCTTTCTCAAAAGGAAACCGAAAGTATTATCCTTTCAAGGTACAGACTATCAGGACAAGCAGACTCCTAGCGTACCAATTCAAGGTGTTACATCCTGTCAAATCAAGAAGGCACTTAGCACCCCCAAAAAAACCAATAAGGTAACCCAATCAACCCCCTGGAGCCTAAATGCTGCCAAGAGTTCAAGAAACATAGAATAGAGTTCCAAGCCACAAACAGAAGAGGCAAACATAACCGTATCAGCTACGGAATGAAATGAGGTTCTTAAGACTAAGCAAATACCCCAAGAGGGAGGGGGGAAACATGGTATTTCTATTCTCTAGGCGAAAACAGGGGAGAAAAACTAGCTCAATCGATGATCAATCCAAAAGTCACTCGGCATTAAAAACAAAGAAAAAGAAAAGGGCGAAATGTGGTTCAAAATTGCATCAAACAACATGGCAGGAAAACAATGATTTTTAACAACGCAAAATGGCACATAAAGCAAAACAAGAGTAAAGTCCATTCTGGGTCGTAAACTTTTATATCTGTGTCATCCCTATCCATGACTTTCAAAGTTATTAATCTCTCGGTCCCTAAACACTGTTTGGATCTCAATTAGTCCTTAAACTTTTTATCTTTGTAATATCCCTATTCCATAGACTTTCAAAGTGTCTTATTATCTTGTCTGCAAGAAGAGAAGTATGTTTGAGACCCAAACAGTGTTTAGGGACCAAACAGTGTTTAGGGACCGAGATGACACACTTTGAAAGTCTATGGACCAGAATGACACAGCATAAAAAGTTTAAGGACCGGTAATGGACTTTAATTAATCCGCCACTCAAACACATATCTTCAAACAAGAAAAGAGGAAAAGGAGAAACAACAGCGCAAAAGCAGCCAAGAAAGGAGAAAAGGAGCATCGCATCGCATCGCATCCAAAGGGAAGGAAAAGGAAAGGAAAGGGAACCCCAGTTGATTCGTTTCACCTTCTCCTTTCCAAGAAACGGCCGGCAAGGTAATGAATGGCTATACGAACTCCCCGACCAAGAAAGATTCCAAAAGCTGAAGCTGCGGCTGCTCACCTCGGCGGCGGCGGCGGCCGCGTCGAGGAGCAGGATGGTGCGGCCGAAGAGCTTAATGGCGGGGTCCCGGTCCCGGTCCCGGTCCCTAAGCGCGGCCATGGCGCCCCGAGCTCGGCCGCCCTGTCACCACCACCGGCTCAGGCTCAGGAGGGGAATGGGCGGCACGGGCGAATGGCATGTCACTGCGCGCAGGCCGCAGAGGCGAGCTCGAGCTCGACGGGGAAGGGAAGGGAAGAGAAACCGGCAATAATTGCGTGTTTGTGTGCGAGTGAGAAGTGGCCTGGTTTGGAGCAGAGGCTGAGGGAAAGGAGCAGAGGAATTCCTGGGGACTTTTTGCCCTTTTCGATGGGTACAGGGAGACCGGGGCAGCCGGTAAAGGCTTCGGGGGCTTCAGGGCTGGTTTGGTCAGTGCACTTGGTTCCATGTCGTGTAATAAGTGGTGTCTCTAGATACACTATAAAATAGGTGATTTTTTGTTTGATAAGAAAAGTATAGAGATGTGGTGTTTAGTTAGAGATCTAGGTCTAAAAAAAACGTAAAAAAAAAATTGCAAATGAGAAAGTGTAAATCCATGAAATACACTTCTCTTTTCCTTCCTCCTCATCCTTGTTCTTCTGGCGGGAAGCGAGGAGGCGACTCGGCGGTGGAGGCAGAGAGAGGAGGTGGTGGCGACGGTGGAGGCGGAGCGAGAAGGAGGAGGTGGCAACGAGAGCCGAGTGACGAGGTGAAGCGGGGAGGAGGAGGAGGCGGGCCGTGATGCGGCGGAAGTGCGAGAGCGGAGGCGCGAGAGGCGGTTGATGGCAAAGCGCAAACAAGGAGGAGGCGGCGATGGTGAGAGCTGATTAAGGAGGCGGTTGAGGCGGCGGCGGCGACGGAGTGACGAGGAGGCGACACTCGGTGGAGAGGCGAAGCGACGACGAGGTGACGGTGGCGCTGCTTGTGCTGCACGCAGGGGTGCCGACGACGACGGGGAAGACAATGATTTGGGCGCCTGGGCCTGAAAATGTCGCCTGATAGGCATATACGCTCAGGAAAGCAACCAAACGCCACCTCAGTAGCATCCCTGCAATGTCCTGGCAAGCGAGCGAGTGCTAGGATGCCAACCAAACATGCCCTCGGTCTCTTGTCCGCTTGGCAGAACGAAACTTGCTTCCAAGTTGACAGCATACCTGTCCAAATGGGTCATGTCTACCAGGCCGGCCTGAGCACGGCACTGTTGGCCCGGCTCAGGCATAGCACAACCTGACACCTAAATGGGTTGGGCCGGCACAACCCGACGCACCGTGTCGTGCTTGGGTCTTAGGTCGATCCGGCCCGGCACATACAATACCGTGTCTAGCACGGTCCGGGCATGGCACGTCACAACCCATTTAGGCCTGTTAAGCAACGGTCGATTCGTTAGGCATGGGACGACATAGGTACCATTAGGCCCGTTAAGCAATGGTCGGCTTGTTATGCACGGTTAGGCACGATATGACCCATTAGGCACGGTAACGGTCGAATTTTTTAATTTTCTAGTCGTTAATAGTCATTGTGGAGCTTAAAAATAAATAAAAAAAACCCTCAAAACCATTTCAATAAATAGGTAACATACCTCCTTTATCCAACCACCATCCAGCCTTCACTCTTTTCTCTAAATTCTATTGTGAAAAAATAGATCTCCCTTGTGATAATTTGGCAAAATTTGAAATATTTTTGCCCAATATTCAAAATTTCGAAATCCAGCTGCAGTTAGGAAAAAGGTAACAATACATATTTTGTATATTTTTATTGTTCTTATTTGTTATACTAAGGTGAAATAAATAACAATGTAATTTTCGATTTGTAGTTTTCTTGATGGAAGATTATGATAATTTTCCTATTGTTGATTTCGGAATTTCACCGGATGATCTTGCATCCTTAGAGAATGTTGTGCCTCCAACTCAAACGAAAAAGCGAGCAATCCAAGCACCGGAGGAAATAGATCCAGGTCAAGTACATCGGGAGTCTGGGCAGATTTTGATAAGAAATCCAAGCCAGACGAAAATGGAGTTCAGGTGAGATACGTTGTTTCTAAGATTTGTCAACATGAATTATCTGCAAAGTCTTCAGGTGGAACATGGCACTTTATTAGACATGATGCAAGATGTAAAGCAAATTAGGATTGATCATGAGGCAGACATAACTGCAGTACAACTCCAACGGTATAGTATATAACAGAGATTATAGTCCTGAGGTACGTCGTCGATCTCTTTGTAGTTTAATTGCTTTACAGGATCTACCTTTAAACTTTGGTGAGTCTAAAGCATTTGAAAATTATATTAGGTCTATGTATAATTCTAGATTTTCTATCATTTCTAGACAGACAACAACCATAGATCTAGTTAGATACTATAATGATTATCGTGCTAAATTAAAAGAACTCTTTAGTACATGTACATTTTTTGTGGCTTTGACTTCGGACATATGAAGTGGTCGGGCTAGGGAGGATTATCTTAGTTTAGTTGCTCAATATGTTAACAACAACCGGGAAATGGAAAAAAGAATTAAAAGGTTTAAACTAATTGATGTAGCATACACGAGTGAGAATACAGTTGACTGTATTATCAAAGTTTTGGAAGATTTTGGTCTTGCTAATAAATTTTTTGCAATAATTTTAGATGATGCCACCTCAAACTCTAGAGCAATGAATATTCTCACTCTATTATTTAGTACATACATTGAATCCTTCTTGCTACATCAACGATGTCCCTATCATATTATTAATCTTATAGTTAAATATGGTTTAAAAATGTTGGAATCGTATATTAAAGTTTTCCATGATGCAATATCTTTCCTAAATCATTCTAAACAACGAATAGTAGCATATAAGAACTTTTGTGTTGTAATGAATGTACGTCCAAGAAAATTTGGTTTGGATATACCAGTAAAATGGAACTCTACTTACATGATGCTTAAGAACATTTTACCCTATAAGAGCACATTTTCTATTTTTATTCACACTCACTATCACAACCATGATAGTAATATATTGTTGACTGAGCGACATTGGTTTGTTACTGAAAAGTTACTATCGTTTGTAGAACTTTTTTTTATATGATTTCACTGTTGCTGAACTTTTTTTATATGATTTCACTGTTGCTTTATCTGCGGTGTATTTTCCAACATCTCCTTTAATTGTCCATCATATTCTTGAAATTGCTAGTCACTTAAAGGCTCATGAAAATGAAATAGTGTTACGAGAGGCTATCACTGCTATGAAAACTAAATATTTGAAATATTGGATATATGTCCTATTTTTGTATGCATTTGCATTTATTTTAGATATCAGAGCTGCTAAACTTCGAGGATTCACTAATGCTCTCCAACTTTTGAGTGATGCTACAGGCATAGATTATTCTAACTATTTTTCAGATGTCCGTACTAAATTTTCCGATGTTTATTAAAAAAAAAATCAGAGTTGGCGGCTACGTTTGACAATCTTTACCTAGACAATGGCATTTAGAACATCGATGTATGTAAAGCTATAGGTTGTACTCTTTTTTCTTAGGCAAGGTTTTTCCATGTTGAGTTTTTTACTTGGCAAAGTTTTTAACCAGACAACCATCTAAACATTAATAAAGCTCATTATTATATTTTCAATATATTTGTATATTTTTATGGGTATAGAAGTCATTTTTTCGAATTTTAATTTGTATTTTTGAATTCTATATATATTTTTGGAATTATTCTAATTTTTCAAAATTTTCAGGCCAAAATGGTCTAAACGAGCGTAACCTGGCACATTGGGCTAGTCGTGTCCAGGCCGGTAAGGCACGGTTCGGTGAGCTCAACGTGCCGTGTCTAGGTCGGTGGCTAAGCCCATAGACCGGCACAACATAACCCATTTAACTTGTCGATCAGCCGAGTCGTGTTGGACCGCCCGTTTGGACAACTAGACTGGTTGATGGTTCGGAGTGGCTACGACGGTCAAGGCTTTTGATTACCTTAGCAAAGGAAGTCGGTCTCCGAAAGGCTTCACAGATCAGGGGGTTCATAGGGGGAATATTGTTACTATGGGGAAGGAGAGAAGGCAAGCCGCGCATGGATTGATCCTTAATGCAGTTCTTTTTTGGTTCTCACAACTTCCATTTCTTGAGCCGACCTTGCCCGCTGGAGGTATGATTGGTTCGGAGCTGGGCATATTCACTTAATAGAAAGAGAGAGAGAAAGCATAGATAAACGTTTATAACAGAAGAAAGGGGGGTTCAAACGCGACACGACAGTTGCGGTCCTACAGGCTAGATAGCCAGAGGACGGGACATCGGACAACATAATGATGTCGTATGAACTAGTGCTAGGCATAGTTTGAGAAAGCTTGCTTCTTCTCTCTCTTCCTATGGGACAAGCCTCGCTGCCGCTTGATCCGTGGCTGTAGTCACCCGACCAGCACTTACTTTGCCACTCGACTCGTATCCGCAGTTGCGGAGTCCACCGATGGCGGTGCTCGGCGACGGTTAGGTCGCGATGGGAGGGACGATAGGGGTGCTGGCTTTAGCGATGAGCAGGGGCACGGGTGGGGTAGCAGCAACATTAAGAGGTTGGAGGATGTGGTGGCTCTACAACCGCCACAAGTTGTCGTTGCCCAAGAGGCCAAGACGCAGGTCCATGCTGAGGTCAAACAAGACGAAATGGAGATGTGTTATTTTCCCCCCTCACTCTGCCTGATGAATTGGCCACTTTGTGTTGCCCATGTGGCAGAAGCACCCTTGTCTGTTGTCCAGCATGGCAAAACCGAGTTCAAGACAAGGTTAGGTGTCATTTGATTTGATTGCAGGGGTTTCAGGGTTGAATACTCAATTTTGTAGTTCAACGGATTAACTGAACTTTTTCCTAATAAAAACCATATGTGTTGTAGTGCTTTATAAGGCCCTGTGAATTTTGTGCTGGAGAGCTAGCACACTAGCAACTCCATGCGAATCTACCCCTTTACATATCTTACCTTAACTAATAAAAAACAGAAGTTTACCCCTTGCGCGGGACGATCATCCCACCACGACCTCCCTCGCAACTCGCAAGTGCGTCCATGCCTCTACTTCTTCCGCAACCAACTAAAACAATCGTCACCCCACTTCTTCTTTGCATGCACACACACACTGAAATTCATCGTCGTCCCACTTCTTCCCGTTTCGCACCCTGTCCCCTCGTGTTGCAACTCGCCAGGTAGCAGGGAAGGGAGGTGATAGCGCGATAAGGCGGCGTCAGGGACACAAGAAGGCACCGAGAGGGAAGAGAGGAGAGGAGGCGGCGGTATCTTAGAGGAGAAACGGCGGCGCCAGGGAAGGGAGGGGAGGCAATGATGGCACATAAGGAAGAGACAGAGATGAAGATGTCCTTCCCTCGCCGCACCGCCACCTGGCACCGACATCTCATCACCGGTAGCCTCGCTTCCCCCTCCCCGCTCTCCACTTCTTCCCACTATCAGCCAACCCCGGCCTCTCTCCGTCCGCCCCTATCTCATCGCCGCCGCTCCACCCCTGATCCCAACACTTGCACCGGGATGAAGGGGATGATGGGGAGGAGGGCAAGCGAGGCAAAGAGAGCAGGGGAGAGGAGGAGCACGAGAGGAGAGAGGAAGGGGCATGGCACATGGGTTGGGCCGACCTCCGGTGACCAGCGATGTCGGAGGGAGGATGTAGCCGCAGGTGGAGAGGGGTAGCGGGGAGGAGAGGGATGGGGGTGGGAGGAGGAGGGCATATGAAACATCCCAAGTTTTTGAGTTTTTTTTTGAAGCATTTAAAAATAAAAATAACAATTTGATTTTCTTTGTTAAGTTAAAAGCTTAATATGAATTATCAGAAAATGAAAACAATTTAATGTGATTAAAATAAACTTCAATTAAATTAAACTTTGTTTGGGTTTCTTGAGTTCCAGAGATTTTTTAGGAATTTTTGGAATTTATTTGCTATTTCTTTGAGCTTGGTTTTATTTAATCTCTTTTTTGAAATTCAAAAACCTTTGGAATTTCAGAAAAATCCTCTTAGGCCCCATCCTTTTTTCTCTAGCCTAGTTCATTTTCAAATTTGGCCTAGCCCATCTCAACCGTCGGCCAATGATCGCGCCTATCGTGTGTTGCACTGCGTCTCACTCAAGGCCCCATCGTCATCGGCATGTGGGCCCATCTTGTCGGCTGAGTCCATTTCGGCACCGGCTTTGTCTCCAAGTCCGATACGTTTGCGCCGTTGTGCTCTTCTCAAATTCTCCTCCGTCGCCCTTTAAAAGTAGCCCAGACCCTCGGCTTTTGTGCCTCGTACTGCGTTGCCTCCGTAAACCCTAGCTGCCCCTCAAGCCAAGTGCCCTTTTTGTCAGAATCACATGGAGAAGCCCCGAGCCTGCCGTCACCTCTGTCGTCATTTTCCTTCACTAGCGGTGAGCTTTGAGTTCCGTCGCAGCCATCCTCGGGTTCGCAACGCCTCGATCTACACCGTCGTCCCTTTGATTTTGCCTGAGCGCCACTAGAATCCCTTCTTCATCGGAGACCGAACCTTGTTGGCTCCCTCTTCTCTCTGTCGGTCGCCTCTGTCCTCCTCTCACCTCTGTGTCTGTCCGATGAGTTCACCATCGCTCCCTCTGATGAGGACATCACTTCTATGCATATACCCAACACTCCTCATAATAGAGCTGAACCTATGCACTTGCAAGGTCCAATCACCAGAGCTCGTGCACGTCAATTGAACTATCAGGTAACTCCATTTCTAGGAGTACATTTTGTTTCTAATAAGAATATGCTGCTACCTAATGCATGTGATGTTCTTTTAATCAAGAACTTAGGAGCTGATCATGAAGGGAAGCATATGCAATCCAATTCGGCCTACAGAGACAACACCGACTTCAAACGTGTATAACTTTCACATACGGAATTCGTTGGAGATCCACGAGTACTTGATGGAAAGCTTATCTCGCCCTATTTCCAACGGATCCAACCCCACCTCCAAATTACTTCTAAGTGCACCGCAATCGCCAAAACAATCCAGCACTATTTCTAAGCCGAGTCAAAAGGGTGTTGCGCCACCTCCACTTGAGCCCATGGGCCTTGTAACCCTAGGGGCGTGCGTCCACTTCCCTGGCCGCCACCCCTGGTCGTCTCTCCATATAGGATCCGCCACCTCCCTTTGCTAGAACTCGGATTTTGTTTATGTTTAGTTCGCCTTCGTTGCAACTTGTATCTTCTGCGTGTATTGACTAGACCACCCAGTCAAGATCCTTATTCGGAATCCCACCTTATCGGTATTTTCATCAATATTTGCAATACATCAGATTGCGTTTTACCTTATTCTTGCGTGCTTCTTTGGTGTATGCAGGGATTGATCTTCGTGATCAGGTCATCCGGGTACTCGTGCACGGTTGATAATGACTGGTCAAGCAGTTTAGTGATTGTGTGGTTTCGGGCCTTGTGAGTTCGTAGCCAGGATCATGAGAATTGAGCGACTTCTACCGAATTTACCTTCTCATCAAAAAATCAGGTCAGATTAGAACCTCCGTGGTTCATCACCCTCTCCCTTTTGCGCTGCTCCACCATCGCCGCTGTGCCGCCATTCACCAGAACCTTGGTCCCCGAGCCTGATGTCGTCGAAGTCGACGTGGCCACTATGTCAGCCGCCACATCAGCCTCACTACTTGTGTGTCCAACCCGTTAGTGCCATGTGGCAAGCCATGTGTTGCTTGCGTGTCAGCCTGAGTCGAACCCGAGGCATAGCCGTGTGGACTTGGTCCACGGTGGGCCATGTCTCAAACATGTGGACCACACCTGTCAGCCCTATTCCATATATTCGGTGCACCGTGAATCATGGACCTTATCTCCGTGGACCTGGTCTATAGACCATAGGTCCACATGTCAGTGTCTTTAAATTTATTTTTCTTTAGAAACTTAATTCCAGCCGAAATTAAAATCCCTACTAACGTCGTGCAAGTCAAATTCAATCAAGACGGGCCTCTACACAGTGTTGGAAAGTTGCAAATCCGCAAAAGTGAAAAACAAAAAAAAGGTTGTTTAGGGCCTCAAAACAGTCTCCGAAGTTTCAACACCCATTTTCGCCGTTCGTTCGCCGTCCAGTTTGAGTTTTCTTTCATTCCAGATTGTGTAATATTTGTTTCTCAGCCATATTTTTTTAGTGTGTTCTAATATACGTGCCGCTTTGCTCTGAATTAAAAAAAAAGAGGCAAGTGCAGAACAAAAAAAAGAGCCGCACAAGAAAAACAAAGAAAAAAGTAAATAAAAGAGAGAGACATGCAAGAAAGGCACTTGTTCCTTTCAGAATTACATTATTCTTCTGGTGCTTCAGTGTCTTGGTAGTTCCTTGTGCTTAACCCTAGTGCTTTCTTTCTCAGCTTGCTCCGAAGTTTCAACACCCGTTTTCGCCGTTCATTCGCCATCCAGTTTGAGTTTTCTTTCATTCCAGATTGTGTAATCTTTGTTTCTTGGCCATATTTTTTTAGTGTGTTCTAATATACATGCCGCTCTGCTCTGAATTGAAAAAAGAGAGGCAAGTGCAGAACAAAAAAAAGAGCCGCACAAGAAAAAAAGAAAATAAAGAAAATAAAAGAGAGAGACGTGCAAGAAAAGCACCTTGTTCCTTTCAGAATTGCATTATTCTTTTGGTGCTTCGGTGTCTTGGTAGTTCCTTGTGCTTAACCCTAGTGCTTTCTTTCTCAGCTTGCTTTTAGCTAGTTTCCGGTTTAGTCCAGGGCTAGCAAACTATGACTAGTACTTTAAACTACTTTTTAATTTTGCATACTGATTTGAACAATTGCTACTCCTTTGCTACATACTAGCCTTCCGAGCTCCACTTTCTACTAACTCAGCAGGTACCGTTCCTTACAATCGTTGGGCTAATCACAAGTGAGAGTATCACGAACCACCCATCAGTTGTACCACTTCTTTGCTGCATTAGTAAGAACTTGTAAGAACTTAGTAAGACGTTGTGAGAGAGTGACTTGATTCGACCTGACCAGCGCCTAGTAGTTCATAAGAAATTTTATACACTCGTGTATCTTTTTTGTTGATACTAACAATGGCAGGTTCAAGGTCACAAAGAGATAATAGCAGGCCCAACGTTGAGGAAGATACACCTCTTACGCCTCGCACGAAAGTCATCATGCAGCAATTTTCACGCTTGTTGAGTCAACATTCAGAGCATCTTGAGGGGGTTCTAGATCGCACCAATAACGATCTTGTTGCGATTGCTACATGTGTAGAGCAGCTAGAGAGGCTCCACCTCCTACTGCTGCCCCCGCTATTGTTGACGTTGTACAACCGCGTCGTAACCCATCCATTGCTAGCTCGTTGGCCGATGAGGTAGAAGATGAAGCGAACACATATATTGCTGATACGGAATCCGATGGTGGTTTCAATCCCAACAATGATCGTGATCATCAGCAACGACGCTTCAATCGACAAGGTATGAGAAGAGACCGACCATGTGAGGTACGTGATTGTAATGATGCACTTGGTAAAATTAAATTCACTATGCCTCCTTTTGCTAGAAAATATGATCCTGATGCTTATCTCACAGGGGAGTTAGTTGTAGACTAAAAATTTGCATGCCATGAATTTCCTGAAAATAAAATGGTTAGGGCTGCTACTAGTGAGTTCACTGATTTTGCATCTATTTGGTGGAATGAATTGTGTCGTAATGAACAAAACATGCCTAGAACATGGGATCCTATGAAGAGAGCTATGAGAGCTAGAGTTGTGCCTTCATATTATTCTCGTGATTTGCTGAATAAATTACAACGTTTAAGACAATGTAGTAACACCGTAGAAGATTACTATCAAGAATTGCAATCTGGTTTGTTACGTTGTGGTTTAGAAGAAACTGAAGATGCTAAAATGGCTAGATTTTTAGGAGGGCTTAACCGGGACATTCTAGATTATAAGGAGTATAATTCTATCACCTGTTTGTTCCATCTTGCTTGCAAAGCTAAATGTGAAGTGAGGGAAAGACAGTCTTGCTCCTGATGCTCTTTCGGAGTTTCTTTTGTAGGTAGGCAGAATCAGGCATAGTCCTCGGGCCGGGCGCCACCCCCTGCTGCCCCTGTCACTCCTAGCCGTCCCCCACCCCCTCTGGTCGTGGGCGATCAGCAAGCACCACTCCCAACTTTCTGAGCCTCCAACGCAAGCAAATCAACTTCGGTTCAATAAGCTAAGAGTTCTACTTCAGTTGCTTCCACCGGAAGATCATGAGATATACAATGTCATCGCTGCAAAGGCCTCAGACACATGATAAGAGATTGCCCAAATCAGCGAGTACTTCTTGTTAGAGAAGATGGTGAGTATACCTCAGCTAGTGATATTGATGAAGAACATGCATTACTGGTAACTGACCCCGCAGGTGAGCAATATGAATCTGGACATGACAAATAGCATTTTGGAGCTGAAGCAAGTGATAAGTTTTTGAGCATAATCGTGAAGCGTGTCCTTAGTGCTCAAACGGAGTGTACTGAACAGAATCAACGCCACAATCTGTTTCAAACAAAATTTGTGGTCAATGAGCGTTCTTGCCGTGTGATTGTTGATGGAGGAAATTGCAACAGTTTGGCTAGCATTGATATGGTTGAGAAGCTTGCCTTGACCACAGAACAGCACCCTCATCCTTACTACATTCAATGGTTTAATTCATATGGTAAGCGGAAGGTAACTCGCATTGTGAGAGTACACTTTTCTATTAGTTCATATCATGATTATGCTGATTGCGATGTCGTACCTATGCAAGTATGTTCATTACTATTAGGTAGACCATGGCAATATGACAACGATATTGTGCATGATGGTAGGACTAATCAACATACTCTCATGTCTAAAGGAAAGAGAATCACTTTGCTGCCCATGTCTCCTGAAGCTATTTTAAAAGATGAATCAGAAAGAGCTCATAGAGAAAAGTAGAGTAGCAAAAGTGAAAATCAGATTGTAACTAAAGAACTTGCACCGCATAAGAAGAAGGAAGCTAGTGCTAAGAAAGGTGAAATTAGATTGAAAGGTTATGTTTTGTTAGCTACAAAGTCTGATATTAGTGAGGTGGAAGCTAGTAATTCTGTTTGCTATGCCTTAGTGTGCAAAGAAACATTATTTTCATTTGAGGATATGCCCCCTTCTTTGCCTCCTGCTGTTGCTCACCTTTTGCAGGAGTATGACGATGTATTTCCAAGTGAGGTACCACCGGGGCTGCCTCCAATTAGGGGCATTGAACATCAGATTAACTTGATCCCAGGAGCTTCCCTACCCAACCACGTGCCATACCGAACCAACTCGGAGGAGACTAAGAAGATTGAACATCAAGTGCAAGACTTGCTTGACAAAGGGTACGTACGCAAGAGCCTTAGTCCATGTGTTGTTCCTGTACTTTTGGTTCCAAAGAAAGATGGGTCATGGTGTATGTGTGTTGATTGTAGAGCTATCAATAATATTACCATTAGATATTGTCATCCTATTCCTAGGTTAGACGACATGCTTGATGAATTAAGTGGCTCTACTTTGTTTTCTAAAGTTGACTTGCGTAGTTGATATCACCAAATTCGTATGAAATTAGGAGATGAATGGAAAACAGCATTCAAAACTAAGTTCAGTTTATATGAGTGGTTAGTGATGCCTTTCAGTTTAACTAATGCACCTAGTACTTTCATGTAATTGATGAACGACGTTTTGCGTACTTTCATGGTAAATTTATGGTGGTATATTTTGATGACATATTGATATATAGCAAGTTACTTGAGGAACATCTTGATCATTTACGTGTTGTTTTCCATACTCTACGTGATGCACGTTTATTTAATAACCTTGAGAAGTGCACCTTTTGCACTAATCGAGTATCGTTTCTTGGCTATGTTGTTACTCCACAGGGCATTGAAGTTGATCAAACCAAGATCGAGGCTATACAGAGTTGGCCGACTCTTAACACGGTCACACAAGTGCGAAGTTTTCATGGACTTGTTGGATTTTATCGACGCTTCGTCAAGGATTTCAGCACTATTGCCGCACCATTGAATGAGCTCACCAAGAATGGCGCTCCTTTCCATTGGGGCCCTGCACAAGGACAATCATTCAACCTTCTGGAAGAGAAGCTCACAAATGCGCCACTTCTCCAACTTCCTGATTTCGAGTAGACTTTTGAGCTTGAATGTGATGCTAGTGGAATTGGACTTGGAGGTGTGTTACTACAAGAAGGTAAACATGTTGCTTATTTTAGTGAAAAATTGTGTGGGTCTAGTTTGAACTATTCTACTTATGATAAGGAATTATTTGCTCTCGTTCGAACTTTAGAAACATGGTAGCACTATTTATGGCCTAAAGAGTTTGTTATACACTCAGATCATGAATCTTTAAAGCACATTCTAGTCAAAGTAAACTGAATTGTAGACATGCCAAATGGGTCGAGTTTATTGAATCGTTTCCATATGTTATCAAACACAAGAAAAGGAAGGAGAATATTATTGCTGATGCTTTGTCTAGGCGTTATACCATGTTGTCTCAACTTGATTGTAGAATTTTTGGTTTGGAAACAATTAAAGAACTTTATGCTCAAGATGATACTTTTACAGATGCCATGTTGAATTGTCAAGAGGGCAAGAGCTAGAATAAATTTGTGTTAAGCAATGGATTGTTGTTTAGAGCTAACAAGCTATGCCTTCCAGCTAGCTCCGTTCGTCTTTTGTCGCTACAGGAGGCGCATGGCGGAGGATGATGGGACACTTTGGTATCAAGAAGACAGAAGACATTTTGGCCAAGCACTTCTATTGGCCCCGAATGAGGCGAGACGTTGAGCACTACGTGTCTCGCTGCACTACATGCAATAAAGCTAAGTTCCGACTTAATCCACATGGTTTATATATGCTTCTTCTTGTGCCTAGTGTTCCTTGGGAGAATATTTCAGTGGACTTTGTTTTAGGACTACCTAGAACAAAGAAGGGGACAAATAGTGTTTTTGTTGTTGTGGATAGATTTTCTAAAATGACACATTTTATACCTTGTCATAAGAGCGATGATACTACAAATGTTGTTGATTTGTTTTTCAGAGAGATCATTTGACTACATGGAGTGCCCAATACCATTGTTTTAGATCGGGATGTGAAGTTTTTGAGTCACTTTTGGCGCACCCTTTGGGCGAAATTGGGGACCAAGCTGTTGTTTTCTACTACTTGTCACCCCAAACGGATGGACAAACTAAAGTTGTCAACCGCACGTTATCAACTATGTTGAGGGCTGTTTTGAAGAAGAATTTGAAGATGTGGGAAGAATGTCTACCTCATATAGAGTTTGGTTACAATAGATCGCTGCATTCTACCACAAAGATAAGCCCTTTTCAGGTAATATATGGCTTTAATCCCCACGCTCCTATTGATTTATTGTCTATTCCTACTTCTAAAAAAGTAAATTTACATGCTAAGAAGCGTGCTGAATTTGTCCTTAAACTGCATGAAACTACTAAAGAAAACATACAACACATGAATGCTAAGTATAAGGTTGCTGGTAGTCAAGGTAGAAAGAGTTTAACTTTTGAACCTGGTGATCTCGTATGGTTACATTTGTGCAAAGATAGATTTCCTGAATTGAGAAAGTCTAAGTTCAAGCCTAGAGTTGATGGTCCATTCAAGGTGTTAGTTAAGATTAATGATAATGCATGTAAGCTTAATCTGCCTGCAGAGTTCGGGGTTAGTCTTACAATTAGCATTACAGATTTGAAGCCATATTTGGGTGAAGAAGAGGAGCTTGAGTCGAAGACGACTCAAATGCAAGAAGGGGAGGATGATGAGGACATCACTTCTATGCATACACCCAACACTCCTCATAATAAAGCTGAACCTATGCACTTGTAAGGTCCAATCACCAGAGCTCGTGCACGTCAATTGAACTATCAGGTAACTTCGTTTCTAGGAATACATTTTGTTTCTAATAATAATATGCTGCTACCTAATGCCTGTGATGTTCTTTTAATCAGGAATTTAGGATGCTGATCATGAAGTGAAGCATGTGCAATCCACTTTGGCCTTCGAAGACAACATCGACTTCAAACGTGCATAACTTTCACATACGGAGTCCGTTGGAGGTCCACAAATACTTGATGAAAAGCTTATCTCACCCTCTTTCTAATGGATCTGGCCCCACCTCCAAATACCTTATGAGCACGCCGCAATATCCAAAACAATCCGGCGCTATTTCTGAGCCGAGTCAAAAGGGTGTTGCGCCACCTCCACTTGGGCCCATGGGCCTTGTAACCCTAGGGGCGTGCATCCACTTCCCTAGCCACTACCCCTAGTCATCTCCCCATATAGGATCCGTCGCGTCCCTTTGCTAGAACTCGGATTTCGTTTATGTTTAGTTCGTCTTCGTTGCAACTTGTATCTTCTATGTGTGTCAACTAGACCACCCGGTCAAGATCCTTATTAGGAATCCCACCTTATCAGTATTTTTATCAATATTTGCAATACATTAGATTGTGTTTTACCTTGTTCTTGCGTACTTCTTCGGTGTATGCAGAGATTGATCTTTGTGGTCAGGTCATCCGGGTACTTGTGCACAGTTGATAATGACTTGTCGAGCCGTTCAACGATTGTGTAGTTTCGGGCCTTGCGAGTTCGTAGCCAGGATCGTGAGAGTTGAGCGACTTCTACAGAATTTACCTTCTCATCGAAAGATCGGGCCAGATCAGGACCTCTGTGGTTCGTCATCCTCTCCCTTTTGCGCTGCTCCGCCATTGCCGCTGTGCCACCATTCATCGAAACCTTGGTCCCCGAGCCCGACGTCGTCGAAGTCGACGTGGCCACTATGTTAGCCGCCACATCAGCCTCGCTGCCTGCATGTCCAACCCGTCAGAGCCATGTGGCAAGCCACGTGTTGCTTACGTGTCAGCCTGAGTCAAACCCAAGGCACAGCTGTGTGGACTTGGTTTACGGTGGGCCGTGTCTCAGACATGTGGACCCCACTTGTCAGCCCTATTCCATAGATTCGGTGCGCCGTGCGTCGTGGACCTTATCTCCGTGGACCTGGTCTATAGACCACGGGTCCATATGTCAGTGTCTTTAAATTTCTTTTTCTTTAGAAACTTAATTCCAACCGAAATTAAAATCCCCGCTGACATCATGCTAATGCAGTAATATGGAATTTACTTTTGAAAGAAAATTCTAAATTCTGAAATAGTGTTTTCTCTCTCTTTTTTCTTTCTAACAAATCTTCCAAGAGTCCGTTCTCCTTCGTCCGAACTCTGATCCAGTCCGTCCAAATTCCTAAATTCATCTAAAATTGAGCTCTTTATTTTAGAGTTGGTTTTGCTTTTTTTGGATTTTATTTGAATTTCTTTTGGTTTTATTTGTGGTTCGCCTTTTGTTTTTTCTCTTGTTAGACGGTCTGTTTCAAGGAGCAGGAGCAGAGACAAGCTTTGAAGATCCAAGTGTGGTAACTGAGCAAAGCCAAGGTAAGTCTTAGTCCTTTGATCATATTGAACCTATGATTTTAAAATTATATTATTTTATATTAAATTGCATGCTATCTTTATATCAATTGTTTTGGGAATAGTTAATCACCCATTGGTCACTACACCTCCATTGATTATTTGAATACCGTGAATCATTTGTCACACTAGGATGGTCAATATTAGTTGGACCTATTTGTATCACCAACATGAGTATCGTAGAGATGCTTAGTCATGCTTAGTTACGATTGGCTCATGATCACATGTGAAATATTGATAATTTGACTTAATGATATATGGAATTGTGGTGCGATGTCATTATTGTGCAACTATGGTGTGTATCACTGTTGTGTCAATTGTGGTGTGGTGTCGTTGTTATAAAATTTTATGCCATGGCAGAGATTGTCATTGGTTTTGGGTGAACAAAATGATTTACGTTCAGGCGAGTGATCGTGCAGTAAAGGTGGTGTGCGAGGCACATTGTTTTGGATGAGATAGTCTCGCCCGAGTAACTTGTCAAGGGCTTAATCTTGTGCGTCATTGAACTAGGTCATATCGTACAATCACACGTCCAGTATAGGATGGACTTGGCTAATTAATTAGCAATATTTCAATTCTAGTTCTGTTTTTGTAAGCGTGAATTCCGGGATGGATGTTCACAATGGCGCAAGAGGGGGGCCCTGTTTGGTCGTGATAACATTCAGTGTTGAAACCTTAGTGGACATAACTGGGTTAGGAAGGAGCTTTGTAAAAGCCTTGTGATAATCACTTAGTCGCGCACCTACGAAAGTGTGTGATCGAACATTATAAGTTGATTAATCTCTTGTGGGCAAAGTTGTACAACCTCTGCAGAGTTCAAACTGTTTAAACAGTTGTGTCCATGGTCATGGACATGCTCGGGGATTTCACACAAGTGGTAGTGTTTCTTATAGCAAAATGTGTCGGTTGGTGAATGGGAGATTCGCTTGGTGAATGTGGTGTTCTTGTGGTGGATGGGATATTCACTTGGTGATTTGATTGGGAAGTGAGTGGGAGGTTCACTGGCTGTTTCAAAGCAATTGTCTATTTATTTATTATTCCTTTCTGATGAGGATCTAATAATCCTCATTTAATTATTTATCTATAATTCATATTATAGATAATAATACCGTCATATGGTACTTGAGTATACCCCTTAATGTTCATAAGGGAGAAGCTGGATGTCGTAAGTTCTTCTACGACCGCCCCATAGTCGTAAGTCCTTCTACAACTATCCCATGGTCGTAAGTCTTTCTACAACTATCCCATGATCGTAAGTCCCTCTACGATCAGCCCGTGGCCGTAAGCTTTACTACGACCACCACCTGGTCGTAAGCTCTTCTACGACCAGTCCCTAGTCGATGGCGCTTACAGATATGTAGGCCTAGTCGATCAGGGAATCTTCTACACCATATCTAAAGATATGGGCAGTCAATTATGATGTTATTCTCTGGAATAATGGCACGATTTAACTCTCTGTCCTGGTGATAACTGCCTAGCAACGTGGGAATGTTACTACTCTCACAATAATCTCCAGTAACAGCTCCATCATCTGAAGCTTTAAGGCGCCCTTCAGACTGGAGAAACGGTAGCCCAATTCGAGGACTGTATAAAAGGCGGGATCATCAGGAGAAGAGGGGAAGACAAGAACACGACAGAACATAACACAATCAGGAGCAGGGGACATCGCACTCGAGCCTTCTCTTGATTTGTACAGCAGCATACTCAATACATCCACACAAGAGTAGGGTTGTTATTCTCTCTGGAGAATGCCCAAACCTGTATAAAAATCCCCGTGTCTTTCTCTCTGCGTGATTTGAATCTTGGAGACCCCTCGAATCAAACAATCTTTACGTAAGTTCAGTTCTAAAATACCAACAGTTGGCACCGACTGTAGGGATCTTCTAGTCATCAGCTTTTCTTTGTTTTTCCCAACTCTAATGCTCCCATAGCAAGAGAGTGGAACGAGGAGAACTGGTTCGACTTTGCCGATTACGTAGATATCGACATGGATGCCAGTTTCGACTACGAGCCGAGTATTGTATCATCCGATGGTGATGTTGTCTCCGGAGATCATTATCCCGGAGACCATACCACCGATGGAGTTGAGGAGGGATCCTTATCCCCCACAACAATACGTCCGAATGAGGAACCAACTTCCTCAGAGGGCAAAGGTCAATCCGACTACCATTAAGGCTGTTCCAAGATAGGCTTATAGCATGACAAGAGTTCCCCCTTAAAATGTTCAAGACCGTCTAAGATAGTCCGACCTGGCACGGCAAGTCCTGGAGGTAATCATTTCGGAGCTTCATCAGCACTTGGTGATCGTCTCTCTCAGGTTAGCCCCACAAAGGATGGGGTCGAACATGCTTTTCCTGCGAGTTCGACCACCCCATCGCAAGGCTCACCTGCGGATAGAGACGGTTATAACCCAGATTTCCCCTTCTTCGAGGGGTTTGCTCAAAATCGCCAGACGATGTCTTTCGACTACTCCTCAAGCGAGGAGGCCACAAGCACAAGTGAAGATCATCAACGGGAGGTCTTCGTCCTTCCCTCAGGTGACGATCACTCTCCTAGAGACAGGACTGAGGATACTCCCCAACGATCACACGCTACGACCCCTCGGGGCATTGACGAGAACACCTCCGGTGATGAACAGAGTCAATACTCTGATGAGCATGTGGAAGGTTCTCGAAATACTCGCACTCTATTGAGGCAAACTCGAGGCTCAGGTATGGAAGTTTATGAGATAACCCGATAGACAAGAATAGTGACTCAAAAAAATTTGTCTGGGCGTGTTCACTATCAGTCGGAGGAAGCTCAAGAATTCCAGCGCATCAATGACCTTCTCGAGAACCTGTCTCGAGAACTTGCTCGAACGCCCTACTACGACCTCTTCGCTGAAGAGATCGCACAAAGGCTTGGAACCACGATGGCCAGACTCGAGCACCCTCGCCGGCATCAACCCCGAAGTCATGGCGGTACGACTTCATCAGCTTCTAGCCGTTCGAACAACTCACCGCGTGGATATCACCGTGACAACAGATCACGACGTTCTCCTGATCTTCACCCCAGTCGAAGAAGAGTTCCTTGAACGCCTGATGATCAACAAGCTCCCAGGAGAGGTGATTGTTCACTAATCCGACCCAAAGGTCTGCAACAGCAGATGAAATACGAGGAGTATTACCCTTGTAGAGCCGAGACTTATCATAAGTCAAGTTCACCCACTACCAGGTATCGTCGTGTATGATCACATGATGACATCAACTCTTCTTTCCTGCAAAGGAGGCATTACGATGTAATTACCGGATGTAGGACATTCTCGCCTGACCTCCGAGCAGTTCGCTGGCCACCGCGGTTCCGACCAACGAACATGGAGAAGTTTGATGGGTCTCAGAATCCCATCAAGTTCCTCCAAATCTACATGACCGCTGTCCGAGCAACGAGAGGAGGAGAGCGCATCATGGTGAATTACCTTCCGACTATGCTCGACGGGTCCGCTCGATCGTGGTTGCTAAACCAACCACTTGAGTCGATTTACTCATGGCAACACCTCTGTGACCTTTTGCTGGCTAACTTTCAGGGTACTTACAATTTCCCTAGAAAGGAGGACGACCTACACAGGATAAGACAAAACGACCACGAGTCCTTACGCTAATTCACTAGGTGTTTCAATCAGGTTTGGAATTGGGTACGCACATGAGCTGGCAGACTTGCCGGTGGACGAGATCCAGCCCTACGCCTGGGGTCCGACCGTGCTATGTGCGATGTACCGCGCATTGTGCAATGCGTGCCACTGTGCCCAGGACAACTCCATCATCTCCAGATGCCCACTACTTCTGCAGCTGTAGTCCTTTGAGTGCTTCCAGGTCGGACAATCACAACTAGACTTAGTGCGTACGCGGTCAGCTTGTATGCCCAGGACGACGACGTGGACTAGTCGACCATGGGCATGGTGTGGTGCCACCGATGGGTTAGTTTGATGATCATTTATTATTTTTCATATTGTAATCACAATTTCTGTGCTAAGTTTTCGGTGTTCTATTGCACAAGTCTCCTACACGCCGATCACTTTGTAGGGGTCCTACCAGGAGTATGTTGCGATGTTCGATCAGCTGACCGGTGACCGCATCATCTGGACACTGTACACTCAGGAGAGAGTGAACGCGCGCGTGCCTGAAGGACTTTCAAGCATGTGCACGCGAGACTACGTGTACTGGTACACGTAGAGGGCCTTGGTGTATGATATCTTCGTGGAGGAGTACCAGGTGTAGCGGGTCATGCACCAGTTCGGTCTGCAACAGGAGGTCCCAACCTCTTGGGGGGACGCAAGTGCCGGCGCACGTCCACGCGTAATGTAAAGGGAGTATGCGGCCCAGGAGGAACAAAAGGAGCGTGCCAGGAGGCCACCTCCCCACAATGACGTCGCCCCCCATAGCAACAACCCCTACCAGAACATTCCAACCAAGCGTTTGTCGCAACACCCGCCCGAGGGGGAGACGTCGCCCCTCTGTCGGTGCAGGGACAAATGCAAGTTTTTCAAGTCCAAGAACGGCTCATCCTGGGCATGCATTACTGGGGTTGCGCAAACTACTCCTGCGACTATCCTGACCACCGTTGGGACACGAGCCACTATCGACAGCTGGTAAGGAAAGGTAGCAGTATGTTCCCCTACCATTTCTCTTTGAAAGTCTGCACTAACAACCTCTCCCGTCTACCCGTAGTCCTCGGATCCGCTATGTGGCTACCACAAGTGAATCGACCTAGAGATCCACCCACATGACCAGTGGACTCTCGACTACGACGATTAGGATGCCAATAGGGACGGCGAGAGGAGGGAGGAGGAGCGCCAAGACCAAGAGCACAACCAACAGAATCGGTGGGAGACACAGCCCATCTCGGCGTGTCAGACGCCACGGGGCGCAAGGCTCATGAGAGGGAGTGCGAGAAAAAGAGGGAAATGGCAGCCGAGACCAAGGCGGACGGCGAGAAGTACAACACCGAGCTCGCCAGGAAGGGCAAATGGCCCCGGTCCACGCAGTAGTCCGACGTTGTTAGTTTATATGTCCCATGTATTTCTAATTCCCTAAAGGTATGCGTGTACCATCCTTGGTCCGTTAGCCTGCGTGTCATGTAACCCCTCTTGTTGGATCAATTGTCGTGTTCTTATCGTTGCACCATTTCTCCAATATTGTGCACTGTGTTTGAATTCTCTGTCGCGTCGCAATATAACTTACCTTCCTACTTACTAATCATTAATACCTCAATCGTCCTCACAAAATTCTCTAGCGCATCGCAATAATAACTTACCTTCCAGCTGGCGCATCGCTAACATATTTCGTACCGTTCAGAATCTACGGAAATCATAAACACACCAACCAACATAGGGTCCTGTCGCTAGTTCAAATGGTGATAGGGAAGCATGACCCTATAAAAACCTCTTGAAACCCTAAAATTCGGCACATGACTCACTTTTATTCAGAAAAAAAAGGAGAGAAAAGAGAGGAGTAGAGGGGAGAAGAGAAGCTAACGAAGCGCTGCCCGTCCGGTTGCCCACCTCTCGGGTAATTTTTTTTAACCGAATGGATTATATAGTTTTAGATGTACGGTTACGTAGTGAAGTACGTTTTATATAATACTTTTCGGTGGGTAGTCTAGTTTTAGATATGTGGTTAATCGTGGAAATGTTCTTTATGGTGCAGTGCGTCAATTATGTTCGACGTCGCCAATTTCAAAATTTACTATGATCAAGGGACTATTATGGAGGGTCTCGAGGGGATTGATTTGCGTTATTTTCAATCGGCGACCGTGCCCCACCAAGACCAGAGCAGCGTACAGAAGGCATTGGAATCAAGGTTCGACACGTTCGATGATTCCTACCAAAACCTCCTCGGGCAACTCCGAGTCATACAAGACTGGAATTCTGGCACTTGTATCGACATTCAAGACACCACACATCCGAAGTGGGCCAATAAGAGGGTACTACAGCGAGCATTCATCGTCTTTGGTCCAAGCATCAATGCATTCTGGCACTACCGTCCAATCTTGTGCGTAGATGGCACATTCCTGACTGGAAAGTACAAGTGCCAGATACTGACTGCAATAGCGACGGACGGGAACAATCAAGTTCTTCACATGGCATTCACTTTTGTTGAAAGCGAGAACATGAACAACTAGTTGTGGTTCCTGAAAAATGTGATGATTTCTATTGTACAAGGCCGTCGCAACGTATGCCTCATACATGATCGGCATGCAGGCCTGCTGCGTGCAATAACCCAGCTGCAACAAGGAGAGAACATACCACTTCTATGGCCGGATCTGCAGTGCAAGTGGTGCATGAGGCACTAGGGTGCAAACTTCTACAAGCAGTTTTGCAACAAAGACTTGATGAACCTGTTCAACGCATCGCTCGCCATGGAAAATGACAGAGTACTCTACTCCACCATGGTCACCAAGTACATAGAGGAGAAGGGCAAGAAGGGTGAGATACACCGGGCATTCAAGATGGGCACAAGAGAGCTTCGCTTCGAGATAATGTGCAGGGATAAAAGGACGCGCGGGACGAACCGCGAGAGGGTCACCCACGAGTGCACACTACGCCGCAGTAGTTGCATATGCACTTGCCACAAGCCCCTTCTTCTGCATAAGCCCTGCTCCCATGTCATGGTCGCATGTTCGACGGTGGCGTGGCATCCCGGCCAGTACCTCTCTAAGTATTTCACCAAGGAGGCGGTGATGCAAACTTAGAGTGGGGAGATGTATGGTTATGTTGTGGTTGGTTATTTCACTGGTCATCTATCCTGGGAGCAACTAATCTGGACCGCGGACATTGATAGGCTCAAGGGAAAGGTTGGCTGGCGATAGGTACGGCGTATCAGAAATGACATGGACGAAACAGAAGCCAGACGTTGTACGAAGAAGTGCTCTATTTGCAGGGACTCTAAGCACACTTTCAAAAAATGCCCCACAAGAAATCCTCAAGACGAAGGAGACATCGGCACTCCGGACGTCGCCGCGGGGACCTCTTCCGGTCGCCCGACTCGAGGCAGTCCACATGGAGGACGTTGAGGTCGCGACCACGAGAAAGGACAGACAATAGTAATATGTTATTGCCAATGTTCTGAATTATCATTTTGATTTGAAACAAATTAAGTGTTATGACGTTTTGTTGAATGTTATGTAATATCAGTGTGATTTGTCGTAGTTTTGATAGTAATGGCAAATTCACATTTGTTTCCTTACATAATATGCAGTGCATGTACATGACCAAGTGTATGAATTCCCGGGCGCATCACAATATCATTTACCTTCCTACTTACAAATCATTGACACCTCAATCATCCTTGCAAAAATCTTCAGAAATTCACCGCACTAGAACAACATACGATAATCACAAAATGTTATTGTGAGTAACAGATTTCGTACCATTCAAAATCTATGAAAATCTCAAACAAACTAATCAGATTAGGGTTTAGGGTATCTATCGCCTGTTTAAATGGTGACAGGTACCTGGACTAGCGACCCGGGGGGGGGGGGCAAGAGGGTCCCTGTCGCTAGTTCAACTGACGATAGGGAGTCATTTTTTTTGGGACGACTATATATTTTTGTAAATATCTTTTAAAATAATAATATTTAAAAAAAATTCTAACTCCTCACTTGTAGATGCGTCACGACAAGATAACAAGTACTTCTATGTATTATCCATAAGAGGAGGTGAGGTGATATTCCAACTTCTCGTGTGCTACTGGGATCCGGGTCATCTGTTGTATTGCAAGGATCAACGTTTAAATAGTGATTTTGGTCCGCATGAACAACACTTGACAACAACAGTACTGTAGAACCAGTGAAATATATATACTATAGCAAAATACACTGTATCGATTTTCTGTTTTCTTGCACACTGTAGTACTTGATCTAGACTGTTTGTTTTGGATCAGATGATGAATAGAATGATATAATGTATATCATTGTGCTCCTTCACATGCCATACTGATGGCTAATGCAGAGGATCTGCTTCCGTGCTACTGCCAAATTAGTCCAGGTTTGAGAGAAGTCCGCCGAAAAATTCCATCAGAGCTGAAAAAGGTACAAAATCAGGGGAGTTCTTACCGGCGTTCCGCCGGTCTACCTAGTAGACGGGAGCTGGAAATAGTGCACACGCCACGGGCAGTGACCGGCTGCAGCCAGTCACGCAAGCCGCTGGCAGATCCACGTCACCCGGTTCCTTTTCCGAGGCAGTGCAGCAGATGAACTTTTCAGCGACTTAGTGGGCCCCACCTGGAACTAATTGATCTGTCCCCACGGCTCAGCTTGGCTTTAGCCAGACCATCGGCCTTTTAAGTCTTAAACACACGCCCGCCCATTAGGAAACTGCGCTAGTCCCGGTTGTACTCTAAATTTATTGGGGAAATTGACTATAGAGCATTGTAATTTGTCACCTATTATCAATAGATATTTAAAAAACGTGGTGCAGCCAGAACACATTGAAAAATGTGTAATTTTGCCGTAAGACACTAAGCCGATTATTATATTATTTTCGGGTGGGAGAGAAGAGAGAGACAGTGAAAAGTCCGTTTTACCCTCCATCTTCTTTAATCCTGCCACTCCTCCTTGCTCAGGTTCGCCTCCCCGGCTCTGCTCCTCCGGACACGTCATGGCCTCTCATGCCTCCCTCACTTCTTGGCCTCGGCCTTGATCGCCTCCTCCTGCTGACCAGCAGCGCACGTCTTTGAGGAACTGCTTCGCGCCAAGACGGCCTCGGCTCCAGCTTCGCCATGGCTTAGCCTTGCTTTGGCTCGGTCCCTCGCCACGCCGGCGGTGGAGACCTCGCTTTGACCCGGTGGCGAAATGGAACTCATGATCACTACAAGATCTACAAGCAAAGGATTGCCATGGACCGAAATGGGCCATAGAGGTGGCGGCCATGCGGCGGAGCTAGGCGGCCAGCCGTGGGGGAGATAAGAGGTGGTGGCGCTCGGGTGTGGGAGGAGGGGAGTTAGCGCACGCATGGGCTCCGGCGTGGTGTGGGGAACCCACTAGCGTGGTCGCCGGGGACGGCTGAGGCCGGGATGGCTGGCGGCGCTTGCCCGGCCAAGACAATGAGGGCGCCGTGGCGGCGAGGTTGAGGAGAGGAGAGCTCGAATGGATGACGGGAGGGTTAGGGGAGGCGTGGAGATGCTATCTGCGGGTTTAATTGGGTAGGCTCACCGGATAGGGCGGATCTTGCGGCGATTTTAAACGGCCGAAAACGTGAAGATGACCATGTGGCGTGCTCGATGGAGGAAACTCCCAATTTCTTGGGGCTTTGCTCATGAGTCGTGTGGCGCGAGTGACGTGTGGTCGGGCCATGAGCTCGTCGGAGCGGGAGGAGATTTGAGGCTGGCGGCTTGTCTTGGCGACGTCATTGCGTGGGGAGGTGTTGCCATGTGGGGTCCAAATTAGTTATTGGAGGGAGGTGAGGGCATTGAGGACATTTTACAAAGTTCCTCTCTCCTAATCACTTTCGGATATATTATTTTAATGAGAGAAGTGTCTAACAGCAAAATACCACAAAATGTTAGTGTGTTTTGGTCGCACCACGTTTTTTGGATGTCCATTGGCAATAGGTGAAAATTGTAGTGTCCTGTAGCCAATTTCTTCAAATTTATTGGTGTGCTAAATATATTTTAGCATTTGAGATTTTGGATTAAAGGATAAATTTTAAACCATATGCAATAATATGAAAATATACTTTTCTTTAAAACAAGGAAGGAGTTAACTTTGTACCTATCTACTTAACACCACTACCAATAGTGTGCAATAAGGTAAAAATATAGGTGGTAAATTATCGCTTTTTAGGATGGATGTGAGAGTTTGCAAAAAAAGAGGGTGGGGTGGGGGGGGGGGCGTGGGTATAGATGGTGTAATGCCTCTTTCTCTATCAGAAATCTAGGATCTCATGGGTTTATTGGTGGTGCTTGGGTATTCCTAGAGCTGGTGCAATTTTGTTCCTATTTATTTTATCTGTAGTATTTCGAATTCTAATTAATGTGAAAACTTTTTTGGAATACTTTAAATGTCACTAAAGCATATGGTAAAGACCCAACTCTTTGGTACGATTATACATCGAAATTAAGAAACGCATCTAAGACCGTGGAAAATAAGACGAAGTTTTATTCCGTGTTTCCAAAAAAATTATTTCGAAACTCACGATGAATCATCTCTCATATTGTACTTCTAAATCCATTTTCCAATAAGCGAATAAAGCATGTTCTACCATTATATATGAATTTCTCTAGAACATGTATAACGTACTCCACTTATTAGGAAGAGCTGACAGTACCACATGCATATCCCACAAATTAATTGTTAGTACGACTTAAACATTGTATTGAACTTAGATCTTTTTTTTTTGCCTTACTTCTCATTAATCAGAAACAAAAGTACAGTCTCAGTCTCGGAGAAGACAATTTCACATGAAGTCCGGTGCCTGATTAAGCCGAGTGTACCAATGCCTATTTCTAGAAAACCTTGCTTAGCACACAAGTGAGCCGCCTCATTAAGGGCATCTCTAATAGTTAGAGATAATTTTGTCTCTAATGTATGTTACGTCATCTTTAAAGACAATATCTCCAATAGATAGTATCTAGCACACTCTCCAACATTTGTTTTTTATAATTTTTCTTTCAAACGGTCATACATGTCAAATAGAGTAGATTAATGTATTATGTCTTGTTTCACGTGCACGACCGTCTCTTTAGGAAGAGATGACATGTGCTCTCTCCTCCACGTAGGATTTTGTTGACGTGGCATAGCTAAGAGACGACAATAAATACACTATTGAAGATGCCCTAACAACACTACTAGCAAAAACAAACTCAAAAGAAACAAAACTTACCATCAATTCCCTTAATATCAAGCTCGCCTACAAGTACCTAGCTAACCTCATCAACTTACCATCAATTCCCTTAATATCTAATAATAGCATAGATCAACTTGTGTCACAAACACGAAGCCTTAGGCTGCTCCCAGTGCTCCACCCTGGCTGGTATCTTAAGCCTGTCATGTAGGCAAAATAATGATGTGACCCCATAGTTAATGAAGCGAGAGGGTACTCTAGTATCTAATATGGATATCGGTTTAGTCTCGAAATCCAATGCATAAAATTTATTGTGATCGATCCTGTGCATTGGGAAGATCATGCATGTATTACTTTAGTACATGCCACAAATAGGTCACAATGCTCAAATACTAGTAAAGATCATGCATGTAATTAAATGAAACAACCTAAGATACTACACCATAAGAAACCATGCATTGGAAAAATAGTATCCTAACACTTCTCATGTACTAAAGAAACTGCACTAAGATACTGCCCATTGGGAGCAGCCTTACAGCTTTAGAGTGAGTCTGAAGCTGTAAATGGTGCCCACAACCTACTACCACATGACACTCCTATATCAATGTGTTTGGCAGTGCGTAGCCGTGTGTGTGCGTGTGGTATTAGGGTATGTAAAATAGTACAGATAGTTGCTATCTATAGACAGCACTAAAGACAGCTCATACAATGGGTTATGGTGATACAATCGGTTATAGGATTGTAGACAACACACAATCTTTTAATGCTTTCCTTGGTTACGTAATCTGATCGACTCTGAGTTGTAGACAAAGACATTTATCTCTTTTCATTCTCTTTCATCCACGTCAGCTTAAATCCTAAGTGGCAAAGACTATAGATAGCTGATGTGAGCCCATTGTACACAGGGATGGCAATCGGGTGTGGCGGGCACGAATAGTGCTCGTCCATACTCATGCACACAACCCCGATTTCTTCCCATGAGCATACCCACGAAGGACGACGGCGAAGAACCTCGTCCATGCCCGTCGCCTACGGGTATGCCCATATACCCGCGAACATTTAAAAATGTAATGTGGATGAGGCACCATATTCACACATCAAGAATCAGTAACAAATTCAAGGTTGAACAGTGCATCACACATTCAACATTGAACAGTGGAGCACTAAAATGGAAATACACGGCCAGTTTAGGATTGAACAGTGCAGCACAGATACAACAATTAAAATGGCAGATCTCAAACAGATTGAAACAAGAACACAGGAACTATGACAGATTGAAAGGAAAAGGAATTTTCACACCTATTAACATCATCAACTCATCACACATATCTCAAACAGATTTGCTTAGGACTACATGAAGCCTGTACAAGTAAAACCACACGTTTCCATCCCAAGGCAGGATTATTTTCACTAAAACCTGATAAAGAGGATTTAAAAAATGTATCAGCCACATATTCCATAAATTGTTACACAAAATGCTGAAATCTGGAGAATACAAACCTGAATTTGACGACTTCAATCTTGAGAACGACAGGGATTTGGTAATTTCAGATGACTTTTCTTCCTCTTGGTATCGTGAAACTCCAAGAAGCGCCATGGCCTCCATCCCGTGCACCATCCAGCTAACAGGCAAGACAACATCCTCCTCATCGTTGTCGAGGAGGAGTCGCCCATGCAGCAGAGGGGGAGGAGGGCCGAGGACGTTGTTCTTTGGCGGTAGCGCGAGGCAATGACAGGGTGGCTACTACGTCGCGGTTGAGCAAGGTGGTGCTGGCGAGTGAGAGCGGGAGGGTGGGGCCAATGTCCTTCTTCAAGTTCGGGAACAAGGACGTGGAGGGCGCCGACATCTACAGCAGCCAGGGCAGGGACGACTTTGACCACGACGACATCGAGCAGGTCATCCTGGCTTTCGCCAGGAGGACGGAGGAGGATGAGATGGGTCTGGAATTATGGATTTTGCGTGTTGGTAGCTGGCGAGGCGAGTGGCGGTTGGGAATCGGGGATTCGAGGCTTGGGGGTTGGGGCTAGGGTTTTAGTGGTAGTATTGAACTATTGATTGTTGGCCCACTTGTCAGTATTGGTCGTGGGTAAACGGGCAAGATGGGTGCGGGTGGAGCTTACCCATGCCCATTTACCCGATGGGCAGAGAGTTTCCCCATGTTTATACCCGTTGGCAAAGAAAATAGTCAATGTTCGGCTCCATTAGGGTATTTACCCGTGGACACGTGGGTAATCGGGCACAATTGACATCCCTAATTGTACATGACCTTATCACATGACCACATCTAGGGCGTGTTTGCTCTGCTCCCTGGGCCAACTTGCCTGGGCCAAGCATGCAGCCGGGAGATCACCTACAATCTATTTGGTTGACTTCCTGCGTATTGCTGTTGGCCAAGCCAGTCTTAATGCCCAAGCGTTAAAAATGAACGCCTGGAGCCAGACAGCTCTATTCACCGTTGTATCTTCGATCCGTCGGTCTATTTTTCATTCACTATTTTCAGGCATAGAGTTTCAACCAAACAACAAATCTTCAGATATATCTGACCAGATAAAAATCATCTACTTCTCAAGTTACCTTCAAACATCACTTTTTTCAAATATAAAATTCAGTCCACCAACCAAACACCCGTTGGGCTTTCCAGGGTCCGGACTCAGACCCCAAAAGATGGATAAAGCGAAAGCGACCGCGGGAAAACAACGCAAGGAAAAGATGGCAGCGCACGGGAAAGTCGCAGCCGTCCGCCTTTTCCGTCCCCGTCCCCCACCAGCACAGCACGCCCACGTGCCACCATGACGCCGCAGTGGGCCCCACGAAACCTGGGACCCACACGCAGTTGCCGCCCGGTGGGGCCACCTCGCAGCGGCACGTGGGCGCGGTTGCCTGTCTAATTATGTGTCGCTTGCGGCGTACGTATAACGTATCCCCGCGCCCCAGAAAAGGGAAATAATTGGGCGCTCGCAGCTCTGTCTCGAACAGCTCTGTTGGTTTCCAAAAATACTACGAGGTGGTGGACACATTTCTAGCGGAAATTGGAGTATTGACTTTAACACGAGAGCAAGGTGCTTTTCCCTGACTTTTCTACTCCTAATTGGTAGGGTTTTTTTTTTGGGTGGAGGATCCTAATCAGGGAGTGAGTTATTCAAGTTAGCCTTTTTCGTAGCGATAGGTTATTCATGTCAATTCACCTTATCCTTATAATATTATCTGACAAGACCGATAGGTTACAAGTACGTACTCACCGTAACATGTACGGTATCCATTCGAATTAAGTAGTGTGGCGTCGTTTTGTTCGGCGGTGGCGAAACCGGACTAAATTTAACATATGGGATAAGTATTATAAAAAGAAGAAAAAGAATTTATACGTAAACTATACTGTAATCACGCTAATAAGAGTATATGACACCGAATGGAATCAACAATTCACTGCAACAGTGTATCTAGGGCACGTTGTAGCATAAATGTAATCAACAACTTGGTAATGATTGTCATACTCGTCACATATGAGTTTAAAGATGTCATTGAATACAAAATATCCATCCATGCGTGGAGCAGGATCAATAGTCTGAAACTCTAAACAAATCTCTTGCGATGTTGCGTCATCCATGTCGTCGCCTGCTCTAGGGTTAGGAGGTAGAGGAGGAGCCGTCAGGGCAGGGATTCTGGAGGAATCGATGTTGTGCGTAGGGATGGCAATCGTGCCCGATTACCCACGTGCCCGCGAGCGAATACTCTAATGGAGGTGGGTCTGGGCGTCTTTCTTTGCCCATAGGCATAGAAACGGACACAATTCCTTACCCATCGGGTAAACAGGCGCGGGCATAGGTAAGCTTCACTCGTGCTCGCTTCACCCGATTACCCGCAACCTACATTGACAAGTGGGGCCCACTGTCTAAAACCCTAGTAGCTCGGTCGCTCTCGCTCCAAGCCCCAGGCTCCCAGCTCGCAGCGTCCCACTTCCCAGCCGCCAAAAGCCCCATCCCTACGTGCTCTTCCTCACGCGCCCAGTGCCCCCCATCCCCACGTGCTCTTCTAGATCTTCCTCCCCAGTCCCCTCCCGGCCAACCATTGCCCCCATCACCCGTCCTCCTCCCGACCAGCTGTTGCCATGGTCGTCCTCTTGGCCAGCCGTCCAAGAACTCCAGATCCGGCCAGTCGCCCAAGAACTCCTCATATTTGTCCCATTGACTTGGAGGTAAGTAGGGTCATAAATTTTCTTGTATACTGCAATATCTTTCTGTACATACTACATACAAACTCAAGTGCATGAAGTTCATTGCATTCCTGTAGGACCGAAATGGCGACAGAGGGGGGGTGAATGTCGATTCTTAAATAAAAAAAAAACGACCCCTCAAAAAGACTAAAACCAAGAGGGTAAATCTCTGGCACTTAAACCGAAAGACTCAGATCAATTTGCAGCCAAGCACTGCAGGGCGCCGAGCACCCCAACGTAAGCACAGCTCGGTCACAGAAGCATTCAATCCACCTGTTGCATCAAGAAAGCGGACAGGAAAAACAAATCAAACTGACAAGCTTCTAAGATAATCAAGGATGGCATCCAAATAACAAGGATCAGCTCTGACAAACAAACAACCAGAGCATCTTTAAATGGAGCATCATATCAAAAGCAGACTTCGCTAGCACTAAGGTCATCAAACGATTTTTCTTCAACCGACTCAAACACAAAGGAATGTACTGGGCATACACCAAATCAAAACAAACTACAAGCAACACCGCCACCTATTTCTAACGAGAAAACGAAACTTAGTTGTAACAAAGAAGGAAGCCAACAAGCTATCAAAAACAAAACCGAATACAACCAAATAAGTCTCAAAGAAGGATAGCGATCAAACAAACAGCTAAATGGTACCAAGTCGTTTGCTGAGCAGGACAAGCCGCCGACAAGGACCACCACTAGCTCCACCCCTCTGCATACTGCTCAACACTCAACAAGAGAACACACAGAGCTCTACACGCAGAGCTACACACACAAAAGCTACACACTCGATGATGCGAGCGCCTGAGCCTCCCCGATGATGCGGGCTCACAAGCATGAAACAACTCCAAACAAAGAAACAGATTCGGTCACCACAACGCATAGAAAAAGGCAACCAAATAAATCTTAAAGCGGGAACAAACTCAATGCTACAACAAAACATCAATGCACTTCAGAGCAAACAAGTGAATCAAGAAAACCGAGCTCCTCATTTCAAAGACACAGAGCCTTTGACTAGCTCATGCCATCCTGGGCTTTTTTCTCACAGAGAACACCCGAAGCTACAAGCTAGAAAAAGCACCTGACCCACAACCAGAGAACATACAGAGCTCTATACTCTATCTCAATAATTTGTCAGATAGCCATGAAAGCTTACAGAGGAACACACGCACTACAAGCTTAACCCATCTCAAAATACGCACAGGGCTCTCACTAAGAACACACACTCACTTTGCTCGCACAAAGACCTCACACACAACTCATACCCTCACCTTACTAGCTCCACGACCATCTGAGGGGACAAGCGGGGAACACATGAAGCACTACTCCACTAGCTCACCACTTCTTGCACCCCCACGCCCACTACAACAGAATTCAGCTCACCCGGGGACACGCACTACTCTCACTCATCTCCTACTCACACACACGACTCAACCAAAGAGCTTGGGCGCCTAATCGCCGGTCACAAATGAGCTCCATTGTCATGCCTTTCGAGACTACTGAGCCATCACAAGGCTCCACTCTTTCTAGACAGCACCAACTCCCATTTACCTACACGCACAGAGCTCACCGCTCGGCTAGAACACCCAAGACAACCCAACAACGAAAAATACACTCCATGCATGAAGGCAAGAGGCACCAAAACATCGAGGCAGCCAAACCAAATCAGGATCGTGTGAAGACAAGAGGCACCCAAACCATCCAACACAAGTCTTTGCTCAGATCTACACATACACGTAAGAAGTGGATGAAGGATTCGGAGGAATGATTACACTGAGAAAATTCCTCCACACACTACATGCTTGAGAGGAGAAAACACACACACACTAGAGCTCTACTCTAACCTCACTGCTCAGCTCTCCACACACACAGCAGCACTACCATTCACGCATACAGGAGCTATAGGCTCGGAACACACACAGGAGCTAGCTCCACTCATAGCCTCACTCCTCAGCAGCTTCTTACCACCTGCTACTCTTGAGACCAAAAGGAGCGACCCACACCCCAATAGGAAATTCAAGAAGTGGCACCATGTCTCACAAGCTTGCTCCACACCCAAATGAGGCAAGGGTCATGGTCAACATGACCAGGAAAATGGAGGAAAAACACCCACTCCTCTCAATTGCTTGAGTCAATTTACCAAATTGCCCTCAAGCATCTTCCCTAACCTTCCGTGATCCCAGATCTTGACCGTCTCAACCTCGACTCCTCCACGAGTCTAGTCCCGTCCACTCGTCATCGCCTGTCAGATCCGTCACAGACGATTCAGGTTCCTCGTCTCCCGACTACTTAACCACCTCAAGACCTCGATCATCTTGGCATCTTTGACCGTCTCGGACCTCGACACCTCCTGTGTCTAGTCCCGTCCACCTCGCCTCCCCGACCTAGCTCAAAGTCCTGCGATCCACACGCACAAGCAAACCATCACATAGCACCGCATCTAAACAACATAATCGGTAAAGGCACAAGTAAAGGTACTCTACCCTCGAATACCCGAAACAAACTCAAACTCACTTAACCGTCCGTCAATTACTCATCACAAACATGGGGACACCACCACATGGTCTCTCAATCTCCCCCTTGATGAGTATATTGACAAACCCCGAAAAAGCATAAGTTGAGTTTGTTTGAAAGTCGTACATGGTCCAAGAGAAGAAATTGATGCTAATGACCATGTAGACGCAAGGAGTAAAAGAAAGAGCAAGTTTTCCTCAAACGCTCCCAAAACTCCCAAAAGTGACTTTTTCTCCAATATTCTCCCCCTTTTGGCAATAGAGTCATCAAGATGCAAAAGAGAGAATATAGCATGGTGTGGTTGAATGTTATGCAATGCTAAGCAATTAGAGCCATGAAGATTATCCAAAATGACTATTAGAGAATTACACCAAGCCATAACATATATGAAAACTATCAATATCATTACAAGATATGCGTAATCAAGCCAAGCCACGTAAGTAACAATATGAAGATGAGATGAATTTCTTAGCATGTCAAGCCACTCAAGAGTAAAGTCTAGCTAGAGGTATCCAAAGATGATGCAAACCATGTCAATAACCTAAGTGGAACCAAGAAGCTAGAATTGAGTCAATTTAGAGTGCTATTAGTTCAAGAATGAATCATTTGCACAAGTACTTGGTTCTTTTGGTAGTTAAGCAAATTTAGCCCAAATCACATATTTTCATTTGAAATTGATAATTTTGGTGATGTGCTAGATCTCAAGCCTTATGCGACCATTCCAAGCGAGAAGCTTAAGGAGATGATCTAGGTCATCCAAAACTCCCCTTGAGTTCATGCCCAGTGCAATGGCAAGCAGTCTCATGAGAAAGAATTGGTGAGATCAGTTCTTTCGCACATAAAAGAGATCTTTTGCTTTCTTAAATAAGTGTACTCACTCATGGTTCATCATGACACTAGCATAGCTCAAACTAAAGCTCAATTAAAGATTCAAGACTCAACTTAGCCTATTTGACATGGCATGAATCATAAGAGGATAACTAAAGATAGACTAGCCTCAAGAGCTAACATGACATGTCTTAGTTCAAGTTGTGCAATTTTAATTAACTTAACAATGGCAAAGGCTTGACGACACATATGAAGCAATGATAAATCTAGCGATTAAGCATAATCATGGCAAGATGTAATGCATTGAAGCATGTCATATATGGATAATGGTCAAGGCTCCATGTAGTTATATTACAATGCACAATGCTAAAAGCAAGAAAATCCAGCTCCCCTCAACATGTGAAGCAATGTTTAGTTCAAGTTGAGTTATATCAATATTAAGCTCGAAGCTCCCAAATGAACTCTCCCTGAACCAAAGCAATAAAACGAGAAGCTGGCAAAGAAATCAGACAAGGCAGTCCTTAAAGCATAGACAAGATATAGAGAATACTACAGCTCAGACTGACTCTCATCTACCCCATATGACACTAGGACTATCAACTGCCCGGCTAACACACTAAGGAGCAAACACGTTCCCTGTCTACCCAAGGGTGGCCCAACCCTTGCTAGAACCTATAAGAAGTGAGTAAGCTCAACCTAGTGAGAAGAGACAGCTAATAAGCAACATCCTAGAGCATAAGATGAGAGGAAGAAGTCTAAGCAACTAGACGAGAGAAACACTCTAATCTATGCTAGGAAGACTAACCCAAAATGCATCCCGAATGCAATGCGATAGTAAGGAGCAACAAAGATAATATACAAGATAAACATAGAAGCACAAAGCTCCCCTCACTACAAATCCATAAGGACAAACCACCCCAAGCTCTCCCAAGGTCAAAACCTAGAGCTATCCAAAGGCTTGGTAAAGATATCACCAATCAAGCGGTCACTCTCCACAAACTGGAGCACTATATCACCCTTCTCCACATGGTCTCTAAGGAAGTGATATCGGATATCAATATGCTTGGTCCGAGAGTGCTGCACTGGGTTCTTAGCAATGTTAATAGCAGAAGTGTTATCACAAAAGAGTGGAACACTTTCTATAACTAACCCAAAGTCCCGCAGGTCGGCCATCAAAGTATCTGGTCAGCAAAGAATCGGCGGCGACAACATACTCGACCTCTGCGGTGGATCAGGCAACACCGGATCGCTTCCTAGAAGACCAAGAACGAGAGAAGTGCCAATGAATTGACAGTGCGGAAGTGCTCTTCCTATCTATCCTCTGACCCGAGAAAGTCTGCGTCCGAGTAGGCTCTAAGGAAAAGACAGGATGAGGAAGAGTACCAGATACCATAGTCAATGGTAGCTCGAAGGTACCGAAGAATGCGCTTCACCGCCTGGCGGTGAGATACGCGAGGAGAAGCCTGGAATCGAGCACACAAACACACGGAGAAGTGTATGTCCGGTCTCGAGGCAGTGAGGTACAAGAGGGAGCCAATCATGCTGCGATACTCCTTTTGATCAACCGGCTCGCCATCCTCATCTGGGTCAAGATAGGCTGTAGAAGCCATCGGTGTGGACACCGGCTTACCATCACTCATATCAAAGCGTCTCAGGAGGTCACGAGTGTACTTGCCCTGATGCAAGAAAGTACCTCCAGTGCGCTTGATCTCGAAGCCAAGGAAGAAACTCAACTCGCCCATCATGCTCATCTCAAACTCGAGCTCATAACATCGGAGAACCGAGAAACAAGAGTATGAGATGAGCCACCAAAGATGATATCATCCACATAAATGCGACGAGTAGAAAGTCATTACCATGCTGCGAATGAACAAGGTCTTGTCTACCTTACCCATCTCAAAACCATGACTCAACAGATAGGACTTAAGCCTCTCATACCAAGCTCTAGGGGCTCCTTAAGTCCATACAAGGCTTTAGAGAGCTTGTAGACATGGTGTGGGTATTTGGGGTTCTCGAAACACGGAGGTCGCCTAACATAGACCTCTTCCTCAATAAACCCATTGAGGAAGGCACTCTTGACATCCATCTGGTAAAGCTTGAAACCCTTAGAAGGCTGCGAAGGCAAGCGATTCTAATGGCCTCAAGTCTAGCAACAGGGCAAAGGTCTCCTCAAAATCCGGACCCTCAACACAGGAGAACCCCGAGCTACCAGCCTAGCCTTGTTTCAATGACTACCCCTTCCTCACTCTGCTTGTTTTTGAACACCCACTTAGTCCCAATAACATTATGACCTCGAGGGGGCTCGACAAGCGACCAGACCTTGTTTCTCTCAAAGTTTTCCAACTCCTCATGCATGGCATTAACCCAAGACTCATCAGAAAGAGCATGATCAACATCCTTGGGCTCGAAGGAAGCAATGAAAGCAGAATGGAGACAGAAAAGAGAAGTGCCAGATTTTGAACGTGTGACACGCTCAAAAAGATCTCCAATGATCTGCTCTGAAGGATGCCTTCTCTGGATATGACGGGGAGGTCCTGGATGAGAAGAAGAAGTGGCCTCTACCTCGTGTGCAGACGAGGCAGGGACAGAGCCACTAGCTCCGGAGGAAACGGAAGGCAAGGGCTGATCACCTTGAGGTGCCGTGGAAGAAGGCATCTCAAGGGGAGGAAGAGGAGCTGGATCAGGTAAACAACCATCGTCTCCCTCGTCCTCATCATCCACGAAGATGGTCTCAGACTGCTCTAAAGAACCTGAGATATCTGGCCTAGTCCCCGGACTGGCCTCGTCAAAGGTCACCTCACAGGTTTCTACCATTTTACTAGACTCGCAGTTCCAAACCCGAAAAGCCCGCGAAGAAGTCGAGTAGCCTAGAAAGATCCCGTCACAGGAACGTGACTCAAACTTATCTAGGTTCCCAGACTTCAAAATAAAGCACTTGCAACCAAACACACGAAAATGAGAGACGCTGGGCTTTCGCCCGTATCTCAATTCATAAGAAGTGCGCAAGAGTGCCCAAGAAAACTCGATTCAAACATGGCACGCAATGCAATGGCCTCAAATTTCAAAACTTCCTGTGTAGAGTACTCATCAAGCATCGTCCTGGCCATCTCTACCAAGGTACGGTTCTTCCTCTCCACAACGCCATTCTGCTGAGGGACGTATGGAGAAGAGAACTGGTGCTCTACACCTGTCTCACCGCAGAAACTCTCAAAGTAGGAATTCTTGAACTCCGTGCCATTGTCACTACGGATCGCTCGTAAGGCACCAGGAAGCTCAACAGAAAGCCTACTAAAAAGACCTCGGAAAAGTGTAAATGTCTCGTCCTTCGAGGCTAAGAAAAACACCCAAGAGTACCTCGAGAAGTCATCGACCACAACAAGAACATACCACTTCCCTCCTGCCGATCAAGACTCGAGCCGGTCCAACTGCGTGTCCATGTGGAGCAATGTCCGGCTGCATCGGTCATAGTAATCGTGGACCGAGGATGAGAAGCGGCAACCATCTTGCCGCGTCTTGGCATGGAGTGCAAACGAGATCTTTGACCATCTTGAGTTTGGCGCAGACCACTTAATGAGATCGTGATCGCTAACTCGAGTCAAATGGTCAAATCCAATATGACCAAGCCTCCTATGCCAAAAAGAAAGGTCACGGACTCGTATAAACTAAGCACCGAGAGAATCACCGAAGACTCAGCAAAATCAGCACGAAAGATCCTCCCATAACGAGAAATCCCGCAAACCAAACTCCCCGAAGAATCAAGAATTTTGCAATTGTTTTTCTTGAAACTCACCTCGAAACCGTCATCGGTAAGCTGAGAAACGGAAAGCAAATTGTACTGCAGCTTACTCACTAAGGCAACATCTTTTAAAATAAATGAATCATTAACATGCACAGTACCTTTAGCGATGACGCGCCCAGACGAAGCGTCTCCGAAGGTGATCGTCTCATCACCTGGAGCGCGGGCTAGGGAGGAGAACCAACGGGAGTCTCCGGTCATATGACGAGAACAACCGGAGTCTACAAGCCAAACCTTCTCCTTCCCTACCCGGCGAACCTGAGTCAAACAGAGAGTAAAGTCTCAGTACTGGGATAAATCAACAATGATTTTGGCACCCAATACTGAATAACACGTCGAGCAGATGAAGTAGTCAAGCACGACTGACCTCTATCTACCCTACGCTCTCTGTAACTCAAAGCAGAAGGTCTAAGAGTAGACCCGGTCGTTCTCGGGTCCGATCGCTGAAGGAGCGAAGTCGAGCACCGCAACATGTCGAACACGCCATGGTAGCTATCTTGATGGGGAAAACGAGATCTACCCTCAGGACGGCGGAAGTCACGATCGAAAGCAAATGAGGATTTAAAACCGTAAAACTTGAAAACCAAGTCCTCGATCTTTGCACAAACCCATCGAAGAAACAAGCCTAGACCTCGTGTTGGTCTTAGGTGCACTCAAGGTTTGGGGCCGACCACAATGCGCCTAAGAGACTCAACATGGTCTCTACGCGATCTTGGCGCTACCAAGCATCGACGATCGTGTCCATCCTTCCGACAGAAGGTGCGGTGATACTTCACCTTCGAGAGGTAGAAGCAAGATGTGAAATTACCTTCTTGTCGAAATCCTCGACATAGCCCGCCGACTCGAAATGGACTTTCTCGGTCTGGGCTCGGTCTCGATCACACACAGTGCTATGGGTCCGAGCACGACGGTGGATGCTTCCTCATGTCCTCAAAGAAGTCATATCCTAGACCACGATTAAATCTGCAGATCTTAGATTGGTCTAGAATAAGATTGAGCTTCTTCTTACCTCCTACAAATCTCTCGAGAGTGTTCATAAGGTCTTGACACTCCCGAAGAGAGAGGTGCAAGAAGAGCAGGGGAAGAAGAGACAGCAGAAGGTAAGGAGCAAAAGAAGAACCAAAGAAGAGAGGGAAGAATGGCTTGTGCACGCACACCGACTCAAGGGACACCCCATCGCTAGCCGCTTGGTTCACGTCGCTAAGCTGCCTCAACCTTACCCAGGGCTTCTCCCCTTCTCCACAATCATATTACAAGCACAAAGTGGCTTCTCTAGAAGGTCCTTAGTTAGCTTCACACATTTCTCATCCAAAGCAATCAAGTCGATTTTAGTTTGTTACACTTAATGCATGGTGAGCTAACAGGTCCTTAGAAGCAAACTTAGCCATCTTCCTTTCATGATCAATCATATCTTGAACTGTTTGGAGACACCTCAAGTTCAAGCAGCTTAACTTAGGACAGTTCGGCATGAATCAATCGGCTCAAGTAAAGAAGCTTGTAGTTCAAGAATTTTATGATCTGCCTGCTTTAAGTTCATCTTCAAGTTATTGCAATTTTCACAAGACTCGGGTAGATCAAGGAGCATGGCATAAGACCCTCTAGCAAAGAATGTCCTTACCCTCACATGAGGTGGGAGAAGTAGTCTCATCAAGAATAAGTAGGGTAATGACCATCCTACTCAGCCTAACTCGTTAGCGGACTAGCATTCTCCACCTTAACAATATCAAGCTCAGAGGACAAACTATCATGCGAGGTCCTTAACTTCTCCATATCAACCAAACAAAGCGAGCATGTATCACAATCATCACTAGAAGGGTCGATGTAAGAGCAATAATCTCTAGTGACACTATCTATTTCCTTCTCTAACTCAAAGACACCTAGCCTTAGCTTTAGCATGAAAACCTCCTAGCTTAAGAAAAGCATGATTGAGCTGTTCAGAGGTGGGACATACCTCGTCCGAAGTCGGAGTACACCATTGTCACGAAGTTCGCCCTCGAGGGCCATGAAGCACATGCCGAGAAGTCATCGCCGCCATCCTTGGGCTCTTGGTCACCCGTCCGTCATCGTCGCTCCATCCCTCCACCTCGCCGAGGTCGAGGTCGCCGGCGGCGGTGAGGACGCGTGGAAGAGCTTTTTGCTTTGCCGGTTATGAACTTCTTCTTGTCAAGGCCCGAGCTGGAGGCTTCTTGTTGCGTTCTTGTCGGTGTAGTCGTTTTTGCCCGAACCGCCCGAGTCGTTTTTGCCCTTCTCCGGCTTAGGGCGGTTGCAATGTGGTTGGGGCCACCACACTCGAAGCAAATCACAGGTCCTCCCTCTTTCGTCCCTCCTCCTCTTGTAAGCATGGGAAAACTTCCGAGCTAGGAGGGCCACCGCTCATCCTCGAGTTGCTCTAACGATCATCGCTACGCCACAGAGAGCGACAAGGAGAAACCACACAACGAATCGAAGAAGAGAACCGTGGTTTAACCGATCGGTGACTAGGGCCATCGATCGTGACTTCGACTTTCGAGACAATGTCAATCTCGTGAGTCTTGAGACGCGAGTACTGGCGATCAAGAGTCAAGGTCGAGAGTCCGTGGTGTCCTTGATGGTAGTCACTTTCATTTCCCAAACACGAAGATCAAGTGCCGTGAGCATCCGACGAGCGTTGTCCGAAGTCGGGTATGTGAGACCGACCGCCGGAGGTTGCTCAAGATTTTGTGAAATCGCGAAAAGCACTCGTCGTGGACTCACCAAAGAAGCATCTCGAATTTGTTGTATTCGCTTGAACCGATCTGTCGAACCGTCTTGATCTGGGTGGTGCCCTCATGGTATGCATCGAGAGTCACCCAGATGTCGTAGGCGGACGACAGGTGAGATATGCGGTCAAACTCGCTACGACTCAAACCCTGGATGATGATGTTCCTTGCCTTTGCATTCGCCTCAACATCGGCCATGTTCCCGCATTGATGTTCTCATCGGCAGAACAATGAATCGCACCTTGACCTTCCGCCAGATGGCATACCCCTGGGCCTGGATGTATGTCTCCATTCGGCTCTTCCAGAAGGGGTAATCGATGCCATCGAAAACGGGCGGCTTGGTCGAGTACTTGTCCATCGCCATGGCTCTTGAGACCGGTTAAGATCTATTGAAAAGAGCTAACCGGCTCTGATACCAATTGTAGGACCGAAATGGCGACAGAGGGGGGGTGAATGTCGATTCTTAAATAAAAAAAAAACGACCCCTCAAAAAGACTAAAACCAAGAGGGTAAATCTCTGGCACTTAAACCGAAAGACTCAGATCAATTTGCAGCCAAGCACTGCAGGGCGCCGAGCACCCCAACGTAAGCACAGCTCGGTCACAGAAGCATTCAATCCACCTGTTGCATCAAGAAAGCAGACAGGAAAAACAAATCAAACTGACAAGCTTCTAAGATAATCAAGGATGGCATCCAAATAACAAGGATCTGGCTACAGCAAACAACCAGGAGCATCTTTAAATGGAGCATCATATCAAAACAGACTTCGCTAGCACTAAGGTCATCAAACGATTTTTCTTCAACCGACTCAAACACAAAGGAATGTACTGGCATACACCAAATCAAAACAACTACAAGCAACCGCCACCTATTTCTAACGAGAGAAACCAAACTTAGTTGTAACAAAGAAGGAAGCCAACAAGTTTGTCAAAAACAAAACCGAATACAACCAAATAAGTCTCAAAGAAGGATAGCGATCAAACAAACAAACTAAATGGTACCAAGTCGTTTCTTTGAAAGGTGACAAGCCGCCGACAAGGACCACCACTAGCTCCACCCCTCGTGATATCGCTCAACACTCAACAAGAGAACACACAGAGCTCTACACGCAGAGCTACACACACAAAAGCTACATACCTCGATGATGCGCGACAGCCTCCTCGATGATGCGGGCTCACAAGCATGAAACAACTCCAAACAAAGAAAGCAGATTCGGTCACCACAACGCATAGAAAAAGGCACCAATAAATCTTAAAGCAAAGGAACAAACTCAATGCTACAACAAAACATCAATGCACTTCAGAGCAAACAGTGAATCAAGAAAAACCGAGCTCCTCATTTCAGCACACAGGAGCCTTTGACTAGCTCATGCCATCCCAGTTTTTCACTCTCACAGAGAACACCCTTGAGGCTACAAGCTAGAAAAACTGCACAGCCCACAACCAGAGAACATACAGGAGCTCTATACTCTATCTCAATAATTTGCTGCATAGCCATGAAAGCTTACAGAGGAACACACGCACTACAAGCTTAACCCATCTCAAAATACGCACAGGGCTCTCACTAAGAACACACACTCACTGCTCGCACAAAGACCTCACACAGCTCATACCCTCACCTTACTAGCTCACAAACCATATTAGGGGACAAGCGGGAACACACGTAAGCACTACTCCACTAGCTCACCACTTCTTGCACCCCCACGCCCACTACAAGAGAATTCAGCTCACCCAGGGACACGACTACTCTCACTCATCTCCCTACTCACACACACGACTCAACCAAAGAGCTTGAACGCCTAATCGCTCGGTCACAAAATGAGCTCCATTGTCTGTCTGCTCGAGACTACAGGCCATCACAAGGCTCCACTCTTTCGGTACACAGACCAACTCCCATTTACCTACACGCACAGGAGCTCACTGCTCAGCTAGAACACCCGCACAACCCAACAACGAAAAATACACTCCATGCATGAAGGCAAGAGGCAGCCAAAACATCAGAGGCAGCCAAACCAAATCAGGATCGTGTGAAGACAAGAGGCACCCAAACCATCCGAACACAAGTGCTGCTCAGATCTACACATACACGTAAGAAGTGGATGAAGGATTCCAGAGGAATGATTACACTGAGAAAATTCCTCCACACACTACATGCTTGAGAGGGAGAAAACACACACACACTAGAGCTCTACTCTAACCTCACTGCTCAGCTCTCCACACACACAAAGAAGACTACCATTCACGACACAGAGCTATAGGCTCGAACACACACAGAGCTAGCTCCACTCATAGCCTCACTCCTCGCCAGACTTCTTACCACTGCTACTCTTGAGACCAAAAGGAGCACCACACCCCAATAGGAAATTCAAGAAGTGGCACCATGTCTCACAAGCTTGCTCCACACCCAAATGAGGCAAGGGTCATGGTCAACATGACCAGGAAAATGGAGGAAAAACACCCACTCCTCTCAATTGCTTGAGTCAATTTACCAAATTGCCCTCAAGCATCTTCCCGAACCTTCCAGATCCCAGATCTTGACCGTCTCAACCTCGACTCCTCCCCGAGTCTAGTCCCGTCCACTCACATCGCCTCGTCAGATCCGTCCACGGACGAGCCCGGTTCCTCGTCTCCCGACTCAAGAACCACCTCAAGAAATCGATCATCTTCAGCATCTTTGACCGTTCGGACCTCGACACCTCCCTGTCTAGTCCCGTCCACCTCGCCTCACCCCGACCTAGTTCAAGTCCTGCAATCCACGCATAAGCAAACCATCACATAGCACCGCACGAAACAACATAATCAAGAAGGCACAAGTAAAGGTACTCTACCCTCGAATACCCAAACAAACTCAAACTCACTTAACCGTCCACAATTACTCATCACAAACATGGGGACACCACCACATGGTCTCTCAATTCCTCTGTAGAAAGTCCTTGGTTCTCAAGTTTTTTCTGGTTTGGGATTGAGATGTGAGAGGGAGGGTGAATGATTATGATGTCTAGGTCACACACACACACACACACACACACACACACACACACACACACACACACACACACACACACACACACACACACACACAAGGGCTGTGAAGCCAGGAGTGGAGATGCATCATACATTCATGTTGTTGGTCTTTTTTGTACCTAAGATTTACTTGAAGGCTTGTGAATTGTGACACAAAATCGAATTGGACATTGTACATTGAGTCAACTCGAGTTCTTCTTCTTTTTTTTTTTTTGCTTCATTCACTCAAGCCAATAGTTGACTAGTTTTTGGAAAGAATTGCCAGATTTTCAATATGCATAAGAGTTTTGCATCGGCGACTCCTATTTAACTGATGCCAGGTCCTATTTGACATATGCTCATGTCATTTTAGTTGTGCATTAACATCTTGGCTGGGGATTTGTCATTGAACTCCCTATGTAAATGTTAGGTACTACAACTTCTCCGAAGCTTGTAATTATTGCCTAAACTAACCTTGAGGATACTGAGGCGGTAGCACTCTACAAGGTACATTTGTTAACTTGGTAGAGGAATCCAAGGGATTATCCATTGTAACATTTTTTGTTATTTCCTTACTGTTAGCTGTCTGCCAAGATATTTTTGATTTGTGTTCTAAGTCTCATATTTTTTTTATTAGTTGTCTTGTCGAACTTGATGTGTGAATTGTGATGAACTTTATTAGTTGTTGAATATGTGATGCCACTATTGATGTGTGAATTGTGATGAACTTGATGTGTGTATTGTTTATATGTGACGCTCGCAGGCGATGGGTACCCACAGGTGGCGATGCATTGTTCGCGGGTAAACGGGCATACCCGCGGACGACGGGCATGGGCACGGTTCTTCGCCCGTCGTCCTTCGCGGCATGCCCGGGGGGGGGTGAGAATTGAGGTCATGTGCATGAATATGAGTGAGCATTACCCGTACCCGCCGCCCGATTGCCATCCCTAGTTGTGCGGCTGCGCTAGTGCCTCGCTAGTCTCTCTCTGTCTCCTCTCCTGGAGTGCTAGGTTAATGGCTATTAGGCTGTGTTTGGTGCGGGCCAGGCCTAACTCAACGGCGGGCAAAGCAGCAAAGGCTCATGCCCACGAGAAGGTCGTCTTCTACCTCACGTCCTCGTTCGCCGGTGGCCGGTGGGTACTGGGATGTGGCGGTGTGGGGCTCTGGCCGGCGGGGGAGTTTGGGTGGTCGTCATAGCTCGCCCGAATGATAGGTCCGCATCTAGTCAACTTGTTGGTACTAGACTCAACACTGCATACTACTAGTCTAATTCTTTGTTCGAGTAAGTGGCTGAATCAAGCACCGGAGTTGTTGTATTATTGTCTTTTCGCATACTGTAATAGTGCTATTCATGGATAAAGCTCTTGCTCTTGAATTTAAAAGAAGGTCTGATTCAATCTTCTTTTATTCTTTCCAAACAAATAGTGAAAGTGTAAAACTCTAGACCTCAAAACAAATATACTACACTATTATGTGAAGCAAAGTCAAGGTCGGTACAACCCTTTTTTCCCTTGTTAATTGATAGTATATCTATTCTAGTCATACGATCCTATATTTCTATGACCTAGATTGATTGAACTGATTCTGTAACACTCTGGTTATTTGGAAGCCAAGATGTCACCTAAATACACTAACATACAACCACATGGCGGAAGAACTCGAATAATATAGCATATAAAGGCATAAATAAAACATCCAAAACATAGAGAAGGTATCCTTCCTTCACCATTTAATTTTACTTATTACAGTTCATCGTTAATCTAGATTCACAAGCGATAATAAATCAATAAAGATCATGGAGAAGGTATCCTTCCTTCCCATCTAGATTTATTTATTACAGCTCATCAATAATGAATGAATGACAAGAATAGTTCTTTTATTCAATCTAGTGTAGAGTGAAATATTTGAGTAGTCGTGGCTACTCCTCCCAAGAGAAACTTCATCAACGATCACCTAAAAATAAATAAACAAAGCAAGCGTGAGTCCAAGACTCAGCAAGTACATCGAATAAGAAAGCATAATCAACATGAACAAGACAACCTCCTCAAAGGTTCTCGAACATACAAGAATCGAACATTTATGTATGAATGAGATGAATAAAAAAAATACTCAATGGATCGCACACATGCATATATGCAGATAGCCGGTGACACACCCGCTTGTTCACTCAAGCCCGATCTTAACAAAAATGCGGATTCACTTCCCGTATGAAGAACGTTTCATCGGGTGTCCAACATTGCCCATCCCGAATTAATGGGACTTACATACCCATCCCGGATTTGATGGGCCATTCTCATCCACTCCGTGACTCAGTAAATAATAATGCATGCATGACATGAACTACTGAATAAATAATATCATCATCTCCAATCATGGTTTCAACACATATGGAAGAACATATATAATCCATCTTCTCTTGAATCATAAGAAATCATAGCATAATCATATAAGCATTCATCAAGCACAATCATTAAGATAAGCAATGTACTTGCCTTCCGCGATGCGACACGTTAGCAGGAAAAAGGTGGTGCTCCTAAACCCGAAACTTCATCTCCTAAACAATTAAATAACTGAAATAAGAACGCGATGAACATGACACTACTTAACAACGTTCTACATCGCTTCCCCGGTGAATCAAGATTTATCTAGAAACCCTAAACTGAAACCAACGATTCAGTCAAATAACGCCATCGACAGCAGCACGGTAAACAACATATCTCTTGATCTGAACTCCGAATGAGGTGAATCCAGTTTCTGTGGATTTTTAACTAACAAATATACAATACTCTAGTTGACAAGATGATCCAATTCGGCCAAATTAGTACGCTAACAGACAGATAAACTTTCAGCACAGAAACTGTCTAACAGAATAAACAGCAGCACTAAAATGATCATAACTTTTAATCTATAACTCCGAATTGATCGTCCTTTAACAATCTGGAAAGGTTATCAAATTACCTACAATAACCTAGTTATATGAAAACCCAGATTATTCCAATTACATTTTCATATTTTACGAAATAACAAAACAGATTAATCTCGTTAGGAATCTGGACAGCAGATACTAAATCTATCATAACTTTTGACTCGAGCGACGGAATTAGGTGAACTCGGTGGACACAGAAAGTTAAGAACATAATCTAGATATCTCTAGATTATCAACACTTCTGATTCGGCCTCTAAGACGTCGAAACAGCCCGCACAACATACTGGACAGATTTGATCTACTGCAGACATACTTTGATCCAATCAAATCTAATCGGTTTTGCATCGATTCTTAATTAAACAGCGAGGAACGACTCTCGTTACCCTTAAAGAATCTTAGGGAGACGCTGAACGATCCCCCACGAAGAAGATCCCTTGTCCCTCCTTTCGGCCAACCAATCTGCAGTCCCTCCTTCTCCTTCCTTTGCGAACACCGGCAGCGGGAAGGAGCGGCTCCAAGAGGCAGGGCACTGTAGCACCGCGCACTGTAGCGGTGGCTACTGTAGCTACAGTACCGGCCTAGGGTTTTCCCTTCTTTTATAGGTGGCCGGCCCCCCATGGGCCTCTTGGGCCAAGGCCCGAGGCCCAGGTTGCCGAAGAAAAACGAAAAACTTCTCTTTCTTAATTCTATTATTCTCTTTTGAATGATTTCTTCTTTAGAATAAATCGGGGTATTACAGATTCGATCCTATGGTAGAGTCTTAATTTGATAGAATCTTAATATTATTATGATTCTAACAAAAACAATTGTAGAATCGTGATCAAAATTTTCCTACAATCATATCCGATTATACAGATTCTAGTGATTTATTATAAATAATTATTTGCACATGCCCCCTTTCAGTGTGAATTTTTACTTTTTATTTATTTGTGTCCATTATAATTTGCATAAATAACAAATGATCTTTTCTTTGCACTACATTTGGTAAATAAAAGTTCTAAAAGTATAGTTTTAAAAATGTAGAAGTGTTAAAATACAATATAGATTTTTTTAAAATATTTCTTTAGTAGAATCAGATAGGATCTTAGATTCTACGATTCGCGATCCTACTGAACAACCTTTGATCTGATTTAGGATCACGATTTTGACAACCTTACATGTTATCAATATCCAGGAGAATATCATGTGTCCAACAAAGCCCCCGCATGAAGCAAGTTTGAGGAAGGAGGGCCTGACATCGGGCCCCACCTCACATTAGTTGGACCGTGAGTAGATCAAGAGAAAAATCATGAACCAATGAATTTGAGGAGTTGTCTCGCTTGGTGTTGGTGGCCTCCTTGGCCTCCCTTAGGCTGCTCCTAATGGGCAGTATCTTAGTGTAGTTTCTTAGTACATGAGGAGTGGTAGGATACTATCTTTGCAATGCATAGTTTCTTATGGTGTAGTATCTTAGGCTGTTTCATTTAATTACATGCATGAGTATACAATAAATTTTACGCGTTGGATTTCGAGCCTAAATTGGTATCTAAATTAGATACTAGAGTACTATCTCTTCTCATTAATTATGATGCCACATCATCAATTTACCTACATAACATGCTTAAGATACTAGCTAAAGTGGAGCATTGGGAGTAGCCTTGTGTCATCTTCCCCACAGGATCAATGGTTTGACCAACCAAAATTGAGCAATCACTAATCCAGAGTATAAAAAGCTAATTCCAGGTTTATCAAAAGCAACAGAAGACACATGGAACAAAAACATTAAGTGCATAGCATCAATACTCCCATGGTTCGCGAATACTTTCACACCTGACTAAAGCACGGTTACGTAGACAATAGTTTGTTTTTATCCCATATTAACTAAATACCCTGGATAACAACTCTACTCGACCTTGGGCCCATCACATTTGTGGCGGGGAGGGGGGAAATTAATAAAGGCAAAATAGAAAGTATGTATTGGGAAGCGTGTTGCGACAAGTTTTTATGAAAAAAAAAATTAAGTATTCAAAAGTAACACGCATTCACCAAAGGAGGGAGTACAATCTTGTTTGAGAAAGAGTATAAGTCAGACGCACACACTCACGGCATTTTCAATAGTTTGTCTTTTAATGGCATCTCTAATAGTTAGAGATAATCTTGTCTTTAATATATGTTACATTATCTTTAGAGATAATATCTCTAATAGATAGTCTCTAGTATACTCTCCAAAATTTATATTTTATAATTTTTCTTTGAAACGGGTCTACATGTCAACTAGAGTAAATTAATATATCATATCTTGTTTCACGTGCACGACAATCTCTTCAGGAAAAGACGACCCATGCTCTCTCTCCTCCCCTTCTCTTCTCTATGTAGGATTTTGTTGACGTGGCATAGCTAAGAGACGACAATAAATACACTATTAGAGATGCCCTAAGTAGGGATGGCAATCAGGCGCGGCGGGTACGGGTAGTGCTCGCCTATACCCATGTCTGCGACCCCAATTTCCCCCCACGTGCATGCCTGCGAAGGACGACGGGCGAAGAACCTCGTTCATGCCCGTCGCCCGCGGGTACCCGTTGCCCACGGGCATGCCCGTTTACCCGCGAACTTCCTAGATAATGCTAGTATCCTACTGCGCGCGCGCCCTCACTGCCGGTGGCGGCGGCCATGTGGTCCTCGTCGTTGTCGACCCACTTCCAGTAATGCCGCTTCACGATGATGGCCCCGCTGCCGCCTCCCCGCGTCCTCACCGGTCTCTCGCCGCCGACCACCTCGGCCGACCGCGTGCAACACGTACTGGCGGGAGGCCGGTAGGACGCGACTCCGCTCCTCCACGCTGGCTCGCCTCTGCTCCTCGCGCCGCCCAGATCCGGATGCGGGCGTGCCGCTAAGCTCCTCGCGACAACAGAAGTCGCGGCGGCCTCGGGACTCCCGGGAGCATCTTCTCGGAGAGCGGCGCGGGCCCCGGCGGTGGAGCGTGCGGCTGCCGGAGAGCAACTGCTGGTCTTGATGAGGTGCGCCATGGTGGTTGCGGACGGTGGCGAAATGGATGACGCGGACGATGGGGTCTGCTGCGCTCACAAGTGCGGGTCCAGAGTCGGGAGGAGCGCTGCAATGTGGGGAGAGCTCGAGGAAGAGGTTGAGGAGTGTCTTGGTGCTCGTGCGGTGCCCTCAGAGGCGAAGCGTGGAGGCCAAGAAAGCGCAAGTGAGGAACACCGTGAGGGAGCCGATGGTCGAAGGCGAGTGGGCGGGCGGCGACAAAGATCGCACGGTCGCGTCTTGATTTGGGAGGAGAAGAGGATTTTCACGAGGCAGCGAATGCGATGGAATTCTGGTGGCTGGGCTGGGAGCTGGGAAATTGACTGCTAGGGTTTTACATAGTTAGTCAATATACATGGCGGGTAATCGGGCGAAGCGGGCATGGGTGGAGCTTACCCATGCCCGCACTCGTTTACCCGATGGGCAAGAAGTTGTGCCCGTTTGTATGCCCGTGGGCAAAGAAAGACGCCCATACTCGCCTCCATTAGGGTATTTGCCCGCGGACACGCTGGTAATCGGGCACAATTGCCATCCATAGCCCTAAGGCATCTCCAATAGTATCATGTTAGCCGTCGGTTAGTCCTTCCATGTCATCAAAATCCTAGGTGGAAGAGAGAGAAGCATGAGAGAGAAGGAAAGTCATCTCTTCCTCAAACAACCATCTCTACACACGAACCAAGACAAAGCAACCAGTACATGTGAGAGAGGGGGTGAAGGAGTGGGAATACTATAAGTTTGGCATGAATGTTAGAGACAACTTGCTAGAGATAGCTTATTGGAGGTGTTGTCTCTAAATCCGTCTTTCAGTGACGTGGAGTTGATATAGCAAAATTAGAGATGGAACTATTGGAGATGCCCTTAGGTTGTCTTTAATACCCTCCATGTCAACTTGAGACAATATTAGAGACAACTATTACAATAGTTTGTCTCTTAGGTTGTCTCTAACACTCTCACAAGCATTTAAGCTTTGCATGAATCAAATAAACATACTGATCAACACTAACTTCAATCTTTGTGACCTACATGTGTTGTTTGGTTATATCTACATATATAAATAAGCAGCAATTCTAACATCAAGCCTCTTTGCATGATTCTAACCCTAGAACTGAACGACAAATCGACATATCATGTCATACATCATTCAAGAGACAACAAATCATGCAAAGTACAGATCGATGTATGCAATAAACCGAAACAAGTATAACAAAATACAACCAAATAAAGTCTCCAACAGTTTAGCCATAAGCAAAAGTAGAACTAAATAAAATGCCCAACAATGTAGCCATAACTAGCACTTTTTTGAGATAGTGCACACATAACTAGCTGCAACAAAAGAGCGATCACTAGCAATTCTTCAGGTGCTTGCAAATAAACCTATGTGAACACCAAAATAGTATGGTTAGTAGCAACCATGGAAAAATCCAAAAAGAACTTTAAAGAAAAAGGAAGCATGCATATATAACTGATGTTGTGAAAAATGGAAGCATGCATATATAACATATCATATATTAGTGTATAAAAGATTACTAAACTATGCATATATAACATATCATAAATGTAGCACTTATGCACTCTCTACAAAAACACATAAAACCACCAAATTGAAAATAGTAACAAACAAATTGTAAATTTCATTAACAGAGAACCCATTTAGTCATCCATTACCTTATTTTGTTAACTTTATGTCAATTTGCTAAGTATAAAAGTACGTGACACACTAAAAGCTAGTTAGTAGTAGACTTGGGAGACTCAGGACTTAGGACAATTCTTGGCATTTTCATGCAGGAATATACTTGACTTAGCCATTCTCTGTTGCAAAGCTAGTTGGCATTTTGATGTAGGACTCAGTACAAGACTATAGACTAATGACAACCTCATTCTCTGTTGCAAAATATTTGAATAGGTTGCAGAGACTCCAGCATGAAATACAAGCACAACATGGTATTGATGCAACAGTATGACTATGCCATCTTTGGATTGTATGGAATTCAATTCAAAATTTTATGTTGTGTGGATAACTGGATATACTTGACTTAGCCAAAGCTGTTCTAAATACAAAAAAGAAACATTCTAGTACCATGGAATAGTCCAACTAATTTTCTGTCCAATTATCGTATTAAATATCAATGTGTAATTACAAAGATATGAAAATTTGATGCTCATATGTGACAAGCAAATAGACTGAATCTTATTGCTAATTGAGAAGAAAAAGCTATGTCTCTATATTTGGTAAAGCTGGTTACTAGTTACTAGTAAATAATATGCATCAGTAGTCTAAAAGCTATAGTTACAGTCATACCTCAATCAGATGGGCCAAACAACTTCTCCCTCATAGACCTCAATGCCTTCATATGCTCAACTTTCATGTCATCGAGCATATCTCTTGTATCATGCATAAGGAGCCCCTAGTATAAATCTAGCATTTTGGCCTCCTTCTCCTTTGTCGTTTCAAGCTTCTCGGTGGACATACGTTGCTGCACCTCAACCATATCATTGTGACCCTTGCTAGCTTTGGACTGAGCAATCAAGAACTTGTCAAGCTCTTCTTCTATATCATCGATAACCTTTGTTGCAGCCATCGCCTTGCCTTTGCCTATACTTTCGTGTTCAGCCTTAGCAACATTGGTCCCTTGTGGACGTGGAATATCTTTGGTATCTTCAGCAAATGTCAAGTCCTCCCACGCCTCCCCAAACTCTAAAAGCTTTCTTTTATTCGAATTGTCAAGCTTCTCAATGTATGCATGCCACTTCGGCTGGTCTCGGGCAGCCTTCCAGCAGTACATGAACATAAATTGTCCTTCCTTGTAGTCTTCCTCGTATATTTTCAATGCCTTGTCCGTCAATTGATCATCTGACTGTCCACTAGCATATATACAGCTATCCTTAAGCCAAGAGGCACAGAACCAACCGATCTTTTTGTTCACTCGGTGCCAACGGTCCTTGGTTTGCTTCACTTCTCTTTTTCTATTTTTTTGAGGTGGTGTTGTTGTACACAACAGTGACCTCTCCCTAGTACTGGTCATTTTTCTTGCAGTTTCTGTTGATTGGGTTTTTGAGTTGTTCAACCATGCACTGAACTGCATAGCGTAAAAATATATTAGTACCAATATAAATATGTTGAACTATAAGTGTTAATTATGTAGATGCCCAAATGAATAATCAACTTACCAATCTCAACTCCTCCTCTTGTGTCCACGACAACCACTTCCCAGTCCTACAATCCATATCGTTGTCGCCCCTACCAACATCAATGAAGGGCTGGGCCGGGACTGGTGGCATAGGAGACTGATGAGGAATTTCCCGGAGAAGAGGGAAATTTGATGAATTGTGGAAGTAACTTAAGAAATCACCAGGTGGATATGGATCCATTCCGCTGCAAATAAATTACAAATCATACCTCAATCAGATGGACTGCTAGCTGCTGCTACTCCAGCAGCAAATTCTAGCTGGATCTGCTGCTAGCTGCTGCTACTGCAGAAGCTGCTGGCTACTACCTAGCTGCTGCTACTACTGCAAATGTTGTTTTGTTTGCCCAAGGAAAAAATTCATCATTTATCTGTCAATTACTGAATGTTCGTTTGCAGCATAAAACACTGCAAATGCTAAAGTTTCATACTGCAAGAATCTTATAGTAACAGGATGCTAAAGTTTCACACTGCTAGTTGCTGCCAGTACTCTTGAAAAAAAAATTCGGAACTGCTAGCTGCTGCTACTACTCTTGAAAAAATTCAGCACTACAGGCTACATTGTATGCATCAGTATTCCAACTCCTTCATTTTTCTTACCTGACTCTAAATTCAATGAATAAACATTTTTAATGTTTAGACTGAAGCTTTAGGCAACATGTTAGTTTAAGCTGTTGCACTGTAAAGTGCCTTCAGCTTATTCAATTACTATGACATGACAAAGGACTCTGGTAAAAAAATATAGCAGGGTGAATTCAGAGTTTGGGGCACATGAAGGCAATGCATATTGGTTATGCCTTTTATTGTGCTGACCACTGCTTTTTCTATGAGCTGCCTAAAAAACTAATTTGCTGCCTTTGTCAGCAGCAGGTGCAGTAACAGCAGCGGGATGTTGTGCTGACTACTGAATGTTTTTTTGCAGTATCAAAAATTGCAAATGCTAAAGAACCATTCTCTGGTCTTGTAAAACTGCAAATGCAAAATTCAAAAATTACAAATCTAATATTAATCCCCATTCTCTGGTCTTGTAAAGCGGGCTGGATGGAGTAGCATCCAACCAAGAACCATGCACTCCATGGTCTAATACTGATCCCCATGCGATAAAAATCTACTAAAGAAATTCGTACCAAGACCCATGAATCGGATGAACTACAGCTAGGTTAATTCGTACTAGAGCTCAGAAGGTCCCTCCCTTTGGACCAGGGGAGGAGAAGAGCCCGACGGGGTACCATGGACGGCGCCAAGCGGTCCCCACCAACCAACAGGGGCGGAGGCAGTGGTGGAATCCACGGACGAGGCGGCGGCAGTCGGCGTCGAACTCTCCTACGGCGGCGGCGCCATAACTCTAGACCGGCGAACCATCTTCAAATTGACGTTGGGCGATATAGAAAGAGGAACTGGGGATGGGGATAGAGGAAAGACGAAGTGGAGATAGAGAGGGGGATTTTTTTGGCCCTAGAAAGATGGAGTGGCGCAAGAAAAAAGCTTCGCGCGGGCAAGAAAAATTCTTCACGTGCACAGACGAAAGAACTTCGTGTGGGGAAGGAAAAGCAGACGGGCGCGCAGGATCCGGGCGAGAAGAACGAAGAACGCGTGAGGAAATGACGAGCTCTCCATCAGCAAAAACGTTCGACACTAGCGCCTTGTTTCCCGTGCACGCCTGTCACTCTGTAACATGACGACCTCATTCTCTCTCCTTTTTCTCTCCCCTCCACCTCACCAAAAATCCAACGTGGCATCTCTTAGAGGCAGTTGAAGTGGACCATTGGAGATGCCATCAACACACACCACACTTACACCACCCAAGGACACACAAGCATGCGCGTCCTTTACCCACATTTTGAATTTATCGGAGGCAACAATGCCTCACGAAGCGCGGACACAAGTCTTTTCCACTAAACGAGTGTATGATCAAGGATGACTGACTAGAGAGGGGGTGAATAGGAAATTATAAAAATTCTTGTGCTTTAATTAACAAATTTAACAATTATGATCTTCATTAAAGAATTCTAGCATAATTTAAAAGACATATTCCAAGATTTCACTAGGACACCTTAAAGCTATGTCAATACTAAATACAATTCTATCTAAGCAATCTTACACAAATAAATTACAAAAAATGTAAATACGAAAATAGTAAAGACAAGGGAGAAAAACCATAATGAAGACGAGCGATGTTTATCCCGTGGTATCGAAGACTTGCTGGTCTGCACTAATTCAAGTTGAGAAAACTTGAACGAATTAAGTCGGCTCCACACGAGCATTTCCCTCGATCACTAGAGTTGCTCTTTCTCCTCTCCGGAGATGGTGAGCACACAACCACTTCACAATCTTTGCTGGGTCACTTCACAATCTTCTTTGAATAGATCACCGCGCAAACTCTTCTCCAAGCCATCTAGGTGTTGACAAGCACCAAGAGTAATAGACCACAACTTTTGCTTGAAGAAAACAAATGCCACAAGGATCAACCAATGATGCAATGTACTTGAATGCTCTCAACTACCTCAAAATGAGAAATATGAGCAAATAGCCAGTAGAGAGTGCACTAGATGCTCAAATGTATTCAATGAGGTCCAAGGTGCTGAACTTGGTGCTGGTGAGGGGGTATTTATAGCCTCCAACCACAAAACTAGCTGTTTGAAGCAAATCCCTGAAACATTCAGTACTTGCAGTAGTACCGCTGTTGAAACTCGGTACTACCGCATTCACTGTTCAACGGTCGTCTGTTGTTCATTAAATGCTTCTGAACTAGCCGTCACATAAAGTTGCGGTACTACCGCACTCACAAGATCCAGTACTACCGCCGTGTTAGAACGGAACTGCCCATTTTCAGAGGACCAGAGAAACACAAAAACATGCTCTCTGGAAATAACGTACCGCCATGAAAACATCGGTCCTACCGCACTGCAGTAGTACCGCTCTAAGGATGCGGTCATACCGTTTTCAGGGGAGAAGAAAAACTCCTAAAAACATGATCTCTGAATAAAAAATGTACCGCCAACTAGAATCTGGTCCTACCGCTTTGCGTTAGTGCCGCTCATCAACTGCGGCTATACCGATTTTACTGAACAGTTTTCCAAAAGCAAAACTAAATGTAATGCATAACACTTGGTTGATCAAAATGACGCAAAATAAACTTTCAAGCTACTAGCCATGATCTCTCTTTATAGTACGGTATTTAACCTACAAATCCGGTCTTTTCTCCAAACACAGATACCGGTAAAAACTACAAAAGGATCTTTAGGCTATACAATACATTTGCTTTGAGCCACGTCGATCTTTTATTATTTTTGCAATGCTATTTTTATGTCATCATTCAAACTCCGGGGCTAAACCTTTAAAATATTTTAGCACACATATTAGTCCTATAACACATTGTTGTCATTAATTACCAAAATTATTTTTAGGGACTTAATGCTTTCAACGTGATACATGTGTAATCCTAAAATCAGTGGACACCAGCTCTAAGTCTAGATGGGCTGGGTGCACACTTACATGCCTAGCCATCTAGCCAGCTTCCTAAGGAGTACATTCTACGAGTGGTATACTTCTGCTCGCAACCTTGTATTTAATTGTGAGCATGATTACATTGCAAATAAGATCTACATCAATCACATCTCTCTCTACACCACAAGCTAAAGCTTAAAGATCTTCCACCAGATGGGTCACCACTGGAATTACAAGTGATATCAGACGTGCATGGACGAAATTAAACTTAAAGATACTCTCACAAGTCACAAAGGAATTAAAAGGGATCATAGAAAGACCATGCATGTGAAGAACAACTCGCTCGCATGCACGAATAATGCTCCTGTTGCCTTTAGATTCTAAAGAAATAAAAGTTTTGGGTTGAAAACCCAGAAGCGTATTTGTAGTACACCAATATGAAAACCCCATATACAGTTGCATGCATGCTCGATATTTCCAATACTATGTCATATTGAATTGTGCATCATGGGAGGGTTAACCGCGCTGTTTTGAAGTATTAAGTTTAATGCACCAATCGGTCCATCCAAAATGATTTTTTTGTGTGTGAATTAGTAGGTGCATGTAAATCAGTTCAATATCATAGCTAAATGTTATGAGCTTACGACATGGCTATTCTTAAAATTGCGGTTCATTTTGGGTCCACACCATACACCTAATAGAGCCTAGACATGATGGGAACTATTGAAGTAAGACTATATTGCTTGTATTTTCCCGACAGTTTAAAACTTTTGGTTAAACTATTTAATGAATAAAACTAGGTACTACATCCGATTCCAAATGTAAGTTATTTTAGAATTTGTATCGGTCAAACATTTTTATCTTTGATCATCAACATATAAAGAATTACCAAGATTGACAATATGAAATTAGTATAGCTAGATCCATCATGAAATTAATATATAATTATTTTTATTTGAAACAACATATTTGCTTAGAAATTGATGGTCATGGTATCACATTGAAGACCGTATCAATATCCAAAACAACTTATATTTGAAATCAGAGAGAGTACTCGCTAAAGGAAATTCTAGGTCTGCCCGTGTACAAAGCATTCTATATTTTCAAGCTTCCCTCTCATCCATTTGTAAGAGAGATACCCCTTTAGCCCTTGCTTTGTTTCTGGATACTAGCTTTTCCCTTTACAAATGCATCTGCATTTAGGGGTTGTTTGGTTCATGGCCCCAAGATACCAAACCAATTTTTTTAGTAATACCTAGATAGTTTGGTTAGCATTTGGATTTATGCCAAAAATTTGGCGTGCCAAAGAAAAATTGGCATTGCCCTTGCTTCACAAGCCAATCCCATGGCAAATCCTGGGCCAGCTTTTTGCTCGCCCCAGTTTTGGCTTGGTTGCTGCCAAAATTTTGATGAGGTGGCAGCAGCCAATAGGCTGCATTTAATGCATACATTTTTTATTAATCAGTTTCAAATGACCATATTTCATAAACCGAGTATCCGATTTGTGATCCGTTTGAACTGTTGTGTTCCTTGTCATTTTAATCAACAAAACAAGACCTATGTTGGCATATTTTAGTGCATATATATATATCATGCGGGACCCACGTGTCATACTAACATTTTTGGCAAATTTTGGCATGGTTACAATCCAAACACATCAATTTTAACATTGTCCGTGAATTGGTATGACTATGATCCAAACAATATTTTTTGCTTAGGTTTTGGCATTACCTGGATTTTGGTATTACCAAAATTTTGGTATGACTACTTAGGGTCGTAAACCAAATAAGCCCTTAAGTTGTACTTTTGACCCGAGATATTGCAAGATATGGCCACCATGTGAAATGTGTTCCGCGAGAGAGCAAACAACATCTTGCTGTAGTACTGTACCAACAGTAGAAAACTACTACAGCGTAAAATACTGTATCAAAGCTGTAGTGCTTGATCTCGCCCTTTGATTTTTGAACGGACAGTGGAGATCGTTCCTAATTTCTATGCACTGTAAATCCTCTGTATTGACTCCTTCAATGCAGAGGATCTCAATCCGGAGGACAAGGGCCAAGGGGTACCATTAGATGATCGGTACTATTTCATTCTCGAGGCTCTGCTAGTAATTTTACATAGGAACTTACATGGAACACGGGAGTTTTTTTTTTCTTCCAAAGTACCACAAAAACTAATTTGTTCCTTGTAAAATCTCTACGTTCAAAACATACCCTGGAGAGATGTGAGTATCGTTTGGTTGTCATCCAACTAGCCATACAAAATTTTGGCTAGCCAAGATTTGGCTGAGAAACAAGGCAGATTGTGTTCTTAATCGTAATGACACCAAAAATTCGTAGACCTGGGCCGCAACGAGCTAAGCAAGTCCTACCTATTCTAGACCTTAACTGAATGCAAAACTATTGCTGCTACCAGAGTAAAGTAGGCCCTGGCCTGAAATACGCCACTAACCTTGTGCTGCTGCTAGGCCATGGCGGAGCCAGAAATTCGTAGCAGGTTGGACGGAACTTCCAACCTTATATTCGCGCGCGGGCCTTTGAATCATGGAAATAGTGTTAAATACCTGCAGTAGATACAAGTATAACATGTGGTGTCAATTAGAATTTATCTATGGTACAAGAAGCCTAAACCTTAATACATACAAGTGTAAATTATTCGGTTACAGTTGACCCCACACAGGGTATACCCCACACGGCATAATTACTAGGGGCGCAAACGGAGCGGATACTTTCCGTCATCCGACCAATTGAAGACTTACGGTGTGAATACGGAAGAGACAAATGTGTATCCGGTACTATTTGTGTTCGACTTTGAGGAAAAAATAAAATAGAATACGAGATGAACAATATATATCCGTATCTGCTTCGATTTAGAGCTGGCCAAATAGGCGGACTAGCTCGGCCCGGCACGGGCCCGTGTTGGCCCGGCCCATTCTGGCTATTCGTGCCGAGCCAGGGTGATGGCCCAGGCACGGCCTGTTTAGCCCATCGGGCCAAATGTGGCCCGTTTAGCCTGATAGAATGAATTTTTTTAAAAAAAATCCACAAAAAATCAAGAAAAAATAGAAAAATGTGTAGAATTCGGAAGTAGACATGAAAATTAAAATAAAAAAAAATAAGACAATCATATTGAAAATGTAATAGAATTTTATTAATGTTCAAATAGCTAGCGCGTTAAAATATTTGTCATTTAGCTCATAAGACATGAAAAATTGAAAACAATCCTAGAAAAAATATTTTTTTAAAACTAAAATAAATTTATATATGCTTATAAAATAAACTATATAAAATTTGAAAACCACATGATAAAACCATATAAGTATTAAAAATGGAAAGAAAATCATATAAATATTAATAAATGAAAATAAAACTATATATGTATATTAAAAACAAGATCGTGTCTAACGGGTGCCGTGCGTCGCGTCTGGTCGTGGTCGTCGTCTTACCACGTCGTCTTGGGAAAATTGCCTAGGCACGGCCCGCTATCGCTCGCGCTTACCGACTCGTGAATAGTCGCGGCCGTCGTGTCGCCTTTAGGTCAGCCAGCAGAGTACGCCTGCTTGGCCACTCTACTTGATTACATTAGTCCTCCAATCACAGCCTACCACCTGGCCCTATTAGCACCGTTCGTTTGCAAAATAGCATTGCACAATTGCTTCTCCTGGTTGACCAGTTCTTCGGCCGCCTCACCCGGTCAACACTCCACTCGGAGCCCGACAACCACTCTTCTTACCGTGCTCGCTTCCGCCGCCGATGGACTGTCCTCGTGCTCGCCTCCTGCACTTCCTCCCTCGCCCTCGCCTGGTCCACTTTTGCGCCATCATCGCTCGCGCCGCCGACGAGCCATCCGTCCCCCTGGAAGGGCTGCGGTGGCCAGGCATGGAGGGTAAGGGGATGGTGGTGCTGGGGTTGCGGTGGTTAGTGACAGCGGTGCCTGTGGAGAAAAGGGATCGGCTGAGCACCGCGCAGTCCTCAGGCTGGTCTCCTCCCTATCATCCCCAAAGATGTTCGCACCATTGTTGACCTTCTTCCGCACCGTGCCATCCGCAGTGATGTCACCGCCTTTCTTTTCTCTCCCCCATTCTTTGCCGCTATCTCCGCCACCTCTCTTTCGTCTCCCCTCTTCTAAAGGTATTGTTTTTTTCGCTCGGCCGGGATGTCTAGATATTCTGGTCTTTGTTGTCGTCGTCTGGAATGAGTTATTTTTATTTTAAGGCAAAATTGGTTTGGTACCACACTAAACACAGATGTTCACTTTAATACCACTGAAATGTACTGGTTCATTTTAATACCATCAACGCCTCACTCCGTTCGGCCCAATGCCACTCCTGTGAACGCCCCTGGCTTCGCCGTTACCAAGCATGTGAAATCTCCAAATTGCCCCAAAGAAATTAGGTTTTGTGAATCCCCGTTCGTCCTTGTTCGCACTCACCTCCCCCCGTGACTCACTCCTCTTCCTCCCCTTCTCGCATTCGTCGGACCGCCTCAGGCAACACCCTCCTCCCGTGAACGCCCGCCTCAGGAAGGAAGTGGGGCAACGTGCTAGAGTTCCTGTAGGTGAGATCTCCTACCTCCATCCACCAATTTGGTGTTTTGGTTTGCATTTGCGGTAGCAAATATAACCCTACTTTCTTGCGCAGTGTAGTGCATGTAGTGGGAGGATTGAGGAGGCATGGATCCGTCTGGAGTTGCTCATGGGTAAGCAAAGAATCTGTTTTATTGCCTTCCTTTTTTGTTGTATGCATATTAATCTTGATGGATTTAGGGCTGTATGGATATGGTGCTGTATGGATTTGTGCCGAATGTGAGAGCAGACATGTCAGTGTGGCCGTGGAATGTGACAGCAGTGATAGCCGAATGTGAGTCTCAATTTTTAACAGCGTAAAATTTCATTTTTTAGCTGTTGCAGGGAGGATCCAAAGACAATATATAGTGTAGAACTTTGCGTCCAATCTTACCTCACATGCAAGGATGGCAGAAAAGAGTACAAAAAGGGCAGAATTTTGAGATTGGATGTGGGATCTGATGAGATCTCACTTGTGGATTTGTTGAGGTTTGTGGAACCGTACTACTCTTGGGGCAGTGATGAGGAGGCAACATTTTGGTATGTCGGGAGGGAGTCTACCTTGGTTAGAGCGGCCAGTGATGCACTTCTGATGGAGCTTTTCATTAAGAATAGTGCGAAGAAGGAAGTGAAGCTATTCATGTCAGTTGGCAAGTGTGAAGTCAATGAGAGTCAGGTAGTGAATGAGAGTCAGGTAGTGAATCAGAGCCAGGGAGTGAATGAGAGCAACTTCCCTCATGACAAGGCAAAGAAGCAAGCAATGTGAGAGAGTCCAGAAGTGAGTGAGAGCCTCTTTCCACATGACAGAGCAGCAGTGAGAGATAGTCCAGAAGTGAGTGAGAGGCATTTTTCACATGATAGAGCACTAGTGCCGGTGATTCCAGAAGTGTATGAGAGTTAGACAGTGAATGAACACCCCTTTACAACTACCTACAGAACACCCTTTGGTACGAAATACAGCATCTTGGCTGGAAGAGTAGTGTGACGCCCCGTGTCATTACCCCAAGGGTAATCACACTTAGGCATACGGATTACTATTCGTTTGCTTAGTAAAACACTGCTCCAATGAATAGTAAGCCTTTACCAGAGTCACGCAGCAGAACAATAAGATAGAAACTGTACATTTTATTCCAGTAATAGCCACGCAAGGCTATGATTCTTAGTACATATATTAAACAGCTACAAAAGGAACGACTCCGCTTTTCTCGTCAACACTGAAGTCTCGGCCTTCTATTCGCCCCATGAGTCAAATATGGCGTCCATCTCGCTTTGGTCCTCGTAGCCGGTGCCTCCTCCTCCAGCAGCTACTTCGGTACCTGCATGTCCGTCATCCCACTCGGGAAAGTTCCCGGCTGGACTAGGATCTACAAAGGAGAATACTAACAAGGTTGAGTACACGAATGTACTCAGCAAGCATTAATAGCAAAGAATGCACTGGATGACTATTTCTAGTTGTTATCACATTTTCTAAGTCATCTCAATTCTGAAAATAATTTAAAAACATTTAGATGGCAAATTTTAATACTGAAAACACTACTCGTCACTCGGAGAGAAGAAAGACCTCCCATGGTTCCTCAGAGACTCCAATCCAGAGACCGGCATGAATTCATGATTTTGCATAGCATCAAGCAGCTTTGTACCACTTTACCCATAGTTATTCGAGCTCTAAATGAGCCAGATCCTCAGATTTCCTTTGATGCGGGTTCGAGTTCGTAATACGAACGTTTTCGTGTTACGTGATTAAGTCTCCACCCATTACTTTCCGTCGGTCTTGATTTAATCACGCCGACCTCGCCATACACCGAGTTCCAGAAATGTTGGTTGAGGCGGCCATCGTCCGTGCTCAACACTCCACCTTGGGTCAGCTCTCTTCCGTTCCCAACACTCCAATGTGACCCGTTATGGAGAACTTAATTACGTAATAAGGTAGCATTTTCTGCCCGCCTAAACGGGAAAATGGTTGGTACTGAATTTACGGCTTCAGACCGAGCAAGAGTTTTGTTTGTCCTTATATTATAACCATATGTAAAAAGGGCCCCACCTCTTACCTCATCACATCATCATCGTCGCGTTCCCCTGCCAGGGCCCCCTTTTACCAACCATAATCATTCTCATTTCTTTCTTTCTTTCTCATTCTCATTTCTTTCATAATCATCTTAATCATTTTCATCTCAATCATTTATTTAAGTTTTGAGAAAACAAATTTGGATGCAATAAACATATAGTGCAATATACGATTTACATTTAAATTAACTATGTTTATGGTCAAGAGGATAGCTTGCCTGTGGAGTTGTAGGAAAGATTGGCGTCGACGAATCTCTGATCAATTTCTCCTGCACGTGCTGGTTCGTCCTCTGTAGCAACACGGTGGCACGAATAGTAATATAAATAAATACATAGTTGATTTTGAGTGATATTATGCATACATAAGTTAGCGGCTTCTAGTTTGTTAGCACAATTTTATGTAAATAAACATTTTTCGAGATCTACACTAAGTTAGCACTCCCCAAGATAATCGCTCTACCGAAAATGCGCACTAAGGTCGACGACCCGCGGTCCACGCTTAACTAATTAAACTAACAGAATTAAAATATCGCAAACTACCCGACTAAATGCTCGAGAAGCACAAAGTTGCTACACAAGCGAGTTATTTTAATAACAACAGAATTAACAACTATTCGACCTACCTGGTAATTTTTAATTCACTGGTTAATTGCAAATTAGTTAATTAGACGAGATTTAAGTTAAGCTATTTAACAGCAACAAATAGACAGCTAACAGTTAATTAACCACAAGAGCTACCGATTAAACACAATACTGCAACAAATAAATACAGGTTAATCAAATCTTAATTTGTCACTAATAAAAATTCTAATTTTCCTAATCCACCACTAATCTCTCTCTCTCTCTCTTTCTAACCTCAATCGGCCGAACCCCTTTAATCCCTCGCACACACGCACACACTCAGCCGATCCACAACACACTCACACACGCACAGCCAAGCCCACCCTGCCTAATCTTCTTCTCCCCAAACCCACCTCACTCTCTCACTCCCCAATCTCTCAACCTCTCTCTCCTCTCAACCAAGCCGCCGAGTCCACGCCCGGCCTTGCTCGTCCCCGCCCCTGCTGGCGCTGCCGATTCCGCTGTCACCGCGCCTCGGCCAAGGCCTCATGCCTCTCTTTGCTGCTCGCTGGCTTAGCGCCTCCACTGAGACGCCATGGCCACCGACGCCTCTGCTCATGGCCAGCCTCGCCTCCTCGGCTCCCCTGCCGCCGCCTTCCTCTGGGCCGCCCTCTATCGGTGCTTCGACCTCCTCGCGGTGCGTTTAGGGGCCAGCCGCCTCGGCCGGCGTCTCCTCGCTCTGGCTCGGCCCGGCCTACGGCCGCCTCGCCCTCGCCTGAGCCTCGGCTCGACTGCTACTGAGGTAAATCTACACCCCACTCTCCCTCTTGCTCTGCGATGATAACTGCTGATGGATGCGTCACTGAGGGTTTGGCTTTGGGCAGAAATGCCAGAGGGGATGGATGGTTGTTTACCTTGTTTGGTTGGGTTAGGTTGAGGATGCCAGAGGTAGGGGTTATGCCGGCTGTGGGTGGATGCGTCTCCTGCAGGTCTCGGTGTGGCCGACAGTGGTTGCTTGTGGTGCAGGTCGCCGCCGGCGTTGCCCTTGCTCTCCGGTGCTCGCCCTCCTTCCTGGCTCTCCGGCTCCTTGGCTCCCCTGGCTTGCCTCCCTTGCTTCTTGCTTGATGTGCTCTGGTTGTTGCTTGGCTTCTTGGCCTGGGGTTGGTCTCTGGTGGAAGGCAGTGGAGGATCTCCTCTCTTGGTCATGGCCTTACCTTGTGCTATGCTTCCTTGTTGGCCTTCGGCTGTGGGTGGAAATGGTGCATTTTGTTGGCTTCAGTTGGGGGGATGAAAGAGGTGTTGCCTGGGGGAGAATGAACTTGATCGGCTGGCTTGTGTTTGTGCTCTCGGCTGAAGAATGAAAAATGATGCTTGTTTGGCTTTGGCTTTGGCTTGTGCTGGCTGATGGATGAAAATGGGGGAGAAGGCAATGTGGCTTTGTGAATGGTAATCCTTATATGAATGTGACTTTTGCTATGCACTCTCTTGCCCAAACACAAAGACCATTTTGCCCTTGCTCTTATTCTCATGGTAAGATTCTCGGTGGGGGCGTTTTGGTCTGTGGTTGGGAAAACATTATGCGTGTGATTTTCTGTGGCTGAGTACTTTAACATACGCGGGTGCCAGATTAACTTAAACGCCGCATGATGAAACCTACGAAAGCAAAGAGGTGCCGGTTAACTCTAGCTAGTCTGGGTACCTTGACAATTAAGGGGCTGGCTAGGTTGAGTAGATCAGGGAACCCTAGTGTGCTTCGGAGAATTCTGACGGCCACTTCCAATCTTCTACTTTCTATTTTCTATTCTCCACATGGCTTTGACTTACTAACTGCTTCCTGATTTTTCTAACGAGCTATGGGAATGGATCGAGAGATGGCTCTATGGATTGGTGCTCAAGGTACAAGGTGGCAAGGATAGCTGATGCTACAAGAATGCAAGGAGCGGATTAAGATTTAATTAATTGTTGTTATAAGCATTGCAATTGGTTGTATAATTAATTTTGAAACAAGCAATGGGTTTGTAATATATTACTTCTGTTTTGTACTAGGATTGATGCAATGTTTTCTTTGATTGCATTGAATGGTGTAAATATTTCTGAGTTCGTATTAATGATCCACTTATGCCTGCAATGGATTTATTTTTATAATTGATTCTTGGTTGATAATGATATTGGAGAAATTGTTTTTATAACCCTCTTGTTGCCAGATGCAACGATTATGCGCTTGATATTAACTCTGAAATTGCTATTTGTTCTGGATTTAAAGAATTTTAATTATCGCTAATTACCGATTACTGTTAGTTAGGTTAGGTTAATTATGCGGGTTCTCACAAGTAGCTCGACAGAGACCCTGATGAGGATGGCCCTATTTGGGTGGATGAGGAGTGGAGGTACTTTCCTGTGCACCAGGATGACCCTGAAGACAATGAGGCAACAACAGAGGTCCCAGAGCAGGAGGTTGTGCACCATGATGATGAAGCAGATGTGGATGCACCAGACCATGAACATCTCTCAGTTCCAGATGACAATGCCACAATGGATGCTTGCTTTGCACCACAGACTGTGTATGATAGAAATGACCCTCAAATTAAGGTGGGAGACACATTTCCTGATAGACATTCGTTCAAGCTCATTTTGAGGCAGCATGCAATAAAATGGGAGTTTGAGATGAACATACAACATAGTGACACAAAAAGATTCAGAGCCATTTGCATGTCAAAAAATTGTCCATGGAGGATATACGCAAAAAAGATTTATGGCAGCCCTACATTCATGGTATATGCTTGTGTACTACAATGTTGTTTAATGATTGCATCATGTTTTACTAGGTTTATGATATATTTACTATGGCAGCCCTATTATTTCTAGTTGTTTATGGTATATTTACTATGTGCAGGTGATGACCATGGTGTCTGATCATACGTGCGCAACAACGAGTAAGACGCTGGGAAGCATGGCCAACAAAGCATGGATAGCAGATAGAGGCAAGGAATTATTGAGGAAGGATCCATCAGTTGGTGCAAAGAAGCTACAACATAGACTTCAAGATGAGTACAATGTGACCTTGTCATACAACAAGGTGTGGGAAGGGAGGAAGGATGCAATGGTTGAGTTGCACGGCACCTGGGAGGAAAGCTTCAACATGCTGTGGAGTTTCAAGCTAGAGTTGGAGAAGGTGAACCCAGGTAATATTGTTGAGATAGACTGCAAGAGGGTTGGTGGTAAGGTGTACTTCAGAAGGATGTTTGTGGCCCTTGGAGCATGCATAGATGGTTTTTTTGCTAGGATGTAGGCCCTACTTAGGTGTTGACTCAACCCACCTTACCGAGAAGTACAATGGACAATTTGCGACAGCCACAAGAATAGATGAGCACAACTGGATGTATCCTGTTTGCTATGCCATATTTGACAAGGAGACTTCAGATAATTGAGAATGGTTCATGGTCAATCTTAAGAGAGCTATTGGTACCCCCTATGGATTAGCTATACACACAGATGCATGTAAGGTGTTGGTGCAGAGCATAGAGAATGCTTTAGACATCTACTAAACAATTTCAGAAGAAAGTTCAAGGCGATGTATCGCAAATATATGTGGCCCGCGATGCAGGCTTATACTCTGAAAAGCACCAGCTATTTTTGGACATAATCACGAGAAATGTCCATTTGGATATGAATATCTTACAAATGAGCAAAAAAACTTGTGGACAAGAGGTAAATTTGCAGCACACTGCAAGGTCGACTACGTGAACAATAATATTGTCAAACTTTCAATAATTGGATAAAAGACATTAAGGATTTCCCAAAGGTTGATCTTATGGATAGAGTGAGGCGATGATAATGGAAAAAATTTCAAGAAGGAAAAGGGTGGTAGATAAACTACAAGGCAACATAATCGCCTAGTGTCATCCTTGAGTCAGCATACTGAAAAGTAGAGCGTTAAAGTATACTCTATCTCAAAGTGGACACATGAAGGTCGAGGTGTCTGGACTTGACAGTCCCGAAGCCTTAGAGATATCTGATTGATCTAGTGCAAAAGGAGTGTACTTGTGGCCAATGGAAGCTTTACGAAAACCTTGCACTCATGCCATAGCTCTCATATGTTCAAAGAGGATGGAGCTGGAGACATACATGCATGAGTACTACTCAGTGGATAGGTTCAAAGATGCATATGAGTTTGACATTGATCCAATTGGTGATAAGTCACAGTGGCCAAGGAAGTCCAAGGGTTTCTTCATGCTACCTCCCAAGCTAACTAGGGCTGCAGGAAGGCCGAGGAAGAAAAGGATCAAACCAAGGGATGAGTCTAGCGGCAAAAAAACCTATCAGTGTAAGAGGTGCTTTCAATGGGGCCACACAGAAAAGGGTTGCAGTTTAACACCACTGGATGATCCTTCTCAAGCTGCACCTCCCCCTAAGAGAACAAAAAGGTAATCTGCCTTCCCTTGTTTTTTACCCCTTCTTATCCGTCATAGTATGCATGTGAGTTTGAATTATTTCCTTTCTTGACTGTAGGGCCAAGAAGAAAAGAACTAAATGCACTCAAGATGCAACTCCACCACTCCAGCAGGCCCCCCCTGAAGTTACATTGCAGCCAAGCACCCAAAACAGCCCTAGAGTTACAACAAGGAGGATGGCAGCTGAAGCATCAACTCCAAGAAGGTCTACTGCAGAAAGGATAGTCAAGCTGTGGTCACCGCAGTGCCTTGTCCCTGTGAATCGAAAAGAGACATCTCTGAACTCTGAACTTGCATGTTATGAGTCTGTTGTCATGTGTTCTGAACTTGTATAAGTCAGCTTGTTGTGCTCTGTATGGACTAGAACATGTTATGAGTATTGTTGTCAGATGGTCATATGTTCTGAATCTCATGGTCATATGTTATGAGTATTGCTATCAGATGGTCATATGTTCTGAATTTGATGGTCATATGTTATGAGTATTGTTGTCATATGGTCATATGTTCTCAATGTGATGGTCATATGTTATGATTGTTAGATGGTCATATGTTCTGATTTTCAGATGGTCATATGTTCTGAATCATATGGTCATATGTTCTTAATCATATGGTCAAATGGTCATATGCCCAGAATCTGATGGTCAGATATATGGCGAGATTCTGATGTATTGTCATGTGCTGTCAAATTTATGGTCATATGTTCTGAATCATATGGTCATATGGTCTTATGCCCAGATTTTTCACTGTCAAATGGTCATATGCCCAGATATATGCCGAGATTCTGATGTATTGTCATGTGCTGTTAGATTTATGGTCATATGTTCTGAATCATATGGTCATATGGTCTTATGCCCAGATTTTTCACTGTCAAATGGTCATATGCCCAGATATATGCCTAGATTCTGATGTATTGTTAGATTTATGGTCATAGGGTCTTATGCCCAGATGGTCATATGTTCTGAATCATGTGGTCATATGGTCTTATGCCCAGATTTTTCACTGTCAAATGGTCATATGCCCAGATATATGCCGAGATTCTGATGTATTGTCATGTGTTGTCAGATTTATGGTCATATGTTCTGAATCATGTGGTCATATGGTCTTATGCCCAGACTTTTCACTATCAAATGGTCATATGGTCTTATGCCCAGATTTTTCACTATCAAATGGTCATATGCCCAGATATATGCCAAGATTCTGATGTATTGTCATGTGTCGCCAGATTTATGGTCATAGGGTCTTATGCCCAGATGGTCATATGTTCTGAATCATATGGTCATATGGTCTTATGCCTAGATTTTTCACTATCAAATGGTCATGTGCCCAGATATATGTCGAGATTCTGATGTATTGTCATGTGTTGTTAGATTTATGGTTGTTGGACCGAAAAGGCGACTAGAGGGGGGGGGGGTTGAATAGGAGCACGGTCTCTTTTTCACCTTAATTGAATTCAATACCGATTGCACTCCAATAGCTATGAAAGCTATGAAGATCAATATGCAAGCACAGTGGAAGACTTGTATTGAATCCAATCGAAACCCCGAAGCAAAACAACCAAAATTACCAAAAACTCAATTCACAATGAGTTGGGCGGTCTGACCTCCAACTAGAAATCGGTCTAACCTCTCAATACATGGCGATCAGACCTCCAGGCCAATGAACAGTGAAATCAGCCTGAAAACCAAAACTCAAATCGATCTAACTTTTGATTCGTAAGGCCAAACCTTACCAAATTTGAGACACACCTTCTCTAAGATATTGGGAACCTATTCCAATCAAGGATCGCATAGATCCATGCCAAAGTTCCTATCTTTTTCAGTTTGAACGAAGAGTGCTCAAAAACCAAGTTAAAATCGAAATATGATCTAAAGACTTGCTCGTGGGTGATTGATGATCAAGATGATCCTAGATGGGTTCCCACATGTCACAACAAGTTAGATCAAGGCAAGAAACTAAGCAAAAACTCGCGGATCAAAGAAAGACTCAAAATCACCAAATAGAGAGAGAGAAAGCAAATGAACTCATCTTTGAGAGAACTTTCTTTGGATTGATTTGATATGGTATTGGTTTACAGCCACTCCATCAATGGATGACAAAGACTCAATACATGAGCACGAAATCAAATCCAACTCTCTAGAATCCTAACCTCCAACTATCATTCCCTAAGCACAAAAGCAAAACTAGGATTTACAATGTAATGAAAGGGTTGAAGGGGGTGCAGCCACCTCCCTCCTTTATTTATAGTGGAGGCTTAGACCTTCTAGAAGCATTAACCCTAATGGGCTCCCGTTAAGACCCACACACAAACGGGTCACACACGCACGCATTTTAAAGCGCCGTCTTCATCTCCTCTTGACCTAATCCGCTTCATCATGTGCCGTCTTGCGCCGCGGGTTGGCAAAAGGTCACCAAGGCGGTATTTGGTAAAATTACCAAAATACCCATTCTCGATCTTTTTGCAAAGACCAAGTCCCATCTTCGTGAAGCACCTCCATGCTTCGTCACGTGTAGGTTGATCCAACGGCTCTCATCATGTCGGCAAGTCTCTCCCATCCAGCTCTTGATCCAACTCGTCGCACCGAACTGCCCGTTCGGTCACCTTTGTCCCTCTTGCGCCATGCTTGACTCCATTGACCTCACCCGGCATCCCCGATCGTTCTGGACCTCAGCTCTCCAAGCTTAGTCCCGATCATCCTCGTCGTTGACCGTCATTGACCTCCAAGCAACCTGCACCAACAATAGACAAAGAAATCGATTCGAGAACAAGTTCTTCACAACTTGACCCACGTTAGTCAAAACATGCATCATGCAACACATATGCCATGAAACCCATGAACTTGACCTAACCAAACAATCATCGCCACCGAGTTGGCCGATGAACAAACCAAAACTGGTCTGACCGCCTCCTGTTGGCCGGTCTGACTGCCCAGCTGGGACTTAGCCAAAATTTCTTTCTTGGAAATCCGAAACCTACTGGAATTTTCAAACCAATAGAACTTTTGCCTGGAAGCTCCAAAAATTATGAGAGCAAGTGTAGTAGAATCTACTCTCTTACCTACACCCTCTATTTTTGGCCCAACTCCAAAATCCAACATCTCATTGTGGCCGGTCTGACGATTTCCCAAAGCTGGTTTGACCGCCCCCTTGGCCGGTCAGACCGCCACCTGGGCCGATCAGACCGACACTTACCTGACAACAGTTTGAACTTCGCCAAAAATACGTGATTCGACAAATCTTCAACGCCATTACCAATTGTACCATCATCCTAAGATCATCAGCATATCCCCATGATATCCACAATCTCCCCCTTGATGAACACATTGGCAATTTCCAAAAAATGTAAGTTTTGATGTTTGAAAAGTAAAATACTTTCGTTTTCGTGCAAAGGCACAACTTGGTCGATATGCAAGAGAAAGCAAAGGGAATAACCAAGTTGGCTTCAGAATAGTAAAGGCAAGTGAGATCGAGCAAAAGAAAGTAAGAAAGCTTCAAATTCCAGAAAGGAGTAAAAAATCTCACTTAAGGTCTATATGAAAGAACAATTGTTCAAATTGACCTTTGATCATTGTGAGGATCCGAGAATTGCAATTCAAGTTCAGAAAAGACAATAAGATCAAAAGAATGCAAATAAGATACTCCCCCTCACTATGATCACCAATTTTCAACAAATTTCATTTTCCTCCATTTTCTCCAAAAAGCTCCCCTTTTAACATTTTTGTTACTTCTTCTCCCCCTTTGACAATGGAGTTATCAAGGAATCACGCATTCCTCTCGTCCAGATATGACAAATGCAGAATAAGGAAAAATCATAAGAAGGAGCATGCATGAAATGCAATGGAGTGGCTTCATTTTTTTGTATTTTTCAATTTTTGATTACAAGAAGCTTTGGAGATTACCCAAAAGAACAAGCTAGCATTTCTAATATTGCACAAGACCTATCAAGCCTGAAAGCGCTAGAAAGATCATGTTAAGACATATATATCAAAGCTAAGCTCGAAGGCTTAATGTAAAGCAATGAAATTTATCAATTTAAGCAAAGCTTCAAATTTAGCAAGTTCATCAATAGAGATCCTAAAATAATAATGGCCATGTCAAAATGTCAATGTGAGATCAAAAAGCTAACAAAGACCGCATTAAGAGACAAACAGGTACTGAAATGAATCATTTTGCTTAATTTTCTCAAACGCTTATTTTTCAACAGTTTTTCATTTGCAATGAATATTGAAGTTGACTAATGGTCTAACTTAGAGCAGAAGATCCTGGACTAGGAGCCATCCACAAACTCTTCCTAAGCTTCAACCACTAGTTGACTAAAGGTATATCTTAGTGAAGAGGATCCTGGACTAGGAGCCATCCACAAACTCTTCCTAAGCTTCTACCAGGGCAACAAATCTTGAGGTTCATGTCAGTTTTAACAAGCAGTCCCCATGAGATCGTCTGGATCATCAAACTATCTCCAAGTTCATGTCTATGACATGCAGTCTCGTAAGAATAGTTTGGCACAAATTAAGCATAAGACAATCTTGAAATTGATTTTTTTTTTCATTTTGCACATGAGCAGTTTTAGATTCTCAGAAGCACAAGAAGCTCAAGTAATGATCAATTTTAGATTCAAGAGCTAACACATCAATTTTGACAGGGCCAATGTCACAAAAGGAGCACTATTGCGCAACTAACTAAAACAGCCACAAATTACAGTTTTTAGTTCGAGTTGTCTTAAAGTTCTAGCTCATACAACAAAGACTTAGCTACACATGTGAAAGCATGATAATTCTAGCAAGTCAAAGAACTAGACATGACATTGAGCAAGAATTGAAATACTAAAGCTCCAAAGGGTAATAAGCAAAGCTTCATCAATTTTAAAAGATAAGCAGAAAAGCTTAAATTACAATGCATCTTTTTGTGATTTTTCATATGAATGCAATATGATACAATGAGATGCAATAAAAGCTCAAAAGCCTAAAAAGATAAAAAAGGATTAAAAAATTCAAAAGAAGATCAAGAAAAGATCAGATGAACAAGGTAAGATCAGAAAGGATCCAACTCCCCCTCAAACTAACCCATAGGGATAAATTACCCCTAACTCACTCCTGAAGGTGGCAAACCTAGTTGGGTCTAAAGGCTTGGTGAGGATATCGGCTAACTGAGCCTCGGACTCCACAAAATGCAGCACAATATCACCCTTCTCAACGTGGTCTCTAAGGAAGTGATAGCGAATGTCTATGTGCTTGGTCCTAGAATGTTGCACTAGGTTTTTAGCAATATTAATAGCAGAAGTGTTATCACAGAAAAGAGAAACACTAGCAAAATTTAACCCAAAGTCCTTAAGAGTGGACACCATCCACAAAATCTGACTACAACAACTAGCAGCAGCTACATATTCAAATTTCAAAGAAGGATTGTGCAATGTAAGACGCTTCCTAGACGACCAAGAGACAAGAGAAGTGCCTAAGAAATGACAAGTGCCAGAGGTACTCTTCCTATCTAGCCAACAAACCCAAGAAAATCGTAATCGAAAACCCTCGAATGGACAGTAAAGAAGAACAGGAATACCAAATGCCATACTGGAGGGTAGAGTGTAAATACCTGAAGATGCGCTTAACGGCTTGGCGATGTGAAGTCCTCGGTGACGCCTGAAACCTCGCACAGAGGTAGACCGTGAAGTGGATGTCCGGTCTTGAGGCCGTCAGGTATAGGAGGGAGCCGATCATGCTGCGGTACTCGCGTTGATCCACGGCTTCTCATTCCTCATCTGGATCCAAAGCAGTCGAAGTCGCCATGGGAGTGGCAATCGGCTTGCAGTCACCCATCTCGAAGCTCTTGAGCAGATCCTTAGTGTACTTCGTTTGATGGATAAAGATCCCTTCTTTGCACTGCTTGATTTGAAGCCCCAGAAAATAGTTAAGCTCGCCCATCATACTCATCTCAAATTCTCTGGACATGGTCTCAGAAAAACTAGAAACAAGAGCATTAGAAGAACCACCAAAGATAATATCATCAACGTAAATCTGAACAAGCAGGAAGTCATTGCCATGCCTAAGAATGAAAAGAGTCTTATCAACTTTTCCCATTTCAAAATCATTCTTAAGCAGAAAGGTCTTAAGTCTATCATACTGTGCTCTAGGGCTTGTTCAAGACCATACAAGACTTTGGATAGCTTAAAAACACGATCGTGGTGCTTGGGATTCTCAAAGCCGGGGTTGCCTAACATACACTTCCTCCTCTATAAAACCATTCAAAAGGCACTCTTAACATCCATTTGATGCAACCTAAAACCTTTAGATGCAAAGAATACAAGGTATGCGAATGGCTTCTAGTCTAGCAACAAGAGCGAAGGTCTCATCAAAATCTAACCCTCAACTCGCTAAAACCTTGAGCTACCAACCTAGCCTTGTTTCTAACCACGTAACCATCCTCATTTTGTTTATTTTTGAACACCCAACGGTTCCTATAACATTATGACCACTAGGAGGTTCTACAAGGTTCCAAACTTTATTTCTTTCAAAATTCTCTAACTCCTCATGCATGGCATTGACCCAACTAGCATCAGATAAAGCATGTGATATATCTTTGGGTTCAAAAGAAGCAACAAATGCAGAGTGAGAGAAAAGACTCGGATCATGATACCTGGAGTGAGTGACTCGCTCATGGAGATTACCAATCATCTGATCCGGAGGGTGTTGCTTCTAAATGTGCAAAGGAGCGCCTGGGAGAGATAGCGTCTCCTCGACCTCCGCAAGTACTGCTGATGAAGAAGTCGCAGCAGGAGCCTCAAATGAAGGTGAAGCAGTCGTAGCAGGTTCTGGAACTTGGGCAGCTTGCACAGGAACATCAGCAATAGGTAGAGGAGCAGTATCAAGTTCATCCTCATCTTCTTCAATAAAAATGCTCTCTGTCACCTGTAAGTCACATGAAACATCGGATCTACCTCCAGGGCTAATCTCATCAAAAGTGACATTGCATGTCTCCTGGACAAGGTTAGTTTCAACATTAAAAACCTAAAAACCCCTCGAATGAGCAGGATAACCCAGAAATAAACCATCATAAGTCATTGATTCAAATTTATCTAGGTTTCCTGTTTTCAAAATGAAACACTTCGATCCAAAGACTCGAAAATGCGAAACAGAGGGTTTTCTGCCAAATCGAAGCTCATAAGAAGTCTTGCCCAAAGACGGTCTCAAAAAGACACGGTTTGAAATATGGCAAGCTGTAGCAACAGCTTCGGCCTAAAATCTCCTCGGTGTGCTATACTCATCTAGCATCATCCTAGCCATCTCGACTAGGGTCCTGTTCTTCGTTTCCACAACGCCATTTTGTTGAGGGCCGTGTGGAGAAGAGAACTGGTGCTCAATATCGCGCTCAGCACAAAAAGAGGCAAAAGAAGCATTCTTGAACTCCGTGCCATTGTCACTGCGGATCGCTCTCAAGGCACCAGGAATTTCAGAAGCCAAACAAAGAACAAGATCATGATAATGATCAAAAGCCTCATCCTTCGAAGCAAGAAAGAATACCCAAGAGTATTTCGAAAAATCATCGACTATGACAAGAATGTACCATTTGCCACCGACTGACCGAACCCTAGCAGGACCAACAGTATCCATATGAAGCAATTGTTCTGGTCCGTCAGTCATGACCATAGTCAATGAAGGGTGTGAGGCGGCAACTTGCTTGCCATGCCTACTGGCGCATATCAAAGATCCTTGATGACTTTGAGTTTAGGCAAACCTCTCATGAGATTAAGGCCGCTAACTCGCGTCAGATGATCAAAACCAATGTGCCCCAAACTTCGGTGCCAAATCCAGATATCAGAAGAAGATGCAATTAAACATTTGAGAGATCCAGCAAGAAATTCAGAAAAATCAGCTCCAAAGATTCTACTAACTCTAGAGATCCCAAAAACAAGCTCACTGGCAGAATCAAGCACACGACAGTCATTTTTCTTAAAACGAGTTTCGTAGCCATCATCAAGAAGCTGCGAAACAGAAAGCAAGTTGTACCTTAGCGTGAGAAACTTGTCGTTCACCCTGATCGATCCAGTTCCTTCGATTCGCCCTTGTGTATCATCTCCGAAGGTGATGAAGTCATCACCCTTCGACCGCGTGAAGGAAGTGAACCATCTTGTGTCTCCGGTCATGTGGCGTGAATAGCCGAAATCGACGAACCACGTGTTCTTCCTCCTTCCGCGGCGATCCTGAAAAAATCAAGGCACAAAAGAACGATGTGTCTCCATACTGGGTTAGTTAAAAGTGACTTGGGAACCCAGTACTGAGACACACGTCTGCGAGTAGTATGCAAAGAAGAAGTGCTATCCTTGATTTTATTAGGAGTTCTATTATGAGCAATGGTTACTTTAACATGAGAAGCATCCTGTCTAGGAACATGATGAGCATGTGAAATAAATCCTAGTCCAGGTTTCTTATTTCTAAGTGACCATGTCTCATAAAAGCTCTAGGTTGATGAGATGAAATTCTAGCAATATTTCTCCTAATATTTTTCAATCTACGCCAACAGAACTCTACCAAATGTCCACTCTTCTTGCAATAGGTGCAATGGTATTTGGTACCACTGGAAGAAGCACCTTTTGCCTCAAAAGAAGGTTGGACAAACCCTGCAGATTTAAAAACAGTTTTTGCAGGTTGGGTTTTGAATTCAACTAAACAATTTTCCAAGACCTGAATGACATTAGACTTGGATGTGTCCTAGGCAGAGTTGTATCCTAAACCTTGCTTCTTATAAGGAGTTTTAGATGTGTCCAGAATCGTGTTTAGCTGTTTCTTACCTTTAGAGAATTTCTCTAATGTGTCCTTAAGGTAAGCATTTTCTTTTCCAAAGTTAACGCATGATTCACAGGTCTTGGCCTTAATGGCTCTAGCATGTTTCTCCTTAAGATGAGCAACTTCAAACTTATAGGCTGCACATGACTCAATTGTGTCCTTAAGCTTGGCATATTTAGCTCTAACTGCTTCTAAAATGTCCTTAACTTCGTGTTCACGTTCTATGCAGAACGAGCAAAAGCTAGATTTAACATTACCAGAAGCATCCAACTTGCTAGACTCTAAGCATTTTTCACAGAGAGCAGATTTAACATCAATTAGCTCAGTCCTAGCATTTTCAAGTTGATGCAAAGCAATATCATGAGCAGATTGCAGTTTAGCAAATTTAGAATGTAAAGCATGGCAAGAGGAACATTCATCAGATTCAAGAGTCTTAGCATTTGTAAGTTCTAATGTCAAACTATCTACTTGTGACTCTAAGTCCTTGTTCCTCACCATGGTAAACTCTAAGGCCTTATCTTGACTCATGAGTTGCTCAAACATGTCGTCGCATCTAGCAGAAAGAACATCATAGGAGGGAGGTACCTCATCATTGTCATTGATGTCGACGATGTCGGCCATGAAGTACATGCCAGTGAAGTCATTGGCCTTCCCTTTCTTGTCTTGAGGGAGCTCCTCCTCCTTGTCCTCCTCGCTCCCGGAGTCCACATCTCTCATGGATTGCTCTCCAAAAGCAGCAAGGACCCAGTGAGCGGCCTTCATGAGCTTGGCAGCATTGTACTTGGGCTTGTTCCCTTGAGGCTTCTTCCAAGCTAGCTTTTCCTCCTTGTGGTTGCTCTTACCTTTTAGCTTGGGGTAGTTTGCCCGGATATGATATAGCTCTCCACACTTATAGCACGTCACATGCCCATCTCTCTTCTTGTTTCTAATATTGTTATATGTCTGTGTGACTTTCTTGACTAAAAGAGCTAAATCAGCCTTTGGAAGACTCTCAAACTCTTCCCCTTGAACAGCAGATAAACAAGTAAGAGAAAAACCAGAAGAAGACTCAGAAGAACCATCAGGAGTCCCTTTGAGAGGATCTGCCACCAAAGCCATGTTATCTTTCTTAGGAAGGCTACCTCTCTTGATCTCATGAGTTTTGAGCTTACTATAAAGCAGCTCCAAAGTGAGAGTAGAGAGATCGACGTTCTCGTCAATGGCAATAGCCTTGATCTCCCACTCCTTGGTGTTGATTGCAGCCAAGAGGGGGTGGCATTCTCAGATTGAGAGTACTCAATGTCAACAGCTCTCATCTGATTGATCACCATGTTAAAACGAGTAAAAACGTCATCAATGCTCTCACCAGGACGCATCTCGAATTTGTTATACTCTCGCTTGTAGACCGTCTGGCGCACTTGCTTGATCTGTGACGATCCCTCATGGTAAGTTTCGAGGGTGTGCCAAATCGCATGTGCAGTCTTAAGGTTGCAAATCCTATCGTACTCCTGTCTACCAAGCCCAGCATATAGAAGGTTCTTTGCCTTGTTGTTGTTAGCCAAGAGGGCTACTGAAGCTGGTGAAGCAACTTCGGGCAAAACGAGTGGGGCTCGAACAACCTCCCATATAGCTTGCCCTTCGCTCTCAAAGAAGACCCGCACGTGATTCTTCCAATAGGCATAGTCGAGCCCATCGAAGACATGCAGTTTGGTCGAGTACTTATCCATCGCCAAGTTCAGTGACCGGTTAAGATCAAGATTGAACTAACCGGGCTCTGATACCACTTGTTGGACCGAAAAGGCGACTTGTAACGTCCCAAAATTTGGCTTTTCAAAAACCTTTTGATTAGTTTAGGTCCTTGGAAAATTTCACCAATTTTATTTGAATTAATAAAGCTTAATTGAGAATTTTCTAAACTTAAAAATATTTAATTTTACTAATCTAAACTTCAATTAAATAAAAACCTGTATTATTTGGCTTCCTTGTGTTCCAAGGAATTTTCTAGTATTTTCTGAGATTTTTCTGAATTTGTTTGCTATTTATTTGGATCTCCTTGATTTTGGGATTTTCTTTAATTCCGAAAATCCTCTTTTTCTCTCTCCTGCCGCACAGCTACAGCACCCGTCGAGCACTGTTCATCCGAATCCTACGTGAACAGTCAATCGCAGATTACTGTTCACGCTCGTGTCTCCAACCGAGCGGGTTCCCAGCCGAACCGAACGTGAGTTCCGTTTCAAACTCAAAATTCAAAATTCAATATCTTTTTCCACAGTGCGTATAAAGGTGAACCGTTTGTGTCTACACGTCCGTCTTGATCTCCTCTTCTAATCCCCTGAATTGGTTTCCTCCAAACAGATCTATTTTCGTCACCATCTGCAGAATACCGAGCTCCACCCAAAAAGTCTTCTTCGGCGAGTTGCGCCTTCATCCGACGTCCACCGGCCGAACCGTCTGTGGCGTTGGCTTCACGTCATCGTCCTCTATGTCATGGTACCATCCACTTCGCCCGAAGATCACCGGAGCACCGTCGGCCATTAAAGCCCAACCTCGTTCGTCGCGTTGCCCGCTTCCTCGATGAGTTTTTCCAAAATCCGATCGCACCATTGCGTCCGGCTCGTTGTTTCCTTTCCGTTTTACCCCTTCGCCGCCGTCGCGTCGCCTCCGACCGTCGGCCACACCATGCGCCATAATCAACCATACACTATTCATGTATGTGTCCAGTGCGTGAGTTTCTCAGTTCGGTTCCTTCTTTCTATGTTGTTGTTTGGCCACCAAATCTTCTCTGTTACGTTTTCCTCTAATATTTGCCATGCCAAAAATCCATGCACCATAACCCGACCGCCGTGCGCACTAATCAGCCTCGTGCTCTCTGTTACTTCTCTGTTGTTCTTCTGAGTTCATCAATCTCTATTGATGCTTCGGTTGTCCAGGAAGTTGCCTTGTTCTTTTGGTTCCTTTACCTCTCTATTTACACTTCTCTAATCTTTGTCATCTCAGTGCCAATGCCTAAGCCATCTACTGTCACCAGGACATTGCCGCCATGCGTCCGAACCTGGCCGTAAGCTCTTTGTCATCCTCTATTTCTATTATGTTGTGTTGTTCTGTTATCTCCTGATTCCTTTCTCTCTATGACAACTTGGCCCACTAGTCATTCTATTAATCTAAGTCATATAATCTCTCTCTATTCTTTATTCACTGCTTTGTCATCTGGTGCTAATTTTTGCCATATCAATTGAAGTCTTCAGGCCACCATGTGCGAGGAACAGATCTTCCCTGTTCGTCCTAATATATGTTCTTTGAGATTTCTTTCTTTCTTGTGTCTCTCTGTTAAATGACCCCATGTGTCATACCACAAAATAATCTTTCTCTCTCACTTACATGTGGGCCCTTTTGCCAACCTTACCATCCAAGCCATATATCTATCTATCTCTCTCTAACATGTTGACCCCACATGTAATCCACCCAAATTAAAACCCTAATTATTTCTCTCACTTACATGCGGGTCCCGCATGTCAGTCAATCCTTGGTCAAACCCTAGCCATGAACTTGGTCCACCGTGGACTAGCATATCTTCGTGGACCTGGTCCATAGACCAGTGGCCCACATGTCAACCCCTAATCCTAATTTCGGGAATTAATTTAATTCTTGAAAAGTCTTTTATCTTGTTGGTCTCACATGTCGCTCTCTTTACCTTATTTCTAGAATTATTTTAATTCTAGAAATTCATAATAGCAGTAGGTCCCACCTGTCATACAATCACATAATTTCTAATATTTTCGGAATAGAATATTCTGAGAATATTCCGTAGAACATTTTCATCATTTCATGTGAATTTCAATCTTCCGAGAGCCATATCTTCTCCGTCCGAATTCCGATTGAACCCATTCAAGTCCCCAAATTCAACTCAATTCATTATCTACCTTTCAGTACCATTCAATTTCAGTTTGGACTTTATTTGATTTGTGTTTTGTCTTTGGTTTGTTTTGTATGTGCTCTCTCGTTAGACGTCAAGTCCCTAATCGTCAAAGGAGTCAAGTTCAAGGAAGTTGAAGATCGAAGTTAATTCAAGATCGTTATTGCTCTAGCAAGGCAAGTTGTACCTTTGATCATATTGAATCCCAGTTTTCAAAAGTTACTTTGATTCAAATTATTGCATTTACTTTAAGTATTTATTTGAATGCTTTTGGGTTTAGTTAATAATCCAAATTTGTTATAACCTCCTTGTCTACTTGTTATATCTTAATCTTTTGTCACCCTAGCTTGGTTATTTATTAGTTGGTATTATTGTAGCACCAACGTGGGTTGGTTAGATGCGATTAGATTGCTTAGCCATACCACGAATCACCTTTTCATGTAAAGTTGCAATTATCAACTTGACTAAGTGACTATTGAACTATGTGGTAAAACTGTGTGTACTATGTACTATTATGGCATGTGTTGCACTTAACCAACTGGGTGGGAAAGGATTTAGACTGAGGCAAGTGGTGGAAATCAGTGACATGATGGTCAGGTGAATTGGGAATATGAATCTGTGTGTTAAAATAATCTATGTGGCTTAGTTAGAAATTGGAAGTCTTGCCTTAGTCAATTAAGGACTTAACTTTGTGCGCCATTGAACTGGGCCTCTCGTACAACCACATGCCTGTTATGGGACGGGCCTAACTTAGTAAGTTATGAATTCTTGACATTGATTGCTCAGGCGGTAGGTTAGGCTCAGTGATGGATGGAGGTGTGTGCTACCAAGTAGTCGCATCGCGGGACGGTTCGCCGCTTCCCTGTCCATCGGTGTGTGTTGTACCATCCTCTGTGTATAGTTTGGTATGGCGGTTCGTAAGCACACTGAGAGTGTCAATGTTGAGATGAAGTTTCTGAAAGGTTTTGTTGTGATCAGCTCCGTACAAGTTGATTGCATCGTGTGGGTAAAGTGTACAAACTCTGCAGAGTGTTAAACAATCTATTCGAATAGCCGCGTCCGCGGTCATGGACATGCTTGGGGATTTCACATGAGGGGTAGATTTTCATAAACTGTGTGGGAAGGGAGCTGTGTGGTCTAAGTCATATGGCTATGTGAATAATCTGTTTAGGCTGTGTGTGTCTTTGTGAAATCAAACTGTTAAATTATTACTGTCTATTTGTTTTACCTGCTTTCAATCTATTATTGTATTCAACAGCAAAAGTTGCATTTCTGCAAAAGAACCACAAAATGTCATTCCCTTGTAATTAGCCTACATGTATAATTGCATTTCTGTGGTATGACTTGCGAGTACGATGTGTACTCACGCTTGCTTTGACGAATCAAGCAGAAGTGAAGGAAATTGCCAGTCAACAAGGTATACTTCAAGGATCGTGGAGAACTAGGTCGCGCACCCTAGCCGATTGCCTGTGGGCATATGGATGGGCTTCACTGGAGTTATCCTGCTTTAGTTCATTGCAGCTTCTTTGAGCTTTTTGCCTTCTGAGGTATTAATTGTAAGCTTTGACCTTAAGGTCTTTACTCTGATGTTTATTGTTATTTGCCTATTTATTAGTTATCTTTGTATATGGAAATGATATTTCACTGATGTTGCCACTGTGTGCACTAACGTGATCCTGGACTAGTGCAGTATACACAGAGGGTCCAGAATTGCATATTTTGGGTCCCGACACGACTAGAGGGGGTGAATAGGAGCATGATCTCTTTTTCACCTTAATTGAATTCAATACCAATTTCACTCCAATAGCTATGAAAGCTATGAAGATCAATATACAAGCACAGTGGAAGACTTGTATTGAATCCAATTGAAACCCCGAAGCAAAACAACCAAAATTACCAAAAACTCAATTCACAATAAGTTGGGCGGTCTGACCTCCAACTAGAAATCGGTCTGACCTTTGGAAATCGGTCTGACCTCTCAATACATGGTGGTCAGACCTCCAAGCCAATAAACAGTGAAATCAGCCCGAAAACCAAAAGTTAAATCGATCTAACTTTTGATTCGTAAGGCCAAACCTTACCAAATTTGAGACACATCTTCTCTAAGATATTGGAAACCTATTCCAATTAAGGATCGCATAGATCCATGCCAAAGTTCCTATCTTTTTTAGTTTGAACGAAGAGTGCTAAAAAACCAAGTCAAAATCAAAATATGATCTAAAGACTTGCTCGTGGGTGATTGATGATCAAGATGATCCTAGATGGGTTCCCACATGTCACAGCAAGTCAGATCAAGGCAAGAAACCAAGCAAAAACTCGCGGATCAAAGAAAGACTTAAAATCACCAAATAAAGAGAGAGAAAGCAAATGAACTCATCTTTGAGAGAACTTTCTTTGAATTGATTTGATATGGTATTGGTTTACAGCCACTCTATCAATGGAGGACAAAGACTCAATACATGAGCACGAAATCAAATCCAACTCTCTAGAATCATAACCTCCAACTATCCTTCTGTCGGGACCCAAAAATACAATTCTGGACCCTTTGTGTTTAATGCACTAGTCCAGGATCACGCTAGTGCACACAGTATCAACAAAGATGGTTATCGATCTACACAAGCGAATAGTAACATAAACGAATAGTTTGATTAATAAATAATGGTTTAACCTTACGGTCAAGTTTACATTTATTAAGCCACGCAGGGCTAACAGAGAAATAAAGCAACGGAAACAAAAACGGCAGCAGCATCCCATCGATTCACCACAGGCAACCGACTGGAATCAAGACCCCACGATCAGGCACCTTCGATAAACTCCTCCTCGAATGCTGGCGAAGACTCCTCCTCTTCTGCTTGATTTAGTTTAAAGCAAGCGTGAGTACACACCGTACTCGCAAGTCACACTACAGAAATGCAATTATACATGCAGGCTTATTACAAGGGAATGGCATTTTGTGGTTCTTTTGCAGAAATGCAACATTTGCAGTTGAATACAAATAATAGATTGAAAGCAAGTAAAACAAATAGACAATAATAATTTAACAGTTTGATTTCACAAAGACACACATAGCCTAAACAGATTATTCACATAGCCATATGATTTAGATCACACAGCTCCCTTCCCACACAGTTTATGAAGATCTACCCCTCGTGTGAAATCCCCGAGCATTGTCCATGATCGCGGACGCGGCTATTCGAATAGATTGTTTACACTCTGCAGATTTTGTACACTTTACCCACAAGATACAACCAGTGTTGCAAGCACTAATCGTAACAAAGCATTTCATAAACTTCATCTTAACATAGCTGCTCCCGATGTGCTTACGTCATACCAAACCATACACAGTGTATGGTACAACACACACCGTTGGACAAGGAAGCGGCGAACCGTCCTGCGATGCGACTACATGGTAGCACACACCTCCACCCTTTTTCACATAGCCTAACCTACTGCCTGAGCAATCAATGCTAAGAATTCGTATCTTACTATGCTAGGCCCGTCCCATAATAGGCATGTGGTCGTACGGAAGGGCTCAGTTCAATGGCGCACAAAGTTCAGTCCTTAAATGACCGAGGCAAGTCTTCCAAATTCTAACTATGGCACACAGATTAATTTGACACACAGATTCACATTCCCATATCACATAGCCACCATGTCACACAGTTCCCACCACTTGCCTCAGTCCAAACCTTTTCCCACCCGGTTGATTTACGTGCAACACATGCCACAAAGACACATAGTACACACAGATTATTACAAAGTTACATAGTCACTTAGTCAAGTTGGTAATTGCAACTTTACATGAATAAATGATTCGTGGCATGGCTAAGCAACCTAATTGCATCTAACCAACCCACGTTGGTGCTACAATATTACCAACTAAATATCAACTAGGGTGACAAAGGATCAAGGAATAACAATTATACATGGAAGGCATAACAGATTGGATTTAATAGCTAATCCCAAAAGTATTTAAATAATTACTTGAAATAAAATGCAATACTTTGAATTAAAGTAACATTTAGAAAACTGGGATTCAATCATGGTCAAAGCATGACTTGCCTTGGAACAGGTCTAGGAATTGATCTTGGTCTTGTTGCGCCCCTTCTTCTTCAAATCTTCCCGAAGTGTCGAAGTCTACTTGCAAACGAAGCAAACAAACAAACTAAATAAATAACAGAAGCAAAACAACTCCAAAAAAATAAATAAAAATCTCCATTAAATAGATCTTAAATTTATAGGAATTTAGAAATTTGAATGGACTGATTTGGAGCTCGGATGCAAAAGTTATGGGGTTTGGAAGTTTGAATCTAAAGAAAATCCTATTTTTGGAATATCCCGAATTATTTCTTAAAAGAAAATCAGAATATTGCGCAAGCATGACGTCAGCGATGGATTTATCAACTGAAAACAAATAAAAGAAATAGATTTGTAAGTGGGGCCCACTGTCATAGGGACAGTGCACCGTGGACCGGGTTCACCGAGGGTTTGGGATCTGGTTCGGGGTGAGGTGGTGCAACCACGCACGTGGCGCTGACGCGGCGCCTACGTGGCTGACACGCACTCGCAGATGCGGACAGGGCGCTGAGGTGGCCGGGTGACTCGGTGTCCACGTCGGCGAGGACGACAACGTCGACGGCGGCGGTTCTGGACTGGCCGACAACGGCGAACGACGGCTCGCCGGCGAGAGTGGATGGTGGCATCAGGTAGAGGGGGTTAATACGTGCATGAGAGCACCGGTTTGAGCACCTGAGGTCGTCGGAGATGGCCGGCGGCGAGGTTGAAGCGGCGGAGAGGTTCGGGTTTTGTCGGACGAGCGCTCCGGTGGGGTATTGGCTTCGGGGAAGGGTCCGGGAGGTAGATCTGGTGATGGCGATCACGGTAGTGTACTCCACGGAGGCAATGCGTCACCGGCGGCGAAGGAATTGGGGAATGGAGCTTCGGCATCGAAACCCTAGAACTCAAAATTCCGACGGCGCTGGAGCTTTAGGAGGGAGACGAGGTGGGGGTTCGGGATCAGGAGGCAAGGGCGAAGCAGGAGGTCCTATTTATAGGCGCTGGGAAGCCTCGAGGTGGTGTGCCGACGGCGGAGATCAAAACAAACCGAAACGAGTTCGCGACGGAATAGGAGATGAGGACGAAATCGAAATTCAAATTTGAACCGAGCCGGTGCGGGAGGGATAGGGCTTCTAGAAGGGATCATCCGCTCACAAAATCGGGGCAATTTGCGTATTTGTCGGACGAGCTCGGAGGTCCGAAAATGGCGGACGCGGCGCTGCGTCACGAGGAAGAGACCGAGTCGGGGACGACGACCTCGGCGGTCCCACCTATCAGCTGGATGCGGACGCGGGCGTGCGGGACCACCTGACAGAGGGCGACGGCGATGAAGCGCATGCGGGTTGGGCTGCGAGCGGAGGTGGGCTGCAGGATTTTGGGCCAAAAGCAAAGGAATAGGAATGGGCTAGAGCTTGAGATTCGGCCCGAAGGTAAACTGAGATTTATAAATAGCTTTTCTATTTTAGAAAATACTGAGAAATTCCAAATGGCAATAGAAATTAGCAAATGAACTTGGAAAAATTCTAGAAAAATCTAGAAAATATATCCAAGCACAAAGAATCCAAATAAAATAGTTTTGACCATTGTTTATGTTGACTTTAGTCATATTAAATTGTTTTGTTGCTCAAGGTTCATATTTAAGCTTTTGATTCAAATTCAAATAAATCCAAATGGTGAATTTTGTCACTACAACTATTTAAAGGATTTTTAAAGCTCAGAAAATTGGGATGTTACAAACCTCCCCCCCTTAAAGGAATCTCGACCCGAGATTCAGGCTAGCTGGAGAAAAGGCTAGGGAACTCGTCTCTCAACTCTTCTTCACGCTCCCACGTGGCTTCACCTTCTGAGTGGTTGCTCCATTGCACTTTGCAAAATTGAACTGTCTTGCTTCTGGTCCGACGTTCTGCGACATCCAAAATCTTGACCGGTTGTTCTTTATAGGTGAGGTCTTCTTTCAGTTCAATTGACTCCAACGGGGCTTGTTCTTCTGGCACACGAAGACACTTCTTCAACTGAGAGACGTGAAAGACATCATGTACTCCTGCTTGCGACGGAGGCAGCTCCAATTGATAAGCCACTTCTCCACGGCGATCCAAAATCTTGAACGGACCAACATATCGAGGGGCAAGCTTCCCTTTGGCATGAAACCTTTTCACACCTCGGGGCGTAACTCGAAGGTAAACAAAATCCTCTGGCTCGGCGAGATCACGGCAGCGATTATCGGTGTATCTCTTTTGCCTTGACTGAGCTATCTTTAATCTCTCTCTGATCATGGACACTTGCTCTTCTGCTTCTTGAATAATATCTGGACCAAAGACTGTACGTTCAGCAGTTTCTGACCAATTCAACGGAGTCCTGCAGGCACGACCATACAAAGCTTTAGACGGCGACATTTGCAGACTGGCTTGATAACTATTGTTGTACTAGAATTCTGCATATGGCAAACTCTTATCCCAGCGGGTAGCATTAGCTAGAGCACAGGCTCTTAGCATATCCTCCAATATCTGATTGACCCTTTCAGTCTGCCCATCTGTCTGGGGATGATATGTAGTACTGAAATTCAGATGAGTCCCTAAGGCTTCATGCAAACTCTGCCAAAAACGGGAGGTGAACTGAGATCCTCGATCTGACACTATCTTCTTGGGCACACCATGCAAACTGACAATCCTTGACATATACAGCTCTGCCAAACGATCTCCTGAGTACGTGGTTTTAACTGGCAAGAAATGGGCAACTTTAGTCAGACAGTCCACTATTACCCAAATCGAATCATATCCCGATTGAGTCTTGGGTAACCCAGTAATGAAATCCATTCTGACTTCTTCCCACTTCCACTCAGGAATCTTCAACGGTTGTAACAGACCTGCTGGTCTCTGATGTTCTTCTTTGACTTTATGGCACACGTCGCACAAGGCAACGAACTCTGCGATGTCTCGTTTCAAATTCGGCCACCAAAACTTATTCTTAACATCCTGATACATCTTAGTACTACCAGGGTGAATTGAATACTTTGAGTCATGGGCCTCCTTTAAAATTAGTTGTCTCAAACCACTAGCATCTGGCACGCAAATACGTCCATTGATCCACAGTATGTCCTGATCATCTACGGTGAAGTCTTTGAACTTCCCTTCTGCCATCTTCTTCTTGATGTCCGAAAACTCCGAATCTTTTGGCCGAGCCTCGCGAATCTGCTTCTCCAAAGTACACTGCACTTCCAAATTAGCCACGAATCCTTCGGATACCGCTTCTAGTTTCAGCTTCTGGAATTCCTCTTGGAGTTCTGAACAAACCTCTTTTACTTCCATCGCATTATAGTGACTCTTGCAGCTCAAGGCATCTGCAACTACATTGGCTTTACCAGGATGGTAATGGATTCCAAGATTATAATCCTTTATTAATTCTAGCCATCTTCTCTGTCTCATATTCAGGTCTGACTGGGTGAAAATATATTTCAAACTTTTATGATCTGTGTAAATCTCGCAGCGATTACCAATGAGGTAATGACGCCAAATCTTCAAAGCATGCACTACTGTAGCTAATTTCAGATCATGGGTAGGGTAATTCTCTTCATGCGGCCTTAACTGCCTTGACGCATAAATGACAGCTCTTCCTTCTTGCATCAGGACACATCCTAATCCTTGACGCGAAGCATCACAATAGATATCAAAATCCTTGCGAATATCTGGCAAAATCAGCACTAGGGCTGACGTCAAACGCTTCTTCAATTCTTGAAAACTTTCTTCACAAGCTGGGGTCCAGGTGAACTTTTTCTCTTTCTTCAACAATTGCGTAAGAGGTTTAGCAATCGATGAGAATCCTTCAATCAAACGACGATAGTATCCTACTAATCCCAAGAAACTGTGAATCTGAGTGATAGTCTTGGGCTGTTCCCAAAGTAATACTGCTTTAACTTTTCCGGGGTCAACTGCTACTCCTGCGGCTGTCATCACATGACTAAGGAAATCAACTTCCTTTTTCTAGAAATCACACTTGCTAAACTTAGCATACAACTGATGCTCTCTGAGCTTCTCTAGGATTAATCTCAAATGCTCAGCATGTTCTTCTTCTGACTTGGAGTAAACCAAAATATCATCGATGAATACAACTATGAACTTGTTCAAATATTCCATGAATACCTTATTCATCATGTTCATGAAATAGGCAGGGGCATTAGTCAGACCAAAGGACATGACTAAGAACTCATAATGTCCGTACCGCATTGAGAAAGCGGTCTTAGGTATATCCTTGGGACAAATCTTCAACTGATGGTTAACCTGATCGCAGATCGATCTTGAGAACACTCGGCTCCTTCATCGATCAAACAGATCATCTATCCGGGGCAATGGGCACTTATTCTTGATAGTGACTTCATTGAGAGATCGGTAGTCGATGCACATTCTCATGCTTCCATCCTTCTTTTTGACGAACAAGACTAGTGCTCCCCATGGCGACGAACTGGGCCTCACAAAACCTTTCTCCAAAGGTTCTTCTATCTGCTTCTTCATCTCTACTAGCTCATCAGCTGGCATCCGATAAGGTCTCTTCGAGATTGGTGCTGTTCCTAGCACTAGATCGATGACAAACTCGATGTCACGATCCGGTGGCATCCCTGGTAACTCTTTCGGAAACACATCTGGATACTCTTGAACAATGGGCACATCTTCCAAAGCAACGGTCTTCAGGCTATTGACTAGCAGATGTCCATTACGCACTGAGGTAGCTAGGAATTCTATCTTGTTTCCTTTGGTATCCTCGATTGTAACGGCTCTTCGGCCACAATCTAGCACGGCTTTGTGCTTGGTTAACCAATCCATGCCAAGAATGACATCTATGGGTTGGGTGTCTAGAACAATTAGGTTAGCTAGAAACTCAACTCCAGCTATGAGTAACTTAGCTCCTAAACAACCCACTTTAGAACTTAGCTCTACTCCAGGCGACTGAACTAGCAAAGTATGCTTAAGATGCATAACGTTCATTTTATTCTTAGTTGTAAAAACTCCAGAAACAAACGAATCTGAAGCTCGTAATCAAAAGCAATCGATCAGTCTTGAATTTACTAGGAACTTACCCGACGACGTCTGGTGCTTCCTGGGTTCCTTCCAGAGTGACGTGGTTAACTCGACCTCTGACAACTGACTGAGGCGCTCCTCCTGGTTGACTGTTTCCCTGAGAAGCTCCTTGGTTGTTCTGCGCTGGGGTCTTGGTAGGTGTTGCTCCAAGGTTGAAGCAGACTGGAGTGATTGTTCCCTTCTGGGGGCACTGATTGGCGAAGTGACCTGGTTGACGGCAATTGTAGCACACTCTTGGTTCATTCTGCCTATTGTTCCCTGGGGTAGGGTTGACTGGTGTAGGGTTGCAAGAATTCTGAACAAAAGGACGAGGTGCTGAAGGCGGTACATGTGTCCTGAAAGAACTCTGCAGCTGGAAGCGATTGATCTGCTGTGGCACTATCCTTGCCCTCTGCTGCTGTGGCTGGTGGCTTCCCTGCTGAGCCATTCTGCGCTTGCGGTGGTCCTCCAGTTCTTTACGTTTGTCCTCCATAACCAACGCCTTGTTAATCAACTCTTGGAAGTCTGGAAAGGTGTGGGCAAGCAGATTGACTCAGTAGTCCCGAGTTCAATCCCTTCAAGAAACGACTCGATGAGCCTTGTCGATGGCGGCGTCCTCTGCAAAGATAGCGAGCTAGCCGAGAAAACTTATTCAGTGTCGATCCCGACATAGCTCCTTACTTAAGAGCACGGAACTCATCTTTCTTTAAATCCATGATCCCTTCAGGTACATGATACTGGCGGAAAGCTGTGGAGAATTCTTCCCAAGTGATATTTTGTGGTGCCTCATGCGCTGTGCAAAAATTCTCCCACCACTCAGCAGCTATGCCCTCCATCTGATGAGTGGCATACAAAACTTTCTCGTGATCGCTGCATTGAGTGATTAGCAGCTTCCTCTCAATTACGCGAAGCCAATCATCAGCTTCTATTGGCGTGACATGTCCAGAGAAAGTTGGCGGACGGGTCCTCATGAATTCAGCCAACTTGGATGGTCCCTGATGGCCATGAGCGACTGGAGCTCCTCCCTGATGATTGTTGTTGTTGTTGTTCATAGCCTGCATCTGGTTCATCATTGCATACATCATCTGTGTTTGTGCCGCCATAAAGGCTCCAAAGTTCTGCAAGTCAAGAGGTGGTGCTTGGGGTGGCACTGTCCCTGCGGGGATTTGATCATTCTCTTCGAACGCTAGGGTGCCGGATCCACTTGCAGCAGTGTGACGAGTCTGAACCATCTGGTGAAGCTCCATAGGTTAGATAAGGTAGCAAGCACAAGATAAGTTAAGAACTAAACAGGGGGATAGATTAAACCCAACAAATACAGCTCAAGAAACTTAAATGAAATAACTTTATTATTAGGGTTTTAGCATGACTGCTACAAATGCCTAAGGGCCTTTGCAGCTCACACTTGCACACAAGGAAATAAGACGAACCTAAGCACACAAGCTACCACCTAAAGGGCGACTCTGAAGAAGGAAAACTAGCTAAGCCCGACTGAACTGGAACTTAAACAAACTACTCGAGAAAGCCTCCACAGCCACGGCGGCGCTCCTGCCTGCTGTAGACTCGGAAGTGAGCTGGCATCCTCGCGAATCGGTTACGATGCTCGACTGTGCGTGGGCAGAGCGTCTTGGGTGCAGGTACAACTGGCTCCTCCGGCTCTACAGCTTCTGCTGTCTCCTCTGGCTGTGCAGGTTCTGCCGGATCTTCTGGAACCTCCTCTGGATCCTCTTCTGGCTCCTCCGGATCTTCTTCTTGATCAAACCAGCTAGGACTTAGCCAAAATTTCCTTCCTAGAAATCCGAAACCTACTGGAATTTTCAAACCAATAGAACTTTTGCCTGGAAGCTCCCAAAATTATGAGAGCAAGTGTAGTAGAATCTACTCTCTTGCCTACACCCTCTATTTTTGGCCCAGCTCCAAAATCCAACATCTCATTGTGGCCGGTCTGACCGATTTCCCAAAGCCGTCCCGATCGCCTTGGCCGGGCCGAGGCCGCTGGGCAGTCGAGACCACCGATTACTGACAGCAGTTTGAACTTCGCCAAAAACACGTGATTCGATAAACCTTTAACTCCATTGCCAATTGTATCATCATCCTAAGATCATGAGCATATCCCCATGATATCCACAATGGTCATATGGTCTTATGCCCATATGGTCATATGTTCTCAATCATATGGTCATATGGTCTTATGCCTAGATTTTTCACTGTCAAATGGTCATATGCCGACATTCTGATGGTCATATGCCCAGACAACATTGTATTGTCATGTGTTGTCACATTGCATATGGTCTCAGATTGCAGTCATATCCCAGACAACATTGTATTGTCATGTGTTGTCACATTGCATATGGTCTCAGATTGTAGTCATATGCCCAGACAACATTGTATTATCATGTGTTGTCACATTGCATATGGTCTCAGATTGTAGTCATATGCCCAGATTTATCTCAGATTGTAGTCATATGCCCAGATTTATCTCACATACTTGTACATGTATGGTCATATGTATCTGTCATGTGTATATGCATTGTCAGTGTTATATCAGAAATGCATTGTCAGTGATTCTCTCAGATTGCAGGAACATATGTAGAAACAACTGAATTCGGATTACATTCACGCTCCACATTACAACATGCACATTGGCTAAACATCATGTTCCACATTACAACTTACTTGCTCCACATTACAACTACATCATTCAATTACTTGCCTACATTGGCTGCTAGCAGCCCAACACACACACACAAAAACAGATCAAGTATCATGTTCATTCTATCCAAGGCACTAAGAATCTTGATCATTCTTTCATCCAACCGAGCAATTCCCTGTACTGTGTCTCCTAAAATGGCATCATCACTTCTGGTGTGTGCTTCCATTCCAACATGGCTTTTTGGTTGTATTTGCACCGGAAGTTGTCCTCTTCCATGTCCTTGCCGACCACTTGGGGCATCAAGAACTCCAATCTCCTTCAAATATTCTACATATTGGTTCTCCCACATGTAAAACTTACATGCAGAGAACCGCTGCACATACATCATGCATAAGAAATCAGCTTCTTAACAAAAACCAGAGTTGCAAAATAAATCTTGAAGTGCACGGGACCAAAATGGAACAAATCAGATCCAAAATTGCCCAAATCGGCAACAAAATTGCCCAGATCGGCTCAATAATTGACAAAATCGTCATCAATAACATCAAAGGAAGGAATTTTAAGCAATCCAAACCAAATAAAAAAGGAAATGCATTCCAATCAAATACCCCTGATTATTTGGGCACTTGTAGTAGGCTCGGCGGGGTTGCACTCGCTGTACGAGATGTCGCTGACAACCTGCAGCCCACATCGTCGGCAAAGCACAAGAGGAAGATCGCCAAAACACTCCCTGCTCGCCCCAGTCGACGACTCCGCACATGCCATGCGCCCCCTTTTCTAGGATTTATACCTCTCGGGACTACGGGAGAGAGAGGAAGCGGGGTTATAACATGCTTGGTAATGGCGAAGCTAGGGGCGTTCATGGGAGTGGCATTGGGTCGAACGGAGTGAGGCGTTGATGGTATTAAAATGATCCGGTACATTTCAGTGGTATTAAAGTGAACTTCTGTGTTCAGTGTGGTACCAAACCAATTTTGCCTTATTTTAAACTTGCCATTTGCAATGTTTGATCTTCTCATCTGGTGGTGCCCATTTCCTTATATGGTTTGCAATTTTGGTTCAGCGGAATTCTTCCTTTTTTCCCCTATGGTTTAGGTGCTGCTTACTGGGAAACTCTCGTGGATCCCCCCCCCCCCCCCCTTCTTGATTAGTCCCTGTGTTTTTGTTTCGTTTGCACAAAGTCGAGGCTGCGATGGTGAACCCAATGAATGACTTTGCAAGACTCCAATGCGTAGGGATGATGCATGTGGAGAAAAGGACACATGCAACCTTCTGGACTGCCTTCTTTGTCTTTCAGAAGATGCGGCCAGCTTGACATCTCTAGGTGGAGTTGCAGCTGTCATTTGTTCTTCATACTTGTTTCAAATGATCATCAACTTAATTGTTATAATTCTATGGCCTGCCTTGTTATATAAGATTTGAAGTCATGTTTACCATGTTCAATCAACTAGGTAGGCAGCAGGACATTTTTATTTTGTTGGTTAAAGTTTTTACCTTGAACTAATGTTAAACTCTCCACCTTTCTCTCTCCATTAATCTTGTCTAGATGAGTTTCTAACAAAAAAAGAAACAAAATTTCCTAAACGTGAAGAATAGGGTTTAGCTAAGAAATTGAGAAAACCTGTCAAAGTTTCTCAATTGGTTGGTATTATCAATTAACTATGAGTTGTTGCAAATTGCAAGCTTTGATGGCAAATCAAGGAATGGCAGTGCTTCATTGTTTAAGCTAATGACAGCATGCTTGTTATGCTTACAGATTTTGTAATATCCCTAGGTTCATGGGCGCGAAGCCTGTTGGTGCTTCCCAACAGCGTATGAGGCATGGTCAGCTCCATCAGAGCTTCTACTCACTCATGCTTGCAAGATGACACCATGAAATATTTTGATTTTCTGGTCATTGTCAGTGTTGTTGCTGGCCTAAAGTATGCTCTACAAGTTTCTAAGCACGGTTCTGTTGCTGTCATTATCAAAGCAGAGCCTCATGAGAGCAACACAAACTACGCACAAGGTGGTGTTACTGTCGTTTTATGCCCCTCAGATTCTATACAAAGTCACATGCCGGATACAATTGTTGCACGGGCTTATCTATGTGATGAAGAGACTGAGGGTAAGTTTAGCATCAATCATGGATGCATGTTCCAGTGGGATCCTTGCCTGTTATCAGTTATTATTAGTTATTCTTGATTAATAACCTCCTTGTTATCTTTCAGGTAGTATGCACTGAAGGTCCAGAGCGTGTTAAGGAGCTAATGGCCATGGGTGCTTCATCTGACCATGGTGAAGATGGTAGACTGCACCTTGCAAGGGAAGGTGGACATTCTCACAACAGAATTGTTCATTCCGCTGATATGACTGGAAGGGAGATTGAAAGAGCACTGCTTGAAGCAGTTGAGAATGATGATAACATATCTTTGTTTGTTCGTCACTTTGCCATCGATTTATTGACCTGCCAGGTTGGTATTTGTTGTTCTTATGCCAATCATTTGTTAATTTTCATGTTACCTCTTGTTTTATTGTTAGGCCTTCTACGTAACAATAGTCTTGTTTATTTGATGGATAATACTTTCTGTCAACCTTTTGTGTCATTCCTTTTGTTAACCTACACTTGTTGCATCTATTTACATGCACATGTTTTCCTTCTATTACTTCTGAAATTTTCCTGTTATTTAGGTGTTATACTTCAGATAAATAAGCTTTATGAATTATGAGAACTCAGGGCTCAACATTACGGTTCCTAAAACCAGTACCGAATTGGACATGCTTTAGAGAAATGAGCTCTATGAATTACAAGAACTCAGAGATCAACATTAGGGTTCCTAAAACTAGTACCGCATTGGATATTGGTTGGTAGCTGGTACAAGTACGTGCCAACACTTGGTCCTAGTCCTACAATTGAATACAAGTTGCTATATGGCAACTAGGCTTGGACAGGATGAAAATTAGTGGTGATTGGCTGCTTTCCGCTCAAGGCTGAATAGTCATCCCCCCTTTTATTAGGCAACAAAATTGTGGAATAGCAGCTGATGCAGCTACCTCAGCTAGCGCGCCTTGCAGTTGCGTACACTGACCATGTCGCTTCCCACCATTCCTCACGACTTTGTCACCGGCGCCAATCCTTGGTGAGATTTCTGCATCTAAAATTTTAATACAGTGGTGTTGTTGTTGTTTGTGGTGAACCTTACAAATTCGCTTTTGTGATTTTCGCTCTAAAATTTTAATACAGTTATATGCTAGGACTGTTATTTCAGGTTTAAGGGCACGGAAAGGTTGAGTGCTTCGGCTCCTTTTGGAGAGTGTTGAGCCATCAGGACCTCATCTGCCGATGCTATAAGTCGTTCTGCATCTAAAGTCGTTTGGCCCCTGTGAGAGCTACTATTAAGGTTTGGATTGTAAGAGCTATATCAAAATTCTTCTTGGACAATGGACTTGTGCCATTTTGTTTGTGTCTAATAGCTATATCAATAAATTGTGTACAACATCTCATTCACATTAGCAGTAACGAATCGTTTGATCCTGCAGAGCAGGTGGCCACGTCCTGTTAATTTGGCTAGCATTTTCACTCTCCCTCTGTCCCAAAGAAAATGATATGCAAAATTCCTGGTTGCTTTGGCTTCGCTTCTTATGCTATATATTGCACTATCTCTCTATTGGATTGGGTTTTTTGTGAACCTAAACTATTTCTGCACTTTACCATTTTCTTCATCGATGAATTGTCTTTACTATGGCAGCCTATGAACTATCCAACAAGGAAGGTAGGGTGTATACATTGGACCGTCCTCTCTCTGATCTTGGTCTGTTAAGTTAGAAGGTTATTGGACTATAGTGCTACTGTAAGTTTAAAGAAACATAAGAGCAACAGTTTATCGAACAGTCATAATAACCAACACCTTTTTTATTGGATCAAAGAGATGCGTTTGGTCTGCTTGATCCTACTGATCGCTGATCTCAGCCAATCTTTCTGCTGCTGGTCCTCCTTTTCGCTGACAAGGAAAACTAGGCCAAACTGTCGTTCGTCGTTTCCAACTATTGACTCCGTGGCAGATAGTTCCTTTGCTGCTAGATTCTCATAGAATAGTTGTGCTTCGATCAAAATTGTTCCTTTCTTTTGTCATACATCCACTTGTCAGTTCCAGACAGTAGTAAATTTATATGTTTCCTTGTACTTTTATATCTGTATTCTGTCGGTGCCAGAACCTTTATATAATTGCCATTTAACTTGCATGGTCTTTCTCTAAGGTCAAATTTTCTAAATTACCACCCCTCAGCATTTAGCCTCTTTATTTCAGATGTTTGTGTGCACTATTGGTCTTGTGTTATGTTAGCGTTACAAACTGTATATTTTGCTACTTAGGCTAGTTTAATTTGTCTTGCGTCTATTTCCCTAAAACTTTGCCACCCCTTTATGTGACAAATAAGAGTAATCATGTTGTTCAAATATTGTACTTAAAGATAGACCACCAAGTGAACATTCTATACTACAGTGGTGTGTCAGTCAAGCATTCTCTAATAAGGAAATCCGTAAGTACTATTTAGGAACTAAATGTATGCTACAAGGTCAGGGGCGGTGGACTGTAATAAGTTCCTCCACACATGACACTGCTTCGTGTGTTAACTGACTTTTCATTGTCTTCCGTTTGTCTTGCTTGGCCCTGAAACTTTTGGATGTATGTGAACGAGCCATTTGATGCTGCATATCAACATTTCGATGCTTCTGGATGTCCATTGGATTGTGGTCTTCAGTTTAGTGCACTGTACTGTGCAGCTATTCATGGAGTCAGTACACACATGTAGACGTGGAGCCTGGGCGGGGCTTTTCGGGCGGCCAGGCACGGTCGGCTCGGCACGCAGCGCGAGCCCGACCGCACGAACATCGTTAGGGCCGTGTCGGCCGACGACACACAACCTAGGGCGTCTTTGGGCTGGCTCGCCGCAACGACAGGACGGCCGCACGCAGCCGCGGCTCCACGGGCGTGCTTGGGCCGACACGCGCAACCGATCGGGCCAGTGGGCACGGCCGCCGCGGTCTTGTGGCGAGCGCGGTCTTGTTGCCGCGATAGCCGCACCCGCGAGCACCACTCACGGGCCAGCGGCCAGCGCCTCGGCCTCGGCCTCGGTCGCCTTCAGATCTCGAGCGCGCCGCCTCGGCCACAAACAAAAAATCAAACGCAAAAACCGAATGAAACCACACACACACAAAATTGATCATCAGTCATTCATCAGTTCATCACCATTCACCACCAATCACCACTCCAATCCCAAATCAAGCATTGCAAAAGAAAAGAAATATTCGGGAGGCGGGGAGGGCATCCTTGGCCCTTGGCGCGCCAGAGGGCGTCGTGGCGGGCGAGCCCGGCGAGGAAGGTGGCCGGACTAGAGAGGGAGAAGCTGAACCGCCAGATGGCCCAGATCTGCGACCTCCGTGCCGCCGTCCCCTACATCGCCGAGCTGAGCGCCCGCATGGCGTGGCTCAAGGCCGAGGCGAGGCAGGCGGCCGCCGCGAGGTGGGAGCCCAGCGACCTCCAGATTTGCGACCTCCGCCGCCGCTGCCTTCCTCGGCGCATCCAACAGGAGGGAGGGAGAGGAGGAGCCGGCCTTGGAGAGGGAGGTGTGGCCGCATGGGGAGTTGGGGGAGAGGGAGGCTGGACCTGGAGAGAGGCGGCCAGGAGGGTTGGGGAGAGGGAGGCGTGGGGTAGTGGAGTGGGAGGCGGGGGGGGAGGGAGAGGGAGGCATGGTGTAGTGAGTGGGAGGCGACACGAGGAGTTGGGGGAGAGGGGAGGCGTGGCGTGGTGGGTGGGAGGCGGGGGAGGGGGAGAGGAGAGGCATGGGGTAGTGGAGTGGGAGGTGGCGGAGGGGGGGGGGGAGGCCGGGCGCGCGTGGGGAGTGGAGAGGGACGCGACCAGAGGGGGAGAGGGGAGGCCGGAGCCCGGAGGTGTGACCGTGTGGGAGTGGAATTGAGGGGATTGAGGGGCGTGTCGGCGACTCGCACTTCGGCAGAGAGAAAGACTGGGAGAGAGGGGTGTCCGTGTGTGGATGTGATGTGGTAAAGCTCTAATGGCTAATGGACAATGGCGATGGACAGTGGCAGTGTTGCACACTTGCACTGGCACTCCTGCGAGCCTGCAACCTGTGTCCTGCTCGAGCCTGCGACCTGCGTCTGCAGCAATTTGAACTGAGACGTCCAGTCTCATCATAAGAGACGTTGGTTGGCTAGACTCTCAGCGTTTTTGCGGTAGGAGCTGAGAGCCTGAGACGTTGAGTCTCATCACAAGAGACGTTGCGGTCTCTCTGTTTCTAATACAAAAGAGACGTTGTGTGTGAGTATGAGTAACGTTCGCATTTCATCCTCCCTATAAATTCCCTCATCCCTCCTCATTTGTTCACAGCACCCCCTCATCCCTCCTCATTTGTTCACAAATCACAGCACAATACAATCTGTTTGCTTTCTATTTACTATCTCTTTGCTATCTAGATTGTAGTCTTCGGTATGTTTGGAAAGAAGAAAAGCAGGGCGGGCGGGCGTGAGCACGCCCTCGCACTCCTAGTCCTCCTCCCCTAGAAGAAGTGCATGAGCAAGAGATCGATCCTCGCCAACTCTCCTCGGGCATGGGAGACTATGGTATGGAAGATCAACATATGGATGGAACGGAGGGCTTTGAGGATGCCCACGTCTCCACCCCAAACGTCTACACCCCAAACGTCTCCACCCCGGACATCGAGGCCGGTGCAACGGTGCATGTAACAGGTGGAAGCTCCGGCGGCCGACGTGCATGGTGTTGGAAGCATATGGAGTACAACATAGAAATAGAGGACGACCGTTAGGTACCTTATGCCACATGTAAATATTGTCATACTAAATTGTCTGTACGCTCAGGTGGAGGTACAGGTCATCTCAAGCGACAGCAGCGTGCGTGTTTGAAGAAGATAGCGGTGGACAAACACAAGGAAGAAACGTCCGACCGACAACTTTGGCCCCGATGGTTCGGTAAGTACATGGATGTACAACCTTCGTAGCTAGAGACGAAATTGCTAGATATATAGTTACTGAGGATCTTCCGATTAGGACGGAAAGCTCTAGTTTGAAAGAATGATCCAACGTGATTTTTGCCCGCAATACCAACACGTAAGTAGAAGAACAAGCTACTGAGACATAGTAGAACTCTACCAACGTAAACTGTCAAGTTTGAAAGAAAACTTCCTGAAAGTTACCTTTTCTTTTGCTTTAACCTCCGATATATGGACTTCATCCCACCAAAGGGCAGGCTATCTTAGTGTTGTTGCGCATTACTTAGATGATGATTATAACTTGAACAAGCGAGTCATAGGGTTCAGGTCTATCGATGAGGCACACCTTGGAGAGGCCATCGCTAGCGCATATTAGAAGTCATTAAGGATTTTAAAATAGAGAACAAAATTATTGCCATCACTCTTGACAATGCCTCAGCTAACACGACGGCTATGGAGTTCCTCACACCGCATCTGGAAACCTACACTGGTGGTTTCGTCCTCCACCAGAGATGCATGTGCCACATCTTGAACCTTATCGTGCAGGTAGGCTTGCAGGTAATGAAACCTAGTCTAGACAACATACGCGATGCTATCTAGTTCATTACAGTTTCAGGCCCAAGATATGCCCGATTAGAGAGTCTTGCAAGGCCAACAATAAGAGGCCAAGGAAATTCAACTTTGGACATGAAGGTGCGGTGGAACTCCACGTATACTATGTTGGAGCGGTGCAAGGAATGCAGTACATTATCACTCTCTTCGTCAATACTAATTACAGTAGCGGTTGGTTCTTGAAAGCAGTTGGCTAGTTCTTTGGTCGTTTTGTGAATTTTTGAAAGTATTTTACGATGCAACCACAATTTTATCTGGTGTTTACTATCCTACTTCTTGCTTAGTCATCGAGTGGCTTTGGACTATCGCTAATGCTTTTAAGGAAAACGAGACGATGCCCTTACGAGACCTATTATTGAACCAATGCGATAAAATTTTTAAAATATTTTAAGCTATCCCACATCTCTTTTGTTTTGGTACTATTATGGACCCTCGGAGAAAATTAGCAGATCTAAAGGGGGCTTACAAGGGAATTGGGGATGCATTTGATCTTGATTTTTCTTAGGCTTACACTCACATTCATGATGAGCTTTTTCGAGTTTTCGATTTGTATTATGAAAAGTTTGGCAGCAGAAGTCAATCGAGAACAACTGCCTCAACAATGCAACAAGGATAGCGCAATGTGAGTGCTTCCAACGTCTAGAAGAAGTTGAAAGGGCCGACATCCAGTTCATCTTCTCTTGCGCCAACCCGGTCTCAATGGAATCCAAGAGTAGAGATCAACCACTACCTCGACACACCTTTTGTGGAAACCGAGCTTGACTTCGCGGATGGAAATGATGTCAACCTCCTCTTGTGGTGGAAGAACCACCAACGTATTTATCCCGTGCTGTCACATTTTGCACGAGATGTACTTGTGGTTCCTGTGTCGACTGTCTCATCGGAAGCCACTTTCAGTACGGTGGGGAGGATTATCGAGCCAAGGAGGTCGTCTCTCACACCTAAGATGGTTGAGGCACTCACATGTCTCAAAGACTGGGAGAGCGCAGATGAACGGACGCAACATCAGCTCGAGGATCCGGAGATCGCGGAGGCGATAGCCGACCTAGAGAATCTCGACGTCAACTAGTCTATCTACGTGTATCAGTGTATGTAGTTGCTTCACTCTTTTCCTTACCAGGGGTACCCCACACTGGGAGTAAGGTTTTTAACGAGGCAACAAACTCTGTATTTGTACTGTATGAAACAATGAATAAATTTAGTTATTCCCCTGAATATTTTTGTGCTGCTGCGTTACGAATAATTTTTATTTTCTATTGTATTTTTTATTTTTTCTACTTTTTTTCCTCCCCTATTTTTTTCCCATTCCCTCCCTTTTTCCCTAACCCCTTTTTTTCCCTCCTTTTCCCCCCATTCCCTCGATTTGTTAGTGTCAAAACTGATGGCAAGGCGAAGCTTCTCGTGGTCTCGCGGTGCCTCCTTCTCCAAAGTCCAAACTCCAATCTTCAGTTCTTCTTCTTCACCCGCCCGCCGCCCCTTCCCTTAGGATTTCTTCGTCTTCCCCAAATCCCCGCTTGCATGCCCCGCCCACCTCCTCTCTCACCTCCACGCGTGGGCGGTGGCACCTCTCCCTTCCCCGTCCTCTCCGCCACCGCCCCTTGAGCTCCCTCGCGTCGTGCGGAACTGCGGACCCGGCGGCGGCTCGGCTCCCTCCTTGGCCTCGCCCCTCCCCCGTCCGCACCCCTCCACCGGCCCGGCTCGTCCGCTCGTGGCGCAAGCGCAACCGCGCAAGGAGATCGTGGGCTCGTGGCGGCCCTCGGGTGCGGGGTGCCCGTGCATCAGTGCGTGGAGGTTGACGGCGGCGGCGGCGGTCCTCCACGACGACGGCGACGGCGCCCAGGTGAGGGAGGTCGCGCAAGGAGGCCGTGGGCTCGTGGGCGTGGCGGCGTTCAAAGTCGCCCTTGGGTGCTCGTGCATCAGTGCGTGGAGGACTGGAGGTTGACGGAGACGGCGGCGGTCCTCCACGACGACAGCGACGGCGCCCAGGTGAGGTCTCTTGTCCTCAGTCCTCTCCTCCCTCGCCGGCACGCCCCTCGGTGGCTCGGACCCTGAGCATCCCTCGTTTCCACAGGCGATATCACGGCGGCGGCTGCGGCAGCAGCGGACCGTCACTACTACGAAAAAGCTTTCACAGATGGTTCAAGCGTCATCACGAGCGGTTTCGTGAGCCGTCTGAGTTTATGGGTCGATGATGACATGAGGTCATCCGAGCGGTTTTAACCGTCTGTGATGTATACTTCCGCGAGCGGTTTGTGGTTCAAACCATCTGCGATAAGTAATATCACGAGCGGTTTCATCCACAAACCGCTGCGTGATAAGTACATATCACGAGCGGTTTCACCACAAACCGTGCGTGATAAGTATATATCACGAGCGGTTTCACCACAAACCGTCTGTGATAAGTACATATCACAGAGCGGCTTGTGGTCGAACCGTCTGTGATGACTTTTCTCTATAAAGCCCCAGCGTTGGTTGCTTGTACCATTAAATCGGCATCATATATATATATATATATATATATATATATATATATATATATATATATATATATATATATATATATATTGTTAGTAGTCTCTCGGCCACTTTGGGGATCGTCCACGCATGACATGAGAAAGATGAGGCAGTAGCCACGAGCAACCTTATTGAGCCCTGCGGGTTTAAAATATGGATGCAAAGAGGCGTTAGGACATCCAATTACCTGGATTGGACGTGGCTATGTTCAGAAAGTGTCGTTGATCTTTATACTCCGGCAGGAAGTGGCATCATGTATTAGCAACCAACCATTCTTGAGCATGTAATCGTCTTTAATTGTTGCTTGGTGTTCTTGTTGGCTTTAAAGACAATTACATGCTCAAGAATTGTTGGTTGCTAATAGATGATGCCACTTCCCAGTCGGAGTAGTTGCGCATCAACGTCACTTTCTGAACATATCGACGTCCAATCCAGGCAATTAGATGTCCTAACTCTCTCCTTGCATCCATACTTTTTAAACTTACAGGGGCTCAATAAGGTTGCCCGTGGATACTGTCTCATTCTTCTCATCTTTGCATGGGCGACCCAAAGTGGTGAGGATCATTTAATAATATATATATATATATATATATGATGCCGGTTTTAATGGCACAAGCAACCAACGCTGAGACTTTATAGAGAAGAGATTATGAATGGAAGGGTAGGGCGTGCACACTGCATAAAGAGGTAGGAGAACTTGACCGGCATGAACAAGGGACTATTAATATGAACTAATTATCAATTCAATTTCAGCATAAGACTAACGACACGATTACATCACGAGCATGGGGACTATTAATATGAACTAATTATCAATTCAATTTCAGCATAAGACTATTGACATCATTACATCACACGACAAGAGGACTATTAATATGAACTAATTATCAATTCAATTTCAGCATAAGACTATTGACATCATTACATCACGAGCAAGGGGACTATTAATATGAACTAATTATCAATTCAATTTCAGCATAAGACTATTAACATCATTGAAGCGGTTCATCGACAAGAGAACAAGACCAAGGGTGTCCAAACCCACCACACCATGAGTAGCCCTCGGCATCCATCGCAGAGCACTAGCTAGCCATTTTCATCACGAGCAAGGGGGTAGAGACAGAGAGGGACCTTAGTGCAGTGCAACCACGGTAGCGACCCCACCACCAAAGACAACCCTCATCCATTTCCTTTACCTTGCATAAATCACACAAACATCAGGACACAACTTAAGGCTCATGCATAAAAATCAAACTCAACAAAAGACATTAAGCTAACAGATCTAGAGGAGAATAGAGGGAGGATGGGGAAAGCAAAGCCCGGCCAGGGCCCTAGCGGGGCGCAAAGGGGTCGGGCGGCGGCGACGAGGTCGAGCGGCGGCGTCGAGGTGGGGAGGGGAACGGAGTTAGGGCGGACGCAAACCCTAGCGGAGCTGGGGAGTGACGAGAGTTTGGGCGTCACTGTAGTTGTGGCACAACGGTGACGCTGCAAAAGACACTCTTATCGTATGAGTGTCTTTTGCAGTATCACCGTATGCCTGGCAACCGTCGGCAGACGGAAGAATGGCGGCGTCGAGGGGAGGGAGAGCAGACGAGAGTAAGGCGGCCGGGGAGTGACGAGTTAGAGCTCAAACCCTAGCGCCTACCGGGTACCTCCTACTTATAAAGAGACTTATCACGAGCGGTTCTATTATGGAACCGTCGGTGATAATTATCCTGACGGTTCCATAATAGAACCGTCGTGATATGGGACATATCACGCATCGTTCCATTATGGAACCGCTGCGTGATATGGGAATATCACAGACGGTTCCATAATGGAACTGTCCGTGATATATCCCATATCACGAGCGGTTCCATAATGGAACTATCGTGAAATAGTTTTTCTCAAGTATATTTATCTTGTATATACACTTACATGACATGAAGAAATTACATGTTTATATTAAAAAAGCGAAACCTATAATTAAACAAGATTTTTCTAGTGGCGGAGCTAGGTTGCTATCTCCATCTCGCAATACTTCATAGGCGGCGATTAGTCGGCATCGGACGATTCCTAATCATCGTGACGAAGCACGAAATCGTCCACCCGTTGACGCGCTGCGTTGAGTGTTTCCGAAGACCCTCGGTCGTTGAACCAAGAAGAATTGAGCCCACGTGCTCTCTTCCCTTGCTTGAGGGTCTCGGCACGTCGACTTCGATGCGCCGCCGCCTCGATTACGGTCAAGTGACGGCAAGCCTCCCGGAGACGTGCAGCGTCGTTTTGGAGGACTACGTCGATGGCGTGGTAAACTAGCCGAAGTGGGAGATCACCCGGAAGACACGGCGGAGGAGGATGTCAAGGCGGCGAAGGTGGCGTCACTGCTCCGGCAAATTCTCCACCGGCGGAGTGAAGACACTGTTGATCAAGCGGTGTTCTTCCGCGAACGGTTCAACTTACACCGAGAGAGGTGCTCGTGCAGTCGGCCGAAGGCCATCAATCTTGGCGACAAGGAAGAGGCAGCCATTTACATTTTTTATAAGTATGTGGGGATGATCATCTTGGATGGCGAATGATCCTTTTATAAAACAAGGAATAAATTCGGGCGTGAGGCGAAGAGACGCGTCGGGAGCCGGCGGATGGCGGCAAACGAGCGCGCCGGCGATGAAGAAACTCACCGTGGATCACGAGCGGTTATTGTTAAGAACCGTGCAGTGATACTAATAATATCACGAGCGGTTCTTGTTTAGAACCGTCTGCGATACTCCTGACGGTTTTAACATGAACCGTGCGTGATATTCTCTTCATAGACGGTTTTAAGCGCGGCCGATGCCTACGCACGATCTCTAAACCAAAACCGTCGTGATTGAATGTAATACCGACGGTTTTGGTCAACCGTCTGTGATGAGGCGTCGATATTAGCCTTTTTGTAGTAGTGCGTGCTTGGGCGGCACGGCACGGCGGCGCACGGTGGGCTCTAGGCCGTGTTTGGGCTTGCGGAGAGCGATTCGGGCGTGCCGCCGGGAACGGCAGCGTCTTGACCGGCCGGGAGGGCACGGCACGCAGTCGACCCTCAGAGCCCATCGTGCTCGTGCCGCCGGCACGGCACGGCCTGTGCCCCGGTCTACACACATGTGATTCAGTAGTGTCAGGGTAGTGGATTCCTATAGTTTGCCTAGTTCTTGTTTCAAAAAGAATTAGAAAATGGTAGTACTATATGTGTGATGACACTGTACGTAGCAGTAAGCCTGTAACCACATAGTTGTCGATTTTGCCATTCTTTGCTGACCAGTGTATAGAAGTCTTGAATTGGTTTACTATGTGATGATACAAAACCGACCGTCGTGTTTGACATATGTCCAGTAGGTTCACGCATGCGCTGTTGACTTCCTGCCGATGAATTTTGCCTATAATGATTGAGTTTCATTTGGTTCTTTGGCCAAAATTTTGTACAAAACGATTGACGCACTGCACATTGTAAGTCCAAGGAAGTACGCGTCGTGCACAAGCCTCAAATCAGTGTCAATCTAATAGTTCTCACCTACAGGTACGCCCATAAAAAAGAGAAAGCTCTTCACAAAAAAAAAATTTCTCCTTTCCATTTATAACACCTCATCCATGACATCACGACATCGTCGTAACGTGCCTAACACGGGTGCGGCGAAGCGCGCCTTCCGTCCTAGCGATCTTACTAGGTATGGACTCCTTGCAGTGATGCGATCCATCATCCAAGACGTCTGGAAGCTTCCTCTCACCTCGTGCATCACCAACTCTCAGCACCATGGCCATAATTTTTTTTTCTCGCAAACAAAAAAAAAAAACTTTTCGATCTCCTCTCCAAATTGGCACTGTTCAGAGCCACAAAGCCACGATGTGCCGACACCTGTGAGATGCACATCAGCCACCTTGTGCGTAGTTATTCGTCGAGAGATGATGACATCGTGGTACAGTATTGGCTCGAGCCTGATCTCACAAGAGCCCCCATTTCGTCCGGTTAATTTTGGTGGTGCACAATTGTGAGAGCATCTTGTTCAGTTGCTACGTTAGTGCTCGGCTGCCTTTCCATGCCACGGCACACCATTTTTTGGGCTGTGGTGGTAGGCGGGCTCTACCTCCACTCACCCATTGCTGTAGCTCGGATTTGGCCGAATCTCCTGCGGTGCAAGGTGAAATAACCATTGATCAGGCGTGCAAGCCGCTCGGTTAAAAATCGGCGCTTCAAACTGGCATGGCCGAAAATACAGTCGCCTGATCACTGCAATATTGCTACGTATATATACATGTGTTTTCTTTTTTTTTTGGGGTCTCAGGTCGATGTCTTGAGATCCATATATATGAACCATCGAATGTGAGATATGATTAAACAGTCCAAAGTAAAGGTGTGGTTGGGCTATTGTGTATTTGTGTTGTCAAACCTGCGTGATGTGAGGCACTTTTGGGTTGGGTTGGGTTGGGCAGCCATGTGGATATATAACAGTGCGAGCGATGAGCGCATCCACGATCGATGTGGTAAGTAAAGGTGTTGTCTCGCTTGCCGAATCTCGCGTATATTGGTGGAATCGACACCTGCCATGCATGTGGCCTTCTCCAAAAGGATAAGTACGTGTGTTTTATCAGAGCTTAATTAATTAGCTGTTGAAAAGAATCATTATCTTCTTGCGTCGTGATGCATTCTTCCTCTGTGGTTTGACTTAAACGAGGTTTATCTAATTTAAATACTTACTTAGTCTCTCTCTCTCTCTAACAATAGGTATATCTGTTTGTTAGTGACGGTTCTACGTACGAAGTGACAAGATTTTTCTTTTAAAAGTAAGTGACAAAGAATTCTCGGTGGAGTCTGATGTATGAATGCCTTCCGAGGCCGAAAGAAATTAGGCACTAGGCAATGATGTGATACATCGATTACACAGTAATTGAATTGTGCCCGAATTGCATTGCCAAAATTATGCCGCAGCGCAGAGGTGTTCTTGCAGCTACAAGTATAGATCACCGCTTCCTTCCTTTCTTCTTTTTTTTTTCTGTCAGGATTCAGGGAGATGATCTGCAGATAATTTCAATAACATGCTGATCAACCAATCCCTGATCATTGTTAAACATGCATGCATCCATTTCACATATAGTAGTATGGTAGCGTAGTACCTAGTGTCAGGGGATAAAATTAAGCTACACATTTTTCCAAGCGAAATAATATATATATATATATATATATATATATATATATATATATATGTGTGTGTGTGTGTGTGTGTGTGTGTGTGTGTGTAAAACATATCTAATGCTAATGAGGACTGAACACCATCTCTCATTGCGCATACATGACCATGAAAACTGTCTGGTAATTTTCCAAGATCGATCAAATCTCGATCTGGCCAACCTCCCTGCTGAGGCGGTCCAAACTCCAAAGCTCCATCTGTCGTTGCCAACCAGCTAATTAATCTAGACCTATGAGCACTACACTACCATCAGGTGTAAGTATGTGTCATAATGCAGGTCACAGAACATACGAGACGTCAACCTTGCCTACCCACTACAAGATCGAGGAGAGATCATCAATGGATGGATGGATCGTTCGACGATGAAAACGTGTGATGGCCCATCCATTATGGCCCGTGAGACCATGGGGAGGTCACCCCATGATGTGCGATGAGTATTTGATTTTATTGTGTATGTGTTATCGAAATTTGAGTTTGGTTTTGGGAGTTTGCAATTTTAGAGCTATTGTCAGGTGGCCGACAGTAGGATTGGCTCTGCGGAGCGGTCTGACTGGCGGTGTGAGCTTTTAAGGATTGAGCATCAAACACTTGTGTTGGAATGTTTTGGGTGTGTTTGCACTAGGTGTCAATGGAAATGGAAACTGCACCTAAAACTAGATAAAGTTTTACTAAAAAATCCAGAGAGGGTGTTTTTAGGTGTAGATGAGCAGTCGGATCAGCCACACCATGGTGGTCAGACCGCTGGCGGTCTGACCGCCTATGTTTTTTCGGGGTGCAATGAGGTGTGGCTTTGAGCTAAAATTTGAGAATTGGTCAAGGGTTATGGGATTGGTGCATATGTGTTGCATTATACATATTTGGATTAATGTGGATGAAGTTGTGAAGAACTTGTGTCTGAAAATAATTTCTTAGTCTATTGTTGTGCAGGTGTCTTGGAGTCGATCAACTATGGTCAACGGCGAGGAGGACCGGGACTCGGTAAGGAGAATAAAGGTCCAAAACGGTTATAGATGTCGGGTGAGATAGTTGGACTCAAGTAACGAGCAAGATGGACAGTAATCAAGGAAGACAAAGTTTGAGCAAAGACTATTAAGGTAAAATGGTGCACTTAGTGCATTGTGTGCCTTTTGATGACTATGCGGCTTGGTGATGCTTTTGGGAGCGACGCTTTGAAGGTACGTGTTCTTGACTCATCAATTGTCTCGGCTGATGATTTTTGTTATCGTGCAGTACTACATAATGGTTTGCTTGTCGATGATGGTTGTAGGACTCCGAAGCTACGTCATGGTGAGGTAGACGGGACCGGGACTAAGCTAGGAGAGCTTAAGTCCAGAGAGATCAAGGCATCGAGACTAAGCTAGGAGAGCTTAGGTTCAGAATGATCAAGGTGCCGCCAGAAGAAGACCAAGGCTTGCGGAGTGGTGTACGTGATAGGCAACAACAAGGTAGACCGGGACCAAGCTTAGGGAGGAGCTGAGGTCCAGAACGGCCAGGGAAGCCATGTGCGGTCATGGTGCATGATAAGGCATGTGGTGCGCCAAGCGAATTAGGCCCACTTACAAGTGAGGATAGTTCGATGGGATTCAGACACGTGAGAGGCTTGGCAGGAAGTCATCGGGGCTACATGATAATGGCGAAGCATAAGCGATGCTTTGATGTGAAGGAATCGGGAAAGGTCGGTAGAGGGATATTTTGGTAAATTTTCCAATACCGAAAAAGTGGTGGTGTGCGAAACCACGGTAGTGGCCTAAGTGGATATATTAGGTCAAGGATATTCCATGGAGAACAAACCATGATGGATTTAGCCTAATGGAGCTAAAGATGAAGCGTGTGTGAGTGAGACTCATTTGTGTGTGGGTTAAACGGGTGCCCAATAGAGTTTTCCCCCTGAACCTAACCTCCACTATATAAGGGAGTAGTGCAAGATTTGCACATATACCTAAGCCAAGGAACCCTAATATGAAATTCGGATAAGTAGAGAGAGGAGAAGGCTAGGGTTTGAGAGATGTATTTAGAGAGATGAGAGCACTTGTACGTGTGCTACCACCCTTATCCATCTTGGAATATTGATACCTCCCATGAGCTCCTCTCAATCATCGTTTTCGTATTTAACCCGGTTTTAATGCAACATTCGCTCAAACGAAAAAAAAAGTCAGAACTTTGGCATAGATCCCCAAGATCTTTGATTGCAATAGGTTCCTGACATCCTAGAGAATATGTGTTTCAAGTTTCATAGAGTTTGGAGAGTTTGATCAAAAGTTTGATCAATTTATTATTTTAAAATCGTGCTGAAATTCAATTATATGCTGATTTTACTGTTCATCAGAACTGACTGCTAATGTTCATCCTGTCTGACTGGCCAGCGGGGATTTTAGCGGATCTTGATCTTGTTGCCTTGAGCTTGTTTAAATGATTCTATCTGATCTTTATAACTCTATATAGTGTTCTTAAGACAAAAGATTTTAAAAAAATTATGATTACGTGACGCCTATTCAACCAGTCGCCTCCTCAGTCCAACACAGCCGATATTTTCCTGGTCATTCCCATGCAGATCCGATCGATCTATCAAATCCATAGCCGCAAGCATAAGATAGCTGACTAAGCTTTTCCCACGTTCCAGCCGATCACGGCGCAACAGTAGTAGTGGATGCCAGTGCAAACACACACATGCATAGTCGACGTACGTGGCCTCCATCCCGCCCATTTCTGGTGCTCAGTGCATGGTCGCGACCGCCTTTCCGCGCCTAAAAAAGCTATACGTACGAGACCTATATCTACTTACCTACCTTGCTAGCCTAGCTTTGCATGAGCCTAGCCAGGAGTGCCTTTCTGATCTCTCCTAAACAACAATAATGTGCTCGTTTGACCTCCCTTGATGTGACCCTCATCACTTCAATTCACACGTATCATACATAGCTTATCTCAAATCATAGCTAGCTAGCCCTCTGATCTAAATTAATCAGATCCCTGCAGCTATATAAAGGCGATCCATCTGTCACGAACTTAACCGAGCTGCTTCTCTCTCTACAACCTAAGAGAGAGGGAGAAGCTACTACACGCGCGCGTACGGTAGCGAGCGACGATGAGGAAGGCGTGCTCCGTTCCTGTCGTCCTGGTGCTGCTGGCCTTACTCTCCTGCCTCTTCCTCGTCCACGGTTTGTACGGCTTGATTGAGCTATTCGGTTCGCCGGACCTCTCGCCGAAGGCCATGCTCCTGATCTTTGCCTCTGTTTTCTCGCCCTTGCAGCGGCAAGCGCGGCGGCGGTGGTCGGCGGCAACCGGAGGGCGTTGCTGCCAAGGGAGACGGCAGCCATCGCCTCTGGAGGGCAGGCGGTGCCGACGACCGCGGAGGAGGCGGCGGTGGGAGGAGAGCTGCCGCTGCTGGCCGACGAGGAGGCGGTGAGGAGGGTGGACATGCAGACGGAGGACTACCCGGGGTCCGCGGCCAACAGCCGCCACGATCCGCGGAACCCGCATTGAAGTTCGTGCTACATGATGACATCGATCGATCTTACTTTAGTCCTGTAAAATAGTACATGTAACAGCATGTTTAGTCATCATCCCATAATTTTGCGTAATTAAGCATACACATCACCATGTAACTACATACATAGTAAACAACGGGATCTTAATTTTAACTAGAAGGTAACCCGCGCCTATCGGCGTGGAGACGTGGATAGGAAATTTGCAATGTTTTTTTTAACGGGTCGGTTATAGACTTCGTTAACGGTAATATGGAATGGAGACTATTTGAGTATTGATGACATGTGAAACTTTGGAGCGCTGCTAACATTGATGTTGGTTTTTGAGTAAACTCTAAATTGATTTTGTGGTGTTTATTTGGTCTACTCTCTATTTCTCTGTTTTTTTCGTGGTGTCGCTCATAATTGCATTATGAGATTAGAGGGTAGAGACCTATTTATAGACTCCACTTCCAGGTGTTATAATTGATCCACCTGTTTCCGGTACACCGTGAGACTCCTGAACCATGTCACCAACCACGATCAGACTGGCCAGTTTAATGAGTCTAGAATATTTTAGTCCTTAGCACACATGTGTGAGTCATGTGCCATGATCAGATTGTTTGAGACCAATTCCAATCTGATCATGTGGGCCAACAGCCTGCAGAGCCGATCCTGCAAAACAAACCCAGCTATTCCGCCCTGTGTTGTATCCGGATTAATCATACGTATGTATATTAAATTCCAGTAGACTTGATCTCAATAAATATGTCTACCTATTCCAGCACAGCCGTCCTCAGCACCTCGAGTATTAATTCCTCGAGTTAGATTCAGCATCAAATAATTCCCTATCACATATATCTATATTCCACATTGAACTAAAACAGATAATAACCACAATAAATGTTGAAAGCCACATAAAAATCCAACATCTCCCATTTGGCTGAAAACATTTCAATCAATAAACTGAAGTCACATGTCTTTAACATGCTTAGAAAATATTTCCTGACTAACTGGCTTAGTCAGTGGATCTGCAACCATATCAATGCTGGGCAAATAAACTAAATGAATAGATTTGAGTCTATTTATTACATCACGAATATAGCGATACCTTCCTTCAATGTGTTTACTTTTACTATGAAATTTAGGATCCTTTGAGACCTTGATCGTTTGCTGATTATCACGAGAAAATAGTGACAAGTTGTGATCGCTTTCCACGACCTTAAGTGATGCAAGAAATTCCTCGACCATACACCTTCCTTTCTTTCGCCAGATGCAAAGAATGTATTTAGCTTCCATAGAGGAAAGAGCAATGAATCCTCGTTTCTCTTTGCACAAGAAACAACACATCCCGCCAAAGTCAATAGATAACCAGAAGTTTATTTTCGGTCATCCGGATCCCCTTGCCAATCAGCATCAGTATAACCCTACAGCTGAAGATTATGACCATTAAAACACAATGAATAATCCATAGTTCCTTTGATATAATGCAGTAAATATTTGATTTGTTTCCAGTGCTTTTCCCCAGGATTCTTTTGATATCTACTAAGAATTCCAATGGCATGGCTAAGGTCAGGTCGTGTAAATAACATAGCATACATAAGACATCCCAAAGCTGAAGAATAAGGAATACCATTCATTCTAGCTTTTTTCCTTAGGAGTTTTTGGACATAATACCTCACTGAGTTTAGTTCCCTTTACAATAGGTACATTAACAGGTTTGCTATTTTCTTAGAAAATCGTTTTAAAACACTTCAAAGGTATGCCTTTTGAGACAACTCAAGAATCATTTTAATCCGATCTCTATGTATTTCAACTCCTAACACATAGGAAGCTTCTCCCATATCTTTCATATCAAATTTAGAAGACAACCAAGCTTTCACTTCCATCAATGTATTTTTATCATTAGAAGCAATGACAATATCATCAACATATAAAGACAGTAAGACAAAATAATTACCCATAACTTTTGTATATATACAATGATCACCTTCCGTCATTGAAAAACCATATGAAGTGATAGCATTATCAAAAAGAATATATCATTGACGTGAAACTTGTTTAAGACCATAAATTGATCTATTCAACTTGCAAGCCTTATTTTCATTTCCTTTTTCTCCAAAACCTTCTAGTTGTATCATATATATTTCCTCCTCCAAAAGACCATTAAGAAAAGCAGTTTTAACATCCATTTGGTGGAGTTCAAGATCATAATAAGTTGTCAAAGCACTAATAATACGAATTGAAGTAAACTTTGCAATAGGAGAAAAAGTTTCCACAAAGTCAATACCTTCCCTTTGTGTAAAGCCTTTAGCAACAAGCCTAACCTTATATTTTTATACTAAACCTGCTGCATTCAATTTCCTTTAAAAATCCATTTACAACCTATGGGTTTACGGTTGTTTGGTAGATCAACAAGTTCCCAAATTTTATTCCTTTTCATCAAGTTGAATTCTTCCCGCATTGCTTCCACCCATAGTTTTGATTGAGAGCAGCTTATTGCTTCTTTATAAGTCTTTGGTTCTTCCTCTAAATCTGAAATTTTAGAGTGAACTCCCCCAAGAACAAATAATAATCATCTAGATATTGGGGTGTACTAAAATTCCTCCCACTTCTCCTAAGCATGTTAGAATTGGGAGTTTGGTTTGCATTTTCTTCAGGAGCTGAACCTCCTTCGGTGTGAGAATCAATACTAGATGTATCCATCTGTGTTTCAGGTGGAGTTGCCAATAATTCCACCCTCGCCCGCTTAACACGGCGAGGTGTGTTTTGATCTAAGAATATTGCATCCCTACTTTCCACCTGTTTATCTTTTTCTTGGTCATAAAACCTATACCCTTTTGATTCCAAATAATAACCAATAAAAACTCCTAGCGTGCTTTTATGTTGTAATTTTGTACGATGTTGATTTGGCACTCTAATTTGTGCATTACAACCCCAAACAGCTAAGTGGCGAAGTGAGGGCTTTCTTCCAGTCCACAACTCATAAGGAGGATCATTATGACTTTAGATGGCGAATGATTTAATAAATAAACTGCAGTATGCAAAGCTTCACCCCAAAAAGATAAAGGAAGATCTAAATAAGCCATCATATATCTAACCATATCCATAAGTGTCTATTCCTCCGCTCAGTCACACTATTTTGTTGTGGAGTGTAAGGTATGGTATAATGATGAATAATTCCATGCTCTTTACAAAAATCATTTAATATTCCTGAAGTGTATTCCCCTCCACAATCAATTCTTAAAACTTTAATATTTCTATTCGATCAATTGATTTTCCACTTCAGTTTTAAATGACTTAAATACATCAAATCCTTCCGAATTATGTTTAAGAAGATACACATAACCAAATCTTAAATAATCATCAATAAAGGTGATAAAATAAATCTTCTGTCCTCTAGTGGGAGTAGACATCTCTCCACAAATATCAGAATGAATAATGGCAAGAGGCTCATTTGATCTTTCCACCTTTGGAAAAGGCGCACGAGTCATCTTACCCATTATACATGCCTCACAAACACCAAAATCCTCCCACTTAAAGTGCAAAATTCCAGAATTAATAAGCCTCTTAATTCTATTTTTAAATATATGACCAAGTCGTAAATGCCATAAATAAGATTCCAAGCATGTGTTCCTATCATTAGTATTCCTCACTATAGAGTTATTTTCACCAACCAAGCAATCAATATTGTCATCATTTAATAGCTCATCAAGAAAATAAAGACCTTCATGACGAGTTCCAGTATGCACTAATTTCCCATTGAACAATATTTTAACTCTTTCTTTTCCAAACAGTATATCATAACCAATAGATTCTAATTGAGCAATAGAGATTAAATTCCTTCTCATGCTAGATGAATATAAAGTGTCATGTAATAATAATTTTCCTCCATTGGGGAGTTCCATGACATAAGTTCCAATTCCAAGTACATCAGTTTTGGCATCAGTGCCCAAAAAGATATATCTATTTCCCCTTGGAATTGTTCGCATCGAAGTAAAAGCTCTATTATCTTTAGTAATATGAAATGTAGCACTAGAATCAATAACCCAACTATTTAGAAAAGTAGTAGTAAATAAAGATTCAGTGCATAAAAAAATATTAGACATACCGTTAGGCGATGGATCGCCTTTACGCTCAACTGGTTGCTTGTTTTGATTCTTTTGCTCATTCTGTTTCTTCTTTTTCCTCCAATCGGCTCTGAAATGCCCATACTGACCACAGTTGTGACACTTGAAATTTTGTACTTATCATTCCTCTGAACTGAGTTAAAATTTCCACGATCATCCCAATCGCGTTTCTTGTTAAGCTTTTCTCTCAAATCACCATTAGACTTCCTCTTTTGCCAATTCCTTTTATTAGTACATTTTTCCTCTCCAAGGTGTAACTCAGAATTGTGAGTATTTCTTTCTTTTCCCTGAGAGAGTTTTTGTGAGGACCCCGGATTGGGTATATTCTAAGGCAAATAATTACACCTGAAAGTATAACTTTCAACAAGGAATATACACAATGTCAGGTTCTGGATATATGTTCTACAATAGTTCCAAGATCAAAGACTATTGCACATATATCCTTAACAACATTGTACACAGTCATACAAGGCATTCAACATATTACAGAACTTTACAAGTTTGCTTCGGCTGAACATAATCAATCGAACAGCAACAAAATAACAGAAATTTATGGAGCGGAAACAAAAGCATAAACAACAAAAGCTACCAAGTGTGCCCCATCAAACCCAAGGCAACTGAGTGGAGGATAGAAATAGCTTTACTCGTTAGCGTCACCTTGATCGGCGCTAACAGGCACTTCGTACAAGTATACGTCCTCACCTGCAACAAGTGGTTAAAGAACCTGAGTACAAAAGGTACTTGCAAGACTTACACAAAACTACTAAAAGAATGTGTTTACAAGATCCTAAACAAAGGATTAGAGAATATATGCATAAGGTTGACAACAGGAAGGTTGTAATGTCAATAGTTTTGCATAAAGCAAGTTTTTCCTACACTTACTAATTTTGTAAAAGCCATGTTATAAAAAGATTTGGACTAAAACAATAGTAAGTAAAAGATTAATTAACATTCATTCACAAAATCAAAGTGGCTATCCACTTTGAATAAAAAGCTAGCATGAATAGACCTTCATGCCGAAACAGTACCCCTGACAACATTAGTGAAACAAAGTCTATACATTGATAACCAACAAATCCAGTGCTGTCCGTAACCGTGGACACGGCTATTCGAATAGTTCTAACTCTACAGAGGTGTACATCTTTACCCACACAACTTAGTCAGCCCGTAAGCCTTCGGATGCCTTCGAATGAGGACACACTTCCTTTGGTATGCCAGCCGGGTAAACTAAGATTTGGTATTTTTTCAGCAAGTTGATGTTATTGAGTTGATTCACCCATGCGCGACCTAACCCCATTTCGTGCAAGCTATACCTCCTGCTAACCAAACGGGCTCGCAAGTTGTGTCGGGATTATCGAGTCAATGAACAAAATAAAATAGTGCTCCCCTGGACATTATAGAATTGAACTTGGCACCCTACGAACACGTAAACTTTACAAAACCTCAACTCAAAAACACCATCTCCTTACTTAACCAAGCAGCGCCCACACACTGCGTGTGGAAGTACGCAAGGTGCTGGAATTAAAGGGTCAAAGTTCAGTCTTTAACGATCCGGACAAGACTACCACATTACCCAATCTCGTGCACAAAGGCACCATCACTCACAACCACTTGTCCATATTTAAACCAAAATGTTATCAAAACAGAAAGGACTTAACTCAAATTCAGTTTTACCCAAACTGAACAAAAGAACTAAAAATAGAAGTTTAACTGTTGTTTCTCATGATTGACAAGAGAAGCTTGTCAACCACTAAAGTTCTACAGACTTGCACTGCTAAGCAAAGCTACAGAACAAAAAAAAATACCAGAACACAGAGTCTATCCTAAGCATGAGTGTATGAAATCGATTCAGGATAAGCCACAAGCAGTGTGGTGTAACTAACTACTAACAGTTCACAAATAATTCAGAAAATAGCATGCAACAGTATTACTATTTTTGGTAAAATTAAAGTACTAAAATCTAGGATCAACATGGTGCAAAGAGGATGCTTGCCTTGGTAGTAATAAACCACTTGTTTAGGTTCTTGTTGCTTAGCAGGATTTTCACTCATGTCGGTAGAATCATATTCTAAAAAGAGTAAAAACCAAATGAACAGCAAGAACTTCCCGAAAACAAAATACTGAAAAAAGGATACATGATCAAAGTATTAATGTGCAATTAACAACATGCTTAAGCTAAAGATAATATCCTGGATTAAATACTTGCTAACACTAACTACAAGGATTAACAGATAAGAATTTTTGCTACCGTGTTGTTGGTCTGTCGACAACAATCAGCAGAGACAAGGATTTCCTAGCTAATGTCGATAAGAAGGTACATTAAGCAAAGAGTCTTTTGTTTAAGATACTAGGATTAAAAAGGTAACTACCTAGACTCAGAAACTGGACAAGGCAGTTCTTGGGCTTGACAAAGATATGAAAGACCGAAAACAAACGACAATAGGGTGAACCACTGCAACAAGGTAATTTGATCAAAGATTCCACAAGTGAGTGATTGAGATAGGTTAACTAAAGCTTCTGGATGCGTCAAACAGGAAAAGATTGAATAGAGACTCACCAGATTGGATTTGAGGATGAGGAACCCTAAGTTGACCGAAAAGTGAACAATCCAAATCCTTGGTGATCCTGCGAATCAACAAACAAATTTGTTGAGGGGTTTTGCTCTTGGGATTACAAGGCTCTATATGACGCGAATGAGTCATAGAAAATCTCACCGGAACAAGAAAATTACCACGGCGGCGCTCCGGGCATGCTCTGGACACCCAGAGAACCAGCTCTCGATTTCAATCTACAACAATGCCAAAACTCACATTAACAAGGTGAATTAAGCATTGAAGGAGATGAACAAAGGATGAGAACAAGAAGCTACGCCGTAGTTGAGGAAGAACAAGCTGCGGCATCAAAATGACAGAAATGGTGAACTAGGGTTTTTATACCCAACTCACCAGAGAAGACAATGGAGGTCGTGCGTGTCAACACGGCAGCGAAAAGGTGCCAGGTGGCGCTTGCATGCTGCAAAACTCATGGCGCAACGCCACCCTAACGGCGATGAGCTCGGTGCTGGCGCCAACACGCGAAGGAGATGACCCTGAGTCACTGACATACGGGCCCCACTGTCATAGCCTCAGTGAAGACACACTTCAGCGAGCTCAAACAAATGTTGAACGTTCGTTCAAAGATGAACGACTCAGATTGATTGGGATATTCGGACGGTCTGAACGGCCCAATTGATCTCAGCGCTTCATTTTGAATCCAATGGCTCACAATCATGGCGCGTTTGGACGGTCCAAACGGCCCAATTGATCGTGGTCGTGGAATCAAAATCCAAGGCCTCGCGCGCGCTTTGGCTTTCCCAAATGAAATTGGTTTGGCCTGAAAAATTGAGCACCGCCCGATCTGAGATGGACGGTCCAGAGATTGCGAGGGGGTTTAGGGTGGTTTTGGAATAGCCCAAGAGATCGGGATCGTCCACTAGAAATCGGACGGTTCACGTGCGCCCTCGGGTTTGGCTAAGTGCGAACGTGACAGAGCCAGCTCAAAGGCACATGGCTGGGTCGCTACAGTGCCATGGGCTAGGGTTTGGGTCTTAAGTTGACTTGAACCCAATTTCAATCTTCAAAAGTTTGACTGGAGGTTTAAAAATATCAAATAAATTTGTAAAAATACGAAATTTTGCAAAGAGGCTACTGGGATGAAATATGACCTAGATAAATTTTGTAAACCACTGTTTCTTGTTTTGAAATACTTAAATAAATACTTTGACCAAATAGGTTCGCTCAAAGATTTTTCTAAAGGTCAAAATAATTTCTAAAACTTTGACAAAATTCATTTTCATTCAAAATAATTTATCTAGCTTTTGATAAAATATTTTTCCGGTCTCAATACAAGCATTGACTTGCACTTTCTCTCGAAGTTTCAAAACAAGGCTAAGATTAGGATTGAAAATGGAGGTTTTAAATTGTAACAGTTTACCCAAGTTTCAAAAATGACCAGAAATGCTATGAAAAGCATTTTATTACTGTTCATTAAAACTGAGGTTGTTACAAACCTCCCCCCCCCTTAAGAGAATCTCGTCCCGAGATTCCTGGTAGATCAGAAGTTGGAATGGAATGACGCTGAATAGATCTTTTCTAGAAACACAACATCTATTGCTTTTATTTCTTTCAAAGATAGAAAAGAAATATTACAACATCTGTTGTTTTGATTTCCTTCAAAGGAAAAGAAAAGGGTAGCTAAAAACAACAAGGTTGCCATTACATTCCCCTTTACATTGCTTTGCTTAACCTTGTCTTTCTGGATTCGAAGGCAAATCAACACTAGAAGAGGTGAGGGTGCTCAATCCTCATTAGATCCTCACGTTCCCACGTGGCTTCCTCTTCGGTGTGGTTACTCCACTGGATTTTCAAGAATTTGACGGTGCGGTTTCTTGTTCTACGCTCCATTTCATCGAGGATACGCACCAGTTGTTTTTGATAGGAAAGATCAGGTTGGAGATCAAGGCTCTCATAAGCAGTTACCTCGGTAGGAACACGAAGGCATTTCTTTAGCTGAGACACATGAAAAGTATCATGTACTACTGCAAGAGAGTCTGGCAACTCCAATTGATAAGCAATAGCTCCTCGTTTAGCAATGATTCGGAAAGGTCCGATATAACGAGGTGCTAGCTTTCCCTTCACCTGAAAGCGATGAGTGCCCTTCATCGGTGAGAATTTAAGATAGACATGGTCATCTACCTCAAAACTCAACTCTCGACGACGATGATCGGCGTAGCTCTTCTGACGAGACTGTGCAGCCCGCAGTCGGTCTCGGATCAGACGAACTTGCTCTTCAGCTTCTACCACTAAGTCTGGACCAAGGAATGGTCTTTCTCCAGACTCAGACCAGTTCAACGGAGTCCTACAAGCTCTTCCATACAAAGCTTCAAAAGGTGACATTTGAATGCTTGCTTGGTAACTGTTGTTGTAGGAAAACTCCACATACGGTAAGCACTTCTCCCAGTTCTTACTATATGAAAGCACACAGGCTTTGAGAAGGTCTTCCATCACTTGATTCACCCTCTCAGTTTGACCACTGGTTTGAGGATGATAAGCAGTACTAAAAGATAGATCAGTCCCCATTGCTTGATGAAGACAACTCCAAAAGTGTGAAGTGAACTGATGGCCACGATCAGAGACAATGACCTTCGGTACACCATGGAGACACACAATTCTAGAGATATACAGCTCTGCTAGCTGATGGCCGCTGAAAGTGGTCTTGACAGGAACAAAATGAGCAACCTTTGTCAGACGATCAATGATCACCCAAATGGCATCGGATCCATTCCGGGTCCTTGGAAGGCCGGTAACAAAGTCCATACCGATCTCTTCCCACTTCCACTGGGGAATAGGCAAAGGTTGAAGGGTACCAGCTGGCTTCAAATGTTCAGCTTTAACCCTTTGGTAAATATCACATTCAACAACATATTGTGCAATTTGCCGCTTCATTCGGCTCCACCAGAAGGTCTTCTTGAAATCCTAGTACATCTTGGTGCTACCAGGATGTATAGAAAACTTAGAGTTGTGAGCCTCTTTCAGGATAAGCTCTCTCAACTGGGGATCTGAGGGTACCACTAAACGGTTGCCAAACCGAATGATACCTCGCGCATCTTCAGAAAAATCTTTGGCCTTACCCGCCATCATGTTTTCTCTGATTTCGGCCACTTCATCATCGGTTCTCTGAGCCTCAAGGATCTGATACTCAAGTGTGGATTTCACTTCTAAAACAGCGATAAATCCCTCTTCAACCATTTCAAGACTTAGGCACTGAAATTCAGCACACAAGCCTTTAGCAAGAGGTGCTACCGACAAACAGTTGTACTGCGACTTTCTGCTCAAAGTGTCGGCTACCACATTGGCTTTGCCTGGGTGATAATGAACACCCATATCATAGTCCTTGATCAGTTCCAGCCATCTCCTTTGTCTCATATTCAAATCAGCTTGAGTGAATATGTACTTTAGGCTCTTATGATCAGTATAGATCTCACAACGATTACCAATGAGGTAATGTCGCCAAATCTTCAAAGCATGGAATACAACTGCCAATTCCAAATCATGAGTAGGGTAATTCAACTCATGAGGCCTCAACTGCCTGGATGCATATGCCACAACTCGGCCTTCTTGCATAAGGACACAGCCAAGTTCGTGGCGAGATGCATCGCAATAAATATCGAAACTCTTGCGAATATCAGGCAGAGTGAGAACTGGAGCTTTGGTCAGGAGCTCTCTCAAAAGTTGAAAATTTTCTTCACACTCAGCTAACCAAACGAACTTATTCTCCTTCATTAAAAGCTGAGTCAAAGGTCTTGCAATTTTGGAGAAATTTTCAATGAACCTTCGGTAATAACCCGCAAGTCCAAGAAAACTTCGGATGTCTAAAACACTTTTGGGCTGACCCCAGTCTAGTACATCTTGTACCTTGCTTGGATCAATAGTGATACCACCTTCGGATAACACATGCCCCAAAAATTTGACTTCCTTGAGCCAGAACTCACACTTGCTGAATTTGGCATATAGCTGATGCTTGCGAAGTGTCTCCAACACAAGCCTCGAATGTTGCTCATGCTCTTCATCAGACTTGGAGTAGATGAGAATGTCGTTAATGAACACGACAACAAATTTATCCAAGTAATCCATGAACACCGAATTCATGAGATTCATGAAGTATGCTGGAGCATTTGTCAGACCGAAAGACATGACAGTATACTCGTACAAACCGTAACGAGTAGAAAATGTTGTCTTTGGAATGTCCTTAGCCTTGACTTTGATCTGATGATAACCTGATCGCAAATCAATCTTGGAAAAGACTCGAGCTCCAGTCAATTGGTCAAAAAGATCATCGATGCGAGGGAGAGGATATTTGTTTTGACAGTGACTTCATTGAACGGACGGTAGCACTACTACGAGAACCGACATCACGCAGGCGGTTCGAACCGTCATCACGCATTTCGCTTTCCAACCGTCTATGTTTGTTGGTCTGTGATAACAGATATTATCACGAGCGGTACAAAACCGCTCGTGATATTTAATATCACACACGGTTTTATTAAAAACCGTCAGCGAAGTCAAGTATCACGAGCGGTTTCAACCGACAACCGCTCGTGATGCGAGAATATCACGAGCGGTTCTAAATAAAAACCGCTCGTGATAGGAGAATATCACGAGCGGTTCTAAATAAAACCGCCTCGTGATTTGTGACTATCACAGACGGCTTTTATATAGAACCGTCGTGATATTCTCCTATCACGACGGTTTGCGATCGAAACCGTCAGTGATATTTGCCTTCGCTGCACGGTTTTAACAAAAACCGTCGTGATAGCTCATACCGCCCACAATTTGCTATTTTCTGGCTAGCCTCAGAATTGCTAGCCATGCCCTCTGAAAACAAGCATTCACGTAAATGATTCAAGCAATCACAAAACAAAGATTTCACAATAACAGATTCAAGCGACCATGACAACTCAAAGTGATCATTACTCAAAATAAATTACAAAAGATCGCATTTGTTCAAGTATTGTCGCTATAGTTACAACTAGATTACAATTGTTTGCGTTGAGAGGTTTTAGTGGGGTGATGCTCGGGTTGGCGACGAGTGAAACTCTCCGTTGTCATTAATGATTTCGAGTTGATAAAGGCGCAGAGCTTCCTCGAATGTCCTTGATCTCTTCCGCAACGAGTGAATCACATTGTAAATCCAAGACCCCGCTACCAATTAAGAGTAAAGTGGTAAGCTATATATATTTAAATTTATAATTAGGAAATAATTATTTGAGATTGACAAACCTCGGGATCCTTCTTCTTAGTCAGTAAGGATTAGTTGCATATGATAGCAGACGTAGATTGCACATAACTCATCATCTTTTTGTCAAGGCACCTTGCAAAAATAGAATTACATATATAGGTATAGTCGGTTCGAGACGCGTTATTATGAAGTATGATATAGTATTATTGTGTTGTAGCACGTCTTTGGAAAATCCATCCCTGTGTTAGTTAGGCGCTCTTTCCATCGTATATTCCTTTGTTGGCAACATAATTGATGAGCGACCTACATGATTCAAAAAGTTATCCTCGGCCATTTCAAGCGAATGAAGACTACAATAGAGTTATGTAAGGAGGAAATGAGCATACCTCTCGAGTATTCCTCTTAGAGTGTTGAAGTCGTGCTTGTTGCGTTTAGGGAATCAAGGTATATCACATGGTTCCTCTTGGGTATAATAACTAAAAGGATCCAATGGTACCTACTCATGTATGTCGCTATAGTCATTAAACCTAAGTTAAGTGTTTGCGATAATGTACAAATGAAATTTGTATAGCAAGTAGTGACACTTACCCCACGGTTGTAGGGCACCACTATGTACTTCATGTTCCTCTGTAGAAGCAATGACCTCGTTATGTATTTCTCGACGAAGGGACTAGTCTTGTAGGATGGTTTGCAACGATACCACGTGTGGGTCGAGGAAACCCACCGGTTCTTTCCATTCCCGGACATTTTGCAGCATGTATCTATACATAAGCAATGAGTTGTGATATTTATCGGTATTAGATGAATGTAGAACTTGATTGTACGCACTTACAGTGTCCAACATCGTAGAAGCGAGACGCCGAGGCCAACGAGGTTGAATAGTTCAAATAAATCATTGAAGCCCACGAAGTAAGTACCTCGTCCCGCTGAAGAAATGCTTGTCCTCGATTCGACGGTGATTCCAAAGATCGGACCCTTCTTTTGGGTCTTGTCCAAGTACCAGGCATGCAAAGCCTGACAAGCATGTCCAGCGTGCATTAATACTGCGCCGGAACACAACGGTTTTCCGATGATGTATTTCCCGGGTATCGCGGACTTCCCGGGTATCGCGGACTTCCCGGACTTCTCGACTTCCGGACTTGGGAGGCGCTTTAACGCTCATTGATTTCGATTTGGCCTTAGCGATTGGCATCGTCTTTTGTGAGACGACTCGAACCGACACGCCGCGCGCTTTTGTTGTTCCTTCGCGCCTTCTCCACGGAATCAAGAGGTGGCCTTTTGAGGCGAAACATGAGGTGGAGTCATCGAGGTCCGTTGGAGAGGAATGGTCGTGTCGGATCGCAAGACCGCCGGGTTCCGTAGGCGATGTTCTTCTTGGGCCATTGGATAAAAGAGAGGACGGCATCCCTAGTGTTGTGATCTCTTCGTTCGGGCAAATGTCCAACGGATGGCTCGAAATTGACATGTACCATATCCACTGGACCTTGGCGTAACAGTGCACCACCGGCACCGTCTTTGACTTGCCCTTCCTCGTATGGATACACCATCCTCTCGCAACCTCAATACAAAGGACCCATCCATCCTCACTTGGAGCTTACAGGCGTCGGCTCCTACAAAGCGACACGCAATTAGCTAAGGCGTCGTTAGGGTCTATCTTTGGTGCATTCCATAGATGTACGTTACCTTGATGTCGCTTATCGGTGTCGGACGTCGTCATGTTCACAATTATGCGCGACGCGACGCTACTCCGACGCCGAGGAGGACCGCTCTTCAAATTAGCGGGCGGCTTGCATCACCGCTCATGAGTATATCCATTTGACTCATAATGTCGCCATCTCTACTTGAAATTGGTTAGTAATCATCTGCACTAACCGTTGTCGTGCTCGGCCTTGGATCTCTTCCTAGTCCTATCGTGTAGTAGTCGTCCGCGAATCCATGAATCCAAGGTACGTTAACCCCAAGGCCTCGCGTGCGACCAGGTGCTCCTTGTTTCCCAAGGTCGTAGATAGTATATCCTTCTCCCCCGCTCGCACGGAAGGAGCCTTGGGAAGCTTGGGCATCAAGTCACGCCGCAAGAGGTCATCACGTTATTATAGACACTATGAAGTTATGGACTTATTAACAACTTAGTAGTTCGATATACTTACCACACGCTGGGACACTTCACGGTCTCCGGGTTTGTGAAGGAGATGTCGCCGAAGACGAGACTTGTGCCCTCGCTTAACCAACTTTTAGGAACGCAGGTCCGTGACATCGAAACGGGTTCTCCTTCTCCGCCACCCATTCTCAGATTTACCCGCTGCACTGGTGCCGAAGTCTGGCGGGTGAGTGTTTCGATGTCCGGAGAGCTTTGTGCGCCGCACTTTGCTCCTAAATTCGCCGATGTTTTCATAGCCACAAAGGTGTCCCATGCTTCCCGTCAAGAATCTATATCGCTAAGGGCGTCGACCGTGTTCACGATGCCGTGACAAGAATGCTCTTGAAGGTCCTCCACGATTTACCCATCGTGAGCATCGCCGTCCGTCGACGCTGTGCCACATGTGCTACGGAATAGTGAACTTCTCTGAAAGTTCTCATCCACGCAGCGCCTTCGCTTCTTTCGTCAGTCCTTCCACCTTGGTGTGGTGATGAGGACCCGTTCCTTCCAAGTATCCCGCAGATGGTCCGGAATCTCGCCACGATCTCTTGGGACTCGAGAGGACCCCAAAGTCACCGACCTCGTGATGACCACCAGGCCCGTAGGCATTTTCGATTGTCCTCTGCCATCTCGCCGTGTCATTATCGCCGACGGCGGTGGCGGCCTCGTCGGCGCCTCTTCCATCTCAAGGGTCGGTGTTGGCGGCCTCGTCGGCGCCTCTTCCATCTCATGGGTCGGTGTTGGCGGCCTCGTCGGCGCCCTCTTCCATCTGCTGGCGTTGGTGATGGCGAAGACAGTGCCTCTGCCATCTCGCTTACTCTCGGGAAGAAGTACAGAGGTTGACTATAGAGATCAAGATGGCAAATGAAGAGTTGAATGAGCTCATCTGGACTACTAACATTCCTAACACTCCTTAATCCACGAGCTTCTATTCTAACACTCCTAACACTCCTTAATCCACCAAATTCTCTTGTGATCTTTGTATAGATAGAAACTAGTGATACAAATCTTTTGCCGAGCCTACTTCTCTAAGGAAATGCGATTGATGATATTATGTGCTCTCGTAAGGAGAGTAGCTAAAGAACAAGTCTTTGCCATCTCAATCCTATTGTCTATACTCTTCATGAAATGAATATGATAATATAAATTCAAACTATGAGCTCTAAACAATACTTTGTTTAACTGTCAAATGATCTCAAGCTGCTAATCTAAAACATATTAAACTTCCAACAAACAGAGGTTGACTACAGAGATCAAGATGGCAAATGAAAAGTTGAATGAGCTCATACATACTACTAGAAGAATCACAAACTAGTCAATACAACTGATCAATTTGCAATAGAACTATGAGTTGAACCGAAAGTAACCAATTAACGAAGACAACATATTGACAGTAGTAAGTAATACAATAGAGCTCAAGTATGAACTAACTATCACATTCAATCTCAAGATAAGATGAGTTCATCACAGAGCATGTCAACAAAGCCCATCGATCAATTTGCAATATCTTCAAGATTAGACTCAAAATCGAACTAATACAAGATCAAGGTATCAACTAGCACTTTGCAAATATATATATATATATATATATATATATATATATATATATATATATATATATATATATATATGCAAAGATCAACCGAATCGCCACAGAGGAGCAATACTCACAGAGAGGATGCCAAAAAGAACTCACTGTGCACGACACTATTCCAACATATTAATTGATGATATTATGTGCTCTCGTAAGGAGAGTAGCTAAAGAACAAGTCTTTGCCATCTCAATCCTATTGTCTATACTCTTCATGAAATGAATATGATAATATAAATTCAAACTATGAGCTCTAAACAATACTTTGCTTAGCGTCAAATGATCTCAATCGTTAATCTAAAACAGATAAACTTCCAACAAACAGAGGTTGACTACAGAGATCAAGATGGCAAATGAAAAGTTGAATGAGCTCATACATACTACTAGAAGAATCACAAACTAGTCAATACAACCGATCAATTTGCAATAGAACTATGAGTCAACCGAAAGTAACCAATTAACAAGACAACATATTGACGGTAGTAAGTAATACAATAGAGCTCAAGTATGAACTAACTATCACATTCAATCTCAAGATAAGACGGAGTTCATCACAGAGCATGTCAACAAAGCCCATCGATTAATTTGCAACTAGCATCAAAATATATATATATATATATATATATATATATATATATATATATATATATATATATATATATATATATATATATATGCAAAGATCAACCGAATCGCCACAGAGGAGCAATACTCACAGAGAGGATGCCGCACAAGAACTGGGGAGGCAGGGCAGGAGGAGGCCGATCTTGGGAGGAGGGAGCTGGGGAGGAGGTCGACACGGGAGGAGGACGGCATGCGGGAGAAGGCAGGCAGAGGGAGGAGGACGGCGAGCCGAGGTCGGAGGCGCCAATGTCGGGCGGCACTGAGGTCGGCGGGCGGCGACGCTGGGGCTACGGGAGGTGAACGGGCGCCGAGGTCGAGGCGGCAAGACCGAGGTCGGCGGCCCGAGGTCGGGGCGGCGTGGAGGTCGGGGCACCAATGTCGGGCGGTGGCCGAGGTCGAAGTCGGCGGTGAAGGCGAGCCCTAAACCCTAGAGGAGGCGAACGAGCGAGAGCGTAAGGGCGCGGAGAGAAGTGAGAAGTGAGAGGAAACCCTAGCGTTTCCGCCTTATAAAAAGTATATCACAGACGGTTCAAATGAGAACCGCTCAGGATATATATATCCTGACGGTTCTCATTTCAACCGCTCGGATATTATTCCTGACATTTTCAGTTGTATAATAAAACCGTCGTGATAGCCCTACAACCCGAGGCCAATTTATGATATCCCGACAAAACATATTGAACTCGGTGAGACATAAATATCCCGAGAAAACATAGTGAACTTCTTTGAGACAAGTATGATGACAATTATGACAAGTCCATATGAATTCTAACCAGTGACAAGTATGATGACAAGTTCATAACACATTTGACTTCAAAATTTCATATCTAATTCAACTCAACTCCAAATCAAGTGAAACCAATTTTGATACTCCACATTACAATGTACGCCCACACATTGACATTAATATCAAATATGACAAGTCCATAACAAGTTCATAACACATTTGACTTCAAAATTTCATATCTAATTCAACTCAACTCAAATCAAGTATGATGACAATTTTGATACTCCACATTACAATGTACGTCCACATTGACATCAATATCAAATATGACAAGTCCATAACACATCAACACATGACAATTTCACGTTGACATCAAAATATATGAGAGATTACAAGTCCATAACACATGATGTTATGGAATAAATTAATTACATTGGAGTAAATTCTTAATTAAGATATAGGCCTTCATGATGATCGACGCAGATATAGCTAGCTTCCTCATTGGGTTCTTCCTCGAGCCTAATGCCGCTTCCAAAGGAGGCAACTCGTCAAATTGATTGTATTCTTCCTCGCCCACTACATTCTCAACTCCGACAATCCTCCTTTTTCCATGAAGAACTACGTGGCGCTTCTTATTTGCCTCGGTTACATAGAAGACTTGAACAACTTGGTTAGCCAAGACGAATGGTTCGTCTTTATATCCGACACGTTCGAGGTCCACGGTAGTGACACCGCATTTGTCGACCTTCACTGCGCGAGATGGACCCAACGGCACCAAATAGGGGATCTTGAAAAGCACGTGGTCGAGCTCCCATATCTCGCCTATTTGCCCATAGTAGGAGCTCCTCATCCCATCGGCATCTTGAATGCATCTATGCGGACACCGCTATTCGACTATGCTCTTCCTATCCCGAGTCAGCCAGATAAAATGTGTACCCATTGATGTCATATCCTTGCCATGTGACAATTGTAAATTGTGGCCCTCGTACCAACCATAGCAAGCGTATCATCACTTGATGACCTCCCGATGATTCGCACCTTTAACCATTCGTTGAACCGAGCGGTTGTGCTCTCGTGATCCAAACCTCCGACCGGTCTAGATTCATTGGCGCACCATGTCTTTGTGCTCGTCGATATACGGGACACTTGGGTCATGTGTTGCAAGACCATGAAATGGGCTTGGCGTATGTATCCAGATCGGGAGTTATTGATTTCCTTAGATGGTCCCGATACCATCCAGCTCCCCTCATGGCGAGATAGAGGCACACCTATCGGTTCCACGAGCCATGTAGTCGACGCAGAACTCAATGACCTCTTGGTTGCATAACCTTCGATGATCTTGCCCTCGGTCGAGATCGATTCCAGTCGTAGGACTTGAGAATTCCCATGTACCTCTCGAGCGGGTACATATGGCGAAGAACACAGGGGCCACATATCTTTATCTCTCACAAGGTGAACAATGAGATGGACCATGATATCGAAAAATGACGGAGGGAAATACATCTCAAGATGACATAGAGTGGTCACCACCTCGGCTGCAGAGCATCTAGTCCTTGGGATCAATGATCTTCCGAGCAATTGAGTTGAAAAATAACACACCTCAAGATTGCCACTCGGACCTTGTTCGCAAGATACTTCTAATTGCAACAGAAGCATTTGTGTCATCAAGACATGACAATCATGAGACTTCATACCAATTAATTTCAAATCTTGCATAGAAACAAGGTTCTTAATGTTAGCGGAGTAACCAGATGGGACTTTCACTCCATGCAAGCTCTGGCACAGTTCATTTCTCTCGGCCTTGGATAGAGTGTAGCAAGCTGGGGGAAGGTACGTTAAATCTGTGACGGTCTCTACCGTGCTAACTCGATCCTTATGTTCATATCAACCAAGTCACGCCGTGCGTTAACACCATCCTTTGTTTTGCCACTAATGTTCAGCAAAGAGACCAATCAAGCTATCACATACATTCTTCTCTACGTGCATGACATCGATGCAGTGGCGAACTTCTAAGTGCTCCCAATAAGGCAAGTCCCAAAAAATTGACCGCTTCTTCCAGATGTTCTTCTCACGGGTTCTTAATTTACGTCCCTTCCCAAGCACAACATCGATATCCTTAACCATATCATAGACCTCTTTCCCTCTAAAAGCCCTTGGAGCTGAATCGTTCTCCTTATTTCCGTTGAATTGTTTTTTCATCTTGCGGTATGGGTGACTCTGAGAAGGAACCTACGGTGACGATATACACAGCTTTATTGCGAGTTGTTCACCATACACTCTCAGAGCATCTAAGCGGTCTTGCAGACAAGCTTTGGCTCCTTTTGTACCGGCTTGAAGTCCGACAGTTTACCAAGGCGGAAAATCATTGATGGTGCGAGAACAACATGGCGCGTAAAGTGAAGTTCTCTCGTTTATACGCATCCCATACCTGCACCTTCGTTCCACAAAGGTCACAAGATCTTCCAAAGAATGGTGCTAGGTACACATCAATATCATTCCCAGTTGCTTCGCCCTTGGATAAGTAGTGACATCAAAATGTACTTCCGCTTCATACACGTACCAAGGAGGAAGGTTGTACATACATAGATTCACGGGCCAGTGCTATGTTGGTCGCTCATGTTACCGAAAGGATTCATTCCATCTGTACTCAACCCTAACCTTATGTTCCTCGGTTCGCACCGAACTCTTGAAGCTCGATCGAAGTTTCTCCACCGCGAGAATCGGCAGGTGTCTTAGCTTTCCATCTCTCTTACGCCCTCTCGAGTGCCAACGCAGCAATCTTATGTCCTTTATGCGTTCGCAAATAAACGCTTCAAGCGTGGGATCACTGACGAGATACCACAACATCTTAGCAGAGGTCCTTGCTTCACCTTAGTAGATATTCGACGCTTGTATCGGGATGCTTTGCACACAGACATACATGCATGTTCGCATACTCTTTACGGTAGAGGATACAATCATTCTGACATGCATGTATTCTTTCTACTTCCATTCCCAATGGACAAATAACCTTCTTTGCTTGATAGGTGGTGCCGGGCAACACGCTTCCCTCGGAAGGATGTCCGCTAGGAGACCTAACAACGCCGTGAAACTCTTATCGGACCAACCATTGCTTGCCTTCAATTTCAGCAGTTCAAGCACGGTTGACAACCTTGTATATTCCGCTTGCAACCAGGGAACAAAGGTCTCACCGAGTCCTCCCTAAGCCCTCGAATTTACAAAACTCTCTCTCAGAAGTTCTCTTACAGATCGCAGAGCATCCGATCCAGTTGTCATCGTGTGACATATCCTCATCAAAAGCGTCTGATACCACATCCGCGATCGTTGACTTCCTCGGTGCCGTCATTACTAACTTCATGTGTAATAATCGCTTTTCACCGTGATCGTCCAACATGTATACCCTTTTGTGAAACCCTTCAATCAAGTGCGCTTTATTTGCGCGCGTTGTTAAACATCTTCAAATTACCGCAATCAATGCATGGACAAGACATAAAATTTATCTCCTTCAACATATCCCGCCGTGGCTCTTCTAAAAGCAACCACGCCATTAATGTACTCTTGACTCACACGGTTCACAATCGACATCCAGCCGATCCATCTACACTACGCATGTAACAAATTAGTGTCAAAATTGATTAGCGATTAATTTATAGCAAATATAAAGGGTTATAGATCGTTACCCTCTGAGGTCACGAAGAAAATACGATTCCTCTCCTTTCCTTCTCCTCTCTAAGGTGGCGAATGGGGAGGAGGTGGCGGTGTTGGAGGCGCTTAGGGCAAGGGTCCAACCTTCTCCTCTAAGTCAAGAACGGATAATTATTGATTATCTGCATGATTGTTGATTAGATACGAGACAAAAGACAAGAGGAAGATCCTAATTAATAACTAGCAAGTTGGTCCGCGATTGCGCTGTATTCGCTTTCATATAATTGAAACAATAAACCACCGTGATGACGCTTTCTTCATGGATATAAATGGAGGAAATATAAAATACATCATTGCACATGTGACTTATCTTGGTGTGTCATAAATTCTTCTTTTTAATCTGTTCTAGAAAACTACTCATGAAATTAGTTCGATTAAGACTTTCACTTCTTTGCACGCATTTACTCGCTTTTGTCTCATCGTTGCACAAAGGAATTACACCAGATTAATTAAAGGCTACATGTTTTGCTTTTCATTTTCTACAAATAGGGTCCATCAAATTGAGAGCTAGATGTACGACGTTTTGCCTTTTCCCATCAAGTAGTATTAATTGAAACCTAAACCCTATGCTTAGATTAAGGAATACAACAAAGAAAACAAAACATTAGCGCTCTATGTACAGAGTAGCAAAGTCGAGAAATTCACTAATCAATAGAGTGGAAAAAGGATAATCAAGATACTTCATCTGCTTAATTAGGGAGAAATCGCAGTTGGAGGAGCTAGGGAGGAAGTGGCCCGCACTGGGGAGGAGAAGCTAGCTACAGATCTAAGTGGAGCCCAAGCAGCAGAGGGCAGGTTGATTATATTTATCCAAACCATGCCGGCAGAGAGTGGCAGAGGCACAAGCGGTCGCCAGCGAGGGATGTGTCGCTCAATTTATACTGTTATGGGCATATCACGAGCGGTTCTTAATAAAAACCGTCAGTGATAGATGACTATCATGAGCGGTTTGTAAATAGAACCGTATGTGATATTACACGACGGTTCTATTCACAAACCGTGCGTGATATCACCAAATCACAAACGGTTTGTAAATAGAACCGCTCAGGATATTACATGCACGGTTATTAAATAGAACCGCTCGTGATTGGGGTGATTATCACGACGGTTTGTGAATAGAACCGCTCTCAGGTAATATCACGCACGGTTCTATTTACAAACCGTCTGTGATAGATGACTATAACATGACGGTTCTAAAAATACCGCTCGTGATATTCTTCCTCGCGCCACCAAGCAGTGCGGCAATGGTTAACACGCACGGTTCCAAAGGAACCGCTCGTGATGGGGGTGTCTACTATAGCCTGTTTTGTAGTAGTGTAGTCTACACACATCCGTAAAGTCTTATCTTTCTTCTTAACAAAGATGGCCGGGCATCCCCAAGGTGAGGAGCTCGGTCGGATAAATCCCTTGTCAAGCAATTCCTCAAGCTGTTTCTTCAACTCTACCAGCTCATTGGGAGGCATCCGATAAGGCCTTCTGGAAATCGGAGCAGTACTGGGTACTAGCTTGATCATGAACTCCACTTCCCGATCCAGGGGCATACCGGGAAGATCTTCAGGAAAGACATCCGGATACTCTCAAACTACTGGTATCATCTCCAAGGTAGGGTGGCATCAGCTTTCAAAGAATAAAGATGAGAACCAACTGGCTTGGAATGAAAAACAACTTGAATGTTGTTTTCATTAGAAACAGAAATGGACCGACTTGCGCAATCAATTTTACCCTAATGCTTGGACAGCCAGTCCATTCCCAAGATAACATCCAACCCTTTAGAATCTAACACAATCAGATCTGCCAAAAATTCTACCCCAAGAATCTCTATTTTAACATCTCGCAGATTTGATCAGTGTTAAAAACCGAACCAGGTGAAGCAATAAAATATGGCAGTTGGTTGGAGTGAATGCAAGTCTATCTAATGTTGAAAAGCAAACTGACTCTTGAAAAAAGAATGGGATGCTCCAGAATCAAAAAAGCGAATGTGTTGGATCGAATTAACAAGGAGCATACCAAGCACGAGTATCCTTTCAGAATGACATAAAGATATTTTAAATTGTTCTCATGAATTTGGCAAAGAGTTCAGAACAACCATAATCTGCACTTCTTCAGAAAAAGGATAGCCAGCATTTTTTAATTCCTCTCGCTAAAATACGAGTTTATTGAGATGCTCATTAATTGAAGTACCATCATACATCTTGGTGGAGAGAAACTATTAACAAGATTAAGCACTTTAATAAGAGATACCTCACCAAAATCTTGTTCCAGACACGATTATCTTCCGCGATTCCGTTCACCTTCATACTCAAAGACTAAAGAATCGGACATTGATCCCAACATAAAAATGCGTGCCCTTTTATTATCTCTTGTCCAATTTTCATATTCTTCGCATAATTCTCTTTTCCTCAACAAAGGGTATTTTTTTTGGCTCTTCCGTTCGCTTTTGTCTATTACATAATCAATGTTTTCAGCAGAAAGCAAAAACGTGATTTTTCTTTTTCAAACCGTGAAATTTGAGCCATCCAACTTGCAAGATCTAAGCAATTCAGAAAATACACTGTTAGTTGCCATTGCGAGAAGATGCCTAAATCCGAAGTTTCAGATCGGAGAAACAAAGAAAATTCCCGTCGTCTCCTCTGCTTTGGCGCACGCAGATCAATGTTGGGAGATGAACTGGCGCAGCGTCAAGTTTGCTTCGGATGCAACAAACCAATAAAAAGATACCCACACGTGATCGGATTACTTTCTCCTTTTTCCCTTCATGTCAAGTCAAGAAACAATAAGCAAAGGATTCACGTGAACATCTCCACCAAGAAAGATGGGCTTCAATTAATGAGTGCTGGACTACACGTCAAGATGCAGCACACGTGAAAAAATCCACCAAGAAAGTTGGGCACCAAGAAAGTCAAGATGTAGCACACAGCGGCCTTGAGCACCACAAAGACCAATTAATGCCTTGAAAGACTTTTGCAGCGGAATTGCTGGACGACAAGGCGCAGCGATTTCCTTCATGGCTTGCGGAAAAAAAATGTCGCGCAGAACAACTAGCACACACGTGCGTCCCGCACGCCGATCGAAGAAAAGCAGACACACCCTGGCTGCAATTGATGCGAACGAGATGAACACAGATTTGCTTCGGATGCAACTTCGTCGACCTGAATTAGCGTTGGATGCGATTCGGACGCCCACCATGTGCGCCACCAACCTTAGCTCTGATACCAATGTTGGTTTTTGAGTAAACCTTAGATTGATTTTGTGGTGTCTATTTGGTCTACCCTCTATTCCTCTACTTTTTCCGTGGTGTCGCTCACAATTGCATTATGAGGTTAGAGGGCAGAGACCTATTTATAGACTCCACTTCCAGGTGTTATAATTGATCCACCTGTTTTCGGTACACCGTGAGACTCCTGAACCATGTCACCAACCACGATCGACCGCCGCTTTAATGAGTCTAGAATATTTTAGTCCTTAGCACACATGTGTGAGTCATGTGCCATGATCAGATTGTTTGAGACCAATTCCAATCTGATCATGTGGGCCAACAGCCTGCAGAGCCGATCCTGCAAAACAAACCCAAATTTATTCCGCCTGTGGTTGTATCCGGATTAATCATACGCATGTATATTAAATTCCAAAGACTTGATCTCAATAAATATGTCTACCTATTCCAAAGACAAACTGTCCTCAAGACACCTCGAGTATTAATTCCTCGAGTTAGATTCAAAGATCAAATAATTCTCTATCACATATATCTATATTCCACATTGAACTAAAATAGATAATAACCACAATAAATGTTGAAAGCCACATAAAAATCCAACAATGGAAGCAATCAGAGTAGTGTTGGGCGAAGGAAAATATGTACATATTGGAGAAACATACAACTGCAGGTTGTATCTTAAGTAGCAAACATGCGTAGGGTATGCAAAAAAAAAAGATAAAGGATTATGACGGTGGTCGTGATTGAGGGTGGATTATTTACATAACAAGTTCTGAAAGAACTAACATGAGGCCCAAAAGGATGGAGGTACTATATAGCAGTGGAAGAAAGGCTTAACGAACCACTAATACAAAAAAAAATTCCATGTTGTATCCGTAGAAGCAGCGATGAGCTGATCTTTGTTGAAGGGGTCTGTACGATTGGAATAGAATAGGCATCTAGTTAGAAATAGGTGGTAAAATAGATTGAATATTGCTACTGAAATGTGGTAGGATGATAGAGCTGCGACAGTGCTGGTTCTTACAGAGTGTTGCTATTAGTTCGAAGATGTTGTGGGCGGCTTTGTTTTTTAAGCGGGTGGATCAAGCGCAGGATGGTGAGGTGGTGATGCAGGTCTGTTTAGCAAGCGCATGTGAATTGTTATGTTGTAGAAAACCAGAGGAATCAACAAATGGAATATGTGATATCGGATGTAACATAATCTATTATGATAACATACCTCTTAACTTGAATGTTCTTTGGAGGCGCCGTAGTTGGTATGGTTGGCCTTTCAGGGCTAGACTCTATAATATGTTGCTCTAGATAAGAGACCTATAAGAGTAATTGTTAGGGAGGAGAAAAGAACAATAAGATGATGTATGAAAGATGGCGTATAAAAGATGGTGATAGATGTGAAGTTGAAATAGGTAAATATTTTTCCTTGTTTTGCTGTAAGCGATTTTTTTTGTGTGAATGAACAAATTTTGGTGACGGTGAGTAACTGTACAGGTCGAAAAAACAGGACAAAGGATGAGTGATAGAAGAAAAGTTATTGTTTTGTAAGGAGCTATGAAAGCGAAGTAAAGTAGGGTGTGAAGGTACGCGTATCTAAATAGACAGTCTGCTTCAGTAAGAATAGTTTGAATCATAAGAAATCTTTTTGTTTTTCAGGAACGATGGCGATTTCAGTACTGTGTACTAAAAAAAGGGTCGATTATGTTAAATTTTTGTGCATACCTCAGTGTCCAAGTCGTGCTTCTCAGATGCGTCATCATGGAATAAGTTTTTGCGAACAAGATATGATAGAGGCACTACCAGAAATCACATAGCTCCTGAGTGTCTATATGTTTCCCGAGTGTCTAGACAAAAACACTCGGGATCTTCCCGAGTGTTTAACAGGACACTCGGGATGGAAAGTAAACACTCGGTAGAAACAATTTTTCCGAGTGTTTAGCATAACACTTGGGAACTAGAGTATAATCCCAAGTGTTTTCGTTTTTATACACTCGGGAGAAAAAGGCCGCATTTTTTCCCAACGCGCCTTTTTTCCCACCACACCTTTTTTTTCGCCGCCCCTAACCCTATGTCCCCAATCCCCCCGCATTCCTTCTCTCCCTCTCTCTGGCTCCTCCCGAGGCGCCCTACTCCACCGGCCTCAGCCCCGCGCGCCTCCTCCCTTGGGTGCCGCCGGCTCCGGCGTGGCTCGGTCCCCGGCTCGGCCTCCCCACGTGCGCTGCGCCTCCAACCCATTCGACTCCTGGTGCGGCACCACCGCCAGCGCCTCTAGCGGCTACCACTACCTCCACCGCCAGCACCGCCTCCGGCTCGCTGCCACCTGCGCCGCCTCCGGTTCGGGCCTGATGTCGCCTCGCCTCCTAAGGTCCCCGGCGCGGCCAGGTGGCCAGCGCCGCCGCTCGGCCCAGCCCGCTCCTCTTGGCGCTACCTCCGCTGTCCTACGCTGCTCCAGTGGCTGGCGCCGCCTCGCCGTCCTCCTCCTTCCTCCTCCGCCCGCCTCCCTCCTCCCCGGATTTGGTGCCTTTGCTGCCTGCGCTGCTAGTGCCTCGGTTGCATTTCTTCTCTCATTCCCCATTGCTCTCTCTCTCTCTCTCCATTTTTCTCCCCATTCAATTTCTCCCTGGAGTTTTACCTTGGGCCGAATGTTCTTGGCGCCGTGGGCTCTCCGGCGCCACCGCCGATGCTGCCACCTCTTGTGCCCGCCGCCGCGCGCGCCCCCTCCTGGCTCGCCTGACCGTGCTTCTCTCCTCGGCTCGGCCCCTCTCATGGCGCCGCCTCCACCAGCTGCTCCCGCCACCGGCTTGGCTCCCTGTGCCCTCGCGCCCGCGGCGGCTCGCTCGGCCTTCGGTCGCACCTGCTTGGCCCACGCCCGGCTCATCCTCTGGCCGCCATCGCCCGTGCTACTCTCTCTCGGCCTGCCCCCTTTCTTCCCCTTCTTGTTGTTTTGGTTTTAAGAGTTTGAACTTGATTGCTTTTACTACAGTATGTATGTATGAATATATGTACTGCACCATTACACTTGGTTTGTTTGTTTCATCCATCTCCCATGTCTTCTCTTCTCTGAGAGACTGAGGCCGATGATCCAATTTAATTGATCATGCTTCTGAATTCTGATGGAATGGCCTGTTGCGTTGTTGTTAGGTGGTGATGCTTGGGTTGGATACAGCAGGTAAAACCACCATACTCAACAAGCTCCACATTAGCGAAGTTCTCTCCACGGTCCCCACTATTGGTATAACATGCCCGCTTGCCTGTTCCTTACTTATTTTGTTTCATGCAGTATACAAATTTCCCCCATTATTTATGTGGTTGATTCCCTGGATAGGGAGAGAATTGGAAGAGCCAGAGCTGAATTGTAGAATTTTCCCCATCATCTTTTGTCACTCTTTTCAGCTATTTTTTCTATAACCACACTACTACTACCACTACCAAAGGAAACTATACATTGTGTCCTAGTATCCTATACCATAATATAGTTCATCAGTTTGTAGCATGGGCTCCATAATGGCATTTTATTGATGTCTTTAATCATTATAATTGGTTTAAATATGCTATCACAGTGGTTATCCTTTCTGGGATATGCTATGCAAAGCACACATTTTAGTTTGTCGTTGTCTTGATCTAATCATGATCGCTTTGTAATATGTGTTTTTCTTTTCTTTTATGGAATACCGTAGAGGTGCATCTAGAACCCTTTTGGATATAGATCTTAAACAGTATGACTATACGAGTGACTGAACATTTTTCGTGTTATTAAGTCTCAATAACACAACAGATATATTAATTTTGTTGTCTGTTGAAACCAGGAAGATATGGATGGCCTCAAGAGGAACCAAGAACTTACTGAAACCAGGGTCATCCAGGTTAGTAAAATAGGCTTTCTAGAGTAGAATACCCACCATGTGCTCTTGCAGATATATTTAACCTCCATATGTACTATTTACTTTTTAGGCTTTACGAGAGGAACTTGCTACCGTAGAGCGCAGGGCTGAAGAGGAGCGTATCGCACATAATGATACAAATATGGTAATTCGTCAAAGGTCATTCTCTTTATTACTTTCTATTTGTCATAGTTTCTTCTGTAATAATTTTTATTACTTTCTATTTACCTTAATCCCCTGGGCAGTTCCAATGACAAGAGTGGATATTATTGTTTACCTCATAAATCTATATATAGTGTAAATGTCCAGTTTCATGCTGGTACTGGCATTGCTAGGTATGTTGTTGGTCAGTATCCAAGATTTCTCAGGGCTCATTGGAAGTTTTTGAAAACGGTGGTCAACAAATTATTTCAGAGGCTCAAGTTTGTAACTATATTATTTTGTTTCTGTTATGGTTGATCTATTCCTATTTGGCTGATATATTGTCCAAATGACATATTTCAAATACTAAGAAATGTGCCTTTCAATTCTCTTGTTTACAAGGTTTGGAACTAGTTGATATTCTACAAAGATATCCCAACTTTTTAATATAACCAAATTGTGCAAAGCTGATGAGACACATCAAAGCTGGAGTTGAAATTAGCTTAACTTGATTCCGCTTAAAGATAAGTATTTGCCCCTTATGGTCTCATCTAGCTGAGACATTACTAATTGGAGTCATGTAATAATCATTGTTGAACTAAGCTAGTAGTAATTACTGCTTGAATCAAGGAATACAGTTCAGATATAGACTTGAAATGTTAAATCTTGTTTTGTAGGAAATGAAGGCTCAAGGATTCACAGAAAGCCACCTCCAGCTACTCTCTGATATTAGTGGTGCATTCAGACCTGGTGTTCTGACCGCATTAGTTGGTATCAGTGGAGCTGGAAAGACCACTCTAATGGATGTACTGGCAGGAAGAAAGACAAGTGGAACCATTGAGGGAGATATCAAGCTTTCTGGTTACCCCAAAATACAAGAAACTTTTGCCCGTATCAGTGGCTATTGTGAGCAAACTGATATCCATTCGCCAAATGTCACTGTGTATGAATCTCTTGTTTATTTTGCTTGGTTGCGCCTTTCCTCAGAAGTTGATGAGAACACTAGAAAGGTACATGTTCTATTGTTCTGTTTTCCGGATTCCATATGCTTGAACTCATGGTACTGCTAGAGGAAAGTGACCATTTTAATTGTAGTTTTGAGTGTGTGTGTGTGTGTGTGTGTTGTCCATTAACTAACACCATTCTCATTAATCCTTAGTCATATACTTTTATCAATGTGCTTATTGAAAGAATAAGTTACTTTCCATCAAAAAAACAGAATAAGTTAGTTTCTCTTCCCTAGCAACTGAAGTGTTTTCCTAAATTTTGACCTATATCAAGACAAGTTTGACATATCGAAAAATGAGCCTCGACCCTCTACATCCTTTTAAGATAGTGTGAAGCGAGATACTCCTGGGTGTTGAATGGATTAATCATTTTATCTTTCTATATGTTGATATATTAGTGCAGCCTGTATTATGAGTAACACATCATGAGATCATATTGCTCTTTAATATATACTTCAAATATGGGTACTAACTATTGCATTGTTATGTTCAGTTGTTCACATTTGTTAGTTTTGTTTGAGTTTCTACAAGGCCTGCTCAACGATCATGATACTGAAGAAAAGATGCAACATTTCGTATCTTGGGTGTTGAAATTGCTAACTATTTCTGATGAAAATAATTCCATTGTAGGTGTTTATGGAGGAAGTGATGTCACTAGTTGAGCTTGACGTATTGTGTGATGCTCTGGTTGGTCTCCCTAGTGTTAGCGGGTTATCAACTGAACAAAGGAAGAGGCTGCCAATTGCTGTAGAATTAGTTGCAAATCCTTCAGTCACTTTGTATCATTCCTATTTGGCTGATATATTGTCCAAATGACATATTTCAAATACTAAGAAATGTGCCTTTCAATTCTCATGTTCACAAGGTTTGGGACTAGTTCTTCAAATGAGAAGATGGAGGAACAGAAGAGGAAGTCCAGGGCTGAGAGGTATGTAATACCACTGCTCATACACTTAGTAAATTAGCTATAATGTGTTCTAGGTTTTTCATATTGCCCTGACCCCTGAATAGTTAACTGATGCATAGTTAAATGAATTTTCAGGTTTGGCATTCCCTCATCCTCTTCTACTGATGAAGATGCTAAGAAAAAAGCTCGTTTAGAACGATTTGGTCATAATACAAACGTTGACAAGGCAGAAGAAGAGAAAAGAATGGCGTGAGCCCTCAAGTAGAATCAGATGAATGTGGCAGTGTTATGTCATTCTTGTCAATAGAACCCTAATCTAACAATCAGCTATAGCTGACATCTCTCCACAACTTTGCCAAGTTTGCGGAAACACCGAGTGGATCGTCTGAAGGAAATGACAAGGACAACTCCAAGACGGTATGTCTTCCATGGTTTTTCGTAGAACATTTGCCTCAGGATTGTGGTTCTAATTCATTGTTTTTGTCCTCTGTCTGTGCATGCTTAACGCAGGATGCAGCCACTGTGGCTGGCATAGCATGATGGAAGCACTCCCTACTTTTTGCAAGGTTATATATGATGCAGCTATCATCCTATAATATTTTTTCCTTGCTAAGGTCTTGTTGCTTAGTTTCTCTTAACATGGAAAGAATCAACTTCATTTCTTGCAGGTCTCAGCTATGTCCCTAGAGATTTCGATGAAGGCATAGTTTGTACAACACTAACGACATCAATGGCATCCTATTCTCAGAGCCATCTCGAGTGTTGTTTACTGTGTAGCACTTGATGACTTGCTTACTGTACTTGCCGAGCAGTGTATCCTGATTTGCTGCTTGGATTGGGGATAGTTCTGTACATCTGTTTCCCTCTTTTAGTGTCGATGATTTCTTAGTTATGTACTTCTGTCGGTCTAGTTTTATGCATGTATTCTACGATTCAGATGCTGCATGCCACTAAATGATATTCCGTATGTTCTAACAATTCATTCGTACATTGTAAAAATATATGTTCTTTTTAATGATAAAGCGACGAAGTTTGCATTGCTATACTACATGCAGATGGACTTTTTTAGATGTAGCACATAGTAAATTCAGGATACGGATGATTTATTTTAGTGCTTTACTACTAGTAATCAGTGGAAATCAGTGGGTGTCACTTTTCGTACTTTCCCGAGTGTTTCCCGAGTGTCAATACTCGGTAAAAGTATTCCGGTACGGTGGCCAAACCCGCCGTGTACTTATTTTCCCGAGTGTTATATGTTTCCCGAGTGTTCAGATTTACACTCGGGAAAGTTATTTTTCCCGAGTGTTCAGATTTACACTCGGGAAAGATATTTTTCCCGAGTGTTATATGTTTCCCGAGTGTTCAGATTTACACTCGGGAAAGATATTTTTCCCGAGTGTTGGATTGTTTCCCGAGTGTTCAGATTTACACTCAGGAAATGTATTTCTCCCGAGTTTAAATCTCGAAACACTTGGGAAACCAGTTTTTCCCCCAACTAATATATCCCGAGTGCTCTTTCCCGACGATCGACCTTCGGGAATTAAGTTCCCGAGTGTTTTAGGGTCTTTCCCGAGTGTTTCGGGCACTCGGGAAAAGAAAGGATTCTGGTATTGAGGGGTGTTTTCTGGGCTGTACTGAGCAATATATAGCAAAAGTTTTACTGGGAGCCAAAGAGTGGCGACAAAAAAATGCATTGACATTGATAGATGAAAGGTGGTAGAACGGATAGTAAATACCTTGAGGAAGTGTTTGGTGCAGTCTATTTTTTTCCAGTTGAGATCGGTGTAGTTTGCGGATGATCGGCGCAGAGCTGTTTTGGTGTTCGAGAGAAAAGTATTAACGGTAAAAAATAGGGATTACTGCATTAGGCGTTAGCAGGTTTAAGTAATGAAAAGTAGACAGAGATGGTAAATTAGGGAAGAGCAAGTAGGCAGTATCAGATGGTGGAGTGGTGTTGGACAGATGTGCTGTGCACTAGAGCAAAAAAAAACATATAGGGAAATGGTAGTAGCTGTAATAGCTATAGCAATGGAAAGAAAAATTTGATATATGCCACTCAGAAACATGCCGCTTCGAAATATGCCATTCAGTATGTTGAAATTAGAAATATGACACTCCAGTTTCTTCCTCCTTTGAAATTTGCCATTATCTCTATTTTTCTCCCATTTTCTTTTCTTTTCTCTTATTTTCCATTTATTCACTAGTGAACTACCCATTTTGTCCCTCTTATTCGGCACCTTTTCTTTCTTCCACCGCGGTTGGTGACTCCTCGTCGTCGTCTTCACCTCCGAAGCGCGAACACATCTCGCGCGCTTGCTCCTTGTTGCTTCTAGAGCCCAGGACCTTCTAGAAGATTCTATAAGTACCGCCCATGATGTGCGGGATCTTCGCTTACCTCAACTACAATGTGTCGCAAGAGCAGCAATACATCCTCGAGGTCCTCTTCAATGGCCTCCGTCGCCTTGAGTACCGCGGCTACGACTCCTCAGGCATCGCTCTCGATGCGGACCTACCCTCTAGTTCTGTGGCCATGGTGGCGTATGCTGGGGCGCCGCCACTCGTGTTCTGCCAAGAGGGCAAGATTGAGAACCTCGTGCGATCCGTCGAGCACTTTTCGCTTCTGATTCTGATGTAATTCGGTTGAATTTTTGGCCTTCAGGTGGTTCGGCAAAGGCATGATTTTAGATGTCTTTTTGGACTGGGTTGGTTGTTTCACACATCAAAATTGAAGCTTTTGACCGAGTCAGATCACATTTTGGAGGAAAATATCATTATGTCATGTACTGATTTTGGATTTGGTGATTTTTGGGAGGGGAATTCTGCTGTTCGCACCTCGCATTTTGAGATTGGAATCTGATAACTCTCGAAATTTGGATCTTCACAAAAAAGATGCAATTCGTTCCATTCGGATTAAGAATACATTTGGGGGGGGGGTTATGCTATCCGAATAGGAGAGGCGCAAAATGGGCAGTTCACCTGTGAATAGATGGAAAATAAGAGAAAAGAAAAAGGAAATACGAGAAATGTAGAGATAATCGCAAATTTCAAAGGAAGAAGAAACTGGAGTGGCATATTTCTAATTTCAACATACTGAGTAACATATCTCGAAGTAGCATGTTTCTGTGTGGCGTATATCAAATTTTGTCGCAATGGAAATGTTGATTAGTGAAAGCAAGCACCTAAACAGACATGTACATGAGCTTTGTGTTAAGTAAGCATCAATAGCAAGGAGAAATCTAGTATGTGTAGTTGATCATAGTGTCGGGACCCTGGGTATCCAACCCCAGGACCCTCTGTGTAATCTGAACTAGTCCCATGATCAGTAGCTAGCTCACACAGTTGCAACATTGGTGTAATCATAACCACACAACCAAACAAAAGATGAAACAGACAAATTAATAATATTAAGCAAAAGGGACCTTATGGTCAAGTCTTACAACGGTTGCCACGCAGGGCTAAAGACAACAGAGTAAACTGGCAGAGGAGAACAAAACATCTGGTGGAGGTCACCTAATATGCCCACCGACAATCGAGTGAAGGACGCGACCTAATTCGCATAGTCTTCAAAGAAGTCTTCTTCATAGAACTCTGAGTTCACTGGTTCACCCTCCTCTGCTGATTTAAACAGAGGGCGCAAGGCCATGAGTACTTTGAATGTACTCAGCAAGTCATAGAGAGATGTATGCAAGTAATATTCATGCAAGGCTTAACAAGGATAGCCTTATGGCTACTTTGCGGAAAGCAATATTTGACAGTAAATACAATAAGTAGATTGCAAAGCACAATTTAAAAGATTAATACATAAGTAAACAATTTTCTTTGAAACAACTAGTGAACACCCTGTTCACTTCCCAACCATCAACCATCTACAAGATTCAACCAAACCATTTCAACATTTTCAATAAAAGTTCTACCCCTTGCGTGAAATCACCAGGCATGTCCATAACCGGGGACACGGCTATTCGAATAGTTTTACACTCTGCAGAGGTTGTACAGCTTGACCCACAAGACACGAATTTCTCTAGTTTGTTCGGCATATATCTATGCCACCGCCATTACCTTAGGTAAGCAGCCTGAAGCACGTGACAAGGCTTTTACAAAGTTCTGCTTTTGACTCGATTGCTTACGCTAAGGTTTCGCCTACATCGGCCCCCTCTTGCGCTGCTCCCAACCAAAAACAGAACCGAACCAAGACATTGCTAATTAGTCACCAGGTCTATCCCAATCTAGACATGTGGTTGTACCTGTTGAGGCCCGATCAATGGTTCAAGGTTAAGTCCTTATTTGGTTGCTCGACGAGACGGTTCCATCGCTCCAAGTGTGCGTTAAGGCACCCACCCTTTCCACCACCCACTCGTCCGAGCATAAATCATTTTCGCTCAACTCGCCAAATGACCACCCTAGTCATGGCACAACATCTTTTATCAAAGTGGCTCCGCCACTTGCCCATAATTTCCTTTAGTCAAATTCATCATGTTGGGTTCAACCCAAATGAGGACCACCCTAGTCCCGCACCACAAATTTTAGTAAGGTGACAACAAATGTCGTGGTCTCACACAGACCACACTTCACATTATTAGCAACACAGTCGTTACTACACAAGCCACAAACCATGTGCGCTTAGGGCAAATAAATATTTATTGAATCATGAGATCGAGACCAACGCCTACTAGAGCATGACTAAGCAATAAAGCGTGCCCATGTTGGTATTACAATAATTCCCAACTAGTAATTAACCATCCTAAGGTGTCCAAGGAGTTATGTCATTCAAGGATACATGTCGATTGCAATTTATCAAGGAGGCATATGGCAATTAGGTAATTAACTAAACCCGAAACCATTTATTATAAAATTAGCAATGCATGTTTATATCAAACAATATACTTTTATAAAGATGGGTTCAATATGATCAAAGGTCTATGACTTTCCTTCGTTGAAGAGTAGCGGTGCTTCGGTCGTCGGGTCTGCGAAATCTTCCGAAACGCCGGAACCTATACACGCAAACAAAGCTAAATAAATAAAACAACTCCAAATAAAATCCAAATAAATACCAAATAAATACTAATAGGAAGACAAGGATTTTATATGAATTTAGAAATTTGAATCACTCGAATCGGAGTTCGAATGAGAAAGTTATGGCCAAAGGAAGATAGGAAAATACATAAAATCAAGAAAAAGGATTTTCTTGATTTCTGGAATTATTTTCCTAAAGGAAAATCGATTTATTGCGCAAGCTGACGTCAGCACCGGGGTTTCTTTTCCGGCCGAATTATTTTCCAATGGGAAAACCCGAAAATACCCACGCCGTATTGATTGGCCGCCACCTCGAGAAGAGGTGGACGTAAGCGCCGATAGGGATCACGTGGCGCCCACGCCACGCCGGGCGAGGGGACGACTGAGTGGGCATCGTCGCCGGGCGCTACGCCACGGCGACGAAGCGGAAGGCGCCAAACGAGCGAGGAGAGGAGGGTTCGGTGACGCCTGGGACGCGGCGCGCCTGGAGACCGGCAAGAAGCGAAGAAGGCGGCGGTGCGGCTCGGCAATGAGGGGCTCAATAAGCTCGAGACGGGAGGCGCGACACGGGTGCGCCTGGCGTGCAGGATGCCGAGGGTGGTGACAACGGCGGCAGAGGGTGCTTGACGGCGGCGGCGGGTGCGGTGGAAAGCAAGCTCGGCGGCGGCGACGGAGCTTGATTGCAAAATGAGAGAGGGGGAGAATGGAGGGAGGAGAGGGAAAGAGAGAGGAGCTCGGGGCGGATCCGGTGCGCGCTCCTATAGGCGACGGGGGTGACCGGAGGAGGAGGACGGCATGGCGGTCGAGTCGGCCATTAATGGCGGCTTGACCCGCGTGGCATGGGGAGGAGGTATCGGCGGTCCAGTATGGGCGGGCGGCAAAGAAAGCGGCGAGGCGGAGGTGACGCGCGTCGGCGGGATTCGCGGGAGTGGGCGGCACAGGGCATGGCGAGGGCGGCAGCAGGATTCGCGGGCGGCATGGGCGAAAGGAGGCGCGGGTGCTGACCGCGCGGACTGGAACAACCATTCCCATTAGTTTTTTGAGCGGGGAAACGAAGGCACGAGAAAACACGAAATCATATAGCACGGACAATCGATTGCGGATGGCAGCAGCGACGGGAAAAATAGGGGCAAACGCGGGGCAAAGCAGATAAACGAAAGGCAAAAGCAAGTGAGAAAAAAGAATCCATTGGAAACTACTGAACGAAAAGATGGATTAGCACTCTGTATGAGCGTGCGCACGCACGAACAAAAGCGGAACGTAAATAGCCTGCAGCTACTCTGATGTAAGCGGGTTAGGACAGGCACAGTGGCAAAACAAAGAGGGGAAAACGTGCTCAGACCGTATAAACGGCAGACGAAAGCAAGTGGCTTTAAAAGGTAAAAAAATCTTACCTGTTAAACGCAAAAGCTGCAGCGATGAAACGACCAACGGCCGAGCACAATGACGTAAGCCTCAGAAAAAATCCATCAGATGCAGCTACTCCAACGTGCTGGGTAAAGTGCATAAACAGCAAACGGTGAACGCACGAAGACGAATGGAAAAAAAACAAGAAACACATAGGCAGAGGCGATGGGATCAGAAAAGATCTGACCTGGAGAAACCAGCAACTGCTGCAACGAACCGGCGAACATGCGAACGCAATGAGCTAAGCATAAGGGAAAAACCCATCTGACACAGCTGCTTCGATGCGGTGGGGAAAGACCTGAAACAATGTACGGTTAGCGTAGGAAGGCGAGCGCAACAGAGTATGAAGAACACAGTAAATCGAAACACCGAACGAACGAATGCATACGCAACAAAGAAGGAAGCACACATGTCGAGACCCCGAGTAAGCAACCCCGGGACCCTCTGTGCATTCTGAACTAGTCCCATGATCAGTAGCTAGTCCGCACAGTTTCAACATCGATGTAATCCAAACCATACAACGAACTATAGAAGAAGCAGACAAATTAATATTAATAGCAGCAAAAGACCTTATGGTCAAGGTTTCTACAGAGTTGCCACGCAGGGTATACAACAAAAGAACTCGCAGCGGAAAACAAAACTCTCGTGGAAGCCATTCGACATGCCCACAGGCAATTGAGTGGAGAACGTCTCCTAGCTCGCAAGGTCTTCAAAGAACTCCTCTTCATAGAGCTCGGAGCTCCCTGGGTCCTCTTCAGTGACTGATCAACTAGAGGGCATAAAACCGTGAGTACTTGAATGTACTCAACAAGTCGTAGGGAAATGTATGCAAATAGTATTCATGCTATGCTTGACAAGGATAGCTTTATGGTTACTTTACAGAAAGCAGAATTGACTGGAAATACAGTAAGTAGATTGCAAAGCACAAGTTGAAAGATTCATACATAAGTAATCAAGTTTCTTTGAAACGACTCGTGAACACCCAGTTCACCTCCTAGGCCACTCGTGAACACCCTGTTCACTTCCCAGATCACTCGGAACACCCTGACAACAATTTTTGAGAAAGTCTACCCCTTGCGTGAAATCACCAGGCATTGTCCATAAACGGGGACACGGCTATTCGAATAGTTTTACACTCTGCAGAGGTTGCACACCTTGACCCACAAGATATGACTTCTCTAGTTGGTTGGGCACCCGTCGATGTCTCAGCTCACTTCCTTAGGTAAGCAGTCTAGAGCACATGACAAGGCCTTTACAAGGCTCTGTTTTGACCCGGTTCTGCTCGCTAAGGATTCGACTTCCTGGCCCCCTCCTGCGCTAAGTGTGAATGTTGAAACACTCGTTTTTGATGAAGTTCATATGCTGTCAAGTTCCAAGCAGTCAGACCAGCCAACAGGTGGCGGTTAGACCGGCCTGTGTGGCGGTCAGACCGCCACCACTGGCGCTCAGACCGGCCAACCCTCAGGTTGAGTTGCTGGCGGTCAGACCGGCCTTTGGACAGCGGTCTGACCGGCCATAAAGTTTCTTTTGAGTTTGGAGCTGGGCCAAAAATAAAGGGTGTAGGCAAGAGAGGGGTTTCTTCTACACTTGGTCTCATAGTTTTTGGAGCTTCGAGTCAAAAGTTCTATTCGTTTGAAAATTCCAGAGATGATTCGGATTTCCGGGGTTGGAAATTTGGCTAAGTGTTGGGGCGGTCTGACCGGCTATTTGCTGGCGATCAGACCAACTGGCTAGCGGTCAGACCGACCATGGGAGTCGGTCTGACCGACCAGGAAGTGTTCATGCGACGGGAAGGCGGTGAACTTTGAGGGTTAGGTCATATTCATGAGTTTCATTGCATGGATGTTGCATGATGCATGTTTTGGCTAGCATGGGTCAAGTTGTGAAGAACTTGTGCCCGGAAATGGTTGTTTGGCCTATTGTTGTGCAGGTTGCTTGAAGTTAACTATGGTCAACGACGAGGAGGACCGGGACTTGGTTAGGAGAACCAAGGTCCAGAACGGTCGTGGATGTCGGGTGAGATGGTAGGACTCAAGCAAGGCGCAAGATGGACTAGAACCACAGAAGGCGAAGTTTGAACAAAGGCCTTTGTGAAGGACACCGGAGCTAGGTCATGGTGAGGCGGTCTAGATCGGGGCTAGGTTAGGAGAATCGAGGTCCAGAACAATTGAGGTGGTGCTGGAAGATGACTAAGGCTAGCGAAGTGCTTACAAGTCGAGAAGACAAGGAACCAGAGTGGAAGCTACCGGTGACGAACATGATGGGCAGCGGCAAGGTTGACTAGGACTAGACTCAGGGAGGAGTTGAGGTCTGGGCTAGGCTCAGGGAGGAGCTGAGGTCCTGAACGGTCAAGGAAGCCGGGTGCATTTATGGTGAGACATATGGTGCGCCAAGTGACCTAGTCCCAGTTGCAAGCGAGAACGATTCGATTGGATCCGGACGTGTGAGAGGCTTGGTGGGAATTCATTGGGGCCACATGGATGATGACGAAGCATGGGAGATGCTTCGAGGCGAAGGAATCACCAAAGGTCAATAGAGGGGCATTTTGGGAAATTTCCCTATACCGGAAAAGTGGTAAGTGGTGATGTGCGAAACCACCTTCTTGGCCTTGGAGAAACCGTGGCGCAAGACGGCGCAAGGAGAGGCGATCTAAGTCAAGAGAAGATGAAGACGGCACTTTGAGAAGCGTGCGTGAGTAAAACTCGTTTGTGTATGAGCTTAACGGGTGCCCGTTTGGGATGTCTCTCTAGGGCTAGCCTCCACTATAAAAGAGGAGAGTGCTGGTCGTAACCCTCAACCCCTTTGATTCTAGAAACCCTAATTTGGGATTTAGGGCTAGGAGAGGAAAGTGGAGAGGCTAGGGTTCATGAGAGATGGATTGATTGAGTGCTCAAGTGTTGAGCTTTTGTCCTAGATTGTGGAGTGGCTGTAAATATACAATCTATCTAATCAATCCATGCAAGATTTGCCCTAAGTTGAGTTCTATCTTATTCTTGCTCTCGCTTTGATGCCTTTGGGATTTTTTGTGTTTCTTAGGTTTTTATTTGGGATCTTGCTGTGATCCTGCTTGCTGGGATGTTGTAGGATCAAGGATAACCGACTAGAGAGGGGGTGAATAGGAGGTTTTTAAACTTTTTAGAAAATTAACAATTTAAACCAATTATGAATTATGTCTAAACTAGATATAATTCTAGCTAAGCAATTTAATACAAGATAAATGCTAGAATTGTAAATGTGAAATAAGTAAAGACAAGAAATTCATTCAAGTCTTCAAGCATATCCATTAATTCATCATATATTGGTTCATTATTATTAATGGATTTTACCTTATCTCCTTTTGCCATGAGGCAAGTGGGAGTGGAGAATAGTGATGGAGCCTCCTTGATGGCGATGCCAACGAGTCCCTTCTTCTTGGGGGACTCATCCTTATCGGGGTCAGAGTCTGTTGACTCCTCATCGAAATCTCATTCTCCAATATGGGTTTCATGCTTGCCATCTTTGTGAAGCTTCTTTAAAAACTTCTTCTTACCACTGTATTCCTTCTTCTTGAATGACTTGCCCTTGTCGTCCTTCTTTGCGGGGCAATGGGAACCAATGTGCCCCTTCTCTTCGCAATTATAGCATTAGATGTTGCTATAACGCTTCAATACTACAAAAAAAGGCCTTCACATACGGTTCAAAAACGTCATCACAGACGATTTCGTGAGCCGTCTGAGTTTATGGGTCAGTAATGACATGATCATCACAGACAGTTTTCGAACCGTCTGTAATACATAATATCACAGACGGTTATTAACTGAAAACTGTTTGTGATAGTTGACAATCACAGACGGTTTGTAGATAAAACCGTCTGTGATAGTCGACAAACACAGACGGTTTGTAGATACAACCGTCTGTGATAGTCGACAATCATAGACGGTTGCATCTACAAACCGTCTGTGATAGTTGACTATCACAGACGGTTTCATTTACAAATCATCTGTGATAGTCGACTATGATGATTTGGTTTCAAGATGAAACCGTCTCGTGATATTCTTTGCATTGCTAAATCTAATTACGCTTATTGGCTAGCCTCAGAAATGCTAGCCATGCCCTCTGAAACAATCACATCCAATTCGTGCATTTATTTCGTAGCAAGCACATCAAATTCGCATTCATCTCAAAAGCAAGCACATCAAATTCGCATTCATTTCAGAAACAAGCACATCCAATTCACAAATCAATTAACTAAAATTAACCATTAATGTACATTTACACACATGTACCATCATTAAGTTCAATCTTATCACAATCAAGTTCAATCTACACTGTGGAAACTCCCATCTGGATTTATGACCTGACTGTTCAGGAATGACACAAGGTGTGATCGAACTTTTATGAGCTCGCTCTGTTCCAATGCAGTTTCGGCGATAGTCGCAACCTATCGCTAGGAAGATTAAATTCGTGCTTATATAAATTGGTAAGTATATATGAAATAATTGTTGCAAGATTGACAAACCTGATCGCGGAACTGATGAGTAGTTCCATGTTGTGGCAAACATAGTATCCATAGATGTTATGACTGAGCAATTACTTGTGGCACTTTACAAAAATAGAATTGGTTAGTTCGAGAGGCATTACTACGAAGTGTTATATAGGATTAATGTGTACTAGCTAGCAAGTACCGGGAATTTTAGATCGTGTGACAGCTTCCTTCCCTTGTTTTTCGCTCCTTTAGCATAGTACATGTCGAACGCCCTACGTGACTCCAAGAAGTTAGCCTTAGCCATTGCAAAGGAAGGAAAGACTACAATAGAGTTTCTATGGAGGAAATGTGTTTACCTGTTGATTAAATACCGGATAACTGTGAAGTTGTGAGGGGTCCTCTGTAGGGAATCTAGGTATATTACCGAGCTCTATTTTGGTATAATTACAATTAGAATCCAGTGGAACCTACACAGGTATGTCACCATGGTCATTAAACCTAAGTTCGTGTTGCTTATAAAGTACAAATCAACAAGTATAGCCAGTAGTGCAACACTTACTCTTGGTTGTAGGGCAAAAGTATGTATTCCTTGTTGCGGTGATCCAGCAAAAACGCTATAATGTAATCCTTGACGAATGTTGCATACCTGTATGCAATGTCGTGCAAGCCGATCCTATGGTAGGGCCGTCTAACCTCTCGACCAACGGCTCGCCTATGCGAATTTCCGCCAAGCGGCGAGAAGGGATATCGAATTGAGTCGACCGCTTGATTTGCCCTTCTTTGCCTTGCTTTGTAGAGGTCGACTTCACAAGAGTCGGTCGAGCATGAGGTGTAGATGCATCTAATGCACCTGCCTTGCTTGCGTTAGTGCAGTAGCCGGTCTGATCGGCTCCGTAGACTTGATACCATTGCAGGACATTCCCATGAAGTTGACACCGGAGCAGGTAGCTCCAGGTAGATGCCCCCCTTGGGCCACTGGATGAATGTTCCAACGGCTTGCTCTAGAGTCATGACCTCGTCGTTTGGGGGAATATGCAGCGAGACAACCCCAAAATTGGCACAAACACCATCCACATTCACTTTTGCAAAACCTGACGTTAGATTTACACCGTGCACCAAAGCCCCGACACCGGATGGATACACCTGGCCCCAAGCAGCATCTAGGGCAATAGAGGCATATCTCACTTGGAGCTTCACTTCAAAGCCACCTACATAACGATACAAAATTAGCTACTCCAATAGGCCTATCAATGGATCGAGCATTCCAGAGATAATAATTATTACTTGGATGTCATCGATAGGAAATCTGTCGTCGCCTATTGGGGTAGGGTTGGACGTGCAGCTACTCGGAAGTTTGGGGGGCTGGCTAGCATAGTAGGGGTAGGGGCTTGCAACTGATTTGGGATTTGCAATTCCCCAAGCCTTTCCTCAAAGCTCTCCAACTGCCGTTGCCTCACAGCTCTGACACGATCATCGATCTCATCTCTGAGGGATTCACGAATCTCATCTTTGAGGGATTCACGAATCTCCTCTCGTAACTTTGCATCGCGCTTGGCTTTGGCTCTCTTCCTACCCCGATACGATCCGGAGTCCGCTTGGAACCAATCTGCCCATGTAACATAAACACCAGTGCCTCTCGTGCGACCCGGATGCTCATTGTTTCCTAGGTCCGTGGAGAGTATATCTTTCTCCCTGTCTGCCTGGAATGAGCCTTGGGAAGATTGTGCACTCAGCGTTACCTGCAATAGCCCGACATGTCATTTCACTTCCTATGAAGTTATGGAGTAATTACAAACTAGGTAGTTCGATATCTTACCAGGCGTTGGGACACTTCCTGGTCTACGGGGTTTGGAAAGGAGACTTTCCACATAGACAGGGTACGTAACCTCCCAAATAACCAGTTTCGGGCGTGCATATTAGTGATCTCCGGAAATGGCGGGGAGACATTCGAACGGCTTGCCTACTGGTCCTGATCCCTCCATATCGGGATTTTACCCGCATACCCAGCGGTGCCGAGTCTGTGGGGGTGCTTGTTTTTTTGCCTAGAGGGTCGTGTGCGCCGCACTTTCACTCCTAAATTCATCTGTCGCCTTCTTCACCACAAACTCGGCCCAGGACTCTTCCAAGAACGAATACTTGCGGAAGGGCCTCAGATTCTTCTCCATGTAGTTCTTGACAAGCGTGCTCTTGAAGTTCTTCCACGCTTTGCACACCTGTAGCAACGCGTGTCATCGCACGGAGTCCCGGTGTTGCTCTGGATCTCGAACGATTTGAGAATATCCGTCAGCAGCTCATCTTTCTGAGTTTTGGTCAACTCCTTCCACGAATCGTAGGTGACGTTGACCCGTTCCCGTGCAACTATTCTGACCGTTCTCCGGAATGCGGATGCTGCTCGGCGAGGATTGATAGGGGTTCCAGACAGATCGACCTCCGTGATGGTAAATCAACCCACGGGCCTTTCCGATATTCATCTTCTTCTATCGCGGTTGGATATTTCAGAGGATGGTGCATCATCAGACACATGAGGCGGCGATGACGAAGAATGAGCGGAAGACATCTTCACAAGAAATAGAAGTTCTGACACGCATGAACATATTATCATAAGATTCGATCTCTATGTGTATGGGTATACACACCAATTAATAATAATTGACATAAACATGTAAATCCTCCAAGTCATTTAAAAGGAATAATATGCTCAACACAAACATCATGTGAACAAATGAAATCAGCATAAAGCTAATATTTAACATTTTGATATTGCTATCAGATGTAGAGTAAGCATTCCAATTAGAGCTCAAGTTGAAACCCGATTATCAAAACAATTTCAGAACAAGACTAATATCATCACAGAGCATTCATCTCAAGCCCACAATTTCAGAACAAGACTAATATCATCACAGAGCATTCATCTCAAGCCCACCACACCACATTGCAATATATTCCAGTAGCAGTATCAAAATAAATATCATATGAATAACTGGCTAGAACCAATACAAATTCCTAAAACAAGTACAATTATCATGAGTCAATGAGGACCATGACAGCATGACAGATTATTGATAGAAAGAGCGAGGGAAAAGGGCGTCGGGGTCGGAACTCGGCATTGGTTACCTTTAGGCGCCGAGGAGAAGGACGAGCAGGAGCAAGATACAGAGCAACAGGCGGCGGCCGAAGGGAGGTCTGTGGGGCTCGGGGAGGAGGAGGCGCGTCGGGCTCGGGAGAGGAGGCGCGCCAGGCTCGAGGAGGAGGCGGCGTCAAGGACGGTGTTGACAGGCTCAGGGGAGGAGTCACGTTGGGCTCGAGGAGGAGGCGGTGTCGAGGACGGTGTTGACGGGCTTTGGGGAGGAGTCGCGCTGGGCTTGAGGAGGAGGCGACGTCGAGGACGGGAGCGACGGGCTCGGGGGAGGAGGGAGCGAGGGAGCGAGGAGTTGAGAAACTTAATCGTTGGAAGTGGGGGGCGCGGACAAACCCTAGAGTCCGAATATAAATAGGGATGGACATCACAGACGGTTCTAAAGTAGAACCGTCTGTGATATGTGATGTATCACAGACGGTTTCAATCAACAATAAATCATGATATATTGTATCACGAGCGGGTTTTACTAAGAAACCGCTCATGATATATAATCACGCATGTTTGATCTACAAACTGTATGTGATATTATTTTGTATTGGTAATCTAGTTCTGTTTATTGGCTAGTCTCAGGAAATGCTAGCCATGCCCCCTGAAACAAGCAGAAAACACAATAAGTACATGTATATACATCCAATTCACATTCATTTCAGAAACAATCACATCCATTTTACAGTACAAATCAATTAACTCAAATGAACTAAAACTAACCATTCATCATAATGTACATATACACACATTGTTCAATTAATCTTTAAAAATTAGCCCTTCATGATGATCGACGCGTATGTAGCTAGTTTTGTCACGTTCTTCTTCCTCGACCCTTATGTCGTTTCCTAAAGGAGGCAACTCGTCAAATTGATTGTATTCTTCCTCGTTCACTACATTCTCAACTCTGACAATCCTCCTTTTTCCATAAAGAACTACGTGGCGCTTCTTATTTGCCGGTCGGTTACATAGAAGACTTGAACAACTTGGTTAGCCAAGATCGAATGGTTCGCTTTTGTATCCGACACGCTCGAGGTCTCTGGTAGTGACGCCGCATTTGTTGACCTTCACCGTGGGAGATAGACCCAACGGCACCAAATAGGAGGATCTTGAAAAGCACGTAGTCGAGCTCCCATATCTCCTCTATTTGCCCATAGTAGGAGCTCCTCAGCCCATCAGTACTGAATGTATCTATGCGGACACCGCTGTTCTGGTTAGTGCTCGTTATATCCTGAGCATGTGTATAGAATGTGTACCCATTTATGTCGTATCCTTACCATGTCACAACTGTAATGTTGGCCCTTTTGCCAACCATGTTAGCATATCACTTGACGAGCTCCTAGCGAGTCACTCCTTCAACCATTGGTTCAACCGTCTGTTATGTTGTCTCATGATCCAAATATCCGGTCGCTTCGGATTCTGTTGCCAAAGCACGTCCTTGTGCTGGTCGATATACGGAGACACTTCAGTCATGTGTTGCAAGACCGTGAAATGGGCTTGAGCATACGCATCCATATCTGGAGTGATTACTTTCCTTCCGATGGTCCCGATACCCTCGAGCCTCCCCTCATGGCGAGATCGAGGCACACCTATCGGTTCAACCTAAGCCATGTAATCGACGCAGAACTCAATGACCTCTTCGGTTGCATAACCTTCGACGATGCTGCCCTCCAGCCGAGATCGATTCCGTACATACGACTTGAGAATTCCCATGAACCTATCGAATGGGTACAAGCTATGTAGAAACACGGGCCCGCACATCTTTATCTCCCTCACAATGTGAACAATGAGATGGACCATGATATCGAAAAACGATGGAGGGAAATACATCTCAAGATCACATAGAGTCGCCACCACCTCGCCCCGCAGAGCATCTAGTCCTTCGGATCGGTGACCTTCGAGCAATTGTGTTAAAGAAATAACACACCTCATGATTGTCTCTCGGACCTTGATCGGCAAAATACTTCTAATTGCAACAGGGAGCATTTGTGTCATCAGCACATGATAATCATGAGACTTCATGCCAATTAACTTCAAATCTTCCATCGAAACAAGTTTCTTCATGTTGGTCGAGTAACCGGACGGAACTTTCACACTATGGAAACACCAGCACAGTTCAGTTCTTTTGGCCTTGGACAGAGTGTAACAAGCAGGGGGAAGGTACGTTCGTCCTTTATCGGTCTTTATTGGTGCTAACTCAGGTCTGATGTCCATATCAACCAAGTCAAGCTGTGCATTGACACCATCCTTTGTTTTGTCACAAATGTTCAGTAAGAGATCAATCAAACTGTCATATACATTCTTCACTACGTGCATGACGTCGATGCAGTGGCAAAATTCCAAGTGCTCCCAATAAGGTAAGTCCCAAAATATTGATATCTTCTTTCACATGCTCTTCTTACGGGTCCTCGATTTACATCCCTTTCCGAGCACAACATCTAAATCCTTAACCATACCCTTTCCGAGCACAACATCTAAATCCTTAACCATATCATAGACCTCTTTTCCGCTTAAATGCCTTGGAGCTGAACTGTCCTCCTTCTCTCCATCGAATTGTTTCTTCATCCTGCGGTATGGGTGAGCCCTCCGAAGGAACCTACGATGATGCATGTACACGGTTTTGCGCGAGTGATTTAGCCACACACTCTCGGTATCATGTAAGCAGTGAGTACAGGCTTTGGCCCCTTTTGTACTCTGGCCCAACAGATTAGCAAGGGCAGGATAATCATTTATGGTGCAGAACAACAAGGAACGTAAAGTGAAGTTCTCTCGTTTGTACGCATCCCATACTTGTACCCCTTCAATCCACAGTATTTTTAGATCTTCCATCAATGGTGCTAGGTGCACATCAATATCATTCCAGGTTGCTTCGGCCCTTCGATAAGTATCGACAGCAAAATATACTTTCGCTTCATACACAACCAAGGAGGAAGGTTGTAGATACAGAGCGTCACGGGCCAAGTGCTATGTCGGCTGCTCATGTTGCCGAAAGGATTCATTCCATCTGTACTCAATCCAAACCTTATATTCCTCGGTTCCGCACCAAAGTTTGCAAACCTCCTATCGATGTTTCTCCACTGGGCGGAATCAACAGGGTGTCTTAGCTTTCCGTCATTCTTACGCTCCTCTGAGTGCCAATGCAGCAGTTTTGCATTCTTTGGGTTTGCAAAAAACTGCTTCAAATGGGGAATTATAGGAAGATACCAAGCCACCTTAGCAGGAGGTCCTCTCTTCACCTTGATTCCCTCGTTGTCATCTGATTGATTCTTACGCTTGTATCGGGATGCGTTGCACACCGGACATACATGCATGTTTGTATACTCGTTACGGTAGAGGATACAGTCGTTCAAACATGCATGTATTCTTTCTACTTCCATTTCCAATAGACAGATAACCTTCTTGGCTTTGTAGGTGGTTTTGGGCAACTCGTTTCCCTTCGGAAGCATGTCCGCTAAGAGACCTAACAGCTCCATGAAACTCTTGTCGGACCAACTGTTGCTTGCCTTCAATTTCAGCAGTTCAAACACGGATGACAACCTTGTGTATTCCAGTTTGCAGCCTGGGAACAAAGATTTCTCCGAGTCCTCCATCAAGCCCTGGAATTTAACATACTCCCTCTCATCACAGTTCCTTTCTACATCGTGAAGCATCTGATCTAGATTGTCATCATCGTGCAGCCTATCCGAATCGGAACCACAATCGACATCATCCGGCGGCATATCGTTGACTTCCTGTATAATATGCTCTTCACCGTGACTGGTCCAACGTGTATAACCCTTTTCGAAACCCCATCGAATCAAGTGTGCTTCGATCTGCGCTTGGTTCTTAAACATCTTCAGATTCTCACAGTCAATGCATGGACAGTACATATATTCCGCCCCCTTATTCAACATATCCTCCTCGGCAGCTCTTGTAAAAGCACACACGCCATTAATGTACTCTTCACTCACACGATTCTCAGCGTACATCCAGCTTCGATCCATCACACGGTTCGTGTTGAAAACCCTGGAAATAAATAAAAGGGTGACTTCGAAAGCGTATTTTCTGAGGCTTAATTACGCTTTCCAACAGAGAAAGCGTATTTTTCTCTGAACTAAAGGTGGCTTTTTTATTTTTATATTTTTCTGGATTTTATTAACTTACATGTGGGCCCTACTTGTCAGTGACTCGTTTTTTATTTCATGATTTTATTTATAAAATCTATGGCGGTCTCACATGTCATAGACTCATTAGTTTATTAACTAAATGATTAAAAACAGTAGGATTTGAAGCTCAAATTGGGCTTAGGGTGACATCGCATTGCTAATAGTCGTGGCTCGGGGCCCTAATGTCACCTGAGGCGAACCGACGGTGATGTCCGTGGCGGCGCCATAGGCTTCACGAGCGATTCAGGCATAAACGCCTGAAACTACTCAAATTAAAGGATGCTTATGCTCTAGTAGCTCACATCGATCACAAGGAAGGTGTCAATGAAGTCGGGGAAGGTCCAAGGCGGCTGGTCGTCGATCGGTGAATAGAGGCGACGACGGCAAGCTCCTCGGCGACAATAGCTGAAATTGACCACACGAGCGGGCTCAGTGAGGTGAGGCGATACTCAAACCGGGCATGGAGTGGCGATGGACTCACCGGGCTTGGAGATCTCCCGCGATTGCCATAGCGCCAGAGATGGAGATCAAGAAGACTCTGTTGGGGACCTATATACACTTCACCGTCTGTGATGAGTTAATTATCACAGATGGTTTTCGACAAAAACCGTCTGTGATATGTAGTAATATCACAGATGGTTTTTGTTGAAAACCGTCTGTGAAGTATCACAGACGCTCGACCAAAACCCGCTCAGGATATTGGGTAATATCACGACGGTTTTTGGTCAGAACCGTCTGTGATACTTCACAGACGGTTTTAAACATTAACCGTTTGTGATATGACCTCTTCACAGATGATTTTGATGAACCGTCTATGATCAGGCGTCCAGTATTAGCATTTTTGTAGTAGTGCTTGTTGTCACTTGAGGATTGTTCTTTCTTGTTCTTATTGAAATTGAAGCTTCTATGTGGACGTCTTCTCATGAAATTCTTCATTCTTCTCACAAGAAATGCAAACTCCTCTTCTGAGTCTCCTTCTTCCTCATCATCACTCGATTCCGCTTTAGCCTTGAAAGCGGTAATCTTCTTCTTTGAGGAAGACGACTCCAGCTCTTCTTTGTCTTTCTTGAACAACTCATTAGTTATGAGAATGCCCAAAAGTCACGTTAGCATCATTCTTGGCAACTCGGGAGAGTTGAGAAGCAATGTCACCAACATCTCGTACTTGTCCAATAGAGCTCTAAGGATCTTGCGCACAATGTCAACATCAAGAAGGTTAGTACCAAGGCCTTTCAGTTCATTCACAATGTTGTTGAGTCGTGAATACATCTCATTGATGTTTTCATGAGGCAACATTACGAATGTCTCATATTTAATCCGAAACCTACGCAATTTGGCTTCTTTGACCGTGGATGTTCCCTCATGAATTTCGGAGAGGGTGGTCCAAATTTCATGAGTAGTTTCTAAATTGCTCACTGTATTGAACTCATCCGCGTTCAAAGCACCAAAGAGATCGTTCATAGCTTGGGCATCTAAATGAGCATTACGCATTTCTTGATCCGTGGGAATTAGTGGATTAAGAGGCATGACGTAACCCTCATTTACGATTTTCCAAATGCTTGGACTCATGGCCTTTAAATAACTTGACATTCTAATTTTCCAATAAGCATAATTAGAACTATGAAACAAAGGAGTCTTTCCTATTGCAATTCCCTCACTAGCTATCCTTTTCTCTCTTAGACGGTTAAGCCTAAAACAATAAGAGATCAAGCTCTAATACCACTTGTAGGATCAAGGATAACCGACTAGAGGGGGATGAATAGGAGATTTTTAAACTTTTTAGCAAATTAACAATTTAAGCCAATTATAAATTATGTTTAAACTAGATATAATTCTAGCTAAGCAATTTAATACAAGATAAATGCTAGAATTGTAAATGTGGAATAAGTAAAGACAAGAATTAACCACAATAGAGACAACGATGTTTTCCCGTGGTATCGAAGACTTACCGGTCTTCACTAGTCCACGTTGAGGAAGCTTGAATAAATCAAGCCGGCTCCACGAATTAAGCCTTCCCTCGATCACTATTGGTTGTTCTTCCTCCACTTCAGAGATGGTGAACACCAAACCGTTCACAATCTTGGCACCAGGCCTCTTCACAAGCTTCTTGAAGAGATCACCGTGTTCCCACCACCAAGCCGTCTAGGAGTTCAATAAAACTCCAAGAGTAATAAATCGATGACATTCGCTTGAAGGCACTCAAGTGCAAATGGATCAACTAGAATGAGTGAATACACTTGAATGAACTCAACCACCTCACAATGAATGCACAAGAGTGTTCTAGGTGTTGAGAGGATGCACAAGGCTCTATGAATGTTAAATGAAGAGTTGCATTTTGTCCTAGAGCAGGTGGAGGGTTATTTATAACCCCCACAACCAAATCCAACCGCTATGAGAGAAACCCTAACTTTTCAGCGAAATATGGTACTACCGCCAACCAAGGTGCGGTACTACCGTATTCCACCAACCGCTTTGTAACGGCTACAACAGGTGCATTAACTGCCTCTGACATAGCCGTTTTAAACACGGCGCGGTACTGCCACCAACTATCATGCGGTCATACCACTAAGTCCGATCGTACCGCACAAAGGAGCGATACTACCGTTCACAGGGTTTCCAAACTCAGTTGAAAAGGGTGCTTCTCTAGTTTTTACGTACCGCCACATAAAATTCGGAACGACTATGGAGCGGTAGTTCTGCCATTAAAGCTCCAGTACTACTGCAACCCTGACTTGAACTAGTTCACCCAAACACACTAGCCACGTGGATGGCTCAGATGCAATGGGTTGTTCGGACCGCATGTTTAAACCACATGATTTTGAGATTTTTGGATAGTCTGAACAGCCCATGGTATTACCGCCAAAGGAAGTGCGGTCATACCGCTAAGCGGTAGTTCCGCCAAGAAATACCCGGTACCACCGTTTGCCAAGGGAGCACAAGAGCTCCAAAAAGGGTTTCTCTAGAAAAAAATGTCCCGCTCCATTTTCCGGAAGTACCGTAGAGCGGTAGTACCGTTTAAACAACGGCGGTACTACCGTTCCAAGGGTTTTGCAATTTCAACCAAAATGGAGTCTCTCTGGATTTTACGTACCGTCAACAAGAAAACGAAATGATCGTATTGCGGTCGTACCGCTCACAAGGGCGGTTGTACCGCACAGCAAATAAGTTGACAGGCACATTTGAACTGCACACGTGGATGGTCCAGATTAATTGGGCTGTTCGGACCACTCGTTTAAACCACACGATCATGTCACTTTCGGACGGTCTGAACGGCCCACGGTAATACCGCCAAGGGATGCGCGGTCATACCGCAAAGCGGTAGTTCCACCAGTTAACCTTCGGTACTATTGTTTGTGCTGACAATTGCACAGAGAGCTTTCAAGAACAAATTCAAATGCATGCATGATCCTTAATTGATCCAAATGGCACAAGAATATTCTATCAAGCTACTAGTCATGATCCCTCTTAATAGTACGGCATTTATCCTAAAATCCGGTTTTCCAACCATTTCTCCTAAGACCAGTAAAATACAAAAAGGATCCTAGACTACTGGTACCTTGTCTTTAATCCAAAAGATCTTCATGTTGTCCTTTAGCATGCATCTTCAAGACATCAAACTCACCAATGGGACTTAACCTTGTAAATACTCAATAAACATGTTAATCCCATATTCACATATTATCATTAATTACCAAAACCATTTTTAGGGGCCTAGATGCTTTCAGATGTGTGGGGTATGATCTAAGGTCATCTTGATCATCATCCACCCAAGAGCAAGCTTTTGGATCTAAGTTTGATTTTGCCCCGGTTTTGGTGAAAGAAATGGTGATTTTAGGGGTTTTGCTCTTGAGGGCTTTTGGTTTGATTCTTTCTATGACTGAGGGTTCTAAGACGTATGGGAGAGCATCCTTAGACATCTTGGGTTGATTCCTCCCACGAAATCCTCTCAATCAACGTTTTCGTATTTTACTCGGTTTTGAAGCAACCTTCACTAAAACGCATAAAGGTCAGAACTTTAGCAATGATCTTCACGATCGTTGATTGGAATAGGTTCCTGACATCCTAAAGAAGGTATGTTTTAACTTTCGTGAAGTTTGGAGTTATGGATCAAAAGTTAGACCAATTTATGATTTTGAGTTCGGGCTGATTTTACTGTTCATTGGCCTGGAGGTCAGACCGCCATGTACCTAGCGGTCAGACCGCCCATGGTGAGAACTCAGACTGCCCCTAGTGAGAGGTCTGACTGCCCAACTCTGAGTTTTTGGTGATTTAGGTCTATTTGCTTCGGGATTTTGATTGGATTCAATACAAGTCTTCCGCTATGCTTGTATATTGATCTTCATAGCTTTCATAGCTATTGGAGTGAAAATCGTGTTGAATCCGATCAAGGAGAAAAAGAGATTGTGCTCCTATTCACCCCCCCCTCTAGTCGCCTTTTCGGTCCTACAGAAGAACTCCTCTTCATAGAGCTCGGAGCTCCCTGGGTCCTCTTAGTGACTGATCAACCAGAGGGCATAAAGCTGTGAGTACTTTTAATGTACTCAGCAAGTCATAGGGAAATGTATGTAAATAGTATTCATGCTAGGCTTGACAAGGATAGCTTTGTGGTTGCTTTGCAGAAAGCAGAATTGATTGGAAATACAATAAGTGGATTGCAAAGAACAAGTTGAAAGATTAATACATAAGTAATCAAGTTTCTTTGAAACAACTCGTGAACACCCAGCTCACTTCCCAGACCACTCGTGAACACCCCTGCTCACTTCCTGCACCCTCTTTAACACCCTGACAATAATTTTTGAGAAAGTCTACCCCTTGTGTGAAATCACCAGGCATTGTCCATAACCGGGGACACAGCTATTCAAATAGTTTTATACTCTGCAGAGGTTGTACAGCTTGACCCACAAGACATGACTTCTCTAGTTGGTTGGGCAGCCATCGATGCCCCTGCTCACTTCCTTAGGTAAGTAGTCTAGAGCATGTGACAAGGCCTTTACAAGGCTCTGTTTTAACCCGGTTCCGCTTGCTAAGGATTTGCCTTCCTGGTCCCCTCTTGCGCCAAGTGTGAATGTCTATCCCAGGTTTCACACTTCCACCAAAAAAAACCGAATCAAAGCATTACCAATTAGTTGGCCAGGTCCACCCCATAATGAACTTGTGGTTGCACGGTATGGCCCGGATCAATGTGCTTAGTGACTACTTAGGCGAGACAACCACATCCCAATGTGCTTCCTGCACCCCCTTTACTACACGATCACTCGCCTGGGTACAAATTATTTTGGGTTCATCCCGGCCAAATGACCACTCTAGCCACGGCACAACAAATTTTATTAGCGGCAACACATGCCATGGCAACACATGCTACAATTCCATATTCACTTAGTCAAATTTATCATCATTGATTCATGTGATCGAGAGACATCGCATAACTAAAGCAGGGCTAAGCATAACTAAAGGGTTCTCCAAGATAGCAAGACCTCTCACCCAGTTGTTGAAGAAGGAAAAGAAATATGCTTGGACGCCAGCATGTGAGCAAAGTTTTCAAGAACTAAAGAGGCGCCTGACCAGTGCTCCAGTGCTGACCTTGCCCGATGTTCGAAAGGACTTTGAGATCTTCTGTGATGCCTCACATCAAGGTCTCAGTTGTGTTCTAATGCAAGAAAGGAAGGTAGTAACTTACGCTTCCCATCAATTAAAGCCTCATGAGGTCAATTACCCCACTCATGACTTAGAATTGGCTGCCGTAGTGCATGCCTTAAAAATATGGTGTTATTACCTCATTGGTAATCGTTGTGAGGTCTACACTGACCATAAGAGTTTGAAGTACATTTTCACTCAAGTTGATCTCAATATGAGGCAAAGAAGATGGTTGGAATTGATCAAATATTACAATTTGGGAATCCATTACCATCCAGGAAAGGCTAATGTGGTAGCCGATGCTTTAAGTAGAAAGGTCTACTGCAATACACTGATGATCAAGGAAAATCAGCCAGCACTGTACGAAGAATTTCAAAAGCTCAAGATGGAATTGGTTGAAGAAGGTTACCTAGCTGCTCTGCAAGTGCAACCAACTCTCCAAGATCAGATCCAGAAAGCTCAAAGAGAAGATGCAGATGTCTTGGAGATCAAAAGAAACATGAGGAAGGGTAAATCTCTAGGATTTTCTGAGGATGAACAAGGAACCATCTGGTTCAATAAGCGTATTTGTGTACCAAACCAGGGAGAGCTCAAGCAGTTGATATTCAATGAAGCTCATGAAACCTTATACTTCATTCACCCTAGAAGCACTACTAAGATGTATCAAGACCTCAAGGAAATGTACTAGTGGCCTAGCATGAAGCGTGAGATCGTTGAGTATGTAGCCTAGTGCGATGTTTGTCAACGAGTTAAGGCCGAGGATCAAAGACCCGCTGGACTCCTACAACCTCTGAACATACCCGAATGGAAATGGGAAGAAATTTGCATGGACTTTATACTAGTCTGCCAAGAACCCAAGCTGGATATGATTCTATCTGGGTAGTTGTAGATCGTTTGACAAAGGTTGCACACTTCATCCCAGTTAAGACCACTTACTCAGGAGGAAGACTTGTAGAGCTGTATATGGCTAAGATAGTGTGTCAACATGGAGTACCCAAGAAGATCGTGTCGGATCGAGGATATTAGTTCACCTCCGGATTTTGGCAGAAGCTACACAGTGCTTTCGGTACAAATTTGAACTTCAGTACAGCCTACCATCCTCAGACAGATGGGCAAACAGAGAGAGTAAATCAAATCTTAGATCATATGTTGAGAGCCTACGCTCTAGAGAACCAGGATAGCTGGGAGAGAATGTTGCCCTATGCAGAATTCTCCTACAACAATAGCTATCAAGCAAGTTTGCAGATGTCCCCGTTTGAAGCCCTTTATGGAAGAAAGTGTAGGACACCTCGCCCTTTATGGAAGAAAGTGCAGGACACCTCTGCATTGGACTGAAACAGGAGAAGGGCAAGTGTTTGGACCTGGTATCCTGAAGGAAGCTGAAGATCAAGTTAAGTCCATCCGAGAAAAGCTGAAAACGGCTCAGTCTAGGCAGAGAAGCTATGCGGATAACCGTCGCCGAGACCTAGCTTTCGCACCAGGAGATCATGTGTATTTAAAGGTTTCACCTCTCAAAGGAATGTGACGCGTCAGAGTAAGTGGGAAGCTTGCACCTCGATATATTGGACCCTTTCCAATTTTAGACAGAAAGAGAGAAGTGGCTTACCAATTGGAGGTTCCGCCCCGGTTGTCGGACGTGCATGATGTCTTCCACATGTCGCAGTTGAGGAAATGCCTGTGTGTGCCAGAGGAGCAGATGCCCATAGAATCTGTAGGCCTGCAGCAAGACCTCACCTACAAGGAGCAACCCCTCAAGATTTTGGAGGTGTCCGAGCGTGTGACAAGAAGCAAGATCATCCGTTTCTGCAAGGTCTAGTGGAGCAATCACACTGAAGAGGAAGCTACCTAGGAGCGTGAAGAAGACCTGAAGGCCGAGTTTCCGCGCCTATTCTCTAGTCAGCTCGAATCTCAGGGTTGAGATTCCCTTTAAGAAGGGGTAGGTTTGTAACATCCCAAATTTTCTGTTTTCTGAGATTTTCACAATAAAAATAACCATTTGGTTTTGTTGAATTGCTCAAGCTTAACTTGGAGATTTTGAAAATTTACAGCGATTTAATATGAATTAATCCAACTTCAACTAATCCAAAGTTCAGTTTCTCTGGAGTTGCTGGTGTTCTCTGGTGTTGAAATCCCTTTTCTCTGTTCGCTCCTACCTCCCTCTTGGTTTAGACCTCCCTTTTAGTTTAGACCTCCCTCTCGTTGGACCTCCCTCTTGGTTTAGACCTCCCTTTTGGTTTAGACCTCCCTCTCGTTTAGACCTCCCCCTCAGTCCAGACCTTCCTTCTGGTTTGGACCTCCCTCTCGTTGGACCTCCCTTTCGGTTTAGACCTCTCTTTTGGTTTAGACCTCCCTCTCGTTTGGACCTCCCCCTCAGTCTATACCTCCCTCTCGTTTGGACCTCCCTTTCATCCAAGACCTCCCAGATGGTCCTGGAAGACCTCCGGGTGGTTCTGGGAGACCTCTTGGGTGGTCCTGGGCGACCACCCGTTGGGTCACTGCCACCCCTTTGGTCACGACCACCCTTGGGTCACGACCTCCCCTTGGGTCACGACCACCCCTTGAGTCATGTAGGACCGAAATGGCGACAGAGGGGGGGTGAATGTCGCTCTCTTTAAAATCGCCCCCGAGAAAACGTACACTAAATTTTTTTATTTTTAAGAAGAAGCAAATGAAGTAATTCACAGAGAGTTAATTCTGCTCAAACTCGAACGCATGTGACATCAAAAATTCAGCATAAATCAGAGACCACCAAGAAAAATTCAATCTGAAAATACATTGTTTAATCAGCATGCAAAATAGATGAAAATCAGCAAAAAAGAAAACGATCAGAGATATCCAAACAAACAGATTTCACTAGCAATTAAAACCACCAGATTTTGTAATTCCTACAATTAGCTAGATATTTAGAAGGAGCAATAATAGGCAATGTAATAGAATAATCTAAGCAATAATAATAGAGCAGATCCGAAGCGAGCAACCTCAAGTAGATCGCAAACATACGACAGGAACGACTACATCAACCAAGCAAATACTAGTGCCGACCAAACTACAAGAAGTTTATGACATGCATGAAGAAACAGAACAAAGAATACTTCAACGCAAAAACAAATGGGCAACCAAATGACGAGATCTTTGCAAAAGCCAACCACCGATCCGATTGATTCAAAGGAACATTAATGCACTTCAAATCAAGACAAGAAGAAATCAATCACAAGCAATCACGCACACAGGATTTGCATCAAACCGCTAGGACTCAACCAAAATCTCGGCCACAGAAACACAGTCACGGCTCCCATTTTCTTTGTCTCACCGAACTGCACCAAGAACAAACAGACAGATCTGGTTCCTCCGGCAAGAGAAAGGCCAACACGCAACTCTACCATTGCCGAAGCTCAATTTCCGGAGCTCTTCCTCGCTACTGCTTTCTACAAGCACTCAACTTTTCTTGCAGGCGGCTTTGGCCGCCGCCATGACCTCAACAAATCACAAGAAGGCAATAGAAAGAAAAGAACAAAGAAGAAACCGATGAACACGCAGAAGAAACAAATTTTTCAGTATGAGGCCGCCGCCAACCTTTTTGTGCTACCGATTTTCAGCGCACATGGGCTTGGTTTTTCTCTTGACGAGACGCCAAATAAATAAGATCGAAAACAGAGAGCCAAGTGACTCAAGATTTCAAGCGCAAGAACAAAAGGATCGCAATCAATTAAACACAGAGAAGCGATCGATCAAAGAGCAAAGAAATGACCAGAGCAGATCTCACGCAACAAGAAGGCAAAGAAGATAAACAAACAAAACTTCACAATCCATCAAATCATACAAGGTGCATTTCATGGGTCGCTTCTCCAGACGCTCTATGAGGAACTGATTTCTCACGGATGCACAATGCCACCGCCAAGAGGAAAGATTTCACACAGGAACACTCATCCGCCTCTACCAACAACCTCAACAACTAAAGCCACTTTTGACCCTAGCAAACCCTAACTATCTCAAAAACTCTTGAGTGTTCATTTGGCAGCAGACCCTCCAACCTATTTATAGCCCACGACTAACGGGTCTCCACCCCTTCGCCGCTAAATCCAACTGAGCCCGCCCCGCCAGGCCACCTTTGCGAATTCCCGCTTCACCCTCCTGCACCTTCCGAAGCTTCCGCTCCTTGTCTCAAGACGCCTCGCAACCACCTCGAGTCCACGTCGTCTTCGACACATCCCGACTGCTTCGACCTCGGCGCACTCGCACTTAGTCCGGCCCACGTGTCTCGCCACGACTCCACCCGATGTCCTGCAATACGCAGACAAGAAACACATCAAATAGCACCGCCGATACATGAAAGCGTAAAACCAACATACTTACCATGACAAAATCCAAACTTGTCGAATCAAAGAATATGCATCCTAATCCCATACGACCAAGTTTGATCAAACCGACTGAGCCTGTTGCACCACGCAACGACATGGTCCAAACCACCCAAACCAAACTCGACTTCCTAAACCTATGTCAATTACTCATCACACACACGGGACGACCTCCACATGGTCTCTCAAGTCACCACCTCCCCTTTGGTTGACCACCCTCCTGAGTTTTGACTAGACCCACCTGTCAGTCCTACTCACCTTCTCCTTCCTTCCGTCGTGTCGCTGCTGACGCCCAGGTCCTAGCACATTAAATGTTGTTGTGTCGCATTAAATGCTATCCTTCTACAGTACCTGTTTCCCCCTCTTGTCTCCTCCCCGACCTGCTCTCATCTCCTCCTTCAACTACCCTTGACCTTGTGCACTTCTGAGTTTCTCAGCAGCTCTTCCCGTCTCTCCTGGCTATAAAAGCCTGAGCAGCCCTCTTTCATCTCCTTTTTCCTCACCTAGCTCTCAACTCTCTCTTGTTCTCACCCAGTTTCACCGTGCTTGAAGCTTCACCAGTATCCGCTGAAGTCGCGTCGTCTTCATCAACCTTGTCACCAAGGAGTTCGCTACAGCCCTATGCCGTCGCAACTTCGCCGCCGATGAGTTCACCGGAGCGCCTGCGCCGTTCGCCATCCTCCTCCTGTCATCTCTAGTCTCTCTCTCTCTCTCTCTCTCTCTCTCTCTCTCCCGTCTCTTTCTCCTCGCCTCCGTGCCTGTCCCCTTTTTGCTCTCACGACCACGCTATGAAGTTGCATCTTTCTCACAACCACGCTATGCAACAGATCCTCCTTGTACCCTTTCTGTATTCTTATACGACCACGTTGAGTAGTCGTATCCTTCGTTGGACCTCAGGACTCCCTCCTCAGGACCTCCTCCCTTGAGCCTGTTTCTATTTCTATGCCTTTCTTTTGGTTCTAATTTGGTAGTTTTCTTTTGGATTTTTATTTGGATTTGTTGTATTTATTTGGCTCTTTTCGCACGTGTAGATTCCAGCTTCTCTGAAGAGTTCTTGGACCCAGCGACCTCTACCGAAGAACATCAGCTCTTCAACGAAGGCAACTCGTAGACCTTTGATCATGTTGTACCTAACTTGCAAAAGTATATTGTTTTATACCAACATGCATGGCTATTTGTATAAAAATGGTTTGAGAGATAGCTAAACACCTACTCGTCAGTATGACTCCTTGAATACTTATGTTCAACATGTTGACATGTACCTTGGACACCATAGGTGGGTAATCTTAGTTGGACATTCTTATTGTGATAACCAACAAGGGTGTGTATATTGCTTAGATCTGCTTAGTTATGCGTTGTCTCTCGATCACTTGTTTCAATGATGATTAAATTTGACTAAGAGATTATGGAATTATGGCATGTGTTGCCTTGGCATGTGTTGCCCTGGCATACGTTGCCTTGGCCTGTGTGGTCGCTAATAAAACTTGTTGTGCCATGACTAGGGCGGTCATTGGCCGGGTTGAACCCAAAATATTTTCACTCGGACGAGTGATCGTGTAGTAAAGGGGGTGCATGAAGCACACTGAGATGAGGAGGTCTCGCCTGAGCAACCACTAAGGACTTAACCTTGTAAGCCATTGATCCAGGCCATACCATGCAACCACAAGTCCATTGTGGGGTGGACCTGACCAACTAATTGGCAATGCTTGATTTGGTTCCGTTTTGGTGGAAGTGTGTAAGACATGGGATGGACACGCACACTTGGCGCAAGAGGGGGCCAGGAAGGTGAAACCTTAGCGAGCGAAACCGAGTCAAAGCAGAACCTTGTAAAGGCCTTGTCACATGCTCTAGCCTGCTTACCCAAGGTAGTGAGCAGGTGCATTAACGGGTGCCAAACAAACTAGAGAGGTCGTGTCTTGTGGGTAAAGCTATACAACCTCTACAGACTGTAAATCTATTCGAATAGCCGTGTCCCCGGTTATGGACATGCCTGGTGATTTCACGCAAGGGGTGGACTTTCTCAAAACTTGTTGGTCTTGGTTGGTTCCGAGTGGTCTGAGCCATAACCAGGGTGGTCACGAGTGGTCCGAGAAGTGAACAGGGTGTTCACGAGTTGTTTTCAAAGAAACTTGTTTACTTATATATTAATCTTTCAACTTGTGCTTTGCAATCTACTTATTGTATTTCCCGTCAATATTGATTTCTGCAAAAGTAACCATAAATACCTCCTTGTCAAGCCTTGCATGAATACTATTTGTATACATTTCCCTACGGCTTGCTGAGTACATTCAAAGTACTCACAGCTTTGTAACCTCTGGTTGATCAGCAGCTGAAGAAGACCCAAGGAGCTCCGACCTGTTTGAAGAGGAGGTCTTTGAAGACCTCTCGTGCTAGGGGACGTCCTCCACTCGATTGCATGTGGGCATATCGAATAGCCTCCACGTGTTCTTTTGTTTTTCGCTGCGAGCTCTATGTTGTAAGCCCTACGTGGCACCTCTGTAACAACCTTGACCATAAGATCTTTTGCTTATATTAATGTTAATTTATCTGCTTCATCTATAGTTTGTTGTATGGCTGTGATCACATCGTTGTTGAAACTGTGCGGACTAGCTACTGATCATGGGACTGGTCCAGAATGCACAGTGGGTCCCGAGGGTTGCTTACCCAGGGACTGACAACGACCGAGGAAAAGAAGAGCGAAGAGCGATGCGCTTGAACGGCTCTCATCTTCTGGACGTGCGAACGGCCCCGGACAGGTGTAGGCGCGATCGAACAGGGAAGCGGCATGACGACCGAGGAAAAGTAGAGCGAAGAGCGATGCAATCGAACGGCTCTTGGCCATCTGGATGCGCGAACGGGCCCATACGAGCGCAAGCGCAATCGAATGGGCGCCGAATTCCTGCCAACGTAGCGAGGCACGAGACCCCAGGCGAAAGCGCCAGCGAAAAGTACGAGTGACGTGTTGGAATGAGAAGCACACAAGCAAAGCGCCATGAAATAAGCGAAGCGCCAATAAAAGCACGAGCGACGATTGAACAGAAGAACCCGGCGACACGCCACGAAAAACGATGCATTTAAACCGCGATCGAATCTGCTTCTCGCCGACGAGACTATCCACCGGCTGTTAAGTTTAGATGCCAACCCATGCCAAATGGCATGGCTACAGCCGTTGATAGATCCGAAAAAGATGGTGCATTTTTCAATTGCGTTTGCTGTTGAGTGCTAACACGAAGAGAACAAACAGTCTAGTAAAACCGAAGTATATAAAAGTAAGTGGCAAAACGATAAAAACAGTATCTTACCCGCACCAAATGACGCGGATGTTGTTGTTCTATGTGTGTGTGGGTGAGGGGTGGGAGGGGGGGGTATCCATATACATTTATTTGTGTTTTTTCCTTGGCACCGATGCGGATCATCGTCAAGCGCAATGTCGTATATAAGCTCGTATTTAGATACTTTTCCCTCCACACATGAGTTTCATACAAATAATAGATAACCTAGCAGTATATAAGTATATAAATCTCAAGCTGCAACATGTACAAATTAGTAGTAGATAGGTATAACTAATAGGAACCGGAAACGAAATGAACGTCAAAGAAATTCGTAAACGTGGGCACTTAAGCCGATAGATCCATCATCATGGTAATCATGTATTGTTGTGCAAAGGCATATCCCAGTATATCCAAACATAGAAGGTCCATCGTATAATAAGAAAAACAGATAGTCACGTAACATATATTTTACAATGCAATGAGAAGGAGGATTAGAGATGTTCACATTGAACTTTTAGGATATCTTAATCCCACAAAGCCTCACTTCCGTTCACAACCAATGAACCCAACATGCATCATACATCAAACCCAATAAAAAATCAGAAAAGAGCCATGAATAACCAAATCATATCAAATAAAAAAGGTTTCATAAAAATAATTACCGAAAAGTCTGAAGTGATTTAGTTTTCCATTCTATATGAGAACAAACTATTTGTACTTTTTTTTATAGAAAGCTTATCTAGTTCCACAAAAGAAAAATTTGTGTAAATACTCTGGACCTACAATGTGTATAAATAAGCAGCACATAGATGATGAACATTAGATAAATCTTATGCACTTACAGGATCCTGCACATGCAGCTAATAACAAAGTCCTTTCAGTTCAGACCTAAGTGTGTAAGATAATATAAAAAATAGCGAGCTTCAAAAAGCATCCGAAAGACAACCGAAGGATCTACCGTGGCATCCCCGATCCAGCATGCAAATTTAGTGAGAAAACAACATGTGCCACCAAGACAACGGAGGAAATGAGGTAAAGGTAAGACCACATAAGCTTTCCAGTTTTATGAGAGTCATCTATCATAAATCTGGCAGATATCAAAGTGAGGTAAATGTGAACTAACAACCTAAATATTAAGATACAGTCTACTGAGACAATGAATATTGTCAACAATGTTTAACATGAACTATATTTAGTGGACGAAAAACTATACTTGAGAAGTGAATACCGTTCCTATCCAAGACCTTCTAGAATCAATGACATACTTGAGAGAGAGAGGAGCAGCTCACGGATTGATGGGACATACCTGAGCACATGATACAAATAACATGGCGAGGAATCAAACAATCTAGAATAATATGCAGCATCGACATTGTAGATGAGCCCCAATAATTTCGGCGAGACCAAAACTTCCAATACATGAATAATCAAAACAACAATACAATCAGCAAAAGAGCAAACGCTAGTTGGTAGCCAAGCACAACAAAAAGTGGAAATGACATCAAGGAGCACCCCCATACGTCTAGGGTGGATCGGGAACAACATTTTTTGTGGGAACACCATAGCCGAAAAGGACACGTCTCATATGTGAGGACACTTCTCTCTATAGCTTATATGCGAAACATTTGTGCATGTACCTAATTTATACTAGTAGCCTGGGCGCACCCTTGGGCGCACGTGTTTTGACGATGCTTAAAAGCGTACAGTTTGACAACAGTGTTGGTTGTACGTTGAGTCTTTGATATATGAATTTTGTATGGCAGCGGAAAGTGGTTATAGTAGTTCTCTTTATTCTTATAAAAAATAAACAAATCTATCTAGTTCTACAAATATACCATTCATTCTTTGCTATAAGAATCATAAGTTTTTGCCACCGAGAAAGATGGGGTTTTAAAGAATCGCTAAGTTAACCGTTATGCCAGAGTCTAGTATCTTTTGTGCTTAGTCCGTAACTACGTGGCTAGTGTATGGTCTATATCATATTCTATGACTAAATTAATTTTGAAAAGTTATACGAGAATGCCAGAGCTCGAGTATCTTTTGTGCTTAGTCCGTAAAGTTACGTGGCCAGTGTATGGTCTATATCATATTCTATGACTAAATTAATTTTGAAAAGTTATACGAGAACGACAAGATGGATGCAAAGGAACTACTGTAGCATAAAAATGTGTGCTTGTATTAACAAACAAAATAAGCTGGAAGTTTTTTTTTCAACGAACTGTAGAACAAATTGTTGCACTAAATAAAAGCAGACAAACTGCATGCACACACAACATCTTGTACATGATAGCCGCAAGATACATCAGATGATCCATTTGATGCATGTGACTGCAAGGAAGCATGGATGGACACAAACGCACAAGTAACGCACAACAGCCCTTTGAACAAATTAGTACAGGGATACAAGCTAGAGAGCATAAATAGATGTGTACTCATGAACAACAAAAGCTTGTCATGTAGACGCATATACTAAATGCAGATGTTCTGGACAGAAAAGAATTGCATGTCATGCTAAACACAGCATATCGTTGCAGCTCAAAGTGCAGTAAAATAACTCATTTATTTGGCAGAGCCAGATAGCTCTGAAAAGTGATCAATTAATCCAGATGTGGGAACCTTACATTGCTATTAAGCTTTCCATGTTAATTAAAACATCATCAATTATTCCAGAGAGTCTATTATAGATGAAGTTTCTGCAACAAAGATTTCATATCAACCAATTGATTTTGTAACCATTTTTTAGTAGGAAGTGTTCCAATTGACATAAATGCACTCATCGATATTTCAGGGAGTGCAACCATGGCAATGACGGTGTTATACTCCCCTCGAACTTGTTGGCTATTAAATTTCTACACGAGAACACCATACCATGGTCACATCATTCATAGTTCATAGTTAAGTATTTAACCCAATTCAAAGGGGACAGTAAAAAAGGGCAAAGAGAATGTACAACTATTCCACACTAGGGGGGTGTTGGTGGTAAAGTGCAAGGGATTTCACCAGCAATGTTATTGAAGCTCATATTCCTACCATCATGTAGAAAAAGCACCATAAACAAAAAAAATTGAATCAAGAATTGTAGAATTATGACCAGTCAACAGATTTACCAAATTTTGTAACAAGAAACTCATAGCTCTTTCAATGAGTGGAACCTGAGCAGCTCCAAGCCAAGCCATCCGCCAACCCCGAGCCCACTAATATTTCTACATCTGAGTAACAAAACAACAAATACTCAAGTTAGTTAATCATCTTTGTAAATTTGCAGGGAAAACTGATCGGTAAGATAAGAATTAACTGAAGAAGTACATAGCAACCCAGAAAGCCTGGACGATGACCTAAATGTGCGTCCCATACCAGAAAAGGTAGCCAAGAGATTCTACTTGAAAGTAAAATATATACCATGTATTTGGATCAAACACTAAAACATAATTTGGTACCATACAACATTATAATGACATACCATGTTTCCAGATCATGGGAAGTGCATCTCTTTATGTTTGTCAAGCTAGGGATCTCTTAATTCGGACATGATTCTACTTAAACAAAGTCCTGCATGCCAGACCCAAAAAAAGAAGACAAAGCGTCTTCGATGACTTCCGGTTTGATAACAGAACGACAAATTATGCACATTAAACCTTTCTGATTGAAATTAAACTCTAACTGAACTCCCATATCTTTCCTGCACTAAATCGAGGAGAGCAAAACTGCAAATGGCTAAACAGTAAGTCCACATGAGAAATTCCAACTTCCCAGATTTGGCTCCTCTGCTTTAGAAACAATATTGCATACACATAGTCGATCGACCGTACAATTGAACCTCCATGGTACAATTCCATAATTTATATACCGTAATAAATTTCACTAAGACAACAAAAACTTCAAATTTCCAATATGAACTAACACACGCACAAGAGAATAGGAATAGTCTTACCGTGTAATTGGAGGAGTTTAAGTGGAGGGCCTCAGCGGTGAGATGGAGGGCGCGGAGGCTGCACTCACCGACGAAGTAGAGGGCGTGGAAGTAGTCCATGACCTCGCGGTAAGCGATGGGAATGACGGGGTGGTGACTGTCATCCTGTGGCACCGGAGCCATGTTCCGCCACCCACTCCCACACTGGGCAATGACAAGTCGGCGCCCTCATCCGATGATGACGCCATGGATGGACCCGGGAGAGAGAGATCTATGTTTCCATGCATCAAGCATAAATTTAGATATTCCCCATTCATCCATGCGTCATCCATGAATCGGCCAGTTAGGGTCTAGAGCTAGAGGTGGAAGAAGGACAAACCTGAAAGGCTAGATGGACGGCCAGAGTCGCAACGATGCCTAGCAGCACGCCATCTCACACCCGGCGGCGGTTACCGACGAGTTATTGGGGGGCTCGTCACTGAGGATTGGACGATGGTCTCTCCGGATCCAAATCCATCAAATGGAAAAGGGGAAAGTGAGGCCTGGGAAGGAGGAGCCTTAGGGTCTTCCTGGCGGAGTTGTGGGCGAGGAGATCGGCACCGGCAAGGCTGATGAGGTGGCGACCTGGCCACATTATCTAGTGGCGGCGGCGGCGCAAGGAGAAGAAGAGACAGAGAAAAGTGAGGGGGAAATCGGGCCAGGCGGCACAGGGGCTCAAGTGGTGCTTGTGCCGGTGAGGCCAGTGAGGCCTGGGAGGCGGGGAGGAGGAGGGGGAGGCAGCGAAGGGAACGAAGTCCGGAGCGAAGAAGAGCACGTGGCCGAGAGAGCGACGACGCGAAGGGCTCGTGGGCACGTAAAACCAAAATAAAAACGGACATCTGCGACGCAACGAAGCGCAGGATCCGACGGGGAAAGGAATCGGGGCGATGTGGCCTTTCTCTCCTCGTCTCAAATTTGGCTTCATTTAACTGGTAGGATTGTAACGTGATCTCTTGCGACCGAGTACTGCTCCCTCCATTTTTTTGTTTAACAAAAAAAGTGACTTTTCACGATTTCGGATACATGACTTTTGACAATCCATACACTCTCTCCCGTGGAAGAGTGACACCATAAAATACGTGCAGTTAAAATATATTAATTTTGATTAAATATGTTGTTTAAAATGTATGATTTGGATATACAATGATTTTGTCATGAAAAATTATTTCATAATATTGTATTTTTACAACTTTTTTCGAATATATGATAAGAGAATTTAGTGGTCAGATTAACATCTTGTGACTTTGAAAAATAAAAATATCACTATTTTGTGACCGGTGGAGGAATAGTTTCAAGGAGAAATCTAATATAGTTTTAACGACAAATATAATAAGAAAGTTTGACTGAAGATCAAAAACACATGTGCAAAGACATTACTCATTGGAGCCCGCTTCATCCGATTCTTAAGGCTTTTTATGACGCGCCCACTCAACTCCTCTCAGACGGGCCGCAGAGATGGGAAAGCCTCATGGGCTGGTCTGACAAGTAGGCTCACGACCATCGCCAAGATAAAGATCCGCCAAGTAAATACTTAATTTAACGAATAAATTTTTTTTTTGGATTGAGCTCCAGCCGAGCATATATATATATAAGGGGAAATTGGCTACAGGACACTGCACATTCGCGTCATTTACCAACGGATATTCAAAAAATATGGTGCAGCCAGAAGACACTGCAAAAAGATGTAATTTTGTCGTAGGACACTGAGGGCACTATTTTATTATTTTCGGGTCAGAGTGGAGAGAGAAAGCACGTGAATTGTCTATTTTGCCCTTTCTCCTTTTGCCCTCCTCTTCTTCTTCCCCCCTTTTTCCTCTTTCTTCCTCTTCTATCAACACGCTGAAGTCACGCCGCGCCTGCTGCCCTCGCTAACTCCGACGACGCGCTGTTCTCGCTAACTCCCCGACAAATATAAGGCCTGTCAGCTTTGCTAACTCGGCAGACAAGGCTATCCTCATCAACTCCCCGACAACAAGGCTGAGCTCCTCCTGCCGCACCCGACCTCGGTGCTCTCCACCGACCGGTGGGCTTCGACACCGCCGCCGTCCGCCTCGGACATCCTCTCATTTCCGCCGCCACCTCCTCCTCGCCGCTTCGCTTCCATCGCTTCATCGGTTTTACTACACCGGCTCCACCGACGAACGCTTTGTGTCCCCATTCTCGCCATGACGACGTCCCCACGCCGCCTTCACCACCATCACCAGATACCGCCATCGGCACGATCAAGGGGGACCATCACACCGCCAAGCCGCTAGGGTCGGGAGGAGGAGCCCCATGGATGGGAGGCGCGAACGCGGGCTCCATGGCGCCACCTCTCTCGCTCGCCGCCCGCCGCCAGCCAGAGCCTCGGCCTGTGGCGCCGCCTGCTCCTCCCCGCACCCGGCCACTCGCTAGCGCTCCTCGTGGTGGCGCCATCCTCGGCATCCACGCTCACCTCGCCGCCGGCAGGCGAGAGTGGCGCGCCGAGGACCACCTCAACAGGCCGCCCGACGACGCCTCCTCTCATCTTGAATCGCCGCCACCGCTTCACGCCGCCACCGCCGTCCTCGCGGCTACCGGCGCGCCCCGCCAGTCCGCGACTCGACTTTATGGTCAATGACATACACCCACCAGAGTACCACGAGTACTCGCCTCCACCACAAGAACCCCGCCGACGACGCCATCAAGGGATACGCTACCAAGGCCATGGCCAGTACATCGACGCGATCAATAGCTTCTTGAAGCGGACAACGAAGACGACGGAAGGTTTCTGCCAGCACTAAGAGGCTCCGCCGAAGTTCTTCGATCCAGAATGGATCACAAAAGGAAACACGATTCAAAAGCAACCAGAATCATTTCAGCTTTTCTTTCTGCTCGCTTCGAGTCGAATCATCAGAGCTTGTCGAGTTTGTTATCTGCTTCGTTTTTTCGCTTTTGGTGGAGAATCGAGATGTAAACAGATTCCAGATTCTATTTGTAACTCGCTTTGATGTCTATATAAGAAATCAAAAAGGCACATTGCAATGTGTGGCTAAAATTGAATCAAAGGTTTCTATTTCAATAGAGTTTGTGATTGAGATCGAGTTTTCGCTCCAACATTGCTCATGGCCCTCGCCGAGCGCCTCACGGCAAATGCCGCTTCCATCGAGCTCATTCACAATGTTATTTAGTCGTGAATACATCTCATTGATGTTTTCATGAGGTAACATCATGAATGTCTCATATTTGATCCGAAACCTATGCAATTTGGCTTCTTGGACCGTGGATGTACCCTCATGGATTTCTGAGAGAGTGGTCCAAATATCATGAGCGGTTTCCAAATTGCTCACTCTATTGAACTCATCCGCTCAAAGCACCAAAGAGAGCATTCATAGCTTGGGCATCTAAATGAGCATTACGCTGCCTCTTGATACGTGGGAGCTACTGGATTAAGAGGCATAACGTAACCCTCATTTACGATTTTCCATACGCTTGGACTCATGGCCTTTAAATAAATTGACATTCTAATTTTCCAATAAGCATAATTTGAGCCATCAAATAAAGGAGCCTTTCCTATAGCAACTCCTCACTAGCCATCCTTTTCTCTTAGACTGCTAAGTCTAAATCAATGAGAGACCAAGCTCGATACCACTTGTAGGATCAAGGATAACCGACTAGAGGGCTGTGAATAGGAGGTTTTAAACTTTTTAACAATTTAACAATTTAGCCAATTAATAACTCAAGATAAACAAGTTATACTTCTAGCTAATCAAATCAATCACAATAATAAGCTAGAAATATAAATGCGGAAAGTAAAGACTAGAGATAACCACAAAGACACGACGATGTTTTTTCTCGTGATATCAAGACTTGCTTGCCTTCACTAGTCCACGCTGAGGAAGCTTGACGCCCAAGCCGCTCCACGAATTAAGCCTTCCTCAAATCACTATGGTTGTTCTTCCTCCGCCCCGAGATGGTGAACACCGAACCACTCACAAGCTTGCACCGCCTCTTCACAATCTTCTTTGAAGAGATCACCGTGTTTCACCACCAACCGCCTAGGAGTGCGGAACACTCCAAGAGTAATAGACCAAGGTCTTCGCTGATTACACTTCAAGTGCAAATGGATCAACTAGGAGTATGAATGCACTTGAATGTATCTCAACAACCTCACAATGAATGCACAAGAGTGTTTTTGAGTGTTGAGTGAATGCAAGGGCTCTCAAGGCTCTATGAATGTCAAATGGGCACTAGCAATTTGACTTGAGTAGTTGGGGGTATTTAAAGCCCCACAAACAATTATGATCATGGAGTTTAAACCCAAAGAATTCAGTAAAATCGAACGATCAAGAAGGTAATTTATGATGATCAAGACTTCGATCGAAAGCACACCAACTACTAGAACAAGCATTAAAAAGAAATACTAGCCGTTGGACACCCAATGAACGATCATAGTAAACACGCGCAGACGCTCGACGGTTCTTGTCAGATTGCTTTCTACGAGCAGACGACCGCTCAGAGGGTTTCGCGATTTGTCAAGATTTGCAATGGTTCGAATTTTTGTACCGCCATATAAAATCGAAATGACCGCAGTCGCACAACCGCTCCTGCGCTGAAAGTCCGATTTCCGATGGAGTTTTAGAGCAGATTTACACTTGTTCTGCTTTTATTGAACCGCCTCACAAATATCGAACGACCGACAACCGGTATGACCGTTAGTCACGAGCAGACGACCGATTTCCATGAGAGAAACCGAGGCAATTTGCAACGCCGGGTTTTATTGAACCGCCAACTAAAATGCGAATGATCGCGATGCAGATGACCGCTCAAGGACCCTATCGCTCCGCTTGAACACTTAATTGGTTGTTCCTTCCAAATGCGGTACTACCGCCAAGTAAAGTCCGGTCATATCACATCAAGCGCAAAAGCATCATAAGTATAATCAGCAGTACTACCGATTTTGGACAAGCACTTAATATTTTTCAAATTAAATTCAAGTTTAAACTCAAATGCATGCATGATCCTAAATTGATCCATATGACACAAGAACATGCTATCAAGCTACTAGCCATGATCCCTCTTAAGAGTACGGCGTTTATCCTATAATCCGGTCTTCCATCCAAAACTCCTAAACCGGTAAAATAGAAAAAGGAACCTAGACTATTTGTACCTTGTCTTTGAGCCAAAAGATCTTCATGTAGTCCATTTGCATGCCACTTTGCATCAACACGTTCACGGATGGGATTTAACCTTGTAAATACTCAATGAACATGTTAATCCCATATTCTCATATTGTCATTAATTACCAAAATAATTTTTAGGGGCCTAGATGCTTTCAATCTCCCCCTTTTTGGTAATTGATGACAACACTAATAATATGTGAGAAAGATTGGTTTGAATATACCATAATTGTATATTATTTTGATGGCTTAACAATAAAACAATTCTTGCAATGAGCACAAATGAATGTATGAGAATTATTTTCTTGTTAAGTCTAGTTTAAAGAAAGCTCCCCCTAAACATGTGCATATTAAGATAGAATATTTTGTAGAAATTTTGAGAAATTTGGGCGGAGTATCTTTAGCAAATTTGAACTTGAGGAAATGCAATAGTAAGATGTGACGATAATTGAAATTGCATCTAAGATAATAACATGACATCATCCACAAGTTCAACATGAAATTAAACTATTACAAGCACATATAAGTTCAACATTACATAATAAGTCTCACATATATAAGTCCATATATAAAGTAGCAAAAGCTTGCGCTTGCTCCCTCTAAAGCTATGTCTTCTATATCTTTTTCACTTTCTCCTTTGGCATCAAGGTACCAAAACAACTCGCATAATAGGATCTCGAGGAGGAGGGACGACGCCCCGGAAGCCGAGTCTGGCTAGAGTAGGAGCGAGAATCGAGCAGATCCCGAGAGTCTGGGGCCGAGGAGCGAGTCATGAGAAGCGGTGGCTCGCTCGAGGAGGAGTCAAGATCGATCTCGAGGAATCAAACAACAGTACCGGATCCAAGATGCCGACTCAGAGCCGGGCCGGGTCCGAGTCACTACCGCGGTGGCTGGTGCTGGAGGAGCAACAGAGCCGGGCGTAACCAAGATCCCGAGGTGCAGCGCCATACCGAGCCGGAGGAGGTACAGGAGGCACAGAGGATGTCCTAGAAATAGGAGGACGCCGAGAGAAGCGCCGAGGAGTCTTCAAAATCCTCTAAGTCACCCATGCTTCCATCAAGGCAGCCATTCTCATATGAGTCTCGTCAAGAAATCATTCTCGAGTCTGTTCCATCTCAAGTAATCGCCCCTCGAGTCTCACTCAAATTCATCTTGTTCAAATTTTGATTTCTTGTAAAGAGCTAAGAATGAGTCACGATTCAAGAATCTGCAAGAGTGCTATCAAGACTTCAAAGAGAGCATCACCAGCAGAGAGCAGAGCAGAGCCTCACCCAAGATCATCCTCAAGACTATCACGTCAGGAGGAAGACCGCCTCGTGGCTTCAGAGGACTTGTGAACAGCTTCTCAATCCACCACGATACTCCATTTTCTCAGGTGATCCAAGCCATGATGTATGGAGCATAATAAACTTTTTAATTGGCCATTCTTAGAGGAGACTATGCCTTGAAGTATCACATCCACAACATCAAATTTGATTCCCTCATAATATTATCAATAATATTCCAAAGTGACCACTTAATTGCATCAAAGTTGCCACTTTTGGGGTAGAAGGTGTGGTTGATGATCCTGCTGATCATGCTAGGAATTGGTCTAAGTCCAAAGTTGATTGTGCCTAACTTGTTTTTGACAGTATGATCATAGTAATCGCACCAAGCAGACACAATAAAGGTGCCTCTCAAAGACTTTATCCCAAGTTCCTGATCAACCCTCAAAACTTGCACAAACTCTTCCTTAGTGCTCTCCACATACTTAGAGACCGATATCCATCCGATAGAATTTAGGTCAGAGAGACATGCAATCAGAAGCATAGAACTGTCTCGATAAGCTTGTCGCCATAGTTCTGCTTTCAAAGGCAACAAGGTCATGAAGACCTACCAAGAAAGAGCCGATAAATACTACTATAATTGTCCAAAGAATTTAAATGAGTCCATTTGATCCATTTATGATCTCGCAAACTTTCTTAGGACCATACAACCGCCAAACACTTGCCCTCGAAGACAAAGTGAAAACCAGGGTGTACATCGCCTCGATCTTAAGAGGTATTGATTTACATGCCTTTTGATGGCATAATCATCTCACGGGCAGAGGCGAAATCTATAGGAGATGCCGGAGGATCACCCAAATTATCAAAAGTACCTTCTCGAGAATCGGTTCGATCGAGTCTCATCATCGAGAGATATTCTCACTTGCTTCAGCCTCGCGATTCTCGTGTCCGGCCTTTTCCTTTACTATGCACGACCTTCCTCGATTTAACGGAACGTGATTGTCGTGACCGAGCCGACCGACGTCGACGAGGAGGTGATTGAGTAGGAGCGGTAAAGGATTGAGGAGACGACTGTCCTCGAGGGGGTCCATGAGATTTCCTTGTCGCAACCCTCATCCTAGGCATCTTTAGAAATAGAGAGTAGGTTACAAGATATTCAAAGGAATTATTGGAATTGAATTTAGTTGAAAAAGAATTGACATTTCTGTTTTCTGTCAGGACAATCGGACGTACCGCCGTTCATTGGCCGGTACGACCGCACTGCGGTCGTACCGCGCTCAAGAACCAGTCGTTCCGATTTTCCTGACCGAGTTCTAGGGCTGTCGAATCTCGCATATTTGGTGGTTTTTCATGGATTGAATCCATGGATCTGATGCGCAACCATCTTAAGACACCAAATAACATCTTTTGCCCAATTAGAACTACAGAAAATCATCACATTTTCAATAAACCCTAAAAAGGGATATCCTAGGGTTCCAAAGAGATAAAACTTGAATCAAATGAAGTTTTACCTTTGGATTTGAGGAGGCGAACCTTGGAGAGACTAGCAACATGAAGGAATCAAGAAATTCAGAAGGAAATCGCAGATTTTGAGAGTTGGTTTGAGAGGGCTCGAGAGAGAGAGAGAGAGAGAGAGGCGAAGAGAATGGGGCTAAGAACCGCTACCGAGAGGTTAGGTCAAGAAACGAACTGCTGGGAGTTAAGTTTTTTACAAACCGTCATGGTCAGATCGACTAAAAGCCGCTTGGCCGCTCCAAGACTCCGGCCATACCGCATTATAACGCCGGGCCAGATTACGCAGATAACGCCTGTTATTCCGATTATCCTCGGCGCTTCGATTTTCTAGGAATCTTAGATTATTTTGTAAATGATCCCTAGTTTTGCACTCAAATAAATATCATTAAGAATCATTATGCATAGAATAGACTATTGTCTATATAGGAACATAATTTTTATGATCATAACTATTCTTGATAAAGATTTGAAATTTTTTTCATAAAATACTCAAATAATATCAAATGAAGCACAAAACATGAGGCAAGAATTCAAACAATATTTGAATAATCTATGATATTTAACTCATTTCTCAATTTACAAAAGCGGCCTTCATCTAATGGCTTGGTGAAAATATCCGCTAATTTGTCCTCGGTTCTTATGTGGCTAATTTCAATATCTCCCTTGCTCACATGATCTCTCAAGAAGTGGTGACGGATATCTATATGCTTGGTTCTTGAGTGTTGAACAGGGTTATTAGCAATTTTCACGGCACTATCATTGTCACACAAAATAGGCATTTTATCAATTTTAATTCCGTAATCCATCAATGTTTGCCTCATCCATAGCAATTGAGCACAACAACTTCCCGCTGAAACATATTCGCTTCTGCAAGTGGATAAAGTTACGAGTTTTGTTTCTTGGATGACCATGATACTAAGGATCTTCCTAAGAATTGACAACTATCCGAGGTGCTTTTTCTATCCACTTTGCAACCCGTATAATCGTAATCCAATATCCAATTAAATCAAATTTAGCACCTTTAGGATACCAAAGGCCAATGCTAGAGGAATACTTTAAATATCTTAGTATTCTTTAATGCCATTAAATGACACTCTTTTGGAGTTGTTTGAAAATGTGCACACATGCAAACACTAAACATGATATCGGGTCTAGAAGCGGTAAGATAAAGCAAGCTACCAATCATAGATCTATAAAGTTTTAAATCTACCTGCCATACCTCCTCATTTAGATCAAGATGACCATTTGTAGCCATGGAGTCTTGATGGGCTTTGAATCTTCCATGCCAAATCTTTCAAGTAAATCCTTCACGATTTGGCTTGACTTATGAAAGTCTCATCTTTGAATTGTTTGATTTGAAGTCCAAGGAAATAGCTTAATTCTCCATCATGGACATTTCAAATTCCTAGACATCATATCACCAAATTCCTCATAAAAATCTTGGTTAGTAGACCCAAAATAATATCATCAACATAAATTTGACATACAAAGAAATCATCATTTATGACTTTAGTGAATAAAGTTGAATCAATCTTCCCAATTTTGAATCCTTTTGAGACTAGAAAATCTCTAAGGCGTTCATACCATACTCTAGGAGCTTGTTTAAGACCATAGAGCGCCTTGGAGAGTTTATAGACATTATTTGGATTCTTTGGATCTTCAAAACTGGGAGGTTGTTCAACAAAGACAAGTTCGGATATTTTACCATTTAAGAATGCACTTTTAACATCCATTTGAAATAATTTAATATCAAAGCATGCTACAAAAGCAAGTAATATCCGAATTGATTCAAGCCTAGCTACGGGAGCAAATGTTTCACCAAAATTCAAACCTTCGACTTGTGAAAACCCTTGAGCAACCAACCTCGCCTTGTTCCGAACAACCAAACCATTTTCACCTTGCTTGTTCCTAAAGACCCATTTTGTATCAATAACATTGTGTTCTTTGGGTCGATCCACCAATGTCCAAACTTCATTCCGGGTGAAATTGTTGAGTTCTTCATGCATCGCATTCACCCAATCCGGGTCATCAAGTGCTTCTTCTACATGCTTTGGCTCAATAGAAGAGACAAAAGAGTAATGTTCACAAAAAGAAGCAACACGAGAACGAGTTTAGACACCCTTACTTACGTCACCCAATATTTGATCTATTGGATGATATTTTGCAATTGCATTGTGGATTCTTGGTGGTTGATTGGATGGTTGATCATCTTCTTTATTGTTCTCTTCACTAAGTTGAACTTGATTTGTAGAAGAGGTGGGTGGTTCAACTTAAGTGGAAGATGTTGGATCATCTTCGGGCTTGACGTCGCCAATTTGCATATGTTCCATTGCTTTTCTTAAGGCTTCATTACCTACATTATCCAAGTTCTCATGCTCTTCTTGAGAGCCGTTAGTTTCATCAATTGCACATCGTGTCTTTTTTCAACCAAACCAGAGTTTTTGTTGAAGACACGATAAGCCTTGCTATTTGAAGAATAACCAAGCAAGAAACCAACATCACAACGACTATCAAATTTTGAAAGACTAACACCCTTCTTTAAAATATAACACTTGCAACCAAAAACTCGTAAATAAGAGATGTTCGGTTTTCTTCCTACAAGAAGCTCATAGGAAGTCTTTTTCAAAAGACAAAGGCAAATAAAGACGATTTATGGCGTGACAAATCCAGAT